>JAYWIR010000005.1:4800000-6240420 GCA_036172245.1 Raillietiella orientalis
CTGGCAGAAGAAATGAGATCGGAATATCCCCACGGAGAGCTCGGGAAACGTGGAAGCCCCGAGGCTTCGTCGTCCGATGTACAGGACCGATGCGTGTATTCTCCCTCAGAACCAGGATTGCGCGGAACGGAGACTGCTGATTGGTACACAAGCCGCACAAACCCAAAAGCCAAGGAACCCATGCGGGAGTGAATGAACGCTTGTGGAGGTGTCTGGAGGAACAGCGGGTTCGTCTGGCCGAGGATTCGAAATTCTCTGGCTACCGTATCAGCAGCTGGAAAGAGACATCCGAGAAACGAGACGCCGCAGCCTATGGAATGCTGCATGGTTTAGCATACAGAGGACAAAGTGGCACACATCGTGCGCTGCGGCGAGATATGCGGGAGGCTGCGTGTGCCAGTCGCCAAACCCCGCGAGAGCACTGTGAACGTGCTGCGACACTTTCGAAGCGGGGAAAGATGATCCCTCCCGTTGGGAAGGGTTTCGCGAATCCCTGCGTGGCCCTCCGGCACTCCGTCCAGCGGGAATCAGGAGTCCTTCCCGAAGATGCGAATGTCGAAAGGAAAACGCCAAGAGTGAGCTGATTGGGCAGCGAAAGAAATGCCTCTGCGCTCCTCTCTGCCACACGCTGGAGACTGCCTGTCATTGAAATTCGTGGAACCTCGCGTACCACACAAAATGAATACCCTTGAAAAACGCGATATTTATAGTCTATTCGTGCGCCTCCTCCCTGATTTGAGTCGCAAAAACATTCCAGCATCATTGCACATTCTACTAGGGGCTTGCGACACAGGAATGTTCCCTCGGTTGCCGTTGTTTGCTCTCTTCCTGCAGCCTCAGAAGCTCCAAGACAACATTCCCGAAGGCGGAAGTCAATATTTTGAAACAGATTCACCCGGCAAGCTAGGAAAATAGCTAGGAGGCGTTTCACGAGCCACCGCTCGAAAACTACCAAGAGGAACACCTGCTCCGCAGCGAAACCAAGCCGGTCCTGATCACACGGGGCGAGCCGCGCTTTCGGGGGGATCCGATCCCTCATCCCCCACATTTTACCATCATCGGCATTGCTATCACTGCGTTCTGCGCGGTCATGAATCCAGTCGTATACGACGCGAAAGCACGCAGTAGATCGATCGCAGTACCATCATCACCAGATACCAAGATCCATAGCGAGAACCAGAATGCACTTCCCGACTTCTAAATTTCTCCTTAGGGCTGCCAGGCACATCCACACGAACGCCAGAAACGTATTTCGTAAATCATCTTGATCGGTGGAAGCCACAGCTTGCGACACAAAAGCAAGATTTTATCGAGCAGCGAAGAATTCCAGAGTCATGCAGTGCGTCGGAGGAAGGGAGGAGGGGGGGGGCTGCCATGGCCACGAAAGAGCAGCTTAAGATTAAACGCATGGAACAGCGAAAAACAAACAGGTTTGTAACCAGAGACTCAGCTTTCCCGGGGGAGTTTTGCTCTTTGGTACCTGCATGGCACTCCCCGGCACCGCGCGGGTCGCCACGGTGAGAAAACGCCGGGACTCTGCCGCTGCGACCGAAGGGAACACGCAGGAGCTGTCAAGAGAGGAAACGCCGCGATCTTCCCTCGGTCGAATGCTGCAGGAAGAGCAGAATATTTCGCGGGCAGAGCGAGGTCTTTCAGAGTGGAGCAGAGTGGAGAGATCTGGGGCAGCGAGAGATGAACTCGCTCTGCAACAGCCACCAAAGAACGAACGCTGCATCGAAGAGTACGCACTTTTACCGCGTGGGATTCCGGCTTCCCTACAGGTCTCGATCAACGTCTGTTCCCAGTCTAGAGTGACTGCAAGAACACGTGTTCCATGGAAGAGCTATGCGGACTTAGGGAGCATTACGAGTAGAGATGCCCAGGACTCCACTCGGGCGATGCTAATGACATAGCAGGGTGTTATTTTTTCTCTCCCCAGTTTGTTTCCAAGGAACTCAGTGGTTTTCCTCAGCATCCTCCGTTTCTGGCTTGTATGATGCGGCTCTTCTCGGGTTCTCAGCCCCAGCTTGATTGATTTCGACTCTTTTTCCACTCGAGTGTTTCTGAACCACGGCCGCTGGTCGTGATGTGTCAGCCAGGGATCCGTGGGAGAACAGCATCGTGTCTTGGATTTCTTCACAGAGAAAAGTGTGCCTCTTTGGTTTCTGAGAATGACGCCCTCCTACTATGTCTTCCGGATGCTGCTCAGATGCTCTCGTTCGAGAAATCACATCATGTCTTGGAAATCTCCCTTCAGGGACTTTGATGTCTTTGATCTTCCAGATCGATGAAACAATAGCTTTCTTTCTTGCCTTTTCTTTCTTCTTGGATGCTGAGGAAGACCACTGAGTTCCTTAGAGAAAAAAAATAGCACCTCGCTATGCCATTAGCAACGCCCGAGTGGCGTCCTGGGAATCTCTACTCGTAATGCTCCCTAAGTCCGCATAGCTCATCAAACCAATTTTCTACAATTTGTATTTAAATCCCTACTCACTCTGTTCTCTTCCATTTTCTTCCTCTCTTCCCCACAATCATGTGCTGGAGCTTCACGAACTTTTTCAAGGAAAACTTTGGAAACCGTCTCGTTCTCAGTCACGAATCTCTTCTAGAAAACTCCCCATTCCTTTTAGTTTTCATGTCTTTTCCTCCACTACTTGTTCATCCTGGATGGTGACCCAAGGTCTGTCTCCAATAAACGTTCAGGCTATGCTGGATGTTGGCCTAGCACCACTCTTTTTTTCATGTTACCTGCTAGCCTGTGGAGCACTTCGTCGTCCCAAGCCTACAACTGCTCTTAGCACATCCAGTGCTCTTCTTCGTCGAAAAGAAAGGACAGTTTCCTGTCCTTTTTTAGGTTGCACTTGTAATGGCCGACGACGCCGAGCACAGTGACTCGACTTTCGTTCGGGAACGTTAGGTACGGCCGGAGTTTCAAACCATCTCCCGGGATCGGTTAGCTTGAGTCGATCTGCTCCCATTTCAGCAATCCTCATGATGGAATGATCCGTCGTGAGGACTGCTATCTGTCCATAAGGTTTCGATGACCTATCACATTCATCTCACACACTGAAGTTATCAAGACAGTGGCTTCTCCTCATCTACACATTTTCTTTGTTCTTTAAGCTGGAATCTTCATCTCGAAAGTGAGATACGGCTCTCTCATGCTTCAAACGTTTGTGCAGACGATCAGGAAAAAAATTGCTGCTCTTTCCATGGGCTTTTTGGCCTTCGGAATCATGGTTTAGGGATGCAGTTCCTTTGCCTGTTAGCATCTTCTCCCCAGCTCAACCAGCTGAAGTGAAGAACAAGTAAAATTCTAATGGTCACAGACAGATGCAAAAAGAGCGTTGTGAGGAGCGCTCAATAAAGAATGCATCACAGAGTCTCACCATGATCAAGATGATGGTCCGGACCATCATGAAATACAAGAATACAGCCCAATACAAGAATACAAGAAATTCGATTTCTTTCGGGCCGGCTTTTGCACACAAAATTTTCTCCTGGGCTGCTTTGGTTTTCGAGTTGTTTGCGGAAGCAGCGATGCTGTCCGGGATCTCTTACAGCAGCGACCATGGACTTTCACGCCTGAGTCAGCCTCCAAGAGGAAACTCCAAAGTGAGTGGAAGCAACAAGACGAACGGAAGGGAACGAATCAGAGCATCGCAGAAGCGTGAAGTTTTTCGATGCTGCACCGAAAGTCCCTTGTCCTGAAACCACGTGATCCGATGATTCTGCAATCAGGGACTTCTAGATTTCTACCCTGTTATGAATGAATAATGAAATGAAAATGCGAGTGCAAGAGATACTAAAATGTTCTGCTGGAGGAGCTGCTGTGTTTGCTTTTATTTGTATTTCATTGGCGAGCATTTCGCAGAACGAAAGGAAGCGTTGACTTGGAGCTGGAGAGATCTGGACCCGTTCTTCTGGCCCGCAAGCCAAGTCCAAAATGGCACGTGTGTACCCTCCTCATTGCATCCAGGTGGATGCACGCGCATTTCCCCTTGGAGTCTGAAGCCAGCAATTCCAAAAGCTACCAATTTGCCTGCCTATGCGGCATGAAATGGTTGGTGTTCGAAATGCTCTCCGATACCAACAAAATTGGCATAACCAGGGTTACGAAGTTTTAATGTCAAGTGCTCGCTCCGTGGTTTTTCCTCCATCACTGTGCTGTCGAAATGCTGTCCGTGATGCGTGTTCTGAACCCTTGGTGTCTTTGTTTAAGATCAGCCGCCAACTCAAATCGGGTTTCACTTGATATTCCTCGAACCTTCATCCTGCTACCATTCGCGATTCGAAACCCCGTCTTCTCACTTATTACTGTTTTCCTGATGTCGAACACTGAACTCGCGGCTTCTCTACCTACCTACCTCTATACCTTTCCTGCTTAACCTCTTGATTACTGGCTCCTTTATCTTCCTTTCTTCCATTTCAACACTAATTTTACAATCAGTCATGGATTACATGGCACGTTATGTGTATCCTATTGGTCCATTGTTCAAAAGTCAAGCACCTGAAGTCTATTTAATCTTGATGGCAAGATTCTGTTCCAAATGTTAAGATGGAGGAATTGAAGAAAGTACGCTGGAAAGATCACCTCATCAGCAAAAACCGAGAGCATGCTCCAGTCGAATGGATTTGCAGCGCTCGTAGATTCAATGCTTCTTGGGCTGCCCACCCGTTTCCATTAAAAGGCTGGGAAAGCATAATGGCCCTCACTGTGTTCTTCACCATAAGACTTTTGATTATAAACTTCTCCGATGCTTTCTGTGAGAAGAAGAAAAAAAAAAAAAATTGGAGGTCGAAATCCAGAATTGCCACTAAAAAAAAATTCCCTGAGATAAAAAATTGTTCGAATCATCTGGGATTGCATGTACCATAGCTTTGATGTTGCAAAACATCCTTACTCCTTCTTCATTTCTCTCCTCGGGGACACTTTTTCCTTGCTAAAGTAAATGTCGCTCATCATCACAGAGGCGAGACTTTGCGTTAGAACAGAGCTGTTGCCAGATCTGAAACCTCCCCAAAATTAGTCATACGAAAGTCAGGACGTGGGAGACTCTCATTTCCGAATTCGCAAGGCAGAAATCTTTAGCAGTGCTTGAAAGCGTCGTGATCTAATAAAAGAAATGATTTGAGTTGCAACGCTTTCTGGTTAAGAGTTCGCTTCAATGCTTTGCGGCTGACGGGAAAGGGGACCAGAAGACGTGGAGCACCAACCTCGTAGGCAGACTCTCGTCCATGGAGGATTCGGCGCCTCCAGCAAACTCTGGGAAGCAGGAGTGAGGTCCCGGTGCAAAGATCTGAATTTCCTGTCGTGATGACGTCTCATTGGATTCGCAGGAATGCCACCTAATCCATTTGCAGGAATTGCTTAATGTGTGGTATGAGAATTCTCCTTCGGACCCTTGATGCTGACCACAGCTTCCTGTAAGCGTGCCCACCTCTCGAGGGTAGCATGCATCCCAGATCATCTAGGATGCAAGAACTTTTAGAAAGATTTCTCTGTAGCTCGGAACCTTTCCCTAGGTCACCCTGAACAGATGGTGCGCTTTTATTAGTTCGTCCCGGACCACCCTTTCACCAGGAGCGAGTTCTGACCGCTACAAGTGGGTTCTTCTGACTTCGCGGGTCCCGTGGCTGCAAAAAAGTAAAGCGGCGCGTTCACCGCCACAAACGCTCGAGACTCGGAAATTTCTCGTGAAGGGATTTTAAAGTGACCTCTGTGCTGCATCCTCTCCCTTCCGAAACAAAACGCTCGCGCGGATCGGAGGCGATGAGCGAAAAGGTTTGCGATACAGGTTTGGTGCAGACCTACTTTTGCCAATCAAAATCTCTGCACCCTCTCTTCCTCTTCTCGTTCGCGGCGATAAATCTCCAAGCGTACTTGTTCGAAGGATTCCAAATGCCAAGTGGTGCGTGAAGAAACGCCTCCGGAAACAAGGAAGCGGGAACTCTGCGATGGAAACTTTCAAGAGGAAACGGATGTTCGAAAGTCTCTCAGCGGCAGCCTCGGCTCCTGCAGCCATTCTGGCTTCGCGGACCGGAATCCTCACAAAGTTTCTCTCTAATCAAATGCACGGAAAAGACAGAAAGTAAAACAAAGAAGAAGAAGGGAGGAGAAAAAAAAATAAAGAAGCCCAGCGAAAAAAGGTGTGTCCAACATCCTCTCTGAAGATCAACACAGTTTCTAGAGTCTCGGCGGAAAAGAAGAAGAAAAAAAAAACTGGCGCTGGAATTTCATTCGGATGTTCATTCACAAATTTGATAGCAGTTGATCGAGCTGAAGGTCAAACGTGGAGGAAAAAATCCTCTACGAGCACAAACGGATAAAAAACGTGTGCACCATCATGAACTCGACTCGGGCTGACGCGCACGAACGAGCAGCTGTGCCACCCATGGTACATGCAGGCACGCCACCAGCAAGCTTCTCTGACCACGGGAGAGCGTCCGTCCAAGCGATGCCTCTGAGTATGGGTTCAGGGGAGGGAAAGCGAAACGGAAAGCATCAACATCTCCGAGATGTCTCTCACGACTCCGAGAGCCAGGGGAGGAGGGCTTTTTGCAGGGAGACCGTGGAAAAGAAGTCGTCCTTTGGGATCCTAAAAGCTGGTCGCTCTTGGTCGTCGAAATCCATAGCATCAAAAAGAAGGGGAAAAGGGAAGGAAGGAGGACAGAATGCGACTCGTTCTGCGCAGGTGCGCATACGTAAGCGTCACGTGACCGGAAAGCAGCCAGCAGCCGATCCAGGCTCGAACGAATTTGCAGCAGCCTGCAAGAAGCAGACCGAGGTGCCTCGCAGTCAGCTCGCAGGGGCAACCAACCCCTGGGACTCGCCTTCCGAAAAATTCACGCACCTCCGATCTGCACGCGAACCCACGGGCCCTACAAAGCATTCCTAAGGGTTCTCCGACACGCGTGTTTGTCTTTCGGAGGAACCCGGTCCTTTCTGGAGGCTCAGACGAAGTTCCGAACGTCCCGCAGTAAATAAGGGAAGTGAAGCGGGGGTGAGGCAGCGGCGCCTTTGGATATCCTCCTCTTTCCGTTTTGTTTTTCCTTCGTACCCACCCAACCCTTTCCCTCCCTTTGAGACCTCCATCTGTCTTAATGGAAACCGGTTACGAGTTCCAGGTTTCGACTGCAAACTTCTGGAAGCTTCGACGCACTTTCCGTTTTTTTGGGGGCCTTTTCATGTTGCAGCGCCCATGGAAACGGGAAACAAATGTGCACGCGCTTTTGCTCTCCGCCGACCGCACATGCGCAAATCTGGAATCCACGGGAAAGGAAGCCACTTGGGGCGAGTGGGGAAGGGGGGGGAGGTAGGGGTGCTGATTTTCACGAGCGCCTGACATTCTCGCGAAAGGCGCTGCAGTCCCATCTGTGCCAAGGCGTTTCGCGTCTTTGTAAACGGGTCCATCCCTCCGCAGTTTCACTTCTGCGACCCCGTGTCAGATCAGAAGTAAATCCCTCGCTGAGGTCACCCCATGCTGCAAGTGGTCGGCAGCGCATCCTCACCTCTGTTTCGCAATCTCAAGAGCTGTCTTCACCGCTCTCCATTGGTCGTTCCTGAGGGAATTAGACAGATTCCGTTCAGGTACGCAAAGATCCGTAGGGTGGATTCGCATCAAGACAGCCTTTCCTGAATCATCTCAGACTCGATGCTTTGCTGTAGCTTCTTCAGGACCTCATGTTGGGGAGGTTCTGGGATAGCCCATGCTTTCTGCTCTTTTTGCGTTTGGGAGTCTCTCGCATGTGTGCCGTAATAAATTCCAAGTCGCAGTGGTTGTTGCAGCTACCGTCGGCATGGTTTCATGAGAGAGAAGGGGGAGTCGGTAGGAACTAGGGATGGGCCACACCTCCCTGCCTATCTCACCATGGTTTTTTTTCTGTTCTTTTTTTCTCACGCATGCCTGATGTCTACAGAGTTGCCATCGGCGACACGGGCCCATGCTAAAGGGCCAGACCTGTTGTCCTCGGAACCGTGGTAAGGGGACACTTCTCCACTTTCACGAAAAATGATGGCCATTCTCACTATTGCTTCTTAACTGGATGCAAGAATGGTTTCCTTCCAGGAAGAAGAGAATCAGTTTTTTGGATGCATCTTCCGCGCCTCTCCTGGAGGATAAATGAAGACTTCTTTGGTTTCCGGAGGGCACGTGGGGAACAAACAGTGAAGGGGAGGGGGATTTTATCGATTCCCTAAAAAGCTCTCAATTTTTTTTTGCCACTCGAGGCCTTTCTCCGATTCGGGCCAGAAAAATTCAAGCAGTTCTGGGCCGCAGAGATCTGGAAAAAAAGAAAAAAAGCTCCTCCTCCTTTGCTGAGGATGTTGGACTGAAGACCTGGTGGCGACGATCGATTTGCTTTCCTTGGGGATTGGGTTGGTGCAGGAAGCCGTTTCTAGTTCGGAAGCCAACCAGGAATCCTCTTAGGTCCTTTGAAACCTGGAACCGAGCGTTCTGCTGAACTGACTTTTATGCTTTCTACAAGAATCCCTCAGATGCTGCCATTGCATAGTTCACTGTGATCGCAGCTTCCTTTTTCGGAGGGCGCAAGCAACACTTGCCTCATCAGTCTTTTCTCGACTGATGTTGAACCCGAAGCTGTGAAGGCTACTCCTACCCGGCTACATCTCTTGGAAAACCGAATTCCTGGATTCCGAGCAAGTGGGCTCGAACTTCGGCAGTGGACAACCAGTCCGGACTACTGGACCCTCCGGAGGAGTCCAGAAAGAAATACGAAGTCGAGCTCCCTACTGCCAGATCGGCCAGGCGGCCTGGACCGCGGCTACGATGCACGATCCTCCTCTCCGTTCTTTCCACGAAACCAGCGGACTTTCAATGAAGACTGCCCCATTGTGTTTGTAGATTCTTTCTCTCCAAGGTTAGGATGAAAGAGACTCGGTGGTTCCCTTCAGCCGACGTCGAGAGTTTTCTTTAGTCTTTGGTTGTTTTATCTTATATCCTCAACATAGTACGCAGTGCTCTCATCTGGCACCAGGCTACTTCCAGTGATTAGACCAAAGTGTTTCAAGGTCAAGATACCAAAACATCAGCTCCTTTGTTTTCAAGAAGGGCCACGCAAATTTCACTCTTCTGTGTCATCTGTCTTTTTGATCGCCCTTGTGCTCAGGAAGCATGTGATGATAGAAGCATGTGATAATTCCTCAGGATAGATGAAAGAAGATGAAAATGTTTAGCAATCTCTTGCTAAACATTGTCATCAGAGTAAAAAAAACAAAAAAACAGAAAACCATGTATTTCCGTATGATCGGTACTTTTATTTGCCCTCTCGAATGCGATGTAGTCAGTGTTAGCACCAAGTCGGGCGTGCCCTTGCCCACAGCTGCCAAGAACTGCAGAAGTAGCCACGTGGATCCGGTCTTCCTGAAAACCTCTATCCCACTCTTGGTAAGCATCTGCGGTCGAGCCGGCAAGGATTCAAGCATCCGTGCGACAGCGCCCGTAGAGGGGATGATCTCGAGACTTCGGAGGCTCCTCCTCTCTTGTCATCTCACTCGAAAAGTCCTCGATCTTTCCGGCGCGGTGGAACAGACCGCCCTGCAGCCAATGCTTTTTTCCAAAGTCAAGTTCCGCTTTGTTTTCAGAATTGTTGAATTAATCCGCCCCTATTGAAAGATCATTCAAGATCATCTGATTGTCATCACAGGTGATCATCAATCAAACCAGAATGCGCAACGTTCTGAAAGTATTCAGTTGAAGATGAATTGCTGAATCATAACGGTGTTGACGTCGGTGTCGCTGTTGCATTTTTGCCATTTGTCATTTGTTACTCATCGCTGCCTGCTCGCCTGGCAACCAGCCGTGGAGGCCACACAGGAATGTGGGACTCCAGCGGTTCGTGGGATGCATTGGTCTGGTTGCATTCTGGAGCATCAGTCACAAGCCTGGACATCCCAACGTGTCGAGGGTGATTCGAAAAATCGATCCTGCATATCACGCCGGACTGAAGGAAAGGCAAGGATGCTTGGAAATTCGCCTCCACTTCCCAGACTCTGATGCTCTGAATGGTCAATTGGTAGGATCCGGTGGAGACGAATAGTAGCTTCTCGGAAAGGGAAAGGGAATTTCTTCCCTGAAAGTGTGAAATCGAATTCCTGAAGTAGCATCTAAGGGAAAACATGAAGCGATTAACAGCAGGTATAGGAACCACACGAAAAAAAAAAGACATTCCTTCATCCTGAAAGAGCGGCTTGGAAGTCAGCAAGTGACTACACTTTGAGGGTGAGTTGCCTTTGATTCTCAGAGAGGAATAGGCAGTAGCAATTCTACAAGAAGAGGAAGATTCTTAAGAAAAAAACAAGAAAGGAGTAAGTAGTGAAGGGCATCCCTTGAAATGCCCGTCAAGCGAGCAGCGATGTGGTTGGATGAAGAGAAAGAGAAAGGTGTATTCAACTGCCTTGCTTAAAAAGATTGGGAACTCATCTTGGGCGGAACAGCTACCAACCGCTGAAAGCTTGCTCTTTCTATATCCACTGCTTTGCCTGCGGATCTTCGCATGTTTTTTTTCCATCACTGGAATGGAACCATCATGTTTTATTTTATCGTCCAGTGTTCTTTTGGAATGTGCAGAGTGTGTTTTCATCTTTTTTTCCTTCAAACTGATTTCGAGCATTCAAGTAACCCCTCATGGAGCCATCTGGATGTTTTAGACAGCTTCCAGTATGGCAGATTGTTTTAAATAGAGAATCTGTTCCAATGTTGCGACTTTCAAGATTCCTTTTCATGCAATCATAAGCAGTTCGGCTTGTTTCCAGGAATATTTGCATCCATCCAGCTTCGGACTACAAAGATGTAGCTGGCAGTTAATTAGGTGTTGGCAACCATTTCGATCCGAATACCTACGAATAAGCTTTTCTCATGATGAATTATCATGAAACCAGATAAACTGATCCTGACCGGGAGAGCTAAAAAAATCCCTTTCTGAGACTGCAGAGAAATCCCAGAGGAATCACTCCGTCGCATACACCGAAGGGTGCTTCAAGGCTCTGCAAGTCTTTCTACATTCAGATACCCATTTCTAGGTCCGCCAAATGTACCTGGATCTGAGATACGGAGGAATGACACGGCTGTGTAAGACCAACAGAGCAGATGACAGAGTGAGAATCCCATCAGCTCAGAGAGTACGACCTTGGCAACTGAAAGACATTCTTCAAGAACGAGGATCAGATTAATAAAAAGGGAAGAACATGCACCGTGAAACGTACGGTAGTGCAAGCACATTATTTGAACCGCTTGTTCCTTTGTCTTCCTTGCTCTTATTTTTCGTAAAGGTCATCCTTCTGTCTTGTCCCTCTTTCTTTAGATGACTCCTATTTATGCAGGACTGTCAAGCTCAGGCTGAGGGAATATAAACAGGTAAAATTTCCCCACTCCTAGTTCGGACCGTAACGGCAGAAAGTTGGTGAGAAAACGTGAAAATGGGATTGATCACGCCTACTGTGACTCTTCCCTGATGCGAGTTGCTTAGTTTCCAGACAATCTGGAATCACATATGCTCGCCCCTAACCACGCAACCATTGTGACTCGGAAATGAGCCATTATCACAACTCATGTCTTTTGACATTCAATCTTCAACTTCTATGCTGGTGGCAGAATTTATCGGAAACCTGTTTTGGGAATCAGAGACTTTGAGCTAGGAAGCTCAGTACAGCTTGAGCAGAAAATCTGGAACCTCCTCTTAAGACTCACTTCTTGTTTTGTTTAGGTTTTCGCTTCCTGGAAAATTGCTCAGAACTGAGTTCCAGACCCTTCGCTTCCGTCGCGACTGCTGATACTGATGCCATCTTAATTTACTAATTGCTTCTTTGGATCCTCGCAGTTTGTCGATTCCTTGGGAGCTTCCTTCTGTTTCCGGGTTGGGTTCCCTTCGTCCTCTTTTTCCAAGTTTGGAACAAACACGCTTCGTTTCTGACTTGCCTTGCGTTCACCGGCATCCCCGTCTCGAACTCCAAAGCGTTTCCCAATCAGACTCTTGCGGTTTTCTCTCGAAGGTCGGCTGCCAGAACTGAAACGAGTCCGTGAAGCCGTGCTAATTTTAGTATTAAAGTGCTCTGGTGGACTTTCTGAATAGATCAGGGCTTATCCTTCCCGACTGCTTTTAGACAGACGATGGCCAATTACAAAATCTGCATCTTCACCCAGTGATTAGCAAAAGACCTCTAAGATGCAGTTTTTTCATCCCGAATTATTAAGAGACCTTCAGTTAGCTGACCTCACTTGGACGACGCACACTTGGAGATAGGAGCAAGAAATTGCCTTTCCAGGACCTTTGCCGATGGGGCAGCACGTCACAAAAGACCGTTAGCCAGAAACCTATTTCCCAGGAAGAGGAACCAGAGTAAACAAGCTGGTTGCGAACAGGCATTTCGATCTGTGGCTCAGGATGTTCTTTTCCGTGTTGCACAACACATCGAGCATGCGTGCCTTTCGGAAACCCAAGTCGCGACGGAGTAATTACCTCCAGCTTGCATTAATAGCGCCAAGAGTTCATCTCTTCTGCAAAACTAGGAATTCTCAACTTCGCTATTCGAAAGCAGCGAGGCCAAAAAGGAGAGAGCTGGTGCAGGGATGCAGAGAAGATCCAAGCGCATAACGAGATTTTCGATGACAAGCTTTCGAAGCGCGCACCAGTCGCGGCAGCGATTCCTCTGAGGAACCGAACGAAGATGATGGCACACGTGGAACCCCTGCCGTCTCACGTCTTTACTTGCAACAGCAAGCAGCGAACAGTTCCGCCAGGTAATGCGTGATTTTTGGTTACGACCTCAAAGCGCGCACCAGTAGGACGGCCGGTTCGCCCGTAGGTTGCATTCCCATCGAACGACTCCGTCCCAAGAGCAGCTCATTGCCCGGGGCGTGAGGTTTAATGTAGATCGAATGTGAGAGACCTGAGCATGATTAATGAAATATTTCGGTAATGCTTCTCTGTGGTGCACGCCTGGCAATCGCAATTTTTTGCCACGGTGCGCCACTTGAGTTTGGAGGTCGCCTGGAATCGAAAGATAAATGCGCGCAGCAGACTCATCCCTGACGACCTAGCCACCGTGACGCGTCCCCGGATTCCCCATTCCGGCTGCGCTCCTGCGGGTGGAGAGGAATCGATAAGGCGGGTTCCAAGGCATCGGATCTGTTTGCAGTCTCCTGGATAAACTCCGGAGCATTCCGATCCCCTCTCTGTGTTCCGCGCTCACCCTTTCCTCTCAGGAAGATCGCCATCTGTCTGCGAGTTGCAAGGCGTGGACCTTCGAGACGCGATGCTTCCCATGCTGGAAAACTTCTCTCTCAATCGAAGATATTTCCAGAGAGTTGGCAAAGAAATGATAAAAGCGAACGAACATGAGAAACTGGTTCCATGTGTGATGTGAAGACATGGGACCAAACATCTGATTCTGAAACAGTGAATGATGCGTGTGGGGAATCTCCTCGATTCTCTTTCCAGCTTCGGAAGTGGTTTCGGCGTTTGCAGCTCGTGCGAAGAAACCGAGCTCAAGAATTGGTCCTTTTTTTCATTTTCTTCCCCCCTACCCTCCTTCCTTCTTTGGCTTTAGACGCTTGTTGGGATCGGTAGGTTCGGTCGCTTCTGCCGAAGCGGAAGAACTCCATTGCTCCGTTCCCTACATGGAAGGCTCCATGGCATGCAAGAGAAGCTCGCGCTGGAATTTCTGGCCCCATCGCGCACCGAACTCGAGACAGAAAGAAGCCAACCATGGGGTTCGTTCTCTGATTGTCACTGTACGTCAGGGGAACGCACCTTTGCACATGGCTCGAAGTTCATGGCAGAGAAGTAGGAATTTTGCGAAACTTTCTAGACGTCGAAAGACCGGGGGTCCAAGCCATTGGACCTGTAGGAACCAAGAACACGTTTCTCTGAGGAGTCGCTCCCCAAAGGAGGCAGAGCGCTTTTTACACTCTGGAGAGGCAACCCTCGAGAAGGGTATCAACCAGCTTTATGATATGGCCCCATTTTCACCACCGGAGGGGAACCTCCCGAAGGGAACCGCCTCCTTGATTCCTGGAAGGATCACGGAGGGTCATCTTCCGATCCCGGCTAGTCGACGGAGGCAGACGGTTTCCAACGCGCGCGCACGCTCGTCTCACCAGTGCCGCACTCGAAGTTCGTGGGCCAACCAGTGTCATCCTGAGGGGGGGACTCGAAACCCACGGCGCATTCCCCGTTTTCGGTGTTGATCTTTTCCCGGGTGGGGATTCGAACCCGCAACTCGGGGACTGCGCGGAGACCGTAGATACACGGTCTCCAGCTCGAGCCCAACTTTTTCCGACTCTTGTCTGCCCAATCAGATGACGATGACGTCAAATGGGGACTTCTACCCCGCTATCGCAATCCCTACTCCGAACAGCAGCAGCAGCAGCTCCACCAGACGGTGCGAAAAATTCGGCTGTGCGATCATCCCGCTCTGACAAAAGAGCGGTGCCTCCCAGTTCCTGAGATGTTTCCCCAGCTACGGAGGGGAGCGGCAGCCACCGAATGGTCTAATGAGTCTTCCGCCCGGCTTCGCTTCCGAACGACTCGCGCGCGTTGGGATCCGCTGCGGACCTCCGCCAGTTCCTGGCTCCTTCCAGGCCAGGCACAGCTTGCCATCTTTCGGGTCCAGCCGTGATCAATGCAGATATGCTCCTGCGGCAGTCGGGAGTTACGCTGCGATCCAGGAGTGCGCTGCGCACTCTCGCGAGCCCGACGCGAAAAGATCGTTTCATTTCATGCACCCAGCCATGATTAAGGTCAACACGCACAGTCCAATGCGAATTCTGCTCGAAAGATCCTTGAAGGAAGGAGTAGTGGTGCGTGTGAAAGAAGTGTGAAATGTATGGGAGGAAAGAAAGAGAAGAAATTAAACTGCAGCGCCTCGAATACACCCAGACGTTCCGACATCCTAACCGAAGACTGGATGGATGAGGCCAAGAAGATCCGTCGAGTCGTGACCTTGGAAGCAGAGCTCTGAACAAATGCGGCGGCGGCTCCTGCCTCTTCAGCCCAAGATGGGTTGCTTGCCGGCAGTTTTGGCAGACCTGCATCCCACAAACGCCGGCGAACTCTCCCCCACGTGCAGAGGAAGGGTTGGGAATGCTCGTCTACCTGGGTGTATTCGAAGCGCTGCAGTTTCGGGACCTCCATCCTTCGTCGCCGGTACGGAAGACGAAGAAGAACCTGCACGATGCATTTTCGAGATGCCTTTTCTTTCCCCGTTTCTCTTCGGCTTCTGGTGGGAAGAACAGCCTAACCAGCGGATTTTGAAAGTCAAGGTCAAGTGCACACTTCGGAGAAGACGAAAGGGGAGGGAAGGAGGGGGAGCGAGGAATCTCAGGCTGCTTCGCTTTGCTTACGCTACCATTTCTGCATCCATCGAGAACCGATGCAGAGGATGTCGGGGCTTCTGTATTTCGCCGTTCCGAGTGATCTCGCGGAGCCAGCGGAGTTGGTCCGCAAGCGCAAGCGACGACAACCTGGTCACGAGAAAGTGGACGGAGCCACACGGTGGGAAGGAAAACGGCAAAAAGAAAAAATAAATAAATAAATAAAAAACGTGATGGATGGTGTACGGCGACACTGCTTTGGACCTCTTCTACATCGGCACTTTCCCTCCTGAGCCTCGTGGCACCGAAACACAAAAAACTCGTAACGACTGCTGTCCTTTGCTCAAGATTTTCTTGTTCCACCTGTACGAAAGAAATTGGTCTTCCGCGCCCGGAAACGGACAAAAAAGGATGTGAGCTTCATCTTGCTGCTCTCTCTGTCCTTTTCTCTCTCTCTCTCTCTGAGGGAGAGGAGGTGATATTTGGCTTCTTTTTTGCGTGTGCGTGAGTGCGCGTGCTTGAGTGCGTTTTCCATTAGATCGACACGAAAAACGGAGTCTGCAATCAATCTCCTTGTCGGAATCAATCATGGATGTATTGGTTTTTGCCTCTCTCCTTTGAGCTTATGATGATAAATTTTCTGGAAAATCAGGCTTTTCCCCCCTCCTTCTTCTTCTTTAGGCCGCGCAATTCGTTGTGCACGGGCCACTCCTCGAAAACACTTCTGGAAGCACACGTGCTGCTCGGCGAGCTTCTCCAATTAATTAAGGCGTCGGAGCTCTCCGGCTCTTTGCGAATAGAGGACAAGGCATTGAGTTTATCCCCACCAACCTTCAGCTCTCATCCAGGAAGCTGCAGCACGAACAAGATGACTGCCTCTCCCCTTCCCCCCTCCCTCCAAAAAAAAAAAAAAAACCCTCAGACAAGAAAGAATGAAAGCAAAAGAAAGGTTAACACGTTGCTTGAAGAGGAAAAAGAAAATTTTGCTCCGAAATTCGTCCCCAACTGGTCTTGTAGACTCTCAGACTCTCGCGACTGCTGGAATGACGTGTGCGTTGGAAACGAAAGGACCCGTTGCTAGTGGAAGGTGTCACTCGTTAGCACCACAAGAAGATGCCGTGGAACCGGTGGCGAGCCTGCATTGAAGGCTACCGTTGCTGCACGCCAGCACCAAGCGCTGCGGGTACGGATGCCCGTCAAGGATCGACATCGGGAATGGATGAGTCGAGAGGGCTCCGAGTCCTTCTTCCTAGCAGGATGACGTTGGTTCGCCCACGGGCTTCGAGTGCAGCACTGGTGAGACGCGCGCGCGCGCGTTGGAAACCGTCTGCCCCTGTTGACGTCCAGGATCGGAAGATGATCCTCCGTGATCCTTCCAGGAATCAAGGAGGCGGTTCCCTTCCAGAGGTTTCCCTCCGGTGGTGAAAATGGGGTCATATCATAAAGCTGGTTGATACCCTTCTCGAAGATTGCCTCTCCAGAATGTAAGAAGCTCGCTGGTCCCTTTGGGGAGCGCCTCTTTGGGGTTCTCTTCAGGAGATGTGGAAACCAGGAGCAGTTCCCTTGCAGGTTCCCTCCATGGAAGAAATTCAGGGACAGATTCTTTCCAGGTTCTCTTCGGAGACAACCAGGGCGAGGGTTTCCTTCTGGGTTCCCTACCAAGCTTAAGAGGAACGGACTCTTTCCTCTGAAGCCTTCTTGGATTAACTAAGGCTGTCCCTACAGGATTTCCCTAACTAGGTTGCACGCACACTCGGAAAGCGCTGACATGTTGAAGAAGCCTCGTGCCCCCACTCATCCCAACCCCTATATGAAGGTGTCAATAAGCCTCTCTGATGCTTCCCTAAAGAGGCGAACAGTTCTTCAGTACTTAGCGGACCGAAAAAGAAAACCAAAGCTACGTCAGCAAAGACGGAAAATTTCCTGCAAGAGCGAAACAAGGGGCACGCCAAGTCTGGAGTCACTACGACCCCAAATGCCCCACCAGAGAAAATACTGCGCCCGGGTGAGCTTCTGGGAATCCTACAGGAAGACTTCGAGTGGCCCCCAGCACTCAAGAACAACTGCTCCCCCCCCGAAGTGGCACGAGTCCACACTTCTGCTGTTGCACTAGGGTTTCCCGTGCAACGCTCGCCGGTCTCACTGGGCCCGGCGGGCCGTGGATCCCAACTGCTGCAGGTGCGGGGAACAGGAATCCCTCTCGCACCAGCTTGTACACTGTGTTGCCCTCCGGCCCTCGTGGTTGCGTTACGCAACGGCCCTTAGCCCACCGACGGACAGTCTGTTCGTGAGCGATTTGTTTCGCCTGGAGCATCCCTAGCAGCTCTTTGCTGCTGATTATGCGGGATTGCGACGGCCCAGAGCTACGCGAGAAGAGAACGATGCGGCGGGGACGCCATCTGCTTTGCCCTGAGTTTCCTGCCTACGACAGCAAAATGGTTCCACCTGGGGCACATGCGGATGGAACTTGGCGGCATCCTGGAAAGGATGCAGAGGACGCCCTCCAGCAGACAGCGATCCCTTTCCGTGCCTCTCAGAGTTTTTTTTCATTATTGATTTTTATTTTTATTTGCCCCTCCGCTGCCGAGGCGTACCTCGCCGGCCTGCGTGGAGGTTACCGGTCAACAGGCTCTGAACACTTTCGGACGATATAGGGCCGATGATCCTACACCTACTGTATGTTTATTATTTTTATAATAAACGCCCCGGCGTGACCGGGTGATAAACCAAGTCCGGAGGGCGCCGGATGGCTTTCTACGCTGATCGGACATAGTCGTGGTGGTTATCCTCGGAGAAGGACCACGGACCTCGTCGCTGACCTCTGAGTCTCGCACATCGTGCCGCAGACATCTGCCTCCGAGCTCTTCGATGAGGGACGTTCCACCTCGCACGCTTTGGAGTGATCCCTCCGCACGCTCCCAACTGCTTCATTTCTTTGATCCAAAGCTGCTACGGCGAGATGGCTTCTCGGATCGAAGACTAGGATCACGTGACCTCCGAACGCGGGGGATTTTTGAGAATCAGTCAGAAATCTGAGAGAATGCCCGACAAGCAGCCAGGTCAGTACTTCCAGGATCCATCGCAAGGGATCCGCCGACGTACGAGACAGCAGTGATCTCATCGCTCCAGACGATCACCCTCACGAGCGGCGCCCGCAGAGGAAGATACAAATCGCCCGATTAATTAATTTTAATATTCTTAATTAAAGGATAGAATATTATATACTAATAATAAATGATTGTTATAAAAAACGTTTGGGGTTTAGTATAAATCAAAGAATATTTTAAATCTACTTTCAAGATTTTTTATAAATAGTATAATTAAAATCAGGAATAAAATTAATATAAATATATAATGAATAAATAATGTGTGTAAATATTGCATGAGATGCGTGGTCAGGAACCAGCAGCATCCATTCAGTGATCGGTGGTCCAATCGAGAGGAGGCAGAATCGGTAGGAACCGCAGCCTGCTGCCAGCCAACACCCCGGGAATGGGCTCGAAGCTTTGGCCAGGTGCCTGGTGCTTTGGAGGAAGCATAGGATCGTTGAGGAGATTGCGCTGTGCACCTCATTCACGGTGTCCTATCTTCCTCCGGAAGGCCGGGGACAGTGCTCGAGGAGGCACAACGAAGGAAGAAGAGCGGATTCATCCTCTCCCTCCCCATCCTCATCCTGAAGGAGCACAGGTATCGGTCCGAGAGTTTGAGGGAGTCTCCCTGGGATTATGAGATCGAGAAACGACGAAATCCCAGGGGAAGTCATGACCCCTCGCATGTATGCGGGCTGATGGGGAGTGTGGTGGGTGTTGGCACTGTCAACGGCACAGGCTTACCTTTACGACACTCCATCCTCTAGGTCATCAGCCAAGATGAACCGAAGCGAGTGGAGACACTCCCAGAAAGAGATACCGCGAAGCTCTTGAAGCTCAGCCAAGCAACCGCGCTTACTCGCGAAACGCGGCCAGAAAGAATTTCCAGAATTTTCGGGCGAGTTCCGCTAACAGGCAGGACACTGACCATTCCATCCACCCCTCTTCATCGCTGACACACAGCTCTCTCCCTCCTTCTCGCCGGTGAACTTTTGAGGAAAGCGTACTGCACGGCAGGCAGCATCTGGAAAACATGGAGCACGCCTTTGGCACCCGATTATCCTGTATGCTGGAGTACTCGCACCTGAAGGCAGCACCCGCAACGAACTGATAAAGGAGCTCCAGGTTGAAACTCTGAAGATTCCCAGAACGAAAAATTCCAAAGGGGAATCAGAAGTCGCCCCTTCCGGGAACCTTCCAGGAATCCTGAGAACTGTCTCATTTGACCATCGTCGCCTCTGCCTTTTCCTTTGGTTTTGCTTCCCTATCGATCTTCAGATTTTCCGGGTATCCCGGCTTCTGCCACGTACATCCGTTAATTTTGTTTGTTTATTTGTTTTGCTCAGCTTCCATTCTTCAGCATCCTCGGCTTCCCCCTCTGCGCGCCTGTATTCCTCCCACGGAAGCAGGAAGTGCACCTTTGCTACGTTGATAAACGGCAGAAACTCCAGCTGATGGACCGATCCATTCCTGCAAGATGCACCAGCACTGCGAGAAGGTTTCTCCTCTCCTCCTCCTTGCTCCCTTGATCTTCATCTTCCGATACCAATCCAGAGGTGAAAAGAAGCATAAAAAAGAACTCTGCTCGAAAGAAGGTTACACGAGGCAGTGAATCCGGGAATCTCCTGTCTCCTGCCTTCCTCAGCCGAGGGGATGATTGCATCAGGGAATTCCAGATGGGGGATGCCAAAAAGAGCGTCGACAGGAGGACAGAAAGATTTAGGAGTGAGTGAGGGGGGGATGAGGGTGCGAGGGTGGGTCCGCGGGGCAAAGATTCGGACCGTCTGAGCGTTCGGCGCGGAGAAAGAAGGGCTCTCTTTCCCGACGCGAGAGATGCCACTGCGCCTCAGTGGGCAGGGCGCCCAACGAGTGCACCCACTGCTGCACAGTGGCAACACTTGGGCGCGTGCTCCTTGGATGAGAGAGACCGCGTCAGGGTGGAAGCGCGTCGCTGAGGCGCTTCCGTTCCCCGACGCTGCCTCGAGCGGCCTTCTTAAAGAAACGTTCACCTCTCCGGGCCTGCCAGTCGTCTCCTCGCTGACGATTCTCTGCCACGTGCGAGCGGCTGCGACCGCCTGAATGGAGGAATGGTGTGGCTGTCATCCCAACGGACCGTTTGCAATCGCTATCGCCTACATGGTGGACCCAATCTGGGATGTGTGACTCATCGCTGAGGACGCCCGTCGACGGACACTCCCGACGCACCCCGTTTTTCGACGAATAGACCACTGCCCCTCTTGTCCATGCAGACCCTCGGGATTATTTTTAGTACTGCAGCCGGTCCATCCCGCCCCCTCTTTATTGATTTCTTCATTGATTTATCTCTCCTCTTCCTTCACATTCCTCCCTAGTTCTTCCCCCAGTGGATATGGTCCCTTTGCTTTCGAGCCGGCATATGCCGATCGCTTTCTAACTAGATAACTTCTGTTTATTCATAATAAATAAAAGTTATCTAGACAGAGAGGCAGGGCCAGGCAATGCGGATGAGAAGGTCCGTTCGACGAGAGACACTCTCACCTATAAACAGACATCAGAGCCAACTGCAAGAGGCAGAAAGTCACGCCGTTTAAACGGAACGCGGACAGAGAGTTATCTTCACGAGCAGAAGACGCACAGCGCCGTCGCTGAAGGCGAAGTGTGTTTCGTCCTTCAAGCATCTTCCTAAATTGGGCACTCCGTGCTCAAGATCATCGCTTTCCATGATTGCAATGATTACATCGTAAGAACATCGTAACTCCTTCGGGAATAAAGTTTCCAAAGTCATGGAAATCCAGCTGCGCCCTTCACCTTCTTTCCATCTCCCATTATTGATCGGTACCTACGAATAGCCTTAAGCACTATGCCAACCAACACCATCACCTCTAAAACTCATCCTCCTACTCTGCATATCAAACCCAAATTGACAAACAGGTAACCCCTTTCTAACCCCTGAAAAAAGAAAATCCTTTTAAACTCATTACATGAACGGTATAAATAACTCCCATAAGAGCAGATTCGTCACCTGCCTCTCCCACAGCTTGCCGATCCTGCTTCCTTGACGTTCCTGAATCGCCAATCCTGCTCACAAAAGCATGAAGGATCTAAACTCAGCATGAACACCAACAACAAATGATGGCGAACAGACACGTCTATATCAAATTCTTCTATTTCATAAACACTCTCAACTGATCCCGATGTCGAGTTCCCAAATGGAGAGGTGACAGGAGAGGTGGAAAGATGCAACCGACACTTCTGCAACTTGGCCAACACGCAGAAGGAAGGTCAGAAGAGAGAGACGTTGGCAAGGACTCCTGACGTTCTTTGCACACAGGTCCGAGGAGATTATAGGCAGCCTGCAACTTCTTTGCAACAGTCTCAGTTCTTACCACAAGCCACGAATACCCCGTTGCCATCATATCAATACATACCATAACCCTACTGAACATCCCAGTTTCATTAAATCGAGTCACCAAGTAAGCCCTAGCGGTAACCAAACCGGCGTGGGAGCCGAGCTGGATGCCATGAGGTTGAGTTACCACGATTCGAGAGATTCTGGAACTGTCTTCGTCCATTGGTAACTTTTCAGAGAGGAGCTGATAGTCTTTGCATTGCATTCTGAGGCCCAAAGTTTCGAATCCTGACAACTGCTTCCTGCTGCCGCATCTTGCTCACGAGCAAGGCTGCGGAGAAATCGTTGCGTGGTTTCGCTCAGCTCTCCCTGTAGGTCAAACAGACCATCTCGGGAGCGGCCTTCACACGAGCTAGAAAACTGCAGCCCAGGCCTTTTGCGCACTTCCCTCATCCATGCCCGAATCGCGAGTTAGAGTGGTCAGTGCAGAAGAGAGCAAACTTCGAAGGGAAACGATGCAATGGTCTTCCTATGGGCGCTGTGTGACCTTGCAAATTTGCGCTGGAAAACGAGGGAACCGAGGAAAGAAACTCAACAGCACAGCACGAATGGCGCAGCGAGAGCAAAGCAAACCCACAAATACAGGCGTCGACCGAGTTGACCCCATTTGAAAAAAATAATAATAATAATTCATTATCATCATCATTCAATTTTTAGAAAGATCGTTTTGAATACCAAGGAGAACCGTCAGCGAATTCCGCACTGCTTTCTTCCCCTGATCACTGGTCCCAGCGCCGTGGGTTGAAACCACCCGGATTTCCCATCGATGTTCGATGCTGGGAGCGTAATGATGTCTTTCGGCATGAAGTCCATTCTGCAACTCCACTCTGCCTTTCATTAAAGTCAATTAGCAAAGAAGTATCTCTCAGGGATGAAACGATGAATCTGTGCCCATTCTTGCGGGATTCAGTGCTGAGCTTATAGAGAAAGTAGGCATCAGCGTGCTCAGTAGAGCCAGCGAACAACATGCATGCCATCATGCAGATCTCATGGAACACGTAATTCGTGAAAGCGTTCATTCGGGACGCTGTGTGTCACGGATCAGATAGCTGAGTGCACACCTGAATCAGACCTGTCAGCCAGAACACGTCTACTTTCAACACAAAGAGTTGCAGATGGCGGGAACAAAATGGCAGTGTTTGGCCTCAAAACGTGCTGTGCCATGAGCTGCGTGTGTTCGAACGAGAGCCTTGTGTGAATCCGACGATGGAGATCAAAGAATTCCTGGGCAAACAATTTAACCGCCATTTGATTCAGAATGTTCTTCCAAGGTAAAAGAAAAACCTTGGGATTGTTGCTTCAGAATGGACCTTGCCCATGAGTTCGAAGATCTCGAATGCTCTAGCATGACGGCCAAGAATCAGGTCCAGAAGCTGGGAGAAGTTCTGGAGAAAAAAACGAAACAAAACACGTTCCCATCCTTCTCCGACTTTGAAACGCGGCAGCCATGCTTCTGCCTCTCCCTTCCGCTCGTTTCCCGCCTGCCACGTTCCAAACAGGTGCTGGGAGACTTGCCGAGACAAAAGACCGGCGCGAGAAGGAAGTCACAGACAAGCTGCCCGCTTCGGAGAGCTGAACCCGTTTCCATGGACGACATCAGGGAGCGACATCTGTTTGACGGCACCGCTCACGAGCGCTCAGGTGGACAGAGTCCGGGTCGAGTTCTGCCCCCAAGCCTGTGCGGGGGCAAGCGAGAGCGCTTCTGCACGCAGACGTGCGCGTGCCAACTTCCGTGCAGGCACGGAAAATGCGCGTAAGAACGGGAGACTGGTCTGCGGCTGATTGCTGACTGCAAAGCAATCACGGGAGAATCCGGTAAGCGCTCCGGAGGAAGGAGTCCGTTCTTCTTACTCACAGTTGGGAACGCGTTAAGGATCCGCTCCCGGAATTTATTCCATGAAGGGAACCTGCAAGGGAACCGCTCCTGGTTTCCCCCTCCCCTGAAGAGAACCCTGAAGGGTCGCTCCCCAAAGGGAGCAGCGCGCTTCTTACACTCTGGAGAGACAGCTCCCGAGGAGGGCATCTACCATCTCCATGGTAGGCGTTGGAGGGTCCACCTCGAGAGGAGAGGACGGCTCCATTTCCACAACCGGAGGGAAATCCTTGATTCCTGGAAGGACCTTGGAGGGTCAACTTCCAATCCCAGCCAGTCGAGGGGGGCAGACGGGGATCTCCGGCCTTCACCAGTGCCGCGCCCGAGGCCCTTGGGCCAACTAGCGTGATCCTGAGGGGGGAATCGAAAACCCATGACGCATCCTTTTCTCGGCGCGGAGACTGCAGCAGCCACGCGGCCGCCAATGCGGGTCAAAAGGAGTCACTTCCGCTTTCCTTCGTTCCAGACTTCCACAACTGAATGTAGGATGCATCCTGTACTTTGCTTCGGCCAAATAGCAGGGATTACTTGACACTGCCTCTGCCATGCAGTTGCGAAGCACCCAGGAGGGAGGATCTGCTGAGTGAATCTGCTCAAGCGAACGCCAGTGTCTTGCACATTGAAGCGTGCGGCTCGCTCGGGCTCTGTTTACGTCACGAAAGGAAATTTCGGGACGGAATTCCTCCCACGCTGGAGACCTCAAACAAAAAATTTTCTCGGTTCCCCTCTCTTGAAATTTGAAGAGGAGGCTCGGTCGGGGATTTCTTTAAGCGTTGTCCTATTCCCCCTCTAAAAGACACTTCCGGATGCTACCGGAGCTCGCTGCCTCTTTCATATAGAACACTTCAGACAGAGCATTATTGTTACTTTACAAGCTCCTTGTGCCTCCGGCTTGAAAGATCCTTGAAATGTTACAGTTCTTGCTGCAAACCATTCACCATGAGAACGCTGTTTGCATACGCTCATTGTTTTCATCCGAAACTCTGTCAACATCATTGTCAGCGTTGCTCACAGATCCCCACGCCCACTTCCTCTCTCGAGCCACTTGCGCACTCAAAACAGCCCTCTTCCCTCCGATCCCTGTGCTCCAGGTGGGGCTGTTTTGTATTCTGAGCGGAACGCACTGTTCTGGAACATCAACGCGTACCTTGGTCACTTCGGAGGCTGCCGCTGGAATCCCACACGGCTGCAGTCTCGCTGATCCCCCGTTCCTGTTACGGTCATTCTAAACCACCTTCTCGTTGGCGTGCACAAGCGGTCACGACGGACCGACGCCCTCTGGGGGCTGAAATGGTCTCCCTCCCGATTCCAATGAACTCAAACTCTTTCCTTTTTGCTTTCCCTTGGGCCTCCCCGCCCTACCTCGTAGACCAGGATAATTTGCTTTCGACAAATCCTCCTTTTCTACCTTGACTCTTTTTCCCAATCTTTAAAGTTTCTCCGAATGCCGAATGCATCCAACAGCTACGTACCGATCATTTGCTCCCTTGATTTCCCTAGGCGAAATTCTATTGGCAGTCCCAAATACCACCTAAAAAGCGATCTTTATTACCTTTCTCTTTTTCCAAGGACCATTTCTGTCTTACTATCTTGAATGCTCCCTGATACACCTTGAACCTCCCTTTCTTACTAATCTGGAAACGCGAACCTTCGGTTTCAAACCGAAACCTACATGACCATCGTCGTCTGCGCGACCAATGAAACCTTTGATCTTTCGAAACAAACCATTGGATTCATTCGTGACAGCTGGCCTAAACGCTCACCTAGGAAACGAGAAACGATGGATGCATTCCCGAAGTGGTGCTTCTTAGGCTCTGCAAAGGCAACCAGGCCAACCGTTCCATAAATTGTGCACTTTGGCGACGGCTGCAGTCAATGGAGCGAAGCGTTCTACCGCCTCGTAGGCCTCGAAGTAGAGGAGCAAATCAGCCCCGAATCCCCATAACCAGGAACCAGATCTTTCTGTTTGTTCTCTCCGTATCAACTCCTGAAGAAAGAAAGGGGTAGGAGCGTAAAAGAAAATTCAGCGGATAGGAGTTTGCAGATCCCTTGCTTCTGGAAATGCATACGAGGGAGAAATGATACCAAGAAAAAGAAATAGGCCTGCAGCATTAGATGCTTCATGCATCGGCCGCGTGGCCACCACACGCAGCAGCAGCAACAGGAGTTCCGCACTTCCCTTTCTGAAGGGCAAGTTTTCTGCGTTGGAAGGCAGAAAACTTGCCCTTGCAGAAATGTCTTTGATAAGCAGTTTGAAACAAATGGTAGCTACATCCATTCCCTGTATCCACTATTTTTCCAGAAGCTGACTCGTTTAATTGGGAACCGGTGGACCAGAAACTCTTCCATCCAGAAGTTTCTGATTGCGCCATTTTTCCCCCCTTTGCCGAGCAAACGGTTTCCCTCTGGGCTGACAACTTTGCCGCACCGTTCTTTCTGTCATTGTTTGGTTTCCTAAACCGGAAATGAGATGTCTGTTTATTATGGTGTGATCTCCGCGATGCTGCAAGCCGTAAAAGAGCACGGTTTTCGCTGCCCGCTGATCCATTCGAAGCCAGGCAAAGGCAAAAATCATCTTTTGTTTGCCCACGACAAGCAAACAATCGAACTTGAGTGTGTCTTTCCTTTCATCTCCACTTCCTGATGCCACGGGAACGGCGAAGGGAGGAAACGAAAGTTTGTTTTGTCTTTCGCATATGGATGGCCGTCAACAAGGCTCGGGTTTGCTTTTATCCCTTCCTTTGTCATCGGCAGGCAGAACCCAGCGCTCACGGTTGCCCGTCTCCTGTTAACTGCATGCGTTCCATTCTCCAGAGATGGGGCACTTGCAGCCTCGACAAAAAGATGTGCATTGGGAATTTCCTGCTTGGCTGACATGACCAACTGCTACTACCGCTTGAGAAGCCAGCCGATTGCCGAAGAAACCAGCTTGGGAGCAGAGTAGGTTGGAGTCTTGGGTTCGATCAAAGGCATGTTGGTTGCTGGCTGGTACAAGGTCCATCAGAACTTACTCCTCACCAGCGAATGAGCATAGCCTCTGCAAGGGGAGATCCAGAACGCAACTAACTATCTTGAAACGGAAATGCACTGGAGCCGAAAGAAGGAAAGTCTTTCTTTTCCGCCTCTGGAAAGCAGCGAGTGGGACCGACGCTGCAGGCATTCCGACGGCACCAGATGCATCCCCTCTTGAAAGCACTCTTTCATGTAGCAGGTGAGGATGAATTCCACGAGCATCGTCGGGAGCTACACGCGTGTGGTCTTCTTCCTCGAGCAGAAAATCTCCCTCTGATTGTACGCTCTCTACATCCGCCAGGAGGGCGGATGAGAAATTTTCTGGAGCGCCGTGGACGCCCTGCTGCAGCAATGGCAGCAGGGTGTTCGGATCAGCTCTCAGCAGGTGACGGGAAAGTGCCAAGCATCCCGTCGAGTTCCAAGAGCAGCAGGGAACACAACACCGTCAGTCTGCACTCGTAGCTTCCAGTCTTTGCTCGCTCGCCGTCGGGAGACGCGTGGCTCGCGCCTTGGGTTGGCTATCCAGCAGACAGAAGGCGTCCACGTCCCCAAGGGAGGAACCTCGCGTTCCAGTTGAAATTATCTGGTCCATCCATGGAGAGCGGTGGCAGGTCAATTCCTATCATACGGGATCAGCTCTCAGCAGCTGACGGGAAAGCGCCAAGCATCCAGTCGAGTTCCAAGAGGCCGTTCAGTGCCCGAGCAGGTGCGCCGTCAGTAACTCGGCTGATGACAGCAGTCATTTCAGAACAATAGGGGATGCAGTCGAGCGGTGAAAGGTAGCGAGTTTTCCCTATCTTTGGAGCCTCAAAGCCCTCGGACCATCACCTGCCTTTAGCAACATCACGTGCATCACTGGAGAGGCGGAAGTGCAAGTTCACCTTCGTATTGGAGAAGGCGGAGCACCGTGCACTTCGCCACCGAGGTGGCCTCCATGCCGCATGAATCCGAGCGCCCTCTTGAGGGAGCTCAGGTCGGCTCGGGCCCTCAACCAAAGGATGGCCGAGCTGGTGGATCCAGAATGCATCCTTGCTGGATTGAATGCTCGTCGAGAGCCGCACTTCATCGGCATACAGCAAGGGATGTCCCAAATCCTTTCGGATGCTGACGAACCGACTGTCCCGCAGCATTCACCGCAGGTCAAAACCCGCCAGCTGGCCAGAGGAGAACCACCCCGTTTGGGAAATTAAGTTCCTCTCCCTCCCGAACAGCGTTCTCCTGCTCTCTGCAGAGCTGCGGACGTTGCGGAACGGGAACCCCGACCGGCTTCTTTACAGGATCAGAACGGGGGGACTCCCCGCCATGAGGTCGGCCTCTGTGACCGTAGTAGCTCCACCGGAGCACTACGCCCTTTGGAGCGCGGGCGGAGCCACCCTGCCCGTGGCGGCGGCGCTTCCTTCCGTGGGAGGTGACTCACACAGGAGAAAAGGGCGTTCCGTCGTTCCTCGCGTCGCTAGGGGATTCAGGTGGGTCATGCGTGCACGATCTAGAAATCAGGAAGGGTAGTAACACCGCTTTCCTGCTGGCAGGGAAGTCATCCGGAGCCTGGTGGATGGCGTCGAGTCTCAAAAAGTGGTCGAGCTCTCCGGAGCCGATGCGGTTGCCCCCTGTGAAAGAGGATCCCGCTTCGGGTCAGTCGACGCGGCATGTTGCAGGAGGGGTAGGCGTGCGGGATCTCCCAGATCCTCTAAAGAGGAGTCACCCCCTCCGGTACTGACCTCCCCTCCGCCTCGAAGGGAGAGAGAAGAAGCACACAGAGGGCGTCGTGGGGACCCGGAAGACATCTTGGTCGCGGAGCGGCTGCAGGATGAGTCCCCGCCGGAAGAAGGCGATCTCAAGGGAATACGGAGGGAAAGAGGGGTGAAGCACTGACCGACTCCTCCTGCTTTCTGAGGCGCCTTTCTCTCGAAGGGGTGCGCTTCTTGGTCTCCTGCCTAGCTGCGGGTTTCCAGGAAACGGAAGAGGATCGACCAGCAGCAGGCCCAGGCCAAAGGATGGCTCCCGTCCTTTGGAACAGGACCTGGGCTAGACCTCGTGGGAGGGTCTCTTCGTGTTGCGAAGGGATCGCACCCGAGAAGAGAGGGGGATAACATGGATTACCAGATACAGGGGAGGGATGGGAGTAGAATTCTCCAGGAGGTGCAGTTTGACCTCTCTTTGATGTAGGGCGTGGGAGTTCAGGGTTTCTTCTCGTGTCCCGCCGCGGAGCAGCTTCTAATGGGCGAGCTCTGGAACCTTCGAGCGTAGAAACTGCCACCTACCACCGGAAGAGTCTGCCAGCGTGACCACGGCCGAACTTGGAGCTTTTTTCTTCCTCAGCCTCCTTCCTCTTCGCAGATCCGACCTTCAAGGAGGACGCGAGGCGGAGCGCCCCCGGGAAAATGCCCCCCTCCCGCTGACCGCTGCCTCCTCCCACGTTTTTGGACGTAACGAGGCGGCGAGCAGGGTCGGCGGAGAATCCTCAGGAAAGCCTTCCGAAACTCCCCTCACCCATGGGCAAGGAAGAAGGGCGATCCAGGAAGACAGATCCCGAATGAAGGGACGCCATGGGGTCACCTCGCTGACCACGGGTCGAGGCTCGGAGCCCAGAAAACATCTCGTGACGCGCAGCCGCCGGCGGGCAGATCCGGAAGGAGCGATGGTGGAGCTGATCGGTGGAGAGTCTTCTTGGAGATCGACCAGACACCCGCGGCGTTGGAGATGGGGAGTCTCCCTCCGAAGCTCAGCTTCCGATCGTGCAGAAGCGGGAGTGCCGTCATCCTCGAACTACTGGGGACGGAGGCTCAGCATGCGGAGGGAGACCCCGCACCAAGACCGTACCTGGTCTTTCCGCTCCGTTACTTCCAATTACGCAGCGGCCCCCCTCGTCTGCGTGGTCGCGGGGACTCTTTCTGCCTTCCAGGGGTTGCCGCAGTATCTCTCCTGCCTTCCCAGGGAAGCATTCTGGTCTGACGAAGGTACGGAGGGTGATTTCGGTCCTTGCACTCCCCACAGCCCCAGGGAGAGCACGCAGGTCCCCTTGCTGCTGCATCCGCGGTGCGCCTTCCCCTTTGGATGCAGCAAGAGGGCCGCTGCCGAAGAGTGGCAGCGCCAAGCCCCTCGAGACTGACAGGGGGTGCAATGGCAAATACGACAGTGGGGTCACCCAGCAATGGTGGCAACCTGATCCCATGAACGAAAGCAGGAGATTACCTGAACGAACCTCCTGAAGATTCCAAGGAACTTTTGCTGCAGTGGCTGTGCCGGCATGCCCTCCAGCCTTCCAGATTAACGGCCATACGGAGGCAGCAATGCTACCCTGCCTTCTCTCTGAGGTCTCACCAGACTCCACGGGAAAATAGGCGCGGCAATGATACGTTTTCTCTGGAGCGTATTGTTCCCTCAGGGAAAGCCTTGAGTGTAAGATGAAGAAGCACTAAGTGTAAGATGACTGAAGGACATGTAAGATGACCCAAGCGAGCAGAGGTCATTTCCGATGCAGAGATTGCGTGTCCGCCTCTCCCAGCGCCTCCGTGAGCTGCCTCTCCCCGTGTCTTGAAACACAGATGTCTGCTGCCTAGAGTTTGGGGAGGTATCGCCTGGAAACCGCGGGAGCGGCAAACAAGACGACTTTGGAATTCCTCAACAGGAGGAGAGTGGCCTCCATTCCGGAAGCAGACGGAAACGCATGCTGGAATAGCAGGGAGAGGAGTGTGAGGGAGAACCGCCCGTCTAGACCATTCGGAAGCAGTGAGCCAGAAGGTGGCCTCCAAAGAGAGTTCTTCTAAAGGAACGGATGCTGCAAAAGCTTTCCGGAGCGCGCATCACAGTCCCTTGCTTTGCCAGAGGCACACTCTGCTGAGTGCCTCTGGCAAAGCAAGGAAGTTTGTTTCTCGCGCTCGCCGAAGTGTGGCTAGGAGTCCCTCAGCCTGATCCTCAGTTACACGTGAACTTACCAAGCTCTCCCGTCATCACGCAGCGTGCTCGGAACGCCGCAAATCCTGGTTCGGGCTTCATCTGTAGGATGAGAGAACGGAGGGTCCACTGAAGGAGGATGAGGATGGGGGGAACATTTTTGGGGTTTGCAGGCGCGGATGGCACCGGCTTTGGTCTCCCTGAGGGCTTCCCCTCCCCTTTGTCAGGAACCAAAGCGATCCTGTTCGGGGCTCTGCACTGACGCATCAGGAGAGGAGGAAGCAGTCTGATGCCTCCGCGACGATTGGTTAGGAAGATGTGCGAGGGCGTGCATTGTTTGAGTCCACCCTGAGCCGACCGAGGGACCGCAGTGACGCCCCCTGCTCGGGATCGGAGCTCCTGTGGCAATCGGAGGGCACCCTCTTCCTTGGACGGCACGACCGAAGAGCTCGCGCGACCTTTCCCCGTCCGAGGTGGGGACCTCCGTCCGAGACCTCGGCGGAAGGCGCGCCACCTCGTGCTGCACCGGCAGCATCGGGCGCCTCCTCATCGAGACGGGGTTGCGCCAGCAGCGGGAGGGAAAGGTCATCTTCCTCCTCCTGTTCGACTGTCGCGTGCTGCGGAGGAAAACGAGCGGGCAGGATGGCCCACCTGACCCCCACAGCGAGGGAGGTGACTCAGGAACGAAGTACTGGAGCCTGAAGGGGCTTTCCCCTCCCCTGCGGCTCCTTCATCTTCGTCCGTCTGCTGGAGGTGCTGCCCTCGCTTGTCACTCCAGGCCTCGCACTCCGGTGCAGCTGCACGGAAGACGCAACATCCCACCTGCTTAGAGCGAGGTTCTACCTACCTCCTTCCTCCTCCCTCGAAAAGGAGCAGTCTCGCAGGGAGGGGAAAAGGGGGAAGAGGAGGAAAAACAGAGCATCAACTTCTGGCGTTCCCTTCGCGGTTCGCGCCGGGAACTAGAGCCGACCCTTCCCTTCCGGGAGCCTTTCCCGAAAGCTTCCATGAGGGCTGGAAAGGCAGAAAGGGGCTGCTTCTGTCTCGTCTTGCCCACGATCCTAGTTATCCCAGTCGCGCCACTCCCCTAGGGAAGTGACGGAGCGCTTTGGTGACGTCCGCGGTCCACCTCTGGGGAAAGACAAGGAAGTAGGCTCTTCCCTGACAGCTCCAGCAGATCCTTCATCCTGGAGGAGTTGGAGTCCGTCTGACTAGAACGACGCATGCGCAAAACTCTTCCTCTCCTGCCTCCACTCCATCATCTCCCTTTCCTCTTCCTTCTGCTGCTGATTTGGAAAGAAGGAGGGGTCCGGGAGGCAGCCGCACTTGGGGACAATCACAACCCTTTTCCACCCAATTTCCTTCCTTCCTCTCCTTCTTCCAGGTCTTCTGGACAGTGGCAGAGAGCAGTTCTCCTCTGCCTCGCAACCTCTTTCCGTTATCCCTTCGGCCAACTAAGGTGCTGGATGGAAGGCTCTGGGTGTGTCACCCGGGTACGCCCGGGGCGTTTATTTAAAAAACTCTACATTTCGTGGTACAAGGCCCCACTGACGGCCATCGACACCGGACCTGCCGGGACGCCGGGGGACAGCCAGGCGTGACTCTCCTCGGCAGTGGAAGGGGATGGGGGAGAAAACAAAAAGAAAAATGAAATAAGAAAAAAAAACGAAAAGAGCTTGGAGGGAGGGGAAGGGATCACTGTCCACTATGAGGAGGGCCCATCCTTCGCAGGATGCCCTTGAGGTCCATCTATATTTGTCTCAGTTGGGGCCATCCTGTGGCTCTCACCATGAAGCGAAGAGCATATGGGATAACATCCCTCTCGTTGTGAGCATCTTCTTCGTCGTGGACATCACTCCAAACCGCCACAATGCCTCGGATGCAGCATAGTGCTGCCACGGCTGAGGCTGGCTGCAGGGCGTTATGTGCGAAGAGAAGCCGGAAAACGTCTCTGGGCTCGCTGCCCGTTGGGAGCCCGAGGGTCGTCCCAAACCGTTCCCACAGGGGTCGGAGGGCAGCACAGTCAACAAGAAGGTGGGGGAGCGATTCCTGCTCCCCACATCTGGCACAATCAGGATCCACAGCTCCCCTTGTCCAGTGGAAGCGGCGCGCGTTGCAGGATAAACCAAGGCTCCGGGTGATGGCGGCCGAAAACGCCCGGCAGTCGCACGCGTCTCCGCCTCATCCTTATCTCAGTATTGCTCACGCTCGATCTCCCCGCGCCGTGCACTTCCGGTGTGCTTCCGAATTCTCAGCAGCTCACCCCGGTGTGCTTGGTCGCAGGTGATCACTCAGAAGCCTTGAGCAAGTCTCCCATTCTCGAGAGTCCCGGAGAGTTCAGCTTTCTTCTTCACCCCACGACTGAGCGTGCGCGCACACCAAAAAGAGCACCTTCGCGTTGCAACGGAGGCCTCAACCTCCTGATGCTGGAGCGCCTGGAGCGATAGCTCCAGTGGAGGACGCTTGTCCTAGTGGCGAAGCTTTGGATCACGAACTGATGTAAGCCCGCGCGATACCTAGTCAAGAGAGCCACCGGTGACTCGGGACTGCCTTCGTTTCTGGCGTGGCGGATCAGACGCAACGTGTCCAGCTGCGGACTGGAGCTCCGACGGTGGCCAAGCTGACCAGGACCAATCACTGGATCTTTTGCCGACCCACCAACAGTAGCGCCTGATTGCAGGGAACCGTTCGCAGATGAGCCAAGAACAACGAAGCGAGCTCGAAGATGCAGCAGCGACTTCTGCACTCCTACAACAACCACTCTCTGCAGGTCGTCATCGTGCAGTCCACCACGTGTGTATGGGAGGGAAAAAAACTCTCTAGTCACGGCACTGCCCTCCCTCAGGGAGTACCTGGACAGTAACCAGCCGGCCAAATGGGAGGTCCAATGTGAGATCGGTGGAAGAGCGAAGGAATTAGGTGGTTGAACCACAGGCCAGCTCACGGAACGCTGCGACCCCAAGTGCCCCACCGAAAGGACCATTGCACTGGGGTGAGCTGCTGGGAATCCTACAGGAAGACTTCGAGTGGCCCCCAGCACTCAAGAACAACTGCTCCCCCCCCCCCGAAGTGGCACGAGTCCACACTTCTGCTGTTGCACTAGGGTTTCCCGTGCAACGCTCGCCGGTCTCACTGGGCCCGGCGGGCCGTGGATCCCAACTGCTGCAGGTGCGGGGAACAGGAATCCCTCTCGCACCAGCTTGTACACTGTGTTGCCCTCCGGCCCTCGTGGTTGCGTTACGCAACGGCCCTTAGCCCACCGACGGACAGTCTGTTCGTGAGCGATTTGTTTCGCCTGGAGCATCCCTAGCAGCTCTTTGCTGCTGATTATGCGGGATTGCGACGGCCCAGAGCTACGCGAGAAGAGAACGATGCGGCGGGGACGCCATCTGCTTTGCCCTGAGTTTCCTGCCTACGACAGCAAAATGGTTCCACCTGGGGCACATGCGGATGGAACTTGGCGGCATCCTGGAAAGGATGCAGAGGACGCCCTCCAGCAGACAGCGATCCCTTTCCGTGCCTCTCAGAGTTTTTTTTCATTATTGATTTTTATTTTTATTTGCCCCTCCGCTGCCGAGGCGTACCTCGCCGGCCTGCGTGGAGGTTACCGGTCAACAGGCTCTGAACACTTTCGGACGATATAGGGCCGATGATCCTACACCTACTGTATGTTTATTATTTTTATAATAAACGCCCCGGCGTGACCGGGTGATAAACCGAAAAGAGCAAAAGGGCCGTTGCTTTTCCTGCATCTACCTTCACCACGAGTCTTCCGGGACTTCCGGAAGCCGAGGAACGGAGTTGGTTAGGAAGCATGGAGGTCCGAAGGTGACTCCGAAGAGGGATGCCCAGAGGGAACGGTCCCGTGCTGCTGGGGAAGAAGGTCGCGCAGCTCCTCAGCGGTCCAAGTCAGGCTGCGGTGGAGCAGCTGAAGGGCACGGAAGGTGCCTACTGAATCGAAGCGTCAGCTGACTTTAGAAAGACGGTCATGGGCGATCGTGGGCACGGCCCAATGCTTCCGAAAGATGACAGCTGACTCGCCGACGGGTGTGCGCTTACACCTCTCTTCCAGAGGCCCTGCTCGCACAACGCGCCACCGAAGGCGGCGGTGGGAAAAGAGATGACAGGAAGATCAGGTCTGGTCCACGGAGAATCCTCTGGACCCTCTCGAGATGATGATGCTCTGTGTTACGGCCCCCCCTCTCCTACGAAAGTGCTCGCCGCCCAGGGTTGTGCAGGGGAACCGGAAATGGCGCCACCCGACCCTCTCTTAATGGATTGGCGCCATCCGACGCATCCAGGAAAGCACGGCGCCGATGGCGAAAGCACCGCGCGTAGGTAACAGAGTGACCGGAAGCGGTGTGGCATGCCCGACAGGGCTGTGCGGTCTCGCGACCGGGCAGGGCCCTCTACCGAAGTGGGCCGCGAAGGGAGGAAAGGGAGGATCGAGGACCGGGAGAAGAGGAGAAAGATCGAAGTCCGCGGTGACGGACCCCTGAGTTCCTCGAAAGGGGTGAGGGGGGCCTCACCCACTGGGCTCTCCCTGGTGGTGGCGTGAGGACAGGAAGGCTGACCCGAGGGAAACGGGAGTCTCTTCCGGGCCGGCAGGGAAGCGTCCCTCATCTTCGACGCATTCGGCTGGAGGAACTCGCAAGGGAGACGACGCGTCCGGGAGTGCGCCTCTGGAGAAGGAAACAGGGGGCATGGAAGAATCGATCCTCCCACAGACTCTGCAGCCTCCCATCCGTCTGCTTGTCCGCTTATCGTTCGTTCTTTACCTACCCACCCGTCCACTTGACCATCCATCTGTCCATCTTCCTCGCCTGCCTCTTCGATCCGGACCCTTCCCGTCCAACCCGGCCGGCTGCCTCTCGAAGCGATGGCTCGGAGCAACGGGATCCCTCCGCGAGCCAGAGCCATCTCTTGTAGGCGTAACCCGGCAGGATGGTGGCAGCTCCGACCACCCCTCCTCCTTCCATTCCCAAAAGGGCCGAGCTCTTTTGGTCCACTGGTTCCGCTCCGCAGAACGATGTCAGGAACGCCCTCTTTCGCGCCGCCCACAGACGACTCCCCGGAGCGCTCTGCGCGCGCGCGCGCGGTCCGAGAAGCCGCGACCGCAGGGCGCGCCGCAGCTGCTCGCAAGAGCCCGGAAGTGTTGAGCGCGCCCGCAGTTGCGGCTTTGTGGCCGCCCGCATGGCTCGGGATGCTGGACACTATCTCGAGTGCCTCCCCCCTCCCTCCCTCCCTCCTCCTCCTCCTGACACCTCGGAATCGCGAAATCGCCGCCCACATGGCCATCAGACTTTAGCAAGAAGTCGTTCCTTGGGTAGCAGGATAGGGAGAAGACGGAAGGGGAGAGATGCTGGCCCCTCTACCAGTGCGAAGCTGCAGCACCTGCACTCCTGCCCGCACTTTAAGGAGGGGTGCTCCTAGAGGTCATCAGCTTTCCCGGACGACAGAAGCTGCAACGGCTGCGAGGTCGGAGGGGACGTGCGGAAGGTGACTCCGTCTCCCCATCTCCCTCAAGGAGAGAGGAAAACCTCCTCCTGGACCCCTCAGGGCTCCCGTGACACCAACGGGAAAGTTGGCCAAGCCCGCGGAACTCCCACGCTCATCCCACCACCACCCTCTTTCCGCCCCCGGGTGAGCGGAGAGCACGGGCGGAAGTGCGGGCCGGAAGGGAGGACATTCCTTAAGCAGATCGGAACTACCCCGAACCTCCCGTCTCCATCCTGCCATTCGGAATGGCATGGTCCGGAGCCATCCGCAGCGCTTTGGAGGGGTCGTTCCCTCGGGCGAGGGATGGGCGCGCTCTGCAAGGGGACTTCAGTTACCCGATGACGCCCTGCAGGGCCCGTTGAGGAGAACGTCCAGCCCTCCGGTCTCTCTCCCATCCCCCTCTTTCTGCTGCTTCTCGGGTCGCTTCAACTTCGGGAACTCTCCCCATCCAGTTTCATCTGCCCCTCGGGAGTGGCTCTCGGTCGCATTGCGCGGGGTGCTCGAAAGAGGTCACACGGACAGCCATTGCTGCTGCTCGCGTGGCCGGCGGTCTCCACGGCTTTGAATTCTCGCGACACCTGGAGGCGTGACCGTCCGCTAGGTCGCGCGCGCGTGCGTGAGGATGGAAGAGGGAGGAGAAAGGAAGGTGCAGCTGCGTGCGTCCTCTCCAGCGTCGTCCGAGGGGAGAGCGAGCGGCGGCCGAGGCGCAAGGCAGAGGCTGCAAAGTGCGGAAGCCGCGTCCATCCCAGGGCAGATGCGTGCTTCCGGAGAGGTCAGACTGTCCCCCCCCCCCAACATGCTTGAGAGACATCCGCCGCCTTCCTCCCCGCCTGCCATCGCATAGGTGATGGCCGCGCGTGAGCCTCGTCGTAGGTCGAGAGATCCCGCAGGCACACGCATCTCACACTTCCCACATGCGCACGCGCGCGAAGAGGATGATCAGCAAGTGCCAAAACTTCGCTCTGGCATCTGCAGCGAGCGGTCGATCAGCTCACCAGAGCTTTTCTTCTCTCCCCCACCCCACCCCCCCGCCTTACATGGGAGGCTCGCCTCGCCTCGAGGACTCAGGCGGCTGCAGGAAAGGAGCTCCGCAAGCAGTCGGCGGTTCTCTCACCACGGCAACGGTGCTTCCACCTCGCCGTGACCGCTCCCTCAGGCTGGAGTCGCCCCCGTTCAAGAACTCTCGTCCGGAAAAAGCCGCCACCGACTCCCTCTCTCGCACCGCCCCCATCCTCTCACTCGGCGTCTTCCTGCGCCCAAAGTTTCACCGGTGTGACCACCCTCGACAGCGCGGGAAAGGACACGACCCTCTCAAGACTTCCGGACTGGCTGACAGGAATGGGAGGAGCTCGTGAGCGCGCAAGCAGGAAAAAGGGAGGTGGCGCCTCGCACCACCACGGCTCGAAACGAAGGCGAGGACCTGGAAAACCCGCCGCGCGTCCCACGCCACACGCGTGACGTTTGTGCAGGGCTCTCTTCCCGACCGAGGATTTTTTTGGCCCGACGCCTTTCATGGAGGCACCCAGCAACCGGTCGCTCGGTGACCGAGCGTCCCCTGTTATCTCCCCGAGCACGGTTATTCCTGCGCTCGCGGGAGAGGACCGTCTGAGCTGTGGGGATCGCTGGACACACCTGCGCTCTAAGCGGGAGAGCAGGGTCGGGAGCTGCGGGATTACTGTGCCGCTGCGTGGCGCGTTGGCATGTAGAGTTGCGGAGAGAACACGGGGCCCAGAGTGCCCTATCCGCAGTGCGTCAGGAAATCCATCAAGCGAAGGGTGTGGTCTGCAGACGCACGTCGTCGGTCGGGTCTTTCCTCGATGCCACCGGCAACGAATACTTGCAGGCGCCGAACCGGGCACGTCTGCGCGTGGGCGTGCCGGGGGAACGTCACGCAGAACGGCAGTGCCCGCATCACGGCGATCTCGCCACGTCTGGAGTGCTCGGAAGAGACCCGTGCAGTGGGGGGGGGAGAACTCATGGCCCAGGATACCGTGGGTGACCTTAAAAGTGCTTGTCCCTCGAAGAAGCGATATGGCTGGGGAAGAGGCGAGCGTTTCTTGAAGAAAAAGAAAAAGCCTCTGCCGGCAGCCCCGGACACCACGTCAGCTGCCCACGTCCCTCTGACTTCCGTGAAGGAGTCCTCCATTGAAACCTCGACGCCTTCGCCCTTCTCCTTCGCCACCGCCGCGCATGGATCTTCCTCGAAACAGGCGACATCACCACTCAACGGGTCGGGAACATCCCTAAGGAACGCGAATACTGAGGGGATCGCGGCAACCGCACGCGCTTCAGGATACATCGCGATGCGGCAGGAATGAGCGCGAGCGGCACGGGAACCTAAGTCCTCCGATGACGCCCTACGGGGCCCGTTCAGGAGAACGTTCAGCCCTTTGGGCTCGCCAGCTTCCTCCGCTGACGCTGATGACCTCCTGATGCACAAGAGCAGTGGTGATCGCGCTCAGGATGGGAGGAAGGGTGTGGTCGCCATGTCCAGGGGATCGTTCCCTATATTTCCCTCTCTACATGCCGAAGGCAGCGAAGCGGTCCATCCTGGGACGTGAGGCACAAGGAGACGTCCGAAGGACTGTGGTCAGGGCAGCTCGAAACCGGCGACAAAATCTCGTCCCTTCCTCGTGGATCCGATCCGCCGCAGGGTTCACCACGGGTGTCAGTCCAGTTCTTTCCGAGACCGGCTGTTGGGGCCAACTTGTTGCAACCCATTGCCTCTCTCCCCTCCTGATGAGAGCCTCCTCACTGCTGTCCTCTGGACCGCTTTCCAAACCTATCATCCCCTCCTTTCTTCCCTCCTCTGGTTTAAAGGGACGATCAACTTCCTCAACTTAACTCCTCTTCCTCTGAATCCTGCTTGGTGAACCAATCCGGTCCTTCTGGATTCCTGGAGCGCTCGAGGATTAGGAGTGTGGAAGAGGCCGACCGACTGTGCGAGGGCAGAGGAAAAGGGTGCGAGAACTGCGTCATCCGTTGTCAGGTGACGTGACAGGACTTCTCTTCCAGCCAAAGAAGTAGAACTCTCACATCACTCCCTCTCTCCAGGTCCGTGAGCATCTGCTGTAGGGTATCTGGAGGACGTCTCGAAAGAGAAGGGCGTTCTCACTCACTGACATCTCATTCCCTCAAAGATGCCGGGACAGCACGGTTCCTCCAGCAAAGGAATGTGGGACAGCAAAGTCTGTCTTCCTACTCTACCAAACTATGGGGCTCAACTTCTTGCCCCGTCCAGAGCAAGCCATCCGCATGCTGCCTCCTTTGTCTATTCTATGTTCTTTGGGGAGTGGGGTGCAGCAGTTCTTCACTTTTCCAACACAGCTTGCACTCCGGACTGGAGATCTCGTAGTCGTTGCTCCTGAACTGCTCTTGGCTTCAGAGGGCATCTCTTCCGGTAATTGGCTCGGAATTCATTGTGTGAATGATGCTCACCGAAGATACCGCTGGTGATCTCAACCGAACTTTCGTTTCGAAAAGTTGTCGCCTCTTCTTCCACCCCCTTTGTAATCGACTTCAGACTGTTTCTGCTTTAAACTCCCGTTCCCAGAGTTCTCCTGAGGTTGCTCTTCCTCATGTTCAGAATGTGGTGTTCTAGGGAGGGATGGGGGGGGAAATACATGTATCTTTGCAGATCTCATTTGCAGAGACCAGTACTTCCTATTTAACTGGAGCCCACTTCCGTGCCCGAGTGGCCGCTGCGGTCTCCGTGCGTGGCACCAAGTGTTGCGGGATTGAATCCCACCACCCGGGGAAAGGATCGATGCCGAAAACGAGGGATGTGTCGTGAGGTTCGAGTCTCCTCCGCAGGATGGCGCTGGTTGGCCTGCTAGGCTTCGGGTGCGGCATTGGTTGACACCCGGTCACGCCAGGTCTTTATTTATAAAGACTACATGTCTGTGGCATGACGTTTGATCCTGCCACGTTACTTATGGATACGAAAATGAACCTTCCGGGAACTGGCAGGTGATCCAGCGGGGTTCGGCTCGGCAGCACAGGGGAAGGGGAGACAAACAAAAAGAAAACAATAAAACGAAAAATGCAGTCAAACGAAAAATGCAAAAAATGAGGAAGCGGGGGTTTGGGAAGGGATTACTGTGTTCTGGAAGGCGTCCTCTGCATCCTTGTAAGGATGCCTGCAGCTTTCTGTTTCAAGACTCCCAGTTGGGGCCATCTTGACACGTTATCCTCATGAAGAGGACGGCAAAATAGATGACGTCCCTGTCGTTCTGGCCTCCTCTGGCGTTGCTCCATGCGACTACGATCCCGCGTAGGCAGAACAGTGTGCTAGAATGCGGCATTGGTCGAGGCCGGACACCTCCGGATTCCCCCGTCGACTAGCCAGGATTGGAAGTTGACCTTCCGAAGTACTTCCAGGAATCAATGAGCCCTTTGGGGCTCGCCTTCGATTGCGAAAATGGAGCCGTCCCTCCCCACTTGGGAGGGGAAACCCTCCATCAAGTACCATCGAGCTGGTTCTCTATCCCATGGAGCTGCTTGATACCTCTCTAGGGAGCCAAGAAGCTTATTGCTCCCTTCGGAGAACACCCTTCAGAGAAATTTGGAAGCGTCCTTTTGGAGTTCTTTTCAGAGCAGAGAAGTTGTTCCCTTGAAAGTGTCCTCTGGAGAGGAAATTCTAGGAGCGGATCCGCTCCGGGGGGTTCCACCGGAGAGAATAAGGAAGAGATTCCCTTCGGGATCCCCTTCTAAGACAACCAGGGCGAAGGTTCCTTCCCAAGCGCGAGAGGAACGGACTCCTTCCTCCGGAGCCCTTCCTGGATTCATGGGTTCGTCCCTTCCCGGGGTACCCCCTATTTTGAAGAGTTTACGCGTACCCCCGGGCGGCATGGAATAGTGTTGAAAGAACTTCTTGAGCCCCTAGACGGACGATTCTTTGAGTACTCGGCGAATCAATTTTCCTGAAGGGGTACTTGAGAACACCTGGAAGCACTGCCACCGCAGAACGGCACGAGGAAATGAAGGAAATGGAGCTTCCAACGTCGCTTCTCGCTTTGCTCTGTCTCCACCTGCTCTTCGTTCCCCTCCTCCTTTATGCCAGACCAGGAAGGAGTTGGAAAGGAAAGTCCTCCGTGAGCAGGAGCGCGCAAAAGATCGAGGAACCCGCTGCTTGTTTTGGCCAGTGGACCACGGAAGGTGGTCTCGACAGCAGCGATCTCAGCAGCAGTGCACTATCACTGCGTTAGTGTTTCTCAAATGTTGCCTAGGTGTGGTGCTCCTAAAGTAAGTCGTCCTGACGCCAGACCCTGCTTCCTACGTCATGAGGCACCAGGCGTTTCCCGGAATTTCGTAGCTGTCCCAGACGGTGCTGCCTGCCTGAGATGTCCCTACATCTTTCTTGGGGCCTATGTGAGATGGGGAGCAAAACAGCGATTCCTCTCGCGTTCCCGAAAGCAGTGTTCATTTCCGATCTAGCGAATGATGATGGTGGTGATTTCCTCGCCGTTTTGAACTTCAGTGAAAGGGACTCCGTCGAGGACACAAGACGACTTCCCACATTGCCCATTGAGGAAATGGGTCGCCGTTCCTGTGGCGCAACTGGAACCGAGACCTGAAATTCTAGTGCATCTGCAGGGAACCCTTGCAAGATTGACAGAATTCACATGGTTCTCGACACGTCGGACGAATTTGAGAGGCGCTCGGAATCCCTCGGGAGGCCACCAGTGCACTAACAAGAGTCAGGTTACGACGAAGAGCGACGAAGGACCATCGCTGATTCGGGTGGGACGGTTGTGTGCTGCATGCCACGTGTCTGAAGAGCACATCTCGGAACAACTGTGTCGCACGTGGATTTAAGGCGGATACGAAGCCCTGGCCCGCTCAAGGTGGGGAACGAAGTGCCCAGGAACCAAACCACAGGTGTGTGTGTCCGTGTTTGCTTTCTTCATCCATAAAACATCTTGCTGGGCACGAACAAATCGGTTGGTTCAAATCTTCTACAACTGCGTATAGATGATTACTTGAATGTTTCACACATTCATTTATTTGGTGATGGCAAGGATGATTGTGAGCTATCGGATGGCGATTGCCGCCAGTTTTCCATATTGAGCGTGCAGGCCAAAGGCAGAAGCAGCTTTCTCCAACGGAAGTGGGATAGAATTAATGACATTTGATAGCTAGCAATGGAATTTTATTCGTGTGCTCAGCTGTAACTTTTAATGGTTGCTTGCAGAGAGCTGTTGTCGAACTGTTTAACACGGACGGTATCGGCATGGTAACCGATTCTCAGGAATGCCGTGTTTCCAAGGTGTGACAACGGAAATGGAGTGACGAAAACAATTACTTGCAAGACAGTCGCCAGTGTATGCACCCACAGCTACATTTGCCAATGAGTAGTTCAGAAACCATTAAGGGGGCTATGAATAAAGTCCATGAATGCATACTTATTTAATGCGTACTCATAAAATGGAGTCGCGCTAGCCGCCATGTTAGCGTGACGCCTTATTGATTGCCTTACTTCCAGATTCCATCTTGCTGCGGTAACTGAAAAGCCACACTGTTATTATTACCTCAGTGGGCAAAGAAAGGGCAAGCAGTATAAACTGGCAAGTACAAGGTGGACCGGAGATCTATCAGAACGACACCGCAAGTTGACTGCCATGCGAGTGCAATCACAAACACGAGCAGAAAAAAACCCTTCTGCGAGCTCTGTCAACCCCAAAGCACGAAGGGCAGAAGATTTGCGAAATTCCAAACTGGAACTGCGCCAAGCATTCGAAGGTGGTGTTCATTCTTCCTTCAAGACGTGGCGCAACCTCGTTTTGCATGCAACCATAGGTGGTTTCTCAGGAAACACCTTCCAGACGCAGAAAGGATACTTTCTGTCTCATCGGGTACGAGGACGGAACTTGTCATTCCGAAACTGGAACATCGGGAAGTTTTCCGCAGGACCCTGGATGGCTGTCTGTTCTCTTTGGATTTCGATTTCTTATTTTCATTCTTTGGCCCGTGGTTGAAGATATCTTGCGCTTTCCCTGTTTCCTTGGCTTGAATTCAGGCTTTTGCATTTTCGGTGAGACCGATGAAATCTTTTTTCAAGTCCTGCATGGCTCTCAGTCCCTTATCATTCCCTTAGCAACGACAGTAGACAGAATTCTATCTATATCTGCTAACTATCCTCGATTTTCCTCGGTGCCGTATGTAATTTATGCTGACTTTTCACAAGGATGTTTTATGCTGAGACGATTCCAATGATTGTCAAGAGAATTCATGAGGTTTCTATTTTTTTTTTTTTTTTTCCTTCCTTTATTAAAGGCAAATAATTACTGATGATTTCGCTAGTATGAACAGATCGCAAATGATAGGTTTATTCAAAGATCGAGAACACTGCGGACCACCTATTGAGAAGAGGTGAATTTATATCTTCCTCCCTTTCAGCACTTTTCCAGATGTAGACGGTGACTTTGAGGACGCCCCGTGCTCAAATTTGCAAGGTGCTCCATTCCCTAGAGGTCTCTCACAACGCATTACGATTTTTTCACCTCTCTTTAGATCTCAGGTCACCGCAGTCTTTTGGAATGGTTCAATCTGGAAGTGGAGGTCTTCTCTTCAGCTTAACAATGCGGTTGCATCAGCCTCAGCTTACTTCCTGTGATCAGGCATCGTTTCCTTTGGCTCTCTGTAGACCAGCAAAGAAGCAGCAGTGTAGGTTTTCCCCATCTGCGTGCCGTTTGGTTCCTCATCACTTGATGGATGCTCTGCCTCCGAAGAAAATGCCGATTCAAAGGATTTGCTGCTGCTTTCTTGTCCCGTCTCCCATATCAGGGAATGCCCATCCTGTGCATCAGAAAGCAGTTTCCTCCTTTTTGGAATAATAAGAAATATTATAGGAGCATTCCGGGATGCTTCCCTGAGAAATTCTCAGGATGGCATCTGAGCCTCCTTTGCTCGCACATTCTGTGCACAGGAAATAGCATGAAACTTCTGTGAAAGGATGTTCCTGGTCGATAACGCATTTGACAGGAACGTCTGGAACGTCTGACTGCTAGAGGCATGGGAACCTCGGGGGAAAATCAGGAAAGAAACGCGTATCCATTCGATCCATTCCTTCGCATCTGAGTGCATGATTCTTTATGCTTATTGGATTTTGGGTTTCTCTTAATTGCGTGCACCTTAGAGCCAGCCTTCAAGTTTTCCCATCAGGGCAGTTTCTTGAGGCTGTTGACTTGAAATTTCAAGGGTTTCGTAATTGTGGTAACGGATGCTTCCATCGTATTTTAACCCTTTGAGTGCTATGGATACCCATACATGGGTGTGGCAAGTGTTTTTACCTTATGCACGCGACACGAGTTAATACCATCAACGTTTGAGATGGACGCATTCACGTGCGTTCCTATAATTAATTCCCTTGGAAACGACAGTAAACAAAATTCTGTTTATATCGGCTCACTGTTCTCGGTTTCTCTCGGTGTCGTATAGAATTTATTTTTCTGTCTTTGTGATATCTTAAAAATGTGAATGAATTATTGATTTTATTGGAATTATAATTACAATTTTTAAATAAATAATATGTATTTGGGAAAAGTGAAAATACTTCATTCAATGTGGTGTAAACAGACAATTACAACAGTAACTTTAATCGGCACTTTCTGTAGTCAATCGGTGGCACCTCTGACAGAGCGCGCGGTACGCGAAGAAGCACTCCGTCCACAGAGGTCGCAGCTGCCACTCGCGTGCCGTCAACACGGAACGTTTCGGTGTGCTGAGAGACAAGGAGTTAAGCTGTAGGCTCAGACATGTACTGTATGAATGCTCCCCACATCTCCCCTGCACCAAAAACCAATATGTAAATGTCTCTTAGTCTCTGAAGTGTTTCTTGTAAGTGCTCTTTTCTTCAGCCTTGATGCTAAAGAAAAGAATAGGATTCTTGGTCTCAGCATATTTCTCCATACTGAAAAGAGCTAAAGAATGAAAGCTAAAGTTCTATAAAGTTTTAGAGTCGATCTACCTTGATCACGGTAGCGTCCCACAGATTATCCTTGATCTGCTGTGCTGACAAATCTAGATTCCTAGGGCTTCCGTACAAATCTAGATTTCACCTTTCTAGCTTCATTTCCTCGTCTATGGAAAAACAGTGATTGACAACCGAATTGCACGAACATCAGCAACGTGCTGGATATCAGAACCTTCCCTTTTCATCAGCGCCCTTCGCCGTGTGTTTCTTGAACCAAAAGTGGTTAATCGAATCCAATGCCTCATTCCTGACGTGATGGGTCGCCTGAGAAAGGGCCTATTGAAGAAATGGCTTATATTTTCACGACTCTACGTCATGACCGATGGTAACAGTCGTTAAATAGGTGAGGAACGACATCTCTGTTCTGTCTCGTGACCTCACAGCACAGATTTACAGCTTGAGGATGTGATCGCGAGGTTTCCCGCACCTCTTCGCATTAGACAACCTCATAGAGTAGGTGCAACTGCTGAAGGAAGCACCAAATGCAACCTACATAGTGATTGGAATGGCTGAACTCGGATGCTGACAGCATCTTGCCAGTCAGATGGAATCCCGATAGATTAACTCGAATGCTCCAGGAAACCATCTTCAGAAAATCTCCAAAAGGTCCTTTCTGAGGGAAACAAAACAAAAAACTCTTCGTTTTCTCTTGGGAAGGGAAAAGATAAAAACACAACGTGATAGTTCTTGAGCATCCACTGCATTGAATTCCGTAGGGATAGCAGAGGCCTTGAAATAATGGGTGAATGATGAAAAAAGAGCAAACAGACAACCTGCGATTCCTTGTTTTGGAGAAGCTCTTGACAGTTCGTGGTAGAGTTCTGAATTTAACGAGATACTTCAGAAAAAGCAAAAACGCGAAGAAACCTAAACAGTCTGACTCCGAACCCGTAAAAAGAGTTTTCGAGATCGTTAGAACAGAATGAGCTATCTGATCTACCCGCACCTGGTCCAGTTCTCTCCCTTTCTTCCCTCCTCTTTCCCCGTTCAGAGGTGCCGGCGTTGTCACCCTGGAGACGCACGAAAGAGTTGTTGAGGCGCCGCTTCATGCGCGACTGGCGTTCACGGGGTTCGGTTCGAAATCCCGAAAGATCAAAAAAAAAAAATAAACACATCTTCTTATTCTACATAGATTAATGCACAAATTTATTTCAATACACGTGCTCATTCATATTTATTGACATATATACATTAGATATTATAAAAATAAATATATATTCGCATTATATGTAATGATATATATATATTTTTTTATATATATGCCTATATTATCCATAAATACTGATGTATATAATAAGCATATATGTTTGCGTTTTATAATCTTTCATATATATATATATCCACAATATAATCAGCAACTTTTTAATTATATCAATAAATCTTAATAAATGCAGCTCTTTCCATAATATCAGTGTTAATAATATGTACGTTAATAAACATGGATAACTATGTATGTTAAAATAAATTTGTGTATACGTCTACGTAGAATAAGTGCGCGTGTTCATCTCTTAGGATCTTCCGGGGTTTTGATCGCCACCGGCGTTCTCGCCTGCTGCTGCTCCGATGACTACCCCGTACTGTGCGCGGCAAACGAGGAATGCTTACTCGAAGTAGCCCGTTCCTTTGGCACACGCTTCGGCTGTACATACACTAAAATCGAGAGCAGTTCCGCTGCCCTAGAAGACTCCAGGAAGAGGAGAGAGACGAATACTGGAGTCTGACTCGGCACCTCTCCAGAAAAGCAGTGCCCGAAACGGTGAGAGCCGTCGTTGTGGGAGACCTCCGTGCATGGGAACCAGGCAAAGACAGGGTTCTGAAGGAACTCGAAATCAGGAGAGGAGTCAAGGACATCAAGGAGGAAATGGCGCACAGAGACATGCAGAGCACTGCAACCTTCGAATGGGCCACCGGGTGCAAGCAGCCTGCAAACAGGAAAGTCCCTGGTCTACCACCACCACTGCAATTGCAAGGTTGTGGGAAATTCTGGATGATTCTTCCTGTCATCCTGCGCACTTTCCTCAGGATTTTTTTTTTTTTTCCTGAGAACGTTGGTGCTTCGCATCCCGCCCGGTTCGCAAACGCCTTTCTTCGAATCTCCGTAAACAGAAATGTTCCTGTCGTTTTTAAGTGGGACCGGCTGCTGAAATTCTCTTTGGTTCTTCAGGGAGAGGAATCCTTTAGAGGCATTGCATGCACGTAATTTCTCCCCAACGCTGGCATGAGGAATCGTTTTATTCTCGTGGGATGCCTACATCCCTTTCGTTTCATGTTGTGACGGATGGGATACAGAGGTTCTGCAATTTTGGCTCCTGCCGTAAGCACAACGAATGAGCATGAGGGATCGCTTGATTTTGGCTCGTTCAGATTCAAACTCGAGGGTTCACGCCGCTCAAGTACTCATTCGCCCGGGTGGCGTCGTTAATTTAAAAAGCAGAATCGCCTGGAATGAGGGTGACATTCTGGAATTTTCTTCATTCGAAAGGATTTCCGGAATTCGCTTCCAACTCGGCGCATCCTACAGAAGGTCTTGGAGTCAGAATACCGAATGTCGTTCCCTGTTACCAAAAGACGGATCCGGGTATTTTCGCAACACCAAACACTTCCTGAGCGATCTCCGAGAGAGTGCTCCTCCTGCACTTCGGACTCGATCCCAGTAGTTCACGGCACTCATTTGAAAATCTCAGGCGACAGGTCGAGCGTGCCATCTTGGTCAATCCTATACCGGCTGTGGCTAAGGTGAGTCGCTTCCAAAAAGGCTTGGTTCTCGCTGAAACCGCAACTTCCGCTCAGCTTACGCGAACGGGGAGCGAATGATGGAACAGAAGTATCGAGACCACTTGCAGGCTCAGCAAGGCCCTTCCCAGTTGTGAGAGACGGGAATGCAGGAAGAACAGTGACAAGAGAAAACACGCCCACAAAAATCACGGAAATTCCAGCACCTGCTAGTGGATTGTGTTGCCCTCCGGCCCCTTTCGAAATGCTTTGCCTCGACCCTTGGAACTCCCGGTGGCAACTGCAGGGACGTTGTAAGACTCTTCATTGTACCGGACACCCTGCAGCCAGCCGCGGCCCTCGCGGCACTTTGCTGCCTCCGCGGAATCGTGGCAGCGTGGAGCGGTGCCAACGGAGAAAGTAGCAAAAGGAACGCCATCCAATTCGCTCTTCGCTTCCTGTGGATAGGGTCCGATGGCCCGAGCTGGACGTCAATATCAGGCAAGACCTTGCCAGCATCCTTCAAAGGCTGCAGAGGACCGCTCCCAGCAGACTGTGATCCCTCCCCCCCTTCCCCTACAAATTGTTTTATTTTTATTTTCTTTCTTTTTCTTTTTGTTTGGTCCCTCCCCACTATTGCCGTGGCAGACCTCACCGGTCTGCGAACTGGTAAATCGTCAGGGTATACACGAAAAGGACGTGGTTGGACCCCTGGACCAACCATAGAAATTGTGAATGTTCATTTAATTTTTAAATAAGCTCCCAGGCGTAACCCGGTGAGAATTCAAAAATCTCGGGAAGTTCCATTCTGTTAGAAGTAGTGGCTAAGAAACGCAACAGAGCAGTCAAGATCGGTCAGTAGAGTGGCGATCAACCCCCGTATCTTTTCGGCGCATCGGAGAAAAATTTCCAAAACTTTTCAAATCATCCTAACGAAGTCACCAACTCGCTTACCGCAGCCTCCTGATCTTCAAGTGCATCTGAACTCGAATCGTATCTTTGCGAAGAAAGAAAGAAAGAAAACCCGCTGTTTTTCGCGTCATCTCCCGGGGTCCCTGCTTCACTAAGACGAATAGGTAGACTGGGAAGGTAGTAGCAGATCAATTAACATGATCCGGTAATCGAATTGTCCTGTGTCCTTTCCTGAATATCCCGCCCGAACGGCCCCTCTCCCCGACAGCAAGCAGATCGTTTCTATGACATCCTCTGGTCAGCATCGGCAGCGTGCAACTCCCAGGGGTGTCGCGATGAAAGCTCGTGCGGTCAAGGCAGCGAGCTTCGAGTGGACTCCTTCTTCGAGGATCTTCGTCTTCGCCAACTTGCCGTCTGGCCAGAAAACCTGCCGGACACGACTCCATGAGGAACGACAAGGAGCGCGTGATTCAAACTTGGCCGAGAGCTGCACGCGTGTGAAGGCTGCATCAGATGGTAATCTTGCTGAACAGGAAGCTGAAGGAAACATCTTGTCCTCCGACTCGAAAAAATTGGCTGCACTGTTAATGGGTGAGCATCCCAATAAGTACTGCCCTGGGGCCAATCGTGCTCAGTTGAAAAAGAAGGAAACTGAATTCTCATGTCATACTCTTCGCTTTGCACACGCCGCTGCCTGCCTAAACTTTGCCTGTGCGGGCGGCGCCTGAAGGAAGCGGGGTGGATCGGACGAGCAAGAGGTTCTCGATAAGGGAAGAGCTCCCAGCGCGCGCGCTCGATCGCTGCGTGAGAGGTCCCAACTTCGTCGCTAAGAGGCGCGTCCATCTGGCTGCGGAGCACATCAAGGAAGCGTCGCAAGGGAAATGGGAGCTGGTGACCTCACCATCGACTGAACCCGGCGGACGACTTTGAGACTCCGGACGGACCTGGTGCTCCCGAAAGAGAGTCGGACGCACGCGACACTGCCTCCCAAGTGAGAACGCGATACGACGGAACTGGAAGCAACAAAAGAGGCTAAGCACACCGAACCGTCCCTTCTTTTCGCAGACGGAGGAACACCGGACTCGGTAAGAGTTCTCAGAGCCTGGGACCCCGAGAACGTCGAGGCACTCAGAGAACTCGAGAGCAGGAACCAAAAACGAAAACGATGCTGCGGGCCAATACCCGCCGTAGCCGGAGGACACGCCTACGTCAGGATGAGCAACTCCCAGCAAGCTACCGGAGGGATGGCAAGATGGTGGAGTGGATGGCGGAGTCCACCCCTGCCATTCATCATTTCGTCTGAAGCTGAATAAAACTCAAGAAAGAGGGCGTGGTCCCCTAGCAGAAACCTCCCGTGCCGAACAAAGAGCTCCAACGTCTAACTTTGGAGGTGGGTTTCCCAACAGAACGCTCACCTCAACGCAAGAACACCCCCACACTTGAGCAGCCATTACGGTCCAACCCTTTTTCAATAACCAAAAAGCCAAAGCCGAGGAAACGATGGAAGCTGTGGGGAAACAGCTCTCTCTTGCATTTTCTTCATAGTCCTTTGAAGAGAACACCGTCTCCGTGAAGAACCTACAACTTGTCCTTCACGGGAATCTTTGCAAATTCCATTTGTTCCGGAAAACCTTCCCTGCCAAGCCGTGATCGGGTAATCCTGCTCCCGGCAACTCTGTATAAGTCGGAGGTTTTCACAGGAATAGTTGCTCCTCTTCCTATAGCTCTGTAAATCCAGTAGGAGAGTAAGAATTCTCTTCACTCTTATCAGAAGCTCTTGGTCTGCATTTCTTCTCAAGAGATCTGCCCTATCAGTTCAGCTTCTCCTAGAAGATCTCATAGTATTATCTTATCATCCACCATAGCCGGGACATTTACTGAGGACACACCTTGGTTCATCGTCCAGGATGAACAGCATCCACGTGACCACAGTCGCGATGTCACTCCTCCCACCAAACGAAGAGATAGTTGAATCGTGGAGATCATCCCGAGGGTTCCTTTGATGTAACAAAGTTGGGAAAATCCGGAGACGTAGCATCACCTTCAGATAGCTGCCGAAATCCAGCCTCCGCATCTTCCGGACCGAGAGGTATTGTCCTGGTAATTCGTCATTCAGCAAAGGAAGCCGGGGCTTCCGACCTCGGTTCCCTTTGGAGATGCCGCTGAATGGACGCCCGTTTCCGTAAGGGGCGGACGTCGCTGCTGGTCTCGTGTCCTTGAGCCGCAGCCACCATTGGAGGGGAGGCAGGTTTCGAGAACTGGAGACCAGCTGAAGAAGCTCTCGTGCAAGGAGCTCCTGCTCTTCACTGGCACAAAGCGCAAGGCAGCGTGGGTGGGAAGAAAAGAGGAGCAGCAGAGACAGGACCGCTGAACTACCTGCGTCTTAGCAGAACGGAGCTTCAGGGGAGAAGGAAGGACATACTGAAAATGCTCTTTTCTCGGATGCTCGGCGACGATTTGGTGAGCGAGGTCACGCTTCGGATTGATCCTCTTCCGAGGCACGAACGACCAGAGGTCCCGAGTCTTGAGATTGTGGAGACTGAGATCGGATTTCAGGCACCACTGCGCTCAGAGTGGTCCAGGAAAGTTTGGATGACCACTTGACTCAGAGATGCTGGCAGCTTCAGTCAGCTGTTCGCAGCGAAGTTGTCGGCCTCCTCTCTTAAACAGACCAGACCAAGGCATTCCTTCGAGTGATCAGCATCAATGAATGCGAAGACGGAATACGTCATGAAGGTTGGTTCCACTCCCCCTACTCCTCTTCCACCTCACTCAGAGACCCACGCTGGCGTCAGGAACGTAACCGCGGATGAGAGACTAGTCAGAGGAGGAAGAGATGGAATCGATGCATGAGATCGTCTTTTTGCTTTTCCCAGATCTCGGCATCAACCAGCAGCCGATCGAGGCATCTAAGAATGTGCTAGGTGGACGGAGGCATGGGTAGATCCAAACTCAACCATCCGAACGAAGCCACCAACTCGGTTGCCTACAGCCTCCTGATCTTCTGCAAAGAGATTGAAACTCCGAATGCTCGCTGCAGCGCGCCTCGACTCTTTTTTCCCCAAATCCTCAACCGCTCGACTTGATCCATGTGCTCCCTGTTCTTCTCATCTTTCACCTGAATTCGAATTGTATCGTATTTCGTGTCGTGGGTGGCCTTCCTTCGCGGCACCCGAGACTCCAGAACATGACAGGCTATGACTGATGAAGCGGATGCAACCGATCTTCGTGATCATGACGCCTGGCGAAAGACCGACACATGCGAAGAATCTCTGCAAGTCCATGGCATCGTCCTCAAGCTGCAGGAATGCTGAAACGCACCCTTCGCTAAACTCTCTCTAGGGGACCGCAGCCCAAGAATTAGGGAGGGAATGATGAAATCGCCGCGCACCTTAGGCAGAATCCTTCCCCAGCTACCCCGAAAACCAGCTCCTATGCTGGTTGCACCAGAAACCGCGGTGCAGAAACAGCGGCATATCCCGTTTCGAGCGTAACGGAAATGCGGAAGTGTTCAAACGCGAAGGAGGGACTACGAGTTCTTCGGAGGTCACATGCAGCATCTCTCTGCATCGAAGCACTGCATCCGCCCGACGGCGCGAAGTGGCGTTGTCCCTGTGATGATGCATTCGCGCCGTCTTTTTTGAACGAGTAATGGACAAGACGATGACGACTAGGATGGCACGGTGCGCGGACGGAGGCAACAATTTCAGTATCCCAGTCTCAAAAAAAAGGGACCCAGCCAAGGAATTCGTGCTCGTGTTGCTTTTTGCAACTTTACGACTGCAAGCTGAGCAGTGCGATACGAGGATCCGACCAGCAGTGCACCCAACAGGATCAAGATTTCTCTCTGCGTAGAACGCTAAGCAGAAGAGGTGAGGTTGACGGTTCTCGTATTCTAATTGCTGCATTCAAATGAACGGACGGGCTCTCCTGAATCAACCAAGGTGCAATGGAAAGCGGTTCGACTCCATCTCTCGTAATTGGCGACTGAGAAAAGTCTTGCAGAATTCCTTCGGGAGAGTCAGTTTCGAGCATGAGACGTTGAATGAACTCATCGCTGAGGACCAAGGGCAGAAAGTGCCCAGAGGGATTACAAAACACTGGGACTGAACACAGTGTTCGACTGACCGATGTGTGATTTTTGATTGCTGATTGCGTTCGCAAGCCCCAACTTGTGCTGCTGTTTTGCGAAAGTCCTTCCAGAGTAAAACACTCGTGCAGATCACCCCAGGGAATTGGTTTCTTTGACTGGTGTGCAGCAACAAAGGATGCCGACACGCTGGATACACTCCACCGTACACAGGTACTCATCGGCTCCACCGAAGCACAGCAGAAGATAACGAAAAAAAGAGGACATAATGTCCTTAAAATGTTGTCTTCGAGCAAGGAAATGGCTGCAAAACTACTGTTAAATGAGATCCGATCCCGATCTGCGGTGTTGCCACAGCAGGCACTAAGCAAAGCCCAAGAGTTCCTTCAGGATGCCGAAGATCTTTTGTTGGTAACATTGGTCGGTGGTCGGAGCCTTCCGGGCGTGAGAACCAGGTGGCCGCTAACGAGTCTTGGTAGACCGCGGAATCAGGTCTTTCCAGATGGCACGAGGAGTTGGTGGAGTTTTGTGCATTGGCTCGCTGGAATTTCGGTCTCCACGACCTGCGGTGCATCAGGATTTCCCGGAATCTGCTGGACCCGTCGGCGTGGTCGGCAAGAGCATTCCAGCTCGTGAAGCAGAATGGGCATCTGCCAATCTTGCGAGAACCCCAGGCAACTGAAAACGGAGCTGCCATCATGAAATTTCCATCACAAGTACGGAAACTTCCAAAAAGGGAACGGGCTGCGACCGAATTCGGAACAGTGGGTAAAGATTTTTCCGAGTCACTGTCACGAATTGAAATTTGACACGTACATGTCATGAACATTTGTCGAGAGCCGTTCGAAGACTTTCCTGTCTCTCCCGTGTTTCCTACTGATGGATTTTTTCCTGATTTTTTTTTTTTTCTTCTTTCCTTTATGGTTGTTTTAAGTTTTGATTTCCGCAACCGGAGGTATCGAGTGAAAGTTTCCTACCGAAAAGTTGCATGATGTAAACTTTAAAAAAACGGAAATTCCCATTCGGATCTTTTCTTCCAGATGAGGTTTCATGAGGAAAATGTGATCTTCCGAATCTCAAGAGTTTCTGGGCTCGAAGTGATGCAAGTACGAGCTCTGCTCTTGCCCACCCTTCCATGCGATTGGTTTCGCTTGTGCACGAATGCATCGTGTGCCTCCAACACTGATTCAAACTTGCTGATGGTTCTCCAAGCGCCAGCAAGTTTGTTTCAGTACGGGAAAACACGTTCATTGGAACCACAGTCATCCACCCAGCACGGGAGCTGCAACCTTTCGCGAAAAAGTACTTGCTCTTGGACGAATGCTCCCGAGAACTAAAAAAATGCACAGAATGATTGGGTGGCATCGAAATATTTTGTGGGTGTGTGTTTGCATCACAGAAAGATGCAACAGGATTCAAATTCGGGGATCGAATGATAATAAGAAACGATGTTAATTTTTCATCTGGAGGGTTGGAAAGTGGACAGAAAGTAGCAGAGAGAAATGATCTGTGCTCGAAACTCCTTCCTTCGTGTACACAACCCAGATCGAGAATTCATCCTTCTGTCCACATGTTGATGGGCTCACGGCATTTCCTAAAGCCAGTCAACGTCATCCTTTCCTGGAGCAAGAAACTGATCTAATTAATAAATTCAGTATGAGGAGTGTAGAATTGCCCATTTCTACGGAAGCGCATTGATCTCTGGACCAAAGAACATCTTATGAGTTATAAAAAAATAAGTCTGCATGTTATTAAGCATCCCAGTAACATATCTCAGTGACATTCTCTCGTTCTTCTCGATGGTGCTCACTGAGAATTCGTTTCATGAAAACACGGACATAGAAAACGGGACATGATGACACAACTGTCAATGTACGCTTACGCGTACGTACAATGTACGCGTACCTTTTTTTATTTTTTTATAAATTTTACTTTTAAAAAGGCCAGTAGCGACCCCCACGAGGAGATCGTTACTATTGGCCTAGGACGATGGAGAGATCCTTGGGTTCTTTTTTCGCTGTTTTTCTTTCAGCTTTTTTTTTTTAAGGGTTTTCTTTGTTTTTGGTTCGCTAAGTACCTCAGAGCCGGTCGCGTGCCTCGCGGCGCACGTGGCTCTTTTTAACATTAACACACTGTTTTGTTTCCACGCCTCTCCGCCCGCGGCAACCCGCAGGGGGGCGTGTAATTCTTCAGGATAGGGGGCACCCCGGGATGGGGGTGGGTCCGCCCTATGAATCCAGGAAGGGCTCGGAGTCCGTTCCTCTCACGCATGAGGAGGGATCCCCCCCGGACGGGAGGGATCGCACCTCCCACCCTGGTTGTCTCCGAAGGGGAACCCCGAAGGGAATCTCCTTCCTCATTCTCTCCGGAGGGACCCCCTGGGAGGGGAGTGGTCCTCTCCATTTCAGCTTCTCCGAAGGGAACCCGGAAAGGATCCGCTTCTAGGAATTTCTTCTCCGGAGGGAACCCGCAAGGGAACCGCTCTCCTTTATTCACTCCTCTGAAGAGAACCCGAAGGGACGCTTCCGAAACTCAGAAGGGGCGCTGCAGCTTCCCGCAGGGGAATCGCTCTCGCTTGCTTCCTTGCACTCTGTGAAGAGGCAACGACTCGGAGGGACCCCCAACAAGGGAGGTCCGCTCCTTTGAACAACTGGAGAGGTGCCCCTGAGGGCTCCTGCTCCATCTTGAAACCGGAGGTGGTCCCCCGGTGACGGGGGTCCGCTCTCCGTTGCACGACAGGAGGGGGAACTCCCCAATCCTTGATTCCTGGGAGGACCCGAAGGTCGACTCCCATTGTTCCGGCCTTCATCGGGAGGCCTCCGGCTTCATCCACCGCCGGGGGGCCACGCCCGAATGTCTCGGCCAACCAGCGCCATCTTGCAGGAGAAACTCGGAACCTAAACGACACAGTGGCGTCAGTTATCTGCCGAAGTATTCGAACCCGCGACGCGTGGTACCACACGCGGAAGCCTTAACCACAAGGCCTCCGACGCGGGCAGACTTTTTGAAAGAACGAAAACAGTTGTTCTTCGATCACTTACGGCTCAAAAAGAAGCGTGGAAAAAAAAAAAAAAGGAAATCTACCTGTTCTTTCTGAGTTTGACAGGAAAAATTCCCTTGGATTCTTTCATTAGATTAGCCATAAACTGTTACAGTGTCCGGTAAATACTGCAGAAGCAAACGAGTGCTATGCTTCTTGAGGAACAGTGAATCCAATGTGGTTCAAGTTGCTCTCATCTCTCACCGGGAAACATTAGTAGTTGATCAAATATCAGTAGATGTTCTAAGAAGTCCAATAAGTCTATCTTGTATGCTGTGCCCAGGGTTCATAGGATGAGAATGAAGTTCCATGAAAATTTTGAGGATCTCAACAGAAACTTTCAGATATAAAACACGATGAAGATGAATTAGCTTCCAACCAAACTAAATCAACCATTGTGTGCCTTGTTATTCCCATTCAACGAGAATTAGCGACTGCTTGTTTACATTAAAGATCCTAGAAACGCCTCCCAATTTCATCACTAGGAAGATTCTAGAATTTCACGATAGGGAAAACCCGAAACACTACAAACAGTGGACATCGGAGAGGATTTAGAAGAATGCACTGAGTCCACGCAATTAGTGTCTGGCCTATTCATGAACCTACGGATGCTGATCTGGCCAAATGATGACAGCATGAATGTTTCCCTATGACCAATAACTTCAGTATTCTGTTTACTTAATTCTACAATCCCAGAAGCAATGATCTGCAAATTCGAGAACAAAATTTGCTTTCTCTGTTTGCCAGGAGAATTTTGAAAGGCTGCTACACATCTCATTATCAAACGAAGAGAAGCTCAACTGACGAAAGTCCTGACCTCCTTCCAGGAAGCCAAGGAAACGATGCGGAACCGAGAACAACGCAAACACACTTGAGCAAAACACCGAGTGTTCTCCACCATACCAGCGGCATCTCCAGTTTCCACGGAAGTTTCTTGGGAGTTTCGCCACCTTCGAGCATCCACATCTTCAGACCAAAAATCTATCTCCTTGCTTCCACTACTGCTGGGCAATTCTGGCTGTTTCGATACAGCGTTTGCTTTCTTTACTGTATGCGAATCACAGATTGTCTTTGAAGATGCTGCTGAGATGATGAGGGGATACAAAAAATCAGAGAGGAAGCCCAACCACAAGTGTGAGAAATCACAATGTAACATTCCACTCTGGATTTCGACGTTTTGAATTTTTACGCTATTCATTTTTAATGATTAACGATAGTTTGCAATGAGTAACGTTTACATGTGCTTATATGGTTAGTGTGATCACTGTACGATCAATGCAAGTACAAATGAAACAAAAAAGATTAAAAAAACTAAAGTAAGAACCAAAATTCCATGGCAACGACTTGGAATTTACCAAAACAACTGACGACATGGCAGGAAGAGAATGTTCAGCATGCTCTACATACTTAGATCCCTTATTAATATAAATTGGAAATATATGGAATAAATTATGGAATGCATTAAATGATCGTAATGAACATACCTGTGCAAAGCAGGAATGTCAACGAATACTCTTCTTATGAAGTGTGTGTACGAAAGACTAACAGTTCTCAAATAATTAAGCCATAAGCCATAAACGCATGCTGATGTACATGTGCTCATATGTGTACGTATACGCTGACATGGTAAGCAAATATTTGCACGATCGCATGCATTTTGCTTTGATCATATTCATTTATGCATATGCTGCATGTAGGTAAATTATACACTCAAATGTATGAATGCGTACACGATGAGAAGTGCGTACATATATAGCTCATGATTACGTATGCTATCATGCAAAAGCAATAAAAGTTGCCTTCTACGGAAATTAATTTCGTAATTTTAGCGACTGGAAAGCCTGTTGATGAAAGTTTTCGGATGGAAAATTGAAGAGCTCGGTAGAGCACCATTTTCATCGGTTCAAGGGGGGAGGGGTCCCTAATTTACTTCATCGCTACTTTTTAATGGGTCATGAAAAAGATTGTGTTTTCATGACTGCCGAAGTACACGAATACATCCTGAATCTTGGATGTGTGTGTGTGTGTGTTTTTTTTTCTTCCTGGATTTTCGCAACTTGCATTTTATTTGCGGGCATTCTTGCACAGCTCAAAGGTCATTCAATCCGCAAGTCATAGAAAACGTCAACTACTCAGTTTGTAATTTATGGTAACTCTTTAGAATGAAAAATACTTTTAGATGGAAACGGAATTGTGCGGTTCCTTCAGATTGTGACTCAATCCATCTCAATCAATCTCGACTCAATCTCAATCTTGACTCAGTCTTGACTCTTCACCAAACTTAATCTTGACTCAATCTCAATCCATCATCCATAAGAGCGCTTGTGCTCCACGTTGGGTGTTTCGATATCAGGTAATCGATCCAGAAAATGATATTCCATATTCACTTTCATTCGTTGGTATGCATTTGCATTCATATGAAACTCCGAAGCACGTTGCTCCCGTCATTTTTTTTTATCTTCTGGATTCTTCTTCTTTTTCCCAGATGGACTGAGCATGTATGCCGTGTACGTGTGGTATTTCCGATCTCAGCTTCTCATCTCGTGGATCAAAATAGTTACACGAGAAATACAAGATAAGCACGGAACGATGTCACGACAGAAATCAAGCATAACCCGCGCCCAACTGATGCTCATGTCTTTGATTTTGCTTTTCGATATGCTGCTGCATTTAAAAGAGATGAGAACATTTTCGATGGTTTCAATCTGGGAGCCAGGTCAGTTTCTTAGACAACGTCCAAGCGATAAGCAGTTTCCCAACTGTGCTGGAGAATCGATCACTGATCCCTGATTAATTTCCCAGATCAGCTCACACTGAGCATAGGGCAGGTCTTCCTGGCTCTGAAGCACAAGGGGAATGAGTGGTTTCCAGAACTAGGCAAGCTTGTGCCCGAGTCGCATCGTGATAAGGCAGTTACACCCCACGCGGTGTTTTGAAATGTTCCTTCGCTTGCAGTAGTGGCTTTTCTCCCAGTAATTACTCCACGGGACCTGTCTTCCGTTGTAGTCTCCATCTCGAAAACAACAGCAGCAGCAGCAGCAGCAGCAATGCTTGCATAGGATGCGAGGCGTCATCTATAAAAACAGAGAAAAACTTCCGTCCTTTCTCTCTTTGCATTCAAAAAACTGTGTACAAACCTGCATGTGGCATGGATTTGCACAAACTCTGTATTGTTTTTGTGAAGTTTCCCGTGTGCTTCGGGAATGAAATCTTTGATCGAACGAGAGGATCTTGGATTTCGGGTTCAGTAAGAATCAAGGTCGATTTTTGTCTCCCGATTATTTAATTTTTGCTGTTTGGATTTCCAGAAAGCACTTGCAAAGTCTTTGCCGACTTGTGGCTCAAGACCTGGTGAATCAAAGGGTAATTAAGAGGTGTGGAGGGGATCTTTTGGTAGGCAACGTAACTCAGGCAACTTGGAAACAACTTTTCGTGAAAGTCTCCTCCGCAGGCTCGTCGAAAGGCTGTCGACTTTCCTCTCGAATTTCCAAAACTGGGCTTGCCTATTCCATAGGAAACGATGTTTGGAACATCGCAGTATGTGACTCGCAGATAAATTATTCAAAATAGATGGGAATCGTAAAACTGAAAAAGCTCTTAGATTCCTCCGACATAGTTCGTGAAGATGAAGGACCGCGAAGATGTTAAAGATTGTGTCCTGAAAAACAATTAGGAATGAATGGAATCAAGATACACAATTCCTGTGCAAAATTACTTTACTCTTTTGCGATGAAGTCAGTGAGGATCTCAAAACCAGAAAATAATACTAAGCTCATTATACTTTGATGAATCCCACCATCCCTTCGTACCTTCCTCAAGTGGGCTCAGTTTTCGGTAACGACAGCATATGAAGTCAAACATCCCAAATATGAGTCATCCATTGTACCAAACGTGTCTCTTGATGTTATGCATCCTCTGGGCTATTGGTGCAACGACCAAGCAGTCAGCATCCTCATGATTTTTTTTTTTTTTCAAGTGGATTTTGGATGTTTGGAAAGCGATTTTCCTTGGCTGCCGTATTTTGTAGGTTTTCTTGCCGGACTCGATTTCTTATTAGGCCTAGAGGATGCCAAATGCACAGGAGCATTCATTATTTTATTTTTTTTGGAATGATGATGTAAAAAATTGGTACATCGAATGCTAAACTCACACCGGAACGAGATTGCTCACTCGACACTGGGCGTGGAAGGCACCCAAGGTCATGTGTGTTAGCAGTGTGCATCGCGTGTCGAAAAATACTGCGTCGCCGGCCCAAAGCCGTCTCAGCGGCTGCAACTTTTTCACGAATTGCCCTCCGCGAAGATTGTGCTTCGAGCTCGGTGGGGACATTCAGCTAAGAGCCACGAAAAGCGAAAGCTGAGACGGCACTGCACCCATGGTCAGGTGCTCCCTGGATGGAAGTACACACAAACACAGATCATGTGTGTTTGGAACGCAAACGCACGTGAAACAGCTTAAGCTACTGCTTATGCGCGCGAACCCAACATCTTATAAATCACATGCAATAACGCATACGCAATTACACGTTTCCTCACCATGTGTTCACCTTCCCCCACAAATCTGAAATTTGTCCACACGGAGTAAATTTTTAAAAAAAATTGCAGCGATCCTTCCGAACTTCGGACTGTGAATTTCGTCGTGCTCTTCACAATTTTGAAACGCCCTCAAATAGAGTAACCGAGCTCTTATTGATTCGTTCATGAAATCAGCATTTTTCGGTTATTAAGGGGATATCATGTCCGATGGTGTGAAGGATCATCTTTGCTTCTAATTCTTACTATCTCATCATGAATCTTCACGTTACTCCCGTGGTCACTCGATTTTCCACCACACACATTCTGTATGTCCGCTCTTCTGTAAAAACATGTATTACTGTTCCTGGGTCGAACTGCCGCAGAAGGCTCATCCCAGAAGTAAAAAAAAAAAAAAAAATTTGATTTCGAAAATTTGTGTTTGCATCCGCATGGTTGCTGAAGATTTTCCCTTAATCTTGGGATCTTTGCAGACAACCGGGCGCTATGGGGATAGCCGATTTGCTGTCGATTTTTCATTTTTTTTGCCAGTCTTCAAATACGCTCGAAGTGGGGGATGACGAGCCCCCAGATCAAAACAACAAGAGATTCTTCTAATGTGCATGCATGTTTGTGCGTGTGTGTGTGTGTGTGTGTGTGTAACAATTCAACGTAAAGGTGAGAGACATGGAACACACAAGAACAGACTGGGGAGCAGGCTCAGTGGGAGGAACAACTTGAAGGAACCATTCGGTATTCTGTTCATTTAGATGAGCATGTCTAGATCGCGAATGATAAAGGAATTCCAAAAGCCGCATAGGTAAAAGAGTCTTTTCCTAGATCTCACAGAAAGAAAAGATTATGATAGCATGATTTTCATTTTCGGCGTTGAAAATAATGTAAATCGTAAGAATCTTTATGTTGACGGAATGAAAAACCCCAGTCGAGATAGCAAAGATGTGCTAAGAATCTTTATGATTAGGAAACACTTGATCTATCTTTACCAAGCATCACACACGAGTACCAAAAATGCACTCTGGAAATGACTATAATATCTGGGAATGAGGATCAGTGGTCCTGGGAATACTGAAAAGGAAACTGAAAAAAGAAATGAAGAAGACACACTAAAAACCAAACTTCGTTGGTTTCTTCATTTGTCATTTGAGTGATCTCGTTTTTCCACTACGTCTATATATGTCCACTTTCTCAGAATGTCAAGTGTACGCACTTCTAGTCCATGCCTAATCGAACTGTTGCTACTACCTATTCTTCACAAACAGTACATTTGTTGTGAACAGTCGATCCTTTTCATCATGGAAGCAAATGCCGACTCATTTTAGCAAAGAGGGCATCAGAAACATTCCTCGTAAAATAATTCTGGAAAACTTGAATTGGGAACATCTCCGTGTTCGTGCTTTCTTCGTGACCAGACATGTGTTAGTGTTGTGTGTGCTGGTAACTTCCGTGGTCGATGTTTCCTTTTTAATTTTTCCTGTCTCTTTCGGCTTTGGAAAGCAGACTCGCTTCTACTTCGGTATTTTGCTCTTAAAGTGGTGCAATTTCGAAACTGCCCATCTCGAAATGAGAACATTCCATGCTGCACGATGGAAGACAGACTTTGTTGTTCTGGAGATGTGCAAATTGCGAGCGTATCATTCAGTTTCGATGTTTGTTTATTAAAAAAGATGAGGATTTGCCTCACACGACAGCACTGAACTAATCCAATGGAAAATTAATCCTTGTGCAAGCATCTTCAACCTTCCTTCAGCATCTCTCACTGGTCAATTGTTTGAACCGCCATCGAGAAAGCAAAGCTCCTGGTACATTTTATGGGTCGAAAGAAAGGGAACTATCAAGACGAAAGAGGAGAAACATGTCGTGGGAGAAACGGGACGTCAGAAACTGCTTAGGCATCAGGGAATTCAAGGAGTCTCAGCGTAGTTGAGTGCTCCGTGGTTTTCGTGCCGATAGCAAAAACAATTAGACCACAAATAGGATTAGAGATCATCAATGGAAAAAAAAACGAGTCCAATTCGCTTTTTATATCGCGTTCAGAGCCGCAACTTGGCAGGCAAATTTGGTAACGTCTGACTGGGTGACAACTTGAAACGGATATTGCTATTCGCAATTTGCATTTTTAACATCATCCTCTCCGTATCGTGAAGTTCCCAACGTGCTTTGGAGAACACTGATTCTATTTGAAACAGTCTCATGAGACAGACTTCGACTTCGGCATGATACTCAAGGAGCAGCATTCAAACGCCTAGCTTTGGCTCAGATTCTGGTATTTGAAGTCAGTCAGTGTTGTAGGAAATGCCTCGCAAACCGTACCTATGAAGAACTCCTCAAGTATGTTATCTTTACGATGTCCATTATCTTTGTCAAAATTACCACTATATCACACCTCCATTTCTCCACTTTCGAAGTTCCTATTGGTAGAATTAGCGAGATGAACTTCGTGAAATTGTCAGAGAAATGTCTATACTTTAAATTCAAAAAGCCCAGCAACTTCATTGCATTACCAGGGATCTGCTACCTGGTACCTCTTCGAATTCTTCGACCTCTAATCTATTTCTGGCATGAGAATAATCTACGGACGTCTATTTTCCGCATTTTCTTCCACAGCAGAAATATTCTCTTTTCAAGAGATTCCACTTCCAAAGTGTGCTCTTCCAAAACAACTGTATCGTGTAGGTCGCTGATGGGGACAAATCCTTGCAAAACATATTGGAAAATGAAAATGAATAGAAGGAGTTTTTGTGTTAATTTGCTCGTATCTGTTGCAACCTTTGCATGGTAGAAGGGCTCGTGAGAATGGCTTTTTACCCGGTTTTGCCTGAGCATTTATTATCAAAAATAATAAGAATGCATTTTTGTGGTAGAACACTTGGCTCTACCACCTAGGTTGAACTTGCCCCCATTATCGGCACGCAGACCGGCAAGGTCCACTTCGGCAGCGAAGGGGAAGGGAAGACCGAAAACAAAATAAGTAAACAAAAAATGGAAAGTTTTTAGGGAAAAGGAGGGGAGGAAACCGAGGAAAGGATCACTGCTCGCTGCGAGGCGTCCTCCGCATCCTGTTCAGGATGCTGGCAAGTTCGCTCCGGGTGCTGTCCACGTGGGGTCATCTCGTGGCGGTCCTCAAAAAGATTCCCGCCCAGTGGATGGCGTTCCTTCCATTTGGGTCTCTTCTTCCTGCGTTCCAGGCCGTCACTATCCCGCGAAGACAGAAGAGAACTGCAAGGCACGTGGCTGGCGGCGACGTAGCTCGCACGAAAAAACGCTTAAAAATGTCCCTGGGACCTCCCACCCGAGTTCCACAGATAGGCGCTAGGCGATCATGAAGGGGTCGAAGGACAGTCTAGAAGCAGATTCCCTATCGCCACACCTGTCACAGTTTGCATCCACAATCCCCCGTGTCTAATGGTGAAGGCGCGCTTTGCATAGGATTCCCCAATGAAAGACCAGCAACGCCAACTACTGCCACTTGAAGGAGAGGATGCCACTGTTCCAGCACGCTGGGGTCCCCTTCACCTCCTCCGGAAGGATTGCGAGTAACTCGCCCCAGAGTAGAAGTCCTTTGGGTGGGACACTCGGAGTCGCGGCGTCCGTGATCTCTCGAGTTGTCCATGCATCCCGAAGTTTCTTTTTTGCTCCAATGGAACACGTCACTTCCCACCTTGCTGGGATGGAACTGCCTCTTTTCTTCCCTTAGGGGGACAGCACTGATGCAAGGGGAGTAGGCGAAGCCCACAGCATCTTGCGTGGGTTGCACACCGCCTCCTACAGCGACTGACGAGCGTTCCCGACTCGTCGCAGACAGGCATATTCCGCCTCTCTCGAACCGTTGATCTTACCCTATGCGGAAACTGACTCCTGCAGCAAGGCAGAAAAGTTCGCGGGGAGGCAGGAGATCCAGGTGTTCTCCTCCACCAAGGCAACTATTTTCCGGAGCTGATGGCTATAATGCCCTCAAACTCGTTTCGTTGGCCACGAGACAGTCCGTGGCCAACGAAACGAGACTTGCCGAAGGCAGTCCGTCGCTTGGCGAGGAGGCGTTCTGGCGCGCACCAAGGTCGACGAGGCATCGCTTCAGTGGATGGCGCTGACGCTCCATCCGCCCCAGAGTAAGGAGGCTCAGTCCACCTTCCCTATGCGGGGTTCGTGAGAATGGTAAGACCTTGCTGATCACAATTTTCCCTATTCTTTTAAGTTGTAGACACACTAACACAAGTGTCAGACGAACTACTTCGCTGTTAACATACACATTCAGAGGCGACATTGAAAAACATTACTTCTTATGAGTTTGCGCTTTCCCTATGCATGTACACCAGAGTGTTTGATCTGCAGTTTTCACAGCTTATTAGAATATTTACAAAAATTTGAGCACTCACTGAAACTGTGCATGGTCTTTCAAAATCTGTGCGCGAATTAACGCTTTACCTCAGTAACTGCTGGAGCATTCATGAAGGAGCGTTGTCCATAGCAATTTCCCTCTTCAATAGATATTCCACTACTACTTTTGCTTTACTCCTTTTGCTGCTGCCGATCTTCTAACTTCTTATTAAGATCACTGTCATGAAGAAATGCTAGATACATTCTCGCTAGCGACTTTTAAGTCAGAGTGATGCCCTGTCCTGCTAACAGTCCCCCCAGTATGTTTTTGCCCTTCACCTGTTAGATTGGTGATACTTCTCACACGTTTCGAGCTGCTGTCCAAAATGCTGCAATGAAAAGTCTGCATTTGAGACTCGGTCCTTCCTCATTCAAGGCAATGGTAATCTGCTGTATTTTGAGACCAGTGCTCGAGTCTCTGCGCGTATAGTAAACCTGAACGGAAAAAGAGAAACAAATTCTCTGACGCTTCTGGATGCAATCTGGTCTTCTACATCAAGGTCTCAATGGCTCCTCGGATATATCCTTCGTGTAAAGTTTCCATCTGAGTTTTTTCAGGGCGTCATCGTTGATGCTTTGCCAATCAAATAATCCCTCAGTGTTCTTTCTTTCCACTTTTCTCTATCGATTTTATTTTTCATAGTTCCCTTTTTCTGTGGATGAATCGACCTCTTATGGAAATAGAGTTGTACAGGATTAACTGACGTATTGTTCCTGTTAGCTTCAGTTCTTCGACGTCATCTTCACAGCTTGTCCATTCATCTTTTTTCTTGCAACGATTCCGAATTAGCGTATAATGAGTTGTGAGTTCTTCGTTCCATAGTCCCATGCCTCTTGGGATGACTTTTGAAGGGTATGCCCACAGGATATTCTTCTGCACCATCTTGACACTACAGCTGTGAAAAGTCCTTTACTATTATTGTTCACCATCTTTGTATGTTCTCTATGTGAAGCCCGTCCGACTCTTTTGAAAAACGAAGGATCTTTTTTATTTGCTGAGTTTCCACGGCGTTTTGCCAACTGCATGCGCAGTCCACCTTGCCTCGTTCTCGATACCTTGATTTCGGTTGTAGGTCGTCGCTTTCTTTTTTATTTTCTTTTTTTCTTTCGAAAGGCTCGCGAAGTTCGCCACATGTGGAACCCTCGTTGTTTCGTTAAGTAAGAGGCTTGACCCGGCATATTTCTTGATGTCTCCCTTAAGAGTCTTTTATGCCGTTCATTGCATTGTTTGGTAAAAGAAAAAAAAAAAAAAACTCGTCGCTGGAAACACTGACACGTTTGACTGACTCTTCCATCTAGCAACCCTTTTCGTACATTTCAGAATCTTAAATTTCTGTTTATTCATTTTTCATTCTAATCCTGCTCGCATTGCATCTGCTGTTTGCAGCAGCGCTAGCTGCTCTTGCTCGCCTTCCAAGAAAAATCAGCACATACCAGACATTTGAACTGCTGTTCGCTTACTTACGTGTGTGCCTTACTATTGCAATCTTGTTCACAATGAGGTTCACAGCTTCCACGTGTATCAAAAAGAGAATTGGACTCGGGGCATCACCGTATTGAGTACCTCCTTGCAGGCAAGAGGCTCTCAGAGTTCATTCTGTCCACTTGAATGCTAAAACTCGCTTTCCTTATTGACGTGTTACAAAGAATACTTCTTGTTATAATAAAAGTTAGTGATTTCCATTTTCTGCAGGATCTTCAATTGCTTTCCATAGTCTACACTGTCATATGCCTTTCCTTCCTTATGTTCGTAAAAATAACTGCAAACTCCTGTATTTTTTGACATTCCACTGATGGCCTGCGGGACACTTACATCATCAGCCATTTGCCTGCCAGAGAGTGCACACATTTGCACTCTTGGCACCATCCTGTCCATTATTTTCTTAAACAATTTGCCCCTAGTCTTGTCGCCTTCTTCAAGCCCATGTTCAGAATAGAGATTGGTCTCCACTGAGTGACCTTAGCTAGGTCACCTCCTTTGAATAGCAATCTCACTGTGCTTTGGTAACAAGGCTCTGGCAAGCGTTCTTGTTCTTGGATTCCTTTTGGCAGCTGTTACATTAGCTTGGTATGGGTATCTGCGTGATGCTGGAAGTGCGGGATCACAAATCCAATAGTGGGGTAGGTACAGACGCAAAATCTTTCCTGAGCTCTTTGAATGCTTCACTTTTTTGATTATCGCAAGATTCTCAAGTAGAATGTGTTACTGGTGTCTTATGTGTTAACCCTCCTTCGTTTTTGTGTATCTGAGTGGGCTGTCCTGCATTTTTTGTGCAAGTCTTATTTCGTAATAGTTTCTGGTAGTGTTGATGAAATATCTTAAATATATCTACTGTTGCATTTTGCGTTGTTCCATTGTCTTAGACTTGGTAGATGCTTTTTGCTACATTTTTTTTTTCTCCACTAAGCCGATGTCATCCTTAATGTTTTGATTTATAGCTCTTCTTTCCCATATTGACTGGTATTTGCTTCTTGTGTGATCCTGAAACCTCATTTTTTTTTTTTTCCTGCATTCCGCCGAGGCCATTTCAACTTATAATTGCACCCCTAAATAGATGGATCGTACTTTTCATGATATCCCAATGCTCTACAAGCAACATTTCCGTGTTTTGGACGATTAGTTCTATGCTTTCATAGCACAAGGGATACTTATGGAACTTTCTTACTTATCTTTGCATGTTATGATTTGCGTAAGCTTAGGATGCTCTCACAGATAAAACTAATGTGAGAAGACTGCCGTGATACGTACATTGTCAACCTTACTCAGCTCTCATGTAAGACCTTCCTTTAAGGCAAGCTGTGTTCCACTCTTGTATGAACAAACCGAGGAGTTCCTCATCACAGTGCAGTAAGGTAAACCCGTCCAAGAAAAAAGGGAAAAAAAGCAGCAAAATGAAAAACATTTCAATAGTACTTTTACTTAGAAAAGACATATTACTGAAATCTTTATCGTGAAAGGGATATCTGGAGACTTTCCCGGAACGTAAATAAAATGTCTTACAAAAGATCAATTTTTTGAGAATTGATAATACACGCAAGAAAAATTGAACAATCAGTAAAAACAGTAGATCATTAAACTTGAATTTGTGCCTTACTTCAGTAGAATGTCACTTTGCAGTTAATTTTATCGAGAAAAGTGATGGAAAAGAACTCATCTTAAGAGTATACAAGAAAAAAAAACAGTACTTTCATCAAGAAAAGCTATATTCCCAAATGGACAGAAGAAGAGCTGATTTACGTGTAAACATTCAAAATTTTTCATGGTTACTCGAAAACTTCTTTGTAAAAGGAAAAGCAACTTTGAATTTGTCGTGGTCAAGGACCAAAGGAATAAAAATATTTGAAAAACCTTTCGGAAATGCAAGTGCAATTTACGAACTAAATTGATAGAAGAGCAAAATTCAAGAATCCCATTATGAACACATATAACTTCCCTTATAAAACCAACAAGACTGTATATCATAAATATTTAGCTCTGGAGGTTTTCTGCTTGCAACAAATTTCAAAGTATTTTTTTTTAACAAGTAGCAATAGATACATGGCATTCATATTCCTTGACAACAACATTCTATCTACCCTTTAGGAACCAAAAGAAATGCAAATATACTCCCCTCACATCCATTCATCATCATTAAATACTTAAGAAGTCCATTAACAGTCTGTTATTCTTTTTCTTCAGATACATCTTGTTCCTGTATGTATTTACATCAGAAGAAAAGCTACCTTCAAAGTTGCTAATTACAGTCCACTCACATTCCACCAGGATGATACTTTCCTTTCAACTATACCATTCTTCAGTCTATTCTCAACTAGGAGTTGTCTTCTCATAAGCACCATAATTACACCTCTGTACATCCTCCCATCCTCACAGCACTACCCTTTCATAAAATGCTCCTCTCTTCATCAGTCCAATCCTTTTCCACTTACACATGGTTCCAGCATTCACTTTCACCATCTCACCCACTAATGGAATTAATCCTTGTTATAATTCTTACTCTTTCCATTGTTCCTCATCCTTTAAGTTCTCAATTAAAGCCTTCCTATTTCTACACTGAATTCCTCATCCTGAATCATAACCTAGTTTATATAAAACACCTCTATTTTGAAATGGAAAATTAATAAGGCAACTACTTTTTTTTTTTTAATACTACGATCAGAACATCAATATTTTCGCAAGCTAATTCTTAGGTAACACTTAACACTCAACCACAAATACACCTATGCATAATAATGAAACAAAAACAAAACACAACACACAAACATACGCACATCAACTGATTACGACGAAATCATAAATAAAAATAAATCACAGATGAAATTCCAACCTTTTTGATTCATCCCCCATAAACAACCATCCACTAATCAACCCTGAAGAAGCAGTGAATCCATATTCCAATAAAAACAAACATACAAGCAATTATACCAGATCCGTACTTTACATTATAAATCAAAACCACCTCAGCCACATGGGTCGAAAAATCACAACGTAAATGATTAACCACTGCGAAATACACCACAACCCACATCAAGATCCTTTCTACCTAACAAAACATCAGCCTATTGTTCTTAATCTCAGCAGTGAGAAACTTGAAGTCATTTTGTTTCACTGGACATATCAACATTTGTAAATTGCTTTACAGAAATCAGAAACGATATCCTACCTTTAAACTCATCTTTCTTGCTTAACAGCCATTGTCGGATGTGTTTGAAGAAATAGGATAATGCAAAATCTTTTGTACCTCCGATGTTTGTACATTGGGAGAAATCAGGTTATAGAAAAATAAAAAACCACTTTATTTCTCCAAAAATTACAAAGGCATGGCAATGTTTTCTATGACTAGGGAAATATTTAAAGTGGACGGTGTAACTGATAATTGAAAATCATTCTTTCAAGTACCTTGCACAGATGTATGGAAACTTGACATCCTTAATACAAGCTATCATGCCTAAAAGATGAAAAGTATACTGATGAAACATTTGTAGGAAGCTAACCTCTTTAGTTTCTTTCTGCTTGTAGATTTAGTTTCTGAAGAATATCCGGACTAAGGCAGGATATATTTGAAGTTGCTTCATACAACTGATTTACAAGTTTTTTTGCTTGGACAAAATCCTCTTGCTTTACATAAAGATCAATCATTAACATATAAATGTCTCTTGGTCTAATGATCTCATGAATGTCTGAAATGTGTAACAATTTTTCACACTGCAATAGATTCTCAGCAGGATCTAGATTTGATCTACTGAATGCAGTAGTAAGCATATCAAATATCATATACACTGTACAAACCTTTGAATATTTGCAAAACGTAGTAATAGATCTTTTCTCCTCTGTAACAAGTCCAAAACAATACGATCACTGCATCCTGAACGATTTATTAACTGGATAGCTTCATGGAGAGTTTCTGAAGCTTTCTGATAGTCATGATATTTATCAACTTTAAATTGGGAGTATGCTTGATAAAATTTTGAGAGATGACTAAATGCTTTTGCTTTCGTGTAGAAATTAATAATATGACGAATAAAGCTGCTGTTTTCATATTGATTTAGTTCCTGCAGATAATTTGCTGCCATGATGTAAATATCAGCATTGCGTGAGACATTTGCATAGAGGATAATTGTTTTGGTATCTCCAGATTTTAAGATAGATTTCATTGCAGCCAACTAACAAAACAAAACCTTCGTCTTGGATACTGCATAAAGAATAAATTACCTTGTCCCCAGCTTGTGTGAATTTCTTTGCAGCTAGGTGATAATTTTGTTGCTGGTAAGCACATTCTGCCACTTTTCTCAAAATACTGATGCGCTTTTCATTTGACGTATCTTTTGGTAGAGTCAATGCTTCTGCCAGTTCTTCACACAGAGTAACATTATGCAATACGCATAATTCTAGAGCATCTTCAAATAATCTGGAGTGAATAAGTAGTTCAACTGCCTGTTGTGAATGTTGTTTGCTAACAAGGTACTCAACACATCTTCGCACTAAAACGGGATCTGTATTCCAATCTAGCTCTTGTATCAATGTCAGAATTGCTGGCAATCTTTCAGACTGAATGCAGAGATCAATTGCTCGTTTTACCAAGCCAGCTTTGCAGTATAAAAATATAGCTTTATCCAAATAGGTAGGCCCTTGCTGTTCTAAATAAGCAGCAGCTTCTGCTTGTTCTTTAGCAGGAGAAAGTATTGCAAAATCAGCCAGCTGTGCAACCATTCCATGTTCTTTGGCAAGATGAACTGCACTGCCGTGCGTTCCTGCCTTACAAAAGAATTCAACTGCTTGTTCCACATTTCCTAAGTTTTCAAAATGGCGTGCAAGGTGATGAGAAGCTGCTGCACTAGCACTAGAGTTTGCAACATCAATGGCACCCTGCAGATTATCTTGATAACAATAAATACGAACAAGTGACACATAATCTTCAGCCAATTTGTAATACTCCAAAGCTTCATCCATGAAACCTTGAGATTCTTGGAACTGAGCCCACCACTGAAAAAGCTCCCTATCTCAGAAAATACACTAAGCATCACCATAATTGCATTGGTTGTTCTCACTTCTCTTTGCAATCTAGAATGAATTTTTTCAAAGTGACAAGATCATCTTGCAGCATTCGAGGGACTTCAAATCTATGTGTTCCACTGTGAATGTATGCCTCAATTGCTCCAGCTATATCTCCTAAAGGAAATCAATAAATTGTCAGGATATCACTACTGATATACCGCACTCTTCCAGATGCTTTGCATATGCGTAATACGTAGTTTTCAAATGTATACGATCGTTACTGGAAGCAACTTCTAATGCTTTCTCCCATTTCCCAGCACACTGATACATGAGATTCAGCAAGTCAAACCGACCACAATCCCTGAAGAGTTTTTCAGCTTCATCCTGAGACAAATTATTGCAGAGAAGTTCTCATTTGACCAGAGCGGACAAACCAAAATATCAAGCTGGACAGCTAAAATGCCAACACGGGCATCTAATTCTGGCTCTTTTTCCGCCTCTCTGAGACATGCTGTGCTGCCAGCATATCCTAAACGCCCTAAACAAATGCGTGCTACATCAAGGCGTTTTTTCTTTATACACATTCGAGACAAAGCCTTCCATACTGAATGACTACAAGCTGCATGTTAAAATTAAGAGTTCCACCCACTTGTCAATGAAATGAATAGCTTGAAAAGCTGCATCGAGGTTTTCAGAAGCAAGAGATACAAAGCAGGTGATCAAAGAAGTTTTGATGTAGGGATCATTCAAAAGTAAATCACCCACAGGAAAAACCTCTTTTCTAGTTACTAGATGTTTTGATGAAACTTGTGTTTTATCTTGCTCATTCAACCATAAGTACATATATGGAAAGCAAACTCCCAACAGCATTCCAGTGCAAGATTCTGATGGTATGACATCATGCAACAGAAGTCCTAAGTGGGGAGTCACGAAGAGGACCAAAAAAATCACGTTTTTCTAAACAAAGTGCTTCAAGTAAATTCCACCTTAGAACACATGTATATCTCACTGTTTGTGAAGCAGCCTTAAAAGTGCTGTTATGCCCATCTAGGACAGGGACTTTTTTCGCTTCAATGATGAAAATTGATGGTTCTTCACAATCCCAATAAAAAGTAAGGGGAAATCTTCCAGATGTACCAGCAGGCAACTTCTTTACTTCCATACTGAAACAAGTAATCAGCAGATGATACATTATTTCCAGTTCACCTCTCTTGTGTTACAATGCATCCCAACGATTCTATATGTCCTGAATCCAAATCTAAGCAGGTCATTTTGTCTGAATTTGTATCCCAGAAATAAACATTACTTCCTGGAAGGAAAGTGGATACGGCCACACAAATGGCAACATATGTCCCTATGCTGTTAACTTTGCAACAGATAACTTCTCCAAAATCCTTTAAACAGGTAGATAAGAATCGACTGCATCTATACATTTGAATCTCTCTGCATCGCACCATTAAGTAGAAGATACATCATAAAAATAGTTCTGACCTGCTTGAGAGAATCCACAAATGTAGAACTCCAACAACTGATGCATCAACTAAAAAGGACCCACATACATTGAGAAATAAAGGTGCTCCATCAGAATCATCATACATTAAAACTTGCTTTAGAAGCCCTTGAAAGGTGCGCACATGGATGTGTCCATTCTCAATGATCATTAACAGTGTTTCAAACATAGCAACAGCCTCACACTGACAAGGAAAGGAACTTATGGCAGGCATTTGACTGTTGATTTCATATACAGCTAAATTACTTCCATCCCAAATAGCAATATGATTGTCTGTCATGCATGCACCGTGAATTTGCAAAGAACTGATAAGCTGCATTGGCTCTTCAGTTGGTTCTCTTTCTAACTGCAATGTTCGGGGTGCTACTTGCACAGCACATACATGACCACCAAATGAAATGCTCAGGGAATGCTCTTGAAAAATGTATGCACGATGGCCAATACTTGCAGCCAACAAATTTTTTATGCTTCCCCAGCTTAAACATGTGAGGCAGCCATCAACATTGGCTGTCTTCTGTAGCTCCCAAATTGTTTTTTCTTCTTTCCAAACAGGCTTCCAAAAGAACAGTTTTCCAAGATTAGTGCCAGCAGCAAGAACCTCTAAAACAATGCTGTATCTACCTTCACAGCTTGTATTCACCTTTTCCATTACAGTAAGCCAAAGTAGTGATCCATTCCACTAAGGGTACCAAATGAAGATCAATAGTAGTATTCTCAGCAGCATTCCATACCCTGATCACAGAATCACCTGCACTGATAGCCAACTGATCTCTGCATACCCACTCCAAGATCACTCTATCACTCTTTGCACTTAATTTGACCTGAATAAATCAGAATGGAACAAAATTATACTACACTGCATACTTTTGCCAATTCATTGAGTTGACCTTCAGTTGACACAGTAAATTGTTGTAAAAGAGAGGCATCAGTTAGAACCACTAGCAACTGTCTATTATAAAGTAAATGAGCAATTCCGTTAGCACACTTTCCAACTTCCTTGCATTCACCATTCTTATTAATGAAGTAAATCAAACCTAAAATATATACACACTTTCTGAAGCTCATATTACATATGAACATACCATCCTTGGTTCCAAGAAAGATTTTTAAGGATTCTAAACTGGGATTTACTAACATATGCTTAGAACTTGTTTTTGGTCTCCAAGAACTAAAAAGATCTAAAGTTCTTTCATCTCCTTCAATAGTAAAGGCCCTATTAGAATCACTGTGCAACCAAATCACTGCTGTATGAATTCACTATTTAACTCACTCAGCATGCAACCCTGGATGACTGAAATCTAGCTGCAACACCAGCTGAGTTAGACACTCTTGCAGCATCACTTGAAATTTAATAGAAAACGAAAACTGGTTCTCAAATTTCCAACAAATGATTAATCCAGCCTTAATAATATGTGCTGGCGTGATATTAGAAATTTTAAACAAAATCTTACTGTATCAGCAGACACAAGATAGGAACCATTAACAGACCATCTTAAATAATTCACATTAGCAGTGTGGACTGAGATGAGCTCTTGCAATTTACGAGATAATGCCCAAATTTGAATGTTGCCATTTTTCCATCCAATTGCAAGAAAACTTTGATAAGGATGCCATGCAAGAGAAACAGGCTCCGATGTAGGTTCCAAATAAACCTCTTCATTTTCTGCAAACTGACCCTGAAATTCTCAAATATATATTTGCCCCTCAATTAGAGTGAACAATAAACATCTTCACAACATGCATACGTGTCTTTCTTAAAGCTTTACTTTATTTGTGAATATTACTGAAGTTTTCGAATCAAAAAGGTCATTGAATTTTTAAGTGCATAATCACTTTAAAAGTAGGATATGATCGAGCTGGACATTTTTCAAATAGTTTCTTCTTTGAAATGCTTTTAAGCAGTAAGTGTCCATCATATGCAGTGTTTCATGAAATCCTACATAACAGCTGTGAAAATTTGTTCCTTGTTCACAAAGCTCTTGTAGAACTGGCTTGTAAAAGATCAAAATCCTACTTCCTAGTCACATTTATTCTATGCTTCTTTTAATTAAAATGACACTAAGTGAAACTAAATTTTTGTAGAAACTAAGCATATATATTTAATATACATTTAGTTTTCACAACTAAGTGTATTCTGAAAAGTAGAAAAACTTAAATAGAAATACTTACTCTGTCATTATAAATAAATACTTTTCCAGAGTCCTTCTGTTTGACAGCAGTTGCTAACAAAGGCAAATGTTTATGCAAAGATAATAATCTAAACACTTGATTATTGTGTACTTTACTTAATGGAATATCAAAATAAAGAGACATTTCACTCCATTAAATTTCATGTCTCATATACTTAGTAATTACAATTCATACCAATAACAATTAAACATAATCCTTGAACAGATAACTAAAACAATAATACAAATACAAATTTATAATACAGTTGATGTTAACATACTTTTTTTTCCTGCTTATTTGACTATTTTCACAGAACTGAATGTACAGTTTGGATAACAAATTTGAATTAATTATTTCTGAAGACATTCCTAATAAAATTCACAATCATAAGAATGATAACTTTGTGCAATTTAATTTTGCTTCTATCAACCAACAGTTTCCTATATTCTGCACAGTTAAACAGTTTTCGGCATCAATCAACTCAAATTGGTTCCTGCTCAATTAGTGTTAGGGTAAACTCAATACACATTACAAAATAAACAGCATAAAGTTAACTTATTTGGAAAGAAATCAGAATTGTTTCCCTATATTTGTTTCAAATAATATCAATAGCGCAATGCCTGATGCAAACAGCTGTTTAAACAGGGTTAAATTGAAACAATGAAAAATTAAGAGGAATTATTTTTAAAAAATAATATGTGTATTTCCAATTGATTGGTGATAAAAGCAATGGGAACGTAGGGGCAACCAAATTTCCTGTGGGAACTTCGAAATTTCCAAGAGGAAAAAAACATCTGCTTAAAGCCAAGATTGATTAGATTGGTCTATTTTTGGTTTCAAAAACCAGTCAAGTAAAATCATACTGTAAGCAAATCATCGTGTAAATCAGCAATAATGTGTAAGACGATATACGGCTAAAGTTCAATTAAGAGTCCTGGCCTGCAACTTTTAATTTCCCACTCAAAACATTCACAAATATGATACGCAACTGCATGACTCGGAACTGAATCTTTTGGAAGCATTCATCTGCCTGATTCACTATTGTCTCCATGTTGCGTTATATTTTTCGGATGATTTTTTCAAGCTACTTTTGAGTACATATAATCGGTACCTATAGGTAAGGCATCTTAGGTACAAAAGAAACAAGAAAATCCAACAGAACGCGAAGTTCCCAGTTGGAAGCGATTTCGGAAACCTCTGCATTCTGCAACAGTGGAGCAAAATACGCTGCTTCGACCTTGGCAACAAGAGTAGTGGTTACAGTAGCTATACAGAGACATCATGTTGCTCAAGCCAATAATGATAATATATAAACTGAAAAAACGATCACCATGAAACAGGAAAAAAAATTCTGGTAGTATGTAGTGGCTTGGTATTGGGAGAATTTTAAAGGAAACTTTTAACCTTACTTCCAAGTGAAACAGCTACAGAGAACCACAGAAAATTCAGAGATAATAATTGTTGTTGCTGTCATTGAAAATAGATATTTCCGAGGGGTACCAACTGTAATGTGACTTATCGGTTATCAACGAACAGAAAATTATTTGAAAATTCATCCGCCACAATTGATCTAACTTAATTATACTTTAAAAATAATGTCAAGAGTTACAAGAGATTTCAAAATGATTGACTGTCTTCGGCAGATTATTGCATACTCTAGCTAGAATACCTTGGGAGCTTTGGGAATTAGACAGCAAACCAATCTAGAAAAAAAGATCAGTAAAAATGAATGGATGATCGACGAATGATCGACGACACACGCATATAAACTTTACGATATATAACAAACATTTAGTCAATGGTATATTCTGGAACTATTAGATTAACAATGAAGGTTTGTCTACAAGAATTCAAAACTGCATTTTCAACGAATTTAGGAATCCAGAGTTCATTTATCTTGAGACTGAGACTTTTGGGAATGCAAATTTGCGTTACAAAAAAAGCATAAACTCAAGAATACCCAGACTCAACGTTGATGTGATAGATGGATTCCGTTTGTGTATGGATGATATAATGGGATGAATTAAGAGACTTTCGAGTTTTTTTAAGACAAGTGAGTTTTGTTTTCTTACGTAGTTTCTATGTGCAAGGTTTCTTTGGGAGAAGTTCCTTTACACTTAGCACATGTGAACTCCATGGAAATCGACAACCTACCACTTTAAAATATGCTTTCATCCGATAAGTCAGCTTAGCATCTAAAATAACGCTTGGTTCAACTAAAGTAATCTAATGATTATTGTCTAAATTAGTAAGTAAAATTAATGGTCGTCTTTCACCTTCTGTTGTTACCATATCTTGAAACGTCTGGATTGATTTCTCATATGTTCCAGAGGTCCAACTATTCGAGACAACGTCTTTATCACTAACATTACCATACTCTATTCTTACAATACCGGTTATATCATGTTGCTGTAGCCAATAATGATCTTTTTGTGCTGTTGTAGATTCTAACTTAAGGAGATTCTTCTCCTGTAGACCTACATTTTTGAATAGTTGGGTTACTCTTGTACTACTAAATTTTTTTTTTTAGCCATTTCAGTAAAACTATAAGGTATTAACATAATTTCTTTAATTTAACATTTTTGATTTTGACTTGACTTTTACTAACTCATAATTGTTTTGTAAAATTTTAATATCAGTTTGGAGCTTAGAGGTATCTGATGGAATATTATAGCTACTCATCCCATCCTTCTACTCACCCGTAAAAAATTCAAAATTCCTATTGCATGTTTGTGAGGAGTTAGAACTATATCTTCAGTGAAAATAAAAAACCATATATTTAAGCTCTGTGCCTACTACAACTTTTAAAGTCCTTGCTCCCACAAAACGAAAGTGTAATTCTTTATACCTAGTTTATCGTTAAGCTTAGTATCTGGCACAATAGAAAACCAAGATAAAAATCGATTGGAAAAAAACGCTTTTTCACTAGAATGCAAGATTGTATTTGATGAACTGGAAACGGAAACCTTGTTTCAAAAGCTTTACCTAGTAGATCTACTGCATCGTAAACTGTGAAGTTTACTTTCTGAAAAAGCAACTCCGTTATTTTAAAATCTTATGTTTTTCCTGCTGCTGATTGTTATCATAACTGCCCCTTGAGAAGCATTTTTCAACTTTGTGAATTTTCATTCTCACTTAAACTGTGCCTACTCGTGCATCATAACAAAAGTCTAAGTAACTTAATGATTATATGAACTAAAACAGAACCACTATGATTTGCATGTAATATTAGCAGCCTCTTGTTGAACGGCTTCTATATCCAGTAATGAATTTGCTGACTGATTTACTGTTGAATCAATCAGCAGTTTCGTTCCAACTCTAGCAATCACTTCACATATCGACTTTTATTTTTTCATGACATCTTGTATTTGCTCCTGACTAAGAAAATTAAACGGTTTCTGATATTTTGATGGCCATATTCTTTTTGATCAGATGAACAACTCGATTCTGGATGGCGAATATTGTGCACTTGACTCATGTAAAAGCGTTTATGAGTTTCAAAGACAAAGTTTCAATTCCACATAAAAGTGAACATTTCACTATCAAATTTTATAATATTATCATTTAGCATAGAAACCAATAGATTTAATGCTACAAACATGGATGTAGCATACTCCTGATCAGATAAATCTTTTGGTTTAAAATCTTCAAACTTTGGGGGACTCAAAGAAATTATACTATTTCCTTGCGTTGTAGCGTATTAATTTCTTAAGATACTTAAAGTACAGTAGTACTTTAAGTATCTTAAGGAAAATATGTCTTTGTTTAAAATCTTTTGTCAATAATTCATGATATTTATCTTCATGAAAATAAATAGACAAAAGTCAACTATCCCGACTTTATCAGTAGAAAAATCCCCTTCAACATATGCTGCTTGCATTAATAAATCTTTCTTTTCTGAAGATACAGGTACAGAATGAACTGATTGGAACTTATTTCCAAGGAACTCCAAATCTTCTGCATGCTCTTCGATCATTACTTCCAAAAAGGTAAACATATATATGCTCATTATTTGATTCTAGTTAGTGCTTTTGATCATTCACTGCATGTGACCAGTAGATAAACAGAGCTATCTTATTGAGCCATTTAATTACACCCTCTATTGGTTTACTAAAACCCAATGAAGTAGTGTTTATCTCTTCCGAAACAGCTCCAGCAAGCAATCTTTTAGCAATTAAAGCGACCGAAGAGGCTTTTTTGACTATTCTCAGATTGTCAGATAATTTTCCTTCCCGAAGTATATCTGGAGGGTTTCACTTGACCTCCCCATGAAGTTTTATCTTTCCAAACTTCGTAAAAGAACAATGCTTTTCTGTCCCCTCAACTGTCCATCAGTGGCCAGTACCAGTTGTTGCCAACTATCCTTCAAGTACACAGCCTTTTGATTTCCAACTCTTTAGATTCATTATGAAGATCGTCTTCTTCCACAGCAGTTAACATCTCTTCGTAATCCATACCCAACTCCTCGTATCTACAAATGTCTTAATATGTTTGGGGCACATTATTCCACTCTTAAAACTTGTGAATCACATGCAACCCATATGCAGTTGTTGTGAGAAGAGTTTGAAAAATCAGTTTTGGAATCGCTTGGTCTAGAAAAAGATTCTAAAACACGTTCGAAATCGGTAGTAATTTTATTATAAAGCAAAACTAGCTATTTTAGCTAGGTTCCGTCAGATTTGCGTATGAACTAATTTACCTAGTTTTGATGTAAAAATTTCATGTTTTTTTCTTTGTACAGCTCTATTTTTAAGCAAGGGATTCTTACGGATATACGCACTTGCGGTTTTCAAGAATAAAGAGTATGTAATGAAATTTATGACGCTACAGTTAGGTGCTTCTTTCAAAAGCATTTTATTCACATGAAATATTGCCTTGTTGCATCAAATGCATCTCCATCTGATATCTTTACTTGCACTTTTAAAAACGTGTAAAAATAAGATATGAGATTCATAATGTATTAGCTGATTAAAATTTCAGTGATATCCCTGTAATTAAAAGTATTACACCCAATATGACCGTCGATCATGATACAATAGTGTGTCAGTAAGTTTCACATGAGAAAAAAGGTGTATGAACTGGAAAATTTTACATTTACGTTTAGTTAGAGTACCTGAAGTCGAAAAAGCCACTTCAGGTATACCAATAGCGATTTTTGACTCCTCCTCCCCTCCCTCCATCAAATCCATAGCGCTCTAGGCATTTAAGTCTGGATTATTGCTTTTAGTCTTTACAAATTAAATAAAGAAATTTAATGAAAATCATTTAAACTTTATTTTTGTTTTATATTGTAGACGTGAACGATGCTTTTTAATTATTGATCACCTATCCAAAAAGAATCGTATACTTTTCTTAGTGCACGTATCGCATAAAACAATTAGCAATGAAGTATTTCTCGTACTCAACATTTTGCTTTTAATTACCACTTCCTTGGATTTCTTTTACAGTTTTATCCTTTTCTCAGAGATTCTGCGAAAATGGTAAAATTCCATGATAGAATGGATATCTCAGCTAGTATACATACATAAGCCTATATGAGCAGAAGTTTACACCCATGCACACGCTGATAATCTATTATGAATGAATTTCATGGAGGGAAAAAGTGCATCGTAATTTTCATCTTTTAAGAAGCGGCTCAGTTTTAAATCATTTAGCAAGTGTTTTACTTACTACTTGTATAATTTAAGCAAAGTGCTTATATGTTTCGAAAAATATGAAAATAATACCAACAGAATTTATTCTTTAGAATAAGAAGCTTGTGCTGCCTCAAAAGTTACGCTTCCATTTTATCTGGAGAGTAAATATTCACATAGGTATCTATTGGAGTACTAATATGCCTATCTTATGAATATGGCAAAGAATGTTTTAAAATTATCCGACAGATCGGTTTGATGAAAATAAGTTAGTTTCTTCAAATATGTGAAAGAAACATGTTTGGCACTTCAGTTGGTCGGTTTCGTATACCATGTCATCGTGTTAAGAGGAAATTAATATTATGAAAATAAGAATATAAGAAACAATAAACCGATATGAGGGACCACTTAATGTAAAAACAGAGACTCTGATGTAATGGTGATAGTACTTCTGATATGTTGTTTTGAGAAACAAAATTCCAAGTTCAAAAATTTGGCTAATTCAAAGGAACGAAGCATCTGAATTCTGCAGTTTCCTATTCTTAGTCTTGTATTTTCCTGAAAAATATACACACACTATGTCGTATGCATTCTTACTTAAAATGTGATGTTTATAATAGATATTAGTTTACTTTTCATGAAAATGGTGCTTTTTATGAGCTTTGTTGCTCTTATCATCTTGATTATATATTCTCAGATCGATTTAATCTATTCATTTAATGTGAGAGAGTATAAATGAAAAATAATGTACACTTGTTTTTTAATAAATTAGTGTATATTCATCTTTCATAAGATAGCAATATCAGTTATGAGTAAATGCATATGGAGATACATTGCACTAGCATTTAATTTTTCTTGCTTCGGTTTCAAATAATTCAAATAAATTATTCCTAAATATGCTTTCATAGATACATAATATTATTTGCTGTTGATTTTCATTAAAATCTAACATGTGAGGCATCCTAGAAATGTAACCTTTGTCAGCAGCGTTGAATTTGTAACGAATTTTCGAGATAATATTTGAAACCTGAGGTGTGGTCATGACTTTGTGCTTCGGTTTCGCCATATTGCTGATTGCATACTGATTTCAGTTGCGCGTAACGTGGCGTAAGGCTTTAGTCCTTAAGATTTGAGTAAATATTTTAGTGAAAGGCAAAACTTGCATGAAGTTGTAATACTTTACAGTGGGATTTGAGTTCTAATTATTTTTTGTATCAAATAGCGTCGGAAATGTTCATGCTGGTTGGCTTGTGTTTGCTCATATTGATTGCGATGGGATGTACTTGTTAGATAAATCATATTAAGTTAGTAATATTTTAAACAATTTGAATGTCAGTTGTTTCATCGTTACAGCGTATATTTCCACCTCGAAAATTTGAAATTTTAAAAACGAGAAATCATGGGTTAATGATTTTTATATTTTTGTCTAGAATGGGTTTATGTGATTATTTAATTTTTTCTGTATATTAAAGCGCGTTTATTATCTCGCAGAATTAAAGAAATTGTTAGAAAAGTCAGTGGGCCTTCCATAGGCAACACGGATTTAATTTGGGAAACTGTGAATAGCGTGAGAATCAGAAATGTAAGTTCTCCGCGACTTTACCTTTATCAATGTGCTCTAGATGCCCAAAAGTAGGCGAAGGTATCACTCGAGATCAAGATCCTATGAATATCATGGACATTCTTCAAGAAACAAAAAAAGAGAGGACAGTGCTTATGAATCTCAAAAGCGATACAACCGGGATTCTGATTCTTCAAAGTCAGATAGTGATGTGGAAGCCAGGAAGTTGTGGAGACAGGATGCAGTGTCTTATGCTTCATCCGCCAAATGGTACATAAACAAATACATTAGTTTTTGCCTGCAAGCTGTTCATAAAATTCAGATAATTATGCACAACTTTGAGAATATGTAATTCACTGTATGCGTTTTGGTAATTTCAATATTTACATCCAGTGTTTTATTTCCCAAATAAGTAAGACAGTTTTATGATTCACTTTCTAAAAATTTCACGAATTCACAGCCCTTGGGTCATGTGAAATGCAATGAATTTAGATGCATCCTCGTGAAATTATCATGAATTGTACTTGTTTCTGTTATTGTGAACAACTAATTTTTCTTGAAACCTCATTTACTTTGTTTAATTACAATAGTTTAGATTGTGCACTTGTAAATATCATGTGCATCTTATTCACTTTGATGAATTAACAGTTGATGTATTTTGTTGCGTTTTCTGTATTGGTAAGAGAAAAGGATTCCAAGCAGGAAATCAACAAGTAAAAATACTCTTTCTGACAGAGCTATTAATTTTGGAAAAATGCTTGTTTTGAAAAGATGCCATATGGCAGAATGGTTGTAAGGTTTGCTTTGTGTATTGTAGTTTGCATTAGTCATGCATAATGCATTTGCAGAAGCAACAGAACATTTTCTTTTGGAAATGTCTCACTGAATTAACATTTCTTTTGGAAAATGTTTCTAGTGTTAAAGGTTTTTAGTATCAAATGAAGTGCCTTGAAAGATTCTGAATTTGTACCCTTGATTTGTTTTTTTTTTTTTTTTTTCTATTCTCATTAGATGGTTTTAGTTTTCCTATCATTGTATATTTTGGGCAAGATTGCTATCTCCAGTTTATGCAATATTTTGTTGCCAGGTGGTGATATAATTACGTGAAAGTCCTTTGATATCTCTTTCTTGGTATCTTATTTCATACAATACTTGGAAAATGTATTACTTGTTTTCTTAACAAATCTCATTATCATTTAGTCTCAGTTTTAATGAAGTTTATGTTGTAAATTTTGTTCTCAGCTTGCTTGATTTGTAATCATATATGTGTTCCTAATCCAAAAGTTGTTAAATCTATCAATTTGCATTTGAATTAATGTAGCCCTTGAAAAAGGTTAACATTTGTTTAAGATGCTATGCTATGCTGCTTCCCTTGTACAAGGGAAAATGCATTTTAGTCACTGTTTTGTCAATATTAACAGATGTCATCATGTTATCATGTTCATTGTATTAATTTTCTTACATATTTCCAGGAATGCATTTGCATAGTTTGAAGTTCATTTTGATTTTCAGTCAGTGTAGATCGTAATGTGTATTCTGTTGTGTTCTTTTATTACTGATATCAGAAAATTAGATCTTTTGAATTTTTCCAGCATTCCAGTTATTTTCTTTAGTAGAATTTCACTGTAAGACTTATGCTATCTACTCCTTACTTCTGTATACTGTTTCATGTGTTGAATTTAAAACTAATAATCAGAAATAACGGTGATTCTCATCGAATTTCGTGTGCCTAAATAATCTGGTAAATCATGTAAGATGATAAAGGAAAAAGGGTATTGATGTAATCTTCAAGTTTCACATCTGAGGGATTTAAGAGCCAAGAAAAATGGTTTTGAATTATTAGAGTCTTGATACTGAAACCTGTATGGAAGTATTGTTGAAACATCAAAAGTTCGTTTTGCATGAAAAGATGCCTAGTTTCAGCATTCGATCAGCTAGTTAAAGTTTTTTTGTAACATATAATGTCCAATTTAGTTTAGTTTTCACCAATTTTGTTTTTTCATTTTCTCATTTGATTTTTTTTCCATTTTAATTTTTTTTATTGGTTGCAAATAGTAAAAAAATGTTTCCTGAGCATTGCAAGATTTTCTAATTTGCTAGAGGAATGTATTGATAGCTTTTTTCCCTTGTTGTGAATGCTTTGAACGTAAACAAAACTATAATCCTGCGAATTTTATTCAAGGTTTCGGAAAAATATTTGATAAGGTACTGAAAATAATGAAATTCATTTTCACTGTGAGACTTCAGGTTTTAAAAGAACTAAATTGAAGTTTTGCAATGGCCGAGATTTAATTTCTGTACTTCAGTTTTTGTCTCTTGAAGTATCACTTAAATGTACTAATAGGATGCTATCTCAGTGTTTTTTTTTTTGTGTGTACTATAGATTGAACAGCACAGTGGTGCATTTTTTTAATCAATGATAATTCATTGGTATATTCTCCAGTTTTTGATAATTAGTTATTCTGTGTTGGTTATGCACTGATTATTCTATATTGGTTAGGGAATTTTTTGCATATTAAGTGCTTTTATTCTAAATATTTTATTTTGTAATTTAAACAGTTTCTTCATATAAGAAAGTTTATCAAGAATTTGATATTTTTCTTCATTAATCGATCATCAGTCTTTTATGTGTTCATACTCTTATAGTCATTTATTAAAAATACATGATTACTTCACTTGTCAGATATTCTAGATTTATTTTTATTCCATGGAATTTACATGCATTAGCCATTTGAATGGAAATTGAAATTCGTGGATGTATTTCACTGAAACATATTCATGAATTTCCCTTAACATTTCGCATTCATTTTATGATTGCCTACTTCATTCATATTTGTTGGTTTAAGATTCTTATATATATATATATGTATATGAGATAAAGGTACCTTTTATTATATTTTTATAAAATGTAAAATTAAGAAAATTTATATTTCTTTCATATTACTGAATAAATAAATGAATTGTATTTTCCTAGCATCAATTATGGACCCATGACTGAACGGAAGTTTCTTGTACAATCCAAGTACTGTTATAGAAACGACGAAAGCGAAAAGTGTGGCACAGAGGGCAGAAATAATTACCACTATCGTAACCATCGCCACCATGTCTCGAAATCCACATTGGTGAGTACTTAATTTTGTGCCTTTCATTTTGCAGATTGCATGTAAACAGGAATATAATGATTACACCGATAGGAACATAAGGAAACCTCATTTTTTATTTAAAATGTGGTTTGAAAAAAAAAAATTTGTTATAAATTAATTTTTGGAATTTTCAAGTTCATGTTTGTAGGATAAGCTTATGTATCCAATCTGGTGTTTGTTCCTGGATTATATTTACTTTGGTTTGTTGATTTTATTGCAATATAAAATGGAAAGCATAGATTCAGAGTTCGATTTTTAATTTTGAATTCAAGTGTTTGTAGAGTGCATGTTGAGTAGGATAGTCCACTTTAAAATTAGGACTTTGGCGATCATGATTTTTAATGTAGTGAGCAAGTCGATTGATCGAAATAATTAGCAAATGAGTAAAAAAAAAACACAATGCTGAATCATTTCTGATAAATATTTCTGAAAAACCTTCTTTGCTGAAGTATTGCAACACTCCAGTATACCTGATAAAAAAATAATGTGTAAGGATTTGTAAGATTCATTACAATATGTCGTTTTTTAGGAATGAGATATTTTAAGTTCTTCATATGTAAAGTGCTACTGTTTATTCAAATGGTTGTTGTTAGTGATTTGAATGTTATTCGTATCCTCATAGGTAAAAGTTTGTCTTTATTCGTTTACACTTAGGTTATTGCCAAATGCAAATGTGAGGATTCGTCATTAAAAGTGGAATTTAAAATTTTTCGCCTGGATGTGAAATTGTTTTAGCTTGCTTTCTCTGAATGGAAGGCGGGAAATGCCTTTGTGCGCCTTTTTGGAAAAATTAAATCATCGTATTCTTGTTTTCCTGATTAATGGAAAGAACGGTTGCTTTCTATTCTCAACTTTCTTTGCATTCTGTGTTATGGCGGTAGCAGGAGTTTGTGTTTTAATTTTTCTACGTTATCAGTATTGTGTAAAGTTTGAAACAATTTGTAATAAAATAATGAAAAAGTATGCGGATTAACTAATTTGTTTTCGAAATGAATTGTTTCTTATTATAATTCATTTTTCTGCTGTCAGCACTAATCAAGTTGTCTCCTGACAAAAAAAAAAACAAAAAAAAAACGAAGCTTTAAACTATAACCCGCAGAAATGGCATTAGATGCTTAAAGAACCTGAGTACATACTAAATTTAAACTTGGCTTTTCGCCCATGAGGTATTTTTTTGGTGTGTGCAGTTTCATTTTATGCCACTGTATGGTACAGTTGTTTTGTTGATTTCCCCCCACAGTTTTGTTCTGAGCGTATGTATGTATAGAGTATTGTAGTTTTTGCAAAGTAATTCAGCGAAATTCTCTTCCATTCATGGTATCTTATGTCTAAATTCTCAAGGCGTGTAAAGTGTTCCAAATCATTTTCCTTGGAAGATAAAATACCTCTAACGTGTAAACATGATCCGAATCTTTCACTGTCCAAAAGTCGTGGTAGTCAGTTTCAAAAAGGTAAATCGCCTGGTTTATCCGATAAAGCGCATTCATGCTCCGAATCGAATCAGAGAAGGTGCATAAAGGTGTTCTCGTGTTGGAATGCGTTGTCTTCATTTAGGCATGCATGCAAGAAAAAGGGATTGCCTGTAAGAAAAGATCTAAAACAAACAGGAAAGCACTTTTCTGGTTGTATTGAAACCCAGAAAGAAGCCTCATTGGCCAATCATTCTTTGGCTTTGGTAATGTATTTTCCGATTGGCATACGGTATTTTGTGCTACAAATATCGAAAAATTATTGTAAATCTGTTGCTTCGAGTAGCATTATTATTATTTCAGTAATGCATATTTATTGCATGACTGCGGTGATGAATCATGAGCTGAATGCATTTTCAAAAGCACTTGCAATTAATGAGTTGTATAGTTTTCTTTGTAAATACTTTTCCCTTTCAGAGGAAACATTATTTGAAGGCATTTCACATTTATCTTGGTGTATAATCTGCTTCAGTTTATGTTTATGCTGTAGATTATTTTTTGAATTGCAAAACACGTACTGTTTTTCGAGAACAAAAAAAACATTCGGTAGAAAGTGCTTCGTTTGACACAAAAGTGCACCGTTTGGCATAATGAACACTAATTTCGATGATCACAGCACACCTTTCAGGCGATCGTATTTTGTTCCTGTAAAGCATCACTCATATTTTGGTCATTCAGAAAATTCGAAGATACATAAAACTGTTTCTTCACTGGATCACTTTCCTATTAAACTAGGTATGTCGGAAAACGGATTTTTTTTTGGAGGGGGGTGGGAAATGTTTCACATTGCATTGAAGCTCTGAATTCTGGTATTTGCGATTCGAAAACGAGGGACACAGTTAAGCATCATAGCTCGGAAGCAAGCAAAAGCAAGAGTTTAGCAAATTTGTTCTTGTCTAACCAAGATTCTCGTTTTTCCACAATCCAGATTCATAACGATAGATTTCCAAATTCACAGTGTAAACGACATTTACCTTTAGGTAACGATTACATGAATAATAAATCATCTATTTCTAACAGAAAAGCAGTTTTCATTTCTAATCGAATTCCACAGTCTTTATCCTTTTCTACACCTCTTGTAAGAGAACATGGAAGTTTATGTCATCCTAACGTACGATCTGCAAGTAATTATGGAAATGCTTTCATTAGTGATTTGTCAAGAGATAAATGCAGCAATCGAAATTATAAAACGGGCGCATTTCTCTACTTGGATTATGACATGGTGACATCATTGGAAAGTAAAGAATTGAAAACATTATCTAAACAACATCTGGGACTTGATTGCTACATTAAAAAAAAATATGGAAATGCGTCCGTAAGTAATAGCATGTATCCATTAACATGGTTTTGATGACGGTTTTGCATTGCTAAACGGAATGTTTGCAGCAGTATGAAATTTGCGATTTACGTCCCGAAAATGCATTTTTGTAAGATTCATGTGAATAGTCATACGAAAATTTCACATGCCCTGTTGCGTAATTTCAACTTAACCAAATAACCGACTGAGACCAAAACCAGTTTTTATTTTTATTTTTTTTTCAAAAGCTGCATGCCAGAGAGGCGTTCTGAGGAATGAAAAAATGAAATCGAATCTATGCTTTCTTATTTTATGATCCTGATTGCTAATGTTTATTGATAATTTTATGAGAGCATGCATATGTTGCTATTTAAATTATTGCTATATCTTTGCTGCCATGGTTTTCCATGGCTAATGAGTAAATGACTGGTCAGCAAATTTGCCTTTCCCCTTTTTCGTTTTGTCTTGTTTACTGGGATATTGCCGCCCTGTATCCTGATCATCGAACAAATGCATATATGCCACTATTTGATACATTTGCAATCGTTGAACTTGGACCTGCTGTGGTGATGTTTCATCATGCTACATTACCTGCCACTTCTGTGGATGCTGGCTGTTTGTGTGTTGGACTAATTGGCTGCATAGAAATCCTCTCCAAGGAATGATGAAGATGGTCATCTAGTGTACTCACATGGAGACGTTCTTCAAGATAGATGTTCGTGAATAAATCTTCTCTTACAGTCATTTCTTTCTACATCATAAGGATTTACAAAATATGGACAAAATATGTAGCTCATTAAAAAAAAACTGTTCTTCCAGTCTTTAATAATTCAGTTTAATTAGAGAAACTTGTTTTTAAGAAGGGAAATGCATGGTTACATTAACATTGATAGATATTTGCTATCAAGTTATGTCTGCGGGTTTTGACTTCTTTTCTTGTTAAGTAATGCATTTTTGTACGTTTTAGATAAAATACTGGCAACTTTGGGTGAAGGAACTTTCGGAAAGGTTGTGAAAGTGGAAGACCTTCATACGTAAGTGATCCTTACTTATTTGGCATGCAGTTTGTAATCAGAAAAGGAGCGAATCATTAATCAGCATTGAATTGTCTGACAAGATAAAATTGAAACACTTAGTAAACTATATGCACTTAATAATTTTTAAAGTAATGTATATCGAACGTTGCTTTTCATAAAATTGCAATTTTGGCAAGTTGAGTGGCATAATAATAACCAGAAATATTTGCATGTATAGATGTTTCTGGTTATTAAGTGTACTTTAAATTTAATTAGTTTTTTCCCCTCCCCATTTGCAAAACGACTATACCATTTTTAATTTATTTGCATCAGGAAAAAATATCAGTTTCAATTCTTTTTGCAGCAATAACATCATGGCCCTAAAAATTGTTAGGAATATTGAAAAGTACAGGGAGGCCGCAAAATTAGAAGTCAATGTGTTGGAGAAGTTGTCAGAAAAAGATCCAGATGGGAAACAGTATGTACTTATACATATGTTTTTGGTATTTTTTTTTTTCGAGACTGAAATTAAATTGCTATTTGTTTTAGCTTATGTGTGAAGATGCTAGATTGGTTTGACTACCATGGGCATATGTGTATTGTCTTTGAAATGCTTGGGCTGTCTGTTTTCGATTTTTTGGTAAGAAAGATTCTTTAACATGCCACTTTCTGATGCTAGTTTACAGAAGGATAACAATTATCAACCTTATCCGTTGGATCAGGTGCGACATATAGGATACCAGTTGTGCTACTCGGTAAAATTTCTCCACGACAACCAACTTAGCCATACAGACCTAAAACCTGAGAACATCTTGTTCGTCAACTCCGATTATGACATCACATTCAACGCCAAAAAAGTAGTACTGTACCCCAATCCCAGAAGCTGATTGTGTAACGCGCGCCTGCTCGCCCATCTTGCAGAAGAAGGACTACCGGACAGTAAAAAACACAGATGTCCGCCTGATTGACTTTGGCAGTGCCACATTCGATTATGAGCACCATAGCACAATTGTATCAACGAGGCATTATCGTTCACCTGAGGTCATTTTGGAGTTGGGTTGGAGCCAGTCATGTGACGTGTGGAGTGTTGGCTGCATTCTCTTTGAGCTGTACCTCGGCTTTACGCTCTTCCAGACCCATGATAACATTGAACATCTGGCAATGATGGAACGAATCATCGGTCCATTACCCTCTCGTTTATGCCGTCGTTCTAAATGCAAGTATTTTTATCATGGAAAGTTGGATTGGGATGAACGCAGTACAGCAGCAAGGTATGTGAGAGAGAACTGCAAGCCCCTCAAAGTAAGTGAACATTAAATCTGGAAGCATAATTTTTTCATTAGCGCTATCGGATGAACGATGATGAAGATACAAATCTTCTCTTTGACCTGATTGCAAGAATGTTGGATTATGATGCCAATCAAAGAATAACATTAGCAGAAGCCCTCAAGCATCCATTTTTCGATAAGATTCCGCTTGACAAGCGATTGGACACAGATAGACAACGATCACATTCGTTGTCCAGGTGATTTCGGCCTGCTGCCTCTTGTGTTTATAGCTTTTCTGTAATAAAAGAATCGTTTTAATTTATAGAACATATAAATCTTAAAAATGCTTCTTGCTTCTATCCAATTGGAAGATAGTGATTTTCATGCATAGCAATTATCCGTCCCACTGATTCTTTTTTCGTTTTGGCAGTAATTTTCTTATTTGAATATGCATTGCAGAAATGCAGTAATTAATGAAGTATCATTCCAATAGGTCTGTATTGGACAACAGCGGCCCTCCTAGCTTGGTTGGCTGAAGGTCAAGTTTAAAATTTTTGAATTAGCAAAAGTTTTTCCCTTAACTCGACCTATTTTATTACAGTTTAATTAGAACTTGTATTTCAATGTTTGAAACTTGCATCAGAGAGGCAACAAAAATCCCAGAACAAACTGGGAAGCCGACATCCCAACATGCTTTGACAAAATTGCGTTTTTATATCTAAATTATTTTTGTTTTTTTTTATCATTTCTTGGAATATTCCTTGTTGATTTAGAACACATCGACACCAATATTACAAATCGAGGCTTGTCCGGAAAAGCATGCTTAAAGCAGTCATGAGTATTTTTCCGTGGTGAACAACCGTCATAACAATCACTCGCTTTTGAAGCTGTTGTTACTGAGAAGCTGTGAAAGAAAAAAAAGTGAGTGCTGATTTCTGAACGTAATTTTCATTTTATTAAGGTTCAGGAATCTGTGAAAATGCGTTTGAAATGAGTTTTGAATCATAAATTGATTTACTATAAATAAGACAGTAGTGTTCATGGTGTGATACAAGATAAATAGTGATGTCGTGGGTCTGTGCATAATTGAATAAGTCCTGTAATCTATCAACCAGAGCGGAGTATCGGAGAATGAGTTAAATTGTAATTGAATAAATTTTCTGTTTGATATGAAGCGGATGAATTTTTAGTGATTAGTAACGACTTCTCTGTGTGATGGCAGTGATTGGCCGCTTTGGTAGAACATAAAGTTCTAGCATGCAGTATGCAGTTTTAGAACAAATACAAATTCCAACTGTTAATAGCAACCACAGATTCGCACGGAGAGGTACTAGGCGAAGGCAGAAAGTACAAGAGCGCATAGTTGGGTATAGTGATAGACTTTGATCGTATGCATTCAATTATGTTTAAAAGCAAAACTTGAAAGAAGGGAAGCCTTTGTAAAGAGGTGCACCATCATGGGTGTGTTTTGTGATCATGAAGGATCCTTGTTTAATGTTCGACAGCCCGGTTCTAACTAGCAGGCATATCAAAGGTTCATGGTAACGATGCCATCAACGGCAAAAGTGGAGCTGCAAGCACGAAATAACAGTTAGCATTCCCTAATAGATAACTGTCGGGTTGGATTGGCCTGGTTTATTGCCCATCCAGTCCCGATTCGCCAATGCGGCTGCAGTGTCGAAGTTCCATGCGGTCTTTTGCTTATAAATTTCGAAAACATGATGCTTACACGTAGTGAGTGTCCAATGTGATTTCGAGCCCTTGGATTTGGGTTTCACTGCTCGATTTTAACGTGCAGTGCTGTGGACGCGAGCATCGAGTGTCTTATCGGCATCGTATTCTGGGGGAGGGGGGGGGGGGATTATTATCTTGACCAAACTCCAAGAACGTTGTGTGCAAGGGCAGCAAAAACAAATGTGAATCAGTTTACACCATGTTGTAATGCATTTTGATCAGTACGCAAATGCAAAATATACTAGCATTGCAATATATGCAAACAATTCATGAGTATTAATTATGGATTTTCCAGCACGTGGGTCGGATATCTGTTGCGTCAAGAGTTGGTTTCTGTGCAGTAACAGGAAGACTGCATGAAAAAGAACTTCGTTGTTGCCCACCTCGAGAAATTTTTAATAAAAATAAGGTTTATCCCCTGAAACTCAGTTTGCTTTTCACAATCAATTCAAGAGCAGATACAGTGCATGCTATACGTACCGTAGCATTAGCCTCATTTCAAACATCAAAATGAAATCACGTTATTATATACTGTACACAGACTTCTTAAAGCCGTGTGTCAGGTTTGAACGCAATGCACTGCATAGACAAAACTTTACAGTTGACAGTAATTTTTTTTTTTTTTTATTTTATCGAATTAGGTACGACATTATAAACCTTTTCGCAAACACTGTCGCATAGCTCGGCCATAATCTGCGTTCCTGTGTACTGAGGCGTTTTCGTCAGCTTTTTCTTTAAAGCTTTCGATTTAAGGATTGCAGTTGGGGACAGTGCCGGCATGCGTGCATAAGTATTAATAGCGGAGGAAACATTCATCGAGTCGCAAATAAAAGTCATACTTTGTACCATTTTTCCGATTGGGGCTGATCATGGTCTGAGGAGTGACCAACAGAGGTACCACTTAAGGTCAAAAAAAAAACCCAATTTCCGTATAATGGGGATAAGGGTACTTGCTTTACAAAGAGCACTTGGATGTGTAAGTTTCTGTGAATCTGTATTTCTCGTATGGCAGGGTTGTTTCCCAGGGCCCTTTTAGCTGGCATTCCGGTTAAGGCATCCATGGAAGATGCAACTGAAGCTAGTAAGAACAAAAAGAATTTCTACTCCATTAGCACGTTTGCGGATTTTGCAGCTATTTGCAAGGAGCATTCCTGGTAATCTGAAGCGCGCTAATGGATCTTATTTAATCAGAGTTAAGAAAACATCATTCAAATGATAAGAGCGTTTCAAAATTCTTTTGACGTGGCCAAAGATTCGACGGCACTAAAATTTCAGCGTATCAGTAGTTCCCAATACGGGAAAGCATTCCAGAGATGAATGTCTCCGGTTTTAATTGCAAACTTGATGCTAAAAGATCATGTTTGGAATATACCTACAGTGATGGGAACTCAGAAGGGAACGCAGGAAATCTTTGATCTTTTGATCCTTTCGTAAAAATGGTAGGGATCCACAGATACTTGCCCTGCAAATATTGGAGTTCAACCCCGAAAAGAAAAAGGAAAAGAATTACCAAGCCGAACCTGATTCCTTATGTCGAGTGACGAAAAATCTTCTTAAGACCTTCCCTCTTCAGTTTTACAACGTTAGAATGAATTCTTAAGGGAGATGAAACTGCGGCCGAGATGCGAAATGGATGGTCAAGCCATTGGAAATGCTTCTATTAGCAGAGAGAGCTATTGGTCCATGTAGCACGTGCTGAAGAAGTTTGAACATCATGGACTTTAGAGATTAAACAAAGGCGCTTGTGGCACCATGGTGGTCTCAGCTGCTTTCGAATGTTCAGTGAGTAGGGAATCGTGATGAAAGTGACCAGAGAGAATGGATTTGTCGATGGTGCCTTAGAACATCATATGTCAGGAGCCTCTTGAGTTGAATTAGCGAAGAAGAAAGTAGTATTCTAAGTCTATGAAGTTTCTCCAGCAAGCCTTCTGGTGAGAATTGCAAAAGTGTTATTGGAACATTAACCAAACATGCTTAATCTTCAAGCGCGTTTCTTAAGAACGAAAATCATTCTAGTCGTGAGCATATACACGACACATAACAATGATGACTAAAGAGAAGCCATGGGCTGCTTGAAAATGGGAACCCACTTTTACACCAGAGATTCGTAGATTACAGCTTCATATGCGATGTTCACACATGAACTTTTCCCAGTTCACAAAGCTGATGGCAGAAGAGATGCAGTCACAGTTCCCATGCCAAAGCACGGTCTTGACAGCCGCATATCATCATCATGTTTCTCTCGCTCTCGAGAAAGTGTAAAAACTTGGTCCATGCTCTCATTAATACAGTGGGGGCAGAGAGTAGCCAAATCCAACCGAATGAGTGTCAGGAACCTTTGTGCTTATCAATGCCATGCCGAAAGGAGTGAATTCCAAGTGCTTCTTGCTCTTGCTAACCACTTCGTAATGGCATTGCACTCGGAGCAACGGAAGAGGAATTCAGGAGGCTAAATCTTAGAAGGTGACTAATCCCAAAGCCCCATGCAACCGTTTCTAGGGCTTTTCAGATAGAAGGAACAAGAGAGATAACAATTAGGTGTCCTTCAGGGCATGAAGATTTCAAGAAGAAAAGAGGTTGGGCATCCGCATACGCTATGCCACTCGTCTAATGATTCTTGTCAAGTACAATGCCAAAGGTTGATTACCATTAGGAACTGCACTTATGTCGGGGTAATGCATTAACTGTAGGGAGGGAGCGCTGTGAACTGGAAATAGCAGCTAATGGATTGATGAAAGAAGAGATTCTCACCCGAAGAAACAAGCTTTTCAGTGCTGCATCAGTTTAACAGATTGTGGCACAGCAGATCCCAAATGTTCGGTTTTCTTCGCCATTTTCCAAGAGGACAGGCACAGAAACTGACGTTCTGTCTTCGAGGAAATCAGTCTTTGCCTGGTTGACGTTCACAGGAGCGGATTCCCACAAAAATTAGTCTTACAGTTTCCCATTTGGTCCCTGCAGCTAGAATCCATATCAGGATTCTCATCAAGCAGGAGGCACTACCAATCATACAAGGGTGATTCAGCATTTGTACTCGAGACTACAGGCATTCCACGGTGCGCTTGCATTTTCGTTGCCGACGAAAAGTCGACCTCTCATTCCGACCAATCAAAAAGCAACATCGTACTTCCCCCACTGCCTCAGTTCCGTTCTTTCCAGCTTCGGATTTTCGCTGTCCCAGGCTGCAAATTTTCTCCGCTTCCGTGACTGCTTTCATCGAGTGTCGCTCGCGCTTCTGGAAGAGGGCATCCCTTCTGGGAAAGGCGAGGTGCAAACATAACAAGAGTTTTAAATTTTTTCTCTCGCCCCTGGGATCCCCTAGTTATCATCCGTCACGGAATGTACCGCCGAGAGACCAAACCGACAGTCAGAAAACAAACCTTCATGACCTTCAACGACTGGAAGATCCAGTAATCAGTCAGGAGTGCTAAAAATTCCAAACTGAGGCTTTAGTGACGATGTCTTTGCGCCTTTTCCCGGTAGTTACGGACCAACTTTGAAACAAGGAAGAACGTGCACAGGAGCCACGTGTGCCACAGCATGTCCGAATGAAAAGGAAGTACTTCCGAAAAAGGAAAACAAAAAGAAAAGCAACCTGCTAGACACTCTACAAGAGGGAGGGGGTTGAGGGCTGCCATCCCGTCAGTCCATCTTCTAACCATCTGAGTTACAATGACATAGGGAAAGGAAAAACAAAGCATCTCATCGCATCCCGTAACAACTTAGAGATCTGTACCGACGGTTAGCTCTTTCGTTGAAGGCACTGCTGGAATGTGGAAATATTGAATCCGACCGGAAACAGCCGGACAATGGCTAAAAAATAACATATAATAACATGAGATCTTCTAGAAAAAGCTGAACTGATAGGGCAGATCTCTTGAGAAGAAGTGCAGACCAAGAGCTTCTGATAAGAGTGAAGAGAATTCTTACTCTCCTACTGGATTTACAGAGCTATAGGAAGAGGAGCAACTATTCCTGTGAAAACCTCCGACTTATACAGAGTTGCCGGGAGCAGGATTACCCGATCACGGCTTGGCAGGGAAGGTTTTCCGGAACAAATGGAATTTGCAAAGATTCCCGTGAAGGACAAGTTGTAGGTTCTTCACGGAGACGGTGTTCTCTTCAAAGGACTATGAAGAAAATGCAAGAGAGAGCTGTTTCCCCACAGCTTCCATCGTTTCCTCGGCTTTGGCTTTTTGGTTATTGAAAAAGGGTTGGACCGTAATGGCTGCTCAAGTGTGGGGGTGTTCTTGCGTTGAGGTGAGCGTTCTGTTGGGAAACCTACCTCCAAAGTTAGACGTTGGAGCTCTTTGTTCGGCACGGGAGGTTTCTGCTAGGGGACCACGCCCTCTTTCTTGAGTTTTATTCAGCTTCAGACGAAATGATGAATGGCAGGGGTGGACTCCGCCATCCACTCCACCATCTTGCTATCCCTCCGGTAGCTTGCTGGGAGTTGCTCATCCTGACGTAGGCGTGTCCTCCGGCTACGGCGGGTATTGGCCCGCAGCATCGTTTTCGTTTTTGGTTCCTGCTCTCGAGTTCTCTGAGTGCCTCGACGTTCTCGGGGTCCCAGGCTCTGAGAGCTCTTACCGAGTCCGGTGTTCCTCCGTCTGCGAAAAGAAGGGACGGTTCGGTGTGCTTGGCCTCTTTTGTTGCTTCCAGTTCCGTCGTATCGCGTTCTCACTTGGGAGGCAGTGTCGCGTGCGTCCGACTCTCTTTCGGGAGCACCAGGTCCGTCCGGAGTCTCAAAGTCGTCCTCCGGGTTCAGTCGATGGTGAGGTCACCAGCTCCAATTTCCCTTGCGACGCTTCCTTGATGTGCTCCGCAGCCAGATGGACGCGCCTCTTAGCGACGAAGTTGGGACCTCTCACGCAGCGATCGAGCGCGTGCGCTGGGAGCTCTTCCCTTATCGAGAACCTCTTGCTCGTCCGATTCACACCACTCCTCGCTCCTTGCATGCACCGCCCGCACGGGCAGTAGCTCTCGAGCAGCATCTTGGAGTGGTAGTCGGGGGACTGCAGGTGACCCCCGATGTGCAGGAAGTGGCTGGGCACACGTCGTTGCCCGACGCAGGACACTCCATCTTTTCCCCCTGACGTGGGTGCCTCTGGAGGCAGACGCTTCCTCGCTCTGGAGCGTGCGTGCTCCAGACCAGAGGTTCATTTGCGCCTGATGTGTTTGAAGGAGGCGAATTCCTCGAGTGTTATCTTGAGCCGGTCATCTTCGGATTTCCAGCGCGCTTGCGTTCTCTCGGACGCTCCGCGAGGATTCCCTGCGTGCGTCACTTCGCGGCTTGGCTCTCTTTCCAGGCACGGATGTCCCGAGGTCTGCATCTGGCGCTCTCGGGATTGGATTCATCTGGCGGCCATTACTCGCAAGATGGCTCTGGAGAGTTCGATGACGACGGTGAATGCGGGGGTGTCAGCAGACCGAGACAGCTGCTATCCACGGCGAAGTTGTCTGTTTCGTCCGGTGAGTTGGAGGGACGACCCAGGCGTCCCCACGCAGCGGCCAGTGAGTCGACATTTGTTCGCCCCTCTGCACGTGTACATTCCCTGATAACTCGCCAAGCATGGTGTGTACGAGGGTGCACATCAGTCTGCCTTCCGATGTGCGCCGACTCTCCAGGAGTGGTAGGGAGGTAAAAAGAATATCTGTTGGCTGTCCTTCGTTTTCGTCAAGTCGGCACGTTGGACTGTGGTCCAACGTGCCGAATGCTCGGGGAAGCACCTAGTCTCTTGAGCTCTCAGACGGGAGTGGACTCGTCTCAAATAGTTCTTCCGGATACGTGCTCGCATCGGAAGTAGGACCGGGATGCGGGCTTCATCGATTAGAAAGTTGGCCTTTCTGGCTCCGTATCTGAAGTTTGCCTCCACCTGCTCAGAAACGGTGGCTAACTTTTTGTACCACAGCAACGCTTCCCAACGTCACAGGTAGCCTCTCTTCCATTCAAGGATTTCCGTCTTGAAAGGCATGTAATTCCTGTGGCTCTGTGCACTGCGTGTTCGTCTGGCCTTGCTCCACCTGATTTTTGCTTCCCCCCAAAATCAAAGTGGACCCTTACGGAAGATTGTGCGACCTTGTCATCCATAGCAGCAGGACATGAATCAACAGCTAAGGACCTTTCAGCATGGCTTCCAGAAGTGGCAGAGGCGTTCACGCATTCGAGTATGATCAGGAGGGGTAGGTGTCTTGAAGGGGAGGTATGTGGTGGTTGTGGAAAATGCTTCGTACCGTCCTGAAAGATAGTGGCCCGCGGAAATTTCGTCGCTCTCGCAGATCAGCAGAGAGCCAGACGGTAAAGAACGTTCGGGAAACTTCAAGACTGGGGTAACCTTGAACACGACAGACTCCTCAAGAAAGGGCGTGGAGCGGTTCGCTGTCGATCAGCTAGGGGAAGCGAAGAAGACTTCGGAAACGAACCACGAACCGAACCATTCTGCGCCTGCAGGGCGCGGAAGACAATGCTCCGAAAGGTCCTCCTGCTACCCGGAAGTGCCGAAGGGATGCTGCCTCTGGAAAACGCGTAGCCTTAGAGTCGCAGCCAACGAGGGGATTCCTCTGTTGCCCCGCAAAGATTCTCGCTCCTCCTTCTCCCCTTCCTCCCGACCGCTCTCAGCGAAAGATGAGGGATGACAGGTGAGATCAATTCCCGCCAGCCACCGTCCCAGATTTCTTCTTCCGCGGTGGACGGAATTCCTTCACCCAGAGCGCCTCGGCGGAGGGTGCAGTTCCTCTCTACCCGGAACGTCTCTTACCGATATTTGGGCGACGTGCTGTCTCAGCCATCCTGTCTGCCTCCGAGGACTACCGCATCCTCGAGATGAATTACAGTGATGGTGCGCGCGCCGAAGTCCAACGAAGATGAATCACAGACGTCTCCTCGGATCCGGATGGCGTGACGGACGCCATTTCGCTCTTTCTTCAGGTCTGCCGCCGCACCGGTACTGACACGCGCCACCTGGAGTCCCGGTTTATTCCATCCGGACTCCTTGCGGCTTTGTTGCGAGGGGAAACTTTCCTTTCCCTTCCCCTAGGTGTTTTCCCGGTTCGGGTCACCGGAAAAGACGAGAGGCATGCACGCACGTACGGATGCACGAACGAACGAACGCACGCATGCACGCAAACACGCACGCGCTCGCTCGCTCGCTCGCTCGCTCGCGACACGCAGCACGGAAGTGAGATGGAACGACGGGGCGTGGATTGCCGGGAAGACAGGGTGGGCGGAACTTATCTGGGTTGAGACTGGGGCAGCCTCCAAGAGGGAGCGGTTGAGGAAAAAGGTGCAGAGGAGGGGTTGCGTTGCGGAGAGCGGAGGAGCTTCAATCTTCGGGCGCTGTGTGGGGAGGCAGAAAGGAGTTGATCGGACAGGGTAGAAAAGAAGCTACTTCTCGCCCTTCTCAGGGACCAGGTCGCAGTGTTCCTCTTCACTGGAGACCTCCTCGTGTCCCCGGCGACCCTGGTTGACTCTTCCGTCTTGTGGAGGCGCCAGCTCGGGAAAGTCGGGGCCGCCGTTGCACCGCCGTCCTGCCGTCCCTTTCGAGACTGCCGCCCTCTTCACGCTGGGTTCGTCTGGAACGGAATCTCTGGACCTGGTCGCTTCGGGACTCAGGGTGGCCCGAATGAGGTGCCAAGAGGTCTCCTTGCCTGAGGCCTCCGCACCACTTGTCGTGGTGCCGGGGAAAACCATACTTCCGGTCTGATGAAGTCCGAGGGCTTCCTCTAATCATCCCTCGAAGAAGCGACCGATCCCCGTGTGTTCCAGAAGCATCTCTCCAGCGCAAATGTTGGAGGTCACCACCGTGCGCGCTCGGAGGCAGCGGACGAGAGAAGCCGAAGGGGTTCTTTCACGCGTCTTTCTCACCTGCGACCGACCTTTGGGTTGGCTCGCTGGCTAAATAGGCGGCATGGACTCCATGCGAGTGGCTGTTGGAGCTGCTGAGAGTTTCGCCTCAAAATATTGTTCCTCCCTCTCTTGCCCCAGGGCGCTCATTCCCCCTCTCCCCCCCCCCCAAAAAAAAAAAAAATGAATAAATAAACAAGCAGTGCAGAAGTCGCGTTCCCACTTGAATTTCACAGGAGGGAGAGGGGCGGCGTACGACGTGCAGTTGGATCGGGGACGAGACCTGGAGAGATAAGGGGGAAGAGAGAGCCCATAAAAATCGAACGAAAATAAATAAATAATGCGGGTGGGAAGGGCCCACCAGGTTCCGGCCCTTTTCAACCTCGCTGCTCGAGTCCAGTAAGGCCATCCTCCCGCTCTCCGCAGCGCCCCACTCACCCGTCAGGAGGAAGATGGCCTCAGCTGCTCCTTCTCGACTCCGCGGGTGCAGTTCTAGGTGGCCTGGACTGCCACTGCGGTCTCTGACGGATCTTTAACAAAGATTGCTTCAATGGTGACGGTCATCTGAGAAAAGGCACTGTCACGCGGTCGCATCCCGCAGTCCACTAGGAGTCTGGGGGTGGACTCTCGCGATCCACACTTCCAGCAGTTCAGTGAAACTTTCCAGGACACGGCACGAAACAAAACTGCCCCTTTGAGCTTCTGGTTCCGAAGCTCTCTCAGAGATGGCTCTGCGCCTCGACGCGCAGAGCCATCTCTGAGAAGGTCGTCGTCTCCAGGTTAGCCCGGACTCAACTTGCTCTGGCCAAGAGTTCTTAACGAGAGGTCCTTCCGTTCTTAACGAGAGTCTTCTTGCAGAGGGGATCGCTTCTCTGCGGGTGCAAAGGAGGGGAGCCTCCCTAGGGAAGTGGTCCTGGCACGTCGCTCTCGCTGCTCCGACGGGCTTCGATTGCCGGAACCCTGGCCGCGGAGGAACCCGGGAAATGCACTTTTTCGCTGTGTGCAGGGACCGAACCTCGCGGGCACGAACCGCCTATACTCGGATCACTGGTTCCGCAGACACTCTTGTGTGCCAACGACGTCGAAGAGAGAGGACGCAAAGCTCATCAGGACTTTGCGGGTGTCCCCCAAGACGTGACCCTATCTCCGGGTATAAGCCAAGAAGAGAGACGACGACGCTGCCCCTCTGCCCATCTTTCCAGGGTAAAACCGCGGCTTCCTGATCTCTCTCTTCTTGCTCCTCCTCCTTTCCTCTTCCTCCTCCGTCCCCGCCGAAAAGGAGGCAGGACTCGCAGCAAGGTGGAAGGAGACCCTTGCTCTCGTTCCCAAGCGCTGCAGCTCCTGACAAGACCGTCGGGAGCAAAGAGAGTCGTCGGCCCAGGGGAGGAGGAAGAGGTCAATTCGGCACAGATTCCTCGCAGAGGCTCTGCACTGCCGCGTGTTCCGCTCGACTCGCAGCCCATGCCTGGGAGTTGGGTCCACGAAGGATGCTGCAGCTCCCGGACTTCGGAGCGCTCCCGGAACCTACTTCTGCTGGGAACAGAAGCGCTCTCGCCTTCTCCTCTACCCCATCCGCGCAAGAGGGGGGGGGGTCCCTGGGAGTCCCGGGCCGAAGATTCAGATGGGAGCTCGCGGCTTCGGAGTGGGAAGGCCTCACTTGGGAGAGGGCGGCCTTTGGGGATCTTCCGCCTCTCGCAGGACCTCCTCAGTTTAGCGTCCTGGCTTCTTTCGGGATGGAGCAGACCGCTCTCTTGGGTCTCCCGTCTCTCTGCTGCGCGACCTCTTGGTATCCCCTTCCGCGGCCAGGTACTCTACGTGCAGTTTCCCGCTGCAGGAGCGACGAGAGGGACGCGAGGGAGAACGCTCTTCGCGCCGATCCCCGAGAAAGGCCGAGCTGGATGCGCACGGAGGTCCGGGATGCGAGAGGGTAAGCTGAGGGCGCTAGGGAGGGGGCGGGCGAGGGGAAGAGCCACAGGTGCCTCGCGCTGGCGTGCCCAGCGCCCTCGGCAGGAACGAGAGTTCCCGCCGGAGGGAATGGGAGGGCGCATCTGGGTGCGGTGGGACGCGCCGTTCCCTGTCCACTCTGCAGCCTACCCAGGTTGTCCCTCCTTCCCGGTGAGAGGGACGGGGGCGAGCCGCGACGTTTTACTTCCTCCCCTCCAAGCCCTATTTCCTTTCGTGGATTCTCCTTGGCACCCATTCTCTCCCTCGCTATTTTCCTCACTGGTCCCCTTTCCCCTCTCCATTTTCCACGCTCGTCTACTTTTTCTTTCCCTGCCCCCTCCTCCTCCTGTTGCTTCCCGAGGGATCCGAGCGGCCTCCGCCTTCCCTGGCCCGTCCACTCCCTTCTCTCCTCCCCTGTAGAGCTCCCCGGAGCACGCGCGAGGAGCGAATTCTCCCGAGGGCCGAACTCCCATGGTTCCCGCCGTCGTGCTGGCGCGGAGGGTGAGGGGGAAGGAGAAGGGAAAGCGAGGTCCGTTCGGAAAGATGCTGGAGTTTCCCGTCATCCCTCGCAGGGGATCCATCCCAGAGCCCCGGATTCTTTTCGTTCCCAAGGAGATCGGTGTTGACTATCCCCCCCCTGGGTATTGCGCTCGTTCCCTCGCCATCCCCCTTCCGTCCCTATCACTGCGGTCACCGCGCTTCCGAGAGGGCTCGGTCGCGGGCTTCGCCCTCTCCTCTCCTCGCTTCGTCCTCTCCTCCCTTGGTTGGGTGGATCCACGCCCCAAAGTGGCGTCAAGAGCCTTCCGGGAGTAGGGTGAAGGAAACCCGCGTTGTTACTGCTGAAGGCCCCCAGTCCCGCATGTCCTTCCGGCCCCGGAAACTGCGGTTTCGGAGGACGGCGCACTCACGCGCGTGCGCCGTCCTCCTAGGGGTTTCAAGGTGTATCGCTGCCCTCGGGTCCAAGAAGGAGGGGAGGGGAAGGAAGGAAGGTCCGGGGTTCATTCGTACCCCGGGGTAGGGGGTGGGGACGGAAGGGGAACGTCCACCTATTCCCGTCCCGGTGGAAAGAAGGACGCCGGAACAGCGCGTGAACAATGGTTCTTCTCCTCCCTGTCCCTTAGAGCATCACTTTGAGGGGGGATGATGGGTCCGACAGGAAGGTGAGAAGGAGGAGAAATGGAGAAGGAGGAAAAGGAAGGGAAAGAGTCTATGCCTCGGCCGAGGCAGATGGTCGAGGAAGGAGCGGACCCTACGGGGGTATCTTTGCAGGGGTCAGCAGCCGCGCTGAAGGGGGCGAGTACTCTCTCACGGCCAGCCGCACCTCCCTCTCGTCTTGCCTCTTGTTCTGTTCGAGGGATGAGGGCGTGAAAGTTGGAAGGAGCTCCTCCTCTCCCTTCGCTTTCCTTCCTGCTCCCCCCTTTCCTATCCCACGACTTTTCCCTGTGCTCCCTCTGACCCTCCTTTGGAAATCGCCCAGGGGAAGGGCCCGCTTCTACTTCCTCCTTCGGGAGTCACTCCGCTCGCATCCTTGAAGGATGCGCAGGCGTCCTCCAGAGGAGGAAGGGAGCAGAAAGAGACTCCTCGTTGGCTTCTTCGGGACGGAAGAGGACTGTCACCCTCTGGGACGAGTCCTCCGAGGCGGCCTGTTTTTTCGAAAAGTCCGTCCGTCGCCGCGGGATCCAGCGGAGCTGTGCCGTTCGAGAACGGAAGATGGCCCTTCAACCCCCTCTCTCGCAACTACCCTCCGCCGCAATCCTTCCTCCCCGAGAACGTTAAGGAAAAATGCGGGAAGGAAGGGGTCGAGGGGGTCGACGCGCGGGTCGACTTCCCAGCGCGTCCCCGGGAAGGGAGTCTCATTTCCGTCGGTCCCCGGATTCCCGGATGCGCATGGAGGAGGAGGGAAGGAAGGCGAGGAGGAGGATGTGGCAGTGGACTGGGCTGGACAGCCGAGGGGGAGCGGAATCGTGGATCCTCCCGCACGTGATGTTCTTTGCGAACTAGAGCGCCGGGATGATCCGGAGAGACAGAAAGAGGGATGAGGCGAAGACGAGGAGGGGGAGGAAGCGATGGCGCTCCGGGGACGGAATTCCTTCCCGAAGAAGGGGCTTCGTTCCTGAGGCTGCATGCCAAGAGTGCGCCCTGGGGAAGAGGGTTGGGGTGGAGGGGACGGTTCTCCTCTCCTCTTCTTTCCGACGGTCCCTCAGCCCACCGTCTTCGAGGGTTCTTCGCCTCCGCGACTCCTTTTGCGAGCTCTGCCCCCCTCCCTTACGAGAATTCCGTTCCCCCCCTCCCGCCATGGACCTGGGGACGCGGTTCACCCTATGCTCATCTCCGAGACTACTGCTTGAGGATGCTTTTTTGGGTAGGAGGGAAAGGGGCTCAGAGGGAGAGAGCACCCCCACTCCCCGATCGCCCCCTCCCGCGGCTTCCCTCGACCAGTGCAGGCGGAAGCCTGAGCAGCCCACTGGGAACGGAGCCCAGGATCCGGTATCCCAGGAACTACGTCTGGACTCGGACGTATTAGCATGTCATTATCGCCTCAAAAAGCCCATCGCGTCCAAAGGTTCCGGTCCAGGAATTATGGCGGCGCAGCTTCCTTGGGCGCCTTCCCGTCCCTCTCGTCTAAAAATAGGAACCACCGTTTCCGTCCGTGATGGGAGCGATCGGAAGGGAGGGGGAGGAGGAAGTAGGCGGAAGGGGGGAGGAGAGACCCCTTCCTTTTGCGAGCGCTTCCCTTCCCCTTCTCCTCTTGCTGACTCCCGCGCGGCTTGCCGCGCGGACGGATCGTTCTGATCGATGGGGGGGGGGGGGGGGGGGGGAGGGAAGGGGTCCAGAGGGCGTTCCTCCAATGGCTCTCCATAGATCCACTCTGGTCCAGAAGCGTTCATCACGCCCTCCGTCGTCGTCGCCAAAGAACCGCCGCCTCCTGGAAAGGAAAGGAGAGAGGGGCGGACGGGTCCTTGCTGTTCCTCCTGGCGCCCCCGATTCTCGCTGTCCCTCCCGACCGCGAGGAAAGGAGAGGAGAGGGAATGGGAGGAAGCCTCTCCTTAGCAGCAACGCCTCACAGCAGCCGGGAAGGCGGGAGGAGGGGGAAGGGCTGCGTAGGGGGTGAGGGCCTGTCTCCACTTTTCTCTCAGGACCCGCGCGCCGCTCTCTCTGCTTCATCCCAGATCCCCAGCGAGAAGGATGAGGCTCGAGGCTTCTCCGTATCTGATGCCCCCTAAGTCCTCGCGAAGAAAAAAATAATAATGGCGGGACTGATGACTTCCAGTCCTGGATAATGGGGGCAGTTGAATCCGGGATCGCGAGCGATGACGTCAAGAGCAGGTGGAGAAGCTTTCACTTTCGCCGAAGTGGATCTTACGTTTGCGTGGTCCCCTCCCCTTTTCCTTCCCACCGCGATTCCCGACAGAACTCATCGCTTCACGATGGGTTCTATCGGGAGAGAAGAAAAAGAAAAACAAACTTCACCCTGGAGAGCGATTTTCTCCTTACGGGGAGGCGACGGCAGCGCCGCAAGCGGTTTCCCTCGAAAGGCACGTGGGTTCTCGGCACGCGAGCACACTCCTCTCGCTGGTCACGTGACGGGGGCTTTTGGTGAGCTTGCCTGGTTCCTCTGGACGTTCGCCTCAAGGTGTGCGATCCAGGGGAGGGTGGAAGGGCGCGAGCAAGTAGGAGACTCTCAGCCTTTCAGAGGGCCATCTTCCCGGAGCGGCAGTGACAGGAACCGGACTGTCGAACGTAAGGGGAGACACATTGGGTGGGCCCTCCTTCTTACGTGTGCTTGCCACGGGGAGGGTTTCGCCAACGCGTCTCGCTTCCTCCTCCCGCGCGCGCGAGCTGTGGCGGCGCTTCCTCGGGTCGGCCCGAGGCGCCCTCTGTCTTCCCTGCCCTCGACGACAGGCGAGGTGGGGGGCAGGTGGCCATCATTCAAGCAGGGGAGTGTCCCCGCGCACGGGGCTGGCGAAAGCTAGGGGAGCGATCCTGTGGAGCTTCTCCGGGAGCCAATCCTGGATCAGGACGATCCCCGGCATCCTCGACGGGCTGCCGTCACCCTCAGATGTCGTGGGAGGGGCAGCATTAATCTTCGCGTCTCCGGTGAGGGAAAGAGGGGGAGAAGGACCATCAAGCTGAGCACGAGGGGGGGCGATGGGATTCCGCCGCTCGAGACCCTTCCCTGCCGGGAAGAGCTCGCCTCCTTCCTCTTCCTCTGGAGGGCCGGGGCGGGCCCATGTCTGTCTCCCGCGAAGAAGTCGCTGGGAGGAGGGAACTTCCTTCCCCCTCCTGGGAGAATCGACTCTCCCACGGTGGGTGACAGAGCGCGGAGGCGAGCGAGGGCTCAAGGAGGCGCGGGAGGGGGGGCTTGCCCTTCAAGGGGGGTTTCCTCCTACCCGAAAGGGCCGTGAAGGCCACGTGTCCCTCCCTCTCTGCTGTCCATATGCCGTCCACACTTCTCACTCGCGCTCGCGCCGGCTGGGATCTGCCGAAGGGCGGATGCTCCCAATAGGGTGTCCCGATGACTCCCTGTCCGTCAGACGGTGGTTCTCTACAGTATTCCTCCTACTTTCCCGTCTTTTCGCCTCTTCGGCTCTCAGCCTTCTTTGGATGTGACGGGGTCTTCCTGACGATCGGAAACCCTGGAGGACACCGCCTCCGGCGCGGCCCCGTTTCCCGGGATCTCGTGCAGAGAAGATGCGCGTCTGAGACGATCTCGAGAGGGAGTCCGAGGGTGATTTTCTCCGCGTCCGCGTTAGAGGAGCCCCCCTTCACTACGCTGGAAAAGCAGGCGCCTGCATCCGAGAGCCACAGCAGGATCGCCCTCCTGTCCTCTCCAGGTGATCTCGGTGATGCCCTCGAGTAGTAGGTGGAGCCTTGACTCTCAGGGACGCTCCTTTTTGAAGGTCCGCTAGTCCCTTCTCCTCTTTCTCAGCACTTCCGCAGCGGCCCCCCCGGCTCTCCTGAAATGGACCGGGTAACGCGCGCAAGAGGCTCCAGAAAGGGAACGCCTCCCTGGTCGAGGGTCCCGAAGCGAGGAGCGGCGGCGGCTCGGGGGGGGCGCAAGCGAGCCTGTCGGCCCCCTTAGCCAGGGCGATACCCTGAGACAGCACCCCGTGGGAGCCACGCAGGAGGAGGACCCCAACGACCTTCTTTCTGGAACCTTTGGGCTGTTCCCGTCCCCAGCTAGGACTCCGCTCCCTTCCGATGAATATGGTCGCTGCAGGACCGACCTACCCTTGAATTCCCGGTGCTTCTGCCGCGCTGCCTCCTCGGCTCACGGGGTACGGCGGAAGGAACTTTTTGGCAGGAGGCCACAAACTTCCGGGAAAGGCGGGAGGAGGAGCAGCTGAGCTCGCCGCCGCTTGCGGTTCCTAGTTCCTTCCGCAGCTCCCGAAGACTCCGGCGCAGCATGACATGGGGAGAGCAGGTCCACCTGCGCGACTTGATTTCGAGGGAAGTTCTCTGCGCACCACCGTGCTTCCCAAGTCCCGGGGAGGGGTGTCCTTCTGTAGCGGGGACCCCGCTGCGGGAGCTATCGGGTCCACACGGATTTCCGTGTCCCGGAAGCTGGACGAAGGCCGTGTGCTTTCCGGTGGTGCTTCTCGAGTAGGTTTGCTTTCTCAGGGACCGGACTTTGACTCGGAATGACTGCAATTAAAAAGGGGAAGAGGTCGCTTTTCGTTCCCGTCTCTGGAGGGAACGGCTGGTTCCTCCCAGTGTCGGCCGGCTGGAGGAGCCTCCTGGGACGGTTGCCCGTTCCTGCTTCCATCCCCGACCCAGAGGCCGACGTCCCTGCAAGATGTGTGGGAGTGGATTAGTGGAGGAGGGGGGGGGGGAAGGAACCCTTTACCTCCACCCATGATAACTCCTGGGGGTTGTTGCTCATTCTCGAAGCATGCAGCCAGGATACGCGACTTCCAAAACGCGACAGGGAGAAGATGATGCTGTGGTGGAGGGTCACCCGCCGAGTGCCTTCCTGTTCGGGTCGTCAAACGGGACGCGTCAGAGAGGTGGGTGCTCCTGCCGAGATCGGCGGCGAAACCCTCCAGATCTTCCTCCTGACAGATCATTCGCTCGCCTGCTTTCGTGTCCCTCGAAGGCACTTCCTCCTCGGAGGGAGAAAAATCTGAATCAGAAGAGAGGGTGCTTGGTGCTGTAATGCGCCTCGGGAGGAGCGAAGCTGTTTCCACCTGGAATGGCAGCAGGGAGCTCGAAACCGGGAAAGAGAGGGGGGTTGAACTGTTTCCTCCCTCTTGAACCTTCGCGTGTCGGTCGTCCCTTTTCCCTCCGCAGAAGCAGCAGCACAAGACCGCCAACGGAACGGCGGCTACAGCCAGAGCGTTTCGCTTCGCCCTCGGTACCGTGGCGGAGTAAAGCCGGGACACTTGCTGGCCGTCCCTTCGGTTGCGAAGCTCCCTCTTCCCGGCTGCTCCCTCGCTACCTCCGACCGTCTACGAGCACGCCTCCAGGGCTGCCAAACAGCAAGAGGGAGAGCGTTACGAGGGGCACGCTGGGTGAGGATGCAATCCAATCCTCCACGCCGCCGTTCTGCCTGCCTTCGTGCTCTTCCGCCGCTTGGTGACGGTGGATTCACGGCGTCTTCGGACGACTCGGTCATTCGATCAGCATCCCACATCTGGCCCGTCATCTGGCTCTTCACGCAGCCGGCCGGCCAGCCAGCCGTGATGCAGGCCAAAAAAAAGAATCCAATTCAAGGGCATGTCTTTGCATTTTCTCGGCCACATCTATAACAACGCCATCCAGGGATTTTTCTCGTTTCGTTCCGGAACACCTCGGAAGAAGCGGACTTCTTTTCCGGTGGCAGTGGACGGCGCTTCCATCCGTTCTTGGTAGGATGGATACACCTGCCATCTAAACGTCACGTGTGGCCTATATGCACTGCCTGCCGCAACGTTCATTTTAGATTCTTCTGAGAGCTACTTGCTGGGTTTCGGAGGCTGCTCACAGCGACCAGAGCCATCTGAAAACCGCGACCGATTCTTTCCTCTGTCCCGGTCAACTCAGCGTCTTCTCTGACGAAAGATTCTAGTCGCCTCTGGCCTTGGTTTCGTCAGAACTTGCGAGAGGATTAGCTGCCCCTTCCTGTGTGACTCCCCTTCGTGATGACACCCTGCCCCGTGAGCATGACGGTTCGAAATGCAATTAGCCTTGTGCTCTCCCTAAAAGTCTTCCTGGAGAGTCTTCGAGACCGCACGGTAGCCGGATCCTCCCTCGCAGACGACCGGTACGGAAGCTGAAGGTGCACCTTGTGCGGATGGAACGCCTGCAGGGATGCGGAACGCTAGCGGACGCTCCAGAGTCCCGTGCGACCGCGGGGAAGCGACGTCCTCCTTTTGTCTCTTACCCCATCCATCAGTTTCCCCCCTGGTGTGTTCCTCCTTCCGCAGGGGGACGGACGTTCGGCATCGACTGACACTCGAGAAGAAAACAAAGCAGCAATTGAGGGGAGGTCTGATCGCGACCTAGCAGGAAACTCGCCCAGTCTCATCAAGATTTCTGGGAGTCTTCGAGAACCGGCAAGAGAGAAAAGGATTCCTCCTTTTCCTCTTCTCCAGCAGCGCACGAACAGATCGACTGAGACAAAGTTTCCTTGAAGCCCCAGCTCGTACGAGATGGATTCGAATTCCGATCGGAAGCCTTTTTTTCCCTCTTCTTTTCCTCCCGCTCCCAGCGAACTAATGATTAGAAACAGCGTAATAACGTTGCCTAGGATTGCTTCTCCACTTCCGAAGAGTCGCAGCAAGCGATCATATCATCCAGGATTCGGCTGCTCCATATAATGTGCGTTTCCCACGAATGGAGGTGCCTTCGAATACGTGCGTGCAAATGACGATCGAAACACGGCGGTCGGGAAGCGCGCGCGCACACACGGGGAAACACAACGCGTGTTTCCTTCTGGCCCCCGCTGATGCTGCCCAAAGCTGAAGTAAACTCGGATAATAAACAATCGCTTTCTGCCCGAGACAGCTGTAATTACAACTAATAAAATTAATGATGCACCTCTTGGAAACGTTGTTCAGAAATTGCCAGACGACCACAGCTCTAGACCTGGAATGAGATCAACTGCGACGTATCTCGTGAGGCTGCAAGAGTGAGGCGACTCTCTGTGAACAGGATACCGCCACAGGACATTAATTATTGACCTCCCCAGCATGAAGGTGCACGGGATCTGCTGATTCACTCAATGATTTGATGAATTTCCCATCTTTTTTCCAGCTCCGAGGTAAACATGCCAACGGAGAGCTCATAATTCGATCAGCAGAAACAGTCGTGGGAGAAAGATGCGCGCTCCGGGAAACATAATCCGAAGAGAATCTCCTGCTGAGACTGAAAAGAACAAAAAAAAATGTTGATCTGCGAAGAACCTTCAGCTACCGAACCTTCGTGAATTTTTTGGATGAGGAGTGAAGCCAGGCGGGTGAAATTATCTGCAAGCGTCCAAGAAAGTTGGTTTGATTTCCTGGGATCGCGCTGCGAAGGAAAGCTGATCTGGTCCAGATCCAAACTCGATTCATCACACCCGATGTCTCCTTCCCGAATGAGAACTCTCCAGCAGCATGAAAGAGGCGCAACAAGGGGAAGGAGACCGAAGAGAGGAAACTGTCCCTCTTCGCGCAGCCAGCGGAGAAAAGAGAGGCAGTGGTCGCACATCTCTAGAATTTGAAGAACAGCGAAGCGCTCCAAGAACTCGGGGTCCTCCGCGCTCTAGCAGAAAACAGGAAGAAGGGAACAATGAGAGCTCAATGTCCAGCGCAGCAATTATTGGGGGAACAGACCTTGGATCGCCGCCAGAGGGGATGAACGACTGTCAGACGGGCATCAGAAGGGTAATAGGATGCTAGAAAATCGTGGTGAATCTCCCCCAACATTTCTTGCGTGCTCTGAAATTGAAGGAGTTTCTTCCATGCCGATGCACGTGAGGATGCGTCAGGTTGAGGATATTGTCGGTGAAAGCCATGGATGCTGGATGGATAAACATTTTTCTTGAGGCTCCTTGGAAAGTTGGTGGATGGTCCGATTCATCTATCGTAACCTTCGTCCAAGAGGCCGTCTTTTTCTCGAAAAAAACTTTGCCTGTTTAGTGATCTTATCGGAAGACAAAACTCTGGTCCTGTGACTCTCCTCATCTTAAGCCATGCTAGTCGGATGCTTTCTCTCAGCATCTAGTAATTATTTCTGGAGAGAAAGAGAGAGAGAGAGAGAGAGAGAGAGAGAGGAAAGAATCCTGTGGCATGAAGTTGTTGAGTCGGACTCTGTAACGTTTCTTCGGACGCTGAAGAGACTACCGTCGAAGAACTCACTCCAGCTCAGGAGCAGCTCTTCCCCTGATCAGAAAGGGCCGGCGATCGGCGACCACGTCCGCCTGCTAGGTACATCCAGAAACGCAGGACTCTCCAGGGATCGTTTCCTTCATTTCTCCTCCCTGCCCCGCGTCCACGCTGCTCTATGAGAAAGCTGTCAAGGCTTGCTCCGTTTCACAGCATCCCACTCTCCCACTGGAGGGATCACCCAAGATCTTTTCCTTTCTCCCCTCTGGAAGCGAGTGGACAAATACGAAAATTAAATCATATGAGAGGAAAGGAAACGTCCCAATATGAAAAAAACTTCACTCTGGGATTTGTTCTGATGAGTTCCCGTGTATTCCTTTTGTTCCTGGGGGTAATCGTATCGGAATTGGAAAGTTGCCAGATTTATATCCTTCTCTTCTGGAAAATGCGATGACCAACTAAGAGCGCCCAACCGTGCCTCGATGCTGCTCTCCTGTTCGAGGGCGTTCGTCTCCGTGGTGCAGCGTCCCTATCGGGGGTTGCTGAGGCGTCCCGATAGTCCGGGGTTCGCCTTCGTATTTTTGGGGAAGAAATTAGGGAAAGGAAACAAACCGATTGATGACTGGGCGAACAAAGGAAAATAAAAAAATAAAATATAAACGGCGTTGTGCTTTCTCGAGATTCGGGTGAGAACAGCGGCAATCCACCGCCTTCCACGTGCCGATTCCACGACCATAGGCGAGATGTGCGCGCGAAAGGAACGGGAGGAGGGATTAGGGACAAAAAAAAAAAAAAACGCACACATACACACACAAACACATACACATAAAAAACATCCGACTTGATCAGGGGCGCAGGATCGCACCAACTTTCTAATTGGATTTTCATCATTGCATGAATGGCTGCCGCACGTTATTTGTTATTCGCTCGGTTCTCCGTCTCCGTGCTCGAGCATGACCGGTGTAATAGTGAAAGTGGATGACCCTAGGTGAGGAGGCTCTTGTTTCGCCGCGCGGGAGGGAAATTGCGCGCCCTTCCGGAACTTTCCATGAGCTCTCCCGATACAGTTCGTCCTGAACGAGGATCACAAGGCCGGCGGGGATTTCCTTTTTTTCTTCTCCCCGCTGCCCTTCGTGATCCCCTTTCCCCCTCCCCTTCTCTGCGCTTCCTTTTGGAGATGACGCCGTAGCTCCCTTGCATCTCGCAGCGGTGCAAGTCCTCATCAGCTCAGCAGCAGTTCCGTCTTCTCTGGGAAAGGGGGGGAGGGGGTTCTACGCGCGGCGGGCGTCGCACGCTGGTGCCTCCCACAGTAGCCGGCAGCAAGGGAACAGAGGCAAGACAAAAATAGATGATGGATAGAGAGGAAAGAGAGGAGCATGCCAGGAAACTCCGCAACGATGGCTGCATCAACTTTTTCCTGGATGCTTCTCGACTCGGTGCTTCCTCCTCCTCTCAAGATCGCTTTGCTGCGCGGCGCACGCAGCTGCCTCTTCTCGCTTCTCTTCGGATCGTCAGAATCGCTCCCGCGGAGGCGTATCAACAGACGGCGCAGCTTCCTATCTGTAGATCATGGAACATTTCTCTGCGGCAGATAAACAGACGGAGCCGTTCTCATCTCCCCGCTCCTCGGCTCACGAAAGCGAACCTGTTCCAGGGAAGGAGAAAGTCGGTGGGAGACCTCGGACCGTGGCGCGAAAGACAGGCAAGGGGGGCTCTCGAGACGGGGCTGCTAGTTCTTCGCGCGCCACCTCCTCTGGATTTACCCTTCCCTCCCCTTCCTTTCCCTGCTGGCGTGGACTGGCTGATTGCGGTTCGGAGAAGATGGCTGCTGCCCCGTGCGGGGATGGCGGAAGAGTGGGGAGGCACGGAGCACGAGGTGCAGGGGGGAAGGAAAGAGAGGGGGACGATCGTTTCCGTGCGAAGATCGGTCATCGCGACCTTCCCTGGGAAAAACTGGGAGCTTGGAAGGGGGTCGAGCCCACGAGGAACGAGGCCCCTCATTTCGGACGCTGCCAGGTAGGCTTCCGCACCCCTCTCGGCGCGCGACCTTTGGAACGCGGCGTTCCTCCCTCCGGCGTTCCACACTGCTGATCTCTGCCGAGGCAGCGGAAAAAAAAACGCACCGGAAGGGATGTGGACCCGAAGGCCAAGCAAAAGCGAGCACAGCGTGCCGGGGTCTTTCCGAGGACACGCCTGATTTTCTGGGCCCGGTTCTGCCTGCCTGGGGGGGACCGCGTGGTAACGAAACGACGAGAGGTCACGGCAGCGGACGGAATGAGTCTCGGAGCGGCGGTTTCCTCCACCCTGGTTGGCGTTCTCGAGATGCGGTCCGGCGGAGCAAAACCTCCCAAGATGTCCGAGGAATCGTGGGCTCCCGACGATGCTGCAGCTTCTCGGACGGTGGTTCTTGCGGGTAGCGACGGGAACGCTAGCGCTCCCGGACCAAGGAGCAACCGGATGCAGTGCTTTCCGGGCCGAAGATTCCTTCGCGACGACCCGTCCAGGAGTCCTCCGAATGCCGATCTTCCCCAGCTGTTCCCACTGCCGCTGCTGGCGATCGAAGAGCCGCGCCAGATGGAGGGTGGGGGAGAGCGGTCAGCCAAGTGCTCTGAGGCAGCTCCGGGGGACTTCGGCAGAGGAGCACTCCGGACTCCAAATCGTGGGAACCTCCAGAGAGTGTTTCCCTTCACGTTGCCTTGGTTACCGGGAGACCCTGCCCCTCCTCCCTCTCTCCAACGAAATGAGCCCATTTGGTCTCCGCAGGAGTCCAAATGGACGCTCGGCCAGCATGTAGATGAACGTCGCCCAACGCCTTCCCTCCCTCGAGATGAGTTCCGACTCTTCGCAGAGAAGGAGAACCGAGGTACCGATTCCTGGGCTCCGAGCGAACGTCCCTGCGGTTCGCCGGGAATTTCAGCAGAGTGAGCAGAGCGAAAGCGCTCCGAAACAAAGGGGGAGAGAGGGGGGAACTCCATTCGGTAGGAAAACCGGAGAAAGGGATGCTCTGCACCACGGGTCCATGAGAAACAGAGGAATATGCGGCTTCATTACTCATCGGAATATCCAGGCTCAGCACCAATCCAGATCTGCGAAGCGTCAAAGCCTTTGTTCGAAGGCGTCATGGAAACGATGAAAGTTCCAATGCTAATAAGCGATGGGTAAATCATGCGTCTGGAAGATACGCAGGGCGGTAGATTAGAGACCCGAATAGCAGATTTCCGGGAAGAGCAAGGATGAGGAGGCTGTATCATTCGTATACACATTTCTAAAAGATCTTCTCTTCCTTACCCTCCTTCCTGGAAACCGAGGAAAAAAAAAAAGGCAAACTGCTGCGGGCATTTCGCTTTTCCCACCAGAATCACGTCGGAAATCCAGCTAGAAGATAGCAGGGAGATGGAAAGATTCGCAAGAGCTGTTAGAGTGCAAATTCGAGTTTCAAGAGGAAAAAAAAAAGGAAGGGGGGGGGGAGGAGGAAAAAAGGGGGAAAAAGAATGAATGGTTTGATGCTGCTGCCGCCATCACATTTTTCCTTCGGAAGAACAGCATTTTCGAAAAATTCGAAGCACCCACGGGCAAAGAAACTCCGTGCTAAACGAGATGAAGAAACGATTTCGAGAAGTTTAGTTTAACATTTGGGAACGCGCCAGCGGGGAGTGATGGTCCCGAGGAACTTAGGGGATGCTTCTCAACACTTCGCTCTGAGCGCCCCAGGAACGCTTTCGATCCTAGAATCGACCCGCGGGGAACCAGAGCAAGGCAAGGCGGGTTTTCCACTTCTGGTTCTGGGAGAAAACCAGCTGAGCTGTGGCCCACGATTTCCACGGTCCACGACGCGGGCATCATGGAAAGCACTTTTGAGGGAGAGAACCGGGAAGGGTCGTGGTGACAACTTACGTAGGCTGCAGAAGCAGCTACGGTCGAGCCAACAGCGAAAGCGCTGGCGGTAGCGGCGGTGACGATCCCCGGTCCTATTCTGGGTAAAGCGAATCGGATGACACCGTGACCAGATCGAAGCGGAACTCTTTGATGCATGCCAGAGCGGAGCGAGCACCGTTTGGGCAAAAACTGGGGCCGACCGATCACCGGACCGGATTGCCGCCGGCGACTCTCCAAATCCTGCTCACTTCCGGTGAACCATGACCATTTCACTCAGGGGCTTAGACCGATTCGAATAGCTCGAAGGAAAACGATAGCTGTTGATTTCCGTTTCGCTCGAGACCTCAGCAAACGAGTACCGGCTGCATCCTTTGCTGCCAGGGACTTCTTTCAGTAGTACTCGAGGAGTACTCGGACACGTGAGCCCTCCCTCATGCGTGGAATCGCTCCCAGTCGCTGATCTGACAAGAGCTATCGAGCGCGGTCACCAGACATGGGAAGGTGTCTGACGACCGCACCCCAAGTGGAACGGCTGACAGGCTCCCTCTGAGAAGCAGTTGGCCAGTGTCTTCGTAGGATCGAAAGAGAAGTCTCTTTTGTTCGCGCTCAATGGCTCCGTCGACCTCGGGAAACACCAACACTTGCAGGAGGCGACGTCCTCGAATCCACAATGCTGGCTCCTCTTCTCTTAAGGCTATAGATCACGATATTCAATACCAAGGGGGCATTTAAGGGATGGGATCCACTTAACGAGGATGGGTCAGCGAGGACTCCCCTTCCGAAACGGGCGGGGTCAACAGTCTGCCTTCTAGGGAAACAAGAGGACACCGGCGAAAAAAGACATGGTCACTCGGGATGTTCCGTGATAGTGGATGTAAATTTTTCTGTCGCGCCGCGCTGTACCAGCAGCTCGATCTTTCAGAGTGAAACGTTTCTTCAGCCCTCGTAGCTGACAAAGACCCGGTTCCTCGCAAGCTCCCAAAGATTCCTCTCCTGGAAAGGAGGATCCCGAAAACTGCCAATCCAGTCCATGTTAGATTTATCGGGATTATCAGGATGCTTCCCTTCAGACGGCAGGATCCGAAGGAATTTTGAATCCCCATGCAAGAGAGAAATAGGTGTCACGGTTCCTGCTCATTCCGCAGAGGAATGGGAACATTCAGACACCTGGAGGTTTCCCAGAGGCTTTGCAATAGAACGTGCCATTCCGTACTGCTCCATCCCGTTAAACTTCAAGATCGAGTTCTGCAGCCACTTGCTGCTCAAACAAAAAGACGTTCCTCTTTGTGAATCATTGAGGACGATGATCCTAGTAAAGGTATTCGATTACTTCTTTAACCAGCGACGAGAAACCAGAAGAAAGATCGGCAGATTCCGCACTGAGTGCGCTTCATCGATGACATCGACTGCGTCATCGATTGTGAAGCAGCGTGGACGGAAGAGTCATCTTCCATGAGTTTCGTCCTCTTCACCATCAGGAGTGGTGTTGCTGCTTCGTTCGTGGCAGGAAACCACGCGCCTCTTGTGGGTCGGCTGCCTCGGCAGCCGACGGTACAGCGCGCCCCAAGGCTTGGCCCGCGAATCGCCCAGCTTCTGTGCTGGCGGATTTCGGCGAAAAACCCGCGGGAGCGAATGGTTCTGAAGCGGTTGCAACGTATCCCTCGACTGGAAGGACGCAGTCTTCACGAAGAGCCACTTTTCCATGGCGAAGAACGCAGTCTTTCCTTTGCACCATCGAATTCCCGAGAGTTCCGCAACCTCGTTCCTGGAAGTGCTGCTCGAATCTCCAGGTTGTTTTTGATTTCGAAATCAAGATCTGAAAACTTCCCTGGGGGAAGAAGAGCGCCTTCCAAAGGCTGAACTCTAATGGTCCTGGATAAGAGAAACAAGACTGTTTCGTGAGGACGAATAAGACCACGTGGATATCATCCGGAACCACATCTCCAAAAAAGAATCTCCACCAATGGGGAAAATTAGCTACATGGGAGTGGTTTACAAGAGTGAGAGCCTCATTTCTGTGCAGTGAAAGTCCAGTTGGTTGAAAATCAGCGTGATGGCCGTCGGCGATGCTGGGTAGTTCGACGTCCGGCGATGCAGTTGGAGCTCTCGATCATTCTCTTGCGACGCTGGCAGCAAGTGGTCTCAGACGGGTCTACACCGGAATCCATCCACTACTAATAGACGAAGCGCGGGAGGGAAACCAGAGAATTTCGTTCGATTCCATTTGGAATCCCAGGGAACGCCACATCCCGCGTGCCGCCTCCATTATCCCACCTAATGAATTCTCTGCATACATCCCCCTTGGTCCTAATGCAAAGACTCGATGTGGAATGTCGCCAGTCTTCCAGTTCACAAGAATCAGTGGCTCCTAAGCAGTTCACTCATTGAAAATTAAGCACATCATCTGGCGACCAGGGCATCGTTAGATCGGAAAGGACCGGCCGTCAATTGATATCCAAGCAGAATGAGATAGCTCTGAGATGGAGACGAGAGCAAGCGGCCCACTCCCGTCCGCACTGTGATAAGCGAGGCGGCGCACTGATGTTTATTTTCATATCTTCTGGAAAAGCGCTTTTCACTTTCCTCCGTGTGTATCTTCCCGGTTCCCGAGTCTGGAGTATGGGCGCTGCGACAAAGGAACGCCCTTCCGACCGGAGTAAGTCGGAGCACGACTGTGGTTCGAACTTGCTCTCCTCATCAGGCATAACTCAAGCAAGATTAATTAAGAAGGAAGTTTAGATCGCAAGTATTAGGCGAGAGATTTATGCCGGTCGAGAGTATAATTCTTCCAGAGGGAGCTGTTTCATCTGGTGCAGATAAAAACAAATGGGTTCGGGTCTTCCCTTTCGAAGCGTGTGGCATTAATGCGAGACTTTGCTGAGGTCCGATCAGCTCAACACAAGATCTCGTTCTCGAAGCACTTGGCTTTCTAGACGCCAATTTTTCCCTACGCTTGAACCTTCCATCTAGCTGCTTGAAGGATGCGAGGTTACGCAAAAGAGGGAGAGAGAGAGAGAGAGAAAGAGAAAATGCAAGAAAGGTGAAGCTTGTCCACAGCTTCCACGTCCTGCCTCCTTCGCCGCCGTTCGCGGAGGGCTGGTCCGTGGAGGGTATTCAAAGAGCGGGAGTGTTTTCCAGTGTTCTCTGTCGACGTTGAGGCTTTGCCCGGTGGGTTAACCTCCGCGGTTCGAATCTTCAGCCGTTCCCCTTGGCGCCGGGAATTTTCGCCATTTGCGCCACGCCTGCTCCCTTGGTTTTCGGCTCCATACGGGGTTTAACTGTTAGTGGTCTCCTTCTCGGAGACTAGACGGTGTGGATCTGCGCCCAGTCGTTTCGCGGGCGCCCTCTAGCCAATGTGCCTAGTAGATGTCTAGTAGAAGTGAACTGGTAAACTTCAATCTGCATCACCCGGTGTTGTACTGTCCCTGTGTCGAGAAGCAGACTGCTCCTAACTGTCAGGAGTAAACATGTTTGTTATTCAAATGCTATCAATATATATATAAAATATTTTAATGAGGCTGCACAGTGAAGCTGGATCGATGGTGATTAATTAGCAAACGTAAAAGTGACAAATAATGAATAATAATAAAAAATAAATGAGTCATAAAATTCAGCTTGCTTGGATGCACTAAATCGAGATTAAAGACAGGAGAATCCTTACCGGAATTGATTTTCCACGAATCGCAGGAAACGTTCCTGAACTCTTGTTTTGCTTTGCTTTCTTTTTTTTTTTTTAAAAGACCATGTGAATGGGCGAATGACCTGCTTTGAGGCTTCGGCTTCAACAGCTGGATCTTTTCTGCCTCCATTTTTTTTTTTTTTTTGGTTCTGTTGCGAAGTCTGCGTTGCACATCTGGATTAGGCTGAAAATCACGCGTCCAAAAGTTTTTTTCCTCCTGTGCTTCCGGCAATCCGTTCCCTCAAATTCTTTGGATGTGAGCTGCAAAAGTTTCCCAGATGTGCTGAGTCATTAGGGTTTGCTTCGATCTGTTTCCCCTCAGCTCATTCGGTGATCTTCATGTTAGGGAAATTCGATCGTGAATATTTATGTTTTTTTTTTTTTTTATCCCAAAGAAAACGAAGAACTGCCGCAAGTCTTGTTCTCGAAATGTTCCTGAGGCTGCAGCTCGTCCATTATCGAAGGTCCTTTGCTGCTCGTAGTGCCCCTTGCTTGCTGATCACACTGGCTGATGCTTTGCATGACCAGAAAGTGACCACTGCAACCACACACGCTCCAAACATCTCATTCGCCGCTGGCCTTTCCCATTGTTTCCTTGAACGGTCCTCCTCAACGCTTCTTACTGTCGAAGCCGTGGTCACCACTAGAGGGCGCAGCTGCTGCTGATGGTTTCAGAAGCGGAATATTCACAGCCCGGACGCGCGCGATCGACCTCCTGGAAGTTGCCTCTGAAGCTGCGTGGAAGCCAGGATCGATGATTTAGTGACCTCCCAGAGAACACGCACCTCCTGCTACCGGACCACGTCCGTTCGAATTTCTCCTCTCGGCTTTTCGGACGTCTCTCAAAATGCCAGCTTTTCTTTAATTCAAACGAGGTGGTGGCAAAACTCTCCGCGGACCATGGCTCACATCAAACTGCATCCGGTTCGACTACCGCATCCAGTTCAAAACCGATGTCGCTCTGGTAGTAGCAACCGATAAATGATCTGTGGTCGTTTCTCCGATGTACGTTAATTATAAAGGCGAACGTGGGAGAAGTCGTGACTTTTTTTTTTTTTTTCTAAAAAAAATGCTCTGTTTATCCTCTATGTCCTCAGCGGTTCTTCCCACGAAGCGGGAAAACTCGTATGCAAATTCGAAGAGGGGATCTCGGTATTAACCCCATCAACTTTTGTGAGTTACTACGTAATTTATTATTAATTCAAAGTCTGCATGCTGCTGTGCGCGGATGATGTGACTTCTGGACGATTTTGTCCTGAGGATCCCCTTCATTCTTTAAACTGTGGAAAGCTTTCCCCCTGCTTGCCGACGCCGACACCACTGTGGAATGTCGATGCAGGCCATCTTGGTCAGGTGTGCGTGAACTCAAGACAAGAGCAGCGAGGAGTTTCCAGGTGCATTCTCGTTAGCGCAGTTCTGATCATCGCAACCGGAAGGGCCACTTCGAAATTCGCCTTCGCGGAAGGATCGCCAAAGGCGTCTTCAGGGCGGAATATGCAAGTTCCGGGAAACTTTTCCCATTTTTTGCCTTCGGGACGGAAGTCTTTTTTCCGACTTCGCATCTTCGTGGCGGCTGCACCTTCGACGGCGGTTCCGAACACCCTCATCCGCCATTCTGAATCGGGAGGGAAGGAAACGAGTCATCACCCCTTGTGTGCTTGGCCCCCGCTTTTTTTTTTCCGATCTCTCATTCGTAGAATTTCGGGGCCTCGCAACACGGAAACAGCGCTGCAACTTCCCGCTTGGAGATCCCGCGCAGATGCCTCGTGACGAATGAGCAGCCAGCAGCGGACGGAAGACGCAAGAGAGGACGAATGATCAGCAGCGACTGGTAAAATCTGAGCTGTGAAGACTGGAGCGAGTGACGCAGGCAAGAAGAGAGGCGCAGAAGCCTCATTCGCAGCAGAGGAGCTCCTGTCTGTTGCTGCCGCCGGATCCTCCTGGGACAGAAAGTGAAATGTTTCAGACCACGCGATTCAGAGCAGGAAATCGAATGACCCCACACCAGTTGGCGAGAGAAGAGGATCCCTGCTATCATTATTGCTATTATTAGGATTTTATTTCTTTCGCCTTACATTTGCCAGCCGCTTTCCCACAGTTTCGGAGGCCTTCTTTTCCTCCTGGAAGTGTCTCCCGTCTTTCTCCCTCCTTCCTCTTAAAAGTTCTGGTTTTGAATATTGTTCTTCGTGTTTCCGGCAGCTCAGTTCGCTCAGCTCAGGCCGCTCTGATTTATGGCGCCGACGATGCTGTGTTTGCGCAGGGCAGGCTGGCTCCCTTCAAGATGGAGGGCTGGGCCCGCATAGTCTGCCCCGTGTAGCATCCATCACTTTTCCTCACCTTCATGGGTGACTTCGTTTACGAGGGCGTGGAAGACGGAAGCGACCGTTTCCTTGTCTGAGTGAAAAGCCCAAGGAGCATCTCCCTTTCGGGTGCAGAGTTCGCGATCAATCGACGAGGGCACGGTCGTATTTTTAACATCCCCGGAGGAGAGGTGTCAGGATTTTTCAACATCCCCGAAAGTATCTTTTCATGCTGCTAATCAGTTCCTCGTTCCGTTTCCCCGAGAAGTGTCCTCCACCCAGATCTGGGGAAGCGCAGCCTGCAGTTGCCGGAAGCCCGCGCACCACGAGACGGGCTTTTCAGCCGCTGCTCTCGGGAGAGCGAGTCTTTCGTTTCGCACCTTCGGGTTCCTTAGCTCCGATCACCTCCGGAATCGGAGCGAAATCGTTCTTGTATCGAGTCGGAACGGTACCCTTGGAGATCGCCCGCGATCTTCTGCTCGCTGAGGACGGCGCTGTGGATCCCGGACCTCGTGGACGAAAACCGTTCTTCGTGATCTCGACGAATCTGCTGATCTTCCAGGACTTGTAAAGTGGGCTTCCAGGAAGACACAGGCGGACGAGTCGAGTTTCATGAAACTGTGCCCAAGAGTAGCCAAAAGCAGACCAGCCATGAGGAAAGCCTCTGGTCTTGTGCATCTGAAAAACAGCAGACAGTGAAATGCGTCACGCAAGTCCAAGAATCGATGCTTCAAGGTGGAACCGAAATCCCGATGAGTCACATACCAACGGCAGTTTCAACCACGCCACGTGCTCTTTACAGTTGGTTCATTTTTTGGAACGGCATGAAATGGATGGCTTCTTTCTTTTTTCTGCCTCGGAGATTAAGAAGCACCGAGATCGTTTGGCTAGTTTTTGTGTGCTTCCGCACATCGTGCAGACAACCTCGAGAGGATTCATTGAAACTAAAGAGGCCATCAAACCGTGTTACAGCCCTTTTCGCGAACGCAACACACAACGCGGGCAGCACGGCATTTCACGCCAATCGATGAGACCGGCAGCGGAACGGGGATGTCCACGGAAATTCAAAAACAAGAGGGAAGAAAAAAAGAAAAACATCTTGTTAGACCACAGATGCGAAAGGTCTTCTCTACGGTGGATGTGCGGAAGCGCGAAACGAGCGGAATCGATTTGGTCCTCGGGCTTCTTCCAGCCGGGAATCCACCAGCGCATCTTCGCGAAAGGAATCGCAGGATGGAAAGGAAAACCAATTCACGAATTGATTTCCAAAATTTTCCAAAGTCAGGTCGGAGAGGGACTCTTTGGGACTCCTTAGGGAGATCCGCTCTCGCTGCTCCTCGCAACGTACTCTGGCCAAATGCTGGCCTTCTATTTCCAACTGAGGAAGAAGAGAACGTCAGCGAAAAAAAGAAAAAAAAAAAGCAAGCAAACAAACAAAGCGCCAAAGAGCCAAAAAGCAAAACAAAAACCAAAAGCCTGATTCTGGAATTAGTTCGCCTACCCGCTTGAGTCCTCTTTCGGTACTCTGTCTGTACCAGTCCCTGCTTTGGAGTGAAGGCATCGGGTTGGAGCAGTTTCGCTCATCAATCCGGGTGGTGCACTGCTGGCTTCCGGCGGGCTCTGCCATTTCCTCTTTGTCAGTGAGTACCTTAAACTGTGCTCCGTTACGGCAGGCCGCGAGTCGTGCGGACAGATCCGCTCCAGTGTTGAGGCTTGTTGTCTTCAGCTCCCGATGTAGGTTTTGCACGACGAGGGCTGCTGCGAACACGTCGGACGGGAAGCAGCAGTGTCCAAATACAATAAACCGCGCCTCGTAATCCCGTACGCGGGAGGGAACTGCTCCAGGATTCGTAGAATTCAGTCCGGCCCGTCCACTTCGAGAAGAGTGGAGCCGCAAGCTCCGACAACATCCCGTCGTTTGCGGCTGCGAGCGCACGCAGATGCAGATGTGGCACTTCTGTCACTTGCGCGCCATCACTTTTTCGCGACCCACGCTCGGGCGTTCCGCACACCTTTCGCTTTCGCACGCCTCGCCAGGTCGGTCCAGCCGGAAGTGAGATGGTGCTGCGTCCAGCATAGACGAAGCCCCAAACACAACTCGCTTCCGTGAGCTGCGTCGCTAGGAGTTGCGGAGGCCGGAGCTTCTCACGAAAAGCAGCATGCTCCAGCTTTCTAGATCTTTCTGCCTTCTCTGCAGGAAAGCAGGGAAAGAAAGGAAAATTGCGGTATAAGAACAATAAGTTGGTTTCGGGAACAATTCAGGAGTACAGCTCCGGCGAAAGAGTTAGGTAAGCGGGAGCGACCATGGCATGCTCGATTCCGATTCGCTGTGCAACCTGAGTGAAGCGGATCACTTCGTGACGCGTTCAGAGTTCGTCATGCTCTTTTCGGAGTAGGTCCACTGGATGGGAGTTTAAGAGAAATAATAATGTTCGGAAAGTGCGTCAGGCCTAGCGGCCCAACCGCATGCAGCACAGGTGTCTGCTTCATCGCGTACACGGGGAGTGGGACCCTTTCGTCTGCGAAGGAGAGCCGTTCTCCTACTTCGCAAATGGGGGATCCCGAAATCGGTTACGAGGTTTGTGCAACGCTCCCCATTCCGAGCGGGTGGACCTTCTCTCTTTCGGGAATCTGCCACGCTTACCTCTGCCGCCGAGGTTCGTTAGGGATTTCTCCTGTTTTGCACGTTGCCCGGGTTCAGAAGTTCTCGCAGCTTCTTGCCAAGATCTGAAAATCGCTTCAGAATCCTGGGCGCGCGATGCCCGTGCTTCCTCGCTGCGAAGATCTGTTTATTGCAGGATTATCGAGGAATGATTGCTGCCTTTGCATTTGCCGGATGATTCGCTATCCTGTGCTGATGATGAAATGGTAATCCGAGGTAGCCGCTCGTGATTGAGTTTGATAGGAGATTCCCTTCATTCCACAGCGGATAACACTGGGGGAAAAGCATCGGATGCAGGGCGCACCTCGGCGCTCCGTGGCACACCCGTAATTCTGGTCCAAAGATTACAGAGGAAAGTCATCTTTACTGCTTCTTTTCTGAGATAGCATCTTCCTACAATACACTAATAGCATTCCTCTTCGAGTACCCAATCACCAAAGTCATAACACATGTGTATTGTGCACTTATTACGCTGCATACTTTCTGTTTTTTTTTTTTTTTTCAAAGAAAGGCAATAGTTTTATTTATTTTTTTTCCCTCTTTCTCCTTCCTTTTCCAAGGGCACGAGTTCGTGCTTTTCGGAAAACCACTTCAGACGGTTCTGTCTGGATGCTCCCTTCACTGCTACATGGCATCCTCATCGAGATGAAGGAAGGAGATCAAACGGCAGCGTTAATTGCCCGGATTTTCGTTTGACATCATATGGGGGAGGGGCACGAAGCAGGTGGAGCAAACGAGGCGACCCTGCTCGAGAAAGGTAAACAAGGCGGATGCGATTTCCCGAAACGTGTCCTTGCTGCTCCGACGGACTGCGTGTGTGTGCCCGGAAGAAGAAACGCGGAAGCCTTTTCAGATGCCGATGCTTCCTCGCAAACGCGCGTAGAAACCTCGTGGATGAGAGGGGGCACGCGATCGATAAACTTTCGACACATGATGCGCTCTCCCCACTGCAAAATGCGGCTGCCTGGGGTCACATGTTCTCGAAATGGTGCAGTCTTCGCCGGCAAAAGGGGGAAGAGGACTCGTGAGGACCCGGTGGGAAACCGGCCAATTTCCCCTGTGCCACTCAAAATCAAATCAGATCAAGACAAAGCAAAGAAAGAGCCTCCTTACTGACGTTGCAGTCCCCTCTTTGCAGTGCTTCGCGGGCGGAAGAACCCCTTTGACGAAAGATGGTTTTGAACGGAGCCGCGATGCATCGCCTTTCTTGCAAGTGATACTCGTCGTGGTCTCATTGCAATGTCACTTTAAATCGGTCAGGGGAACCCGCATGCGGGCAATCCAGAATTAAGTGACGTAGTTCACAAGGTTCGTGCATTTTGCCTTCCGGCATTTCATCGTAGAGCAGACGTCTCCCCCTGACTTTCCCTCCCGATCATCTGGAAGCCGATAAACCACCAAAACCAATAAGGGTAACTAAACCACCAGGACGTTTTTTTTTTTTTTTTTTTATTTCATTTTATTCTTCTTTCGAACTCGGACAGAAATTGGACATTTGGTTAGAGTAACGGATCATTTCAGCGCTTTTCCCACGTCTACGAAATGTCAACGCTCCCATCATCTGCCCTTTTTAGAGCATGGAGCAACGTCTTCAAAATAAACACATGAATATTAGGGAGCTGAATTCCTGTCTGTTTTCGTGTCTTTTTTTTAAAAAAAAGTTTTTTTTTTTTTTTTTTTTTTTTAATGAATTTCCTCGTTTCGCATCGTTATATATATACAGAAGTCCGTGAAAGTTTTTGCCATATGAGGAAGAACAGTCGAATTAACAATTTATTGGGGTCATTACGTCTGCTGGGATATTCAATATATCTTTCGGATAGCCCAAATCATCAAAAGGCATCGGTAAAAAGCATGCAGTTTCCCGTTCTAGAGATGATTGGAATTGCAGGTTCATCGTACCGAATATTCTGTCTATTTTAAGAATTTATAGCATTCTATCTCTTGAATGCCCTATGAACACGATCGCGGTGGCTGATTGTATCTTTTATACGATGCTCACATAACAATTTTTAGACTGCCAGACTCGCGAAATCAATGCCGCAAATATTCCTGATTAGGTAATAAATGTTATCGCCGTCTATGCAAACTTTTCCCATGAAATCCTGTTGGTGCCTTATAGTGGGCTCTCTGCGTTCATATGATGGATTGAAGGCTTGGTTGCCTAGCTCCAACTTTACTCCAGACTCTGAATCGATTATTCATCTCCAAGTTCGCAGAATGGATTAACCTCGTGTTTGTGGCTATCGTAGAAATGATAACACTGATGATAACAACGACTGTGAATGCCTATGATTGCTTTTTTTTTTTTTTTTTAAAAGAGAAAAACCAAAACGAAAGGGAGGGAATTCAAGGCAGTTGTTTGAGCTTGGGAGAACGTGCCAATGTTTTGCATAGCGATAAGTCACGATAAATGTCGCAGAAAGAGATTTGATCTCATTCAGTGCTTTGTTGGATGAAAATGCGAAACTTATCCCATGGACTTACATAGCATACATAAAGCAGTTCATATTCACTGCGGGTATCACTGTCCTAGCTTAGAGGCAGATTTCAGAATGAGGAACTGAAAGGTTATAGCGAACCTCTCAAACCTTTCGATTCTTTTCAGGACGCTCTTTTCAGCTCTTCTCTTTAGCATCTTGCAGATAGGTTAGGATTTGCTCAGAATAATTCCTGTTGACATTTCCATCACACGAGTCTGTTCTTGGCTCCACTCTTCGAAGATTCATACGTCGAGCTTGTAGGTCAATGTAGATCAGGTTCGAAGAGTACCATTCAATTAGAATGCGATCTCTTCTTGCTTTGAGTCTGGAGAGCTCTTCGTTCGTAATGTTCGTAGTTTCGTATTTGCGGGAGCGACACCACCCTGAAGTCTACGGGCTCCTATCTTCTCAACGTGCTTACGAGCTCTCTTAGCACATGAAATGTTTAAAGAAACGCCACGTTTCGTGAACTCTTCCTAATTGAGGACGCGACTGCCATTACTTCCTTGAAAAACTTTCAAATCGAATTCAAAGTTATGCGAGGCTTGGCAATCAGATGCCGACTGAACTGGAGTTCGGTCCTTGGATAGAAGCAGTGAGCACGGTTAGCGGGGCATGTCCTGAGCATCGTTACGCGAAACCCACTGTAGCTGCCTGGAGCGTCCCTCCAGAGCTAGGCACTTCTTTTGAGCTGCACAATAGTGTCCACCTTGTGGGTTTGCTAGCATCGTTTCCATGGAATCCGTCTAAACCTTTATGCAAGCTTAGTACTGGTCTATTATGTGCTTCTCTCTGTTTACGATGCATCACGAAAATAATGGCCTCTGTCCTGGTGAGAGGGTGCTTTTCTGGGTAGCAACTGTGCCTGGATCGGCTGACCCATTTTTCGAGTGGGAAGAATGCTGACAATTATAAGCACGTACGCTTTCATTCAGGCCGACACAGAGATAGCTTTTGATAATCATTCTTTTGCATCCCATGTAATTAGCAATATGTGAGATGTAGTTTCAAGCCGCGCCTGATTTCCCGTCTGAAAGCTCATCGGTCCCTTTTTTTTTTTTTGTGTTGAGATCTTTCAATGTTTCATCGTTGTGCACGGTATCGAATCCTGTCGGTCCTTAACCAAAGACTTCGAGGCATTTCGCTTTTTGCTGGTCGCATGTGGAAGTTCATCCTTGCCAATCACTCATCAACAAGAATCCTTCCGTTTCATTCATCGTCAGCCATCCCGTGAAGGCTTGAGATGGATGGGAAAATCCTGGGGTTCGTCTAAGAGACATTTCAGAGAAGAGCAATCAGAGTATGCAGATGTGTCACGTGCCACAGCGAAGTTCATCTTCCGGGTTGGGGGACGTGACATATTCGCTTCTGAGAATCGCGCACTTTCATTCCATTCCCTCTCTGCGTTTGAGGATCAGCAATGGATGTAGAAATAAACACTTGATCTCGGTCATGAGAAGATTTTGATCCCGTTTTCACAAGCGAATTTCTTTTGTCTTCGGAAATTTTGGCACGAGTTCCCGACCTGAGCACGCTCGCCGCGGAAGCGAAGAGCGTGCTCAGGTCAGACGGGTTAGCTGCGCGTCCTTCGGCGCGGTGATGATGGTCATGGGCTTGGCACGGGTAGCGCACGGATTCGTGCCCTTGAAGAAGTCGACCAAACAGACCGAATGGCTTTTTTGCAAGCACTTCGGACCTTGAAAACGAGAACTCGTCTTGAAATCCCGGTGCTGTTTTGCGTAACAGGCGCTGGAAAGGGCAGGATCAACAGCTTCCTGCTCTTCCGGCAAGCCACTTGGACCTCTCGTAAAGCCGCTGCCCCTGGTCACTAACGATGGGTCTCGGTAGCTCATTGCGAGTCTCCTTGGTTCCTAAGCACCCGCGCCTTCAGCTGCGAGTATCTTTGGTCTTTCATTCTTGCACGAAGTTAGCTTCACGGGTATCTTTGGTCCTCGTTCGCGACCAAAGATTCTTTCAGCTTCAGGTATTTTGGTTCTGATTCTGTTGATCCCCTATCGGGAGGGTGAATTTCTCGAATGCTTTCAGTGCTCTTAGCGCCTTGGGGGTGAGACCGAAGGTATCATGTTGAAAGCGTCTCTTTTCCTCCATCCCGACGACGCAACGTACTATCATCCTTCATTAGGAATCGACTCCACTGCATTTAAAGTTGAGGGAAAAAACGACCGCCACCCTTCCATCGTCGTGGAGACAGTGCTGCCCCGTACTTCAACATTACGCTGCATCGACGTTAATCGTTCAAAACCAGGCGATTCTTTTCGCGGTCAGCTAAGCGCATCGTAGGCACGGCCTAGTGAATCGGCCTCGGTGCTCGCGTAGGGGGTGGAAGACTTGAAAATCAGGCTGGTCTCCTTCTTCTCTTCGCTGCCGTAAGCGACCTCCCTTTCGAAACTTTGAAGTTGGCTTTCATCTGCATGGAGAGTAGCAAAAAAAAAAAAAAGCATTGGCCCGTAGGAGGGAAAACGGGATGTGGCAGATGGCCCATGTAAATGTGATCTCTAGGCAGATTTCTTTTCAGGAGGAATCCTTGATGATTTTACACCACGAGCTTAGCTCAACGGCTTATCATGCTTTGGAATTTTTGAAGAGCATTTCCACTTGCGAGGAGCATCTCAAAAGTAAGGGGCGATCAGATATAAAGAAAGAAAAAATAGGAGGAACAAAAATGTACGAGTGGTTCGAAACACATACGCCCCCATATCCTTTTCTTACGCAGTGAACATTTTTTCACCGTGGAACGAGCTTTTTGAAACCCTCTGCATAAAATTCCGCTGCCTGGGAGTTCAGCCACTTCAGCAGCACTGCAGTTTTCAACTCCTCCCTTTCCCCCTCGAATCGTCGTGCCACTTCTTGAGGTGCGGGAAGGAAGACGTGGTAGTCGCTGGGCGCGGGGCAGGACTGTAAGGTGGGTGATTAAAAAGTTCCCATTTGAATTTCCGGATTGCCTTCAACGTGCGGACAGCACCGTGTGGGACCAAAGAGTGTGTGCTTTTGGTGGACTTTCTGGAGCCTGGAACAACCGTCACTTTGCAAGGCTTCTGCACGACCCTTTCAAAACAGCGGCGTGCCATTCAGCAGAACCGACGACGTGGATGATGCTGAGATCAGGAATTGTCCTCCTTCACGGCAACGCGCGCCCACACACTGCTGCCCGGACATTCCAGACAACTCGGAAATTCGAATGGGAACTTTTTAATTACCCACCTTACAGTCCTGACCCGCGCCCAGCGACTACCACGTCTTCCTTCCCGCACCTCCGGAAGTGGCTTGCATCTCAACGTTTCCTTCATCTTTTCGAGAGAAAAAAAAAAAAGTGCAACATCGTACTTGCAGATGTGGCAAACTGCTTTGGCCGAAGATGTTTGGGAAGTGAGATAAATGTTTAGTTAGAGGACGAAGGGATTGTGCACCCCATGTGTGGGTGGTAAAACACGTACGAGGGCTCTTTTGACCTGCAGCTTGCATAATTCCAACCAGAAAAAAAATAGTCATTTGAAGACCTATGGGATTGGTTCTATGGGGCAATTCTTGTTCGGAACGAGGTTCATGCAGTCGGCATGATCACTATGGGAAAGTCAGATTCTCGATTTTGACCCAGATTGAATCTGAATGTTAAAAAAAAAAAAAGAGGAAAAACATCAACTTACAAGCCCACTGGGAGATATCATCTTCATCCATTTATTCTTCGAAAGCTTGTTCCCTCCCACGGACACACTTCAATCAAATGAAGCTTCTAAAGCGCTTATTTAGAAGTGCCACAGGAGATTTCGATGTAGATCATTGATTTCTATCTGCTTTTTCTACGGATTTCTGTTTGCTCCTTGGTTTTCCATAGGGTTGGAATTCATTGAGGCCCATTAGAGAATCCAGGATTACTGCTTCCTCCTCTCTAGCAAGGAGCAGGGAATGGCACTGTTTTGTTAAAAAATGGGCATTGCAACGAGAGGATGAAAGAGAGAGGGAATTTCCAGTACGGCGGGGAATTCGAGAAACCAGTGGAGCTATTCAGTTTCCCCGCATCCCACGGATTTGGAAACACAAAACTCGAAAATTCTGGAAAGGAAACTTCCCAGAGATCAATCCGTGCTACTTGGAAGGAGAGTATTATAATTCATCCTTCGACCTCTTCGTGAGGGGATGATTCCAGACGTTCATTCTTCTGCAAAAGTAAGTATGACATGACATTCGTTGGTAAGGAGACATGCGTGGTGACGCAAGCAAATCATCGTTCGGGTAAAATACATCTTTGCAAGTTGAGGTTTCGTGACGGTGGGACTTGCAGTGGCATACATTGAAGCTGACCGTGGTAAATGGCCCGGGAGTGCCAACATTTCTGTGCAAGGGTTGGTTTCCCCTGCGCGAATTTCTCTGCCGTCACGGCCAGTTCTTGTCGGAAAGCAGATAGCCGGGAAAAGTGAACCACAAGTACACGCTGGTCGCGTCGGAGGATCCTTCTCGAAGGATCCTTTCCACCGACTGAGACCCAACCCATCTGGTCAACAACCGGAATTTTCAATCAAGGGAGGAGGAGAAGAGTGACACAGGCAAGGAGGGATCTCGTTCCGGAGAGGGAGTTTTCTGCCTACTCTCTGGTAACTGGCTGTAAAATTGGACGACCGTGCTACGGGGAAATTTTCTGGATCTATCGAGGGTCTCGACCTTGCCAAAGGAAGGAAAGGGAAAATACATCAAGAGGAAAGTACCAACTTAGTTGATGAAGCTCATGAATACCTCCGGCCAGCAAGTGTTGACTTAATCCTGTCTGGAGTCCAGGTCCACGGAATGGAGTTTGTCGATGTGACTGATTGCACGGGGTCTCTTGACAAGTGGGTGCCAGCGTTGGGGACTTCAGGAAAAGCTGCAGTAAGAATGTTTGGTGAGATGAGAGATTTTCGATGGTGGAGGGCAATCATCATGGTTTACTGGAATCATTATTCCAGTGTGTGTTTCTTGGGTATGGACCGCATAGAAAATTCATTGCGTCGTATAATGAGGTCAGCTAAAAGACGGGATGCCTCATCAAACTCTCATTACGCGAGATAAATTGCATTATGATATTTGTGTAGAAGAAAGTTGGAAATGGATCCTGCCCGATACAACGCGGATTTTTTTCCTGTTTATGTGCGAAGGCCTATACAAGTGTTACAGCTGTATACTACAGTAACTGTAATACACATTACAGTTCCTGCCAGGTGTGTAAATGTGGAATTCTCAGGTACGCGTGGACGCTGCTTTGATGAATCCAGTTTCCAATTTCGCCGAGATTCACTACAGATGGGTACATTAAATAAATAACTGTTCATGTAGTATGACTGTTATGAGTTAATTAGGGAACAGTACATAGGCACAGATAAAGCCAACTACGAACGATTATAAAAAGGAAATGCAATCCAAGTGAATTTCATCATTATATCCTGGGAACGACTGTGTCTTTCATATGCGCACAGAAACAGAAAGTCCTTTAAAGAAATTCCCTGAAGTTACTGTCCTTCATTCCCGAATGATTCCCGGAAGAAGGAATCATCCGTGACTTTTCCATCTGATCACGAAGATGACATGTGGTCATGCATCTGATGACGTTTGGTATTTTTCTCACCTAATTCTGCTTATGATCTCTACCCGTGTGTGCTTCTCGTGGTACCATCCGGGCTTCCCGTTCCTGCTCCGGCTTCACCGGGAACGTCGTATTGCTGTCCCCCTCCCCCCCCCCTTTCTTGTTCTGCCGCTTCGCTCCTTTCTTGCTCCGTCCTGAGCCGTCTGTGTCTCGAGATGGACAAGAAGTGAAACGTACTGTTTCCCTTGCAAGCCTTGTTGTTTACTTTTGCACCGTCGATGGACAAAAAAAAAAAAATTCGATGGGGATGCCATCCACGGCCAGCGGACAGCTCTCAGTCGAAACAGCTTGACAGCCGATCTGCGTTATTCGATTGCTGTTTCTTTTTTTTTTTTTTTTCTATCAATCAAACTCCAACAGCATTGTCCCCTCGGAATGACATCGGGAGATCCTGGTGGATTCTCCGACTCCGGGTGCCAGTTCACAAGGGACTCGTTCCCCGCTAGCGGAGATGGCCGCGAAGGTGGTACAGCGTTGCAAAAGTCGGTTGAAGCCAGAATTATAGGCTCGAAGCGCTCCATCGGACTGATTTCTAATCTGGCGGAGGTCCCCAAATTTTCCATCGAGGCATTTTCATCCTCTCTTCAGTACGCTGAAATCCCCTTCTATCCCCAGAACGTCCACAAGTGATTCCTATGTCATCGCGCAAGGCAAGCAGTGACCACCGACCCCACCACGGGGTATTTCGATTTCCATTTTCTCTTGCGGGACGTCAAACGGGATCTCGTGGACCATCTGGTCAGATCTGTTTCGATCTGCACGAACGCTGTCGAGTGATCCGCTGATTTGAAGAATTTAAAGATGATGAATTGCATGCGAGACGAAGCGTTTAATTTCAATTCCTTTTCCAGGACGCGCAAGTTTGGATCGCAGAAAGGAATAATACCAGTCGCCTAGAAAATAGGGAAGAGATGACCGTACCATCGCACCCTGTTGTCTTCATCGATTAGGTATGTGCTTGTTCGAAGCCGAGACTCAAACATGATGACTGAATGGTCAACTCTGAGCGTGGCGAACGATCCCATTGCAATTAACCTTTCCATGGTTGCACGGTCTGGCTCATGGTGCTGAAAAGAGTTGGTCCCCTTTCGCGCGCAGCTCCCTTCCGCACGGGTTCCCAAGGCAGCTCTTAAGATCTTATCCACTTAAGACCTCGACTTGTGAGCTTCGGCGAAACGCAACTTTGATCTATCCGGCATCCCGTTCGAGAGCGGCTCAAGAGCTCTTTCGAGTGGTACTCCCGTTGCTCGACATGCAGAAGTCACAATCCAATTGCGGAATCTACCAAGCGACTGCAGAAAGTTTCGACCGTTCTTGCAGGCGTGCCAGTGCTAGCAACCAGCTGCAATAAATAAGCGCGTACATAGTTTCCTGATGTAAAAACAGGAGTCATGCCCGTTTGCGAAGTGCATGTGGGAAATGCAGGTTTTCACGCTTCTGTCGGCATGAAAGATAAAAAATAAATAAATAAATTTCAAACCTGTAAGCTGAACTCCCATTTGTTGCAGCTGCAGAGCTTCAGCAAATTTAATTTCCTCTGCTTGCAAGCGGAGGCTTCCTGGGTGAATTTCTTTATCTCAGCTCGTAAATCGATCGAGTCCCCACGAAAATCTTTTCGGGATCCGCGCTTCACGGGTACCGGGAAATTCGCTTCCCAAACGCGAAGCCAAACAAACGGTCCCAATTAAAAACGAGAATCGAAAAGCAGTCAAAGCTGTGCGTCTCCTCACCGGATGTGGACTCTTGGCATCGTCTTCGAGGGCGCGAGCGTTGCGGAAAACGATCCGCAGAGAGAGATTCAGCCACGATTTGCCGGTCCACGAGCGAAGCGCATCCCCGAGGCTGTCCCTCTCCCGAGAGACAATTCTGAGGGTCACTGTTGCATGCTGTGGTCCGCTGCGAAGCGTTCCATCAGATCGATGCATCGCGACAAGCGACAGCGCTCCCTTTTTTTTCTTGCACCCTTTCCTTGTCTGCCACGGCGCCGCTGCTTTACGGTGCCAGCGGCCTTCGTGCAGTCGGCCTGCTTCCCGTTGACATCCGGAAACCCTCCATGCAACCCCTGAGGGGAAGCCGATGCAATCCAGAAGTGCCTTCCCTTAGATGGCCACAGGCAGTTCGGCTTTATTTCCGAGAAATCGCATCTGAAGATTCCTGGTCAGACGTGGTGCTGGCATCTGTGCTGGCTTCCGGGTTCCTGCGCCACGATTGCGCTGCTCGTCCCTCGCACCCCCTCTCTTTCTCCCAGCTGTTCCTCAGAGGTCCGAATGCTTCCCTGCCCCTCAGTTCTCTGAGGAAGCGCAATGTACGCGCGCGCAGATCAAGTGCGTGCTCGTCGCGCGGGAAAGGCAGAGGCGGCGTTGCCCGCGCGGGCCGACGTTTGAATTTGCCGAGTGCAGGGTGCACTTTCGAAAAGGGAAAATCGGGAGAAATGTCGCGCCACGGTGCGAATGTCAATAATGGTAGGACGAGCGCTTCCCTGGACATCCTGTTGAGAAGTGCTCTTCTCCGTTCCCGAGTATTCTTCGCGGATAATCAGACCGTGAAAGTCAATTATCCCGCTCGGCACCACGAGGAAGTTCATCAGGCATCCGCCTCACGCACCGGGAAAAATCTGAGCGGCCTCACCGGGAGCCCGAGAGCAGGTTTCCGCTTGGAAGTCGGCTCTCCAAACCCGTACCGCTCCTTGATTCTCAGCCTCCGCGCCGCGCGTGTGATCCCTTGGCCGAAGATGGAGGCCGTTGCCTCCCATCGACGGCCTCCGAGACTACCGGAGGAAGGAATAGGCCGTCAGTGCCTATGCCTTCCTCCGCTCAGCTCCGAGGGCGAACCTTGTCTCCTCGAGAGGGCAACTCCCAAGGCCCTTCCCTCTCCCTTCCCGCTCGGGGATGGATTCTAACTTAGCTTGCCCACGGACCAACCACAAGGAGTCGGAGGCCACAAGGAGGGCCACTCCTCGATCTTGCCGCCGGTCCTGAAAGGCACGTCGGGCCGGCGCGCGCTCGAGAGCCGCAAACGCATGCGTCCGGGATCGCTGCGCGCAATCCCAGGACGGCAGCTCCTTCGCACGCCTCCTTGTTTCGGTCGCTTTCCCAATGGGTAGGCAGTCATCATGCGAGTGAAAGGCACGATGCATCCCCATTTTTCAGCGCGCCACCTTCATTCGAGAGGCATCGTACGAAGACATCTGCGGCAGTCACCAAGGTGATTTCCGCACCTGCAGGAGAAGAACCCTTTCAGCCACCGCGTGCGGGCAACGGTGTGGCTGCTCTTCGCACCGAGAACCACAAGATCCTGAAGAATCCACTTCGAGGAGGGCGAAATCTCGGGGTGGGGTGGGGACACGGGCGGAGGGCACGAGTCGCTGCTTTGGTTTATCACCTGGTCACGCCAGGGCGTTTATTATAAAAATAATGAACATAAACGTGTGGGACCATCGGCCCTAGATCGTCCGAAAGCGTTCAGAACCTGCCGTGTAACCGGTACGCAGACCGGCAAGGTTCGCCTCGGCAGCGGAGGGCGAAGGGGAAAGCAAAAATAAAATAAATAAAAGAAAGGCCCGTACGTGGCCGGGAAGGGATGGCTGTCTGCAGGAGGGTGTCCTCTGCATCCTTTGCAGGATGCCGCCAAGTTCCACCCGTGTATGGCCCCAGGTGGAGCCATCTTGCTTCCGTCCGCATGAAGCTCAGGGCGAAGCAGATGGCGTCCTTTCGCGCCGTCCTCCTCTCACGTGGCTCCAGGACGACGCAATCTCGCGTAGGCAGCAAAGAGCTGCTGGGGGTGCGCCAGGCGAAAGGGCATCGCGCACGAAGAGGCGCTTCATCACGTCTCTGGGATTGTCCGTCGGTGGTTCAAGGTTCGTTGCGTAACGCAACCACAGGGGCTGGAGGGCAACACAGTGTACAAACAGGTGGGAGAGCTGGAATTCCCGTTCCCGCACCTGCAGCAGTTTGGGTCCACCGCTCTCCCCGGTGAGACCGGAGAGCGTTGCACGGGAAACCCCAGTGCAACAGCAGAAGTGTCGACTCGTGCCACTTCAGGGGGGGGGAGCAGTTGTTCTTCAGTGCTGAGGGCCACTCGAAGTCTTCCTGTAGGATTCCCAGCAGCTCACCCCAGTGCAATGGTCCTTTCGGTGGGGCACTTGGGGTCGCAGCGTTCCGTGAGCTGGCCTGTGGTTCAACCACCTAATTCCTTCGCTCTTCCACCGATCTCACATTGGACCTCCCATTTGGCCGGCTGGTTACTGACCAGATACTCCCTGACGGAGGGCAGTGCCGTGGCTAGGGAGGTTTTTTCCCGCCCATGCACACGTGGTGGGCTGCACGATGACGTCCTGTAGGAGTGGTTGTTGTAGAAGGAGTGCAGCCGTCTCTGTCGCATCTCCGGGCTTTGGCGGCATGGCAGGGAGGAGGAGGGAGTGGATGCCGCCTGTCACCGACTACCAAAAGGATTTCACTGCACCACCTCTCTTTCATGCCGCTGCTCAGTGTGGTGCAGATGGAGGACACACCTCGCTTGGTCTCCCATGAGATAGGGTACAGAAAGGACGAGAATAGTTTGCCTACAGCGTTCAGAGCTCGCTTTCAGCAAAACCCCTTGGGTGCTGGGACTGGGGCGTTCACAGCACTCAGACCTCAAGATCCGTACCATGGGCCTCCGGCTGTTCTTTCGAGAGTCCCTCGCGTTAGCTGGGCGTCCCATGAACGGAGGAGCTCACGGAAGGTCGCTCGGGAAGTAGTTGAGACGTGCCCATTCTGATCGGATTCAGGCGGATGTCAGTTTGTACCAGGGGGCCACCGCTCGAGGACGCTCGCTCCCCAGCCCGACTTGTGCTGGGCATCCGTTGGCGGAGAACGCACCTCGGTCCGGTTACCGCCACTCCTTGTGACCACTCGAGTCGCCCCGGATTGCGGCGAAGAGATCCACTGCGCGCGGTTCGTCCCCTTTTCGTAAGTGCTGGGAAGTCTTCCCCTGACCCTTTTCCGCCTCTCCTTCTTTCCTGGGACGCGCATGCGTTTCTGTGAATGCGCGTGTGCTCACTTCTCGGGTTCGCTCGCGTCTCGTCCCCTACTTTCCCCCGCTGCTCCGAGAGAGCGCGCGGAGGCCTTTTGTCAAGAAGTCTGCAAGTGCCGGGTGGGGTGGGGGGTTCCACCCGGTCACTCCGGGACTTTTATTCTACAGAAAACAAAGCAAAGATGTGAACGAGTTGGGAGCTGTGTTCCTGAAGGAAAGGACAGGAGACAGGAGTGGGAGGAAGGGAAGGGAATCAACAAAAAAGGAAAGGTGGGTGGAGACAGGAGATCTGTTTCGGCTCCTTCTTCCCTGGGACCGGCGAAGAGTGCAGGCGGCTTCCCCGGCAACTCCTTCATTCAGACGGGGCCGTTTCGCTGCGGCCCTCATGAGGGCGGCTCGCTAGGCGAGTGACCTCCCATTGCTGCTCGCGACACTGCTGCGTACGGCGGGCGGTTGCCATGATGCAGTTGCAACAAAACGTCGCCATCACGACTCCGTGGAGGCCGTCCGCCGCCGCAGAGGTGCCCTCCAGGTGCTGGAGCGCTGAAACCATATTTCGTCGCAGATCCTGGAGGACATTACAGCCTAGCAACAGGTGCTGGAGAGATTTTCGATCGTCCCGCAGCTTCAGCAGCTTGGGGACGTCACTCCCCGTGAAACCAGGTGCCGGCGTTGGTTGCACTGGAAACCCAGTGGTAAAACGAGGCACCACATGCCGTTTCCAAAGCGGAAACTCCGAAGCGTCCGCGCGGACAGGGACTCCAAGTTCCTCGAAGGGAACACTCAACAGTTCTTCAGGGAGAGAGAAGGAGGAGGAGGCCTGAGTCCGTGTATCCGATTCATGCGGAGAAGGAGCTGCCACGTTCCATAGTCACATCCTGTCCTTTTTACCGCTCTTCGCTACGCCGGACGTGGAGAGCCCCTGAAGATCGCTCATCTAGGCAGAAAACGGAACCTCCCCTTCTGGGCGGGTAGAGATTCGCTCAAGGGTGAACACGGCGGATTCGTCTAGGGGATAGGCGATGGACAGTTCTTGTGGTGGATCTCCTTCAGTGACCTACGTGGGGGATCGTTGTGACTCGCTCCTAGTCTGGCCCGCGAGGCACTCTCAAGTCAGCTCTCCGTTCCCATTCCACCCCTCAGCCTCCGGGAAGGACTCTGGGATAGCACAAGGGAGCATGCCCCTGGAGAGAATGACCGTTGTTCCCACGGAGTACGGTGGGACCTCTAGGATAAACCGGAGGGAAATTTTCCCCTCTGGCTTTTCCTGGAGGAGAGATAGGAGAGAAAGAAGCTGCTTTGGGCCGTCAGTGAGGGAAGATCAGGAGGCACTTTTCGGAGAGTGACCCCTACCGTTCCTCTGGAGGTATAGAAGAATTTTTCCGGACTGCTCCGTCGGCATCCCTCTTGGAGGGCGGAGCACTCCCCGCGCCACTCGCCCTGCTGCGCCACCTGGCGTCCGCAGGGCGAGTCGCTCCTTCCGAGAACTGCACTTCCAAGGCAGTTTTCACGAAGTTCCTCCTCCTTCCGTTGGGGGAGCCGGTGCTGCTCCTGCCCCTTTCTTCGGGAGGGCCTTCTCCACCTGGTCACGCGCTCTTTCCAGAACTCAAGCGTTCGGCGACCCGCCCTCCGCGGGAGAGCACGCGTTCGCGTGCGCCTTCAGCCGCTGACGCGATCGTCTCCTTTCCGAGAAACGGGAAGGCGATGCGGGAGCTGTTCCCGCGAGGGATCCGGACAGCATAATGCGAGAAGCGGACGGTGGGTGGAGGAACGAAGGTTTTCTGCTACTGAGGAAGAGTCTGGAGCCGCGCGCTTCCACCGCGGTCGTTCCAGGAAAAAGGGGAAAGGCGAGGGGAACAAAAAGAGAAGGGTGGATGTTCGCGGCAAAGCCTCCTTCCCTCCTTTGCACCCTGACTCCTCACCTTCCTCCCCTCCATTCAGGAGAGAAGGGAGAGAGAGGATTCTATTCCTGAGCCGCGAAAGGAGACTTTTCGCTCCTTCTTTCCTTGCCTACTCTTTCTCCATATCCGTCGGTTCTCTCCAGGGAACGCACGCGTCCCGGAACAATGAGGGTGTTTTTTTTTTTTCTTTTTTGTCTCCGGCGAAGTCTCGTTTTGCCCTCCGCCCGCGTCGTCATGGGAGCACGGGAGGCAAACGGGCTCTTGCTTTCCTCCCCTCGCTTCGTTTCCGTAGGGACGCCTCCACCCTCCACCCCCCACTTTGACAGACGCCCCTAAGCCTATCTCCCAGAGGGATCCTGGAGGGGTGCAAGAGGGAGGGAAGGGAAACCCCGCTTCCAGCTCCCTTCAGGATTTGGAATGCCTGGGAGAGGGGAGATCTATTCACCGGAGTTCCCGTTGCACAAGGCCAACCGCGGCCACTCCCGGTGGCTCAGTCCGCGCACTGCTGTTCCCCGCGGAAATCCTGGCGGCACAGGGAGCGAGGAGCGTAGGGTGGGCCGACAAGTTCCCTCCCCCCCTGGCGGCGAAAGAGGTCAGTGCAAGGAGAGGCGTGCTTGTAGGGGACTCCCCTGGGAAGGAAAGGGAGGCACTGTAGGGAGCGGTTCTCTGAAATCACTGGTCCAGGAGTGGGTGCCGTGTCGTAGGAGAAAATCCAGGCGGGAGGTCGACTTCTGCTTTCTTGCAGGGAAGACGGTGGGATGGGGAAGTGGGTCCTACGGGTGGACGGACCCGGCCGTTTCCCTCGTACCCGAAGTCCGGGTCCCTCAATCGAGACCATGTCTTGACCAGGGATGAAGGCAGTGGGTCCGCCTCCAAGAGGCAGCAGCGAGGCGCTTTCCTAGGTAGAGATAATTTCAAAACGACATTCCCTGAGCAGCTGCCTTTTTCTCCCCCTCACGCTTTCTTCCATCTCCTCCAGATCTCTGCTCCTCCCCTGGAACCCCCTCCCCTGCTCGCCCCTTCAATCACCTCACTCATCTCCTTTTCTGGAGCGACGGAAGCGCTCCTGCCGGAGGGAGAGGGGGAAAAAATGATGGCGAGGGGACAGCCCTTCCAAGCCGCTTCGTTGACCCTAGGCACGCGGACCTACTTCGTGTCCTCCTCGGGGCTCGGGTTCGCCGGTTCTTCTTCCGGGAAAATTCCCTTCCAGATTACCCTGGAGGTCCCACCTACTCCGCGGGAACAATGGTCATTTTCTACCGGGGCACGCTCTCTTGTTCCTCCCAATAACGCTGTACCCGTGTTCCTTGCGGAGGTCGCTGAAGAAGATCCCCCACACGAACTGTACTTCACGTTTCTCGCAAACGAGAAGTAAGCCGAAGTGGGAGGCGGCACCGCGCACGTGATTCTGCTATCCTCTCCAGTGTTTGCCCACCACGGGCAGCACAGCGTTGGCGACGGGAGTTCGTCCTCGGCCGGACGAGGAACGCACGTCTGAAAGGTATCAAACGCGCGCGTGCTCTCCGGCGTGGAAAGGTAGGGAAAAGACGGAAAGGAAGGGAGGGAAGGGAACGATGGGTAGGGAGCGCCTGTCTCCCGGAAGGAAAGCCAGAAGTTGCTCCGGCACGCCTTCCTCGAGAGACAGGGGAGGAGGAGCGGTCGCATCCTGCCTCCAAAGCAGACGTCCACCGGAAGGAGGGAAGAGGAGCCTGCAGCTTCCTCCGAGGATTTCCAGAAAGGAGGGAGCCAAGGCTTCAGGATGAGCGTTCTCCCGCAGAGGAAAAGGGGTAGGAGTCCCGGGAGCTCCTGGCTCCGGTGCCGGGGAAGATGCGGTGATCTGGAGCAGGAGCAGGCGGCACAGCGAGTCCTGCCCTCTCCAGCAGCAGTTTCCAACCGCTACAGCCAAGAACAACAAGCTCTGTCTCCTGCTCGGCAGCGACCAAGCATGGGGAAATTTCGCGGAGGTCCGGGAATTCCGGGAGATCAGCGGGCGCAGCTGTGAAGGGCGCTTGGCGCTGCTTCAAGATTCTTGTTTCCCTTCCTGCGCCGTTTACCTCCGTTGAAGTCCGACCGTTCCTCGGGAGTGCCCGTCCGCGACTCTCGCTCCTGCGACAGGTTCGTTGCTGCTCCAGGCATGAGAAGAATCGGAAGGGCCTGCAGTGAGGGAGGGGGCGGAAGAGTTCATCCTGGATCGGTGTTCCCAAGGTCGCTACGCTGGACGACGCAGCAACCCGCACGCTAGCCAGCCTCAGGCAAGGGAGCTGCGCGTTACCGTGGACCGCTTTCGACTGGCGGCGCTTCGGAAACGCGAAGGTCTCGTACACGTGAAGGTCGGGGGAGGGCAGGGGGGGCGCTTACTAAGGGCGGCTGCGGCTTCTAGACATCCCACCAACGCCTGCTCAGAGGACGTTTGCCACGGCGTCATGTTTTCGGCGCAGATGCTGCCATCTGCGGTTGGAACGCTGTTCCATCCCGGACCACGAAACACGAACCTTTTGGGCACACAGACTCTGGAAACACTCTCCCCACTTTCGACGCGAATCACTGAATCCATGATGCCCCAATACTGTCTTCGTTGTTCACTGCATCCTTAATGTGCACCGCAGTGTGCAGATTTCATAGCAACGTTAAGGCAGGTGGGTTCCATGTTTAACTGGTTTGGTGCACACCGAGAGTTGCATTGAAGTAGTACACGAATCCAGCCAGCCGTGTGATCCCGCTTGCTCGAGATTTCTGAGAGGGACTGATTCCTCAGCTACGCGGTCATCGCGTTCCCCGCTCGAAGCGTGGCGAGCTGGCACCGCGCCAAACTTCACTCCCGCGATGTACCGTGGGAAAGTTTGGAAGGAAAATGTATGGGGGTGTGTCACGAAGTTGGGGCATCTCCTTGGTGGGGTGTCCTATCCGTTGAAACTTTCCGTTTTGCCTAGAGAATGTCGTAAATTTCCGAGCGTGCGGTTCACTTCCGATAGCCCGGATGAGATTGGTTCGTTAGTTGGGATAGGGATTCCCTTAACAGATGAAGATTCAAGAGCGTCGTCCTCTTTCACGAGTGGGAGGAGCGTTTCCTATGCCAGGAAATCCTGTACCTCTTGCAACCACAGTCGCATTTTAAATCCAACGGGAAAGCTAGTTTCCGGAAGCTCCTCTGCCATCTACCGTCTTGAAATCAAAGTTTTGTAGTTCTCTCAAAGCAGTGCAGATGAAAGGGAGAGCAGCAACCTTGCCTTTCTGTTCTTGAACAACTTTTCACTAAAGAAACGAATGACCTTCCCTTCAAGAAAAAAAAAAGAACCGCACTTCAAGAAAGGATCTGCTTCCTACTTTCGTTTTCGCGTAGTAAAGGGATGGGGGTATGCAGTCATGTCCAGTTCCAACTTCACGGACCCACAGGGATGTCCAAAATGAGCTGGTTGGAGGAGATCCCAAAACTTCCCTTGAAATGAATGTAGGAGCCGTTCCTAGACTCACAAGAAACCTCCAGGAACGTTCAAGGGGAGGAGGAAAGGAAGAACCATGAGTGATGGGGGCAGACGAAAGGAGGGGATGGTCCACTGATGAGAAAGAAGCATGGAAGAGGCTGTGGAGAGGGAGGAACCGTTGGAATTGCGTGTCCAGAACGTGCCTATTGGAGGCGCACTAGAAAGGGATGCTCCGAGTAGTACGATCCCGGGGCCTCCCATCGGACGGGATGCACTCCCGATTCCAGTTCCTTCTGGCTTGGCAGGTTTTCGGGAAGGAGAGTGAGAGGGCAGTTTCAAAAGAAACAAACGCAGGCATCAAGGATGAGATTTCAGGGCTGCCCTGGGAGAGAAAGAAAAAGATGACTCCCAGACGCTGGAGTAGGAAGAAGAAGAAAAGGGTTGCCCTCTAGCCTTCTGGGGTGTGACGGAAAGCATGAAGGGTGGAAAAAACAGCATTGCGAAGCGGAATGGGCCAAGGGAGATACAGGGGTGAAGGATGATCGTCCATGAACTGCATGGCCAGACGGTTTGTTTGGGCTCCAGATTACCCGCCGCCAACGGAAACGCCAGATTTGGCTTACAGAACCCTCATCCCAAAAGGAGGAAAGGGAAAACTGCTCTCCGAAGCTGCCATGAAGATGTTCCTCCCCGTCATGAAGCATCCCAAGTTTCGGTCTGAAGTGCGGCAGGGGAGCTTTGCTGCGAGAGATGAGTTTCTCTGGGAAGATCGATCTCGAGTCGAATGAGAGGTTTTCCAGTCCCGATAGGGAGAGGCTTGGGTCCAATCGCACAGGAACGGTGGCGTGGGATGGGCTTTGGCGGCGACAGTTAGGCCACGAAACAGCTGATCCAGCTGCCAGCTGGAAAAAGCGTCTTCCTGCACCCCGGAGACCCTTAGCAGGAGAGCACAAAGGCGTGGGTGCCTTCGAGAAAGCGCCTCAAGAATAGGGTGCTCGATCTCGCTGCGGGACCGGCGGTCACCTCCTCATTCCCCACGACAAACGTCTCGTTTCTGCCTTTCCGCAGCTCTGGGCGCGGATCTCGGGTCCAGGCGTGCCTCCTCTGACTGGAAAGCCACGCTGGCCGGCTTCCCGGTCCGACCAAGTGGCCGCTGCGACAGCACTGTCGTCCGCCGGCTGTTTCTCTCGCGTGCCTCGCTCCTCCGCGCACCTCTCACTCTGGAGCTTTCCCGACAGCGAGTACCTCCCGTCTCCGGGCTGGCAGCGGGTCGGAGACGGCGGATGGCGCTGCAGCGTCTTTCCTAGCTGTTCATCTTTTCCCCCTTCCCCTTCTGTAATCGAGTCCCATGCGCGCGCGCTTTCTGCGGGAGCACCCGCCGGTGGTACCGCTACAAACTCGCACCTGACGAATCTCCTCCACCTTCGAGAGAGGCACCGCTGCTGCACACGAACCGTCGGACGGTCGCCTCTTCCCGGTCACCTTTTGGGGCGCCCCGCACATCACCTTCTCTGGAGGATCTCGTGAGCGGGCGCATCGTGGGCTGCCGGAGCAGGAGGAAGAAATGTCTCGGTCCGAATGGCGCGTGACGCCATTCGGACCGAGGACGTCCCCTTTTGATAGCGCGTGTGCGAAGCCAGGAACGACGGCTCGAAGTGCTCGAAGACGGAGAGTGCCACCTTATTCAAGAAGTTCAATGGGATGATGCCAAGGTGGTGAGAAAAGGATGGGGAGCTGGATACGGTTTGCGTTGCCAAGGTTACTTACGGACTCCAGTGCGTCTGGAGCGCGCCATAATCTTCCTCCTGGATGCGTCCACATCTATATCGGCGTTCCCGATCGGATTTCTCCTTTGCTGTTTTTGATCAGCGAGATCCTAAGTGCTCTCGGGAGAAACTGCTTCATCCGAGGAAGCATGATGTGGTCCAGCGGATTCCGTGACGCAAGCAGAGGTAGTTTTCACTCGAGAGGGGTGGGTGGGGAGGGGGAGGGTGTGGTAGACGTGAGCTTCCGCAGAATGCTGACCTTCGTGCCGGAGCAGGGAACATTTATCTCTCTCAGGAACACACCAGTAACGGCAATCCCTGTGGACCCGAAAGCACTGAGGAGATCAAGTAAATGGAGGGCTGACGAGGCCACCTCGTGGGGACTGAGGCTGGTACCTTTCTTTGGTGATAAGAACACTTTATCTTTGGGGATAAGAACGGACCGACACACCCGCTTCCCCGGGCTCCCGCAAGCAGCCGTTGCGATTTCCCTTTCCTCTCTAGTGAAGGCGGGGTCAGCACTCGCCTCGATCGTCCTCCTCCGCCTTACGAAGATGAGAAGGCCGAGAGCACTCATGTCTCGTAGGGAGTCAACATGAAGACTTTCGTTTCGTGAAAAAGGGAGGAAAACGGAGAGCCTACTTCCCTTCTGGAGCATGGTGTGAGCAACGACGTCACGGGAAGGGTGCTCTCCGTGCAAACGCAAGAAGGCAGCGGAAGTCTGGAAGCACGGCTTCAGTGGTGCTCAGGATGTCGAAACTGAGGAGCAAGAATGAGGATCTCTCTTTGCGGAGGATCCCACTCTTGGTCCGTGAGTCGCTCACCGCCTGCCGTCGGAATGCCTTTATCGGACCACAGCGCGTCCAGTGACGTGCGTGGCCGATGCCACCGCCAGAAGCGGCAAGACGCGTTGAACATGCTGCAGGGGCAAACTTGTGCCCCGGATGCCCTGGAGAGGAAAGCGAGCTTCGCGCGGAGGAAAGCCGATGGCGCCATCTTCCGCTTTCCAAGAAAGGGGGATTGTTGGAAAGTAGAAGATGTTCCCTGACAAGCGTTCGCTGCTCTCTGAAAGCCCTTCTTGGGAATCCCCTGCGAACTTGTGCTTCCAGGATCCCCTGCCATGGGTCTTTGCTTCAAGGACGCGCAGGCGCAGAGGGAACTTTCGACCGCTGAGACAGAATTCCTCGTTTCAGAAGGGCCAGAATCATCACCGATGAAGTTCCCCGACTGTTTGGGGAAGGGGGAGGAAGTATGACAGGAGGGAATTCCCTATCCTCCCTTCCCAGCTTGAGTTTGAGATTGCATGGCTCCTCAGCACCTGAAAGCCAAACTGCTCAACACGAGGAAGGGCTCTTTTGTTTGCCGTTGCCACTTTTGTCTTTTCTTGTGCCCTTCGTGCTGCCCAAGACTTTATGAGTCCTGAGTGCTCCAAATGTTCTCTGGGGAGTCAAAGGTCCAGAGCGAGGCCCAAGTCGCTAGCATGGGCAAGTCTTCCAGTCGATCTTCGCGGTCCCAGCCGTGTCCAACGCGAAGCATGGGAGACCTCCGGAAGAGCACGCGGACTTCCGAGACGGGTCCCGCAAGCAAGTGAGGCGGCGATGGGTAGAGGGTCCGTGTATCTGACGGAAGGAGAGATCGGGGATAAGGAAGGGAGGACGACAGGAAAGCCTCGGAGCAGGGTTGCTCCTTCCCTCCTTTCCCATCGATCCAACGTCCTCAGTTTTTGTGCTTCTCCGTCCGCCCTCCTGTTAGTAGGTTTGCAACAGGTCCCAGCATGGGAGGTACTTTCACTCGGGGCTGCTTGCAGCTGCGTTCGCAAAGGAAGGGAAAGAGGGAGGCGCCATTGAACTTGGAGCTCCCTTGGCGCGCAGTGTCATTATAAGCTGTCGGCGTCATTCTTGCGGGAAAGGATCGGGAAAAGTCAGGCGATCCGAGAGGGCAAGTCTCCAGGCTGATGGCATCGGCAGAGCGACCTGCCTCCGGCGTGTCCGTGGGAAGAGACGCAGTCTGTCTCCGAGGAGAGAGCGGAAGAGCGGAATGGCAGAAGGGGGAGGGGGAAGAAGGCTTTTCTGACGTCATCCCGGTCTCCTTCCCTGTTGCATGAAGGAGGTTGGGGTCAGGCGAACGGTTTCGTGTTCCTCTCGAGGCATCGTCATGACCCGCCGGTCACGCGGAAGACGCGTGCGTGGTGCTCCCCCCCTTTCTGCCCGTTCCTGCTGCCGCACGCGCGTGGTCGCGGTGGTGCTGGTGGGTGTCCCAGCCAGTGAGGCGGAGTGGAATGTGAAGAGCGAGACGCTGCTACTCTGCTTCGACTCTGCCGAGACCTCAGTGACGGCGCTCCTCGGATCCCAGACGCATCCCGAGGAGTGTGCGGAGTGGCGGACGGGTCGCAGCGCGGCGGCTGCGTGGGTCTCTCTGGAGGGGAGGACCTCCTCACTTGCTCTCCAGTCAGCTACGAAGTCTGACTCCCCTCCCCTCCCCTCCCCTCCTCTCTGTGAGATCAGACCGCTCTCTTCCCCTACTATCTTCATCTCTCGTCCCCGCTGCCGCTGTCCGCAGCCACCGGCGATGCGCAACCCGCAACCTCCGTTTCGAAGCTTTTTCAGTGGACCCTGTGCCAGCGGGCAGGGACTTTCCTCTCCCCTCTCTCCTTCAATTCCTGCATTCTGGTGAAAAGGACGATGAAGAGGAGAGGGAGAGTTAGAGAACAATGAGGATGATGAAGAGGGGAGAGAGGCAAGTCAAGAGGAACATGAGGATGGATAAGAAGAAGACCACGACGACGACGACGATGATGAGGGGGCAGATGGGAGTGCTTCCGGATGCATCCGTGGAAAGCCACGCGAAAGGCGGCAAATGTCTCCTCCTCTTTCTTCTCTCTTTGCTTTGGTGATCGGGAGAGCGCACGGAAGGGGATGGAGGCTCCGGGTGTGTGTGAGAGGCTGCACTGCCAGCTTTTTGAGTCGCACCCTCTTCAGACTGCGGGATTTGAGCCGCTTTCTTGCGCCTCTCCTCCCTTTCCGGCAGAGGAGCGATGGGATCCAATCCTGCTCCTGTCGAAGGAGGAAGAGGAGACACGCGGCGAGGAAGAGTCATCCGGTCTTCATGGGATGGGGGTAGGGAGGGAAGGGGCTTGACGTGACCTCGTTCCTGCATTCACCACTCGACTTCTTTCTCCTGTTTTCTCTTTGCTCCCTCCTTCTCTCCTTTGACCTTACAGTCCTCGAAGAGCAACGTTGGGTGGTTCGCATAGGAGGGGTGCTCCTCTGCGGAACTAGTGCGGATGGGTTTCCTTGGAAATGTGAGGAGAAGGTGACGCTGCACTCCGCTCCATCCGTCTCGGATGACAGCTTCGACTTCCTTCTTCCTACCCTGTGGAACGCCTCGCGTTTTAATTAGCCCGGAGGGAGTGCCACGCTTCGTCTTCTCGTCATCCCCCGTCAGCTGCTCCAGCGGCAGAGCGATTCTCTGGTTTGCGGTTTCCTGGTGACGGTGGGCGGCGATGCCAGTGGGACCAGAATAAACCGGGGAAAGGCTGGCGCCGAGCAAATCGCGGCCGCTCCCCTCTGCTCCCCCTCCCTTCCCGGCGAAGCAAACGCTCGAGGGATCTGAGAAGATCGCCCGTCTCCGTCACGACGTCCTCTGCCACCCGTCAGTCATCTGCGGTGCCGGAAATTCCCAGAATTCTGGGTCCTCCTTCTCCCCCCCTCCTCATCACACCCAAGATGCTGGAGCGCGCCTGCCTGCCTCGGAATTCCCGGCGGCAACGGGCGGCTGGAAGGTTCCTTCAGATTTTCCGTCGTTTTGTCTTCCTGCGTTCGGGATGTCCCCCCCCCCCCCGGCTCCCATTTCTTCTTTTTTTTAAATGTGCGCAAAATCCAGTCGTTCGCTAGCATCTGCCTTCCGAGAGTCGGGGATGGGGGTGCGCCCACGCGTCCTCCCCGCTACAGGAGTGGGAGGGAAGACTTTCGCTTTCCGACCTCCCCGTGCTTGGACCATTCCTGGCTACGCGCTCGCTCCCTTCCCCTTCTTCACTGGAGACCTGCGTCTGCCAGAGGTTCGGGGTGGCTCTTCCCTCTGGACCTTCCCCATACTGCGGGAGAGGACCTTCCGCCTCAAATGAGGCGGGTGGGATGGGAAAGGTGCTACCTGGGACAACGCATTTTCTGTCGCCAGCAGAAAGAGGCGACTGCTCATGGAGCTCACTGCAATTCCTGGCTTCTTCTCTTTTTCCTCACGCCTTCTTTCTTCCCTCTTCCCGTTTTCACCTCCCGCCTGCGCTCGCTCCCTCCCCCCCCTCTTGCTGTTCGTTGCCCCCTCGCTCCCTGCTGATTCTGGAGAACGCTCGCGCGCACGTGGGCGCAGGGAGCGAATCGGACTCCCCCGAGGGCGAAGAGCGAGGGGGGAGAGGTAAAAGGAACGAAGGTGCTGTGTTCCCTTTCCGCTCTCCTCGACGCCGCGAAGCTCAGCGCCGGGATCGAGAGCTCATGGATCGCTCACCGCGTCGTATTAACCTCCCCCCACCTCCCCCTCTTGAGCACGCAAGCGCTGTGTCCACTTGGGCGCAGGCAGGAGGAAGGGAGGCGACCCCGGGCAATGCCTGTTTCCGATTCGCCCCTCCGTCCGCTCCCTCCAATAGAGCGGGCATCCACTCACTCCCGCGCCGTTCTTCCCTCCTCCCTTTTTCTCCCCCCTTTCACAGACCGGCTCCGGGACGGGTGGCTGGCGCAGGTACGGGTCCTGTGATACCAGCCATCCGTCCCGGTGAGGCGGCTCCACTCCTCCGGCTCGACTCGCAAGCGGCGCTACCGGCTCCCGGCAGCGGACCCATCAGCAGTAGCAGAAGGAGGAGGAGCAGAGGAAGAGAAAGAAGATGGAGGCGACTGCGGAGACGACGGCGATGGCGAGGAGGAGGAGGAGGGATGCTTGCAAGCTCCCAGCACCCCCCCTTGAGGAGGGAATGGAGAGGCAGCGCGCCTCGCGTGCCACTTGCGTGATAGCCGCCATGGGTGTGCCTACTCTGTTATCCAGCGGGCGCGTTCGAAGATCGCTAATTACGAAAGCTCTCATCGCCCTCCGCCATCCTGGAAGATGGGCGATTACGGAACCCGGCGATCCCCGCGGACATGGCGTCCCACGAACTGCGCTACCTCTCCGAAAGAACCAGGTAGAGCGGTCCGCACACGGCTTTCCCGGAGGCCCCTCGTGGCACCCGCGCACGGGACGGACGTCGCGGTCTATCTCCCCGGGATAGAGAGCAGCGGCTGAGGCAGGCGCTGAGGCGATTACGAGCGAGAAGATCCCACCGACCGCCTGACGGGGGGGGAGGGAAAGCAGGGAAGAAGACGGCGCGTTCGCTTCCGACAGTTCGAGTCCCGATCCTCGGAGCGAGGGGATGGGGTGGGAGAGGGAGAGAAAGGATCGAATTTCGCGCGCCTGGGGGAGTCCCCAGGGATCCAGCGGGAGGCCGCCAGACCACTGGAGGGGAGAAAAGGGAGGAGGCTGCTTCCTGCCAAGGCGCCGTCGCGCGCCGCCATCCCGTCCTTGGAACCTCCCGCCTACCGGGCAGCGATCGACCCCGGCGCGACGCACTCACGCTTTCCGGAGTGGAACGCGGGAATATCCCCTGCCCTTCCCGAGTAGGCGGCAGGAGCTCCTCCACCGGAGGGCCTCCTTCCTTCTTGCATCCCCAACTCGGCCGTTCCCCTCCCTGGGAGGCTGGCGGTCGGCAGCGCTCGCCGTGCTGGTGGGAGGGAAGAGTGAGGCGGAGGTTTCTTTCCGCTTCTCCCGGTGGCAGCGGCCGCGACGAAGGAGGCTCATTCTGGACCATTTCGGCGGTGATGACGGGGGATGTGCGAACGGGACGCGCACGCGTGGAGGGAAGGGATGGAAAGGGAGAAAGGAAAGAATAAGGAAGAATGCAGCCGCAAAGAGAAGCCGGAGCGCGCCGGTGTCATCCAGTTTGCTCACTTCCCTTCCTGACCCGGAAGTCCCGCGAGGACCGCTAAGAGGGAGCACGCGCTCGACTGGCACGAATTGCGCCGGATGAGGTCGGAGGCCGTCGCACCTGCACCGCCTAGCCGTTCTGCTGCGAATTCGGGTCACCCGAGGTGTCCGTGCTCGCTGGCGTCCTCCCGGTCATTCGGTCCTCCTCAGTACGTGATCCTCGCGCATCTCGAGATTTCCGGGAAAAGCAGGGAAAAATGAAAAAAAGAAAAAAAAAAAAGGTGACTCGTGTGAACAAGGCCGCTTCGCCGTCGAAGCGCTCCAGATCGGGACGCACAAAGTAATCAAAGAATAGGTCCGGGAATAGGCGATCCGCTCTCATTCAAGTTAAACTCGACTGAATTTTTCGTACAGCACACATTTCCACGTGCTGATGGTTTTTGGAAAGGCACTCTCGTTCACTGCAGGCGCTGGCGCCTCCCCGCGACGGGACGGATAACGAAATTCCGAAAAAAAAAAAAAAAAAAGCATTCTGATCCGCAAATTATGGCACGAACGTAAACATTTATTCTCATACGGAAAAGCACAAATCAATACAGGTATATGCGTAGATGCTTTAATTTATGCTTATGATGTTCCAGTTTTCCAGATAATTCCAATTTTCGTAGATCATTCGTCCAAGAGATCATGACATAACAAATGTCGCATTTTCTTGTTCCTTGCGCGCTGGCATCACGTCTTGGAAGGATTCGCGTGTGGCAGATGGGCATTTCCTTCCCGCAGTGCACCGCTATTCCAACTGTTTCTCTTGTGACACATCTCTAAAGCTTGCAATGAGAAGCTGTTCGAACAAGGAAAACGTGTGCAGCCGCCTTGGGGTACCTTCTAGAAAAAGAAGTTCTAAAAGCGATTATAAGGAAGCGGATTTAAAAGCCTGCATTTTTATTGGGTGTATCGGAATGATGTAAGGGGCCTGAGGCGGTAAGCTGACGCGCAAGTACCAATATTGTGCACGCTTACGAGAATCAACCAGCGACCTACGGAGCCCATGTGACCCGTCGCGGCAAAAACCCTGCCCAACACTACTTTAGAAATAACACGATAAGGCAGTAGGGGGGAGAGGGGGGGGGAGTCAACCTCACTACCTTAACGTGCCGAGGTCGTGTTCCCTTGCTCGTCTTGCCCTTTGTGTCAGCTCCCGAGCGAAAAGCCGCGGGGCTCGTTGGAGTCCAAAGGGGAATACGCCGCTGAACGTGCACGCGAAGACCTGCAGTCGAAATTCCGGCTGATCACTGTGATCGTTTCGCCACGCTTTGCGGAATCGCGTCACTTTAGGAGAAACTGCGTGTGATCTCTGTTTTGAGGGTTCGTTAAGGACTGTCCTTGATCCGCGGTCCCTGGGATTTATTCGAGGCTATCTGAGCCTCGCTCTCCTTCCGCTGCCACCCCTTGGTGTGCCAGTTCGTCCGACGAGACGCCGGGAGAAAGGTAAACAGGGATGTCTTCTGTCAGGAAGCAAATAGGAATTAGGGTCTTCCTGGACGCACGCAGCAGAGTTCGGTGCTCTGCCGTGAATGGGTGCATCTCGCCCGTGTTGGGTGATCCGAAGATTTGCATTCGCACGGTGCATTGGGGCGCGCGTGCAGATTTCATCAGCATCGACTCACAGCCGATGAATAGATATCGACGTACGTAAACGGGCAGGCAAACAGATGATCCTCCATGTCCCCTGAGAAGCTGCCGTGTGCACGAGCGGTCACCCTGCCACGCTTGAAGATCGGGAGGTCGTGCCACTGCTACTGGAGGCCCCTCGACTTCCGGCTCAAGCCGCGCGGAGAAGATTCCTGTCTCCCTTCTCTGTAGCTTCCATCTTCAGGCGTCTTCGATTCGGGTGAACGCTGCCTGAAAACCGCGAGATGGGAGGAAAGTTCGCCAGGACCGAAGGCGGGAGCCGCCTTCGAACGAAGCTGCGGCCAGCCGGCAGAGCACGGCACCCCCCTTCCCCTTCCCCCTTCTCCCCTCCCCGTTACGCGAGGAAAGGAAGTGTCACTCCCAAGCAGGTGGGAAAGGCCCCTTTCGCTTCGCTGTACACCCCTGGATCTGGAATCTCCGCGCGGCGAATCCCGGACTGAATCGACAGGGATCCGAAGTTTCCCAACCCTTTCAAAGTTATCGCGATCGCTGCCGATTATCTTGTTTGTCCGTCATCACCACTGCCGTGATCCGGGACTCGTTTTTGTGCCTTTCACGTCTTCGCCTCTAAAATAAGCCCGCTTCCATCTACTCTTTCGGATGATTTTGTGATATGCAGGCCACATGAATCGGATACCGTCAGGAGAGCGATTGCTTCATAAATCGGATTAGATGCATCATCCCTATCCTTGAAATTTATATTTATACATCGCTATTAAAAGTTTAATGGCCCCAATGACGAAGAGGAATATCCATGTGATGCAATTCACTGAAATACTTACTCCCGAACTACTTACTTGATGCAATGGGATGAGCGTTCTTTGCAGGCTTCCAGCCAATCATCTTCGATGTTTTTTATTAGCGTCTCCCAACGATAAGTTCCTGAGGAACAATCAAGGCCTCGAGGAAGATGCATGATGAAGAAGAGCATTCTGATTTCCTGCGAGAAGCCAAATGTTAAGTCATCCGCAGTTCACAGCCATCAATAACGTGGCAACGTAGCGCAGATGCCCCATTTCGTGCTTGCGGTCATGCCAAACGAGGTCTGAGAAGAAGAATCCTTTAAGGAAGCAACCGGAGGTGGCCAGGGATGGCTTCATGCGGAAGCATGGCATTTCCTTTCTGCAGACCGCGTTTGCAGGGTGATCGTTGTGGTGGAATTCTGTTTCCCGGGAAACTGGAAGTGCTCCTTGCTAGAAGCTTTTCCGAAAGAAGGTCTGGTCCTCGTATGATGATCCGCGTATCTGGGGAAACGAGGTGGTCGTGGGCCAAAATCGGAAGCGATTCCCCATGCTCACACGTAATTACCCCTCTCCTCCCCAGACAGTCCGGATTCTGAAGTAGCATTCCTTTGAATAGATCAAGGAAGCTGAACTCTGTGTAACCTGGGACTCACCCCCGAAACTGGAAGTGCCTGCTCAGGGATGTACCGAAGGTGTGATGATGGGTCAGGAAGCAAGCTGCGAGTTGCAACGCAACAGCATCGTGAAAAAGGCGCCTCTGCGATGCACGTGTGCTGCGGATCCCTCGAAACTCTGGCAAATGGCAGAGTTGTAATCATAGGGAGCCTCCGGAGAGCTGGGCACTTTCCAGGCGGATTTTTCTTAAATTTCGATCAGCTTCCAGGGAGTTCGGCCTTTTCTGACGACAGACGCCACTGCTTTCGGTTTCAACTTTAGCGCGGACTCCATCCGATCTTCTGAAACGAAGGGAAAAAAGTTCTGCCTTGCCTCCCCGCTCAGTTCGGCCTGTACCACCAATAACAGTGCACCTTCCGACGCGGGACTGTGGGATTCCTGTTGCTTTCCCTGAATCATGATGGAAGTTGGATCAGTTGCCCGTTCAAAACCCTCGCGAGCAACGCCTTTGTATTAATCCGGGTCATCAAACCGAAGCTCAATGGGTTTTTAAGAAATCCACGAATCACACGGTGGAAAAAAACACACACACACACACACAAGTGATCTCCTTTGATTCGGGCGCGGAGGGAGGGGGGAGCAAATGACTTGGAAAGGAGAGGAAAAAATGATGCACGTCCTCAGAGAGTGTTGGCGGTCGTCCTTTCCTTATCCACGAATGAGAGGGCAAATGCTCGAAGAACGAGCTCCAAGTGAATTCCGTGCTGATCTCAAATAAAAGTGAAGAGCCAAGCAGCCTTGAATTTTCACATTATGGGCACACGGGAATCCACCTTAAAGGAGCAACCTATCTAAAGGGAATAGCTCGTTCTTGAGTGAATGATCGCTTTCTGATTTCCTAAAAGTATAGATTACTCTCTAAGGATGTACACTGCATTGTCCACGTTTTCCTAGGCGCGTAGCAGTGTACATGCAGGTCGCTTTCCGATGCAGCGAGGTTGCGGGGAATGCATCTAGGGAAGAAAATGCTGTCGATGGCTCAGGAAGAGAAAAAAAAAAAAAAATTCTACGAGGACCCACAACCTTGTTTTGTTGCTGAGATTGGGAATTATCACAGGTTTCGATTTGCTCCAAAATGAGGATGCAAAGGGCCCCGGAGTCATTGTGAGGTCCCGGATGAAAGCAGAGCAAAAGTATCAGGAATAGTACCAGTCAGTTTGCACCGTCAGGGGAGGGGAAGGGGAAACGCCTCAGGCGCTCAGGGTGCCAAAGTGACCTACATTCCAGCAGCTTCACGACAAGATGTGCTTAGACAGAGAAAATTCGCCTACTGATGCGAGGAACAGGAAACAGAGAACCGTTGGGGATAAAAACCTGCTAAGGCGCAACTTCACGCTCGTATGCAAGCGATTGCGCAAGAGGAAAAGACGACAGTCGTTCGGTTCAGATCACTGGAAAGAAGACGCCTGTAACTTTTTATTTCTCAGCGCTGCTTGGAGTTTCGGAAACTCGTTAGATGGTCGTGCAGGTTTCAACTCCTCTTGTGAGAGACAACTGATTTACATCTGCAGCTGCAAGGCCTCCTTCTTGGGAAATTGCGCTCCGCGGATGTTCAAAGATGAAGCACAGGCAGTAAGGAAATGACTTTCCATGAAGTGCCTCAGGAAACTGGACTGCATAAACCGGAGCACACTCTCGTCTCATCCGCACAAACTTCTTGAATCCCCTGCTGACTGGTAACCAAGCAACAGGAGAGTATACGAAGGGTTGAGTTTATTATTTATTCGAAGTTTGCATGGCAAGACTTTAAGAAAGTAATCCTGCAGTATCTAAAACACTGTCTTGTAATCGTGGGATGTGTTTTGTTTCGTTCACATTAGCTTTTCGAGAAAGTCACACGGCTTTTTGATACGAACGCTCATTTGTTCTCATAAAGAAGTTATATGATGAAAAAGGCATCCAGAAAAGCAGAATGATGGAACGATGGGTCCCCTTTTCAGAATGAAAATGATCACTGAAATTTGACAAAGTCCATTTAAAAAGGATGGGATACATATAAATGCCACTCAGCTGAACAGACACGGCGGCTTTCGATGTGCATTACTATGGCAACTACCTCAATATAATGGGCAGATATTCACCAAGACTGCTCGTTTGAGTCATTATTTTAGGGTGTTCGTGATGTACCCTCAGAACCGGGCATCAGAGGATGCACCCTATACGTTCATTTGCTGAAAGTATTTTTTTTCTTCTCCTCTTTAGATATGCTTATAACCTTTGCTGGAGAATGCCGTCTTGACATTTTAGCTACAGCGTTAAGCACGACTCAGCCAATAACTCCTCTTCCTCTTGTAGAAAAGATTTAGAAGTCCTTATAGCCATTGCCGCTTCTATCATTGCTTCAAAAGTTTTATTGCAATGTCATCTTACTTTCATGGGTTGCAACATTCGCGTATTCACGCGAGGTTCCTTTCATCCTGGACATGACAAGAACACCAGACAGACATGGGATTTAATTAACGAGGTAGTTGTCACGTGTCCATTTGTTTTTTTTTTCCTTCGAAACTCTTTACGAGCACTGTGTTCTTCGGCTCTCGGGAAACCTGACCGCGACGTCGTACACGGAATCGACGAAAATTTGTTCTCTTTCGAATCGCCCACTCTTCCTTTTTCCCCCTCCCCTTAAAATCTGATCTTTGGTTCCTGCGATGGACTCTTTCCAGGCGTCGGCAGCACCAGAATCTTCGACCACGTATGATGTGAGTTTGGACGATTCGGAGAAGATTAGTGCGAGAGAGTGGTACTCGGAAGAGCTGATAAGATGAGGAACGGGACATCAAGGCACTATGCGATATCATGAGTCCTAGAGTCCTTTGTGGTTGTTTATACAATCTAATTGATGTTTGCTCTATCTTCTGCTTTAATTTCATCTCTCGATGCTCGCGTGTTTATTCGTAGTTCCGTGTGCTTTGCTTTTAGCGGAATTTCTTGATGACCATCACGTGATGTTTCGCATTGTAGTCAGCCGTATAGGAGGAATGCCTTGAGAACTTTCACCTAATTCTCACCCGGATCCCTGTTGCCTACTGTGCGTAGGGGAGTGATTCGCGCCGTTTTCGTAAGAGATTCCAATCCGCAATTCTGTTTTTAGTTTCGGATGTCGGATTCTGGGAGTTGAAAATCTTCATTTGGAATTCCTCAGACGGAGGGGGGGAGGAAACACAAGAATTCGGAGTTCACCCTTGGCTATCCGACCGTTTCCTTCGCCGCCTTGCATCCTCGCTGAAAGTTTGCTCGGAAAAGATGATGCAAGGAAAGGGAAGAATCGTAGCTGTTGGATGGCGACTTCGGGGATAACCAAATCAGCACCAGATATGTTTTCCTGTACCTGCACTTTACGACAAATGCAAAATCCACGCCAGCGTAAATCAGTGTCAGCAAGGAGACACGGCATGGCTGCCCACACTTGAGCATCGCGTGTGTTTCTCGTGGATCCACTGGCCTGAATGAAAACAGAGCTGGAAAAGAATAAATGACATAAAGTTCCTTGGCGCAGTCCCTGCAAGACAGCACAGTGGCCGCACAGGATTCAAGCTAAAGCCTTCCAAGCGTCTTTCGTTTCGGCCGGGTGGCTTTACTCTTGTAGCGAGTTCGATGGTGATGATCTTCTGAATCCGAGCACAGACCTTGAATCTGCCCTTGAAAAGAATGGATTCCAAGTGGTCGGATTCACGAGAAGAGAGAGGTGGTTTGGGCTCCTCATGAATCTGAACTTAGATCGATGCAGTTGTAAATGGGAAGAAAGTAGAGAATAGAACTTTTGTAGAAGGGCTCCTCCGTGTGTTTTCTTGTCTTAAGAGCTCCATTGTAAAGTTCATTGTACAGCATGCTTTGTTTGCTTATTTTCAACATCATGACTCACGTGTTTCAGGTAAAAGCAAAAGAAATTGCACAGCTCTAATTTTGATGCTCACTACACCCAATGCAGGTCTGGTTGCTGCAGCTTAACATGTTTAAGAATGCATGTATCACCATGCATTCTTATGGAATTGTACCTCTGCATTTCAGTTTGCTTCCTAGGATTCTCACTCAACCTCTATCTATTAGTCATCAACGGAACCCATTACTCGCGAACGTTCGCGCGTTCGGTGACTCAAATTAATGGTCGATGATACCGGACTCAGACTACATGGTTGTGGTACAACCACCTAAGATCGTGGGGCGAGAAAGACAAATAACTGTAATTTCATGCAATGGGAACGCTTCTCGCAAAAGTCACGTGTGTTAGCGCTGCCACCATCAGGCTGTTGATTTCATGGAAGGTGGGCACATGGAGAGAGGTTCTGCCCTTCGCGAAGAAAGGAAGCAGGAAGAATGCTATTGGTCGGGTTTACAGCAGACTGCGGGGAGAGCAGTCGGAATGTCCACGTCTGTGAGCGTAGGAAAGCATTTGCAGGATGTCTCTCGAGGACACCAAGGCTCCAGCGCGAGTCGGTTCCGGGTGTGAGCCCACCAAATGCAGCATCCACGCGTCTTCTGCGAGCAGCAGTTGAAAGGGAGAATTCCGCCATTACGCAGCGAAACTCGCTGCCGTTGATTACGGGGGAAAGTGATTAAAAAGCATCCCATGCTTCATAAGCTTCAAGAGCTGAGTTACTACACAGTGAATTTATTAATATGCTGTGTCACATGTGTGACTGAGTTCACGATGCTATTATCACTTGGACGTATTTCAAGCATGAAGAGAGAAAACGATGCTCTGACGGCGGACACAGTGGAGATTTTCGTTTCGTCCGAAGTGCATATGGAAATCTGCCCGACGGTGATCAGTTGTTTCCTCTCTTTCGCTGTGTTTCCGTTTCTCGGATTACCTCGCGCTTCCATCCAAGACGATAATTTTTCCCAGTGCATCCACACGATTTCTTCTTCCCCATTTCCAAATTTATCGAGCATGAGCACATTCTGAGCATCCGTGTGGATGAGACCTGGAATCCGAATTTCTCTCAACTTGATCGAATTGCATCGATCAAGAACCTGTGAAGCACCAGGGAAGAAACTCTCTTAACGTGCAGAACCCAATCAATGGGTCTCAACCGGTTCTTTCGTCTGCTTTCGATACAGTTAAATCCAAAGGGGGCACTTATAGAAGGTCTCGTGGATGGTGAAGGCTCAGTTCTTTTCCCAGTGGTAGCATCCGTCTTTCTCCTCGTTGCTAATTCCTCTCTTAGAATGCTGGTTAGCAGCAGTGCAACTCCGGTCACAGGAGGGGAGGATGCCCCCCTTTTCGATCTGTCGAAAGACGTAAAGGCGTCCTTCTGCTAGCCGGTTCCACCATCCTCCAAAACGCCGACAGACAGTGAAGACGAAATCACTCCAGAAATCCCACAAAGTACGTCATAGGCGAAGGATTTTCTGGGAATCCTCCATCTCAAAACCTTCGTCCTCTATTTTCTATTTGTGTGGCTTCAAGTTTTTCATGCAGTGGTACCTTTTCTTGATTTCATTTTCCTTCTCTCTCGAACCAAAGAAGCCCCAATCGAAGACGGGCCCTTCGGAAAGAGTTCCAGCAGCATCCGTTGTTTCCGTGTTAGTTACCACGCACCCTCATCCAAACCAGACTGAATATCGTTGCGAAGGTCTTCCTCCGCCGTTCCTTGGCCCAGGAGAGACAAACTATTAATTATGAAAATAATTGGGCGGGTTGTTTCATTTTTCTGCGCTACTTCTGAATCCCGGATTAGTCGAAAGGATGCAGTTCTAGGCAATTCGGCTTTCCTCTCTCCTAGTCGGCCGCGTTTTCCCTTTCATACATCACAATTAAGAAAAGGAGTCGCGTATTTCTGAATTAATTATCCAGCTTCCTACTTATGGACCAACTTATTACGTCTGTGTGTTTTCGAGCAGTGTTTTCCGAAACGCGCACGGACGTGTTCGTGAAAATCGACTCCTCCCAGGAACGCCGTTCTCATGCCTCACCTGATGTGCTAGGCGAACCCACTTGTGCCGCTGAAATATTCCTTCTGCTCATCATCGAATTTTTTTTCTTTTGATTTTTACGCTCCACGAGGGTGAGCTGAAGGGCTGTTCAAGGAATACGCGTGTTCCAATCAAATCTTTTCCCCGACTTCCAGATGCATAGAGTTCAGGCTCAATTAATTCCAATACGACTTCTTCCTCCCTACCCCCTGTCTTCCTTTAGAAACGGCAGCTGACCGGTCAGGACACTGGATGCAAGATGACGTCATCCGGCTTTGAATCAGCTCGTACAGCTGTTCGGTTCTCCGGCGTTAAAACCTCTGAGTACGGTAGTACTGGCCGAGAGCAGCAGCGGAAGCGGTTCCATCGTACGGAATTTCTCTCTGTTCCCAAACAGAGCAACTCGCATGTGGGAAGTCGGCTGAACGAGTTGCAGAAACTCTCCTACGTGGAGTACCTGAAGAGTGGTGGAGCAAAGGTCAGGACGGAAAATGTATCCTGCTCCAAGTGCAAACAACTCACCATGAAAGATCGATGTTTCTGCCGCTCTACTGTGCCGGTAGTCACTGATGTCGAGCGGTAGGTCCTCTCTGTTTGAGCAGCATGATCCGTGGTGGTTACGTGTGGTTTCCCTGTTGTTGTTGTTGTTGTTGCCTTGTCGTTGACCACCGCGCCCTCTGGAATGAACCGTCGCCTCTGATCGATTGCGATTTCCATGGGAGAGTCAACCGGTGTGACGGAACGAGTGTGTGTCCCTTCCTTTCAAATCTCCGTTGACTGAAGTCACCTAAGGGAGAGCGAATCGTCGCAGCGGTCCCTTCCCCCAAGAATACGCCACCCACTGCCTGCTTTTGATTTTGTGTTTTTTTCCCGTTTTCTTGGGGGAAAAAAAAAAAAAAAAAAAACGGCAGTTCTTTTTTGGAGGTAATTCGGTAAACAAGTTTAGATCGAAACAGAAGAAAATCAGAGCTGGACTCGTGGTGGCTCGATTCCCCCCCTCCCATCCTCCATGTACTCCGGCTAATGGATCTTCAAAACCGAAATTGATTTTTTTTTTCCTATCCAAGCCGTAAAAAACTCACCACACGCTCGCGCGCGTGCGTTTTTTTTTTTTTTTTTGGCACTCTTCTGGTGAACACGCTTCACGCTCCTGCGCATGCTCGCTTCTCCCGCTCGTGCCATGCGCACGACGGCAGCAGAGCTGACCAAAGTCCCCCGCCCGTACAGAGGCCGGCTGGCACCCTATTATTCCTATGTGGCTTCTGGAACCCATGCCCGCCTTAAAGGTCATGGTGGCAGACGTGCAGCCGGTTCTGGACGCCAAGTCAGGCCTCCACCAGATCGAATCGTGCCTTGCCGGTTTCCTCAAGCGATCTTCACGCAATTCTTCCATGTGCCAGATAAAAACACTCTATCTGTGCGTCTACGCAGCATCGTGTTTTTTTTTTTCCTTCCATAAGCCCAGTAGTGACCTCATGGGGAGATCGCTGTTATTAGCCTAAGATGATAAAAATCTTTTTGGGTTCCTCTGTTTTCGCTGCTCCCCTTCCAGATTTTTTTTGGTATTCAAGGGGTGTTGAAGAACCATTCGTCGCCTCCTTAGAGGGGGCTCAGGATGCCTTTTAAACAGTGTTCACGCCAACCGAGGGTGAATGTAACTCTTCACGTGAGGGGGTAACCCAGGGGACCACCCTATGAATTCAGGAGGGCTCTGAAGGAAGGGGTCGGTGTTTTTTGCCGTGTGTGGATGTGCACGTGGGTTTCGAAGTGAGCAGAAGGACGAATGGATTCCCGAATCCTGGCCACGAGGACTGACGAATCTCGCGCGCGTTTTCCACATCCACACGCCCACTCACACAGTCTCACGTGGAAAAGTTCCAATTTCCTTTTCGAACAGGACAGTGCCTAGTAAAAATCCAGGGTTGCCCCGTTACTAGCGCCGCTTGCAAGCAATGATCCCTGTGACGCTTGCTCCCCATGGAGGGCCCTATCTTGATTGGTTTCGAGAAAATGAGGATCCGTGGTTCCGCTAGAAAAGCAAAAAAAAACACACATACACAGAAAGTGGAAAAGAAGGTGACGACGAAGAAGAAAATACCTCGCATAGAGAGCACTCTGAGAAACTCTTTCCTGTTCCTGAGTTTCTTCCCTTCCCTTGGAAACCGTTGTGTGCGCGTTTTGCCCCAGGGAACGCGCCTGCTTCCCTGCTGATGAAACAAATGGCCGTCCTCGCTGTTGACAGATCGATGCGGGGATGGTTAACCGAAATCGAAGTGTTTGAACTGGCATGCCCAGTGCAGGTTGATGACGCGCGGATGCCGTGGGGTAGTCGACGCACGTGGTTTCGAACGGTCCCGGTTATCGTCATCGATGGTAACGCCCCATCGGACACCTTCGCTCCTGCGCCGTGCAACCCAGGTTCTCAAACGAAACAAAAAAAACCACACAAGGGAGCCGGCTTCTCAGAGGAGGCGGTTCTTGCTCCGGATGCTCTGCGACAAGTGTTCGCACCAACAACTGCACTTTCCTCTTCCCTTCCATTTTTTTTAAAAAAAAAATAAATAAAAATAAAAACGAAAAACAAGGTCTACTCCCCCTCCCTTTTTGATGTGCATTTGTTATTAAGATAGAATAACAGCGCGTTTGATCAGATCAGCTGCTCTGCCTCCATTTGATTTTTCCGCACTGCAGTGGAAGAACGGTAATGGCTTGAGAAGTGTTTTAAGACAAGTCAGCCTCGCATCTGCAACACCAACCCCCGATTAGTGTGACAGATACGTCGCGAATGTCCCGCATCAAACCGAGTGAAGTTAAGCGAGTGCAGATTCCAGCAGAAAATAGGGGGATGAATTGCGAAAGGTCCATAAGTTTCTCGAAACGAGGCAAACAAGCAGGAATCTGATTTTAGGGGTAAATTTCCCTCCCTGAAGCCGGGGAGAAGGAGACGGAGTGTTCCGCATCGAAGTGCTCCCGCAAGAACTCCGTTCCATCGGACGGAGTTCGATGAACGCGGAGAAACTTCCGCGGTCTTCATCGCAAAATTTCCGGTTCTTCTCGGCTTGAGCAACGCACCATCGAGAGGCGACAGTCCGTGAAGGAGGGGAGGGGGGGTTCAGCATTAAAAACACACACAAAATGCAGCATTGCAAGGGGGGCCACTGTGAGTGGAACCCTTTCGTTAACCAGTGGGTTAGGGACGTTTGCCCGACGAAATACATGCAGTCCAGACGATGCACTGCAGCCAAAATGGCGGAATGGCGAAACGTCAGGAACGAGCAGAGGGACAAACGGAGCAATGCGGTCACGTGAAGGGTAGTAGGTGGCGGCTGTCGGACAAAAAGCGAAAGCACCACGGCGGAGCGCCGAACATCACAAGTTCCGTGAGGCATGCGCATCTTCGGCGCTTCCAAAAAAAAAAAAAGATTCCTTCCACGACTCAGCCGACCGGGGAGCACGGAGGAGCCTCAGGTATCAAAGAAGTTACGCTCAGTCTGCTCAGCATGACCTCATTGATGTGCGATGTCTCTCCCTCTCGGGGACCGGTTCCCCTTTTCCCGCCTTCCTGCTCCTAAATCGGAGACAGCTCGTCGAGACGGAAAAAGCGCTCCCGGGCTGCGACCAACCCGTGCTCAAGATGTGTGCGTGCTTTGAATGAATCCGCTGCTTCGAATCCGCGAGAGTGGGAGTCATTCGGCCTTCCCCTGAGCTTCCCACTTCTTGCAGATGGAAGCAGAGCAGATTCCGCTCGTGGACCGAATTGATAGAACTAATCTCTCCGCATGGACAGGGGGATCTGGGAAAAATGCCCGTGGAAGACAATGGGACGGTCTCCCCAGTTTTACGGGCGCTTCGCGAAGGGAGAGGAAAAAACCTGAGACATCCGGAAATGGATGCAGCAAATTCGACGGGACTTAACTGTCGAAAGACCCTCAGGACTTCGAGAGTCCTTGAAAAATCAGAACGAAGACCTGGATGAAGGACAGAAGCAGAAGAATCCGGAGGAGCTGATCTCGGCGAAGAATTCGCTTGAAGAATTCATCCCCAACCAGAAGAAGCGCCCGTCTTCGCTTGTCTTCTGCAGAAGCCGACACCCACCATCCGGAGGCTTGTTCGGCTTATTGGAAATTCCTCTCTTTCAGAAGGGGAATTTCCTCCTTCACGACTAACGTCATGGAAGTACCAATTGCTGTTTGTCCGTTTTCCTTTTTCAAATCTCTTTTCTCTTCTGAAGACGATGTTCACGGTTTCGCCTCGCTTGAAATTATCCCGTGGTCCATTTCCGAAACGGATGGGAGCGCTTCACTGCTGAACTTTCCTCACCAACGATGCCTCATCCGTTTTACAGGACCCGATTCATCTCTCTTCAATGTTGGAACTCCCCAGCCAGTGAATCCTGGGGCTTGCGATGGCTTTCCCCGTCTTTGCTCACCAAACGAGGAGAATGCAGTTGTCCTGCGTTTTTCTCTCTTTCTCTTCCCCCTTCCCAGGGGATGAGACGTTTCCGCCTGAGGTTTGGCAGAACACCTGGAGGAGCGAAGCCCAAAGCTTCCGAACCACCGCCTCCTCTCGCGTTCATCCGTCAAGACAGAGAGAAATCCTCCTCCTTCTTTCCACTCGGAAGACTGAAACCGCTCGCTGCCATCTTCCTTCCATGTGCGCGACTCTAGCGGATTATGGAAGAAGGCGAAGAGCTCCATCGGTCTCTTCGAATATTTGCCATTCCCTTGATGGACGGAATATCTTGGATTGTCCATGTGCCCTCTCACGTCCTTAGCTCCGAGCTCAGCAGCAGCTCTCCGCGTCTCCGTTTCCTGAAATCTGGAGCACCTTTTCGCGGGCGACTGGACCCACACAGTACTCGGGAGCGATGAAAGTTCACCCTTCAGCTTCGGCGGTCCCAGTACCACCAGTACCAGTATTTCGGAGGACTCCGGAGCAGCAGCCGTTCTGGTTCCTTGAAGGAGAACTGCTGAGCATCGGGGCCACCCTTCCTAAAGTGCTTTCCCGCGGGAGGAAGATCACCAGCCATTCATCTCCCACGACACTTTCACGGTGGCCCTCCGATGGAGCCGCGTCCCCGAGATCGCGGGTCGCGGGCCCTCTGTCCGTCTACCCTCCGGTTCCTGATCTTGCATTTCGCTCGTGTCTTGACTCATCGCGTGCGCTTTTGTTTCCCTTGCGAGTGGCGCTCGCGAACTCCGCAAGAATCGCCAGGGTCGCGACTGCATTCATCGAGAGACTTCTTGCCCACTAGCTCTCCATCTGGCGTTTAGGATGCCGGCGAATCTGCTCGTTTTCTGGTCCATTGGGGAACGCGGTTGATGCATTCCTTTCTGATGCAGCAACACTCAACTGGTGATAAGATGAGCAGGATGCCTGGGAAGCTACAAGGGGAGAGGAAGGGCGTTCCCCTGAAATCCTCCAGTCCCTGCGTACGCCCCGCCGTCGTCATTCCGTATCGCCCGAGAGACCGCTGGGTTCCGAGCGGGAACGAATGTTCCAGCCTCCTCATCTTTGGAGACACGCACTGCCGGGGTCATACCAGGGGAGGGAGACTGGGAGACTGGACGCGGCAGGTGTGGCAGGGGTGAGGTCGGCTCCATTCTTTCGTTTTCACCTTCCCGGATCTTCCGGGTCCATGATGGGCAGGGCTCCCGCCACATCACCTGGTTTCGCTTCCCGAACCTTTCCGGATGACCCGAATCGGCGAGAGAGTGAGTTCTCCGAACTCCCGGCGGGAGCGGTCACACACCCATCCTTGCTTCCTTAGAGCTGGGCAGCAGCGGCTTCCAGGAAGCTCTTCTTTCGGAATTCCCTTACTGTCCCCGCATCCCCAACCGCGAGAGAACGAAAACCAAGGATTGCCCCTCCCCCTTCCGCCCCTTTCCGCTTTTCGTGAAGCGGAATTGCAGGGAATCCGTGTGACCCAGAAACCGATGCCACTTGGAGAACAACAAAGGTAGTGATTTTAATCGAATGGGGTTTTCGGGAGTCCCAATTCCGACCGCTTCTCCCGTAAAAACCCACCGTCAAAGAACTTGCCCCCCCCCCACGTCCCACTCGTGCCGGAGGAACCCGTACGCGCCGTCCTCTCTGTCGCTTAGACGAGAGTGCGCGAGGAGGGGAGGAGGGGAAGAGCATTGGCCGAAGGATAGAAGACTGAGCACCAGGGTCTTTTGGAGACAAAGAAATCATCCGGAGAAACCGGAGGGCAGGGATGAGGGGATAGTGGAGAAGGGCAAAGACAGAAGGGAGGAAGAGAAGGGAAGGAGGGTGAGATGCACCCTTGGACTTTCCTTCCGATGATCCCATTCGGCCGCCCGTCCAGGAAGGTCGGTCATCCCCTTCCTTTCGAGGACCTCCTGGAGCGCCGCCATCCAGTTGCTTTCGGAGGAACGGCGTCGCCTGCGAGACGCAAAGGGAAGGAGAAAGGGAGGGGGTGAAAGGGGGTGAAGAGGAGGAAATCGGGGGTCTTAAGGCGGGGAAGAAGATACGAGGGCCTTCCATCGGGGATGGACACCCTCCCTCCCCTTTCTAGCTCTCCCTCCTCCTCCTCTCTGGGCGATGGCGCTGTGGAAAGCGCGAGTTGCCCCGGGAGCGGTTTGGACCTGCTGTACCCGTTTCCGAGGAGCTCTCGTAGCCGCGAACGAGGGAGGAGGGAGGGATTGAGTCGGATCGCTGCCTTGTTCCATCCCTCCATCCTTCCTCGGAGCAATCGCACACGTCAGCAAAAACTCCCCCAAAATCCGGAAGGCAGCCTCAGGAAGAAGGCCCCTGGATGAAGACGTGGCGAACAAGGAGGAGGGAGAAGGGCGAACTCCCCCTCCTGTGAAAAAAAACCAGAGGTGTGGGGAGGACTGCTGGACTCCTCCCGCCAGCTTTTCCCTTCTCGCCTTCCTCGTTTCATGGTCCCGCTGCGGCATCCCGGGAAGAGCCCGGGAGGGAGGATGCCGGGATTCGGAGGCACACATTTCTCTGGGATGCTACCAGTGGATCAATTTATTGGTCCATTTAGCCTCGCATAGGAGCAGCCGAGGTGAAAACGGGGAAGGAAGAGGATCGAGGGAGCAACCGCCTGTATCGGTGCCTAAGGCGACGGGAGGAAGACCGAAGGAAGGTGCCTCGGCAGGGAGAACGAGGGAGCCAGACTGCCTTCCGGAACCCAGGAGAGCTGGGTGCAAAGGGGAGAGGAGTTTCAGGAAGGTGCCCCTCCCTCCTGGGAAGCGCGCGTGAAGGGCGAGCTGGTCTTCTTGGGGGGATGCCAAGCCTAGGGGGGGATTCCCTGAAGGCGGCAGGAGAGCCTCCGCGCCCTGGCCCTCTACCGGAAGATCATGGAGAAAGCGGCGACACGGCGCAGGGTCCAACGTACCTTCACCCCCTCAAGGAGATCAGGTCTGGGAGTCTCTCAAAGCGCGCAGGGGAGGGCCTTCTGGCTGCCTCGGGAGTTCTTGTCTAGAGCTCCTGACCGGTGGGGAGCTCCACCCACCGACCTCCGGGATGCCTCTACCTCCGTAGCGGGCTAAGAGGCGCGTGGGATGCGCATCATGTGGGGCTGAGGAGCCCTCACCCTGAGATCTTGTTCCCTCCTTCGCCGCTCAAGTGCTCAGAGCGCGGCTCTGGAGATGTCCACGCTCTCACCCTTTCCCTTGCCTCCTACGAAGGTCCCTAGACTTCGTGAACAGCTAGGAGGAGGTGGAAGAGGTGGGAGGGGGGGGGGAAGAAGGAAGCGACCTTGCGATCCCCTCTTTCCCCTGACGGCCACCTGACCGCGGAAAAAGAGGAAGAGAGCCGTCCGCTGCTGCCTCGATTCAGTAGGGAGACCCTTACGACGAGGAATGCGGGGAGGGTGGCTTTGGATCGTGTGGCAAGTAAGGTTCCATCTCCGAGCAAGGCCCGGAAGTGACCCCCACTAGGGAGGGAGGAGAGGGTAGAGGTCACGATCGACAGATTCGATTCCTCAAAGGACCTCTCAGTTCTGAGAGTGGGGCAAGCCGATGCATCCGAAGCATCGCGACGGAGCAACCAGTGGCAGCGCCGCCCGTAGGTGTAGAGGAGAAGCGCTCTTTCTCTCGCTGATTTCGAAGGCCCAAGCCGTGACTGCAGTGCCGGATGGCCCTCCCGACTAGGAAATGCCCGCAGACTCCACCAGGAGCGGCGAGAAGATGAAGCTGTCCCGATCGTCCATCCAGAAAGTCCAACTCGAAACGCGACCAAGAGGAAGTCTGTAAGGAATCATGCAGCCGACTTCTGCCATCCGCGGCTTCTCAGGAAGCCACAGCCACGCTGGAAGCAGCCCCTCCCGGTCGGAATTCTCAAGGAGTCGAGGTCAAAGCGGACCCTGCCCTCGACCCCGGAAAGCGGCCGACGACCCTTGATGGAACGAAGGGAATCAGGGGAAGGATTGACGAGCCCTGCTGGGATGGGAGCCCGGTCACGTCATCTCCAGCGCCCCCTCTTGCACAACGAGCACCCACCTCAGACAGGGAAGACACGCACGCCCCTTTCTTACCGTGCTGCCGAAATGACTGCGGGGGTCACCGAAGGAAGAGGGTTACCGAAGGTTCCAGATTTCGGACTACGGGGATCACTCAGAGGTCTGCTATCAGCCAGCTAGTCTAGAAACGCCACAGCTCGATTCACCTGGAAGAGGATCAGACCGAATGAGGCCCTCGAGTGTCCAGTACCACGTGAGCGCAGAGCGTGGGGCTCAAGAAAATCCAGACCCCCGGACGAAGACCAGGAATAACGTGACGAAAGCTTGTGAGCTGAACGGAAGGAGCCAAGGTGGTGCATCCTGTTCGAGCCGAGGTCAGCGAGACATGGCTGGGAACTCCGGGCTGTCCTGGGATACTGCGCGTCCTCGAGGAACAAAAGGGAGAAGAGCTCTTAGCCACAGAAGAAATGCGCAACGGGCCAAGGAGAGGGCCAAAGGATTTCGCTGCAGCAGGGACCCTGGAGCACAGACCTTCCTCCCGTCGGCAGTGTTCTCCCCTCTCTCCCCACTCTCGTCTAAGCAAGCGGGGACATGGCACGTACGGTTTCTTTTGTCATGAGCGTGAGACGTGGGAGGGCGAGTTCTTTGACGGTGAGTTTTTACGGCAGAAGCATCTCTTGGGAAACGGGCGACCAGCGGCTGCAAACGAAACGGGCGGCGTCCTCCAAGAGGTCCGGGCTACAGCGTGAGGAGGCTGATCACTAAACGAGACTTTAGCAAACGTTCGGTTCCACGCGCTCGGGATGTCCGGTGCTCCCACATTCCTGGTCGTGCAAGGGTAGTGCATGCTTTGGCAAGGGATGACTCCTCCCCATGCCGACCGCAAGGATCTTTGGGTCTTTTTTGCAAGCTCGATGGCACGGGAATTTAAGAGGGTCGTTGGCCATGCGAACGATCCGCAAACGAGTCCGACTGTCGTCGTGCAGAAGCCGAAAGCTGACCTCGGATACGGCTAGCGGGAAAGTTCGGCTCTCTGCCTCTTCGGGCATTGAGTGCTCCGCCCGAACAACCTGACTCGCCTTCTTTCTGAAATTTCGAACCCTGCGAACTCAGGAAGGCCGTCTCTCTTACGCTTGGTAAGCAGAACTGGCTCTGTGGGATGAACCAAACGTTGGGCTACGGCGACCTTTGCGACGCTCATCAGATCCCATGAAAGGTGTTAGTTGCTATGGACAGCAGGACGGTGGCCATGGGGATCGGAATCCGCTAAGGAGTGTGTAACGAATTACCTGCCGAAGCAACTAGTCCTGAAAATGGATGGCGCTTAAGCATCGAGCCCAACCGCCTGGGACAGAGCTGTTTCTGCCTTCCGAGCGTGTTCCAGAGGACGGCGGCAGGTTCCTCAGGTCCCGGCGAGTAGGACGGTGCACGCAGAAGGGTTTGGGCGCGAGCTTGCCTGGAGCCGCCGTCGGCGCAGATCTTGGTGGTAGTTGCAAATACTCTAGTGAGATCCTAGAGGTCTGATGTGGAGAAGAGTTCCATGCGAACAGCCTTTCAGCACGGTTCAGTCGATCCTAAGTCCCCGGAGAAAGTCCTCCTCGAGGAGCACCGGCCAGAGAGAGCTCTTCCCAAGAGCGAGTCGCCCCGATACACCGCTCTCTGAAATGGTCAACAGATTCCATCTTCAAGAACCGAATTCGAACCCACGCGAGCGGGCGCGGCAGAGCAGCAGCCAATCCGTTCTTATCTTTCTGGATCGTGGCGCGAGGAAGGATCTTGAGGCAACAAATCGACAAGACTGCTCCTCCGGCTTGCGCAGATGCGAAGGAGGCAGGAAAGTTCCCGAAAGACCTATAAAGGATCTGTTTGGATGCGAGGTCGCCGAACTAATGAGGGATGGATTCGGCGGGAGGATGCAAATCCACTGGAAGCACGGCGCGAAGAATCTCCAGATTCCTTTTGCCACTTTGCCATGTAGGATAGAGGGAACGGAGGAGGCCCAAACGCTAGAATTTCAGATTCCAGGATCAAAGAATTCTGACGCCGAGTTTTCGAAGGATCTCGCCAACTTCCTCGCTGAAGGCATCCAGTAATTGGTTGGCACATCTCATGTTATTAAAGGAATTCCTTAGGAGACACTACGAGGCAGCCAGCCTGTAATAGTTGAGGCTGCTGAGCTCCAGAGTGCGGTTTCCTTGGTTCTTTCAAGATGCTTCGGGTATTTTCGTTTTCATCTGGATGTCTTTCCATCCAAGCTGTTCTCCTTTTAGCTGGCACGAAATCTTCTCATTCGGGAATCACGGGAACAGATCGCTTTTGCCGCTCTTCTGCGAACTACGCGACACGACAATAGCTTTAGCGACCTATCTATCGGGGAGACAAGGGGGACTTGCACAACCCCCTCGCTCTGCCGAAACAGTTCGAACTTTCACTCCGTGCCTGAGAAAGAAGCCTGAAAGTGCACCTCCCACTATGATCTCAGTTCTCTCTTTTTTATACTAAGTTTGCTCATGTCGATTCTCCCTTGCATGAAGAGCAACTGCTCCACCGGTTTCCTTGGCTTCCCTGCAGCGAACCTTTCCTCGTTTTATCCCGGCCAAAGCTTCAGAGGTGCGATGCATCGCACTGGGCCATAAAGGCACCGTTGAGTGAGTTCCCGCTGATCCATGGAAGCTTGCAGTTTGCTGGGTTATTATTTTTAAATGGATCTTGCGAACACTAAAAGTCCAGGAAAGAGGGAAGGAGAAATATTGGGCTTGGAGAAGAGACAGAATTCTTACTACGAGCAATCAAGTAGTCTTCCACATTTAGTTTGCTGATAAGTTTTCCCGAAAAACGTGCTATTCTAATTTAGAAGTCTCGTGAAAGGAGACTCATACTGATTCAATATTCATTTGGTTTCGGAATCGAAAAAAAGTTCTTGCAGCAGCAACCCATTATTCTCCATTTTGCTTCAAGTCCATTCTGCTCTGGGCATTGCTCCCACCTCTTTTTAGATCTGAAGAAAGATTTCCATTCGCAAAAACAAAGGCAAAGAGAGGAAATAGATTAACGACATGTGGCCGCTATGAACTATTGCAACGTTCCCGGCATAAAGCTTCTCCGACTTCAGCTTTCGTTTCTCGTTGTCCAGCACTGTCTTCGCATCTACCCAGGGGACCGAGGCAACCGAAATGAGCAGTGTAAGGCACTCCGAGGAGTGGCAATAAAATTCTTCGATGCCACCTCCAGGTCAACAGATGCAACGGCATTCCCCGTTGTATCTCTATTTTCAGAGAGCGCAAACTCTGTGGGTGCATCTTCAGTGGCTCACGATGGGGAAGGGGGTGTGTGACAGCAGTAGTACTCGGAACACTCACCAGACGTGCTTTAAAAAGCCGATCGTACAAATTGCGGACACAGGAATGAGATTTCGGAGAGTGTGGTTTCTGGTGACGGCATAGATACACATCAATGTTTCAGAAACGCATCGCCGCTGGACCCACGGCAGTGCAAGCTGGACTGTGTGCAGAATGTGAACTGGAAACTGTCTCTGAAAATGTTTCGGAAGAAATCAGTACATCAGCTCCGAAAATGTGATCTTGAGTCCTGTTAATGAGTCGGAAACCGGAGAACTTGGATTCACTCCAAAAGTCCAAGAGATTTAGACAAATGAAATTATTGGTAGTGCTCTGAAACGAAAGGTTAGAACATGAGGTCTTGTATTTTCTGCCTACCATGGCAACTCCAGAAATTTATATTTGTAAACCATGCCGGTTGTCTGAAAAGAAACTATAGCAAGGAATGGATTTTCGTTTATTATTCTGATGAGAAAAATACCATATTTCCAGTACTTTGAAATTTTAGTGCTTTTGCGAGGTTTCGTATCACCGAAGAACTTATATGACCCAGCTAGAGGATCATGTGACCATTCTCATTCCGTCACGTGCCTTCCAATCGAGCTAATGCTTTTGATTTTGCGTCGCTCGTAACAGGAAAACACGAGGGAACGCTGACCACCACCACAGTGGCCGAGCAAAATGCCTTTCACGGCTCCATGCTTTTTCGGAACCTTTTCGTTCACGTGACCCAGGTAATCCTTGGTTACAATTACGAGTTTTCCGTTGTTCTTGGCTGTGGTTGAGCAAACTAGCATTCCAGGAGAGGAACGTTCTGAAACCAAGAAACCGATTTTTTGTACCGTCTAAAAAGGCGGATAGCTGCGGGAGGATTTCTCAATGCAGCCTTCGAGCAGTCGTGGAAAAAAAAAAAAAAACACATTTTCATACGATCTCATTCTATATTTGTTCACCTGCCTCTCAAGATACAGAGCACCACGCGCGCTGCATGTCCTGTCCGCCTTATTAAATCCGGGATAAGTACAAAAATGTACGAATGTTCCTGTAAAATGAAAGCCTGCACTGAACCACCACCATTGAGTTTCACGAGCACACCTACTCAGCACAATTTCCACTTGGAAAACGCAAGCAACCGTACGAGGTCCACCGTATGCAACCTACCTGATGAAACCGTCCAACCTACAAAGTTGAGTTCCGGGGAAGAAAAAAAAAAAAAAAAAATGCACCTTATCCACTATCCAGTCCCTAGACTTTTGCAAGATAGCAGCAGAAGACACAGGAAGACACTTGGGAAATGCTGATCTGTTTATTTCTTTGCATGCTTACGCTGACTGACTGATAACTATACAGACGTCGTCTCAGTAGTCGATGCATGTACAAAAAGACAAACGGTTCTGGAACCATCTTCTGAACGGAAGGATCTTCGTGAACCTCGGGGAAGACGAATTTGGGCGAATTTCGTTTCGATTGGAACATTCCTTAGAATACATCTTTAACGTATTTCGGGTGTGGCTCTGACGTGCTTCGAAGAAGCTGAGTCCTTATAAGAAGAGCACGAAGCGAAGAAAAGCAAAGATTCCCTGCGAGTTGAATAGCCCTCTAGTAGTCAGAGATGATGAAACTTCATCTGCATGCAGGTGCGCGAGTGCCTGGCAACGAAATTTCTCCTCCTTAGCTCGAGTTTTCTGCTTGCCCCGTTTCTCAAGTGTTCCTCTAAACTTTGCAGCAAACAGTTGCAAACGTTCAATAATTGTTTTAAGATGCAGCGTGAAATCCCATCCGTTCCTCTGAAGAGTCCAGAACAAGGGCTTTGTAATGCAAGTGCACCAGATGAATATTTACGTGAGCTCTGCTGACTCGAAATTGAGTGGAACAGTGCGATATTCATGAGTGGCTAGGAGATACGGAAATTTTGCCTCGCTGACTTCCGTAAAAGCATTCATACGATCTCCACTTCAGAGATAAGCTAATGAGACCGTATCTTCACAGTTTATTAGCAGAACTTTAAACTGCTGCCCAAATTAGGGTTCGCCGGATTCCTGAACAGTTGTGTTCCAGAACACAACCAATTCCAGAAGAGCCAGTTCCGATCCTATCGATGCTGAAGGTTCGAGCTTTGAATTGGAGCGATTTTCACGGAATCCTTGTCCGCCGAATGTTCTTGTGATGAGGTTCACGGTGGTTCTCACGAGATGAGAGCTTTCAGGTTGAGACTGCTCTTCATTGGCTCTTCATCTGAGCCGTAGTCAGTAAGATCCCATGTTTAATGACTTCTACATACATGCGTTTCGATGTTCTTCCGAACTGCCATCACGTGGCAACTGTTTTCATGAGATCCCACTAAAATTTTGGGTGCTACATAAGAGATGGGCAAAAGTATTTCGCAATCTTTTCAGACAGATGGATTCACCTCCTCGACAGATGAACTGCTGAAGAGGTCTATCCGAATCAGATGTTTCATTGCTTTCGATGCGAAACGATGGGGAAGATGCGAAGAAAGAACGCATCTCTTCCGCATGGAATGCCAAGTGGAAGATATGCATTCGTAGCTTTTTTGCACTTCGATTTCGCTTTTCGACAGGGGCTTTTGAAAGTCGAAGGCGTGTTCATGAAACACGCCTCCGAGTTTGCCGTAGGGCATCCCCATTCACTGTTCGCCTTTATTTTATCGACCGTGCCACGTTCTCACGTCTACCCACAAGGCACATTTGTTCTATGTCGTTTGCGTTCATGTAGGCTTCCTTCGGAGACGCAGTTTCCCTTTCGAGAGAGAGGGATCTCCTTCGACTGCGCTTCGACTTCCACCGTGTTCACGAGGTTCAGTTCGAAAACCGGAAATCTGCAGGACTCCAAAAACAGGCGATCCCGTTTCCCCGAAACACCAGTTCCATGGTAATGCTTTTCTTAAGCGCCCTTGCTCCTTCAAACCGGATGACCCACGGCCACCTCACCTGTTTCATCCATCAGCTGACTTGGTCGCGATCGATCGCACGGCGCCGTGGTAGAGGAATGCAGGTCTTGTCCCAGTGTTCGCGTTCCTTCCCTCTGTTTGGTCTCATGGCTATGATGCCGAGTTACGTTTATGATGGTTTTATGCCGAGGAGCAGGAGGGAGATTGGTAACTAATCCTTCGTGGCAACGCGCAGTGTCAATACTATTATGCCGTGAGGGTTCACTCTAATTAGAACGCAATCACCAACTTCACTCTCATGAACGTCGAAATGGTTCCATTTTTATTTCATGTTTCCATAGAAATTGTTTTACAAACATCAACGAAATGAAGATATGCTTGATGATCTGTTCTGTTTTTTTATTGTTTGTTTTCATCATATTACCCATTTCATTGGGATGTATAATTCATCGTACTTTTTCCCGAGAGCAAGCGACTGTGTGATCCTTCCCTGCACGGGATTTCTTCCGCCATGGATTCCGTGTTGCAAGGTCACAGTTTTCTGGAAGTGCACCACGTGTTTTGTTATTTATAAGGTTTGGTTAAGAGCTCAGACGCTGAGTTTCCACTCTGTTCTTGAGTCTTCCCAAGCAAGTTTGTCTGTACCAAATGATCTGCCTGAGCTCTTACGTTGAACTCTTTCGCACGCCTACGAAATCCATTTGTACTTTACGTAAAAACGGGAGTCCATGAACGCATCTTGGACGTGACCTGTAATTCCCACGTTAGCACATTAGTGGCCATCATGTATTGGTGAACGCATGAATTCCTCAAAGTGCTGTGTTGAAAGAAAATATGTCGAAGGTGTTCTGCGAGTTTTTTTTTCCCTTTAGATATTTGCAGAGGCGTTCCTATACCTCGATTCCCATAAAAAAAGAATCTTAAGCGTAATCATCGGTGAAGCCATTCCTGATCTCGGGAAAGGTGCAGTTCCTCATGGCGCACTTTATTTTGCTCATTCGATGTAGATACGAGTACGTCTCATTCTACTGCTAACGCGTTACCATGTCAACTAAGGATGCGCAAATGCTATGCCAATCATGTCAGCTCAAAAAAAAATGCCAGCAGTCATGTGTACCCAGGCTACGAATGGTGACGATGTAAGCAGTAAGCTGACCCTGAAACCCATCATGTTCATATGTGACTGACCCCATATTCGCAAAAAGACACCATCTTGCAAATTGCAAACTCAGCAGGGTCATGGAAACAGGCTCATTGCTGCTGCTATTGGTAAGAAGGTTCAAAGGAATACAAAGTGCTCTGACCCGATATCAAGCAGTTAACTGTATTGCCGTATTAACGGTATGTCCTTAGCAGCACCCTTCTGTTTCTTTTGTATTCTTTGTACCTGGAACGAATACGGATCCCCTTTCGAGAAGTCCCGGATGGGATAACGGGAATCCTTGCTTTGCAGAGCTTCTTAGCGCAGTCGGCTGGTTCAAACGGCAAACTCCAATCTTTCGCTCTTCCCTCGGAATTTTTTCGCACTTCCCACCTTTCCCTTTCTTTAAGGAGCTCCGGGAATAAGTTTCAGGAAGGCGAGCCATCTGTTGATGTGTATCTTCGAATTCTTTTTTCAAACTTATGTACTTCTGTTTATATTTGTGATGTGAAGAAGAGCATAAACATTTGAGACGTAAAGAAGATCGAAAAGAGCCAAGATTGGTGTTTCCTTTTAGAATGATCCTTCTGCACTTGCGAAATGGAAGGATCGGTGATCCATTACTCTAACTGAATAGTTTCCGGGAAAGTTCGAGGTTTCGGTGGAGATTGACAGCTGGGTTTCTGTTTACCAGGAAAATTTTGCCGACGATTAGGTTTTTGGAAACAAGCACTATTTTTTTTTTTGTTCTTCTTCCTTTCCTTTCTCTCTCCCCCCCCCCTTCAGTTTCGTGCAGTACGAGTTTTCATGGTTTCGGTAGTTTTAAGTCTGTGAAAGTTTCTCTTTCAAGCGCTTCCTTTGTCAAAGGACTTTCCCATCTCACTTGCAATTGATGGGTGAAGTATGGCTTTCCTCCTCTCGGTCTGGAAGATGATATTACTGACCCGTTCGTTACCTGGAAGGAGATGCACCATCTCTCCCAGAGACAAGGAATCCGCGAGCATGTCGGGACTCCTCGTTCTACCACTTTGATTTGGGAGACCTGAACGCTCGATTGGAATGCTCCATCCACAGAGTGGATCCATGACGACGCATCATGGTCTATCGAATCGTGGCAGAATAGGGCTTCAGCTTTTACTAGCATCACAAATGCCCGGTTCTAAACGTGTACCAAGAGTACCTTCATTGCTTCGTAGCTTTTATTAGAGCACACGCATCGTACGAGGAAAGGCTTCCACAGTGTTTGGCTCTTGTGGCTCCCACAGAAAATCATGGCTTCCTCGGTTGTCAGCTAATCGCAAGCACTCCCCTTCATTTATTCTTTAATAGTTCTTGATAAAGTGGGCGTATTCCCCACGTTCATCAAGACTTACCGTTTTATAGAATATCATGTGGTCATTATTACATATTTATGATACACGTAAATCTAAGCGTGTCTGAATTTCTCCATCCAATATATGATTATATATGACATATGTAAAAGGCTCCTGTCAAATAGACTTTGATGATTTGATGATGGTGATCGTTTGTTGATTAGAAATGCATGCGCTTGTGATACAGGACAGTTTGGCATCAATCTTTAATTTAATTTAATCAAGTCGTATAATTTGATGCATGGATAATACACAATATGAAATAGTATTTAAAATTACGTCTAAAGTGTCCGTTGCTAATCCTTAATTGGAACTCATCACACACGCGATATGTGTGTGGCAACACCGTTCACTCGAAAGTAGGTGATGGGATCAAAGTGGGTTTGCTTTGGGCTTGCTCTTTTCCATTTTTGCAGTACGACATCTATTTTTTTTAAAAAAATTCGATTTTAAAGGCCTTTTTTGAAAATTAATAATTCAACTGATTTCTCTCTGCACCACAAGCACCATCGAGGAAGAGTGCGGGCCTACGTTCAATCATTGGTCCGTTCAGCAAAGCAAAGTGATAAGATTAATGGGGGGGATGAATTCCGATCGTGTACAAACTCTTAGTCTGTGTTAACTCTTATGATGCCATTACACTTTTCAAATACCACTTCTCGTTTCCTGCTCCTTCGTTTTCGAAGTTTCCGGTCACATTGGTTCTTTGAGAGATCGAGATCGAGATCCGTCGCGTTCAATCTTTCAGAGAAAATTGCTCCGTGTCGAAAAAGTGCGAGTGGGCTCGATAGTGAAAAACCTTCAAGTGTTCATGATTGCACAACTTTTTGAGTTGCTAGGAGACTTGTTCACGATGTGCCTAGCGACTCGATCCGAGTCGAGAATGGCGGAGCGATCAGTTTATACTTTGGAAAAAATGCTAGGAAGATTGAAAGTAGAAAGAAAAATCAAGCGCGGGGGTGAGGGCGAGGGGGGGAGGGAACGAACAGGGCTAAGCTGCAAGGGCTGATGGAAGAGCGATTCCCCCCTCGAGCTCGTGTACCTGGTCACAGCCTCCGTGCCTTCTCAGACGGCGTAACTTCACGAAGCTGCTCCTAAGCGACACGGCATTGCTCTTGAAACCTTCGTCCGAATGCATTCGCTTCAAGACCTTGTAGATGGCACAGATCTCCTTCCTCTTCCGCCTTTTGTTTTTCTTGTCTCCTTCCTCGATGTTCTTCTGAGTCTTGACTTACTTCGCTGCCTCCCCTCTACCAAACTTTGGAGCCATCACGGATTCGCGCAGCAATACAAATTCGCTGCGTCCTTCTTGAAATCCCGCCTGCACCCCCGCTTGTCTTCTACTACTCTGTCTGACTCCTTTTGTTCTGGTGGGTTCTCTGAACATCCTGCATTATGAAGAGAAAGAAGCTGACGGCTCGAGTCAAATTCATTTTGCCAGGGAAGAAGATTCTTCTCAATTTGATACCGAATCATCTCACTCACTTCATTTTCCGGCTTGTTCTGATGGAGTTATCGAGGAGGTGATCGAATACTTCTCGCATCCCAAAGCGAGAGTTTCCGGCACGCTTCCGGATTCTAAAGTTCGCCCCGCGAATCAATCACATCACCCACATTAGCTGCTTCAGTTCCCAGGAACAGGTTGACCGACATGGGTTTTGGTTTCTGATTATCATATTTCTTTCATCCCGGGTGTCCCGTTGCAATTTTGCTGTTAGATGGAGGAGACAGAATTGCAAGCAGTTCCCTTTTTTTTTTTTTTTCTGTTGTTGTTGTCTTTTCCTTCTCTTTTCAATATCTCGAATAAAGGGAAGACTTGGTTAGGAAAAGCATGGATGCATGGAAACAGAACTGCTTCCCCTAGGAGGCATTCTGGAATCTCGCTCAAGCTTCCTGAAAAATACCCAGCATCTCCTCATATAGGACACAATATGAAACTGTTGTGAATATCTTTAACCTCTTATTCTGCACATGCCGAGCAACCAGATTCAGCAAGAGAGGTGTTGCCATGTTAATAACCTTTGATTCGGTAGAAATCCTGTTCAACAAAATACGCCGTGCGTTCTTTCCGTTGCTCCCTCAGCATCCATAGTATCCACACTATAGCAGGAAGGTGATGCGTCATTTCTGCTCTCATTTGCATTTCTCTCAATTTTTAGAAGACCAGTAGTGTATCGTTATCAACGATTAATCTTGTTCTATTTTTCAAAAGCTTACGCCACTGAAACGCATGATTATTATTTCTTTTAAGCGAAATGGAGCCATCCACCGATTTTTGAGAAAATAGACCTGACGTTTGTCGGATCAATGTATCCTCCGTAGAAAGTACGAAATGCAAGTCTCGTGACCTTCATCTCGATGATAGCCGTCTTGAAGTTCGCTCGTTGATTGTTCCGCTGCATCTCTTGAAACGCTCTGCTCCGTTCCACGGAGACACCTACCTCATTTACTATTCTCTCCAGTCGAGGATGGCGTGCTTTTTGAATGAAAAACACGCATCATCTAGGGAAGGATTATTGATGACATTGACGCTTCCTTGCAAGCAGAAATGGGGAGAACGTATGGATTTCGGAAAGCCGAGTCGTGAAACGGAACTCCAATTGAACCACAATCTGCTCCGTGCTTCGTGGTGGCACACTCCGGGTGTGCAACAGGAAGACACGGAGCGTGGCCGATTGAGAAGGCAGGAATATCCCATTGAAACTACTTTCAGCACACGAATTTCATCATCAAATAAGAAAAAGATAGCAGGCGCAGTCGGATGAGATCCATTTGATGCATATTTTGCTTTAGCTCGTTCCCGCTGGTTTTTCTGGTACTTAGTGAAGCCATCCTCTTGGGTATGGACTTTGCGAACGTGTGAGATTGGCTGCATGCCAAGCTCAAACATTTGCAGAGCTATGCAAGCAAACCTATCATTTGAGTTCGGCAAGGCAGGCTTTTCGGTTTTCTAACGAATAGGTTGAAGGCACTTTTCCCAGCATTTATTTAAGCGGACCTATTTATACACACCTTTTTTTTTTTGTTGTTCGAACTCTGATGATCTCTTGATTCTCGCCAATACAATTCTTCCATTCAGGAAAATAAAGTAATCTATGTATTTCCATCGATTGAAAGAACTACTAAGACGCCAACACACCGCTTTTCGGATGCCTTGAAGCTTTGCAAGGCATCTACGCTTCCTGATGGTTTCCTTTCCGAGAGGTCAACGCGGAAAAAAAAAGAAAAAAAACCCTTCGGAAGTCACTTCCCAGTTTGGAATTTCGTGTTCAACACCGATTGCTTACAGACAAATTTCTAATCTATTTAAAAGAAAACGCTAAGGACAAACAGACTTAGACGACCACACGAATGACTCTCATGGAGGAAAAGTCCCACACCCCCCACTGGGGAACTCACCTGTAAATTGAACTCCCCTGTGCACGAATATGCGATCGACCATTTGAAAAAAAAAAGAAAAAGAAAGAAGAACTCTTGAATCTGTGGAATCTTTGATGATGCGAGCTCACAGACCATCAGCAAAGTAACTTGTTGACTCTTCACAAGGAACCAGCTGTACCGGTGATGTTCCTTGATCATCGTATTTGCTGGAGGCACATAAAAAGAGGTTTAGGTAGGGCGTGTTTGAGAGCTCATAAGAACCGGCACTTTCCATCTAATCATTTCCGAGAGATTTATCGCTGTTTATAGAGAAAAAAAAAAAAAAAAATCAAACACAAGAGTTGCTACAAATGGACCAACGGAATTTTAGTTGGTTTTCTTTAAAAAAAAAATCGGAAACTGACAGAGGAGTTGAATCAGATGTGCGTGAGGATATGCGCATGGTGCAGCAAAAAAAGCACATGCATGAATCCAACGCATAGCGAACACGACGCAGGCAATTCATTGAAAGACTCTTCGTGGAATGCGTTTCTGGCATCATTTCTACACACACGAACTCATGCAGATTTCGTATGAATAGTCTTGTTGTGCTTTGCTCCAAGAGAGATGGCAATCACATGTGTTCGTTCGTCCTTGTTTCTCCGCATTTTGCACTCTCTTTCTCAGCCTGTCAGGACTTTCCTTAGCACGCGCGGAGAGCGTGCTCCGACAAACGCGGCAGCCATGATGCCTCGGTATAACGCGCGCTGCCACATGCCCACTCCCGATGGTCAAAAACCCTCCCCCACCTCAAAGCTGGTGCAAGCCATTCTCCGTGTGTCTTCATGCGTGTCAGGTGTCTGTGTTGAGCGGCCTCTTAATCCCCCCCCCCCCCCGTGGTCCGGGGCGGGGCTTGGTGTGAAGACTTCTCTACCTTATAGGAACGGTTTCCAGGAGGCACGCCTTCCCTTCCTTCCGTTTCCGTTTCTTCGCCTCCTCAGTTTGAGAATGATGCCCACTTCCGACTTCATCCTGATGACTGCAGTTTAACAGCGAATGCGGCACCGCCTTGGATCTGAATTCTAAGCGTTCCATGCAAATCGGCGTCTCAGAGGATGATGGGTGGGGATCAGGAAAGGCGAACGAAGGGACAGGGATCGGAGCGAAGCTCCCCGGAACAGATTGCCACGCCGCCAGTAAGCTTGAGGGACGCGCAGCTCCCTGCTTTCCCTCCGGTCCCTCTTGCCGCGAATCTCAACTCCCTCCATCTGCAGTGTTTGAGGGCACTCCAGCCTCAAGGAATCAGCTGCTCTCGACCCAATCTCCCCTCAACTTCATCCTGTACCTTCCTGGAAAAACACCTATCGGTTCGTGAAGCCGCCTCCTTGCCTATCGGCCGTCCGTTGCGCTCTTCCGGGAACGGAAAGTCCCGCCCGCGTGGTGCGTTCTCCGCGTTAAGCGACGGCGTGCGAGTTTACTCGGATTTCTGCTGCTCGCTCGAGCTCGAAACGAGCCCGCGCGCCTTCCGCGCGTTTCCCGCGAGCCCGCGGTCCCATCCTTCAGGATGCGCCGATTGATAGGGCACTTTGTTCGGGAGCCACTACCCGGACTGTTACTGTTCTTCCAACAGGTTTTTCAGCGGAGGGGAGCATCCCTGCATTCATCATCCGGATCCCCCAATCGTTGGGAACAGGCTGTCCCCTTTCCGTCTCTGGCTTCTGCAGACGATTCCTCGAAATCGATCCGCACCTCTGTAGGAAAGCCAGTGTCGCGTCTCCAGGGTCGGCCACACTCTAAAATGCAAAAAGTCGGTACACAGGGGCAGAGGATTTTTTCTTTGTATGTGTGTTTTTTTTCTTTTTTTCTCTGGGACCTGTGTCATCTGAGCATCGGAAAGATCTTAGGTTCGAAAGCCGCCCTGCATTCCTTCCCTTCCGCGTCCGATTCCCGACTCATGGAACACGTGTTTGGCCGCGTAACCACACCAGCATTGCTCACACCGCACGCAGACACACCACTGGAGAGGAATGACCTTCTAGATCATGCGCGACGATGTCCCCGGCTGAGTAACTTCCGCATGGCTGCGCATCTTCTGAGAGCAGCAAGGGCACCACGCTCCGGAAAGGCTGTGATCGAGACGTGGTCCTGTCAAAGCGAGCCGCATCTTCCGAGAGTTCACGCCTTCTGAAAAGATTCATCAAAAACTCGAGGAGAACCCGCAGTTTTTTTTTTTTTTGAAGGGGGGGGGGGGCGCTCCCTTTTCCCGTAATCATTTGAGGGTGGTATCAAGCAAATTCTGGCGAACCAGGATTTCTATTTTCGTCCGATTCCTGCGCAGCCTTCGCGCGTCCCGGCTTCCTGCCTGGTCGTGGAGGGGTGCAGCCAGTTGTCGCTCGTCGCAGCTCCGCACCTGAGAAAAATCTCCTAGGTGCGGAAAAAACAAAATCTGCCGGTTGGCTGGATTGATCTTCCCTCGAGGCCTCGCGCTTTTCCGGAAGGAGTTGCACACGAGACTACTTTCACTCTTCCTCCAGGATGGACCTCGCCCATAATGGAACAGCTTTGTTAAATAGTAACAAGCTGCCCCCTTGATAACGATTCCATAGTAAGATTTATCGTGCACCACAGCTTTCCGACTGCTTCTCCTTGTCGGTATCCGACCTGTCCTCTGCGGCTTGCGCTGGAAGGAGGGATGAGTCGGGACGCGAGCTGTGGAAGAAGACGCTCTGGATCATTTCTGCGGGGAAATGGTTCCCCAGGCAAACCTGAGTCAGAAAGAGTGGAGGGAGGTGGTCGCTTCCCGATCCGGAAGCGCCTCATTAAATGATTGCTTGGCCGAAAATTTCCCGGTTCGCGCAACCCACCATTAAGGCGCTTTTGAGAAGAGAGGGGGGAGAGGAGGTGTCCAGGTTACCCGTAAATCCTCGCATTCCGGACGGGATCCGCTGGCAAGCAAACCAAACGTCCCCGAAGCGACGCTCCTGTTGAGAAACGATCGCTCCGGAAAGCGCGCGCTTTCTGGCTCAGAACCTTCGTCCTTCGAGCTGCTCTAACCAGACCGCCTCCTGTGGGAGTTTGATTTTGTCTGGAATGGGGAGCACCGAATGCGACAAAGGCAAGCTGAAGAAGAAAAAAGAGAGAGGAGAGGAGGGGAAATGTGAGGAATTCCTGGACAGAGCCTGGGAACTGGACACCTCTTGGCCAAGTGGCAGGGCAAAGCTGCCCTTCTTGAAAGTAGGAAACGCTGCAGCTGGGGGAGAGATGGCTCATCCCTTGGATTCGGGAATGAGGAACCGTCTGGAATCTAAGCTGAGATGCCCTCCAAATGTGTTTCGCCCTGAGCGATTCCGTCGTCCTCGAGAAGGGAAAAAAAAAAAAATCTCTCTGTTGGTTTTCTTCTTGAGGACCTTGGAGGGTTTCACCCTTCTATCCATTCTCCTTTGGCCCAACGGGATCGGGGGTCTGGGGGTATTTTTTTTCTTCGCTCTACGAGGAGAGAGTGCGCGAGAGGCAAGCAGCCACCCCGCGTCGAGGTCATCAGCACGGCAGCGCCGGTTCTCCCGGCCTTGCAGCAGCAAGGCAGAACGGGTCCACGATTACTTCTCCACCTGCTTTTCGCGGAATCGCGGAGTCCAAGGGAAAGGTAGCGCGCGCCAGTTGATACGGCAGGAGAGAGGGAGAGAGAAAAAGAAGAAGAAGAAGAAAAAAAAAAAACAGACGGCTGATGCCAAAAGAAAACAAAGGCAAGTTTTGCAGGAGGTGAGCCTGTCTGCGGCCGGAGAGGTACTAAGACGGATGCTAAGGATCGCGCAGAACAAAAATGCTGCCTTCTTTCCTTCTTCCGCTGCTGCTCACGTGGTGCGAGCGAAGACACACAGCGGCTTCCTTTTGCTGCACGCACCGGCGTGGCGTTTCTGGAAATTCGCTTTCACGGACAATTTGTCATGCGACACCCCGGCGGCGCGAACACCCATGCCAACGTGATTGTTATCCATTTTGCGGGTGCCATCCTTGCCTAAAGGGTCGATGTCACTGCGTGTTCGGAGTGCTTCCGCTCACCGCTTGAAGCTAAGAAGAGGAGCGTCGATCACTTCGTAGTTTCTCACCGGCCAGAAGGATTTCCTGTGCATCCGCTCCTAGTGCTCTTCCGCGTGGCACTGCTGTGTTCAAAGGGTGGTGAGACCCATTGCAGAGTGTGATGATGACCTTTAGCGTCTTTGGTGCGTTGGAAAACCTCGAGGAGAGCGTGCCTTAGGATTTTGGGGAACGGGTCACGTGGTTCGAGAGATTTCGATCCGAGCGAGGTGAGTGGAACCTAAAAATAGGCCAGCAGCTCTTTTATCAGTTTTCAAGAGTGTCGTGCACCAATTTTCGTGCACCGAAAAAAATAAAATAAAATAAAAAAAGTGCAATAGCATCCTGTAGAGCGCCGGAGTCACAGATTTTGCCCGCAGCATCAGATCCGTGTCGGTGCATGGGGGCAGAGCTTTCTTTAGCTGGTCCGAGTTCCGCATCCTTTCAAAAGTTGAATCTGCATCCCCCGTTCCGTGTCAGGTGACTTCGGTCTCATGGAAGTTCGGTCTTTCGCACGGGGCTCCTGAAAGTGAAAATCACGTGACTGACGCGTCGACCGTCGGGACACCAGTGGCCAACTCGGAAACTCGAGTTCAGACGCCCTTCAATCTGAAGTCACGGGAGATTGCCTCCTTTATCTTTAATAATCAATAATAATCCTCCTTTATCGATAATAATCTCGCAGATCATTCTAAAATTCCAAAGCGATGCGAGCAGTGTCCTGTTTTCCCGGAGCTCCTGTAGCTGACAGGGACTTCCGGCGTGCGAGCGACCCACCAGATACGGAGCAAATTTCGCGTGCAGACGAAATGCCTCGCGGCGAAAAATTTTCGAAAAAGCAAAAGCAGAAAATTTTTTTTTTTTTTTCTCCTCTCCTACCGATCCCGCCATCACGAGACCCGAATCATCTCTGAAATCGAAATCATTCAAGCCCTTTGCTTCGGTAAACTGTGCATTTGAAAAACGGCACAGCCTCACCCAAGTGCTTGCGCGACCCTTTCAGTTTATATTGCATCTGCCTTAGCTCCACGGCACGCAGCTCGTTTCCATGTAGGAAATTAATTCCTCGAAGATCGTAAACTGAAAGATAGCTGTTTTATCAAGCCAACGCTTACAGCATTTCAGGAAAACAGCCATGAATTTCCATGGGAGGAGGAACTGTCCTTGGAACTTCCTAAAGAGAGTTTTTAAAGAAAATAAACAGACCATCAGATTCACTGGAGGAGACATAATGTGCATCTGCGTCCCGGATTAGATCACACGAGCAAAATTAAGTCCCGTGTAAACAGCGATGACAGGAACCCGAATGAACACTGAAACACGAATGAAAAATGAAACTCCAATCATCCCGAGGTTTTCATCCTTGTGAATTTCTCTCGAGGGCACTTTCATTCGCTGGTGTTATCAGGGAGAGATCAGTCGAAGGCACCTGAATTGATCCTCCTCCTCTTTTTTTTTTTTTTAATATATCTATATCTCTATATCTATTCAAGCAGCTTGTGTTGCTTTCAGAAGGCAGAGAGCCTTTGGAAGTTTGGCAGCAATGCCCTTCTTCCGTTAGTGAGATGGAGCAGTTTCACCCGGAAGAGGCATAAAAATAGATTGGATTGATTTTCACAAAGCTTTCACTTGCTATCGGGAAGATATTTTAAATATTAGAAAATCCGCCGATAAACTCGAAATGGAGGTTTCGCTGAGACGGGGAAGGGAAGGAGTAAACGGCAAGTACGAGGACAAGGAGGAGAAGTGGCAGGAGAAAAATGCAATGACTTCACAGTTCTAGGGAAAATTGGGACAATTACCAAATTCACCGAGACTGAAGATCACACATTTCTAGCATCCCACAAGAGGAGTAAACATTTTGAAAGGAAAGCAAAGAAAAATTCCTGGAAACGTCAGCTCGTGAAATATTATAAAAATAAATCTGCAGCCTAGCTGGAACAGAGCGTATCAAGGAGGATGCTTTGAATGGACCACGAACGCGTTTCGGAATCCGCCATGAATGTAAAAAGTTTTTTTTTTTTTTTTGCGGCGAAGAGCAGTTTATTCACAGGATGTTCCTGAAAATTCAAGAGGGAACCAGAAAATCTCCACGGATTCAAGGCTCTTTTAATCACGAAAGTTGCTGGTGTCTCAGCACCCGCGAGCATGACAGATATTTTCTTCAACAGTATGATCAAACTAAACAAGTTGCACAGCAGGAAAGGAAAAGGAGAGAGAGGAAGTTCCTAGGGCAAATCCCATCACTGTGAAGACGCTGCGCCCATTGGCTTAGGACCTTCGTCTGATGGAAAAAAGCGATGAAGTCTGCATCTGCGCACAGAGAAGAAATGCCTTGGACGGGAAAGGCGCAGTATTATCAACATCCGCTGTCTCACACGAACTGAAGTAACGGGAAAAGGGAAAACAACGTGGCCCCCAATGCACCACTCCTGAAACAATTCACACGTGTTACACCACTTCCGCATTTCGAGGATTCCGGGGCAGGTAGCAAGCTGCCCCGAAACCTCCGGATTCCATAATAGGAACCTCGGCGCAAACGAGCGCGAAATGTGGCGCCACAGGTCCGCTTATACCAGATTCAGGCATTTTGGTCGGTGCAAAACTACAACCTGGCTTGCCTCACCTTCCTCACTGCTGAGGTCAGGTACTGTTCAGCAGAAACCTATCGCACTTCAGCGATCAGGATGAACCTGGCGGTAGCGCCCGCAGTCAAGTGGCATTCATTGAGGCTTTTGTACGTTACGAATCATTAAGATCCAGTCCGTGACTCCGTTAAGGTAACCGGGAAAGTCCGATCAGTGCCCGGATTTTTCTCCGTAAGATCCGAACTGATTTTCCCGGCAGATGCAACGGTGTGTCTCTTCGTTTTCTCACTCCGTATCTTCTAAGTACTGGTCTTTCGCGGTTTTTAAAGGGCACGCGCTGAGGGAGACTGGGTACGGAGCACGTTTCCCGAGGCAGAGGTCTGTTAAACTTGAACGAATGTCGATGATGCGCGCGTCGTCTATCTGATATAAAAGTTTCCGCATGATGAAGAGGTGTGCAACATCATCTTGTACCGTTTGTTTTCCAGAGGAGCCGGTCAGAATACGGTCTTCTTGTCCAACCAGAATGGCCAGCCAGAACCACGCATCAGCCTTCTCGGAAAGCCCATTAGCTACAAGCAAAACCGGAGAGACATGAGATACCGCCGGATACAGGGGAAAGTGTACAACTTTTTGGAAAGACCTCGAGGAATTCGACAGCTCTTATATCATCTTTCATTGTAAGACCTTTGTTGCTTCTTTGTAAGCGCATAATTCGGAAAGGTTGATCGTGTCAGCAGTTGTCTTGGAAACGTGCTCTTTGAAAAGGAAGAACCTGTGCTCCAATTCGCGATGTTTGCAATTACGGCGACACGCTGCATGACCACTTTGTGTGCCGAAGAATACAATGGAAATGATTCTTGGACACATTTCCATCGTATTCGTTTTCGAAAGCCTTCCTCCTTGAAGGGCTCCTTGAAATCAGTCAGCTTTCAACGTGTCCTTTGACAGTCCTTTGAGAAGCTTTCGTTCGTTCAACCCTCCAAGGTATAAATCATACCTGAACTAGTCTTCCCCCTTCCTTCTTTTCTTCCTCCCTCCTCTTCCCCCTTTCCTTCCCTACTCATAATAGTTCCATGGTGATTAACTTAGTAGTACCTGATCTAAGTTCGCAGCATGAAGGCAGATAGCCGTGAACCAACGCGAGGATAGGGTGATGCTAGGACTCGTTTCTCTTTGCGCATCCTTTGTTACCGTTTCCATGATTAATGAAAAGAGACGAGGAGCGAAATTCATGGAAGGAGTTTCCACTTGAATTTTCGAATTGCCTTCAACGTGCGGACAGCACTGTGTGGGACCAAAGAGTGTGTGCTTTTGGTGGACTTTCTGGAGCCTGGAACAACCGTCACTTTGCAAGGCTTCTGCGCGACCTTTTCAAAACAGCGGCGTGCCATTCAGCAGAACCGACGACGTGGATGATGCTGAGATCAGGAATTGTCCTCCTTCACGGCAACGCGCGCCCACACACTGCTGCCCGGACATTCCAGACAACTCGGAAATTCGAATGGGAACTTTTTAATTACCCACCTTACAGTCCTGACCCGCGCCCAGCGACTACCACGTCTTCCTTCCCGCACCTCAAGAAGTGGCTCGACGATTCGAGGGGGAAAGGGAGGAGTTGAAAACCGCAGTGCTGCTGAAGTGGCTAAACTCCCAGGAGGCGGAATTTCATGCAGAGGGTTTCAAAAAGCTCGTTCCACGGTGAAAAAATGGGGACAAGGATATGGGGACGTATGTGTTTCGGACCACTCATGCATTTTTGTTGCTCCTATTTTTTCTTTCTTTATATCTGATCAGCCATTACTTTGGAAATGAGCCTCGTACATTGAAGTATTTTCCTAGCTTTAAAACCAAAAAATTCTTCTGTCTCTTCATCAAAATTATTTTTTTCTCTGAGAGATATGTGGAATCTGTGGATGCAACATTGGTTAGAACCCTCGAACCCGGATACAATATTGTTTTCCATAATTGCAAGCGAATATGGGGTGAATTTATTTGCACTAAGGCAGGTTCCTCTCTTGCAATCGACCTTTTGTGTGCTTTTCAAATCAGGTAGCGACTCTGTGCAGCACTCTCTTGTGCAGTTCAGAAAACCCGCACCTGTTGCGCCCTTGGCAGTCGTTCATCTGACTTTCTCTGTCTTGACTCTACAATTTGGCACCATTATGGGATATGAGATAGAGTATCACACATCAGAGTAAATGACGCTTTCTTCCTTGTGTCTTTGAAACTCTCCACCCCCCCCACACACACAAGTTTACACTTATATCTTCCTGTTTCTGTGCCATGACTATTCAGGTGGACGGATTTTTGCGAGGGTCCTTCCCCATGGATTGTGTGGGAACATTTTCGGAGAGACTGTCCCTTGAGAAATGCATCTCGAAACGCACTGGTGCACTAGCCATCAACTGCCGAATCGACATCCGGCGATCTTTAAGCGATGAGGTTGTCTTGGATCCGACAGAACTGGCGGACCTCATCTCGAAAACTGCGCTCGTGCTGCAGTTTCAGCATCCCGTAACAGGACCTTCTATCTTCTACCAGGGTGCATGCAAGGAAGACTTTGCATTCAGGAATTTTGGCGGGTGGCGACGCTGCGGATGACAAACACGGCAGTACCGAAAGTGCCAAGTCGTCGGCGCTCATCTGATCGGAATCCCCACCGAGAGAGCCCAAAAGTGAGACCACAAACGCGGAAAAAGATCATGCAGGCAGATCGGACAAGTTTGCCGGTGGCACGAGGCGGAGAGGTGCTTGCCTTTGAGGAATGGTGGCTTCACTGTTGTCCTGGGGCACATCACGGAAGCGGAGGCGAAGCAAATGCCGGAATGGGAAGCGGCTGGAGATCGGTCATGGTGGCACCATGAGCAGCTCAAAAATAAAATCGGGAAACGCTCATTTCCGATGGGGTCAATAAAGAACATTTTCTTTCAAACGGAAAAGCGTCGTGTAATGAAGGATCAGTTTTTTCATCCCGCCACGCCGAGGTGCTTCTTCCAGAACAGTCAACAAACAAATCGGGAACACAGGAAAAGCAACAAGAAAAACAAGTCAACGTGTCGGCTGCTGAAGGCTTGTATCTGGTGGTAAATATCGCATGAAGAGATCGACGGCGGTTGAGTTCCTGCCTGCAGCTTGGCAACCAAGGCATTCCGTGTGTTATCAGGTTGTGACGCTTCCAAAGGAAGTGATCGCGAAACGTGCTTGAGGAGCGCACAAGAGAAAGTAGACGAGATATATCATCACAAGAGCAGAATAGCAAAACCTGTGGTAAAGGAAGAGCACGTGCTTGGAGAACCCACTTTGCATTCACGACTGCTCCACATGTGACACATTTGATCTTCCTCCTGATTCTACCTGTTGTGCCCACAAGTCATCAACAAAGATGGATTTGTTTGAAAAATCAGTCTTTGGCGAAATTATCAATCAATGGTCCTCCCACTCTAGACTTCATCCCCACTAGATGAATGCGGAGTCTTGTTTTCAGGACGAGACTCTGAAAGCAAAAAGAATATTCTGAAGGGTATGATGCGCTGGGGCCCCAATTTCACAGCGGTTGATCTTCGATAAGATTATCAGACGTAACTCTGTTCCATAGCACTTTCTACCGAACATCCTCAATTTTGCCACGATCGAAACTTTTAGAAATTCCAAGGCTGTCAAGATTGTGAGATGATTGGATGAAATCTGCATGATTCCCCCCCCCTGAACAGAGTACGATAAGAACAATCTGTCTGGGTGTAGATTCCTTGCATCTTTCTGCGAAAGCCATTCCGGTCTAAGAAACAGAAAAACGAATACGTAGATGCAAGATGCAGATTGTGAGTCCTAAAATGGGTGAGCAGGGGATATAGTAAATCGGTTTCCAACCTCGCCTCAAGGAGATGAGTCTGGTTAGCGGAACCTGGTTTCGCATTGTAATTACAAATTAGGGAATTCTATCCGTTAATAACAAGTTTTTGCAGTTGCGGGAGATGAGCGTCTTTGCTACTCACAGTTCATCCGAGGAATTCTGTTAGTGCCAAGGGTTTCCAGTCTTTGAGATTGCAGGAAGAAGTCGAAGGCAGTTTTCAAGAGTCCCACGCCAATGCACTTCAGGGTGTCTCATCATGGTCTCATCTCATCACGTTATCGGACTTTTGAGTGAACACCTTTCGTGATGGAACACAATGGCTCCAATGAATCATGCAAATCTCATCTAAAAGTGACAGCATTGCCAATTTCGAGGATTTCTAAAAGGAGAAACATCTTCAGCATTGGAGCGATAAGGAACAGAATTCATTCCATAGCGTGCGCGCAAGCTGCTGAGAAATCTTGCAAGAAACTCACTGCACCCGAAGCCTCCGAAGGGTAGATAAAGGCGGACATCAGGCAGAAGACAGTAACTTTCTATTCATAAGCATCTGTAAATTTTGTTTGGAATGATTCAAGGCACTATTTGGGCGAATGATGAAGGATACTGAAGTCACTAGAACGACTTCTTTCTTGGTGTTCAAAGATTTCGATTCCTCTCTTGTGCTCAAGACACTTTTTTTCTCAAGCACCTTTCCCCCCCTTCCTCTCTCCAGTCAGTTTGCGGAAGTGCCTGCAGTCAGGTATTGAATCGGAAGGAAAAAAACCGAAAACTGATCTTGCTTCAACAGTGTTCGAAAGTGACATCAGATTCTTTCCCCTTCCGTTTGCAGACTCCTAATGTCTCTTGCTCGCGGGACCGGTGTTCCAGCTCTGTTCGAGCGGCAGCAAGCATCGACAGATGCTCGTTCACTGCCACCATCCAAGGTGCCAAGGCAACCACGAATCTGTTTTCAATAGCCCCCTGCATGGCGCTTCATGTTTTTTTCTGCTGCTGGGTTTGATCTCCACGTGTCTCTTAGATTGCAGTGAACGCTGAAGGGATTTGCACATGGCCCACTAGGTTTTCGGATTTCGTCCATGGACATATCGACTTTCTTGTTTCACAAGCTAATCAGTGATTGCATTTCGGACATTTTCCTCGATTTAGGAGCTGCGTCCGAATGATGTTGCCAAAAATATTCATTTCTGAGGTCTCGAGTCCCTCTGCATGCGTTCAACATCTACCCTCGATTTATCAGCCAGCATAGACACAGTGATCTCAGACCAATGCGCCCCGTTTAGAAATGTGCGAACAGTGGCCCCCTGAAGTAATCGAAAACTGCAGTGGATATCTAAGTGCATGCTTGAGGGATTCATTTAATCCCACTGGTTGAATCTGTTTTATCTTCTTCATCAGATTTCTAACGAGCACTTTGATTTTTTCATGAATTGTAAAGATCCGTGCTAACACGAATTTCTGCCCGGATGCTTCCGATGTCTGTCATTTCAGATTTTTGTTCGTGTTCGTCTGTTTAGTCCTTAGTGTTTTTTCTACAATCGATGAATACGAGGAACTGGCAGGGATAATTCTTTTCTATATGGAACTTTTCGTCGTGTTTTGGTTCATTCTGGAATTCTGGATCAGGTGAGTCCCTTGGTTTGCTTGTTTCGCTGAGTCGTACTTTCCAAAGAGACGTATTTCAATGAGGCGTCAGTTCGAGATCGTTTAGCATCATCATCACAAAGGAAGATCACTTTCTGGCGTGAAATTTCCCTTTTTTTTTTTTTTTTTTCCAACGCACGTTAATCTACCCCAGTGCTCACCGATTCAAAACGTCCAAAAGATATCTGCTTTCAAAGCATACGGGTGAATGCATTTTTGAAATTTGGAAAAAGTGCCCTTGTATGATTTCTTTCTTCCTAAATATTTCGGAACATCCGCTAATTAAGATACAAAGTTGCAAATCAGCAAACTCTACATCCTAAGCCTGTTTTTTCGCATCAGTGTCGGAAGACCCATGATTAAGCATGCACCAGGGTCCACGCTCCATCCCAATCCCCTTGTTCCAGAACGTCTGCCTTTTCAGTTATTCCAAGAAGCTAATACTTCATGTAGTTTTCATTGGCACCATCGCGGTGGGTGAAACCAGTCCATGAGGTGGACCTCATTCGAACTACCATGGAAACGTTTCCTGAAGAGTGCGTTGACAATTCCACTCCTGCTGTTCGCTGCCATCCATCTCCCTAGCGAATGCGTGTCTTTGGCACCTGCTGAACGAGCAAGCAAGCTGGGACGAGACTCCGAAAATCCAGACGAAGAATAGGCCAAACACGTGCTTTGGGATCCCGATCAAAACTCGCATTTTCCAATGTGCTTTCTGGTGTTTTTGAATCACGAGCAAGAAAGAGGAAAGAGCAACAACTGTTTGAGCAGTTGGACTTTGAGCAATGCTCGTGGTTCCCAAGCCCTTTTCTCGGAAGGTAGGCAGCAGTCGGATAAATAAATCACAGCACTCCGTCATGAAGTGGGGATGCTGACAAAAAGGCGATTCTCGAAGCACACGAGATAAGTGCAATTTCGAAGGCAAGAAAAATGACTTGGTAACTTTTTGTAGAAGCAAGAGGTCAATCCCCTCGTTCTCGAATCAGCCTTGGATGATGCGACACCAAAGAGTTCACCTAGCTCTCTCTGCGTAGGGATTGTTATATCCAGGGAAACCCCAATCACTTCTGGATGAATTCTCACGGGAAATCGAAATGCACCACTTTTCCATGGCTTCCGGATGGCGAACCAGTCACACGACTGAAGTGATATTTCGGGTCATGTCGCTGAAGGGCAATCAGAATTTATGAATGGATCCAAAATGCAGACTTTTGACACCGAAGCGGATAACTTATTTAGCTTTCATTATGGCGATGGAAACTTTAGGCTGATGCTTTGCATCACGGAGCATGCAGGCCTTCAGGTGGAAGACGTTCATGTTCGCATGTAAATCTACAGATATTTGCTCTTTGTGGAGCTAAAAACAAAAAATTGCGGATTACCGTTAGGATTCGAGATATTTGAAACTTGACGTGAAAGCAGCTAAAGCACGATCGTCTATCATGGACAACGATAAGTTTATGATAAGATCGCTCATAACCAGGAATGACCCCATTCTCATTATCAAGGGAATGGCAAAGAGATTTTGTTTGCCATGAAAACTGATGCGAGAAACCCACCAGCCGAAGGAATGTTTTCCACATTTGCCTTGAAAGAGAGGAACTAAAATTACTGCTCCCATACTATTTCTGAGTAACCAGGAATGGTAGCCGGCATTTTAGTTACTGTTGAAATGAGTTTCCTGATGGTTTCGTGTGAGAGGGTGATGGGCAGAATTCTGTGAGCTCTGCTCCAAACGCAGTTCGTCTCACAAGAAGAAAGGCATCGCACTGTCTCACACGCTTCTCATCTACATAGGGAAAGAGCGCCAGCTTGCGATTCGCTCATCGCCTTCGATGATAGCACGCTGGAAAGCATCAGTAACACGCTTCCCTGGTAGAGCACGGGAGTCGAATCTTCTTTTATCTCGAAATCTGCCAGGATGAACAGCATGGTGAGCCGTTTCCGATCTTTTCGTGTAGACCCCTGCTGACCTCTTTGTGATAATTTGCGGTTGCGTCTTCTGTCGGATTGGATAGTAGAGAATTGGTTGCGAGTCCCTTTTGAGTGATTGCCGTGACGCAGATCCACGAAAATAGAGCAAATCTTCACTCTGGGTGGTCCAGGGTCATTCCCTGGGAAACCATTCAGCAGGAACCAATCTAGTCTCATTGTTTTCATGCACTCGAGTGCATGAAAACAATGAGTTGTTTCTCATTGTTTTCTAGAGAACTTTCCGGAATAATTTTTTCTTCTCAACTTTGAGACCTTCGTGGAGACCAGAAGGACGGAAAGACTGGTCACTGAGAAAGTCCTCACAGTTGCTGGAATATTCAAAGGCCCCTGCCCACAAAACATCCTGAAACACACACAGCACGCACACGCGCACAAAAGAAAAAGGAAAAAAAATTCCAGTTTGAATCGCCAGTTCGAAGGGAGCATGGGACACCCTTGCGCGGGCACCATGCGAAGAGTGTCCTCAAGGCAATAAAAGGAAACATAGATATATCCGCAAGACCCCTTTGCACACTGCACGGATTGCCGTACATCGCCGCTGCAAATGAAGGCTAATCATGAGCTCAGGTCTCCGTAAATGAATCTCTTCCACGCTAAAGTCTTTTCGCGGGGAGCGGTAGAGCTATCGGTAACATTTCGCTACGTTTCTTTCTAGAAGTTGCCGTGGCTGGCAACCGTCCCTGGAGGAAATCAGGGGATGAATGCGAAGAGAAATGTGAAATTCCATTTCAACCTAATTGCACTGAAGATTACTTGTGAGAAGAGCTTCCGGAAATTCCCTAAGGGAAAAATTTAATTCCAAAGTTGATTCTCTTCCTGCCTCTCTCTCTCTCTCACATACACACACACACACACACACACACACACGAAAAAAGCAAAAACAGAAACAGGCTAAGGTGGTGAGGATGCTGGAGCGAGATCCGGTCTCTGATGGGTCACACAATCGTCGCGTGAACACCTGTTGGTAGACCCCCCACGACCCACCGGGCTGCGCGCGTGGTGGGTTGCGGAAGAGGCCTTCCTCGGAAGCGCAGTGGCAAGGAGACTGCCCCTCTCTCTGGATGTCGTCGTTCCTGAGGCCTTCCTGCGGCTGGGGAGAAAAAGAAAGTCACAGTGGACCCACAGGGGGCTGCTTCTGCAGCCCCCTGTCGGCGCAGTGCTGACTCTAGCCTTCGAAAGGAGGAGGGAAACCCGAGGGGTTTGGCGAACCCAAGGCGCAGCGGATGGATCTCGCAATCCCGTCACGGGTGTTGAAGAAAACTTTTCGGACTCGCCTCGGAGAGGTTGGGAATGTCTCAGCGGTTTCCTCATTGAAAAGAGTGTCCCGGACAGGAAGCTTCCTGTTGCGTCTAGGAGACGAGCTCACTAGTGATCTCCTCCTTCTTCCCCTTTAAGCAGGCCTTTCTCTCCACCCCTCGTCCCCAGCTTCACTTTTCCCTCTCCCAAATTCCTCCTCTCTACCCCCCCGGGGGGACCATCGGTGACCTATACTGGATTCTGCGCCTCTACATCTTCGTTTAATCTTTTCCCGGCGGTGCCAAGTGATGTTGACAGCCTCGGTCATGCACGAAAACCCGCGAGAGGAACCGTGCAGTAGTTCATCCTCCAGCCCATATTCCACTCCGGATCACCAAGTGACGACGCCTGCGGCCTTTCCTCGGAGTTCGATCGAGTGCGACTTCGTTTTGCCACCGCGGCGCTCCGGTGTCGGAGAAGCAGGGAGGGAAAAATTCCTGGGAGGGGAATAGAATACTCCGCGCCTAGAGTCCAAGGAAAGCCGCAGAGAGACAGAGCTTGGATCTCCGTCGCCATGGCGGCGGAGTCAAGGAGTTTCCACGCGTTCTGTATCACGGACGGGGAGGAGCAGGAGTCGTCGGAAAAAGCACAGGAAAACCGGCAATGAGGGGTAACTGACGGACAGGGAGGGAAGGAAGGCGAAGGATGCGAGAAAGGATTGAACGGTGGAGCGAATCGACGCATCTTTGCTCCCCCGCGTTCATCGACCCGTCTCTGACCTGCGTGTCCGTCCGCTCTTTTGGTTCCTGCCGGGATGAAGCGGGCGCGGCCTCCGCTCGCGAGCGCCGCTTTCAGGGTCTCCTCCATTTTCCCGGCTGAAATCCTTGGAGCTCTTCCGTTCCGTTCCAGGACACAGTAGCAGCGCGTTCCCGAGGAGCGCTCAGGACTCGGCGGTCCCTCCTGGTCCCATGTCACACGGCACGCCAGCCACGATGGCTCATTAATATTAACTATCGTTTCCAAGGGTTACTACTCCAACGGGAGGACCGTTTGGCACACAGATGCCTCTTGCAGCGTCGAGAGAGCCACCCCAGAACCCTTGCGCGCCTCCTGGCGAGATGAGCCGGGCCAGCACTGGGGTCGGCCCTCCCCGTCTCGGCTCTGGACGCGGCCAAGGTTCGAGAATGCGCCTCCGGCGCATGGCCCTTGTCGCCCGCGCGGCTTCTCCGTCTCCTCCTCGAAGCGGAGGTTCTTCGATTTGGCCCTCCTTTCGCTCGTCCTCCTTGCCCCACCCTTCGGGCGTTCGCGGTCTTCGTATAGGGGAAGTGCTTCGTCGGTTCGGGCGGCTGGGCGGCGGTTCCCTCGACTGAGTGGAAGGGTGGCGTTCGCTGCATCCTGGAGCCTCGTCCGAGGGAATCCCCCACGATGAAAGCTCCTGGTTGCGGTCAGCTAGGCGCGCGTTGCTCCTTCCGCTGGTAGGGAGCTCCTCCAATCGGCTCCCGGATGTATTCTCCTTCTTCCGCTCCTTTCTCCTCCTCGCGTTTTCAGGATTTCCTGTCTTTGGAGGCTTTCCCTCTCGTACCGCATCCCGCTCAGGCAAGTCCTCCATCCCCGTCGCAGCGACCCACCGTCTCGGTTCCGTCAGTGCCCCCATTCTCGATTTCTCTGTGTGCCTTTCGCGGCAGCTCCTGCTCCTCCTCGTCCGCGACACGGAACGCGTGGAAATTCCCTGCCTCTGCCGCCATGGCGACGGAGGTCCGAGCTTCGTCTCCCCGCAACTTTCCGCTGACCCTGGGCGCCGGGCGCTTCTCTGTTCCGCCCGGGAACCTTTCCCTCCCTCCGCTTCCCGGAAGCCGCCTTCCTCCCTTCCGGCTCCGCTCTACGGCACGCTCCCCCTTCCTCCTCGTGCATCCCTCCTCCTGTCGCGCCGCCCTCGTTCCCGAAACTTTCCTCATCCGCTGCCGCTCTGCTCCGAACGGGAGTGGGACCTCTGGCCGCGGGCGAGCGTGACAGTCCCGCTTCTCTCCGAGGGGGAACGCCCTTCCAGTAACGATGTGGTGCACTTTCAGATTGTGGTCCTCGGGCTGTCGTTCAAGATATCAGGGAGCCCTGGGTAGGCTGAAATTCATGAAACGCCCCTTTTGCATCTTAGGTAAGACAACAAGATTGCTATTATCTGGGCGCTCGGCCTCCCCCACCCCTTTTCCTCCCAAAGACCCCGCCGCCCTGTTCGGAGCCGCCTTGGTCTCCAGGAAATCCCCTTCCGGTGGCGATAGCAGCCATTTCCGCACCTGCGGCCGCGGGATCCGAAACGATCTGGCTAGGTGGAGGAAAAGGGGGCGGGGAGGAGGAGGAGGCGGAGGCTGTTCGAACGGTTCCTGAAGGGGAGGTCTTCTCCATCCTCCCCCTTCTTCTACCGCACCGCCCCACGTGCTGCTACTGCTGCTCTACCGACGCTCGAAGTGCGAACCTCAGGAGAAAGGCCCCTATTGCTGATGGGAGAGATCAATTCGAGAACCACCTCCGGCTTCGTAGTGTCTTCGCTGACCTTGCTCGAAAGGGAGAGGGAGGGACCTGGTCTCAGGAAGCTGAAGGCCGCGAAGGGAACACCTTGCCTGTCTACTCCCATCCGACCTCAGAGGGACGTGAGCATTCCGGGGCGTGTGGCGGCTGACTTCCGATTTCCCTTCGTTCCAGGCGATAACATGTCTTCTGGAGGCTGCTCGATCGTCTTCCTCCTCTTCTCTTCTTCTCTCCTTCTCTCCTTATCCCCCCTACCACCATAGGGATGTCCTTTTCAGGAAGAGTGACCGCATCCCTCGTGTTTGAAGGAGCGGGAGAAGGGTCGTCTCGGCATGCGCTCTCGATGCGGGGATCGCAGAACCGTCCGGAACGTTCCCCCTCCCCCTTTTCCTGTTTCATTCTCTGGATGACGACGCGGCGGAGCGAAAGTGGCCGACGCGCTGACGCTCCTCCCGTGTGCTTCTGTGCTCTGGACTTTGAAGGAGGCCGGCCGACAGGGACTCTGGCGCGAGAAACGTGCTAGAAAGGTCGCTCCACGTGGGTTGGCGCCATCTCCTAACCCTCTTCTCGCAACTCGATAGCTCCCTCCTTTCCCGATGCGCCCGTCAGCCAGATCGGAACCCCGCAATGAGCACCAGTCAATGTCCTCCTCCCCGTCTCTTCCCGCCCTTCAGAATCTCAAGACGTCTCTTGCGTCGTCTGCAAAGGAGCGTCCGGACGCCCTCATTGCTGGGTTCTTACCCGATCCGACACGCGGGGCGCACATCGGTCGCGGGACGGAGGGCCTGCTGTCTCTTCCGCTTGCAGAACAGGGAGAGAGGTCTCCTAATTCTCCGGTCCACCCTGCATCTGTCGGCGACGAGGTCGATCTCCCTTTCCGGCTGAAGGTTGACCTTCAGACTGAAAATCCCCTTTCTTGGGGGCCCCAATTCTCTTCATGAAACCGCTGCGATGCCTCCCTCTCTTCTTTCAGGTCCATCCCTAGCATCCTCCTCCCTTTCCCCGCGATCTTCTGTCTGCCGAGAATTCCGGGAACATCTTCCCGTGCTCTTTTCTCCCCCTTCCCCTCTCTTCCCTCCTGCAGCCTGCGTCACCTGCTCGAAGCTTCCGATAGGCCCAGTCGCCTTGCTGGCGATCCATTTCCGGTGACTTGAGGGCACCTGGGCTTGCATCTTGACCGGCGCTGAAGGGCTCGCATAGACGACTTCCAAGTAGTTTCTCTCTCTTCCCCTCTTCCTCTTTAACCCTTTCTGCTGCTGCTGCGTCTCTTTGCCTCTTCTCGATCACGTCTCTGTTCCCTCAGTCGGCTCGGCGCCCGTTCACGCTGTTTCCGTGGTTCTGCGTCTGCGCCGTCAAGCTGGTCGCGGTTACCTCCGAACAAGGTGAGGAGGCACTCGCTCAGCTTTTGCCTGGTCCAGCGACATCGGGGGAGGAGAGCTCCGGATAGCCCGCTCAAATCCTCTCGAGGAGGTCGACTTCCTTATCTCCGAAAACTCCGCGCTCGGCGATCGCCATCTTTTGACCACTCTCCTGATTCACGGCCGCATCTTCTCGAGCGCAGAAGGCGACACTCGGCCGAATCATCCCTTCCTCCCCTTCCTCCGCATGCTGAAGCGACCAGCTGGACGCTGGCCCCCCAGAGCCGTCACTCGCGCTCGTTCATCCAATCGGGAAGCTCCGTTTCTTTTGACTCTCCAGCAAACAACTGGAGAGTGCTAATCCGCTCCTTGGAAGCCACGTGAGGTAGGGCACGAACTGATTTTGTTGTACGAGTCTCTCCCCTTCCCCTCCCCCAAATCTCCCCAGTTGCTGCCCCGAAGTCCGCAACCTCTGATCTGAGAACCATTTCCTTGTCTCTCACAATCCGTCGATTTCGACTCAGTCGCCTTTTATGACTGAACGATGCGTTGCCAGGTGAACGTCCGATGCGTGTCCTCATTTGCATCTTATTGGACAACACGTCGGCAGCGATTCGCAGCAGGGATCACAGGGGCTTATGTCTGAGGGTAGCGCACTCCCTGGTCCTTTTGCTCATCCACCCATTCTCCGCACGGAGCCCAGCGTCGCCGCCGGGAGCTGCGGGTTTCGCTTCGCATCCCGCGCACCTCCGAGTTGCCCATCTGCCGCGCCTTCCTCACTTCGAACCCAGAAGGATATCTGCTGGGAGACGCGGCGAACTGCACCCTGCTTGCAGGATCAGCGCGTCCAGTCTTGTCGGAGGCGCACGGGGACGCTCCGTGGGCATCGGCGGGAACAGGCTGGAGTCAAATGCCCGCCAGCCGCTTTCCACTGCTGACACTCTGCCGGTTGAGTGCGCTGGAGTAGCGAGTGGGTCACTTCAAAGGGACTTTTCGAAAGGCGGAGGAACGCTGGCGATCCTGTGGGTTCCCTCGTGTCCGCCGGAGCTTTCCTTGCAGAAGCCGTCTGAGGTGGTCACGAAAAGGGAAAGCAGCACCTGGCCTCGTTCTTGGGAGACTCCGTGAGGAAAAATGCTGACTGGCCCGCCCTCGCCATCTTGCTCTCGGGAAAACAGACGCCATCGATAATAACTTGTCGGGATGCCAGAAACTACGACCCTTCGGGAGAGCTGGAAATGTCAAGAATGGTGCGTGTCCACCAGCCAGCACGCGCGCGGGACATCTGCTGGACTTGCTGCCTGGTGCTCCCTCTAAAAGAGACCAGGCGCAGACCTTGCAGTCCGGATCACCAGGAGACCACTGGACCGCAAGCTCGCCCTACGTCTGAAATCAGGGAAGCAGGCTGGCGAATTCAGTCTCCGAAAAGGGAAGGGAGGTTCGGGTGTCCGAGCACAAGAGGCCGACTTGCTCTCTTAGTTCCATCTCACGCTCCAGTCCCGACCGCGTGTGGGCCGGCAGGAGGAAGCGTCCAGACCTCACCGGGCAAGTGACTGGTACCTGCACGAAGCGGCTCCGAATCTTTTCCAACTTCTCCCCCCCTCTTCCTCCTCCTTCCATTCTTCGTGAATATAGGAGCACGCGAGACCCTCCCTCAGCCCGCGCCGTGTTTCGACCGGCACATCGGCCGACTTGGAACCTTCCCTCCCTGAAGTCTCCTGAACCGAGAAACTCTTTTGATGAAAAGGAGAAGAGCAGAAGGACAATCGATACAGAAATTAAGTAGAGGAGAGGTCATTTGGGGCGAATGAACGAGACCGATTGGTCCCCCGAACAATGCTGAGGATCAGGAAAGATAATGCGGCACCATCCCATGGAGGGATGGCAATTCCAGAGCGGGCTCTCTGTCCTCTAGCGAGGCGGCGATTAGGTTTGAGGAAGAGAATTTTCGATGAGAGGAGAGTGCCAAGGACCATTCCAGAAAAAAGTCGAGACGCAAGTGCTCCGCAGCAGCAGCAGCCTTCATCCGGAAATCGAAAATTCTCTAAAGAAGCTTCGTTTCGAACCCCGATTTTTTTCTGCCGGGGCTGGATGGATCGGCAAGCCGGATGGGATGAAAAGTTGAGGGAGAGAGGAAGAGGCAGGGACGCGCACCCGCCGCGTTTCCTGAATGAAAAAAAAAAGAAAAAAATCGATGAAAGAGGAACTCAGGTGCTTTCAGGCGATAAGACAATGGGGGAATCGAGGGAGGTCATCTCGACGTGAGTTGCCATCCGGAAGCCGTTGATACTACTAGTCGAGGTGAACTCATCTTCGCCAGGTCGTTGGTAAAGCAGCCCCGCGGACCGATTCTATGCGGGGGTGGTGCTCTACGCCCATATCGAGATCGGTTCACGTTCCGTCGAGTGGAGCCACCTGGCTGAAAGTGAAAATCGAAATTTGCCGAGTCTTTCCGGTTCCCCCCCCCCCTCTTCCTTGAGTTCCTAAGAGTTATCGGGATGATATCTGATACACGCGATGACGTTTCGAACCTTCTCCTCTCGAATCGTTCCTTCCACGAGAGTGGAATACGACTGTGCTGCGAGGAGGTGATCCAATGTGACAACTTCCGAACATCCCTCCTCCTATGTGAATTCTTGAAACCCAAGCTGCATTTCTTCCTCATCGGTTGAAACTAATCGAAGCTTAATGAGGACGAAGGACGGCAATTCGTATTTTCTCCCCCCCATCTTCCCATCCGGCAAGAAAAAAAAAAAAAAATAGTGCGACGGGCTGGAAACGTCGCCTGCGATAATTTGTACAGTAAAATTCAGGACTCTCAAGTCATTCCCGGAACTTACTCCTGACTATGTGAGTCCTAAAGCTCCGTCCTGAGATCCAAGAGATTCATCCAATTTGAGTCGTTTTAATTTGTTTTTTTTTTTCCCGCTTATTTGATCGAGAACATTATCTGTTCCCGATTCCCACACGAATTCTTTATGTTCCTCGGTGAAGAACTTCAGCATGAGGATCTCCAAGATTTCCTGATTATTAAGTAGGATGATTTCCCTGAGATGATGATGATGATGATATTATTCAATACTCCCGAGCTGAGGATGGGAGTTCTTAACGCACTGGCAGAATTTGTAAAGACCTGGTCAATGTCCTTTTCTATGGACCCAGTAGGTATCACGGCTATATTGGATGCTGTGAGCGGTCATCGGTATGTCTGCAGGATCTCCCGTTCTCTCACCTTCTCTCCATTTTGGATCCTAGAGAGTCAAATACTAGGTATCCAGTGGTCACCAGAAAGTCCCCTGTTGATAGGGAGACCGGGGGGTCTTTGCATGTGGTCTGACTTATTTCTTGAGCACTTCCGAACCCGCATTCATGCTCTCGAGGCGGTAGTCAACGTCTTCTCTCCTTGCGCGGTACCAAACTTTCATGGAGACGAGAATTCACTCCGGAAGTGACCTTGCCACATGAAACCAATTCCCAGCTCCTTTCAATTGTCGTCTTCAATCAGTGAAGTAGTGAACCGTGTCGCTCAAAGTACCGGAGAGGGCGCCATAAACAGCAGTTTGGCATTTGAGGCGACGTCTAATCTTAAACTCGACATCATTTGCACCTGCGATCCTGTTTCTGGTGTACAATCCCTCCGGTAGGGAAGGCATAGATGAAAATCGGATGTATTCCTCTCCCGAATGGGGACCTTGACTCCAGTTCCTATGCAACCCAGAGCACGGCCCGTCTTTTCTCTGGTTTTTCTGATCTTCTGTATCTGACGGCGCTGAAGGTCACGAACTCTTGACGCAAGCCTCCTCCTCTCGGTCGAATCGGCCGTGTTGCTGCCAGAGGCAGTCGGTGGCTCTCCAACTTTAAATGTTTGGTTTGTTACCCATGCACCCGTGGCGCTTGTCTGTCCAAATTTCTTAGTTCCCTGCCGTTTCTTTGAGACTGAATACTTAGAATATCGTATGCAGTAGAATCATCCATTGGATTCTTACCTGGGACATCTTGGAAGAACCGAGGGAAGACCTGTGCAGTCGAGTGTCCAGACAACGGCGAGACCTTGCAGCCGTGCAACGGCAGTCTCAAGCTGGAGCTCCTGGCAGGGAGGCGAAAACTCCAGGCCTGCAGGAGATGTTCGCGAGCGTGACAGAAAAAGGGAGGCAACTCTTGCAAGAGTGGGTGCACCACGGGAGTTCGAACTTCAACGGTGCAGACGTCCCTTGCCCCTTCACTCGCCGAGAACCGCGCCCAACCCTTCGCCCGCAACGGCGAAGCCAGGCAACTCGAGAAAGCTGTGGAAGCTGCGAGAAAAAGTCTCGCCCGCACATTTCTCGATGCGTTTCCGAGTTCCTGAAGTCTTCCTTCCTCCTGAAACCTCCATTGGTAGCGCACACCAGTCAAAGGCTGATGTGTTGATTCCGGCCGCGAGATTTTACTGATCTCTTTTCCTTCCGTTCTGATGGCCGTCTGGGGCTCGTGGACACTTCGGAACATCCGGTCTGATTCTTGCAAGGGGCGCATCCCCTTTTCTGATTCTCCTGATAGCTGGGCTGCAATCAAGATCACGATCCGCTTCCGACACTGAAAACAGCTGGGCACAGAAGTGCTTGGGGCTAGTCAGCTGACTCGCGTTTTTCCTCTTTAATGAGCGTGCCCCGGTCAAGGAAATTCTCCTCTCGTAGGCGAACATATAGATGGAAGAAAGGATAGAGCATAAAGGTCAAGGCTATCCCTTTGACCTCTAAATCCAGTGAGTGCGAAGGCAGACTCTTAAGCAGACTGTTTGCTTAGAGACTGAGGATCCTCGAGCTTTTTTGAGATCCTGTCGGCAGCTGAAACGGAGAGATGCAAATTTCTGTTGTCACGGAAATGGCGTGTGCCTACCGAAGTGAGAAGAAGGATGAATTTTTCAGCAGCAAAAAAGATGGTGGAGTGAGAGAGCAGAAATGAGCCTGTCTTCCACGAAACGAAATAGAATTTCAAGAATGAATAAATAAATAAATGAAAAGGAGCCGAGAAAAGTCTCGAAAACGAGATATTTGAGCGACTAGATGTCAGAAATCCCCACGAACAGGAAAGACGCAGCTTTATGAAGATGTGAGTATTCGTGGTCATGGAAACGTACAGATTTCGATGGGACTACGAGGTAGTAACGCTGGTCTATCGGACGAAGACGAAGAGGATGATGAAAGCATTCCCCCCCTCATTCCCAAAACCTTTCAGTGCTCCTACTATTTTTAACAATAGGTTTGTCGTTAGTGGGACGCATTTGCCAAAGTCGGAGCGGATGCCCTACGGAAAAAGCAGCTTCTCGTGTTAGCGCTCCCCGTGCAAAACGAAATCCTTAAATGGAACGAAGCAAAACGCAACGGAAAGAAGAACCCTGCCACCCCCTTCACGAAGAAAATGCTCGTAGGACAAAGTAGCGCTCCTCAACGTGTGCGAAATCCACGAGGAATCTTGGAACTTTTCATCACACTCAAGCTGGAGGAGGTTCCCATGCCTGCCACTTGACCTTGTTGTGAGAAAGAGAAAACGCTGAGCCCAGAGAGCTAAGTTCTTCCGAAAGCCAAAGCCACTCCTGGACATTTCTGGCGGTCGCTCGTTTCGAAAACAGATGTAGGAGCAGCAAAAGACATCCACCGGAGGAACTAAGGGATACACCTGCTGATGAAAGCACCATGTTGAATCATCCCAAGTGGGCATCCAAACACAAAGCTTCAGCCAAACAAAAGATTTCTGCTCTCTGCCTGCTGCATGGCCGAGGGCAGGCGAAGAGCGAATCAGATACAATTTTCGAGCTGGTTTGCCCTCTGCCCTCTCTTTCGGCTTGGCAGAGTCGATGGCCCGATCTGTTGGTGAAAGTTTGAAGCGAAGAAAGTCTCATGCGTTCTTTTGGACTCGAGGAACGGAGCTTTTCTCGATGATATTTTCAGTTGCATCGAGAAATTAGAGAGAAGGAACCGAGCAATGCATCTTGCCGTCTGGTGATTCCTAGAGAAATTGCCCATTCCCCATTTTTCTCTGCCTGCCTCCATGGTTCCGCCATCCCGCATTCCTCCCTCCCCCTCTTCCGCCCTCGCTTCGGAAAACAGGGATTATGAACCCACTTTACGAATTTCGATCCAGAAAATCGAGGAAGCCAGCATGATTAAGTTTCTGCAAATGCCACTGCCATTGAGGGTTCATCATCCAAAGTATTCTTAAATGATTCCTGGGACGCAGAGAAATTTGATGCCTATTAACACTTTAGAAACCCATCAAGTGGCATCGAGTTAAAGAACAAAGCCCTTTGGGAAGTCATAAGGTTGTCGGTAGCAACCGTTTCATCACCATCTTGCTAGGACGAGGGCTGCTTTCGAATAGTGGCTGATTCCCCATCGTCGTCGCAAAGTTGGGTATTGCTTTCCGTTTGAAAAATCTTCCGGATACACTTGTATACCCCCGTTGATCTTGAGTCTCACTGATTAATGAGTTCTGCCGATGAAATTCCATTTTTGAGTATCCATTCAACTCAAAACCACTTTTCCTCCGAAAGGAGAACGTTGTGAATCGCAGTCTGTTGAACGTGTTTCTGAAGAAGAACCCCTACGAGTGACGATGACGTCGCGTTACCCTCTGTCTAGCAATTCTTGAAACCTCGTTTTTTGCCTTACCAGCAGTGAGTAGAAAAAGCAATTGTATCATTCTGCCCTCTGTCTAGGGCTGATTTCGAGACGGCTTCGTTAAAACTTCCTTCTTTGTGGATTGTCTTTTATTTTTTGGTTCCTCTGCCTAGGATGCATTGGATCTTGAAGTTCCACTTGAGTTCATAGCAGGCCAAGTTTCGGCATGGACTTTGCCACTTGAGAGTTGGAAATTCATTTTGGTTTGCACTTGCTGCACGTTTTCAATTGCATTGGGCATTTCGGTTGAACCAGTGCTTAACGTTGCTTTTCTTCATTACAAGAACAGGAGACAACACAGTGCTTTTGTGTGCTAGCCTGATAGGAAGCTCTCTCCAACTTCTTATCGAGCTGCACCTTGCTCTGCACTCCTCAGAAGTGTGCAAAGCTCTCTGTCTGACGCAACCGAACGCGGAAGTCGGCTCCCGGATAGCTACCATTCTTCAGCTAATCCTTTCCGATAGAAAGAAAAAGGTTAGCTTATTCCCTCATTTCTGCAACAGTGCTGTGTAAATAAACTTTTGATTATGCACCCACTGAGTAGAACTCTTCCTGAACAGCAGTGTCGTCTCCCGAAAGGAGGGAGCATGTCTTTCCGGGCTGTGGGTACCGATATTTCCTATGAGCGACCGCCGCTTTTCTATCACAAATTTTCATCATTCCATTTTGCCGTGGAGGGTAGGCGCAAAGGCACAGAAGTGCCAGCGTCTCCCCACCATCATCCTCTAAAGCCGAAGCTTAAACTTGTTTCATCAAGAAGCGCTACGCTGCTCAAGCGAGAACCCGATAAATTGTAGGATGACAAATTGATACATTCTGTTGGTACACTCCATTCATTATGTAAAGCAAACTGTCAAATGAATTCAGTGGAGTGTACAGTGGATTTCCTAACGAAAACGGATGCCTTTCTCTCAAACGGCAGGAGTGCTTTAGGCAAGGCCTATGTTTATTATCTGAAAATCACCAAAAGCAGCTTCCATGTTCCGCATTCATCGCTGGCGTTTCGATTTGTAAGAGAGAGAACCGCTGTAGCTTTTCGGGTTGCAGCAGCAAACAAGACAATATTTCATCTTCTCTTTTCCTCTGAAACAACGACAACCAAAAAAACAAACAAACAAACAGAAAAGATAGCTCTGAAAATAATTTAATTTCATTGGAAATCTCCAGTCTGTTTTTCTCAGAGGGTAGTAAATGAATACTGAAGCACCCAAAATGAGTCTGAGGTGCAAAAAAAAAAAAAAACATTACCAGCCGTGGGGCATGAATGCAGCCCTCATTAATTTCAAGTGCTCATCTTGAGCGAGAAGCCTAAGAGATGCTCGCATCAGCTAGACGCGTTGTCTGATGTAACCAAGCGAGGGGATGGAATGAGTGAAGTTTATAGAGACCAGAGAATCGTGGATCTCTGATACCAGTCGGATTCTTCCGCGCTCCCTACTGTTAGAAAATGGCCGGCAACATTTCCTCCCGTGACCATTCAAGAGCTGTGCTGATCTTCGTCTTAGAGACGGCATTAAAGTAAGGATGGCAGGATGCCTGCCATCTTGTCATAAGTTCATTGCCGGGACCCCTCTGATATGAGCAAGAAGAATTTATTGCCACTCGTTCGCTAAATTGCAGGACTGACAGGCAGCTCTTTTTGTCGGTTGCGATGGGTAATACCAAGAGAAATCTGTTGATTCTTCCGGCCAGAAAGTCCCCGATAAGAAGACAAATCCGGAAGCTTCCAACGTGAGCGCGAATTCCGTAGGTTTTCGGAAGTGTGTGTGGGGGGGAGGGGGGATCTCCCTCCCTCCCGGAGATGAGTGTCGTTTGTATTCATTGCCAAATTCACCATTCGATCTAGAGAGGCATCCTTTATCCCCTCTTCCCCTCTCTCAGACATGGTCATCATCGTCGCTTCTCTGGTCGTTCTGGCCTTGGGATCGGGAGAACCCATGTTTGCTGCATCAGCACTGAGAGGCCTGAGGTTTTTTCAAATTTTGCGAATGGTGAGAATGGACAGAAGAGGAGGAACGTGGAAGCTGTTGGGATCGGTCGTGTACGCTCACAGACAGGTGAGGCTCTCTTGCGGGTCAGCTTCCCCCTCCTTCCAGCTACGCTTTCCGCTCCCACGAGCGGGAAGGTTGCCTCCCACCACGCATCCACGCAGCCCGCACGCTCGGTTTGCGGATCTGCTCTTCCTCTGGCTCGCGTCCCGTGTCTCGGCTGCAAAGAGCCCCTATTTTTCAGGAACTCATAACCACGCTGTACATCGGATTCCTGGGACTCATCTTTTCGTCTTTCCTGGTGTTTCTTGCAGAGAAGGATTCCAACCCCGAGTCATTCTCCAACTTCGCCGATGCGCTGTGGTGGGGAATTGTAAGTTCGCCTCTCCTAATGCATCTCTGCTCGGCAGCTAACTTTACAAGGGGCCGTGTCGAAGGAAAAACTTTGATCGTTGGCTATCTGATGATGGAAGCGTTGCCGAGAGAAATTTTCCATTCGGAAACGCATCCAAGTAACAGATATAGATTGTCGTGACTAGTCCTCCTTTTCTGGTGTGTTCGTTGGATTTTGCCTTTCCCGCTTCTCGCGGCTGGACCCTCGCTTCATTGCCTCCCTGTGCTCAAATCGCTGACGGCACGATCGTGGCATCTTTAACTGACACTTCTTAATTTCGTCACATTTTCTCCCTCCCCTTTTGAGAGCTTCCATGGTGCACGGTGGCGGGTGCCGTCCCATCATGCTGGCCGCTAACGGCGAATCCCCGGTGAGGACATTGAGAGTGTACGGTCTGTACGTTCGAAACGCATTTTATGCTTGTCGAAACGAACAAATGAATGAAATAGATTTCCGATCAGCTCATGTACGAGTGGTCGTTACCCGTCGGTTGATGCGGGACGCAACGTTTATTGAAGCGGGGGATTCCATGCCGGCTCATAAGTAAGGACGCTCTCACTTCCTTGTGCACCCGGAAGCAGCACCTAACACCGTGGAAGTCCATCCTTTGATTCTTTGAATTTTCGTTGGGAATTTCGCCGTTCGAAAGACGGCAACGAGGAGATCGCCGCTTGATCCGCCCGTAGAAGCGAGCATGAATTAAGGGAATCAGATCTATTGCGTTCTCTCTTGAGAAAATGGTCCTTAACGAATTAAGTTTCCTTTCAGATAACTCTGTGCACTGTCGGTTACGGAGACACCGTGCCCAAGACGTGGCCAGGAAAATTGATCGCATCTGGCTGTGCAATTCTTGGAATCTCGTTTTTTGCCTTACCAGCAGTGAGTAGAAAAAGCAATTGCATCATTCTGCCCAACTGTGCATCCCATTTATCTCCTGCGGCTCTATTGAACAAGATCCCTTTTTCGTGTTACGGTGGTCCACCTATGCTAGGGTTCCACCCGTTCGCGGTCGATCCCGTCAGAGACTATCACGGTGAGGAGAAGGAATTTTGGCTTCCGCTCTGTGGCTGCGAGTCGATCAAGGACCAAGTCGATTCATTAGGAAAACCCAGATGGCATCCGATTTATATCTAACACATTAGGCAGCATTCTCTACGTCCACTCGAGAAAAATTCCATACCAACGTATTTCGGGGGAAACGCAGTAGCCGAACATTGCCTAAGCAACTGGTGCAGCTACACGCAATGGCTCCATCCGTTTCTCGCTCGCTCATTATTTTTTCTCTTCTTCCTACCACTAGTCGCAAACAATTTCGGCCCAGAGGTTGAAACGAGAATGTTTTGTCGATTTCGTTTCCTAATGTAATTCGAAGGATCATCCATAGCCAGACTAGGGCTTTCTGGAGATAGCTAGCTCGGTTCTGCTTCATTGATTGACTAATCTTTCAAGTGAAACTCTAATCATGCACTAACCAACCCTTCTGCGAGTTCTTCACAGCTATCGACTTTGAGAAAAACTGAAACCTAAAAGGTCACAAAATTCTTATCTGTAACTTTCTGAATCAATTAGCTTTAATTTGGAAGGAAAGGGATGCTTATCATTTCAAGTTGTCAAGTTCACCAACAGCCTATTTGACTGGAATTCCTCAAAATTCAGCATCTTTCCGTCAAGAACCTGAGATGCTTTGCGATCCATACTACGTTAGATAACTACGTGATCGTTTCACCAGATGACAACTCAAGAAGAATGAAAAACGAGATAAGGCATCTCGAACATCAAGCCTGCAGACTTGGTGTCCATTCTCAAGAAATTCCAATGACAAACTCACATGGAGGGATCATATGCGTATCTAAAGGAAGAATCACGTAAAGGGGATATGGTCAAGCATATCAGCTCAAGCTAAACCTTGCTAAACCTTCATTTCTGTTCCTACGACCACGCTTTATCATAAGAATTATCATCTTCCCTCCAAATCCATCCGATTTGATGACGTAAACTCGCGTAAATCTTAAACTTCAGTTACGCAATCAGCTCCCTATAAACCCATATTCTAAGCTGAACCTCAATCTTCCTTGGAGGTAATAAATGCAGTGGCAAAGATGTGGAACGTCATGAAGGCTACAGCCTTTCCATTGCAGTACTTCTGCAGTTCATGCTGCTCAGAGGATCTTGGAATCCGCAAGCGCCTTCGATCAATCTTCTTTTCTAATTCAGTTGAATACGAATTCCACAATTAATAAGCTGGATTTATGCAGGGACTTACTGCAAACCAGAAATCGCTAAGCCATCTCTCAAAGAGAGGGAAACCTTAGTATTCTGTGGAGAAAAAATTCCCAGCACTTGTTCCCAAAAAGGCCCTTAAGGGATTTCTAAAAGCAAACATAATGGGTGTGAATTAAAGAAAACGACGAACATGGGACGAGAAGCTCTTGCACTGATGACTTGCTTAAGATGATTTCTCTAGCAACGACAGTATAGTATCTGGTTCGCTGCAAAATCCGTGTGGCAACGCCTTCAAAACCAATCACTTTTCACACACACACACACACACTGCTGCCGAATCCCTTTTTTTATGGATTTGCACCAGGGATCGGCACCAAGGAATTTCTATCTATCTCGTTATGGATGATTTTCATTCCACAGTCGAGAACTGAGAGGCAATCCCTTTCCACTTCTCTAACTTTAGCATGTCGGATGCACTCGGAAAGTTTGGATGGAATTTAAAAAGAATCAAAATGCATTGAACAAAGCAATATGATAGACAATTTGTTCCAAGATATCTAATTATCTGTTTCAGAACAGGAGCATTCAGGAATTCAATCAAGCGATCGATTCTAGGAACCGAATCGTGCGGTGGCAATCTCAAGAGTGTCAGAACTGTAGTCGAACCATCTTCCATTAAAAGCTTCGATCCCTTTAAAGTTAGAGGACATTTGTGATTTCTTATTCTGAGACTGATGGGATTGTGAAAATTCCTGAAAGATCCTGCATTCATCTCTTTGAGCAGCCAAAGCAAACAAAGCTCCATACTTTTCTAATTTTTTTTAGGCTGTGCAATATAGAAGCATCTTCAAAGTATGCTTGGAATTCCAGGCAACACATATTTTTTTTTTTTTTTTTTCTTACTTGGATTACAAAATAACGAGCTGCATCCAGGAACAAATGGATTCCTTCGAGTAGAGCCACTGCAACATGTATAGAAATCAAAATGATGCTGCATCATTTGTGCTATAATTGTAGCTCGCGCTGTCTTCATGCTGTTCCCTTCTAAGCTCAAGCGGAGAAGAACTCGAGTTTCCGGAGTCGTATCTATCCGAAGCAAGTCTCGAATCAATAATGCAGCATCCACCCTTCCTGCTGTAGTAACAAATCTGCGTTTCAGTTCTCGTGTAACATCGAGTGGGAGAGAATTCAAATGAATTTTGACCTCACCGTGTTCAGTTTTCCTTCTTCTCATCAACTACCAGATCCACACTCCAAGGGACACCTTGATAATTTGAAAGGCCATCAGCGCATCGATATGCGAAACGCACTTGAAGAGCTCTCGCTTGAAAACCTAGATATAAGGGACTATACGGAATTACAACAGGAACTTGGTCAGCTGTTCTGTTTAGACTCTCTCCCGGGAACTTTTGGGATCGAAGATTTCATTTCAAGACTTTATCTTCCGATGATTCCGCGACCTTTCTTTTTCTGAATTTTCTTTCATTCCTCCATCACTTCTTACAGACGTTTCTAATATGGATACTACATTCACGATGCTATAAGGATATGCAAAGGTGCATGGCATGATCTTGCATGCAGGTGTTTCTGATCTTCCACAAGTTTCATCACAACTGATATCCTTGAATCCAACACTAAATTTTACACATTTCCCTTGCTCTTGAAATATAAAGTTGCCAAAATCTGCGCTTCACAAGATGGCCATTGCGTCACTGGCATGTTCCAAACCATTTTTGGCACTGTGATGCCTTATTTAGGGTATTCTGGGATCTGGCTTTGCCCTTAAAGTCCAACAGCAGCAGAGACAAAAGCACATGATCCGTAGAAGACAACCTGCTGCCACTCTAATCCAGTGCCTCTGGCGTTGCTACGCTTCTGACGAACATTCCATGAGCATCGCTACTTGGAAGATTCATCAAACGCCTCTTCCGAGTCCTCCAGTGTAAGTACCTTCGTATTCCTTCCAGTTGCGGAAACCCGCGCGGTAGATGACTGCAATGTCGTGTGTGAAAGTAAGAGATGCTTTTGGGAAGCGCATGTCTCTCGGTTTACCGGGCAGAAAAAGGAAAGGTATCAGCGTTTACCACTGCCTGCTTCGGGAAGGGCATCGGAATCTTGCGAGATGAGGACTTCGTACCAAGCGAATCTGTGACTCTATGAAGTGCCATTCCTTATTCCCGTTTGTTGCGTGCGCTGCCTTCTGTCCCGAAAACTCGTTTTCCTCACGAAAATCGCTGAGACGCCGAGTCGTTTCCATTCTTTGCTTCCTGTGCGGAGATGACACCACTCGAGTGAGATCAAAGCAGAGCTTCCCTAATTCTTCATTCCTCCTTGTCTTTTCACAGGTGTGATCGTTTCGTGTCAACATTGGGAATGGATTTTTCTACTTCCCTTTCCGAAGAAGTATACATCTTGTATTGTGGTGCTGTAGAAACAGCGCGGAAACAACCAGTTTGCGCCCTTGGTGCTTTTTCATTCTGGAGGCAGCATGCTCTTGAGATCTCTAGGGTATTTTCATAGGCGTTTTGTCGATTTCTTAGTACGCTGTCAGAGCCTGAAAAACGAAAGGAATGCTGCATATACGGGATTTTTCAAGTCCTTTCTACTTAGCCTGGAAAAAAATTCCGTCCTTGGTATTCCGAAGAATTCTTCTTCTGTACTTCCGCTGCTGTGCTTCCAAAACAAGATGTTTTGGAAACGCAAGGCGGACTGACGGATTCCGTCAATCTCAAGCATAAAACAGCACAGATTGCGGAAGGGCGCCGGTTTGCTGCTTTCGAGATCAGACCGTCTCGATTTGTTGAAAGGGAAATTCTTCTGTCAAAGGTGACGACTGAGGATACGAAAACAGCATGCCCAATCGAAAATAGAATCCGAGATAACTAAGAATAGCAAACACCCGCGGAGAAATCATTGCATTTCGCATTTCATGGTGCTGCTTTGCGTTTGGTGCTCCCAGACACAGCCACGGGAAGAGGGAAGAATTTCCCCACCTGATTCTTCCAGTATTCCAAACGTGCTGGTTAGTGTCCAATTATTTGTTCGGCTGAGTTTAGTGGCTCCGCTCTTTTCCGAGTACGTTCCACATAAGTCCAAAGCGTTGGAAAACGAAAAGCAATGCGCAAGTACGGAGCAGCGTTCCTTCCTGGAAAATCCTGGAAGAACGCATAGGGTTAGCAGCCAGTCATTTGTTCTTACGATCAAAAAATTATGAATAGAGGGAGTTTGAATCCGTGAAAGACTGTTGAATTCGGGACGTGGCTGTTGTCGCCAATCCAGCAAATCAGCTTGAAGAGATTCCAGCATGAGCCGAAAGCACTGGACCATTGAACGAGGAAGAAAAATACCGAAAGTCAGTGAAAGTTGAAATTATAGGGCTAGCAAGAGTCACCTCTCTTTTTCTTGTCGTTGCCTGCAAAGCATTAAGGTGTGCAGATGCTTTTGTGTTTTTTTGATCACGACGAGTCGGAAAATGGCTGTCAGACTGGGAACCTCATTCTGGGAACCACAGGCGTGGAGTCTGTCCACGGCTGGGAATCCGAAAACTTCACTGTATCGAGGAAGAAAAATTCTCCCAACACTTAAATGGGGTAAAAATGAGAAATGGCATGATGACGTGCTTTACATTTCTCATTAAATGTTCCCCCTTTATTGAAGAGAAAAGCGTGCTTAGTTCATGATGGACTTCAAAAAAATAAGTCCAAGATTGATTCGCTCAAGATCTTGTTCATCCACCATATATTTCTCCTCTCCCTTTGATAAGCCGAAGGAGTTGAGTGTTCGTTTTCCTTATTGAATCCAGCAGCTTCTCTCTTTGCTCGGAAATTTTACCGTACCATGAATTCTCGTTCCATGGTAACCTGTTCTCTCCTCAGTTTCATCTTTCTCCGTGTTTTGCGCAGTTCTGTCGGCTGCATTTTTCGTGATTTCTGCCTGCGTTGCAAATCCGGCGCAGATTTCGAGATGCAAGTACCTTTCTGAGTGCATCGACGAAAACGTCATTTGCCGCGCTGCTGCTGCACCAACAAGCAGCTAACGCAGCCGATTTCTAACGCGTTGGCGCTGCTATTGAAAACCAACTTTCCCGCATTGGGGAGCCAAATGTGCCGCCAGGAACGAGGAGCAAAGTCTCATTCCTTCGCTTCCTCAAAAATGAGTTTTCGAAAAGTCCGCTATCGGACTGCCTGGTTCCATGAGCACTCCTGTGGATAAATGGGCTTCCATCCTGCCCCTCCCGGGGCGAACGTGTCCACGGAAACTCCCGGGCACCGACCCAGCCGGCTTCCCTGGTGACCCCGACCCCTGAGCGGTCGGGCGACCTTTCATGGATCGGTTTCCAATGAGATAAATCCACTTTTCACAACTCCATGGGCGTTGTGCAGTCCTGAATTAGGAAAAAGGCACCGGATCAAAATAATTCTTCCCTTTTTCTTCGTTTGCGGTGTTTTATTCGAAGCACTCGCCCCAGGTAACTTCCATCTTATGGAGCACGCCCTTCTGTTAGAAAACAAGCTGCTAAGGGAAAAGTAGGAATGTCAGTGATCTCCGACATCACAGATTCATTATCCCTCAGCCGACTCCTCTGTGGCAACATTATTTGAAGTCTTTGGAATCAGTTCAACTTGCACAGAAACTTGAAATTTCCTTCTTGTGGAAAACAGAATAAAATCAGCAGTGGTTTCGAGGAACCAAACGACATGGAAATTTCGGGAGGATTACCTTGCCGAAGGCTCTGAAGGCTCTTCAGAGAACCTTCTTCTCGACCTGAAATTCTTTTGCTCTGTTTTCTGAAGTGGTGATAGATAGATGGATTTGCTGCATCAGGAAAACTGATAATTCAGAAACTACATGGACGATATGAATTTCATATAAGCCATTTTGCATCCTTAGATGCATAAAGATGTCTCGTAGAGATGCCTTGAATTCGTTTCGACAAAAGAGGACAAATTCTCATCGTAGTAACCAAGGCTCAATGAAGAAATGACTGTTACTCCACACGTGAATAAGTGAATATTATAATAACCGCTTAAGCTCCAGGGATACGCAAAACATTCATCGGGAAGGTACATCAGTCACTTCGCCTTCCACCTGTTGTTGCTTGGCAACTCATAAGCTACCCCGAATCAAAGAAAGAAAGTTTTAGAGAGTTTTCTTGTGGACTGATCACTCAGGGAGTTTGACTTGAAAGTTCTCACATTAGCAACGAAGTTCAGGAATATGATATCCAAGAAGGATTGTCATCATCCTAGTACTCCCAACATTTGGATTTCTTCTGCGAGCAGAAATCTGACCTGTTCTTCCGTCCCCGTGATGAACTCTGCCGATTGTAAAGACAAGCTCTTCTAGAACAGCTGACGGAATCCCGTACTGACTACTTAAAACTCCAGTGCTGCGGGCGCTTTGCATCCGGTTTTTGATGAGCAAAAGCAGCTTTCACCCGTGATTGTTCCTTCTTCGCTGCGGTTCCCCCCGTTGGTTCTTGTAGTCCTTGAATTCCTTCGATTTCATTCAAAGCTGCTCATTTCCAAGTCTCCCAGGCCACGGTCCATGCAAAAAAAAGAAAAAGAAGGAACCACCGGTGTCCTCGAGCCTCTGCAAACAGTTTTTCCGATGATTTCGTCGGTCATCTGCTTCCGTCTTATGCGGAACTGGATTCAGAGCGCGCGTACCCCGAACTCTCCCGTGCATCGTGTTTTGCCCATTTCTGGCTTCCCTTTAAGATCGCATGGTGCTCCAGATCTGCGGCATGTGATGTTTTGTGACTGTCAACGACTGCTCCTGACGATTCGACGGCTTCTGTTCCCCATGTCTGAAGCCCTCGGCTATAAAAATCTGCCAGTCACCGGTCCTCCTGGAATTGTATCCTGCTTATTCCCATCTGTTTTTCGAGAGAGCAAATCGAGCATCTGGAATTCCGTTTCGGCATCTCTGCCCCTTGAAGATTTATGGTATTCAGAAGTCAGGTGCAAATTTTACCGTCCTGAAGCAACAACCATTCCATAAAATAAGATTGACAAAAACTAAATTTATAATCCCAACGCATCCGTGACTGGTTGCGTCGCTGAAACCGAGCAGCCTCTTGCGGATCGAGGATGAGTACCGAGGCCTCGTTGCTTTGGAACCAGATTCAAAACTCGAGAATTTTCCTCTTTTTGTGCAGCAGCATCCGCACACGCCCAGGACGGGCGGAAAGTCGAAAACGTCGGGAAGCAAAAATCGCTCTGCTACGAAAACGTCTTTCAAGTGCTGCAGGTTTTGATTTCCGTGCTTAATTGACGGCTGATCGGACCATTCCGATAAGGTTTTGATTTTGATGCAGTGGATGCAATAATGGGCTGATAAAAGAAAAGAAAAAGGAACCCTCTGAAGCAGGTGTAAGATTAATGCCACACTTGGGAACTGTGACAGATGCTGGAGACGTCCGCTCTTGCCTCGTGTATTATTAAAACGCCGGAAATGAAATGAGTTCCTTAACTTTACAGAGAATCGAGCCAGAGTCCCTTGCAAAGCAGAGGGTGAGAAGGGAATACGAAATCACTGGGTAAGCCAGATCGGGCCGAGAAGTTTTCCACGAAAGGTGCGCACTCCAAAAATCTAGGCTTTGAGTTTGGAGGGCGAAATACGAGCATGAAATCTCCCTTAATTTTGTTACATATGTGCAGTGTTATGTAGTGCTGCATTTTGCGATAGCCAGAGGAATGTAAAAATGGCATAACCATAATAGTGAACGTTCGTTTCCATGGTGAAAATGCTATAATGCCGCCATCGTATCCCATGATGTACGGTTTTCGCACTGCTTCCTGTAGTTCCCTTCTCTCCACTGATCTCCTTTGCAAAATCAATTTCTGGAAAACAGCAGCTCTACCCATCATGAATCCTTGGAAATCCTGGGAAGAATCGAGAATATTCTCTTCTTTTTTTGCTCTTTGAAGTAACCGATGGGTGCCAAGTGGGAGTAGAAAGCCAACGGATTGCGGCATCCGAATTAACGTATGGAGACTCTTGCACTTGAGATCTTGGGTTTCCGGACGACATCTCAGCTTCTCCCAGAAGTGGGCACCTTTCTCTGGAGAAAACGGACCAAGTCGGATCTCCGGATGCAATCGCATTCCCCGATGCATATGCGAATCCAAGTCAACTTTGGTTCATAGTCTCCCCATCCTTGTGAGTTGCTTTGAGGACCGCGAGGACAGACCAATAAGGGCCTGTGGTGGGAATAGAAAACGAGCCCATCACCGGGAGAAGCTTTCAGTTTCGGGGCAAGCTCGTTGCTTTGAAAAATTCCCGTGCTCCATAACCAAATGTCAGAAGACGAGGAGCCGAAAAGCGTCATTACTCCGCGGTGATGACGTGCCGCTTCCATCTTCCACTGGATCTGACGTATGCTTGGAGGGCGACTCGTGCAGCCAAATACTTCGAATGTTCGGCGTGATTGAGATGCTGGGCATCACACCACTCTGAATCCACTTTGCGATTAGGATGGAAACGCGCATGCTTTCTCTCTAGCCCATCCTGTCACCTATTTAACATTTCGTCTTCCTGAGAACATCAAGAAAATATCTCCAGGACATGTTGCTTTCATTCTGTGCATTCGTACGACTCTCTCCCTCTTTCAGTTTCACACGCTTTGCTCTGCGTGGCTTCGATGGGGAGGATTCCTGGTACCCATTTACCGCCGATTCCTGTTGCCGCTTGCCGCCCTGAACTTTTACTCTGTAAATGCTCGCATCGAATGCACGCTCCTTACATTGCAGCGCCGTTCACCAGATTGTTCCATCTTTCGAGATGTTTGAACATCTTCGCCATCGCACAGACGTGATAAAGAAAGATTCCCCGGATGCTCGCAAGTTTCCCAACCACGTGCCTTCCGGTTGCAGTCGCATCACGCCGAAGTACTGTGGTGACTCGGGGTTGAAGCCGAGTGCACGCAAGAATTGATAAATACGTCCAGCTGGAGTAAATTTTGATGTAAAATCCGACATTGGGTTGCGCGAGAACTTTTCGGTTGCTATGCGTAAGGGAGCCCACAGGGTTTTTCGTTTCGTTTTGTTTGTTTCGTTTCTTGCCAATTTTAGAGGGCAAAGCGTTTTCAAGAAGAGTGGCAAGGAGCTAACATATATGCAAAAGAGCTAGCAGTCAGACTGAAGACTTTCAGGATAAGAGAAATTGCAGGCAGCGTGAGCCGCGAGTGCCTTGAGAAAATGATTTCTCTGGGATGCGTTCTTGCATAAGAAATCGGGAAGCATGCCATCGAAAAATCGTACCTCTTTAGCAGAGAGCGACGGCTCAGAAAGGCCTCGATAACCTTCAGCAATCTGCAAAGATTTACGGTTTCCATGGACATTCGCATGGCGATTTCCGTTTTCGTGCGAAAACGAAACGCGAAACCTGAATGAAGATGCTTTGGTCCCCTAGGAGGAGGACCGAGCTTCTCTTATGCTGCTTTAAGAACTACACCTCGACTGATGTTTTTCAGATTCAAACACAACACCTCCTTCGTTACCAGGCTCCCTACTATCCGAAGACACAAACAGTCCCCGTCCTCTCTTTTGAGAAATTGGAGCTCTGAGCAAAATGCTTACCCCGAAAATGTTTCCAACTCAAAGCACAATTCCTCATCCACGGATGAATACTCTTCAGTAAAAGGTAACACAGATAGTTCAGGAACCAGGAAGAATTCGGATGGTGAGTACCTTTGGTTGATCCAGTTACGGTTCGTTCTCTGTAACTGCGTATTGCTGTTTCGGGATTCTCAGTTTAAGAGGGCACTGGTCTCACCAGCGCATCGCCTGCCAGTCCAAGTCCGTTGTGTCCTCTGCTGCAGGCTCTTTTTCCACGAAATAATGGCGTATCTAGCAAACCCGTTGTTTTTGGCCGTAGGCGGAGACTTAGCACGGTTCTCCCCTCCCCCCCTCCCGCTTCTCGCCAAGTACATGCATCATTTCAATTCACTCGCTTTTCCGAATATCCTCAAGAGATTCAGGCCGATCTTTAGCTCAGAGTCCACGCTGAGGGACGGGTAGTTTGAAATTTTTTCCTCCCATCGAGTCTTCTCCACACACCTCCACCGTGAGCGGGAAGACCTCCGGAGGGTTCCGAAGAGCGGCGTTGCGTTTGGGAGAGCTTTTCCTACCCGCCAAGGAAAGAGTAGCTGGCACTGAGCAGTCACATGAGAGAGAGAGAGAGAGAGAGGGAGGGAGAGAGAGAAACATCAACCTGTGTTATCACTACCGTTGAATAAGCGTCAGGAAGAGCACCATCTTGCGATGTCACCCACTGCAACGGTTCTTCACCAAAGAATTTCTTGAGGGCATTAAAAACTTCCACGAACGGTTCTTGGATGAAATTTTTAATGTCCTCAAGTATGTCCTCAAGAATTTTTTAATCCTTTAATAAAAGCAAAGATTTGCGCTTTTACACTTATGTGGATGGTGGTGGAGGTCGTATGCTTCCCTTCAAAGGTGAAGACGCCCCACAGCTACGAAATATGAGAGTCTGAAGCACGCTACAGGCAGTTCCGAAAAAGCGAGTCGTATCTCGTTGCCGGAGAAGAGATCACCAATGCCCATGGCTGACCAACCGGCGACCCTACTTGAGCGGCGGTGTTCAGGAGGATGGAGTGCCCTCACAGAGTCTTTGGAAAATTCTGCAGACGAAAAGCATCTCCCCGAGCCTCTCAGACGAAAGACTAAAGGATGCAGAAGTCGTGAAGGTCTTTCACTAGGGAGGAAGAACATCCCAGCCGAGAACGGCAGAGATAGACAAGAAACAGGGATTAGCTTTAGAACGCTGCAGGGTGTTCTCTCGAAAGAACACTGGCAAACGGTCCGTTCGATTGGGAGGAAGGGAGCCGGAACAGAGGGAAACATGGGCCAATCCGCACCCAGGAAGACACGCAGCGTCGAATTCCCAGGAAGGAAATTCCCAGAATACTCCCATGGTCGTTTTGGACTCAGGGATGGACGGCAGCAAGATGCACTGGGATTTTGAGCCTGTCAAGTGACATGAACCACTTGAAGAGGAAAGTGAGGTCATGTCCGGTGGATTCGCATCCCGCTTCCTACCTTGCTCTCAATGTCCCGGGCCAACGTGGACGGAGGAACGTGGTGACTGCTAGGGGATGTTCTGAAGGCGGAAAACACCAGCGGCAACAACGAGGCAGACTTGAAGCCTCTGGCTGCCTCCCCAGGGGTGCGCGCGCGCGTGCTCTGCCTTCATGTTCTTGGTGGCAGTGGTAGTGGTGGAGGTGATGGAGCACCAGCAGCTGAGGCCGACGAGTAGGCCAATGGGGTCACCGCTCGCACGCTGTCGGAGCGACGTGTACTTCGATGCCACGTGTGACGATCGAAGCGTGCAGCGGGTGCTGCCCCCAGGAGGATGTGTGGGTCGGCAACGAGCGCTCCAAGAGACCCTGTGGAATTTCACCTGAGCGCTGAAGAGCTGCCAACAAATCGATGACTGGGAAATTCATCCCTTACCCACCTTCTTCCTCCTCCCTTCCACCCTCGAAATGCCGGAACGGAGGAGGGATTTCGCTTCGAAATTCTCCCTGTCCTTTCCTCCTCCCTCTTTTCCCCGTACGAGACGACGGAGGGAGGAGGAGACTCGTTCTTCCGGAGGGTGCGAAGTTGTCGAGGACCAATTGGCGAGGAAGGCTGGCCCGAAGACGTGAGCGATCAGCAGGGGAGTCCCGGATGGAGGACACCCCTCCAGGAAAGAAGCTCGTTGTCGTCCCCGGGCTAACCGCCACGCGTGATCCCTCTTCCGGAGAGCGTGCCCCACCGGTTTCCCTAGGAATGCGGCAGCGCATCCCACGAAAATCCTGGAGAGCCACAACTGCATCCGGGAAAGCCCCGAAAGCGACCCGAGCCTCCGGATAGGATGATGCTGCAGACGAAGGAGGGCGCAAGGGCAAAGGACGGGAATGATGAGATCGGGGTGAACTCGGTAGTGCCTCGGCAGGGTCATCGAAGGAGGAAGGGTCCGCGGTCTCCACTCCCACCCCGGCCGCGAAGGGAAGCCGGCTCGCGGAGAGGAGCAGCGGTCCGCGTTGCCGCTCTCCCTCCCGCCGAAAACGGAAGCGACTCCCGGATTGCCTGTGACTTCCTTTCGGGATTCACTCATCTACAATCGGAGGCCTGAGACTCTTGGGAAACGGAAAGAGCGGGCCCAGCCGCCTCATCTTCGCGGCCCGTCAAATCCTGGAGGGCTCGAGGCGGACGTGGCTAGGGGCGGGAGCGCGCAGAACCTTTTGCGCTGAACCGGGACGGCGGAGACGCGCTGGGTCCGTTCCTGGACAACGTCCAGCTCGCGGGCCGGCGTCTCGGAAGTGCTCCTTCCGGGGACGGAAGACCTCCTGCTCTCCCATGACGGGAAGGAAGACAAGGGCGCCAGGAGGATGACGAGGAGAGCAGTCCAACGAGGGGGAGGGGTTCCTCGTCCAGCCGGCACTCCAGAGCGCCCGAGATGGCCTTCCTCTCAGGTCTCCTCTGTGGTCCGCGGGCTCGCTTTTCGAGAACCCAGGGTCGCCCCTACTGAGGAAGGGCACTCCAGGAGAGCCGACTGGATGCACCCCTTTCGTCTTCCACCCCTCTTGTCCATCGTTCCGGTACCTGCCTTCCCTCCCGAGGGAGGGAGGGAGTTGGGTGCGTCCCAGTGCGGGAAGCGCCACGTCCCTCTCGCCCTTCTATTCGTCATTCCCCGCTTCTTGGGAATGACCAACTTCCCCCTGGACCGATGCCTCCCCACCATCGGACCCAATGACTCCTCAAACGAAGGCGGGAAGAATGCTATTGAGATCACTCCTCCCCCTTCCTCGTCCTGGGGGGAAGCGGATGAGAACCACCCCCTCCCGAGGAAGCTTCCCCTCCCTGCCGCTGCCTCTCCACGGCTCTCGCCGAAAGAAAGGAGAGAGAGTCCGTTTCCGAAGCAACCGCAGCTGCGTCCTACCAGGTCGCCGTCTTTCCCTCCGACCCCCCGCGATGGCGTGGGGAGGAGTCCCCGGCTACAGGGTTGCCGTGGGTATACAGGGGCATTGGCGCGGATGTGATGTCGGTCCGTCGCCTCCTTCTCATCCTTAGCAGCAGCTTCCCGCTCCCGTCCCCCTTTAGATAGTTTCGCCTCCCAATGGGGAGACCCCTCCTGCGTTGATTGGCTGCGCTCACGCCCGGCGCTTGCCACCCTTCCCCCTTCCCCCTGCGTTGATTGGCTGCCTTCCCAAGTGTCGGGGAACTGGACCCCTGCAGAAGAACGCTCCGAGCGATGATCTCCTCCGCCATCCGTGGTCTTCGATGAACCGCGGTCTCCAGCATCCGCATTCTGAGGCGTTTCCGGGACGCCTCTCAGCTCCCCTTTGCTGGAAGGGACGTTCCAGAAAGGTGGACAGTCTCCAGCCTCGATTCCTTTTTTGAGGGATGCCTGAATAAAGGGATTAGCCCCTTAGAGTCAGGGATCGGCCCCTTCCCCTTCCGTCGTTTGGCCTCCGGTGGTCGGGACTTCTCCCCTGAAGCTCGCTTCGCCCAAGAGTTCCTGAAGAGGGATCTGGAGGGTAAAATGGTTGCGGGCACCCCTTCATGGGAAGCTCGTCCTTCCCTCGTTGCCAGCTCATCAGAGAGAGCTGGACCACCGCTCGAGTGTCGGCGTCTCTCTCTGGTGACAGAGCCGGAGACCCTCCGTGATTGGCAAAGAGGGCGTCTAAGCCCCTCTCGCCGACGCTAATCTGCATTTCCGCCAGTGAGCGCTCGTCCATTTGATTCCGTCTCCTCCTCCTCCCCATTACATCCCCCCAACAGACCGGAGCGAACCTTCTTTGAACTCTCCCGGAAGCCTCCGCACGTCGCTCCTTGTAGTTCCCGAGCAGGGTGCGTTTCTGGGATGCTGGATTCTTTAGAACACCAGCGACTGCTACCGTCTTTTGCTTTTGTTCTCGCTTTTTCACCCCAGCGATCCTCCAGGCGCTTCAGCAAAGCCATTGTCTCTCTTAGTAACGCCTTCTGCCACTCAGGGCGCTAGGGTCGCGTTCCCGATAGCGCGCCGAAAGTCGTTTCGTGGGCTGGACGCCCCTTTCTCGATGCGCGATGAGCCGGAGTCAGCGGAAGGAAAGATGCCAGGAAACAAAAAGAAGGAAAATGGAAGGGACAAGAAAGGGGAGGAGGAGGGTAGGGGAAAGGAAACGTGTGGTGTGAGGGAGGCTTCCGCACAGGAAAACGCGTGAGAACTTCCCAGATGGAGCGCATGCTCAAATGGCAACTCGTGTTTTAAGACTGGTAATACGGAAGAGTATCCCTCAATTTTCCCGGATGCTCCGGTAGAAATGCCTTCGGATGCTGCGTTGTCAGGACATTTTCTCTCCAAGCAACTCGTAGCGAGGGCAGGCAGGAGCGAAATCATTGCGTACTCTGGACCGTGGACGGAGCTCCCCTCCGGCGAAGAAGGCACACATCAGTGCGCGTCGCCAAGGAAGCTTATCCAGGACGTTTCTGTGCTTCCTAGGCGTGCACCACGTGACCATCCTGGTCAAGCATCCTCCTACCTTTCACTCCGCAAAAGAATAAGAGGAACGAAGGGGAAAACCAAAAAAAAAATCGGCACTCTCTCGCTCCCGTGCTGGAGAACGTGGAACCGTGCGCGGCGTGCGTGCCCTACGCCCGCGGTCACCCTTGAGAGCACCGAAGCGCGAAATCTTCGAGCCGGCCAGAGGAAGGTTCTTTCCGGGTCGAGGAAGGAGCGTTGGGCACGCAAAACACTCCCGGGGGAGCCTGGGGAGGTGACCGGACATCGACATGGCGCCGCGAAAGGGTTCGAGGCGGACATTCCTTCTGGAAAGTCTCCGGCTCGAGTCCTCCTTCCCCGCTCCCGGTGGTGCGAAGATTAGGACATGCCCTCTCCGCTTCGTCCCCTCTCTCCTCTCCAAAAGTTTCTCCGGCTCCTGCCTTCTTCGAAATCCCCTCCTCTTCCTCCCAGGACCGAACGTGGACCACGCGTATCGGCCTACCTGCTCTATCGGAATGCATCCCTCGGATTCCCTCAGCGTCAGCATCTCTCGAGAGCGGGTTGCTCAGGTTTCCTCCCGTGCCCTCGGGGTATCCGACCATCCCGAGGAGAAAACCTCAGAAACAGCAGCAGCAGCAGCAGCAGCAGCAAAGGAGTTCTGCCGCGCCTGTGACCCCCACTAAGCAAGAGCAAGCGGCAAGAAGAAGGAGTTTCTCAACCGGCGCTCGAGAGGTGCAAAAGCCCTCTCTTCCGGTCAGATTCCCCGTCAAGTACCACGGGCAAGAGTGTGCTCCACGAACCGATTCTTTCCAGTGTTGTGTCCGACAAGTACCTTTCGTCTCCGAGTACCCCCGTACGACGGAAGATTCGACCAAGGGGCGGCGGTCGCCCTTCCCTCCCCTTCTATCCCTCTTCCTCTCCTCCAGATCCCCCCCCCCCGTTCCGTGTGCATGTGAGCGCGCGTGCGCGCGCGAGTGTTTTTGTTTGTCTTGTTTTCCTCAGCTGCCTGTAACCAAGGTCATGTCAATTCCTCAGTTCCACTCTTGGCACTGGTTGCCGGGGTAGTCGATGCAGAGTGCTTGAACGAAAAACTGGCGACAGGCAATTCCACACTGCTGCGCCTTTTGCGCAAGGAGATCGCTCACAATCAGTCGAGAGAAAGGGACGCGTCGGAGGAAGGTCTCAGATTTTTTTTTTGTGTTCTCTCTCCCTGCATCATCACCTGGAATGATCACGCAGAGCTTTCCCCTGAGAGCCTTCGTACGAGCGGAGCGGAACTCTGCTTGCAGCTCCGAGAAGCATCGCATTGCCCTGCATCTGAGCATACTCTTCGCCTCCCTCCCCCCTTCTTCCCCTCCTCCTTACCCGCCTGCCCTTTCCGTCCTTCTCCACGGCGCACGAGGCATCACTGCACTTCTGGCGATTGCCACGCATGAGCAGAGCAAGAGGGACGTGCGATCCCGACGGAGCTCGTGGAGACCCACTCGCCACTCTGCGGCTTCGGGACAACCCGTCCGACCTCCTCCCCTCTCCCCGTGCGGCAAAGGTGAACCCGAAACCCGGCGGCCTCTCCCTCTCGCGCTTCCCCTCCTTGGATCCGCGGCGCTTCTCTGGTTTCACGGATCCCCCTTTCGCCGGCGCCTTCTGGAGAGCCATGGGTGCTGCCGACCGGAAAGAACAAAGCGGAACGTTCTAGAAAGGGGAGGGGGGGGGCGTGACCCACCCCCAAGTCCGACGGTCGGCTGCTTGCTTCCAGCGGAGCGGAAGCGTGGGCGGTTGTGCGGGAGGGAGGGAAAACCAGCGGAACGTCTCCGAAAGATGGCTAGCTACCCTTCTCGCGCCCTCCACTGGAATCATTTCTCGAAGGAACAGGGAGACCCATTCTGGGAGGAAATAGGAGGATCGTTCCCGGATCAGGTGATGCTGCTGATGTGACCAAAACTCCTCCTAGGATTCACAACGGGCTCTTCTCATTCGGCGCGCTGTGGTTCCTGCAGAGAAAGCCGTGGCGGCAAAGCAGAAGGCGAGGAAGTGCCGTCCTATAAGTCGACTGTTGGCCACGCGGAAAAGAAGGCAAAAGTCCAGCAGGCGATCGCAATAGTTCCCGATTACCGATCCCTGGCAGCGTGGCTGTGGCTGCTGATCAAGTTGCGGGGACGAAAGCTGGGCATACGGGCCACCTTTCGGCTGAAGCACCGAAAGCACTCCGTCATCCCCATGCTTGTTGAACCTCCCCACAGTTCCAACCGCTGGCACGAGCAAAGTGACCCTAGGAGGCGAGAAAAAGGGGGGAGATTTTCCGAGATAGTCGTACGACAGCGGAAGCTGGGTATGGAGTCTCTGGGAATGCGGTTAGATGCAAGCTTCTTCCGTGTTTCCTTTTCTTTTCTTCAAGACCGTAAAAACCAGGAAATCAAATCTATGAGCGCGAGGACATTCTCATGCATCAAGAATTGCCCTTTCTGCGCGTGAGGTTCGGCTCCCAAGTTGCATCTGCCCACTGGAACACGAGTCGAATGATTGAAAGCCGCTTTCGAAAAGAGAACCGGTCCAGTGGACTGGATGGAGAACAATGTCCTGTCAGCGCCAGGATTGCCACAGGATGTTAGCAAAGCATAAACAGGATGCGCGGAGAAAGCACATAAAGAAAGAGAAGAACGTCGGACTCGACGACGCGTCCTCCTCGTTGTGGGGATCCAACAGAAAGACTGAAAATGTCCTTGGAACGCTATCGCCTTTCGTAGATAAAGGGGTGCATGCTCCGCGGTCGCCGAACAGGGGTAGCGTCGAGCAAGCACGCTGCCAGGACATCAGAACCCGGCATGCTAAAATCCTGCTTTGGAACCGGCCGTCCGTTGGCTCAGCAAGTCGTGGACTTTGGAATGATGGCGCACGTCACTCTGCCATCACCAAAACCACCACAACGCATGGGAGCTTGGGAACCTCTGACGAATCACGTGCTGATCCATCCTTCGATAAACGGTGGACCCGTGTTGCGACGAAAGAACACCGATTAATTCATCGAAAGTGCTATCGTCTTGCGTGTATCGGAAGGGCCGTGTGTCGTGGGCAGGATCACCGGGCGTCATTGACATGAGGGGTTCGCTTCTTCTTTGACAAGCTTTCTTGCATGCTTCTCCTGGGCAGTGTTTCAAACTGTGGTCCATACGTGCTATTGCAGCTTTCTTTTATCAGTCACATGCTCATCATACGTACAGCATGCATCTACACAGTCATCACGTGTACGCACACTTTTGTACATGCATACACACATGCATCTGCATTCTCACACATGTTTGTGTAAAAAAATTGCATGCATTTTTTTCAAAGCGATTTTCAGCTGTGCATTTGTGATGTACGGAGCGATGTATGCAACGAATCTCATGCGCAGTAACGCAAGTACACGCACATATCTATCTCATTATGATATACATGTTTACACCATGGATACTGAGTATGTGGGATGTTTTTCGGTGAATGAAAAAATGGCACGTGAATAACCGGAGAATTCAGCCAACACCCTTCATCAACTCTGGTGCTCCCGAATTTTCGAATAGCCCAAGGCAAACTGTCTGTTTCCTCGCTGCAGTGTTACCAGCTTGAGCTGGCGCGACTAAGCAAATCGCTGAGGCATTTTTCGATCCGCTTCCCGCGAAAAAATTCCAATCAGACCAAATCGAAACTGAAGTTTACTAAAACTAGAGAGGGATATCGTCACATCGATCTGCGCTTGCAGCCTCCGTTCTACGTTAAACGTATCTGCAAACCATCCGCAACACCAAAGTAAGTGAATTATGCCTTGGCTGTCGGTCTAATTGCTCATCAGTTGAAGCCTTTTTTTTTTTATTCGATATGGAATTTTCATTTTTGCTTCCTTGGCCGATAAAAGCGAAAATATGCTATAAACAGAAAAAAGCTGGAAACATCACAGTAGAAGAGATCTTAAGTAGGTTTGGGTGGGAAGATAGGCACGAAAGCCTAATCGTGTTTTTGTTCCCTCTTTCCTTTACAACACAATTTCGACAAAGGTGCCTGCGCCGTCTGGAGTCTATGATTAATGTGTTTGCAAACGACGAGAGCATTTAATAATGCATCTTGATCGAGATAAACCGTACTGCTTGCATCCTCCTGATGCATACCCGTCGCTTTTCCTTACACTCGCTCGTTGCCGCGGATCCTTGAATGATGAATGCCTCGAAATCTCCGCGACTATCATTACGGTACTTTCGAAAGCATCGCGACGCTCGGTTTTCGCATCCTCCTTTTCCTGTTTTGTTTTAATTACATATTCCTTGTCAGATGACGATGAAGAGCTGGGCATATCCCACCTTACGAACAATCACAAAATCTGCATCCGATTTACAAGGAAGGTAAGCATCCACGTTTCCACTTGGAGAGTGAACATGGATTTTGATTTCAGTTGAAATATTTTGTGGCCCGGAGGAAATTCAAAGAAGCTCTGAAACCTTATGATGTGAAAGATGTCATCGAACAATATTCTGCTGGTCACGTAGACCTGGTCAGCCGTGTAAAAAGTCTGCAATTAAGGTCAGGAACTTTTCCTAAAGTTCGAACTCTGTGCAGTCAGAAGGGTGCTTTTCATTCTTCACTATCAATCTCCTGAGCGAAAACTTGCACCGAGCACCACATATGCGTTCTTACGTGCGTTCAGGTTTTGATAAATCGTTCTTTTCGAATTTTCTGGACTCCGCAGAAACCTCTGCATTAGCAACCGCAGAAGAGGCGAGCAGTGGGAAGATTTCGTTAGTCCCTACAGAATGATGAATTGTTTCTTTCCGTTCCAAAGGTTCCTGAGAACCGAATGCATCTATTCCCGTCCACATGAGAGTTTTGTCCCTTATATTGTAATCCTGTTGGTGATTCCTAGGTGTTCGCAAATGTATTCCGTGTACCTCCTTCGAGAGATTTGAGTCCTTACTTTGGAGGAGGTCAGAAATCGTGATAAGGTGTTTCGTTGTTCTTCCTTTGCAAACATCCTTTCTGATCACAAATCCATGATGGTGCTGATCTGAAAGCGAGGAATCAGGCAAGAAATTCGAGGTCATCTTTGAAAATTTTTCCGTGAATCCGAGGTTCGAGATGCGTCAGAAGGAATTCTCCTTGAAAAAAAAAAAAAAAAGGGGGTTGATGGCATGCGATCGAATAATCAGAATTGGAATCAAGCGGAGGAGTAATTCTAAAACGAGAGCAAAGTACCAGTAAAGCAAGATGAGCCACAGACAAGTTATGCTTGATCTGTCCATAGCGGAAACCCAGCTTTCACCACATTCCAAGGAAAGTTCACTTTTGTTCCCATGCTTTTGGAGCATCCAGAACATGGCTCCTGTCGACAAGAACCCACACCGTGAGACTTGATGGATCGAGAGCCACGAATCGGCATCCACCAGATTCCAATGCTGCGCAATCAAATCATCTGACATAGCCTTTTGCTTCTGAGATCACTCAGACCAAATAAAGCGATTTTACCGGGTGCAAAAAAAAAAAAATCAGTGTTTTCCTTGTATTTGGCTCCGTGGGAACGAACTGCGTACTCTCTGAGCACCTGCATTCGGATTTGCGAGATAGTGTCCTCCGTGCCCATGACATTTCGCATCTCTTTTACTCTTACACTTCTGTTGCCACCAAACGAAAAAAACAAAAAGAAAGCATAGAAATATGAAGCAAAGATGTCTCGTAATTTTTTGAGGTAAGGAGAATCCTCAGAGTGCTTATGCAATGATGAAGGCCTGGAATCACGGAATGTGTGCCAAGAAACAAAAGGCACCATCAGCATTCCCAATGAAAAGTAACTTAGCAACATAATTATCAGGAAAATCACAAGAAGCGGTAAACGTCTATGGAACTCACGGGACTTAAAAGGTCAAACGGAGTAATTAGAAGAGGAAGCATTGTGCTAGAAACTTATGAAAGCCGTTAAAATAGAAAGGTCTATTTTGATTGCATGAGGTTAGAGTAACCGACCATCCAGAGAGACGGTGCCTATGGAGAGAAGTAAGACTAGTAAGGAATAAAGAATAGGGTTGAAACAATCAGGGATGAAAAAGTAAGAGTAAAAAAACAGGAGTAGAGGAGGTCAATGAAGCATTTTTTGTGTCTTGTAGATGGATAGCACGAAAATGAGGAAGCCAAATGGACGACAAAAGGGGTTGAAAAAAGCAAAAAGAGAGAGAGAGAGCATAAAACAGAATCTACGGAGCAGTGATTCCAAAAGAATCAGTTCCTTCGAAGGAAGAAGGCAATGAAAATTTGGGAGCAGTGGGAAACAAGAATGAAATTCTAACACCTCTTTTGCTCCAAGAGTTAACCGTATTATTCATTTCTGGGCAAAAGACATGGACAACACTGTTTATAAAATGGTACAGAACCCAAAGCCTAACGGGCATCTGGAAGTTTAAAGAGCACTTTGAAGAAAAATGTAATAACGATAACCGGCAGCATAAACAAATGCAAAATGCCTGCAAAAAAAGAAACAAAAAGGGAATAGTAGAACCTTCGCAATAGTCTTTAAGAAAAATTTTAAATAAATCTTACATACGAGGTGATTATGGAATTCTTCTTAGTTCGTAGTAGATTCTCACTTTAATGAAGCAATGCAAAAGCCTTTCCGTGTCCATACCGAATCATTCTAAATTAAAATTCCTCTCTGTAAACCCAGAAAGGCATTTTCTCTGCTTCAGATGAATTCCTTGGAATTACCGTATCCGACAGATCGCAAAATTGATGCAGTGCCATCGACCAGTGCGAGGACTTCTCTAAAACGAGTTTATTAGCAAATGGCTGCGAACTCAGGGTTATCATCGAGACGTCAATTTCTTTTCTTTTTTTTTTGAAAAAAAAAAAAAAAAAAAACCCTTTAAATGAATTGCTCCGAATGTTCTTCAGGGATTGTGCCGTGCCGATCTCACTATTTATCGGCACGTCATGTTTCCATTTCCTAATGTGAAGAGAGGAATAGCAAACTTTCCTTGGCTTTCCTCCGTCTTCCAGTGAGAAGTGATGTTCCAAAATATTTGCCGTGCTCCCAAAACTAATCCGCAGCTGACTGCCTGTGTGGTCAGTTGAGTAACTATTGATGCCATAAGCAGCTTCTGTGTATTTAAGAAGAAATGTATTGTCTGATGAGACCTCCCTTTCATCGATTGAAAGTTCATCCATAATACTCTCGGCGCCCTTGCAGTAGTTTTTTTCTTTCCTTCTAGTTTTGTATTAGCTTACATTCCATTAGACCTCATGTCAAATCCCGTAGATAACGTATAAAAAAACGAACGCATCCCGCCTCATAGGCTGTTTTAGACAAATTAGTCCGCCTCTCCTACTCTGCCTTCCTGCTGATCCCGATACCTGTTCCATGATTAGTGGACACATCACTCTGAAGTAGGCCATCAAAATGCCTTCGCCGTCAGCCAGATAAGTACACGTGAATGAAATCCACGCGGATAATACAAAACTGCCTAATCGCTTCATTAATCTCTGTTTAGCCTTTCTCTCCACCTTTTCCATTTCCAAGAGGTTTTAGAGATCTTCGATTTTTCTTTACGTCCCCTGAGTCCGTTCTCGTGCCCGTACGCCCAAAATGTCGCCTCCAAGCTGTTCATTATCTTCGGTTCTTTTCCGCGGAGCCGAAGAGTGATTCTCTCGCTGAAAGACCCCGTTGTTTCCAGGATTAGATGGATGACACATCGTGCTTTATCGCATTTTAGATGCACCCACACATGGCTGTGCATTTCTAGAAGAATCTGTAAATCATTTAGCCAGCGGCCACGAACTTTCAGTAGGTGCGCAACTGTACCAACGGCAGCACTAGATGCGTGAGCATGTCTGCGGTGAATCAATAGAAACAGGGATCGAGCTGCTCCTACCGTTTTCTCGAGAGGTCGTTCGAAGATTCGAGAAGATCAAGTTTTCACTCGATCTGGGAGTAGGATGATGCACTACGCGCTCTCTGTGTTCAGTGAACATAAAGAAATATCATATTGATTCATGGAGGATGCTCAGCCCCTGAACAGATTTCGCCCGTGGTTTGCACGGAAGGAATGCGGGGGGCAGCAAGCGGTTTTGCAGTGCTTTTCTTTTCGGATGGGAAGCGTTTTCGGAGGTCAACTTCATTCCTGGTCAGCTGGCAGACGTTTGCTTCCTTTGCACGCAGTTCGCTCTCAGTCAGGTCAAAGTCATTACTCGCCGTGCATTTTGCATTTCTGCGTCTGTCATAATCTAATTACAGTTTAACCGCATACACTGTGGATAACAGTACAAAGGCTATTCGCACCCATTGCTTCTCATCTGCTTCCTTTCAACGCATTTCAAAGATGTGTTCGTTGATGGGACTGAGAGTCTAAATTATTCTCGGCAAACAATCTATATAGCACCCTTCCCCCCCGTGTTCGTTGAATAATTGAAGAACAACCGAGGAATCCAAAATCAATCGACATTTTCGAGTGGCTGATTAATTTCCTCGGACGATTCCTTATTCGCTTTGGTCCAGCCGTGCAAGATTTGTTCCGCTCGTACAATGGTTCAGCGCATGGTGGAAACGGTAGACAGAGGAATCCGAAAGTTGAGGGTCATTAAAGAATAGGTTGATTTCGTATTGGTATGGCATCCATTTCTTTTAACCACATCATGTAGTGAGGATGTTGGTGATTTCATTCATTGGCTGGGGTCTGTGGATAATTTTTTAGCCAGATGGTTTAGGTCTTTTCTGTACGAGGAGCAAGTAATGGAGAAACTTTCATCCCTTCCCGGATAAAGTGGGTCTTTCCTGTAACGAACAACGAGGCAGAATTCATCAAGCTGTGATGAAACAAGCGAGCCAAACTGATTTCGTTAAGACCTCACTCATGAGATCCTGCAGAAATGCTCCCGTTATTCCCTGGGGCTTATCACTCGAGTGGCTTGTGTTTGGGATCGTTTTCCAGGTATTTATTGGTTCGGTATTCCCATCGCATCGATGAAGCACGTGCGTCGAGGATGCCAATTTGTGTTCATCTAGAAGTGCTGGTTGTCAAGAGTCTCGGTGGGCCATTCAAAAGCGACCGACTGTTGGTTATCCTTGCCAATGAATAGCGGATGTGGAAGCCGGGAAGCGTTTCGAGTGCGCAACATCTGCCCAGCGTTGAGATGACAGTTGGTCCTTGCGATGTTTGCTGACTGGACTCAGAGATTGTCTCGAATTTGGGCATCCACGAGACTTCCGAATCCAAAGCGCGCGGGAGATGCCGCGATTCCTCGATGCCTTCGAAAAGACCGCGCCAGCGGGAAGATCCGCACGGTTGGATTCTGCAAACGCGTAGCTACGGGCACTGATAGGGTGGTGGCTAGGTTCCAATGGCTCGTGACAGCTCTTACGTGGGGGACGAGCCGGAGGGGGCACTGCTGTTGAAACAGGTGACGAACGTCGCCTTCCGCCCTCATCTTTCGTGCCTTTGCGAGGACGGAGCCATTCTAAAAACGCGGAGCAGGGACAGCTACTTGAGGTCTGCACGAAGAATGCAAAATGTGAGAAGGAGCCATCTCCGACCGCTCAGCCATGTCACGCTTTTGGCCAATCGCCGCGTGGGAATTTTAGTTTGTTCGTTTGCTGGGCAAAGAAGCAAAAAAAAAAAAATACCGCACTGGCCTTCACATTAACCGGTCAAAGGGTACTGGGCATCGTCGTCGTCTAAGCAGTTTGGCAGGCACCTGGACGAGACCCTGAAGAAGATGGGAAAAGTAGGGATGAACCTAGGTCGCTGTCCTCTTTCCTGCTTTGGCTCCTTCCGGTTTGCTTGCAATCAAATGGAGTCTTTGAATGCAGGTGCACTTCGAGTACCTTAACTTGCATAAAGGAAGCAACCATCCCTGGAGGTGGATGGTCCTCCAGCAGCGAAACCTCGCCCAACAACCGGGACAGAGCCGTTCCTGCCATCTTCCGGCGATCCTCCGCCGCAGGATGGCAGGTTCTTCGGGTTCCGGCGAGTATGAGGGTAACGACGGTGCACGCAGAAGCTTTTTGGGGGGAAGGGAGGGGGGGAATCCTCTGGACCTGCATCGTCCACTAAGGGCCTGGAAGTTTGATGCGGAGGAGGTTCCATGCAAACAGCCTCAGGGCACGATTCAGTAGATACCAATTCTCCGGAGAAATGGGTACGTTCAAACGGGTGTTCCCGTTGAAACTTTTTTCTGATGGATGCACATGTGGGCACGTGAGTGCACGAGTAAGAAAACCCTCTAGTAACGGGAAGGATATGCGTAAGGAAGCGCGCGTAAAGCCTGTGCTCTTACAGTGTACGTACACGGATACCGAGGAAGGAAGTGCACGTTCCGCACCGGCCAAACGTGACATCAACACCAACTTTCGTTTCCTCTCTTCTTTTGCCTTTTTCTTGTTGCAACTTGTGCTCAGGCTGAGGGACGCACCGGTTATCATCAAAATGCTTTAATCAGAACCCTTTCGGGAAAAAAAAAAGAAAAGAGGACAAGAGCCAGCAGCGCAAAGCAAGCGTGTGGTCCTTCGACAGACGATGTCGCCTAGAGGACTCACCGATCTCCTCGCCCTCCTTTCGCGCGATTGTCTCCCGCTGTACGGACGGAGTGAGAGTTCGACCGCGACTCCCGCTGGACACGCGCCTTCTGCGTCAGGGAGGACGGTTTCTCGATCCTGCGCCGGCGTACTCAGCCTCCGTTACCCGAACGTAGAGGGGTTGCTGGCCCCGTCAGCATGCGCAGTCCTGAGGCGTCGCGCCTCAAAGGGAAAGGCAGAAGGAGCAGCGGAGTTCCGAGGGTGCTTGGAGGTGGGCGAGCAGGAAGGAAGGAACGCCCTGCCCCATCCGTAGGGAGTTTCCTCAGTCAATCGCACAGATAGCCAGTGGCTCTCGTTCCGTGCGAGAATCCGCCCCCATGTGGCGTGCCTTTCCTTCCACACGTTTATGGGCGGCTTGTAAGGAACTGCTGTGTTCTATGGGCAGCTACCGTTGCACTGGCCTCCCAACTCGGATCTCCTTTTCACCCAGAGTAGCATAGCAACGCTATTCTCGCTTGCTTTCAACCAGCAGGTGCCGCGGCACCTGATGGTTGGAAGCAGCCACTCGAAAGACAGCATCCTCCACCAGAGTGGTTTTGTATTTGCGGTGCCAGGCGAGCGATCCTTCCTTTTTAAGGATCTGAGAGGGAGAGCTGCCTTCCGGACTGCTTCTTTCGGGAGAGTAGAAATGAGAAGAAGGTCATGGAAGGTAATGATGCGATCGGTAGGTGTCCTTCGTGGAGGAACGAGGCGGGGCAGGAAACAGGATTGGTTCCTTCTGGTTGCCTTTTCCCCTTAAAGACGTCTCGGACCTCTTCTGGAACCTTCTATAGCTCCGTGCTGGCAGACGCGCTCGCGGTGGAACAAGCGCAGTGAAGGGGGGGTGATTCCGAGTTCCCGTGTTGGCCGTCACTGGGAACTGAGAAGGCGCGCTCTTCTGACCGTCAGTTCGAGGTCCATTTCCCGGAGCTTTTCCTCCAGTTCTCTTTTCCTGGCTACCTTCCTGTTATGTCGGAGAAGTCGCTGTTTCCAGAAGCTCAGATTCTTGACCTTCAGTATCGCACACGGAGGACTCTGCATGCTGAGCATCCTGATTCACTAAAGACAATACCATCCGTACATCGAATGCGTTTACGTGCCGTCACGAGTGATGAATTGTCGTGTAAATGATCCGCCTATTGCTCGTACCTACGGCACGTGCACACAGGGATGAGGCCCTACCTTTAGCCAAACCCTGGTCCTTCTATCTGCTAAAACACAGAACAGTGTCCCTGTAGCTGATTGAAACAAAATCCTTCTGTAAGTGCAACGGGAACTTTAATCACTTGGCAGAGTAGCTGCGGGCGAAGAAAGAGGAAAAATCTTTGGGAGGATGCGAGCAAGTTTTCAAGAAATGAAAAAAATTTCTCGGGAACATCTGTACACTCCCTCTTACTTTCCTTATTATAATGAAATGCTGTAAGTGATGCTTTTGTTTCTATCTCATTCCCTCATCTCATTTGACTCTGGTGATTTTCTTAAAATGAGCGTTTGCTATTCATTTAAAACCTCCACCAAGTTTTTCACGCATTTATTTGCGTTATTCCCATTCCATACTTTGCTTCTAGAAGATCCTATAATTAGATGTGATCAGATTCATTGCATCAGGGCCTAGTGCGACAAGAACTATTCCGATAAATCAAAAAAATTGTGAATTGAGTAAATCTTTGTAGCGTAGTGCGCATTATTCTGCGAAGGACAAATAAAGTGAATTAAAAATAGTATCGAATTCCTGCATAGTGATTAAATATCTTATATAATGTAGTCTGCCTCCGATTTCCTTCGTCTCATTTTCTATCGCGACCATCATGGAGTTTTGTCAGTTGCGTAGGATCCGATGGATGGGAAAGCATGGTTTAGAAAACGGAAATACCGTCCGGATTATTTTGGATGCTGTGTCCGTTGGAATATCCTTTCACTCTTCAGTGAGTCACCGAAGCGATGAACACGAGAGAGGACGTTTGGATTTTGTCTTTTCAAATCCCATCCCCCAGTCAGTATCTTTAAAACTCTTGCGACGGAAGCTGCAGGTTTCATTCCTGACTTTCCAATCAACTTTTAAGGTCAAATCAATGACAGCACACAGAATCAATACTGACATTCAAGAGAAGTATCCACTCAAAGTCTCGGAGACCAACTAGCTGTTCGTTACAGAAGACTCAAGAGGAATCACGACGACACTGTAAGATGAACGCGAGGAAGGTAAAGAGCTACCATATTCTCGGTGGATTCGTCATGAAGAGCAGCGAAGGTGCACAGTACCAAAATCTTTCGTCTAAATGGAATAAGCGTTCAGTATAATGAGCCACCAGTAAATTCCACCAATAGCAATCACATGATTCTGATAACTGATCCCATGGAGATCAGGTTTGGGGATCATTAAACTCCTATCACCGTACAAAATGGCGGAGAGAGTTGACCTTAGGGCCTAATCTTCTTAAGGAAGGAAACTTTTTCGGTTCTTAGGAAGTTTCTGTGTTAAGCGAAAAAGAATCTTCTTACTGTGGCTAAGCACTGGACCGCTTAAAGAATGCGTTCCGAAGACATCATCAGAAAACAAAGAGGAGTGTTACTAGACATTTCATCTCCTGGATTAAGGATAAGCAAAACACTGAAGTTTACAAAAATGAAGTGATCCATTCAAGCAAAACAATTAGCTTTTGAAAGGTCATTCATTTCTCAGGAGCTCTTTTGGGATATGCTCAGATCACAGAGGCAATGGAATCTGAAACTCAAGAATGGCTACAAGAGTGACCAAGTGAACTGAGATGGAATCGGTCTCCTTGCGACACGCAGTCAGGTTAATGGTATGACCGGCAAACAGCATGTCAGAAAGTTTTTTTTTTTCCCCACGCGGAAACCGAAAAGGTCAGGAAATTGGAAGCTCATTTACACGTTTGGGTAGGTTGGAGGAGACTGAGGTACATGAAACTGGGAAGGCGCGTTCCGAGTAAGGTACTGCCGTGATACGTGCACAATGAATCCAAACCTTTCGGACTGGTTCACATACGTTGAGAACGATGACTTGCCCCGTTCCTGGAGAAACGTGGCGAGAATTATAAGAAACAGGATGTGGAAAGTTACATCAACACTTCCAGGCATGGAAAAAATGGATTGCAGAGATGTGGATGAGAAAAGGAATGCGAGGGGATTCATTTAGTCCTGGATGGTTTCTATACTTCTAAAACAGCAATCTTGAAATCCGCGCTACCATCTGAAGTGAATGGCCTTCGGGAGTGGCCACGACGGACGATCAAACGGGACTCATCATTTGCTTCGGGATTCAACTTCGGCAGTTTGCTTCATACTCATTTTGGTGTTTGCATTTCGCGCCGCAATTGCTCAGAAGATTGATGCGGAAAGAGCGTTGTGATCTCGAACTTAAACGTTTGCCTGAAGATGCACGCGTCTGAAACAAAAACCAAAGGAAACAATTCCTTTTCCGGTTAGATCAATTAAAAGAGACCGAGAAATTTCAGTGTTATCTTCCAGATCCCTTTGCCTCTACAAATAATTTTTACACAATTCTACAACTTTCTCGAAGATAAAAAGAAGAAGAAAGCAAACGGTCGTAAGACTGCTTTTACATTGCTTCTTTGATTTTCGTCATCTTGGAGTCTGTGCCCACGCTTTTTTTTCTCTCTTTTTTCAGCGTAAAATGAGATAATCGGAAAGAGCGAGGTCTGCATTGCATGCTTGACTTTGGAAGGGAAATTCTACATTGAGCTTCGAATGATCTCGAAGCTTGCCGGTGAGCACCTCATACTTAAGCAGGGCACCTTTCGACAACGAACCTCTCTCTTCGACCGTGCATGACATGATCTGTCATCATATCCTGACAGTATTCACGATCCTTCCGAGCCTCCTGTTCATCTTACAGAAGATGCTCGAGTCCCAAAACAGGGTCAGCATGGCTTCGCGGGAACAAGTCAGGCACCGCCTGGAGGTGATGGAGATGTCCTGTTGTTGCATCATGCTTTCTTTCGGCTTCGTTGTGCTGCTCTCTTGTGTTGTCTCCCTTCCTGTCCTCCACGTCTGTGCCTCTCCTTGATTGTGGTGCGATGCAAAACTTCAGCACCTTTCCGTTTGCTGGCAACACGGCACCTCCCTTGCACAGTCGTTGTGAAATTCGAGAGCGTGCAAAAGCAACGGTCCGTTATCTGACGTGCATCACTACTGCTGAAATCGATGGCCTCAAGGGCGTTCTTCAATCACCCTTGTTCTCTTATTTCTCGTCTCTTCTGTCCCCGCATGTAGTTTTCTTAGACTGATGATTTTTTTTTTCTACTGAGCTAGGCTTCTTTTGCGAATCCCAGGGGGTTTGGTTTCCTCGGACCATAAAAATCCTACTACAGCATGTTGTCCACTAACGGTACAAATAGAAAGAAGAGTCAGCGTCTTACTGCAGTCAGTCTGACTGCACAACGCAGACTGGGTGCAGGCTACTGGAGAGAGACGTGTCTAGACTCACCTACTAATTTGGCAGGTATGATGGCATTGGAAGTGTGTTTTTGGTTTCGTACACAAAAACTGCCACTGCTATCTGATCTATAATCGTGGAAACCATCTGAAAAGCTGATATGGGGAGGAAAGCGTTGTAGAGTATGTTGGTGCGCCATCAAAAGGTTCTTCCAGAGGCGGCCCTTTTCATCACGTTCTCTGGTGCCGCTTTTATAAAGCCCTCGAGCTCCGCGTTGCAACTTCGTGTTGTGGCAAATAGATGAGAATCTCGAAAGTGGGAACAGTAGATCTACGCTTCGATGTGGGGTATAGCGGTCTCTTCGTGGGAGTGCCGGAATCCAGTTCCGTGGCGTGATGAGGATTCCAAGTCGAAACACTTATTAGATTTTGCGACTCGAGCTTTGCGTTTGCACGGTCCTATGCAATCGAGCAGGGGATGGGAAATGTTCTTCTCGATTAATCAAAAGGCTATCCTAAATGACGGGTAATTTGATGACGTAAACAAACATTTATGCAACCGCTTGACTTGGATATCATCAACCACCGTTCCGAAGTACTCCTGTGCATGTAAGATACCATATCGATTTCCTTAACCCCCATGGAAAATGATCTTCAAGGAGCAAAAGATCGAACTCTCTTAAAAGCACAACCTTGTTATTTCTTCGACGATATGAGAGATGATTTCTGGGATCTCCATCTCAAAATTAGGGGGTCCATGCGACAAAGGACTCACTCTTTTGTTTATTTTCATACATGAGATACGTATGTGCAGCAAGCAAGATCCCATGAACATATGAATGGATGAGACTGAGTTCAGTGTACACAAATGCCGGATCTTGAATTTCCTTTCTTGATAAGGAATATAAAAAGGCGACTTCTTCACTATACGAAGCTGCTTTGTACGGCGTCTGTGTTTGTGAGTTTGTAACTGTATCGCTTTTTAAATACCCGATCGGATCTTCCTACCGTTTCATCGAACTGAACCATCATCTGTCCAAACCATGCTGCATATCAATGAGTTTAAACAAACTCATTAATATACAGCATGGTTTGGGCACGCGAGAATTTCAATGAGTTTCACGCTGTTTTAAAGCATGAAAAACTAAAAAAAAAAAAAAAAAAAAAGAAATAGAAAACAAAACCACCACTGGGCATTTTGAATCTAGTGTCGGGATAATCATTAGGTTCGTTCGTGTCTCATGCCACTGAGACAAAGGGGGTCACGTTTAGTGAGACACACCATCAAGTATAGATACATATTATGACGACTGTGGAACTGACTAATTTCAAAAATAAACACGAAAAAAAGAGTTGACAAACGAGAGGCCGAACGCTCGAATCACAAACCCAGTCCAGTGACAAAAAAAAAAAAGGTTACTCGTCAGATGCAAGAACGGGCGTTGCCACGGACCGAACCCTCAAAGAGCGAAAACTAGAATCAAAATGACCTGACTATTATCTGAATATTAGAGCTTCGGTGTAAATAGAAAGTTCTGGGGGGTAAGAGCACCCAAACAGTGATGATGAGAAGAAGGAGATAGCCATTAACTCGGGCATTCACCTGGACAGGGAAACATGAACATTTATGGGCAAACGAAAAGAAGCTCCCGGGCCATTGCATAGAGTTAAGATACAATGATGCAATCTCCCACATGCGGTTTGCTTCATAATTCGTTTCAGAGATGGCTCAAGATGATTCATACGAGTTAATTTCCCAATAACTGTCGAAGAATGTGCTCCCCATATCTCTGCATCGCCGAAATATGCTGCGCTTTCATGCAAAGCCTTCCTTCTATCAACGATCAGAATTGTGTAGGAATCGAAGTGATCTTAATAATCATTATGATAGGCCCGCGCCGCAGGCCGTGTGGTTACGGTGGTCTCCGCGCGTGGCACCATGAGTCGTGGGTTCGAATACTCCAGAGGAATCGATGCAGTGCGTCGTGGGTCCCGAGTTCTACCCAACAAGATGACGCTGGTTGGCCTACATTCATCCGGGTGCGGCACTGGTAGCGGTTGAAACCAGATGCCCCCCGATGAGGGCCGGGACAAATGGGAGTCGACCTCCGCGTCCTTCCAGGAATCACGGACTGGGGAGTTTCCCCTCCCGTTGTGAAGGAGCGGACCCCCTATTCCGGGGAGACCCTCCGCGTCGTACTGATGGAGTAGGTGCATCGCCACCACCTCCCCAGAGAGTGCAGAGAAGCGAGCCGGTCCCTTCGGGGAAGCTGCGTCCTTCTGAATTTCGGAAGCGTCCCTTCTGGGTTCTCTTCAGAGGAGTAAAAACAGGAGCGGATCCCTTGCAGGGGATCCCTCCGGAGAAGAAATCCCAGGATCGGATCTCTTCCGGGTTCCCTTCAGAGAAGAAAACTGGAGCGGATCTCTCCAAGGGTCTCTTCGGAGAGAATAAGGAAGGAGGGTTCGCTTCTGGATTCCCCTTCGGAGACAATCAGGGTGGAGCTGATCTCCATTTCCGGGGATCCCTCCCCAGGCGTGAGAGGAGCGAACTCCGAATCCTTCCTGGATTCATAGGGGGGACCCCTCCCGGGTATCCCCTATCTTGAAGAATTATCCACCCTCGGGTGGCGTGGAACCGTGTCGAAGAACTGCGAAGACAGAAAGGAAAGGAATTTCGTCATCCGAGGGCCCTTGAGGAACAGCAAAATTTACGAACTTTGCACGGTATTACCTCAGTATTCTTCGGCTGGGTCAGAATATTTGATTCGGAGATGTTTGCATAATCGTTGTAAACACAGCAAAAGTACTATCAACCGCTTTTTTTTCCTGGAATGCGCTATACGTTTATCTGACGTAATTTCGCACTATCCACTCTTGGAAAATGAGCAGAAACGCCATAATTTGGGATGCGGAAAATTAAAAAATTGCAAAGACGAACAAATTTACAACCAAATCATAAATACACTTGACAGATTACCTCCTGAAAGGATATGTGAATAATATTTTATATATGACTCCGATCACTCTACAAGAAAACTGCCTCAGCAAACTTGGAAGCTTACTTGTATATTCATGTGTTTGATGAGCTTATCTCAAAGATCGGTGTTTGCTGAGCACAGTCTCCAGGAAAGTTTCCATCGAGACCGTAGCCAGCGCCTCGGTTTTTAAGATGCTTGAAAAAATCTGCTCCTGCTCATGCCTTAGTCGTTTAACTGAGAAACCGAACCACATCCCACTCTTCCGCGTATCCCGTTTTCGAAAGCAGTCAATGCTGCATCGAAACGGAAGAGTAGGACTGTATCACTATTCAAGAGGAAAGCGCTTTCAGTGAACTCTTGGAGGAGGATGCTGGTCCTAATTTCTCGAATGGGATCGGCCACTGGTGTTTCCAACTTGGCAGTGGTCGGAGCAAATGCGAGCGAGAGGCGGGAAAAGTTTTGCGTCACAGGAAGTCAGAGGCGTCGAAAACGACGTGTGCTCACAATTCGCAAGAAGTTTCAAGGGCCATTTCCCGAAACCGCCCTGTACTGGCAAATCGAGTTTTCCTCATCTTTCATTGAATCCCCACTCGCAGCATGCGAGGAGGACATTTCGAAACGGATGAGATCGCTTTACAAGAAAATAAGGGCACCTCGCAACATGTGTACGCCAGGGAAATCCTACCGTCCAGGAAAGGACGATAGATCTCTGTATGAAGAACCTCCGCAACGACTCGACGGCTAAGCCCTTTCGATTCTGTAGGGCAGCAGGCTGAATCATTTTGACAGCCATTCAGGTACACGGGGATGGAAGAAGCTCAAGAATCAAGTCATTACAAAGTAAGGATACTTGTTGAACGGAGAATTTCAATGTAATAAGTCACGGCTACTAATGATAGGTGATAAGATGTGAGATGGAGTGCAGACGAGAAATATTTATGAGATGGCGATTAGGCGAAGAAATAGGATTGCAAAATAGAATCTTCCTCGAAACAAGGACACTTTTCCGAGCGTGGTGTCTTTGCCAACCCTATTAATAGCGTTGGCAAAGACTGCTATGAAAAATGCACGTTGCCGAAGTGTCATAATAAAAATGAAGCATTTCTCGTTACTAACATGAAATCTGTGTCTCCATGAGTAAAGGGATAAACATGATGAGTCCAGTCAAGAGTGCCAGTGGTTAGTGGCCATCAGTTTTCAAGAAAGCTGCTCATCGGTGCTTTTCCTCTGCATGTTAAAGAATTCTCTAAAGACATGCATTTGGAACAGAAACACTAGCACCAATGAAAACGCACACGCAAACACGATGAAATCAGGAAGAGGTTTATTTTTCAGGAAGAGTCGATGACTGTCTTCCAATAGAGAATGAAAGGAAATATAAAAATTGAGGATGTGAGAGCCAACGTCTGGAGCATGACTAAGTGTCGAGACGGGCAGCAGAGCGAAACAAGGGGGGGGGGGGGATTCGCGGTAGAAGAATGCAGAAATCAACCATTTGGAATGGTTTCTCCTATCCTCCTTTAGCAGTTGCACTCGTGTTACCTCCTTATTTCTAATACTTTGTGAATCGGAAGGGCTTCGGTCTTCTTCCGTGCACCGGGATTTTGTTTTCCGGAGTACTCTCGGTGAAAACGTTTGCTGACGTAAGGTTAGAATAATGTAGAAGTTGGCGACCTTTTTTTCTCTGGTTGCTGAAGGCTTTGTCGATACGCACCCACACACAACATGGCACACCTAGTCATCCCTAGTTTTTCGAGTCACATCTTCTTAGAAGCGTCTGATGCTCTCGGAATCGGGTCTGAAGGCGCTAAAGGAAAAGCCACCCTCGCTGCTCGATTTCAAAACACGGAACGGGGTGTGTTGCATATCATCAGAAAAATCATGCATGACGTCACATTCCTGAGAGACGGATGCTTTTCCTGTCGTTTGCTCACCGTAAAGTGCGCTCAACAGTAAGGAGGACTTCGGTTCGAAATTCTGAGATCGGTGGCGATACTTTCACTCCGGACGTCGCAGATCAGGGGAGGAAGATGAATGAGAACGGAGTTCCTCTTCACCCATCCACTCTTTTCAGAAGTTGAGAAGAGTTGATAAATGAGGAGCTTTCCTCTGGGATACGAGTCTGTTCTCAAGACACTTTTCGCGGCAAGTCGGGTTGCTACGCAGCAGTCTTCCGATCAGAGGGTGCTTCAGAAAGACAGCACGCGCAATGAGTTTGCGATCCAGAAAGAGGAACAGAGAAGGGATGAGAACTCTGCTCGAAGTGCGGCTGTAGGGTCTGCGGCGAAGCGAGCAAAGAAGGTAGCTAGGATGGGAGCCAACAAGATGCCGTCTTTACGTCGAAATTCCTCAATGATCCCCGGAAAATGTTATCAGAACTTACTCATCCTGGATGTGTGTGTGTTTCAGGCTCGATCAGATCCTCGGGAAGCAGGGATCGAAGAACAAGGATGTTTACGATTCCAAAATCAGCCTTGCCTCTCGCGTTGTGAAAATCGAGCGGCAGGTGGAGCAGCCGATCTCTAAAAGCAACTCATGTCTGTTTTCTTGTTATCCCCCTTCAAGGTCGACGACATAGAACTCAAGCTGGACCAGTTCATCGAGATGTATCTGGAAGACAGGAAGAAAAGCTCTCCTGGTGGTGACTACGAACCCCTCCTTCCTCCCAGCCCGTCTTCTCTTTTGCAAACTTTCACCCCTGACCGAGGTTACTCGCCAGAATCGTCTGTGATAGCAAAGCCAAAACCTATTTTGAGTGAAAGACAATGTTCTGAACCCACCACCCCTGTTGTGAAATGCACCCTCAAACCCATGTTCCGTGGTTATTCGGACCTGGGCCAAAGAATCAAAAAACGGGTTACACTCAGGTAAACTCTAGCGCGCACAACCCGGCTCAATGGCGGTTCTTGCAGCTCAGCTGTAGATCTCTTGGTAGAGGAATTTTCGTTCGCGGTTGACATGCGTGCAAAAATTTTGCCGAGTTTCCTCTTTCCTTTGCTGAGCTCTGTTGCTCCCTTCCTGCAACGGACTTCTTTCTGGCCGTCCTTAAGATCTCTTCTGTGCTTGCTGCTGGTGAGAACTGACGGTCAACTCGGAATCAAGAAGTCACCCGCAAAGGAACTCGACCACGGAAGATCCTTCGTGTAGCTTGTGATCGGAGAAAGAGGCGGCAAGGAAAAGTGGGAGAATCGGTGAAGGGGGAGAAACCGGGATCACCCTGACTGCAAATCGTCTCCACGCTGTTCCATACCAAGCATGTCCTGCTTTTTCAGTTGTTGTTGTTGTTGTTGTTGTTGTTGTTTGATCTGTGGAACAACAGGACCGGAAGCTGGCTTCCGAACTCGGGCGCAGTGGTCCGAAGGGTGCATGCCTACAGGATGGACGTGCGCAGTTGCCACTGCACCCGGGTAGCTTGTAGGTTTCTCATGCTGCTGACTGGGGGAAAAACTTCCGAATCCCCGGATGAAGTATTCGAGAGCATCTCTGCAGCTCCAAGGGGCTCTCCCAACGAACGACTAGGGAAGAAGATGGATGGAAGCTATTTGTATCCATTATCTCCTTATCATTTCCAACTCACTTCCACGTGGTAGTTATCCGGGATTTGCCAGTTATCCAGATGGGATTCCTAGCAGCACGACGCAGTCGGTCAGTGAAGGGGCCAGCCCGGCGGAAGCGGCCACTCAATATCAGTGACTTCATGTCCTCGAAAAAAAAAAAAAAAAAAAACGAAACCGAACTTTTTCTTTCGCTGTGTGTGCGTGCGTGCGTGAGTGTGTGCGCGCGCGTTTAATTTGACTCCCTAGAGCAAAAGTGGAACGAGCAAGATCTGGAAGTGGCGTTGCCATCAGTAACGATCCACAGGTCTACTCGCACCTAGAAAGGAGTTGAAGCTTGCGGAATGCGGTCGGAGATGCAATCGAAATGCAACAGCGGATTCATTTGGGATGAACAGATGAATCCACGAACAGAAGAAAGAACAGACGAGTTTTGCTTTGCTCCTGACGAAGAAGGGAATAGGAAGGGGACGTGTGAGGAAGATCCGTTCCTGAGTCGTCGTCCAAGGAAACCGCTCTCGGGAGATGCGATGACCCTTGAAGGATCAAGAGGCAAGAAAGGTCCAAAAAGCCAAGTATAGCAGATTCCATCCAACGACTCGAGGAAAAGTCTCCGAAGGGTGCGCTGAAGGCTCGGTTCCTTTTTTTTTTTTTTTTTTTTTGCCTGCGAGCTCTGCTGTGCTTGGAGACTCGGGGTCACTCGCTGGTCAGATCGCTTGCGTTTCACTTTTCAAGAATGCCAGCTCTCCTCTCTCTCTCTCTCTTTTTTGTTTTTGTTCTTTTAGCACATTCTGGTGTTTTTCAGTGCTCGTTGCATTTCAGTTCCATCCCATCCTATTCCATAGAGCTTAACGGAGACGGGACCGTACCTTCTAGAAGCGCACTGGACGTGCCGTCGGAACGCAGCAAGTTTCCTCCGATCCAAATCAAAATCGGTGAGTTCGGTGAGCACACCTCCCCCCCTCCCTGCTTGCGAGCAGTATCGTGGCGGAAGTGGGTGGCGGGGAATCGCGCAGCTCCTGAGGCTGCCGTCCTGGAAGAAGAGAATCCGCCTCCAGCGAATGCGAATCCGTCGGGAGCAGACCGGACGGGTTGCGGGAACCGCGTCTGAAACGTGCTCGACTGATGAGACTGCTCCGTCCTCTCCCCGCTTCCTTCTTCCCTTTCCGAACGTGCGAGTGCTTGTGACTCTTCCCTCAAGAAACGAGGCGACAGTCGTTCTCTCCGAGTGAATCCCCCGGAAAGAACGAGGGACTTTGGCTGCGGTGGAGGCGTAAATGGCTCCTCGTCCGGGAAGACGATTCGAGATTTGTTTCCTGCAGCATCACCGCATGAGGAAACCGTCCGCATCATCAGTCATGAAAATGATCCCATTCGTGAGGATTAGCATTTAGCTGGAATCCTAAATAAGCATTTCGTATTTTGCAGATGCCCAAACAACGCCTCCGCGAACGTTAAGCACCCTGCGTACCTAAACATTAAATTATACAACGAATTTGACTGGCTCTTAGAGTTTTCTGTATTTCAAGCGGATTGCATTTTGAGTGTGCTTTGAATCTAATTGAGCGGAGCGAGCCACTTGGAATCGTCTCTCTTTCGGAGGTTCCCTCTACGTTTCTCTGTAGAGCCAGACTCGAAGTGGGCCGGTGTTTGAAGTGGCTCAGAGTACATTAAATTCAGTCCGGCTTCTTCCGAGTTCAGGGAGTGACTCTTGAATCCTTCTTGCCTTTTTTTCGGTTCTTCCTTTCTTTTTTCCAAGAGCGTTGCATGCGAGGAAGTCCTGCGTGGTGAGGATTCACCAAATAAAATAACCAATGCGCTCGAAAGTTGGCTCTGCCTCCTTCCTACGGCAGAGAGCAGAGAGCGCCAGAAAGCTCGGGCCGGTGGGCGCACTCGAACGCCTAGACGCTGAGCCCAATTTCTGGTCTCTTATCGTCCCAAATTAAGCATGTCCCCCCCCCCCCGTCTTCAGTTTTCAAGCTGAACCCAGGCTCGATACTAACGTAAAAAATAAAAATAAGAGGAATTCGTTTTATTGGATCAGTTGATCTTCAGAAAAAATTTGAGATGCAGCTGAGGATGCTTCCTAGCAGGGAAAAAAAAAAAAAACCCGCTTCCCTAGTTTCTTTCCTACCAAAGTTAATGAACGCATTCTTGGCATACGTAATGCCACCATTAAAAAAGAAAGAAAAATAGAAAACTCTGAAAAGTAGAATTTGTAAAGTGAGCGCTTTGTAGCGATCCTCTCGAGCTCTCATAGTTGGAATGCTTCTTGCGAAGCAGAAATCCTGTGAGCAGTCAAATACTGCAAAAAGGCACGTGGTGGTGGAGTGGATTCGCGTGGTATAATGGTGGTTGCTCTTCCTTGATCGCAACGGTCGTTTCGTCTCGAAAATCAACCCTCGCCGACCTCGACACCCCCAACATCCATGCCAACGCGCAGCTAATCTGCGTCGCTAATCTACAGTGCACAAAATGAAAGAATGTTCTGGTACACAAAAACTGTACTGTTGAAACTGCTGCCGGAGGATAGGAAATAACTCACCCTACCAACAATTCTTTCCCTTCCCGAAAAGCACTGTTCCTCTCTCACAAGGCCCAATACCTAACGAAACGCCAGCCGCCAACACAGAGATGCAACACCGCATGCATCCCGGAATGGTCGCTACACCCAGTAGAAACAACGCGGACGAATTTTAGCCGGCACTCTCCGCGCGCTCCGGATCAACGATCAAGTCTCGTGCCGTCTTTCTGCTCAGTTGTGGATTCTTCGGATGACTGCCACGGAAACGGCAACTGATCTCTTCTTGACCGGTCTTGATCTTGATCTTTCCTTGGCTACTGAACTTTTCGATTGATCTGAATCTCGGTCGCTGAGGCGACGCCACTGATGTGCTCGCTTTGGAAATCGCGTGGCTACGCCCTCCGCGCTAGGTACCGAACGTTGCAGGTTCGAATCCTCTCGTGGACGATCGACGCCGAGACGTAGGGGAGCACATCGTGGGTTTGGATTCCCCCCCACCCCCACTCTTGCAGATGACGGGTCCGGCACTAGTGGAAGCAGGAAACCATATGCCCCCGTTGACTGGTTGGGATCGGGAGTTGTCCCTCCGTGGTCCTTCCAGGAATCAAAGATTCGGTTCCCTTCTAAGTTCTCCTCCGGTTGTGCAGATGGAACTATCTCCCCCCTCTCTCTCTTGGGTGGCCCTCCATCTGGAACCATGGAACTGGTGGATTGACACCTCTCCAGAGTTTCAAAAAGCACTCTGCTCCCTTCTGGGAGCGACTCTTCAGAGAAATTGGGAAGCGTCCCTTTAGGGTTAGCTTCAGGAGGAGGAAACAGGGAGCGGTTTCCTTGAGGGTTCCCTTAGGGGAAGAAATTCGGAAGCGGATCCTTTCCGAATTCCCTCCGGGAGAAGGAATGAGAAGAATCAGAAGCACAAACCGGAGAATTCCCACCAGAGAGAATGCAGAAGGGATTGCCTTCGGGGGTTCCTCCCAAGCGTGAGAGGAACGACTCCGGAGCCTTTCTGGTTTCATAGGGGTATCTCCTCTCAACTGGAAGAGTTACACGCACCTGGCATGGACAGCGTCAAAGAGCTTCATGAGCCTCCCTCCTTCCCTTCCCCCCGAGGAGGCGAGCGGTTCTTGAGCACTCCTTGTGACCCCCTCTCCCTTCCAAAAAAAAAGAAAAGTCCGTCTTCGCGCACTCCTGAACCAAGCGGGAGGACTGGGAACCTTCGCGCTCCCACCGGGACCAAACTCCACGCGAATGCTTCACCGAGACTCACAACCATCTCTCCGTGACCCCCCCGCGTGGGAGCGGTGGAATGGTTGGACCCGAAACAATGAGGGCTCGGATTTCTGAAAGATTACGTGTCCTCAGCATCCTTCAAACTGATAATTACGAGGATAAAAATTGTTGGCGCGTTTCGTCGTTAGGGTAAGGAATCTCTCGCAGCTTCTCCCGATTCTTCTTCGTCACCAGAGCAGCCCTGGCATCTCGTGTGAGCCGCGGTTTCCCCCTCAGTCGCTGCTCAGCAGCTCCCGGAGAGTGTGAATGCTCTTCTTTCTAAAAGGACGGCCACAGTGCTGTTGCTCAGCATTCTCCTCTTTACAGGTCCCCCTTCACGCAATGAACTGTCGGACAGTGAGGTACCGCCTTCTCCACAAGAGGAGTGACGAAAGAATTCCGATTCCTGTTTTTTATATATTTCTACTGGCAAGAATTAGTTGCCGCAAATATTGTTGATATTTCAGAAGCCTGTTGAATTTTCTTATTTTACCCATTTTTACCATTGTTAATCTAATATTAAAATACAAGTATTTATTCAGAATCGATATGGCTGTAGAATACTCTGTGTAAAGGCGAGCACACGAAAGAGGGGAGGGAAAGGCGGGGAGGAGCCTCGAAGGATCCTCGGCCCCTCTGCAACTTTCGACGTTCTTCCCGGGCTGCTGCTCCGCTCAGCTATCGACTTCGGTCAGCTTCCCTGACAACCGGCAACCGCAGATGCAAACGAGGGAACCAGAGTACTGCATGTCACACAGGATGCAGCGTACAAGCAGGAGGACGCAAAACACGTACCGTAAGCGGACACGAAACGAGATGCGTCCGAAACGAGGGACATCGGCTGCAGCAACTTAATGCGTGCTGAAAGGCTTGCACAGAAAATTGCCATTTCTGAGGGGCCGTGCACGTGGTTTGCACGAGGTCGGGAAATTTGATGTCCTTCTGGAAGGCAGCTGGGGTTTACGTTGCAGCTTCTCTTTCTGCAGCCGCTCCGGCAGATCTCTTTGCATCCGTGCCGAAGCCCACGGGCCCTACAACTGTGACCTGAAACTCTGCATTTCGAAATGCCTTTCTGCGCGTTTTCCCGGTCGCTCTTCTTTATGCTTGTCATTTTGTTTTGGAAGAAGCTCTCCACAAGAAGCTGATCAGGTGTTTTTTTTTTTCTCAACGAATCCCACGATCCACTGTTGGATCCCCACGCAGAGTGATTTCAGAGACTGAGTAAATCTCCACGCAACGCAGCATGCTGCGCTCAGAGTGGATCAGCCGATCGAGGAATGGCCACCTCGCGTCCTCTGCCTCACGGCGGGCTGAGATGCAAGCTGAGGGTGGACGCGCGCCTGCACCGGGCTTTAAGAGTCAGCTCCAACCCTCATCCAAATCTCGAGATCACGTTCTTGTCCGAAGCTTCCAGCTCATGGCACTTCTTTCGGATCCTAGCTCAGAAAGATATTATTCTATGCTTTCATCGGCAGCCCAGCAGCTGCTCGGCTTTCAGCACTTTTCAGACAATCTTACAGGGACGTGATGGAGATAATCTTTGGAAGAGTCATCTTCGGAGACACTAGTGTTTTCACCATGAGACAGTGAAACGAGGTCATCTTGGTCTCGGAATTTCAGTCGCTCTGTGAATTCGCAAATTCCAGATCTCTCAGTTCATCAGAAAGCAGTGCTTGGAATCGGAAATGCCACAATTTCAGATCCAATCTGCTTAACGCCCCAAATCAAAGTCCTCCACATCTCCACCTCTCTCGAAATCCAGATGTTGGATTGTTCCTTAGTCTGCTGTCTTAACATTTCGATTGGAATCTCACGTTCCGTTTTTCTTTATCTGTTTGTTACGCACAGGAGCAGAAAAAGATGGAAAGTGCCTTGTCCCACTCTCCCAACCCTTCTCCAGAACATTCTTTAGTTGAGAATAGTACTGGAGCTTCTTTTCCCAGTCTGCAGAGAGGTCTTCGGCTGCTGTGAACTAGAGTGGAACTGCAGTAGAGGGGTTGCGATTTTTATTTTTTTTTGCAGCTAAGGGATAATCTTGCTGGTGTTTGTGTCTCAATCAACGCACCAGTCATCTCTTCCTAACCTGGTTCATCCGACGCTCTAAAATCCACTGATGGTGGTGTTTTGCTGCTGTCTTTTAGCCATCTATTCTTCTGCAAAAAATAGCAGGTAGCTGGGAATTCATCTTTTTCCTCCTTCCAAGGTCTCGTTTACTGCTACTTGCCATGATCAGAAATCTTGCGACACTCGGTCAGCCTCCCTTGCCATTTGCTACGGAAAAGTGGGGCGAGTGAGTCCCTCAGCCCGATTCAAAAATACGGACCACCTTTTGCTCATCGTGGGGTACAGCCAACCACATGAAGAATGGCATTTGCTTTTGCTCTGATCTGGAGACTGCGTTTTGGTTCCAGTACCTGGAGACGTGATCTGTGACGCGATTTTTGCCCTCGTCCTCGTTTACGACGACTTCTTAATTAGCAAATGATGCTTTCCTTGATCAGAATCCGTTACTTTGGGTTTACTTGGACAGAAAACGCTGGAATTTGGCCCGTTGTCTGGGCCTTTTTGCCGAAAAGCTATATTAAGGAAAAATCCCACGCAGAAAAAAATCCTTCCGATGGAAAAGCTTGAATGACTGAAGGATTGACTGGAGCCATAAATTTGGAATCTCTGGAGTGGAAAACGTACGTTAGCGTTACGCTTGATCGACCCGGCATCAAAGATCACGAACTTCCGGCAGTGCTGTGTTATAATATGCTCGTTGAAGTGCTTGCAGAATTCGATCATAAATTACTATTAACTCTCGTCGTTACTTCATTCGATTCCTCATGGTGCGAACTCGTTATAACTTTCCATTTCCATCTTCTGCTGCTTCAAAATCACGCACTGTGGGGTCTTTTGTTGAGGAAGGGGCAGGGCCGTGCAGAAAAGGAAAAAAATAACAAAAAAAAAATGAGCCATTTTGGGAATCCAAGGTTGCGAAACCTATTTGTTTGGAAATCGAAGTTGACATGGGATATCGATCTTAAAAGGACAATTTCCATGTCGTGTTTAGGGATCTCATTTCAGAAAGTGCTTCGGTTACATAACTATTTCATCTGTGTAAACGTCTCTTTCTGAAAAATTGTGCACATGGATTTGAAGCGTGTTTAATCAAGTTCAGTGAATTTAGAATCATGTGTTATTGCACCTTGAGGGACTATAAAACAGCTTCATGCTTCCATCCTTAATCAGGAACACGCTCCTTCGCAAGAGAAACGAAAATCCCATTTCTCTCAACGCATACAGAAAAATGATCCAAATGATAACACATGATCCAGAAGGTGACACACAGTATCCTGTAGGTCATTTTCGTAACCTAGCAACAGATGAGTCAAAATGTGTAGATAATAAATAGCGTGTGGATCTAAAAGTTGCTCAGCAGAATCTCTCATCCCCTTACACGTCCTCAATCTGTTATTTTATGACTATTATTTTGCTTTGAAATTCAATCCATCTTTTTTATGACTTTGATTGCTATAAGAGCAGTCACTTGACCTTTCTGTCATTTCTTCCTCCAATGCGTAGCGGTAAATAGAGCATACCTTCAATATTACGGATCAGATATTTATTTATTTTTGTCCTGCATCATGATAGAAATCTTTATGTGGATAAGTGGAGTGGCAATTTGTATTCCTTGCAATTCGCTTGCATTGCTCTACAGTTCCATCTTTCCGTAATTCTCATCTTTACTCTCCGAAAACACCATAAAAGGATGCCCAGGAACCATTCTTACGCACTCACTGAATTGCCTACACAATTGCAATGAAATCTCAATAGTCATTGATCATGCATCCAATGAAGAATTTTTAGCTCACTCTTTAAATGGAACGATGCGGAGCTGTCTGGAAGCTGGAAGATCCGATCCTCGTTCCAGGAAGTATCTTTCGAAATCACTAAGTGAGCAGCGACCGAATGGATCCCGACTCGCTTCATCAGATCGTCTTCATCTTGGTGATATGGTGAGTGTCGCCCAGGGCAATATTCGGAATGCACCTGATCTTCAGCTGCCTCCACCATCATGCAAAAATGAAAGCATATCTCGGTAAATCCTGAAATCAGATTTCAAATTTGATTCATTCATAACTCCCAATAGACAAAATCTACGTCTACTTTCCACAGACAATCATCTATTACTACCCTATAACCACCATAGTTCGCATAATGCGAAATGAGTTCAAACTTCGACCCCTACGATCAGCTAGGCCAGAGTGAACCCCACTTGGCAATGACTTTCGTGGAAAATCCACCAAACATCATTCGTCTTCGGGCTTGTTGTTACTCATCAACAGCATGAATCGTTCCGTGCTCCCTAGCATTTTATCCTTCGTGAAATGAGGATTTCGCTTCCGGCGATGATCTGAAGCCGTGAAACAAAAAAAAAAGACGAGAAGTCGGAAATGCAAAGCATTTCTTTGGTACCCTTGAAAACTCTTGAATCAGAAAGAAGTTCAGTGTAAAAAGTTCGAGGAAAAATGAGTCGGATAGATCATTTTTATTTCTTTGGTACAGTGGAGGGACGAGCCCGCATTCGTGCTTTCCATCTGTCCTCGATGGAAAATGTCCCAGCTGTGTTTCAATTTTACGAACGAAGCTGCAACTGGTAATGCTCTTTTCTTAACTTTCCCAAGAGCCGGAGCATGCATCTTCGGGTATGTGGCGCGGTCTCAGAGGAATCAGATGCACCCCGCGACAGAAACGCAAGCATCTGAGGATAAGCCGAAATCAGACGATTTGCCGCTGTAGGCACCTCGATTCCATGACAGCCAGTGCAGGATGCAGGTTGCCCCTGGAATAGGGTGACGTTTTCCTAAATGGAAGTAAGGCTACCGTGAACGATTTGCCGTACCCGCCCACCCACGAAATGTGTTGGGGCACAGGGTCTTCTGATTTGCGAACCTCCGCAAAGGTGACGTGGTGGTCACATTTCCGTCATGAAACTCGAGTGCACTCTACTGCAGGAAGGTTATCAGAACGAACTTCCAAAAAGCAAGCCTAAGGGGGAGTCAACGTTTCCTCCTCGAAAGAGATCCGTTGCTTCCATGGAATCGCTGCTCGGTTGCATTGCACATAGCCCGCACGCATTTCTTCTTTGTAAGTTGTGATTGAAGTGTGCACGGAGCAACCCGTGTGTGCTGAAAGAATATGCAAAAATCATCTCGTGAAGTTTCCTGGTACAGAAAGCTCACGGCGATGTTCGTTTCCTCCGGCAGCTTTTTCCACAACGAAAAAGGCCAATCCCTCCGTCGAAGGTTTTGTGCTGCCAAAACTTTGAGGGATCCTTTGAAGGAAAGTTTGCGTTCCTTTCCACGTGTGGAGTGCGCAACTTGGTTGATGCAACCATGGAGGACATCCCTTGAGCTCCTTATGGGAATTCCTACCAGTCCGTAGTCTCTTATGTTCGGGAAACAGCAACTTTTAGAGAGATCTTTCCAAACATTCATCAAGCTATGAGAAAATGGCAAGGCAACTCTTGCGATGAAAGGACGTCTAGTTGCTCAGACATCTTCCTCTCACAGCGGAGCAGGTGGAAACTGGCTTGAAAGTGCTGCAGAGACCCAACTCACAGCTACAAGCACAGTGTGACCTCGAAATAGTCTTCTAAAAGTGCCGAGCCATCTCATGCTCAGATAATTCTAATTCTAGTTAAAATAATCATGATTCTTCTTAAAGCTCAGTAATTGCTTGGATTGTCAGATTATGCAACACAATTAGCATTTTTGTCTCTAGGAAGCAGTAACCTTATGAACAAGGAGTGAATGAGTAAACCGTTTGGAAATCCTCTGAACCCAAAATTTCCGACTCGTAGAATTCCGAGTCTGGAATTCTTGGTCACGAAAAGCCTGTGGTTTCATGTGGCACACTGCATCCAGATTCAATGTTATAGGCGTTGTGACCAGCTAGAGCAGGTGTTAAGTTGAAGACGTGAAGTAAACTTATTCAGTGGTCTCATGGAACCTGGGATCGTTCTGGGAGTAAACGGAAACTGACAAGATGGCTGCTTTGGAATGAGTGCTCTACTATGAAAATTACTTCTTAATTGGACATGCTGGACGGTTGTCTGCCATCTTTTGCTGCTAAGAATGCATGAACCACAAAATTTTGCAGCTAGGTTCGGGCAACTAGAAAGGCTCTTCGTGACTCCAGAATGATGGGAACCTTATTGTGAAAACCCAGCAAATCCCACCGGGAAAAATTCCCGACGAGACGATTCCTGAAATCTGATTTTTCAAAATTGCAGCAGGACTCGTGCATTTCCCAAGCACTGGAGCGCTGCATTACAAACGTCCTCTTGAAAGAAAAATGGCATTCGAAGAACTTTCTGGGCATAACGAATGGGGGACGTTCTACAAACCAAGATTTGTAGTTGCCCAAGACTTGTGATCCATTTCTTTTTTCTTTTTTTTTCCTTCATGTGAGCTCAGAAAAGAATAGGGAAGGTGCTGCTTGCATCGTGAAAGTATGTTTTCGGAATCCCTTAACATCTGCCAAGTGTCCTTTATTAAATAATGTTTCAAGTAACCATCTTGTCTGCGTACCTTGGCAAGGACCAGCGAATGAAACCACGCTTATAGATTTCTAACTACGGTTCTGAGCGCTGGCAAAGTTCTTCTCGCTCTCTTCACTCTGCCCGGAGATGGTTCAAGGCTGCCAAGTACGTGCTCATGGTAGACACCTTTCAGAAATCTTCGCTTCTCGAAACAAAAGGCTTCGATGTAATTAGTTAATTTGGCAATACTGTTTCGTCCGGGATTTTTAACGAATCGCAGCTCCTTGGCTTTGGTTATGGCGTGAGATCAGGTGCGAACGTGTTGAGGCTCAAAGCTTTAGTCGTTGTCCTGCCTATTCTTGAACATTACTGACCTGAATCCCGAAAAGAAAAAAAAAAAGCTGATTTTCGGGACTCAGCACAGAGATTTCCTTTTTACTCCTGGCTTCTGGAATTCTCAATGTGCACACTTCATTTCGATCCCAAAGTTTCCCCTGCAGACATCCTTGAGTGTTAAGACATACGGTTTCCATGGTTGCTGTCATTCTGATTTTAGAATTAAATCGGGGCCATTGAGAACATCACCTGTGGTGGACTCAGGTAAATTCCAGGAATGTGAAGGGAAACAGATGATGACGGCTCCAGAATAATGGCAACAAAATTAACAGGGAAATGAAAACTTGGAACTGTCCACTCGGGAAGCGGATAAAAAGGAAATCTCCGGTCACGAACCATACGATTAGCATGGATAGGAGCGCAATCAACAGTATGAAAAGGATTCACGGAGAAAACGATCTCTGTCTTAAGAAGAAAAGCTACATATTCAGTTCATGATCTCCGGGATCCAGTTGCTGGCCAGATCTCGCTGCTGGTCAGGGGAATTAGCTGTTGCACCGCATTCCTAGTGTTTTCGTTTGCCCATTCCAAAACAAATTGCGTTTCGCCCAAAGGCCTTTCTTCAGAGGTCCATTAGCACACATCCCACTGGCTGCGCTTCTCGTTCTCATCCAGCCAGGGCATTTTTCCCACCTAAAGATCGAAAACGCCGCAGCGAGCTTTTGCGCGATTCTTCTTGGAGGCCGAGTCCGTTCAACACGGCCAAAAGTTAAAGGGGCCCCTGGAAGTTCACGTCCAGAAACACAACGGCCCGCAATCAATATTTGCTCCGGAAGAAGGCAACGAACTCGTGCACAGTGCTTGAACACGTGCCTGCTACTGCGGGAGGGACACGAACGCATGTCAGGAAGGTAATTACATGCATTCATAATTCAGAGCTAAACTCACGTGAGGACTGTTACGAGATTTGAGATGCGCTTTTCACGGGCATCAGTTCCTCTGCAAACATCGATACGAATCTGCCTAATGAAATGTCACGGGAATATCCTTTCCCTCCCTCCCCCCTTTTTTTGTTGCCTCGAACAGGTGTCTGCGGATGGTGTCCAGACACGGTGGCATCCCGGCAGGCGACTGACTGACCTAAACCTCAACAGGGAAGACAGCACATCTCCGTTAAGTGGCGATCCATCTGCAGACACATCCATCGGACGAACCATCCTTTTGGTGGAGTCACGCGTGACCAGAGGGTGCAGGCGCTGGCGTCTCACTAAGCTGGAATACTCCTCACGCTCTTTCTGATGCTTCTGCGGGTGCTGCTCTGGAGCCTCAATCCCACTTCTGTTCTTCAAGTACCCTGAGAAAAGAGGTGAAGGAGGAGCATTCCATTTCTTCGTTCTCTTTCAGTGTGCATGGAAGTTCACGAACCTTCTGTCTCCTTTCCGTCTCAGCTGGCATCGCATCTCAGCAGGAGCAGCATTTATCAGATGAGCTGACAAGGATGAAACTTTGATTTGCAGGGGGCGCTCCCCGTTCCAGAAAGCGAGCCTGGCAGGAAGATGAGTCTCCTCGCGCACTCCACTCAAGAGCTGAGAGCGAGAACCGCGGGCGGAACACGGGAGGGTTCGAGCATTTTCCAGGTGCAATTACGCTTAACAGTCGAAGAAGTGGTCCGTCGCCGAGTGGACTCATTACTGTCAACCCTTGGTGCTCGAGGGCCTGAAGAATAAATCAGAATCATCAACAGAAGATCAAGTGGGCGACGAGTGGAGGATGCTCATGGCTGCCCGAGCCCACAGTAAGCTGACGAGATTGCCAGATAGAAAGATGAGGTGGCTCCATCAGAGTTGCCGGATCCCATCTTGGAATCGCCAGATTAATAAAAGCAACGGAGAAAAGAAATAGATCGTGGTGATGTGCCGGGTCATCCTGAAACGAAAAATCCAGCTTGGACCCGCACCAGGATTCGGTGTCAGCGGCCTGACGCCACCAAAGGGCTTCCCGTTTTGTCTTCCTCGGGCACCGCTGCTAGATGAAGGCGGTCGCCACCAGAAAGATGTGGGGACCCTGGTAGATCTCAGTAATTCTGAACGCCATCTCCTGCATTCTGGGTGTTTCGAATTTTCGGAAGCACTCACTCCACCGCTCGAGCGTTGGGGAACGGAGCTGCAGCACGCGCGCTTCGCCAGTGGCTGCTGCTACGCGGGCAGGAAACTCTCCGCGCTCGTCGCTTTGGAAACGACGGTCGTTTCCAAAAGTTGGGACTCTTTTTTTTTTGGTCTCTACCTGACTCGCGTCCGAATGAATCTCCGTCTCCCAGCTGCACGAGATGGACGCGGAAGCCAACTTTTATCTTCCTCGCCCTTTCATTCCCCGAGAAGGGATCGTCTTTTGTTTCTAGCACTTCTGGTTTCCCTCCAGCGAACATCCAGATTTCGTTTCCCGCTCGAAAAGTGCATATGTGACCGACCTCGCTTATCGATCGCATCTGCTTTTCGCATCTCATCTAGCAGAGCTCCTTCCCGCCTTCATCGCGGACAGCTCGAGGAAAACAAAAGGGGGAGGGGAGGAAAGCAGGGGAACTGCACGGATACTCCAAGGAGGACTTGGAGTCATCTCCGTCGCCGTAATAAGAGGACCGTAGAAAACGTCGAAGAGTCAGATTTCAGAACGAGTTTCTCTCTTCCCGAAGCGAAAAAAGGGGAGACTTTTGCAATTATTGGGATGGGATCGTCGGGAAAAAGTCCTCCTACAGGAGGCACAGAGATCAGTTTTTAGTAAGTCTTGAAGAATTCGCAGATGCATTTTAAACGGGTGCAAATGATTGGATCGCTGACAGCGGAAGGCTTCCAGGTTTCTTCCAGGGCTGTTCGAGCATCTTTGGGAAGTGAAGATGTGAACAATAGTGTCAGTTATCCGAGATTAAAGGATCATTCTCTTCTTGGATGCTGAGTTCGAAAATATTGGTTTCTTGGGAACGAAGGGAAAACGGGAAAGGCAAAGGGGATCTATCCGAGGCGAGCCGTCGAAGCATCTTCCTGAGTTAAACATCCATCCTTGTGTCGTTTTCTTCACAGGAAACGAAAAGCATGCGAAGCAGCTTGACGGATCGCGCCCGGATCGCTCGGATGCATCCGCATTTAAAAATCTCGATCTCGTTGTCTGAGAACCGAAGATGGGTTTCCGATCTCGTGCACGATCAGCTCGCAAACCCAATAGTGGGAGAGGGGGAGGAAACTGCTCCAACAGTACTCGTGCACTGAGCTGATGGGGAGTTTTGCTTTCTTTTTTTTTTTTGACGGGAGGGAGGGGGGGAAGGAGAGGGGAGGAACACAAACTGCCGCATCCCCGGTTTCGGGAAAACGCATTAGCTCCCATCACACGACGACCGTAGCATCCTATCATCCGAGGAGCCGATTGCCATTAACATGAGGGAGCAGCGCTGCGCACAGAACCGACGGTTGCTTGGCAGCACGAATGTCTCAGGGTTCATCCGGGCTGCCTCCTTGCGCTCCGTAATTTGAATAAGGCGGAGGGAGACGAGGCGTGCGGATCACGCGGAGAGGAGAGCTGCAAGAAGTTGCCGGGAGAGCGCGCGAATGCGGGGTAATTGGATTTCGATAGTGCCCCATGGAGGGAGTTCGGAGCGCCTCCCCTGGAAATTTTCGACAAAACGTGACGACGATCAGGAACGGCAACGAAGATGAAGATCGCATAGTGGATGCTCCCCCCCCTTCGAAACCTTGGACGTTTAATTCGGGCTTGAGTGAGCGGCGGGTCAAACAAACGGCAGGCGAGCGAACTGGAGGATCCGTGCTCCCTCCCCCCTCACCCTCAACCCTTTCCGCTTCCCAAAGTGGTAACGTGGAATTCGCTCGATGGCTTCTTTCCCTGTTACGCCACCTCATCTGAGCCCTGTGGTCATGGATGCTGGAGATTCGATTCCTTGCACTCGCAGGTGGAGAAACGAGCGGCTGCTTCTGCTAGGCAGACGACTTACTGCCTGCTTCGTCTCTATTCTTGCGGTCGCGCGCAGGCAACTTCCACGCTCTCCCCATAGGGAAAGGGCGCTCCTGCAGCACCTTCCATCGACCGCTCCCTGCCTTGACCAGAACGTAATGCATCGCATCACTTCTTGCGCCTCGTGGTATCCCAAACCAGGAGTCGTTTCCGCGATGGAACTTTTTCAAGGCAAGCAGGCGGCGGGTTGGGTTATCACCCGCGTGCTCCGGTGCGTTTACTTCATATAAAAACATAAACACTTACAATCCCTGTGGCCGGACCGTTGGTCCAATCACGTCCTCTTCAGATCAAACCTGCCGCGCTGCTGGCGCGCAGACCGGTGGAGTCTACCACGGCAGCAGAGGGGAGGGGGCAGACAAAAAGAAAAAGAAACAAAGATAAAGACAAATGAATAAATTTGGAGGGGATACGGAAAGGGTTCGCGTCCTGCCGAGGGTGGTCTTCCGCATCCTTTGGGAGATGCCGGCAAGCTCTTGCTGGATGTTGTTTCCCAGGTGGGGGGTCACCTGGTTGCCATCCTCATGAAGCGGAAGGCGAAGTGGGTGGCATCCCTCTCTCTCGGTCCTCCTCTTGAGCCGCTCCAGTTACAATACCGCGCGGGCAGCAGAGAGCTGCTGGCGAGGCTGCCGGCCGAAATGCGTCGCGTAGAAAGAGGGGCCGTAAATCCTCCCTGGAGTTTCCGCCGGGATCGCCGCAAAGCGTTCCCAGAGGGGCTGCCCTCGCTCTGCTCGGAGATGCAGCAATCCACAAGCGGGTTCGGGAGGGATTCCCACTCCTCGCACCTGCCACAGTTCGGGTCTACACACACCCGCGTCCAGTGATGCCTGCGGGCGTCGCACGGGAGTCCCCAGTACAGCAGCATCAACGCCGACTCCTGCCACTTTCATGGGAAGGCGTGCCTGTCCAAAAGCACTGGGGGGCGCCGCAGATCTTCCACCAGGACATCCAGTAGCTTGCCACAGTGCTCGTGTGGGGCACTCGGGGTCTCAGCTTCTGTAAACTGACCCGTCCTCCACTCACCAAGTTTTCTTCTTCTTTCGGAGATTTCAACACTAGCCTTTCATTTAATCTCAAGGCTGATGCTCTTGCGTTCCCTCAGGGAGGGCAGAGCTCGGAAAGGGAGGTTCTTCCTGCCTACGCACTTTTTCCTGGATCTTGAAGGATCTCTCGGGCAGTTGTTGTAGGGCCCTTACAGGGAACATTGTGTCTGTTCCATCCTAACAGTCTCCTGCAACCAGGCACTATAGTTCGTGAGGCGTCAGGAGATCCAGCTGATGTTCTTCCTTCCCGATGCTGCATTGTGGGAATGTTGCAACAACGGTGTGCAAGAAAGGACGCGAGTCCCAAGCTGCCGGTGTACCCAAGCCCCCTCGACGAGGAGGGGTGCAGGATAGCACCAAAGGGTGCTCTACGACTTCGCCACGAGGGCAAGTATCAGTAAGCCGAGACTGCCATCCTGACGCGTCGAATTGGGAGAAGAAGGCTGATTTCTGCATAATCCTTCGCGTGATGCGTTCCTTACCGTTTTCCTGTCAAATTCTTGTTTCAAAGTTTCCAGCAAATGGTTCCTAAAGAATTTCGATTCCTCAATCGAAATGGAATATGAATCTAAAAAACTGGATAAGCTCTGCCGAAGAGGAGTTGCTAAGAGCTTACGAATCGCTTGCAAGAAGGGAAAAAAAAGAACTGGGGTGTCCGGTGTGCGGTCACTTCAATCGAATGAGCACAGATCGCTGGAACTTGCGTGAGTTACCGAGCGCGTACTAACAGTCCGAAAACACATGGTGGTTTGGGAAAAAGGGAATAAGGTCACGATGCAGATCACCAGAAAAGCAGCGTGCATCCTTGAATCCTTAAGGGGAAATCTCACGGAGAGGGGCAAAGAAAAGTTGAGGGTCAGAGTGGTCTGTATTTGGAAGAAAGGGTTCTTCGAAGGGGATGCAGGGAATGGAAAATGGGTACATGAAGATCAGATGGTCTTCAAAACAAAATCAACTAAAACAGCTTCTGTATATAAGATTAGTCACATCCAGACATGAATCTGCTAAGAACTTCCTCCACTGGTGGAAGTTTCCTTCGATGTTTTCTTCAGAGCACCCTGCGGAAAATGCCTCTGGCGATCATCCATCTTCTGTTCATAAAGTGCACCTGAATGCTATACACCCTACTCGATGATCGGATGCCTACTACATCTTGCTATCGGAAATTGGGAAAATTTGAAACACTTATCTTCTTTAAAGAACTGATTTGGGGTTAAAGGAACAGCAACAAAAAAAAAAAAGCATGTTCATGAATTAAATACTTCGTTCCTCTGGAAACACATGCGGCATCCCTTGAATTAGGCCGAGGAAATACGAAATAGCAATCCCCCTGTGGTGTCAACCGATTCTAAGTACTTTTCGAGGCAGCCAAAATTTCCCCATCCCTTTGCACTAAATATTCACATATCCACTTATCAGGGGGGGAAATGGAAAAGTGTGAAAGCAGTACTTTTTGAGGTGATTTTTCTTTCCATCTCTCGAACCCTGCATGTTTAGATGGCCCGAGATATGCCTCCATTTTTCAAGAGTGCTTTCGAAAGCTGCATACGAGAGAGTCCCCATCTATTTATTACTTCAAGAGTCAAATTACTCAGCATTTTGAGCTCTTCTGAGAAAATGATTTACCTGATTTATCGTGTCGCCCATTATGTCCTTTATGGGAGAAAACGTTCTCTTGCATGCAATCCCCATGACTACTTAGGTGATTTAAAGACGTATTAGAGTTAAAAATAATCATCGCATGACTGCCTTAACAGTTTACATCAACACCCCAAGATGTCTCTTCCGCTCTTTACGCCCCGCCTGAAGCTTGTATCGGCGGCTACTGAGTTTCCCGCATACGAATCTGAGGTCTTTCTCTCTTGGAACTCAAGGAATTCATCTTCCCTTCATAAAGTTTGGGTCGGGAATTCTAAACAAGGGCCATCTGATCTGGAGTTGATGAAAAATTCAGGGAGAAATCCTTGACTTTGCGTTGATTCTCAATGAGCGACTGTCGGCAGCTCCAGGGATTGGATCAAGCTGAAAGACAAACTTTAGCTGGCGAGGCGCGGCGAACCTCGTTATGCATAGTGACGGTCATTTTCTAAAGAAAACTGATTTGGAAACCACGTCCCGATGGACAACGAGCAGGAGGACAACAGTGCTAAAATAAAAACACGTCCAGAACTCTGAGATGGATCTTAATAAGCTGCCATCTCTTTGATTGTCAGATAAAAGTTCCCTTCGAGGAATTCGTTGGAAGGAAGAGAAATTTCCAGCGCGGCAGAGCCAGTCTGCCTCAAACAGCAAACGCATTACTCTGCCTCTCGGAGTCTTGTGCTGCAAACACCTCGGCGTTTCCGTGATAATCATTTTCCAATCAGAAGCTACTGAAGAAGATGATTGCGGAATTTCCTTGCAGCCAAACCATTTTCGATGATGCGATCCGGGAAAGATAGGAGGACAAAACAATTGCAGAGAGCTTGAGGCTGCCTTATCGTAACTGCCACTCTTTGATGTATAAGAGGGTGCTTCCGATTATTTCTTTCCTCCTACAGCAAGCAAATGGACAAAATCCATTCTATTCTTGCTGCAGCTCAACTGGTGGCTCTTCATTCTCGGCATTCGAAAAAAACGGCTCCATTTCACAGGTTCTTATGCGCTGTTAGCGGCCGAAAATAAGTCAGTGACCAGTTGTCGGTGAATCATCGGGAAATATGAATCACCTAGGCTTTGCACCATGGTCGTTGCTACGGACACCAAGTCGTCATCCAGGGTGATTCAGCTTTCCTGAAATCATCGTGAATTCCCAGGAAGGAATCATTTGAACAAAATCTCTTTGGTCACTTTGACGCAGTCACAGATGTCTGCCAACACTTGACTTGTCCAAACGAAAGGCGTAACAGCTTGCAATTATCCTGGTCCAACTTGATTGCATTTGTAGCGGTGCCAGCTTCAATTACGTCAAACACGCTTCTCGCAGCCCAAATGCTACAGATTCTTCACAGCCGATTTCCTACTTTCTACACGTGCAGAATGTAACCGACGTATCCGTCTTGCCTCCTTTTCGCGGACGTGGATAGTAATAGCATGCTTTCTTTAATTGCCTGATCAACCGCGTGGATGCTCTGAAGGATCTGAAGGACCGAAACATCTTGGACAACGAGCAGATCCCCGCCGCTCCCACCAAGTGAAACCATGAATCAAGAGTTTTGATAAATGAGTCTGAAAATATCGTTTAGGTTTGCCTTTGGGCTTTGGCTTCGCCTCCGGAAACCCATATGGGATGATTTTGATTTGATTTACCTTACTGGGAAGGGTTGCAGAGTAGCATTTGCATATTTCTGGCTTCACTTGATTTGCTTCACGTCGAAGGACTGTTTAAACGACTCATCTGGAAATTTCTGACTATTTCGTTCTCGGAATTAGGAAAAGGCCGCAAATTTTGTGGACCAAAGGAAGACAGTGATCCCCAGGAAGAGATTAATTCGGATTTGTAGTTGAGCTAATTTCTGTGCATTCCCATCGGCTTGAGTCTGTAACGGTTGAAGAGTGAAGCCATTTCTTATTTATGGAGCCACCCAAGCAGAATACACATCGTTACCATCATTCGTACACTGAAATGTATGATTCAGGATGTATGCAAGAGTACTTTCTGGGTTTCCAGCTGCTTTCCTTTGATTTCTCCTACTCATCAGAACCCAACTCTCTAAACAGTGTTGGGAAATAAGGTTCACTCTATGGTGCTCACTCGGTTGCTTTTGACTTTTGAAGGGTCAAGTGAATAACTGAAATCACTCATTCAAAACAAAAAAAAGGCGATTCTGTCACTAATGCTTTCATTTTTGTGATACTTGTCTACTGGCTCTGTAGAAGATCATTTTCTGCTTCTTGCGAAGACTTTTCCGTCTATAGTAAACTCAGTGAGTGCATTCGTAGCTACTGGATATGCAAGGAAGGAATGAAAACAGGGAAGCTTGAGATCACTATGATGCAGGAAAAAAGAAAAAATTGAAAAAAATTGATCATCCTGAATCTCATACTTGAATCTGTTCCTTGTTTTGCGAAAACTTGAGAACCCTTGTAGAAGTCTAAAGCTTGCCGAACGCTCTAAACATTGCAGTCGTGATTTTCACGACTTTAAGCGAAATCGAAACTTTGGAAGGGCTTGCAGAGATAAAGATGCGTATGGATTGGGTGTACCAGCACATTTGCTGAACTATATTGCCATTTTCGGCACATTCCTTCTAAAACCAAAACCATTTGAAACTATCTCTGAGGTGGACACGGTTTTTCATGGAATTGCTTCTTGAGGCAAACTACGGTTCCCAGGAGAAAAACAAGCATTTTCAAACTCAAATCTGCAATTGTGGATTAATTCGGAGTCCAAGGTGAAAGTTACGAGGGCGAAAGTAGCGAACTGATCTTTTTCTTAAAGGAAGAAAAGGCTTGTTCTTTTTCAATTCGAAAAAGCTCCTCAAACAGCTGATAAATCTGCACGAACCGATCAAACGGCGGAAGTCACATGTGACCTCGAAACACTGAACACACACAAAGTGATATTGAGTTTGCAAGCCAAGCACTATCCAGATCAAGAGGGGTCCAAAGGGCTGCCGAATTCTATAAGAACCTCATAAAATTGCGAGGGCCCAGGACCACTTAGGCTTGACATTTCCCTTTGGATACACTTTTTTGCTCCAAGACGTACGTTTTGTAGATATTCCGACTCTGAGAAACGGCAGATAAGCGGAAATCAAATCCAAGATCGAACAGCAGCAGCAGCCCCCTCCCCCACAAGCACCAGTAGCAAATAAAGTGTACTGGGAAATGAGAACCCCATTCGAAGGATATCCTTGCGAGAAGCTGGAAATGCTGCCCAATATACACCGAATGTTCTTCGGATTTATTGAACGCATTTGTTTGAACGTCAGATTAATGCAGTCGTTGCCTCCGTGCGAAGGCACTTTATTCAGTCTTACCAAATTAATTTCCATGCGCTTCGTGCTGTGCTCTCTTCTCTGCACTGCCGCCAGAAGAACGACAAAACTTGATGCGTGAAAGTTGGAATAAAAACAGATGAAATCCATCCTTTTCGATCCGTCCCAACGGTCGCGCCAAGGACGATCTTGGAGTGGTCCGCCAGGGCTACAGAATGGTAATGAAAAAAGTTTCCCGGAGCTTCACGCATAAAGGCATTCTTAATGAACGAAAGTTGATGAAAAATGAGGATCGCATGTGCCACACAAAGTTTCCCCAACACCAGTTAAGGAAATTCTTCGATTGGTCCACTCGTTTCGTGTGGAAAGCGAATGGAAAAACGAAGTGTACACGGGAAGCGAAAGGTCACGGAAGGAAAGGTCAGTTTTTGTCCAGCATGCCCCTGCAGGTTTCATTCGAGTGGACCACAGGCGCTGATGCTCCCTCTCGTATCTCCGTTCCTCGTTTTACTCTCCTCTTGTTTGGAAACGTCGGTGTGGATGAACAGCACGGAAGGGCGAGCTCGGCTGAGACACCCAATGAAAACGAAAGGTTTCCCTGAAAAAGTCCCAAGCGAAAACTGGAAGCGGCTTTTCCCTCGGCGCAGGATCGTGAGGGAAGTCCTGCGACGGTGCAAGAGTAGCGATGCATGAGCGCATCAAATAAGCACAGAAGGATTTCCAGTTGCTGAATGCATTTTTACAGGACTCCTTGGCAGAGTGTTGACGCTGGCTTTGACATTCCATCATTCTTCCTCATTAGCTTGTACCAGAGGGAGCACAGGAGAACATTTGCAGGCGCCTCTTTGTGCGTCTGTCGTATAAAGAATAGGTTTCATGAGGATGTATGTGAAGGGAGGCAAATGCCTTCGGAAGCGTGCAGTCTGCTTCACTTCAAAGAAGAGGAGGCAACCAGGAAGATTCCCTTCCTTACTCGATAATGCCATCAGTGCACGGAATTCGAGATGATTCCTTTCATCGGCTCTCTGCCATGCACTTCCAAACCTCATTTAATCTCGATTCTCGTCCCGAATAATCACAGGACTAAAGATTAAGGCCGCAGAAAGAAGTTTGGCTCAGACTCAGGTTGTTTAAATAGCGTGAATTCAGAATTCTATGAGAACCATAGAATAGGTCGCTGGAGAGTTTCCATAGGGTCTCATTTTTCAAATTGATCACACACATCCTTCGCTGGTACTAGTGCTATTATATCTTTATTCACTACTCATTTCGAGTCAACCGCTGCATCAGAGTTGGTCTATTATATGACTATCATTGCAATGGATCTTTATGGCACAAAGATCTCCAGATCTTTAGGTTCTGATGAGAGCAGTCGATTGCCTCTCTGTTGAAAACCATTAATGTAGCTCAACTCGGTGAAGGCTTTTTGGCAATCTGGATGTAGTCGCAATAGAGGAGATACGGGAAGGTTTGTTGGGGGAGGTCGTATTTGAAAACGAGGAAGAACCTTCCAAAATATCCTGTGATCTTGCAATCAATGGTTCCGTTTTTCCAGAGGATTCCGTATGGGCTCTTTTCATATTGCTCGCCTCCCCGAAGCTTTTTTTCAGCAGAATTGAATGCATTGGCTCCCCGGAAAGTAACAGGAAGATGTCAGTGATTTGGAAATGTGATCACGCAGTCACTCAGCGCTAATTCGCGCATCTTTCGCTGCTGTGATTTCTTCCAGTTCTTCATTAGATGCATCACGCAAAGTTCCTCTTCATCCTCTGAGAGGAGTTCAGCGACAGGTAAGATGTGCTCAGGAATCACCCAAACTGAGGCTGCCTCCTCTGTAGTGGAAAAAATTTCGGGACGGAGAAGTGGAACTGTGACTTTACAGACTGCATGGCGACCAGGCAGGTGCGTGTTTAGACAGCTGCAGATCACGAGATCACTGGGCACTGCTGAGGGGAAGGTTTTCCTAACTTTTCGAGAACACCATGAGTTAAATGTGCTGCAGTTTCCAGCCTAAAGGAAAGAATCACGGAAGCTTGCACTTGGAAACCATGGCAACAGCGCTGACGGAATCGGTATCCTCAAAACCATTCTTTGATCTGAAAAAGCAAAACAAAACAAAACAACTGACTCACTGCATCCACTTGACAGAGCTGCTGAAGTGAAGACATCTTTTATCTTTTGGGGCTTGCTTGCAATCGTAGAGGCGATCAGCGATAAAACCAGCAGAATCATCTTCGCAGCTGAAGTTAGCTAAGTACTTTGCTCTCAAAGGGATCCCCGTGGCGTTTATTAAGCTGTGGAATTCAGAATTAAAATTCATTCTGAATTCTGAACTTTTTCTTCGAAGTATGGAGAAAAAACGTTTTTCAAACATCTAATCCGAAGACCGACCAGGATTGATTCAAGGAAATGCCCATCAATGCAATTTCTTCCCATCGAAAAGCATCTGACAAAAACCTGAGACGCTTAAAACGTGAAGAATTTCACGCTGAGAATGCCAGAAAAAGATTGGCACCGCCGAAATAAACAATTTACAGAGGAAAACTAGAAAAATCTGTTTTAGCTTTGCACCATCTGAAACTGCCAAGTGCCTCTTCAGGCACGTCAGAAAAGCTTCCACGGAATTGCAGACGTATGGAACCATTCATTAGAATTGCGTGATTAGAGTGGGAAATTTGGATAAACCTCAAATTTTTTGCAAGAAGAAATGCCAAAATTAATTCCAAGGAGGCCAAGGCAACCCTTACATCGATGGTTTTCTGCGGAATACATCAAACGTCATAAACGAGCTACATGTGGTAATAAAAAGTGCATTTTTCATCGTAATTAGCTGCTGAATGTCATCCTTATTTGCTCACCACTGTATTCTTAGAGGGACAGGGAATTCTTCGGATATGTTTTCATTTCCTCTTTGCAGCAATTACTGATGCAGAAACGAAATTCACCGAACTGATGAGGGTCGTCAGCACCAGCATCTCCAAATGCCACTGGCATCCATGCAATGGTGACGTCCTGCAAATAATTTCTTCGTTGTCGTGGGTTCAGCATTAGGTTCAGTTCTCTTGGAAACAGCCAAAATTCCCCGGAAGCTGACTCCAATGAGAGTTTCCGTTACCATGCCGCTCGTGAGCTCAGTAGCCTTCCCACTTTTGATCCAGTGGAAGAACGAAGCTCTTGGTAACGTTATTTTAGAGGCTGCACTTTTATACATCATGAATATTTATTTACTATTACGACTTTGCCAAAAATTTCTTCCATGGCTTCCCGAATTTATTAATCTCTTGAGGGAAGAAAAACAACCCAATATATGTCACTTTTTTTTTAAAAAAAAAATCGTTCTTATTTAAAACCCCGTGCTCTTGCGTCTTCGCAAAATTACGCGGGAGTTATGGATGTGGCTGCATCCTTTCTCACTAGGAGGTTCGCTATTCTCGTGCTCAATTTGCCCAAAGAGAAGAGTAAAAGATTCACCCTTTGAACCTATTTGCCCTATCACAGAAGACAAAGCACACAATTTATTTATTTATTTTTTCGAGTTTTTTTTTTCCACGTCCCGAATCTTACCAAGGATTTCTGCTGCGTTTAGAGGAAAAGCACGGCTGCTCCTAATGCCTTCGAAGAAGACGTGTGTTGCTGCAATCGAGGAGAGGCATTCCAAAAATGCGCATGGTGGAAAGAACAGCATCTAATTTCGTCCACTGAAAATCCAAGTGGAACACCGGGAAACCGAATCCCCTTACTAAGGGCTGACGCTCCTCGGTGACTGCGATTCCTGGGCTGCCACTAGCAACAGGAATTTTTGCGAACGAGCCGAGTGCAGGCAGCACCACCCAAGAGAGCCGGACCACAAAATGAAATCATTCCGAATCCCTGACGCGCCCGAGTCTCTTAGAAGCAGCAGCCCCCGCAGACCCGTAGCGAAACCTAATAGACCGGGAGAAAACCGTTCTCAAGAGAAAGGGGAGACTTCCTGTGATGTCATTTCCAAGGTGCGACCACACGTAAACAAGAAATGCATTTCTGGCATTCGGAGGTTTGATAAGGAGTCACGGAGAGGAGGCTGATACGGAACAGATTTTCACTCGGTGACACCAGGTCGTTTATTTTCTGTTTTTTTTTAAAAAAAAATAATGATGCAGTCCAGTTGGGAAAAAGGTAGTTGCCGGAACTAAACCAGAAAGAAAAGGAGTTCATTTGGAGGGTTCACCGACACGCAAGTCCAGATTTCTAAAAGCCCGGAACGGGAGAAGAAACAAATAAATAAAGTGGGGAGGATATGGACGAGGGCCTTTGGTGTGTCTCGTTCTTTCTTGAAAAGCCGGGGAAGGTACGAAACGAGTGGGAGGGGGTAAATTAACAGAAAGAAATAAACCAAAAAAAAAATAAAGTTAGGGTGAGGACAGGGGTCATCGGTGATGTCCATGCCTTCCTTCTAAAACCGACGCTGGATACCGGCGATCTCCTTCTTGACTTGTTCTTCCAAGTGAAGCCATCTGGCAGACGTCCCCATGAAGACGGCTGCCATGCAGGTGACCTCCCTTCTCTGTGCCCCAAACTCCAACAAGTGGCGGGCTGTGACGGTGGTGCCGCGGATGCAGCATGCAGTCTCAATAGCGGACTCTCCACCTCTCGCGAAGAATTGCTCAGCAGTGTCTCCAGTGTGCTGAAGCCAGCCTCCGCCAGAGTTCCTGGCGCGCAATGTGGGCCAACAGGAGAACATGCGAAACAGACGGAGAAAGCAGCAGAGAGAGGACGACGGAAGGGGATCCAGACAAATAGGAGAAACGAGGTATTGTCTGGCATGCTCAGAGGCGGGAATGGATGCAAGCGATAATTCAAAGCCACTGGGTCAGATATGTCAAATCTCACACTCCCGTGCCCCGGCGGCTCCTGGTGTTGGGAAGGACATGTCGCTATAAATCCATCCCTATGCACACAGAAGCCAACATTTTTTTTTTCCTCCTTGCGATGAAGCACGAAGACGAGGAGCGGATCACCTTGATTGGTGGGATCGTGGGAAGGAGCAGAGTTCTAGAAAACACGGTGCTGCCGTGGACTCGTGGCGAGTGCATCAGAGGTGTCGCTTCGGTACGTTGCTTCAGCTAAAATGATTGCTATTAAGAATGCCCAGGGGGCATTCCTTCTGCGCAAAGGAGGAATCGGAAGTGCGCAAGAATTTGGGAGAACTTTTGAAAATGGAATCTATCCCCTGAAATAGAGGACCTGGAAAGAGGAAGAAGTGTTCTGCTAAAGCAAACGAGTTGCAGTGTGGTCAGTGATCTGTTGGACGTTTATCCAAAAAAAAGAAAAGAGTGGATGGAGGGAATGACAAAAAGGTTTCCTCGCCGGCTGACTGTCCGGAAGCTTCGAAAAGGTCTCTGAAAGAAACTACGGTGGGAGGGCAAACGCCGGAGCGTCTTCGATCATGTGTTGAGAAGGATCTACGGATTTGCTTTTCACCGTCTCGTACAACAGAGGGCTTCCCAGATCCTCTTGGAAGGTAAAGTACTAACACCAGGGCTTCTATTCCGCCGATTCCAGGCCTTTCCGAAGCGATCACATCTTGTCAGATCGCATTCTTGAGATGTGCACGCAACTCCAAGAATAAAATGTGAACCTTGGTTTTGCTGAAAAATGTGAGGAACAAATGGAAGTGCTGCTGACTCAGCTGCTGCCGAACATAGAATACGGCGAGTTTACTGCTGTCACGCAAGAAATTTGTGGGTGGTTAATTAAATTTTCTGCCTAATTGATTTTTTTCCCCCAACCACAAAATCTGACTTTGCTTTCTAAGCTTCAAGCTAGGAATCTATGCTTTCTTTTTTTCCTTTTCCTCTGCAACGTTGCCTTTACCAAAGATCCGAGGTGACCTCTGGTGAAAAAATCTGCAGCTGCGCGAATATCTCTGGGAATGAGAGGATCCTGGATTTCTCGGAGGATGTTCCCCTCTCACCTCTGCGGATGATTTCAGAAACCTTCATGAGGACAATCGGGAAGCGAAATCGCAGCAACGACATCTGAACTTCATCAAATGCCAAAGAAAAATGAGATCGATTGGTTTGACATTCAGAGCGAAAATGGAAAGTAAGCTGCTCTCTTATCTCGAAGCAATGCGATCCTCGTTTGATTAGAGGCGGAGTATGAATGCTGCTCTAAAAAGTGCAAGTTTCATCTTATAGCCGCAGCTTCTTTAGACCATGGCTTCGGATAAAAAAAGAAGACCCGATGCTTCCCCGCTGTCATTTGATTCCATCTGTTGAATCCAGATGGAAAGATGAAAATGATCTGCTCGTGAGCAAATATTTAGGATGGAGCTGAGATTTGCACGAACAGTACAAAAATTCAGGACTGGATGGTGGTCATTGAGTTCCGCGCTCCTTGGTTTCCTCTAGAAAAAAAAACATCTGTTGCCTTTCGTTCCTTCAGGATTTTTGCTATCCCCGATTGCTGAGAGCGTCTCCTGGGAAAAATCTCTAGAGAAGAAGAGAACTTCATCTACTAATTCTAAAACGAGGTGCCATTTTCAAAAACGCCGTCAACTAACATTACCTCAGAATAAGGCAGGCATGAAGTCCTTCCCTTCGAGCCCTCGTCTGTAGCGTTGGTTTCCTGTTTCGGTTGTTTGGTAAGCTGGTAATTGGCAGGAGATTCATAAACAGCGGACGGCACACGAAAATGCCGCCTGCTACCTGGAATGGAACACGTATGACGTCATTGTGTGCTCCGAACATCCAAACCGATTGGAAGAATGTGATTGTGGTCTCGAAAGAAGTTTTGGATCGAAAACGCATCGAACAGGAAGTTCCAGAAGTGTCTTTCGAAAAGAAAAATGTTCTGATATTTCAGCATTCGATGACCAGCAGCAGACATCCTTTTATTTTATATTCCTCGCTAACTCTGGATGAACTAGAGCTCAGATCAGTGCCAGCAGCAGTGGCAGTTCTTGAAGAGCTGTCTGAAAGCACGAATACGGCAATCACCAATTCCACGAACCATAATGAGACCATCTTTTACGCGCAGTATGGTTGGGAATGAAAGAATCTCCGAGGATACCAAACTTTTATTTGGAATGCCCAAGGCAGAGCTAACAAGAGCGCAACTACTTCTGCCTGCGTCGGAGGCCATGTGGTTACGGTGGTCTCCACGTGTGGCACCGGGCGTTGCGGGTTCGAATACTCGGCAAGAATCGACGCAAAGAGTTTGTGCGCGTCGTGGGTTCGAGTCGGAGACCCGCGGAATAACGCTACTCGGCCTACTTCCGGGAGCGGTGCCCAGTAGAGGTTAAAACTGTATGCCCCCGACGAGGTCCCAAACGATGGAAGTCGACCTCCTGGTCCCTTCCAGGAATCAAGGAATGGGAGTTTCCCTCCGCTTGAGCATCGGAGCGGACTCCCCTTCGGAGGGGACCCTCCCTAGAGTAGGTATGTCGCCATGTCTCTAGAGTTCCAGAGAAGCGTGCCGCTTTCTTCGGGGAGATTGCCCTTCTGAATTTCGGAAGCGTCCCTTCGGGGTTCTCTTCAGAGGAGTAAACAGGAGCGGTTCCCTTGCGGGTTCCCTTCGGAGAAGAAAACATGGAGCGGACCCCTTCGGGGTACCTCCGAAGAGAGTAAAGAAGGGGAGGAATCTCTTTCGGGTTCCCGTCGGAGACAACCAGGATTGCGAAGTTTCCTTCGGGGATGCCTCCCCACGCTTGAGAGGCAGTCCCTCCCCGGTATCTTGAAGAATTAACACACGTTTCCTCGGGTGGGGTGGGGAACAGTCTCAAAGAGCTGCGTGGGCCGTTAGTTCTTGAAGTACTTAGCGAACCTCCCCGCCAAAAAAAAAAGGATTTCCATCGATTCCCGTTGCCGCCAGATGAGAGATCTCGATTTCTATTTGGAAAGTGATCCATCCTTGCCTTGGATGTTTGGCAACACCCACTCGCAATCTGCTTCACAGACCTTAATGAAGTTTGGATGGCAAACCCAAAACATTCGTTGCGGAAAAATACAGTTGAACAAAAATACGATTTCTGATTGCTGCTCAGCTTTGAGATCAAACAGCCTCACGTCCAAAGGGATTTCCTCCCGGTGGATTCGGTTCCTTTGAAACTTCTGACGCGAATCGGCTTTTCTCATTGTACGTTCTGATGTCGAATCAAATGAGGGACCTTTCCTTTTGCATGCCGAAGTTCACTCGATCGCTTCTGACTGATTTTTGCCCAGCCTTCGGAAGACAATCAATTTTTCACGGATGCAATCGAATGTGCAAAATGTATCTTTGCGAAATGCGCTGTGGAACTTCAAAAATCATCCAGCCGGCATAGGAATATCGGGAAAGTGCGAATTGCGAGCAGGAAGACGCTTCTTCGCCAGCTCCAGAGACAAATGCTTGTTTAGTGCACCGTGAAGAAAATTTTTTCCTCTACTGCTGAAGGCGAAAGTTTACCCTGGATCGACTTGCAATGGCGACTCAGAGTCCGATTCAGGTCAGTTGAAGCATCTGTGTGTACCTCTCTTGCAGCGAAAAGCAGCCGCACGACATGGAAGCACTGAAGTAAGAATTGAAGATGTAGAAGAAGTCTTGTTCGAAAATTGAAAGCAATAACAGAGCAGCACGCATTTCCATGGAAGAAGGAGAAAGTTTGACCTCTTTCATCTGTGTAGAAGAAACAAATTTAAGAGGGAAACTCGTATCAGAAATCGATCACTTCACGATTCCCTTAAAACCAAAACTGATTCCGTGAATCAGAACCAACAGAATGGAATTTAAAACCGACGTAAAATCGCTAGTGCTCGACCCAAGAGAAACTCAAGCCAATGCCGTCATCTCACATCCTAAGAGATCGCTGCTCGATAAGTAAGCTGCCGTTTCCGCCGCCAATCGGTTCATACTTGCGCGGAAGTCATTTCTGGAAGTCAGTACGATGAAACCGCAATCTCGGTTACACATCGCTACCGAAAGAGTTCATGGACCTGTTTTCAGGCTATGTACAAGAGTGATAATTACCTTATTTAGGAACGCCTTAGGGATATCATGAGCTCTTGAGCTCTCAGCGAGAACGTAAAACCGAATGTGTTATGCGCCTTGAGGTTCAGAAGGTATTTCTTCCTTCCTAATTTTTGCGAATCACCCACCGTACTGGTCCAGGTTAGTCTCTCTTAGTCTTAAACATCATAACAAGCAGACGTCTAAGTAACCCCGCCACTATGGAGGCTGTTTAGATTGTCAACTGGCAGAGGTGAAATGCAAAACTGCACAGCTGCAGAGAGTATAAGTAGGATGACACAAGGGTTCCAGAATTTCCAAGAGATGAAGTTTCTTTAAGATGTTACAAATTATATTAAAAAAATAAGGACTGAATGGCTCTGCCGCATCTCTTGGGCTAAAAAGTAAAATTGAGAATCTTCCTCTTCTGTTACTGTCCCTCGCTGCAGATTTCAGGCGTCGTCTGGAAGATGTCTTAGACGGCGCGTCCAGTAGATATCCCTACTGTATTGGAAACATGAGGCGCCATAAAACTCTCCCATTTTATCTGCATGCAACTTCAGGATACCCAATTCGGGGATGATTCCATCGTTCCAAGGGTCCCGTGATCCTTGTGATCCTGCAATAAACGCACGGACTTGGGGCTGAAGACCTTTTCCTGCAAACAAAAGCGCGATTTCCTGATACTTTGTTTCCTTTTCGAATCTCATGATGCTCAGTGCTCCCTCCTTGTTTTCAAAGGAACAGGCGACTTCGAGGATAATTATCCGATCCGCCGCCTGCAACACCAGATCCGGTCTTGGGCTGGAACTGGACCCAGGCACAGTCTTGTTGGCCGACACTAACCTCCATCTGCTACATCTTCCGCCGCTGTTGATAGTCTTTCGACTATGGCATTATGCCTAGATGTGTATAGTTAACATTGCCCCTCATACTCGGTCACATTGACTTAATTCATTAATTTTCTGCCCAAGAGTGACAATTACCCTATTTGAAAACGCTTCCATGGATATCACGGGAAGGAAATTGAATTCTCAGGTGACCTCTGGCTGGTCGTAAGTCACCAGTAACCTATCCGGAGGAGCCAGGATGAGATGTCATACCGCTCAGAGTTGTCCGAACATCTCAAAGGGGCGTGAAAACAATATGCAGTCGACTTTAGAATTTTAATGGACTTTATAACTTTGAAGGGAATGGAGGATGGAACCTCCTTGCAGAGAATACCAAGGAGACTGTGTGTTCTACTCCTCTCTCGGTTTTAACTCTATCAGTCAAGTTTTCTGATTTGATTTCTGTTTGGAACGAAAAAGGACCTTCGATGCACTCCCCTAATGAGCGGTCCCGACCGCTCCTGCGCTCACGAAGATTTCATTCTTTTGTGGTAAACTTTGCTAATTGTATGGAGCTGATGCATATCGAGAAAAGAGGGGGGATCTTGGACTGTCCAGAGTTAACACAAGAGCATTTTTCATTTAACCAAGTTTATCTGTGTCTGATTCTGGACCTCGAGGTGCTCTTTTAGTCTTAGGGAGTTCATTTGCTCCAATGCAGGTCGCTCGTTCAATGAGAATTTTTTCACCGCGCCTTCAATGAATTCAACAGCTGTACTTGTAGGTGGGTTGACCTTGCGTTGTCATCGTCACGCATGATAATCGACCACTGTCTGACCGCAGCATGACCAGTGAGCCGGTTGTACGGCACCTGGACACAGGCTTTCGCGTTGGCAATATTTCAACGAATCACCTCATTAACTTCCGGCTCTTGTCCCGTGATTCCAAATTCTCACGCAATGCCCCTACAGGAATCCAAGTCGCGCACTGCTTTTAGCTTTTCCTAAGGATGTCGGGGATCCGTCCCCTTTCCCTCGGGAAAGTGTTTGGGAAGTGCTCTTCTCAGATTCCGAAATATCGCACATCGGCATTTTGCGGATTCTGCAGGGAATTTTAAAGGCGGTCAGACGCGAATCCCTTTGGCAGGGCTCACTGAAAGCTCTCCGGATTTGAATGCAGCATGCAGAGATGAAGAGGAGAACAAGCCCGGATTTCGTTACATTTACAATTACGTGCAAAGCGTGTGGTATTTTGCCGAATGCCTGATTTCGGTATAAATAGTTTATCCGAAGCTTCAATCGAGTTTGATTTCAGTTTTATGGAAATGTTTTCCCAAAATTCGCTATGGTTCAATATCGGCAGAATAATTCTTCACTTAATCTATAACAAGCATGATCTCATCTGTGCTGATGCTTTCGTTCTGAGGCAACATTTGAATGCTTTGCCTGCCTTAATTTCTCATTTTCTATAAAAAATAAAATGAAATATAGGCTGCAGGTTCAAGGAGTAAGATCGTAGGTGTGTAAGGTGCGATCCGAAAAGACCAGGAGGACTGTACCTATTTTGTATGGCCTCTCGAGGACCAGTCTGGATCTGCTTTGTGCAGGGCTGGGAATTTCGAGGAGCATTCTTTCCCGTTCGTGGTTCTCAAAGACGGCGCTCTGTTAATGGGGGGTCGTCTTTGCTCTGTCAGTAGGTTGTTGTTGTTTTTTTTTTCTTCACTTATTTTCGGCGAAGAGAATTTTTCGATCTTAAAAGCGTGGCTGAGAAAAAAATTCACCGTTCGAGTGAGCCTTCTAAATCGATAAAGCATTCTTTTCATTTTTCTTGCAATAATCAACAAATGATACTTCGTATATAAAATCTTCATGAGAATAGAATGGGAAGACGACTTCGAAGGGTAGCATCAATGAAGCACTTTCCTAAAAAGATGAGCCAACGCCGGATACGGAAAGCATAAAGGTGTGGTGCTCCTGGTAGTTTCGAGCTCCCTAATAATCCCTTTGGAAATGCTGTGAGTCAAAAATGATGATCAGCCATGCTTGTGATTATTAATGCCTCATGATTTCTCAATACGGTCTCAATCATGGATGCAAATAATAGATTCTCAGAGCAAGTCGTGAGAAAGAAAGAAAAAAGGTGCGCATGTTGCTGAATTGGGGATGCAGACACTTATGGATTTACGAGCTGCGTTTTTAGAATCGACTAGTCGGTACCACCGATACACCAGAATTTCTATGAGAATACGATTTCTGGAAGTATCAAGAAGGTGACCTGACTTCTGAGTCCAGACGACATGACTAAATCCTGTTCTCGCTCTCATGCAGCAAAGAGAATGCCGAGTTTCGAGTTATACGGTTGCTTCGAGAATTCTCCTTTAAGAATATGCAGCCACTGGTTCAAATAGAACGGGCTCTCAAGGTCTGCATCTCTCAAGGCCCACCCTACGTTTTAAACGGTGGTCTCGCGTAAACAGTCTGAGCACCCTCGGCATTATGAAGCAATACGCACGCTGTAGTAGGAATCAGGAGATTTGCCGTTTTTTTTTTTGTTTTTTTTGTTTTTGCGAGACATTCGAATGGTGCTAGGCTTCGTCTTCCGGCCATTTAGGTGCTATTATGAGAGTAAAAAGTCTTCATGTACAAGGAATTTGGAGTGCAGATATCCCTGCAAGGCATAACTAGAGCAGAAATTTCCTTAGCTTTCTGAGAACGGAAGATCATTCACAACGAGAAGGAGGTTCTTCAACCGCTTTCTTTTTTGTTTTTTCTTGTTTTTTAGCTTTCTCTTTGATTCCTGGTCGAAAAGCGAGCTTCAGCTTTGCAGATCTTGCTTTCCCAAGTGTCAAATTCTCAGGATTCTAAGAAGGAAGGGAGGACTTGTCCGGAATACGCATCTTTGAGTACAATACCTGCCGCCAAATTTCATAGGGAGACTCACTTTTGAGTCATAATGCTTGAGTGAGTCATTTTTAGAGACGAGCCCCGCAGATGCCTGAGTGGCTTGACCTTTTGTTCCATAAACCTATTGAATCTAATCGTAGTCTCCAGCATTTGATTCAGGTATTTAATTTTACATCTGATGGAGCGTTTCGTTAAGAATATGGAATCCTTCTTTTCTGTCTTCGCAGTTCTTCCACACGGTTCCACGCCACCCGAGGATAAGGGGTACCCTGGTAGGGGTCCCCTTATGAATCCAGGAAGGACTCGGAGTTCGTTCCTCTCACGCCTGGGGAGGGATCCCCGGAAATGGAGATTCACCATGATTGTCTCCGAAGGGGAATCCAGAAGCGAATCCTCCTTCCTTATTCTCTCCGAAGAGACCTTGGAGAGATCCGCTCCAGTTTTCTTCTCTGAAGGGGAACCCGGAAGGGATCCGATCCTGGGATTTCTTCTATGGAGGGATCCCCTGCAAGGGATCCGCTCCTGTTTTTACTCCTCTGAAGAGAACCCAGAAGGGACGCTTCCGAAATTCAGAAGGACGCAGCTTCCCCGAAGGGACCGGCTCGCTTCTCTGCACTCTCTGGGGAGGTGGTGGCGATGCACCTACTCCATCAGTACGACGCGGAGGGTCTCCCCGGAATAGGGGGTCCGCTCCTTCACAACGGGAGGGGAAACTCCCCACTCTGTGATTCCTGGAAGGACGCGGAGGTCAATTCCCATTTGCCCCGGATTCATCGAGGGCATCCGACTTCAACCGCTACCAGTGCCACACCCGGATGAATGTAGGCCAACCAGCGTCATCTTGTTGGGTGAACTCGGGACCCATGACGTACTGCGTCGGTTCCTTTGGAGTACTCGAACCCACGACGCATGATGCCACACGGGGAGACCACCGTAACCACACGGCCTCTGACGCGGGCTTCTTCCTCGAACCGCACGCCTTCGGTTTGCCTGTCCAGCCACTGAGACATCCTGAATCTGAGCATCGGTCAAACAGGCAGACATCTGCCCGCGCAAAAAGCCATTCGAGGGACAAAAGTCGTCTCGTGTCTCCCAAAACTGCTTTTCTGACCCTTTCACAAGATAGTCCACACGGAATGTTGCAGCCCTTTCCGGTTAAATCAAGTTAAATCACATTCTACATGCTTCCACTGAGAAGAGCATTTTCCGAAGATGAATCTGCAAGAATTTTTTTCCTCTATCAGCTTTCACTTTTTCCCTCCGAGGGCACTTTTCCGTAAACCTCAACGCAAACCGTAAAAACGGAACAACGATCCTCAACGCATGCTTGTTCGGAACGCTTTTCCCAGTGCAAGCTGGGTGGAAACTTGTGAGGGAGGAGTGAGCAACAAAGTGCAAAATCACATATACGACTTTTCCAGATGAAAAAGCAGGTACATTGAAAGCATGGAAACTCGGAAGGCAGATGATGTTGGAAAGCATGTGGCAGTTCTGGGAAGAGGTTTGACCGTTCTCTTTGGACAAGGATGCAACTCTTGCAAACACCTGTTGGGCACGCGCAGCCACTGATGGAGACGAATCTAACGCTAAAAAAAAGTTGCCCGTCATTGAGAAAAAAAATGCTCTCCGTTCCAGCTCGTCTTGGTGGGAATGACCTATCACGTGCGAGCGATGGCGACCGCCAAAATGGGAAAAGAGAGTGGCCATCTTCCCGGTGATACTTTGCGACCTCCCTCGCCTACTTGCCAGCTGCATGTGATTATCTGGCAAGTAGTTAGGAAGCAATACACATCATTGATCTCGACTCGGCTGAGAAGAAGGCTGCAATAGTATCGATGCCTGCGGAGCCAATCCGTTCTCTTTCTACAATGATGAACTAGCTAGCAGTATTGCTGACTTCCTCGCAAATGTGGATAGATGCAAGGAGAGATGCACTGTTGATTCCTCGGCACCAAACTTTGGAAGCTGTGGAGCAGTTGTAAAAAAAAAAAATTAAAAAAACGGGATGGATCGAAAATTCTGCTGTAGTTTGGTGACCATTATTTCACGGGGAGTCTCCTAAACTAATCGTTACAGATGTGCCGAGTTACGCATCCACGACAGTAGTTTCTGGAGGCTGTGTGATTCCCAAAGACAACACCAATAAAAGAAGGCCAATAAAGGAATTTTCGGTCCGAAAGAGTCTTTATAGGCTTCTCGTACATGCGCGGTTGAAAAAGGTTGTTGATATTTCCGGCTCATTAAGCGAAATCAACATTACATAAAATCACTCGAGTGTTTTCCTTTAGGTTATTTACAGGGCAATTCCATTGTCTAAAGGTTCAAAGTACCAGTGTGTGACCACTGATTTCCACGGGATTTCATCCCGATGTCTTACGTCCCGGAACGTCCCAACATTATGCATAAGTGTTTGGAAAGGCGTTAAGAAATAATCCTTGGGAAGAGACTTTGCAAAAAAGGGCACGGCCATAAAATGGGGAACTTACGTGTGCCAATACAAGTCGGATCTGCTGCTTGGTTGCAGATGGTGCACGTTGCATGGTGCGAAAACTGCTCCAACAAGATGCGGAGTCAAGCACGGGTATGGGCATTTCTTCTGCTTTTATCAACGCTGGTTAATGGAGCTGGACAATGTTTTGAAGCCTTCGCACCCAGGGATATCTCCTGCATTCCAGACGTCCGATTTGAATTCAAGAGTTTTCCAGCGCACCTCCACGCTCACGATCCGGACACCACGAGTGCTAGGGAAGGTAATCTGAGCACTCGACTGCTACCAAAGAGATACGCAAGTAGATCAGCTCCATTCAAACAAAGCAAGAATTTCTCTGACGTTACAGAAGGCTAGGTGGTCCCAGAATTTTCGTCTTTCCACGACCCATAGCCCGGCCGAATAGACGAATCTGGCAGTTTGAAGAGGAACAAGCAAGATTTCACCCATCAAAAGGAGGCTGCTGGTTCGAACGAATGATCCTTCGACATGGGCTCCCGAGAAGATACGAGACGACCCGCGGCAGCACAAGGATGACCGCACGAAGGCTTCCTCTCTGGGGAAGCCGGCATGAACTCTAGGTAGCCTCGCGACGTTTCTCTGCAAAGACAGACTTGACGACGGCAGGTTTCGAGTTGCGCACTTTATATTTTGTGTTGACACGGCCCTCCAAACTACACACCAAGCATCATGTTCAAGGAGCACGGCACGTCACGAGGAAGGATGCGAGCGTGAGGAGGAAACTACTGAATGAAACTCGATTTTTTGTGTCTGCGGAGAGCGAAAGGAAACAGAGATGTGCAAGAAATCGCATGTGCTTTCGAGTGCATTTTTCGTCTTTATCACGCCAACTCCTGGCACGAATTTCTGCACGTGCTCCAACGAACCTACGCAAGGAGGCTCAACACAACCGATGGCCTGATATCAGCCAGGTCGGAAATCCAGAGCAATGGCGGAAGATAGACCCGACTTGGCCGAGGTAACGAAACTTCGTCAGAAAAAACAAGATAAAAATCGTCACAAAGAGCAGGAAGATCTGGAGCATGGATGTGGCTGTGATGATCCCGTTTTTGAAAGCGTCCCTTGGATCACAGACATATGGTTGTACAGGCGGCCATAGACGACTGCGAGCAATTCTACACCTCCTGTTGCAGCCCGATGTCGAGGGAGACCACGGTCTTCTTTCCACGAGATACGAATGATTTCGTGCATCATATGAAGAAGGCAGACTCCAGGTTCAAGGATGGGCAACCTACAAGTTCCAAGAACTCTGGCAAGAGCAGTAGGTAAAGGTGAATCCCCGAGCTCTGGACGTGCAGCCTCCATCAAACGTCACCGTGCAAAAAGCCATGAATCGACGTGGTCAGGGTTCAAGCAACCTGTCCTAAACCCTGTTGCCATCGGGAGCGGTGCTATCCAGATTCCACTTGCCTCCAGAGATCCAAGGCAACAAGAGATTGATGTCAGAGCTTGCAGAGTTACCTGTCTCAATTAACCAGCGTTGATAGAAGCAGGAGGAATGTCCATACCTCTGCTTCACGCCACGTCTTGTTGGCGCAGCTATTGCAGCATGCAGTTGACGTTTTATCAAGTAGAGATCCTGTGGAGCTCATAGCTTCGACATTGGACAGGGAACTCCAATTAGGGACGACATCTATGATGCGGGAGCAACAAAGATGACTTTCACTTCTGCAACTGGAAAAGGAAAAAGGGAACTGGAAAGTGGTGAAACGGGCCACTGAACTTGAAGCCCTGACCAAGATGGAAATCCTCCGAGGACTCTACGAAGGTTCAGGGAACGTCTCCTGATGCAATCTCATATCGACAAAATCACAGTCTTTTCCATTTGGAGCACCTTCATAACGAGGAGAATACTCCGGAATGGTGACACACGTGACAGCACGAAACATCCTGATGGATCTCCTGTGAGAAGGAATTGGCATCAGAGGCTGCAGAGTTCCAGTCTGGACCAAGGAAAAGGAAGGCGACTGATTGGACTAAAAGATCGAAGCACGCATGCAAATCTAAGGAAATACTTTCGTCCGGGAATTTCCTGCATACCAATCGGAACCGATCACTTGGCCTTGGGAGATTTTCCAGTTCCATTCCTCATTTGAGCTTAGAACAGGAAACCGGGAGTCAACGCCGACCCCATTATTTGCAAACCATTCCTTGCAGTTTCTTCAGACATCCGATTGCTTCAGATTCGTCCGGACCGCAACAAGAAAAAATGATTCCCTTTCCATTGACGTTTTGCTTGCGTAAGAGTAAACGAGAGATTAATGTTCCACTGAGTCCTTGAAAGTGTCCAGGTATATTGAACCAGGCCGCGTTGAGACAGACTCACCCCCAAAATTAGATAAGTGATTTCTCGTCTTCTGCAAAGCTACAACAGAATCCGAAATGTAGAGACAGTTACCATACTCTGATTTGGTGGGGCCACTCTGTGCACTTTTCAGATTGGACTGCACTTAGTGATAGGTTATCAAGCACGCTTTGGGGGAATTAAATAGCCACTATCCAATGTTTACTTGTAACATATGTTAGTAAATTTTCTCACCATTAGTAGAAAATCATCCCAAGCAATGAGATAAACAAACAGCTAGTGATGTGAATTTAAATAAGATGAGGACACAAAAGGGGTGACTAGAAGGTCATCTGGCCAATTTTTGGTCATGGTATTATTGAATGAAAGTTTGGATCCTGTGGACATTAAATCATTGGTCCTCTAGAGTGCCTACTAGGACTGTCTGCAGGTCAAGTTGCCTTTGTTAGCTGGATCAAAACGGTTGGACCAAGACTAGAAATCTTTTCGTTAAAAACCGTGCGAAGGTTTTGGAAAAAGCACCAAGAAGGAAGCAACGAACTCTTTAAAAACATTGCCAGTGAATTTGGTTTCTTTTTTTAATTTCTTAGCAAGGAAGACAAAAAGTTCCCCTTAATTGGAACAGCCCTGGTCTCGGACCCAGTTTGCCCTACCACGAAGACATTGCCATAACTTAGATTCCAGGTACCTATTGGCGAGATTCGTCATCATGCCACGTGAAGTCACCAGTTGGATTTTCTGAAAGGTACACAAACGAATGGACGCAGTGGAATTCCATGTTGTTTCCTCTGAAGGACCTCTAAAACCACTGTTTGCCAATTCCCAGTAATTTCTGGTGGCTTCACAACACCAGAATGAGGGAAGCAAAATCTGGAAACTGCAGGTATGTTAAAAGAGACCTCCGTATCTTCACCACTGGAAAAAAACAACTGGCAAATCAAAATGCAAAGTTTGCTTCATGAATCCTTTCCATCCTGAAAATCTTATTCATCGCTGGAATTTTTCCTTCATCTTTTCAGGAAAGATCCTTTTCTTACGGCGAGATTCAGCTTGTTTTTCGAGTACTTGGAAAACAAGCGTTGGATTTGGACGAATGACATGCTCTTTGGAACGCCCTCCTTGCTTCTTTCCCTTGTTCGATTGATAGAGGACTCCATGCGAGCGCCAGCAGGAGAACGACTGAATTTCTAAGAAATACGATTCGACTCGCGGGCATGTGAGTAAAATTGATCCTCGAGCATCCTGAAGCAGAGTTGGGATGCTCTTGCTGCGAGAGAAATCCCAAAATCGGAAACACACCGGTACAACTAACTAGGAAGGAGGCAGGTCTGGACATTCTGACGATGAATAAAATCGGGCTGCAGGTGCAGTTCCGAATGTTGGCACCCTATGCCAAGATGTGGACTTTTCCTGGTGTGCGCCTGCGCGGCTCATCCTTCGGCGTTGTCGGCAGCGAGAAACTTTCATCCTTGCTGCCACACTACTGATACAGGATGTGGGGATTCGGCTTCCCACTGAGGTAATTTGCCTCGCTGCTGGAAACCCACTCTTGGATCTTCTACAACCCAATGAACTCAAATGCCTACTGGCAGGAGACGTTCGTGACCTGGGTTTCCACATTCGAAATTTGGCCCAGGAGTACTTCATCCTCTGCATGCCCTTTCACAATCTTCCACTGGAAGATGTTCCGAGGGACTTGACGAAGCCTGCCCGATTGGCCACCACACCGTGTGTAGCAGCGCTGTCTACCCTCAGGGCAAGCAGCAACGACATTTGCCGATCGGCGAGGTGGGGGGATTCTCCTGCACTATTGCAGGACTTGTCGAACTCCTGGGCGGATGGAAGGCAGATGAACTAGTGGACACCACCACCCCGCGTCTTCGGGCTTTGGGGCTGCTTCGGTGGAGAGAGCTGTTGAGCGTGCCATTCGAAGAACTCATTGTCCTTCCTTTGTGAGTAAGCACTTCCGTATTCCCTCGAATTGCAAACAGTGGAAGCAGTTTCTGCAGTAGCTTTCCAGTGCAACCAGAACAGGAACCTGGTTTCCGGGGGGGTTACATCCCCAAACTGCTTAAGACGAGGAGCAATTGAATCGTCCCCGGCTCTATTAGTCGACTGCACTGTCCTCCAGGAACTTTGGCAGCGGCTGACTGCATTACTGGTGCACAGTGTCTGTGGAGACTTCCAAGTGCTTGCTGCAGCGATTCTTCACCAGAGGCGGAGTCTCGACAGTCGCCGTTATCGCCACAGCCCTCCATTTGTAGGGATTCTGGGACACAACGAAGGAGGGTGGCACACTTGACAGCCATCTACATGAGGACGGCTGCAAAGTGGCCTCTACAGCATGAAGTCGGAGATCGCCAGCGTTCTGCGCCACCAGGAAGAAGCGACTCAAACCAAAAAAAAAAAAAACGTTCTCACCTTCCCTCATTTATTAATTTATTATTCCCTTTCCTTTCGCTTTGAGCTGCCCCAGCAAACGACCTGCGGATCAGTGAACCCCTCTTTTGAACTTTTGTTTATTGTGATTTGGGGAACTTCTTTTTTCAACTTGTGTTTATTGATAAGATAAACACCCTTCGGCGTCACCAAGTGAAAAACTAGGGAGGGAGTGTAGGATGGGATGGTTTGTTTCATTAATAAATAAATAAATGAGGGCCTAGACTCACGCTGATGCTACACCAACTTCTTTGAATCCATTCACTCTGAACGGCACATTTTGCACGGCCTCTTTGCACATTTTCTTAAAGAATGCAATGAGCTGCCATGCGTCACATGTGGTGATGATGTCAGATAACCGATGGAGAGTTCTAGCCGGCAGTTACTCGCTCTTCCTCAATCTCATCCCTTCTGAAGAACCATAAGTAGATATTTTCCCCCCTACTTAGCAGGAATGCCAGTGTGCAGGAATTCTTGGAATAGTGAAAAGTGCACCCCTTCCTAACAACAGTGCCTTCAACCGTTGGAAATGCTCCCCTGATAGGAAACTCCGATGATGTTAGTCTGTTCCTCCAGTTTCAGCACGCAACATTCTAGTATCCATACGTCCCTTATTGCATCGATGCGATGAGGAGATCCTCACTTTGCGTGGGAGGTAACCGGCCGGGTAATCGCAGAGGTCATCACTCCCAAAACTCAGTGCTCTGCAGGCCAGCGAAGACATGCCGAAAGATCGAGCTGAGAGCCTGCAAAGATGGACCGAGTTTCTTAGTATTCCCCATTCATTTCTGGCGGACTCCTGCATCCTCCCTCTTGGTTGCCAGAAGTCTGCCGTCCTTCTGGCTCTCTGGGGTCTCCCCACGAAGCAAGAAACGTCACCGCGCGTCAGAGAGGAGAATGCCCATGATGCATTTTCTGTAGCATAATGAAAACACTTAGTCACTTGCTGCTCGAATGAGAGAAGCCACTGCTGGAGATGGAAGACCTCGCCGAAGAGAGAAGCTTGCGTGGTGCTGCCTTGGGAGGAATTCCTACCACATGCGAGAGACGGTGACGGCCAAATTGGAAGAGCGTGGCCATCGTCCCGGAGATACTCTACGACCGCCCTGGACTAATTGCCAAATTCCCCAGCCTGGGATGTGAGGTATAACGGAATCCCCCGACGAGCCTGGATGGGCTGATCCGAAACCGCTGACCGTAAGTGTTCTCCCCCATGACTTCCATCCCTGCCTTTCGGAATTGGATTGGCCCTTTCCATTTCTTGATTCATTAGCCCTCCCTCCTCACCCTGTACTCCTCCGTAATTCTGTATCTAGTGGTTTCTATAGTGCATATGTTGGCCTCGAAGCGCATTAATTTGTATTTATTCATTTCAAATTAATGGTCCATCAGTCAGGGATGAGAAGTTTGGCCCTCGGGACGCGTTGCTAAGCTGCTCCCACCATCCGATTTCTTTGAGCTCAGCGGCTGCATTCGTTTTGCCGAACAGGTGTCTTCTAATTGGGAAAAATTCCCCCTGAAGGAAACTGGGAAGGAAACTACAGCTGACTTGCGTGCTGTCCAACGCAGAGATGCATGCCTTTCCCTGATGATAAAGCATCTCGACCTCTGCAAAGCCATGCTCTGCATTGGTCAGTAGCGCGCCACCATTCACTTCCTTTCGAACTGGAAGCATGCGCGCTTGCCGAGCTACTGTTTCATACACCCAGCTTGGTCAAATCTTCTTCCAGAGAGAGACGTATACATTTGAAGCGATCGATGTCGACTGTTTGAGCAGGAAATGTACAGTTTGGCAGGAGTTCCTGCAGTGACCACTTCACGCTGAACTCCGAAGTGGTCATCCATTGTGAATAAATCGCTAAGGACACTAAGAAAGATGGTAAATAACCCCTGGAAGCTTCCTGATCACACTCATCAACCTATCCCCTGGGCAGAATCTAGCTTTCGGTTGGACCCAGTCGCGCTACGCGATGAGCAAATCATTACTTGACTCTGTCTGTCCTTTTGAAAGTAACTCGTTGGTCCTAGGAGATTCCTAGAGAGGAGAAAGAAAAGCAAACACCGCATCCTCCACCAGCACGAGGCATTTTTGTGAGAGCTCAAAGAGCCCGACGAAGGGGCAAGGCGCTAAAGAAACTGAAAAACTACATACAGGAGAAAAGAGGAGACCATTAAAAAGGAAATGGAGTATCCAGCGCCCCTGGAAGTTTTGCATAGAACAAATTACCAGATGTTAATAACAAACGGATGCGGAGCTCTCGATCCACAATAAGACTTGACAAACATTTGCTTGAGGGATATCAAGAGGAAGAGCACTAGACTTGATGACTAAGTATATAAGTAGCATAAGTAGTCGAGGGAAACTTGAAGGTGCGCTTCAAGGTGGGACGACATTGCCAGCGACCGAGAACGAGACCACCAGCAATGCAAAGATGACTGGACGCGAAACGCAAAGTGCTGCAAGTCCATCTTCGTCACGCCTCTTCCAGAGGCAAAGCACTGCAGGCGGAGGACCGCGGACAGAGCAGTATCTCGGCTGCACTCGAAATTGAGAGCAGCATGGTCAGTGGAAGGTTCGAGAAGCGTTCGAGATCCTCTTTCTTTGTGCAGTTGAGCGGCAGGGGAAAGAGAGATCGGATAGGAAGTAAAACCGGAAAAAAGGAGAGAACCAAAGAAGAGGTCATGTCGACGTCCGGTGCCTCTCTCGACGATGTCCGACTCCGATGAAATGCAGTGAGCCAGCGCCTTGAACGTTTCATGGTCACGCGGATCTGCTAGTGGACTTTTTTCTGATATCCACGGGAAGGAGGCCATCATCAGCTGGAGAAAGACGTCGGTGAAATTCAAGTCCTCCCGCAGCACAAGTGAAAGGTGATGACTCGGAGCCCCGGGGATAAGGTCGATGACCGCGAAGAGGCTAGGCGTCTAGCCGATTATGCCAGCCCCACCTGCAACTGCGTGGCGCCCCCTTCCCCCATCTAGCAGAAGGACAGGAATAGCGAGAGCAACACCTTTTCCTCGTGGCCGCGTGTAATGGACTCTGTTAACGACCCGGTGGACGAAGCGGAGAGACGTGCGATCGATAAAGGCCTGAAAAGCTTACGACCTTGTGCTTCTGCAGCCTCCATATCCAAGATCAAGGAGATTTTTCACTCAGTCACGTCGGGGCAATCCACCAACATGCAGTGGGATCTCTAAGAGTCCAGAATGGGAGGAATGAGGCGAGAAATAAATATGGGAATATAGTAGGAATGGGGCAAGGGTCTTTGGTGTCCCTTCTTCTTAGGAAAAAGGAAACTGGGAAAGGTCCAGAGCATATAGGAGCGAATAATAAGAAAAAATAAACAAAGGGGTAAGGAAGGGAGAGGAGACATGGGTCCCGTCCGTTCTTCCATCCTAGAACGGTCGCTGGATGCCAATGATCTTCGCCTTTGCTTCCTCTTTCAGGTGAGGCCACCTAGTAGCCACCCTCATGTAAGCGGCTGCCATCACAGTGACCTCCCTTCTCTGGGTCTGCGTCTCGAACACATGGTGAGCTGTAACGATGGCGGGATGCAACGTCTCGCTGCGATCACTGCGCCGGTTGAGTCCACCAGACACCGTTAAACACCGCGGCAGGTCAGTCGCCAGCCTCCGCCACTGTTCTTCGACAGTACCATAGTTTAGCAGCAGGTTCAGGGTCGACTTCACCGACCCATAACCTGGCACAGTTGGTGGATGCAACTCCTCCGGAGACCAGGTACAGACGCCGATGGCACTGGAATCCCCAGTGCAGGAACAGCAGCATCGCCTGTTTTCACGTCACGGGAAACAAGGAAGTGTTTAAGCACTGGAAGGGACCACAAGTTCCCCTGGAGCGAAAGTTCACGTCATCGAAGAAGTCTCTTCGCCTAAATGCTCGGATTGGCGGCATCCGCTGATTCGCGCGTCTTCCAGCCGCCCAGGAGTTTTGTCTTCCCTGAAACGGTACAGGGAAACTCCCACCTCGCCGGTAGTCTGCTGTCATCTCTTGCCCTTAGGGAAGACAGAGCTGCAGCCAGAGGTGTGGCGGCCAGGGTGGACCACTTCGTTGAGTTCTGCACCACAGCTTCCAAAGGATGGCTAAGTGACGTAAGGAGTGAAGTTTCTCCGAGTGCATTCCCTGGTATTCAGTCTGGGGCACAACTCCCTCCTGCCAACAAGCAGTAAAATGAAATCGAAGATGTCGGGCAGTTCAAGACAGGAAAGCTTGAGTTGAAAAGAGGATCAAAAAGGTCTTGAATGCCAGAGGTAAATGGGGATCCTCATACGCAGCCTCAGAGTCGTACTTCTCCTCGTACCGCGCACACAACAGGCGATGAGAACCGTCCGTTTTCCCACGAGGGGCTATGGCAACGGACCTCTCGTGCACAGGTAATTCGACTTGATTGAATGACACTGCGGGACGCACTCGGGAGACATCCACGTCTTACCAGGGATATCTTCAGCATCCTTCTGTGCCCGGATCACGCTCCAGAACCCAGCAGGTTGCGTGCAGCCACCGTGTTCCCCACGAGCCTGCTGGCACACGAACCTGGGTTGTCCGACTCGATTGACTATGTTTGGTCCTTGATGATCGCCAATCTTCACGTGTTACGCGAAGGCGAATGCGATTGAGTTCGCTCGAAGACCGGTCGCGCCGGGACAGTAATTAAAAACGTTGCGTGCATGTTTGAATAAACCGTGTTTGCATGTTTATTCAAAAGTAAATCAACAGACAACCACGTGGCCTGGAGGCACGACCTGGGAAAAGTCTACATGCAAGTGAGAAACTAAGAAGAAAGCGCTTTTGGTAAGGGGGGCTCAAGGGAAGAACGTCGGAATACACATAGATCAGTGGATGCGAAAATGTGGGAAACCCTGGGCGCAAATGTTCGTTGCCTTCGATCGATCGGGGAAGGGAGGGAAAGAAGGGATCATCAAGGTTCCTGTGATGCATCTTTCTGATCTGTTCCTCCCTATCTAGAAGTCCTCTTTGAGTTAGGGATGGCAGATGAGGTCTTCCTGCCACTCTTCTCTTCATAGATGAAGTTCAGCATATGACCACCCTCTGGTGTCACTGCCCGTCGCTCCACAGAGTGGCGATTCATGGCCGTCGCCCACAATCGCCTGCGGTCCTGAGGCCGGAATTCTGACAGCAAAAAGACCAAAGAATCTGCCAAGAGGGGTCCACCGGTGCAGAAAAGCAGCTGCCACATACGGGAACGAGTTGAACCGACTTCATCAGGCACCAGCGGGTGACACGTTGCTTCTCGTTCACTGGTGACGTCGAAAACCAGATAGTCCCTCTACAGCTCGGAGAAAACACTTGTCTTTCGCAAAAAATCTTAGTTCCACCCAGGCTCACTTTCCCGCGATATGTATTTGAATATGCATTGCAGTGGTCCAGGAGTGTACAGCGTAACAAGGAAGGTGACCAATTGGAAAGATCTGCATATTCATCGAACTAAAGCTGGACGCTTAAATAACCACTGTAGTGATCAAGAACAGATCACCAAAGAGAAATAAGGCGCCAGCAACCCATCGCACGGACCAAAAGCTACGAGGGCGCCCTCTCGCAGGTCTTCGCCTTTCCATCCTCGTAAATCCGGTGCTCCAGAGAGCCTTCGGCTTCCACTTGCCGCTGTGTTTCCTTGACGCGGCTTCCACTGCACTTCATTTTTGCGAACACAAATGCACAAATGCACGCGTGTTCACGCATGCCTATGAGCTCCGAGGCGTGCGATCGAGTCCATCGTAAGATTGCCAGCGCCCAGCCAAAGAGCACTGCAGGAGACAGCCCACGTTAATCGGGAAAAGGAAGCTTGCCGTTGTCTAGGATACCGACGTCAGCGGAGGAGGGAATGACGTCACCCCAGCTGCTGAGAAGTCGTCTCCGGTCCACCGGTAAGCACGCCCCCGCATCGATGCGGTGCCACAGCATCCTCAGGATGAACCGTTCTGTCAGTTCAGCGAAACCGATCTTTCGAGTAGTGGCCCCTCCGCCGACCTCGAGAGCTTCCCCGCCGTGTGGATTCGAGCGCCACTCGGGCGAGAAGGAAAACGAGGGCTACACGCTCTCACAGGAGGGAACACCGAGAGACAGGGAAAAAGAACCACGAGAGCCCCCATAGGACACCTCCTCTCTCCTCCATGCTGGAAGGGGCACTGACGTCACTTCCAGAGTTCCTCATCCTCATTTGCTTTCCTGTCCAAAACATGCACACCTAATCCCAGGCACGCTCTGTGACTGGATGCACTGGTGGCCTCAGCTCAGGGCTGACACCCATAGCTCGATCCAATCCCTGTAGTAGGAGACCCGAGAGTAAACGCCGGGCATCCCCGGCAAGCCGCATCCTATTCCCCAAGAAACAATCCCGTAGAGGTAGAACCGTCCTGACGAAAGAAGGGCGACAAAGGCTAGTCCACTCACCCCATGTGGCGATTTCTCCCGTACTTACCGTGCACCTGGCAAGACAAGGGGCCGCCGCTATCGCCACCACACGCATCCCCTTCTGTTCTCAAGGGACCAGCACACAGCATCCCAGGGAGAATATTTACGTATGTCTCATCTTGCATGAAATTCTTACATAGCCGCTGTTCCATCACAGTAACCCTAGCCTCCAGCAGCACGTTCGACAGGCTTTCGGGGTCGTCTGCTGCAAAACAAGGAGAAAGGAGATGAGTTCGTCGGAGGAGGGTGCATGAAATACCCCAACACTCCGTTTCTCCCATGTTCTGTTACCCTTCCATCCGCAAAGTTTCGGAAAAGTACAGCAGGATGGAATTCCAAGAGCGACACACGACTTCGCATCTCGACTGAAGGAAAAAAACAGAATGGCATAGTTGCAAAGCAAGGAAAAAGTGGATGAAGAGCTGTGCAATACGTATCTATACACCCACCCTTCCTGCAACTCTCTCAGCAAATCTCGTCCTGGAAAGAGGAGCGCCTGAAAGCACCGTGGCGCAAAAAGAAAGAGCGGATTCTAGGTTGTATGGCCAAACACACTTCTTGGCTCCATGATGACCTCCCGCCTGCATGTCGCTGTCGACCACAGAAGCACGGATAAGGAAGATGTGACCTCGTGCACCACCCGTTGCGCGCGCGCTCACATTGCCCCGGAAGAGTGGAACCACCGACGTGTGCACGTGTGAACCGCGCCCTCGGAGAAAAGGGAGAGGCAAAAACCGATGCCTCGGCGGGCCTCTCTTCATCCTCATTCCTCGTTTCATCAAGCATTCTTCGGGTACGCCTGCAGGAATTTCCCTTTGTAAGTCTCACCTGTGGGCACAAAAGTATCGTTCCCGGTCGTTATATGGAGGAACGGTGTCCAGAAGCGTTCAAACTAGCGCAGGAGGGTGCATCTTCAAGGTACAGCGCGCCCACTTTCGGCGCACGGTGCGGACGACTTGGAGCAGCGAGAGAAGTGCTACGGCGCACCTCCTCTTTCCCTCTACGCTTTCCCGCTCAATTCCCCGCCTCCGCGAGGTGGGCAGCAGCGAAGTGCGCCGGGTAGCAGCCAGCAGGCACACTCACGTATCTGCATCCCCCAGCCGGTAATGGTGCAGGGGATCTGCCCGGACAGAATCGCACCGTAGATGTCCTCGTCATCGAGCGCGAGGCAGATCGGCTGCACGAAATGGTTGAAGACGAATCCCCCGTAGGAATTAGGGAAGACCTTCAGCACTGCGATGTCGTTGCTCTGTTCTCCTTCTGAAAGAACAGCCGATGAGAAGACGACAAGCCATAGTCGCGCGGCTCTCGGCAAAGCTGCGAGGTGTCGCGCACATTTCGCAACACAGCCGACGTCGTCGCGAAACTGCGCTTGGCCGGCGACCTCAGCTCCCCAATTTTCCGTTCCTTTCCTTCCCTGTCCCATAAGTCTCGCAGTGCCCACAAAATACGTGCCCTGGTGACCCTCCAGGATACGAAAATTTCAGCCCGGCCACAGAAAACGGGAAGAGGTACACTGTTGCGCTCATCGAGGATATGGGGAAGCGTCTCCACTATACGTCGTCAGGGTAATTCCGGTGTGGCCCCTCCCACCTTACATGGCGCGCGTTACTTCTACAAGACGAAACGGCCTCATTTGTCTCTTCTCTGAAACCAGCGTCCACAAGTCGGAGGTCCCAAGGAAGATTAGCTACTCCCCGGGAGAAGCCATTCTTGCATCCAAACGCCTCTCCCTTGTCACGGGTGGCGCCGGCGCTGAACGGAAAGAGGATGCGTTTCCGAAACTCCCCAATGTTCAAAAAAGTAGATGAGAATCGCTTTAGCGTCCGCTCGTGAACTGCGACTCTCCAGGATCCGTGGAAGAACTGAAGCAGCCCCCGGAAGCAGAGATCGGAAAGCAGCGCCGAAGGGAAACGGATATTCAGGTCCTCGGCACCTGCTGAGTCTCCTCAACCCTCTCCCTCCTCCCGTCATTCATTTTTCTTTTCCAGACCCCAACCACACCTGTTCAGGCCACCCCGGGGGAAAACACCACCTCCCTCCTTACCTCTCAAGTAATTCGGGTGGATGACGACCTGCTCGATGTGAAATAGCTGCTCCGTTTCTTCTGCCTGGTCCAGCCTGTAGCCGCCAACTTTCAGTCTGATAGCGGACGCGTGAACATCCCACACGCAGTGGGCAGCGGTCAGGACGTGATACTCCGAAATAATGGCCCCTCCGCATATGTGATACCAGTAGTCGTCCAATTCCACCAGTATCTGCGCCTTGACGGAGAGGAAAGGCAGAGGTCGAAATGGGTCAACATTGAGGACAACACGATGCTCGGGCGGCGCACTCGGAGGTCATGTCCCTCCAGGTCGGAGACTCACTTGCCAAGGATGAGCCCCATGGTACGTAGGGGAACCTCCGACGACCTTGTTGGCATCCTCACTGCTGGAGGCGACCGTGCTACTATTCCATGTCGGTGGGCTTTCGTTGCGGAAAGGTTGGCCCATGAAGACGTTTCGAAGACCGCAGTTCTCGATGTAAAGGCGATTCTGCGTACGCGAGCGTGCGTGCGCTGCCGTTGGCACCGCTTGGGAAGGCACGCCGTTCTCTTCCCCTGGTGGTGGAAGAGACCCGTGGTTACCCTCGCGCCGGAATTCGCTCTCGGTCGCATCCGCCTTCCCGAAAAGCAAAGACCGGAACCAGCTGTTCCAGAAGCTGAGGTCCCTCACTGTCTTTCGGGGTCGCTTCCTCGCGACACAATTCTCTCTGCTCACCCTCACGAAACCCGACGTCCGGTCAGCCGTGGAGGAACGACGACCAGACTGTCTTTCCCGTTCCGAAACGGACCGGAATTCACCATGTCCTAGCAACCCCGTGCATTGGGGAGATAGCGAGAGCGAAGGCAGCAGCTTCAGCTGCAGGAGGATGCCAACGTGCATTGATCCGGGATGGTAGCCGACGAGCCTGTCGAACAAAAGACGCAAAAGCTGTGGCTCTCGCTGGTGTGCACGCGGTACAGAACGCACGCTATTGAGCGGATGCGAACTCGCCTATCCATCGGCATTCCTAGGTCAGGGTCTGCTCCACCTATGAAGGGGTCGCATAGGAAGGATGCGGAACGCCCGTGTCGTTGTCGTGGCCTCTTCCAAAAATGCTTCCAGGGGAAAGGACCACCTGCGCTCGTAGATTCGAAACAGCCACTGCACGGACGGGTGCGATTGTGACAGCCAATTTTGACACAGCCATTTGTGCGTTCCCGGGAAGGTGTCCTAGGTGACCCGTGAACGGGACCGCGTACCGCGTAGACCGTTGGCAGGCCATGAAGGTGTCCCCCTCTCCGCCGCAGCAGTTTTCGCGCAGGGGATTTCTTTCGGCCCCATGGTGACGCAACCGGGGGCGCGGTAGGCGTGGAGACGATGGCGTACGGGGCCACCGCGGCCTCTCGAATGTTCACACCGCTATTTGCGAACACTCGGGGATTCAACGCTCTGGTAGTGTCCTTCGGCCGTTGGTGCTTGGCGTTGCCAAGATCAAGCGGGAAGGAGCCCTCTTTTCCGAAGAGGCATTCAGCAACTCGGAGAGCAGCTCCACAAGGCGTAGCGGACGCGTTCAGTCTGCGCAGCTTCGGCCCCTGCGGCACCACCGCAGACTTCGCACCAGAGCAGACGCGCAACTTGCTTGATGCAAACGAATCGTTCGCAGTGGTCAGCATGGATGGTTGGGAGTCCTGACGAGATCTGAATCCGTCGCCGGTGCCCTGCCCCTCGGCAGAGTCAGCACGCACACACCACGGACTTGCGGATGCGTCTCAGAACACGGTCGTCTCAAGGGAGCGGTGGTTGTGCACGACGCCGAGAGCAGAGAAAAGCAGAAGAAGGAGATCTCCCTCTCTAACAAACGTGGGGAACGGGAGGACTGTCCAGAAAACTCCCTCCGGGAAGAGGCCGTAAAGGTGACGCGAGTGCTTGTAGCTCGGGGAACGTCGGTTTCGCGCTGGCATTGCGGAATGAGAGGAAAAGCGTCGCTGGGGCGGCAGCCGCTCGGTTGCGGTTCCCTCGCGGGAGAGCGCCGGTGCCACGTGTCGCGTCCCCCTCGCTCGTCCTCCAGGGAGACGCCGCAGCGACGCAAAGAGCCACACTACCTGATGCGAGGCAGGAGAGCGGCGCCGCGATGCACACCATCATCCAGTAGAGCCGCATCTCGCCCGGCGATCATGCCCAGTGGCAGCTGAGAGTCACGTATACATATATATATATACGTACGTACGTATGTATGTGTATACGTGGCGGTGCCTTCTCGAGTGCTTGTGGTATATGAAGGTCAAAGTTGATGATTCCTTTCCGATGTCTTCTTGCGTATCATTGGCTCCCGTGATGCAGTGGTGTGTCATCGCTCACCTCCCGGCCGGCTAATTGGAGATCCGAATCGAAAGCATCTCGCGCCAGGCGAAACTCCGATCCGCGGAGAACACGAGAACGTGCGTGGCGAGCGGGCTAATTCGGATTTCGCCGGCGAAGGACGCCACGTGTGCAGGAGGCGCCCTCGCCATTGCGGCTGAGCGCCGTGCGTCGCCGGCGCGGCGGGGACTTCGTGCGCGTCGCTCTCTTCGGCCAGAGCCGACGGCGCCCGCTGGGGCTGAGAACGGGGGCCGTTTGCGGTCGGCCAGCACGGACGTCCGGGAAAATGTCCTCCTTCGTTAGGTTGGAAGAGGGAAAAAACTTGAACGAGGAAAAGCAGTGCCTCGCTTTCGCAGTCCCGAGGCGGCTACGATCTCAGGGATGGGCTCGGGACGGCGGCGGGAATAAAAAGGAAGAAGGGGGTATCGTCGAACGGGGAAAATGTGGGGAAGTGTGGCACACGGCGAGAGCACGCAGGGGAGGAAGACACCCGAGGAGCTGCGTTTCGCGCGCGGACGGGGAGCGTGGAGGGTGGAACACTCCTCTGGTCACGAATTTTTACCTTCCGGCAGCTCGTGGCGACTGCCCGTTTCAGGAGGTGGGGTCGGGAGCAAGTGGCGGCGCGTTTGGAACGCACGTTCTTGGGACCCCTGTGGTGTTGTGCGCGCGCATCGTTTCTCAAAGCGCGGCTAATCCCGAGCTTTCCCTCGAGTGCGTCGAACGCATTGCGTCCGCGAACTGTAGTGTCTTGCAACAGGAAACAGTTCAAACAAGTCAGCGGCACGCGGTATCTGAGATTGCAGTCCAGTTGCGCTCGTTGTTGGCGATCCTGGAATGCCCCAGGAAGATTTCGTGGGCTCAGAGGACCCTCTTGCTGCAGCACTGTCTTTCCTCTTAATTGACAGTGACAGTGACGATCCAGTTGTTTTGATGGCCACTACGGCTTGAACAGGCCGCCTGAGAAAAGGGCCGGTTGGGCGTGCAGAGCGATGGCGTCGCCAGGGAGGTGACCTGCAGCACTCTTGCCGACAGTCACGTGTGACGGGTGCGTGTTGCTCTCTGTCGTCCATGAAGACGGAAGTGCCTCTGCAGCAGGGTGTCGTCCTGGCTGTGCGACCACGTGCGGTGCGACCCCTACTGTCGAGCGGGTAGCGTAGCTCAAACAGCGCTGATTATCCGATTTGTTGGTCACCAAGCCCCACGCGCTCATGGGCGCTCGGAAGTACTCTTTCATGCCATTGCAGCTCGTGGGCACGCTCTCCTTGCAGTGGGCGTTCGAATCCGGACCATACGTGGTGCTATCAATTTTGACACCTGCCTGTATGGTGAACAGCTGATAGCCACATGAGAAGCGCGCACGTAGCTGAGTGGCAACTTGTGATCTGAGAAGTCAAGAGTGAGAAACCATATGGACCACCTTTTCTAGAAGATTTTTGCGAGGGTACGTCACCGAATGAATGAAAGTATCACTCGTCTGACCGCAGCCTTTGAGTGGGGGTGCAACTGGTTTCCTCGGAAATTGACCACCGAGCGGTCTGTGAAGCCCCCTTCCGCCCGGGGATCAAGTCCGCCTCCCGACGGTGACGACCATTTAGCGCATGGGATCCACAAATCCGAAATATGGACGCTACCTGGAAGAGAGCCATTTGGAAATTCTCCTGCCAGTTCATGGACCGACTCTCGCGGTCTCAGAGCGAAGGAGTGAGGCAGCAGTTGAGCCTATCTTCAACCGTGGTCACTTGACCACCATATGGACGTCCTCCCCCTGGCTCACGGTCGCGCCACGGAAGAACGACCAAAGTCCGTGTAGCCAGAGACTCCGACATGCTTGATGAGGAAAGAGTACGGCACCGTCGAACCCCTTCAAAGGTACTTCCCGTATCCAGAAGCGCCATTTGCGTATATACGCCTGCAAGGTATCGGAAGGGCCTGTAGCAAACGGGGATTTCCCCCTCAAGGCGTGCCCTCGATCGACGCGAGGAGGATCTCACTGAGACCCTTCCCTCCCCGGATAAGCTACGTCGAACCTTCACCCAGCTGAAGTGCTGGAAGTTTCTCGGAAAAGACAGACTTTTCTCAGGGTTTCTCACAGGGCACCGCAGCACGGATGGTCTCTCTGGCACTGGTACTGACTCGCGCCGAGTCCGTGAGAACCACGCCTGCAGACGATCTCTTCTGTGATCGATTCGGAGCGGAAGCGTCCGGTCTCCGAGAAGAGCAGCGATACCAATCCGCTCTTGGAGCCGTCCGCCTTTCGGATGTGTAAAGGTCTCTGTCGCAGCGATCTCCGTGGGCTGCCTCGTTGCGTGCCCTCGAGAATCGGCCGGGGTTGGACATTCCGAGCATGGAGACCTCGAAGTGGCACTCACGAGGCTTCCGGCTGCATGGATCTCGACGTGGTTCGGTCTCCCGAGCCACCCCCTGGAATACCACGGGATGCCCAATGGCATAACGCAGTGACTGCTCGTTCTTTCAGCAGCCGCCACGCTCGCAAAACATCCGTGTGGCGTGCGGGATCCAGCAGGGGAGCGACCTCTTCCTTTGTTTCTACTACTAATTTCCACAAGATCTCCACTGCTTGTTTCTGGCTAGTGCCGGAAGTGGAAGGGTGGAGGATGAAGTCAAACGCTGCAGACCCTGAGGCCCTCCTGTCCACTCATGCCAGCCGTGGAGAGTGGGAACATGGAGAACTGGAGATGGCACTTCAATGGATTGTGCATAACCGGGTATTCGTGGCGCCATATGCGAACGGCCTGCTTCCCCTGGAGGCGACTTCAGACGACCCTTCCGCGCTAACCGGACGCAATCGAAGGCTAGGCGCGCAGCTGTGCGTGTGAACAGGGAGAACCCGGCAGGAGCAGGACAGGCAGACGTGGAAGTGCCTTGGACTCTCCAACTCCTTCCCCTTTCTCCATCTGGTAGGCTCCCGGGAGCCTTTCGTGAAGCGAAAGAGCGGCTTTCCCGTCTCCAGAATGAGACAGGCAACCGGTCCGCGCTCCTGAGCTTCCTCGGCAAGCGTTCCAAAGACAAATCGGGAGCATACCCATCGTCGGAGGCCGTGTGGTTACGGTCTCCGCCCGTGACATCATTAACCGTCGCGGGTTCGAGTACTCCGAAATGAATACTCGCAGTGCGTCGCACGTTCGAGTTCCTCCTGCAAGATGACACCGGTTGGCCTCCATTCGTTCGGTTGAGGCATTGGTAGCGTTTCAAACCGGATGCCCCTGATGAGGGCCTTGACAACAAGAGTCGACCTTCGGGTCCTTACAGGAATCAAGGAGTGGGAGTTCCCCTCCAGTTGTGCAAAGGAGCGGATCCCCTATTCCGGGGTGACCCCCTGCGTCATGCCGATGGAAAAGGTGTGTAAGCACCTCTCCAGAGAGTGCAGAGAAGCGAGCCGCTTCCTTCGGGAAGCAGAGCCTATCTCAATTCTAGAAGCGTCCCTTAGGGGTTCTCTTCAGAGGAGGAAGTGACAAAAAGCGGTTCCCTTTCAGGTTCCCTCCGGAGAAAAAAAAATGGAGCGGATCTCTCCAGGGCCCTCCGAAAAGAACAAGGAAGGAGATTCCCTTCGAGGTTCCCTTCGGGGATCCCTCCTCAGGAGTGAGAGGAACGGACTCCGACCCTTCCTGGATTCATAGGGAGGTACCCTCCTGGAGTACCCTCCATCATCTTGAGAAACTGCACTCACCCTCAGGTGGCGTGGAACAGCGTGAAGGAGCTGTGTAGGCTGCCACCAGGTGCGCGACGGCTCTTGAGCTACTCAGCGAAACAAAAAAAGAAAAACTGAAGGACAACAAAGACAGAAAAGAGAAGGATTTCCACCATACTTGACCTTTACCATGTGGATGGACCCGTCTTCCAGGAGGTTCAGAGTTCATCGCGTGCTTCTTGCTGACCCTCATCTGCACCTGGTCATGGCCGAGGCGTCTCTTGCAGAATTAACTAGAAAAAAAAGCATTCATCCGGCAAAAAAGAGCCGTTGCCTTGTAGTGGGTTGTGACCCCCCTTGCAACCTTCAGAGTTCAGGAGGGATCTCCCCTCGCAGGAAGGTTCCCGAACGGGGTCCGCACACTGGCGAGCTCCTCCTTGCGGTTCGTCAAGCACAGCGACGCCGTCGAGATCCCACACAAGAAGTGACGATGAGGGCGGCGTTCTTGTTCTGTTCCTCCCTGGCGCATCTTGAGGCCGCCATTGTGCCACGAAAGCGGAAGAGAAACCCCAAACGCTCTTCGGAGCTTTTCTTCACTCTGGAGCGGATGCCTTTGCCTGCTGCGATCATCGCGGCAGGCAGCGTTCCTTTCAGAGTGAAAAGAACATCCAGAGAGTGGGCAGGGTTTTCCCACCGGGGGTGTAGCGCCGTGGCAAGATGTTCGGCCGCTGCACCCAGGAGGACAGCACTTTCGATTGGCAGATCCAGGAAGGTCCTCCTCGTGTGGCCACACCCAGCAAGGTGCAGAGCAAAACCTCCCCCGGTCAGCGGGAGTCGGATGATAACCTTCAGCAACCCGACATGGCGCCACCGAGCCTCCGAGTGGGATCCTGGATCTCGCGGTTTTCCACAAGTCCTTCCACAGCGCTGCCCAATGGGGACGGAGGAGGGAGGGCAACGAAGGCGCTCCAAATGACGGTTTCCTTCGGCAGGCAGAGCTCTTCTGATTCACAAGACTCCTTGCCTCCTCATGTCTTATCTTTCGGGGATATCTCGGAGGGACCTCCTCATTCCAGATGGCTGGGACATTTAAAAAAAAATTCAAACAAGTCCAATTGCATAGCTATGACGGACAAGGACCGACGTACGGCGGCCCAAACCCAAAAGAGCTATCCTTGCAGGGGATCGAACCAGAGGAAAGCTGAGGAAGAGAAGGGGAGATAAACAAACAATCGATAAATAAGGGAATCGAATGGACCGGCCTCACCGTACTCCATTTGATTCTCGAAGGCCAGCGTCGGTCACGGAAGGGACGGAAGGATGTGGGGTGCTCTCGCCGGTTTCCGATAAGTCCTCCCACAAGCACTTGATGGTTCCCCGCCAGATTACATCCCAGACCGGACCATTTTGTTGCTCTCCGTAGGCGGTGGTTATGGCCCACGTTGGCGGCTGTAAGGCTTCGCGCATAGCGCCACGCGTTGAGGGTTCGAATCCCGCCCGTGGAAGAAGAGACAGCGAGAAAGGCGGGTGCGAGAAAGGTGGGTTTTGAGCCCTCTTCCTTCCCGCAAAATGGTGGCCTGTAGGCTTCGGGTGCGGCACTGGTTGACACTCAGTCACGCCCAGGTTGAGTTGGTCAGTTTATCTTCCACCGCTTGTAGACGATGGATATTATAAATGTTTCTCTGCGTTGTCGGCCGTACCCTTCCTCTATTTTGGCAGTTACCATCGCCCGAATGTGGCAGAGAGTCAGCGGCGGGGAGAACGGGAAGCCTAGAGACATGAACATCTCTCGAAACAGGTCCTCTGGGATGGCATTGAGCTTCAGCGATGCGCTCCCATCCCTGACGCAGCCTTTTGCGTTCCAGAAGTACGTGCAGAATTATTTCCACTGGACCGCAGTAAGTGTCCTCTTGGGACACTCTTCGCGCTAGGGTGCGGTGACCTTCCTCATTGCGGGGGAGCGCCCAGTGCACCAACAAGATGGCGGTCTTCTCGGAACAAAGAGAGGGCGGCGCCGTCAGCCGGAAAGCCCGGTATTCTGAAGCCTTCACTCGAAATGCTGGCAGAATCCATTCATCTTTGCAGGACTTTAGTCAGATCTTCCAGCAAATCTTCCTCCGCTATTTTTTGACAAAACGTTCCGCACCGCCCGATGGGCTACGTGACTTCAGAGGTGCGGCAGGTCACCTCTCACTCTGCAGGAGCATTCTTTTCCTGATGATTCCTCAAGAACTCGTCACTTCCCACTCTGCAGGATACTCTCTTCCTTTCGATCCAACATGGACAATGGCCGCAAAACGGCGTCCTGAATGGTCACATCTGGAGGGTTTTCACAGTGCACGATCCCGGCGAAGATGGAGAAACGGACGACGAAGGGATCGACGCACAGAGTGCTCAGTGATCATACGCTGAGATCCGGGAAGTAGACTATTATCGTCCAGTAACCCTGAGAAGAGGAATTTTCCCGGATCACTAATGGCGTTGCTGTTCGGGAAGGTTGGACCCTCTTTCCGCATCCATGTTTGCAGTGATTCCTTCCTTGAGACATTCGTGTTCAGTCGGAGGTTGGGTATCCACTCGTGTTCCTCCGGCAGGAACGCAACCAGGAGAAGAGGATAACAGACAGCGGTCGCGACGACCGTTACGTGCGAAGGACGCATGCGGATTCTTCGCACTCTACTGCATCTCTCACACGAAAGGAGACAACACTGCGTGTTCCACATGCTCTCCGCGGGCACTCAGTCTCAGGGACGGTGCTCGCATCTGCATCCCTTTCGGAGAGAGCGAGTTCGGGCATTTCGGGAGCTTTCAGCCGGGTTTGTCAGGGCGTTTCTCTAAAATAAAATAAACATTTACCATTTTTGTGGCTGGGCCATTGATTCAACTATACCCTTTCTGTAGATACCTTGCCGTGTTACCGGTTTGCAGATCGGTGAGGTCCACCATGGCAGCAGAGGGGAGAGGCCAAACAAAACAAAAATAAACAAAGTAAAAATAAAACAGTTTTGGAGGGTTATGGGAGGACCCTCACAGCCTGCTGGAGATGGTCCTCTGAATCCTTTGGAGGATGCCGGCAAAGTCTCGCTCCATGGAAATTTGCAGGTGGGGCCATCTGATGGCTATCCGTAAAAAGCGAAGTGGATGGCATCTCGGTTATTGGCTTCTCAGTGGCGTCGCTCCACGCTACCTCGATTCCAAAAAGGCAGCAAAGTGCTGCAAGGGTGATGCGGCTGGCTGCAGGGCGTCTCGCACAAAGAGGAGCCGCATCACCATCTCTGGAGTTGCAGCCGAAAGTTCCAAAGATCTCGGCAAAGCGTCCCCAAAGGAGCCGGTGGACAACACAGTCCACTGGGAGGTGCAGGAGGGATGCCTGCTTCCAACACCTTGCACAGTTTGGTCCACACACACTCGTGTCCGGCGAGCGGGCGTTGCACGAGAGACCCCAGTGCAGAAGCATGAACGCTGACTCCTGCCACTCCAAGGGGAGGGCACGGCTGCTCATGAGCACCGGAAGCCACTGCAGGTCTTCCTCCGGAATACCCAGTAGCACTCCCCAGCGCAAAAGTCCACGAGGTCGAGCAATTGGGGTCTCAGCGTCGGTGAGCCGGTCCGTTTTCCATTCGACACCTCACTTGGAAAGGGGAACCAGTTTTAGTCGCGCTTTGGACATGGAGGTGCTTTGCGGAGATCCAGGGACAAAAGGGACCGAAAAAGGCCTTTTTCTCGGTAAAGAGGTGTGAAAAATATGTTCCACGCTGCTTCCCTCTTGGGAAGCAGCATTTCGCTGACTCCAAAGGGCGCCAGGGTGGGCGTTCGCCTTTCCCAAGCAGGCAGATCATATTTCTATCGGGGAAAACGAACCCATAGGCACCCATCAGGGACACTACCACTGGAATATGTTTATTTTATAAATAAATGCCCTGGCATGACCGGGTGTCAAACACTGCTGCACCCGAAGTCTATAAGGCCAACCAATGCAATCCTGCTTGGGGACTCGAAACCCACGACGCACCCATTTCTCTGGAGTCGATCCTTCATTTCCACTTGGTCACGCCAGAGCTTTTATTGTAAAAAAAAACATCTATAAAAAAACAGTCACATAAAATATAAGAAATGCCTTTCTTGGTAGTAGCTTCACATCACCACCACGAAGGGAGACGCCTCGGATGTGCTGCTGCTCGTGAGCAGCTCCCCGATGGAGTGGGGAAGGGGTAAACAAAAACAAGAAAAAGCACAAAAGTTCGGTTTAAAAATGCTTGGGAAGAAAGGAAGGAATCGCAGATTTCCTCCTGGAGTCCGCAGCATCCTCCGGAGGATGTTGGCAACTTCCTCCTTTTGGTGGCAGAGATGTGGCCATCTTGTCGCCTTTCTCATGAAGGAAAAGACAACTGCAATGACCTCATCATTCGGATGGCCTCTTTCAACGCGGCTTCTTGCCTCCTCAATCCCACGAAGGCACGGAGCTGCAGGCGACACCGCAAAACCTCTCTGCCGTTTTCCATCGGGAATGGGACGCCTCAGCAACGCGTTCCCGGACACTCAAGAGGGCAGCACAGTCCAACAACAGGTGCGGGAAGGTTTCCCGTTCCCTGCAACTGGCACAGTCTGGGGCCACATTCCTCCCTGTCCACTGGTGGATTCTTGCGTTGCATAGGATCGCCCAGTGCAACCACTGCAATGCCGAGTCCTGCCACTTAAGGGTAAGCGTGAAGCTGTCCACAAACACAGGGAAAGTCCCTACCACTTCTAAGGGGATGTCCAGAAGCTCCGCCCAGCAAAGAATTCCTCTGGGGAAGGTGAAGGGTGTTCATGAGTCAGCCAGCTGACGCACCGTCCAGCATCCCAACTGCTCCTTTTCCCCCGCGATCTCTCAAGATACTTCCCATCTCGCAAAGCCATTGCAGTGCCCACTTGGATTTTGTTGAGCGTGACTGCAGCTGGGGTGTTCCGCGTCCAGGTTGTCTTCCTTGGGTAGTCCACGATTTCCTGCAGCGAGCAGCGAGCGCAGTTCGAGAATCTCAGGCGTCGCGATGGCTCCGGGCTCGCGCCGCTTATTTCTTCCCCCTCTTGAACCGTTTCTTGTTTTCAGGCACTACAGTTAGTGGAGCGCCAGAAAGTCCACTTGTTTTCTTGAACCAAGGCAGCCATTTGCAGGAGTTGGTACCTGCATCGGGGCAACTCTCTGTGTCCATGACCGAGGAAGATACCGAGTCCCTCGGCGCTGGCTGCTCACTTGACCAGGAGTCAGGCTGGGATGCACCAATGGGTGGTCCATAACTTTGCCGCTGGGGCTAATCCTCTACACTGGATCTTGCGCTTTATCCTCTCCAGCATCAGGATGCCAAGTTCGGTGTCCCGAAGTGGGGAGCACAAGTCCTTTAAGCAGACTCGGAACCTTTGCGTTCCCCAGAAGACTTTATCGCAGAAGGCCCTCGGTTCGCTTTTTCACATCTTTGGATAGGGAACAAACAAAAAACTGGTGTCAGAGGAGGCAGCCACAAACATGTTCCAGAGGACAGCCCGTTCCGTCAAGAGAAATTTGTCGTTCAGGAACGGATTAAGCATGAATTCTGCCTTTTGAGAGCAATCGGACCAGACGGTTGCTGAGCAAAAGTCCCCGACGGAACTCCCAGGTACTTAAAGCACCTGACTGTGGAGATCTCCAACGGATCCAGTCCGGTTGTCCTGCCTACGCTGCACCAACGGGAAGCACAGTTGCCTTTGCCCCGTTTCTATGCATGCCAGCTCCCCGGCGGATCAGCTCGAGGAATTCCTCGAGAGATGCTGCCGGTGGCGAGCTGGGAAAGGCAGCAAGATTTGTTCTGGACGCTCTTAGCATCAAATCGAAGATGCTAAAGAGCAACGCACCCCGAATGCCTGCTTTCCGAATCCCATGCCGCACCAGTACGCCATTCACGTGTCGGTCGTTTAAAAAAATATTAATTATCGCGTTGCGCCAGCAGGAGCGAAGACATCCGGGAATCTCATGCGAATTTCTAGAAATTTCAAGAGGAGCTTCTATTCGATGCAGTCGAATGCCTTTTGGCAATGCAACGCGCCGAACAGGAACGACGGTTCCTGTTCGGGCACTACAGAAGCTGCACGCTCCGAGAGATCCTGGAGGATCCGAAGAAGAGAGCGTGGTCAGGAAGAATCCCCCTTGCTGCTGCGCTGGCCCTCCTAAGGGAAGATTTGGACAGCGATGTTGCGGCGAAGTGGGAGGTTAACATAAAAATCTCCGGAAGGGAGAAGAAAATAGGAGTGGAAGACGAACCAGCTAACAGACGCTGCGACCCCGAGTACACGATGAGATTTTGAAAGGATGTTGTCTGGGGCGGATGATGAAGAATTTATCTTCATAGTCTGGTATTTTATGTGATCTTGAAATAGTGATCTTGAAATGAAGAAAAAGTTACCTAAGGGATAACATTCCCCATGGACTTCTGCGCTGGGGCGCGCTGCTCGATGTTCCTCTAGAACACCTGAAGTGGCCCCCGGTGCGAATGAACACCTCCACCCTCCCCTTAAAATGGCAGGAGTCGGCTCTACTGTTGCAGCATTGGGGACTCCCCTGCAACGCCCGCCGACACCATTGGACCTGGGGAGCGGTCGACCCCAATTGTTTTAGGTGTGGGGAACGGAAGTCCCTCCCCCACGTCCTAGTGGATTGTGTTGCTCTTCAGCCCCTTTGGTTCCGCTTTGCCGCGGCCATCGGTATCCCCTACGGCAACCCCAGGGACGCATTGAAAGCCCTCTTCGTTGCCGACGCCCTTCGGCCTGAGGCCTCGTTAGCAGCCCTGTGCTGCCTTCGCGGGACCGTCGCCGCTTGGAGCAAGGCTGCGGGAGGATCACGCGATAAGGGTGCCATCCAGCACGCCGCCGAATTTTTGAGGGCGTCGAGATGGCCCCACCTGGATCCGCGAATACAAGAAGAGCTTGCCGGCATCCTGAGAAGGATGCAACGGCCCCAGCAGCAACAGTGATCCCTTCCCGTACCCTCCCACTTTTTCTTTTCTTTTTGTTTTGTTTTTTTGTTTTTCCCCCTTCCCCCTGCTGCCATGGTGGACCGCACCGGTCTGCGAACCGGTGACCCGGCAGGCTCTGTGTTTCTTCGTGCGTGGCTGGTGAAAATCGAATGTCTTTCGCAAATCGACTGCGATATCAAGAGCGCCAGATGCCTCCGACTCAATGTGACCTCCCGATCCTTCGCCATCTCGGAATTCAGGATTCCTTTGGTCGACCGAAGCAACTCCTTGTTGTTACAGAAGCCAGGAGCCTACCAGAAACATGTAATTTTCTACGCTTCGTCCAGGAACAGAGAGCGTCTGCTCCGTACTGATAAAAATCCACCAACCGCTCCAGGCGCTCAGTCCACAGTTTTGCGAGCAGCCTGGCGTCCTTGTTGATCGCAATAATCAGACGTCAGCTGCTTATGTTGCAGAGGTCCCCTCCCTTTGGAAGGAGACGTACTCCTGCTGATTGGAAGGAGGCGGGCACCTCGCCTGTCTCCCAAATCAACGTGCACACCCGATGCAGCAGTGGGATCAGCTCTGCTGCAAAACACTGTTAAACCGGCAGGCCATCCTTCCCTGGTGCTTTCCTCTTCTTGAGCTTGCCGATGGAGGAGATAAGCTCTCCCGTCGTGAACGGCTCGCACAAGAGAGTTCGTCAATCCTCGATCGTGGGGACGCCTTCCGGCAGCAGCCGCTGAGAGAAGTCGCGTTCCGGTGGTGCTCTTGCTTACAGGAAGGAGTAAAATTGGCGCATGATATTTCTGCCCGGTACGAGCGCTCTTGGCCTTGGTCGTCTATTGAGCTGGTCGTCCCGGATTGTCGGGCTTATCGCTCTTCCCTGGCTTTCATTTCGGCTAGACGACGAACGTCTGGCCTTTTCTGCAAGCACGAAGCTTGGAGATATGCGCATTCCTCACCAAATCCGGCAGGGAGACGGTCCATAGGGAATCTCGTGCAGAACTCTCAACCTGGGCGACTTATCTCGTCCCAGTCTTCGAGTTGCTGCACGTTTACATCTCTCAGGAAGTTGCGGAGGTGTTCCACAGCCTCTGGGAGATGGAGCCAATCCCTTAGGAGGCGCCAAGCGTTGGAGGGGGGACCTTTCCCGCATGGGATTCCTTCCAGATCAATTTGGCCGTGGACCGACAACGTCATTGCTGCCTTTCCAAGATAACCAATCCACGGGCGCAGGTAGTTGTCGAGGAAGACGTTATCGATGCTGCCTTCCATGCCGATGACCACAGTCAACATGTTGCACGCGTCCATTGCTGTGCACAACTCGTTAACCAGGTTGAGCTGGCCGCTATCCCTTCCTGAAAGCAGGGAGATGTTGAAATTTATCACCCGGTCACGCCGGGGAGTTTATTTAAAATGAACCAGTTATGAACGAAAGTTCCCAGCCGACGACTATAAGAAGTAAAGGGGAGGATCCCCCGGCGCGTAGGCCGGGAAAACGAAAAGTCCGGAACGGTGAAGGCACAGAGGGGGCAACAAAAATAAATAAGATTGGGTGAGATAGATTAGCGATCTTTGGATTCGCACTGCACGCATCAGGATGCAAACGGAAAAAGAAAAAAAAATACAGGGAAAATTGCATAGCGAAGAGGGATAGGGAATGAAAAAATAAATAAATAAAGGAGGACAAGGGACCAGGGTCACCGGGCCTGGACATTCCTAACCATGCGCAAACCGGCGCTGTATGCCGGTGATCTCCCTCTTTGTCTCTTCGTCCAAGTGATGCCTCCTTGCAGTCGCGCTAATGTAGGCGGTTGCCATCGCGGTGACATTTCTTCCCCCGCTTGGTGGTCTCCAGAACATTTCGGGCTGGGGCGATGGCGCGAATGCAACTCATGGTTGCGATCACTGCGCCAGTCATGAGTTCTCTCGGTGCAAAGAACCTTCTCAGCGCATCTCGAGCGGTGTCCTCCTGGTGCAGGAGTGCTGATGCCAACCTCCACCACAGTTCCTGGAGGGCATCGCAGTCTAAAAGCAGGTGCGGAAACGACTCCGTCGACCCGCACCTGGCACAGTTAGGGGAAATCAACCCCTCCGGAAACTTGGTGCCACCACTCGTTGTACCGGAATCCCCAGTGCACGAAGAGCACTACGTCCTGTTTCCAACTCGGCGGGAACACTGATGCGTTCACGCAGTCTAGCGGGGGAGGTTGAAATCTGCTATCAGGTGGGATCTCCGCGTGCTTGCTTCCATCAACCATTTGCGCTGCAGGGTTTCAAAGAATCTGGTCCATGCACAGCGCATGTTGGAGCCGCTTGGTGCGTATATGTTCGCCACGACGAGGTCGATCGATTCGGATCACTTGAAGGCAAGTTGTCCTACTCGGCTTCCTCCGTCTAACTGAATGTCTCGTACCTCGCTGTCCACAGGTGGTTTCAGCAAAAAGGTGACCTCGCACGAGTGAATCGAGCCGCAACGCCAAGGTAGCTTGCCGCCAGCGATCCTGGATTTCTTTCGCAGAGATGTTGTGATCTCGTGCAGAAGGTCTAGGTCGAACGGTCGCAAGGAGGAGGCTGCGCTCTGTCTTCTGCCGTAGTCTCACAGTCCGTTGACATTCCACCAGGCTACACATAGGCGCCGTCAGGAGCCGCGCCCACGCGTTACTGCTGGCATATCGGTTCTGCGGTTCCCACCTGTTGCTCAGGCGGGACGGTAGCCAGTGATGGAGGAGGTAAAGGGATGACCTCTCTCTTCTGCTCCTCCTCCTTCACCTTTGTTCTTCTTCCGGAGTGAGGGATCCTTTCCGAGGAGCACTCCCGGGAACCAACTGCATCCTCCGGAGCTGATGTCTCCTTTACTTGGGGGGGATGCATTCTTCACTGGGACCTTGGGCTTCTTTGAGGCATAAGGACTGAGTCTCCACTTGGAATTATCTGATTCAGGTCGGAGTCGTAAGCCATGCCGAAGTTGCCCTCCGCGGGACGCCTCACGGCCTTTTTCTTTTGAGGCCTTTATTTTCGAAGGTGTTGGCGTCACACAACCTTCTCCGAAGAGATGGAAGTAGCGTTGCAACAACCTCCGTTGCTATCGACCGGTTCGTCGATCACGCTTTCCATGGCTGCGTTCACTTTTTCGATCGTCGCCTCGATCGCATTAATCTGTTGAAGCCTTGCAGTCCTGTGGCTGTTTATTGATCAATTTTCACGTTGTCACGACTTTTTTCGTTTGGGAGAAATTTTTCCCCTATTTTTTCTGATGTTATTACTTGCCGTCCCGCTTCATTGGTCATTTCTTCCCCACTTTTGAAAGTTTGTTCCAATGAACCCTGATTTGGCTGCGATGGACATCTTTCCTTCCTCCCGTTGGTCGCGGTGGCTCTCCGGTTTTGCGCTTCAAATGTTGCGGACGAGTCTTTTTGGGCACATAAACTTTATCGGCCATGGCAAGCAATTCTCGGACATTTTCTTTTCAGATGCCCGGTTTTATTGCAATGGCTGCGTAACCTCAGTTTCCTGGGGAACCGGACATCAACATAAAGTCCCCTGATTTCCACACGGTAGGGAAGCTGCTTCTCTTCGTGTACGGTCACGCGTGCCGCAGCCAGACGGCTGCATATTCCCTCATACCCGGGAGACAAGTTTGACTTGGTCCAGCACTCGTGGACCGTAGCATATTCTTTGAGCTGACGAACGGAGGACTTCACGCTCGTCCATCCTCAGCCGTAAACCTCGTAGGTGGGCCCCTACTGAGTGGTCCACCGTTTTAGGGTAGAGCCTCTTGCCTTCGATGGTTATGGGGGTGTTCAGCAGTCTCTGAGCGAGAGCTGCCTCTTTTTTGCCGGTCAGCTCAAAGATTTCTCCTCGCTCACCACAGAGAGTCCTTCGAGGTCTCCCTTCTCGACGTTCGCGTTGCGCAACCCCTACGCGAAGGAGTGCAACGGACGCTAAACCTAATCGACCTACCTTGTAAATTAGGGCAAATTCTGGACCAAGTAGACCTCCGTTTCTGCCTGGGCAACGGGTGTGGCCTCCGAAATCACCTGACTCCACATCCGTGTATTCCTAACACTTGCTACATCCTTGGAAGCAACAATCTTCGTCTCCATTGTGGTTGGTGGAGAAGTCTTCATATCGCATTCTCCCTCCATAGCGGCTATGTGTGGCATTTCTGCCATTATGCCGCTACGTCCACAGCCACCACACAGATTTGAAAAAAACGTACCACTCGTTGAAATTCACGGAACGTCGCGAAGCGCGTCCGTCCTTTACGGGTGTTCGAATCCGCGACGCATGGTACCACGCTCTGACAACCTAGCCACACGACCTCCAACGCGGGTTTAAGAATTAAAAAGCAGGGTGTTTCCAAATGTAAAGGGGAAGGACACTGCAATGATCTAGATGTGATTTTGAGTTTGGTTCCTGAGATATGCGCGTGCAACAGGAAAAGAAAGCCTCCCGCGTGGCCGCTAAAACAGGCGTGCCATCCGAGTTGGACGGGAAACAGGTCGGAGAGTGAGTGCCGGTACGTGTTCAACAGTATCTCGAGAACAGGCTGAAGCTGTCGGACTCCAGCTGTCTCCTTGTCTGATTCCTCGTATAATCTTGATGGCTTCGGTGAGCTGGCCGCTGAAATAGATAGGAATCTTTGCTCCCCGCTATAGTAAGAGTAAGTGGCAGAGGAAGCTGGCTGAAGAACCAAACCTTTCCAGGAACATAAGGGGTAGATGAGGAAACTCAAGATGTCCTTGATACCTCTCCGAGACAGACCTTCCGGGCCCGGGACAGCTCTCCCTTTCTGTCTTCCGATCGCGGCAACGATTCTGCAGATTTTCATCTGGTGACGCCAGGTCGTTTATTTCATGTTTTTTTAAAAAAATAATGAGCAGTCCAGTTGGGAAAAAGGCAGTTCCCGGAAAAAGAAAAGAATCAAAAGAAAAGAAATCAAAAAGAAAAGAAGTTCATTTGGAGGGTTCACCGACACGCAAGTCCAGATTTCTAAAAGCCCGGAACGGGAGAAGAAACAAATAAATAAAGTGGGGAAGATATGGACGAGGGCCTTTGGTGTGTCTCGTTCTTTCTTGAAAAGCCGGGGAAGGTACGAAACGAGTGGGAGGGGGTAAATTAACAGAAAGAAATAAACCAAAAAAAAAATAAAGTTAGGGTGAGGACAGGGGTCATCGGTGATGTCCATGCCTTCCTTCTAAAACCGACGCTGGATACCGGCGATCTCCTTCTTGACTTGTTCTTCCAAGTGAAGCCATCTGGCAGACGTCCCCATGAAGACGGCTGCCATGCAGGTGACCTCCCTTCTCTGTGCCCCAAACTCCAACAAGTGGCGGGCTGTGACGGTGGCGCCGCGGATGCAGCATGCCGTCGCAATCGCGGAGTCTCCACCCCTCGCGAAGAATTGCTCAGCAGTGTCTCTAGTGTGCTGAAGCCAGCCTCCGCCAGAGTTCCTGGCGCGCAATGCAGGCCAAAAGTAGGTGCGGGAACGATTCAGTCGCCCTGCTCCTTGAACAGTCTGAGGATGGAGCTCCCGCTGAGACCAGGTGCCTGCACTGGTTGCGCCGAAGACCCCAGTGCAGAAACAGCAGTACATCCTCTTTCCACTTCAAGGGGAACATGGAAGCGTTCACCCACAAAGGAGTCACAGAGCGTTTTTCACAGAGTACATTCAATAGCTGCGATTTTGCAGATCACGAAGAGCTCATCAAGCTGGTCAGAAGCCGTCTTCATCAGCCAGCGCCGGATCGCCTGGATCAGCTATGTAGCACACAGTCCTGGTCAGGAAAGGCCCTCGAGCATCAAACGAGAGTCATTTTGTCTCACTGTCACGCTTCAGCGAGGAGCGCACTTGGCCTTCCGAGTTCAGCAGGCCTGCTGCTCCCGATTGCCAGGTTTACCTCCCCGCTGAAGCAGCGCATTCAACGGGGCGTCTGACAGCGGCTGCCTGCCGACAGTGCGGGCGCGCAGGAAGATTCACCTCTTTCACCCAGCTCTTGTGTCGGACGGTATGCCCAACGGAAAACTGTTTCCAGGACAACAATGTCCAGGAAGGCAAAGAGCGAGCGTTTCCACGTGAGACAGAGGGAGCCCTTCGTAAACCAAGAAGGCGTTAAACTCGCTCGAAGGAAGTGCGAGGGGGCGCATTGTGCTGCAGCGACCTTTCAGGAGTGCCAGGCCGTTCCAAGACGATGCGATGATCGTTTTCCTTCCAGGAGCGCTCCGACCCTTGGGATGTCCTGCGCTTAGCGAGCGACCTCTACTCCTGCCTTTGCGCAAAGGAACCGATTGGAACGCACCTTCTCTCAGCGATTTCTGAAGAGGTGCGCCTCCGCCGTAGGTCAGGAAGAGCGAGAGCTCCAAGAAGAGCCGTTCTCGATGGCGTACATTGTCTCCTCCATCGGAGAGCTCAAGAGGAGGGAGAAGCCACGGGTGGAGGGTCTGCAAGAGAAGCTCTCCCAAAGGTTCGCTGCGAAGCCTGCTTCCCTGGTGCAGAAACCGACCGTGCTGATTCGGGAGAAGGACGAGGTATCTGCCTCCCTCCGGTCAGCCAGAGTGCGATTCCTTTGAAAAGGAGGCGAACTGCTCAACCCGAGTGATTGACCTTCGACTCCCTGAGTCAGGGCAGATGTCGAGCGGCTCTTCAAGCCGGGACGGGCGGCGGCCGAGTCCTTCTTCAGGAGGGGGACAGAGCTCTCAATCAGGTAGAAGTTGCTGTGACGATGACGGTCGATCTGCACAAAGCATTAAACAAGGAATGTGTAAACCAGGAACTCCTTCCATGGAGTGCTTGGGTTTCCTGCAGTTTTCCTTCTGCTTTCCCTTCTCTCGCTCTAACGCGATGCAGTTACCAAGAATACGCGCAGCTGTCAACCCGGGTGTTTCACTCGGTCACGCGGGGGCGTTTCTTCTCAAAGAATGGTCACAGCAAAGCATTCGAAATAGAAGCCAAAAGCCATTCGTCCGCGCTGGCACCCTCTTCTCCGGGAGGTGAGGAGGAAGTCACTGCTCCGGAGCGGTTTGCCGGAAGAGAAAAACGGAAATACACATATTTCCGGCAAATGTTATGAGTTTATTATTAATAAATGCCCCGGCGCTACCGGGTGACAACTCCGGAGGGAACCCTCAAGGAAACCAGTACGGCTTCCTCCTCCTCCGAAGAGAACGGGGACCAGAGTATGGAGAAAACATAAACGAAAAGATTAAATAATCAATCAACCAAAACAAGGTTAAGAATGTTGATGGGACAAGGGAAGGGATCACAGTGTACTTCCTGACGTCCCGGGCATTCTTTGCAGGATGCCAACTAGTTTCCATTTGTGCTGAGCGAAATGCGGCCATCTTACGGTGATCCTTGAAATAATCACTATCAGGATGGCATCTCCGGTCCATCATCATCGTAGCTTTTCCTCATCTCTACGTCGCTTAAGCAGCACAGGGCTCCGATGAATGCCGCATGCGAAATTCCGCCACGAGTCAAGAGGCGCCAAAGCAGGTTTTCCGGCTGGTCTCCCAGTGAGTCCAGGGACACAGCCAAACGTTTGGAAGCACTCTCGATGATAACACAATAGAAAAGCAGGCGTGCAAAGGTTTCTCCTTCATCACATCGGTTACAATCTGAGGTCTAATTTCCTCTGGTCCAGTGGTGGAGGTGCGCTCTGCATGAGACAGTCCAAATGCAACAAGCGCGATGCCAAGTCCTGCCACTTCAGAAGACGTATGAAGCTGTCTAAAAGCAACGAACGGACCCCCAGTTCATCCCACAAGATTTCCAGGAGATCCTCAAAGAGGAGAAGTCCTTTGGAGTAGGCAGCCCGGTTAGAAACATCAGCCAGGCGGCGCACCCGAAAACAATGCAACAATTTGTTACGTCTGAAGATCTCACAGGACGCCTACCAATTTCCTAGGTCGTCACTGTCACTGCCAATTAAGAGGAAAGACAGTGCTGCAGCAAGAGGGTCCTCTGAGCCCACGAAATCTTCCTGGGGCATTCCAGGATCGCCAACAACGAGCGCAACTGGACTGCAATCTCAGATACCGCGTGCCGCTGACTTGTTTGAACTGTTTCCTGTTGCAAGACACTACAGTTCGCGGACGCAATGCGTTCGATGCACTCGAGGGAAAGCTCGGGATTAGCCGCGCTTTGAGAAACGATGCGCGCGCACAACACCACAGGGGTCCCAAGAACGTGCGTTCCAAACGCGCCGCCACTTGCTCCCGACCCCACCTCCTGAAACGGGCAGTCGCCACGAGCTGCCGGAAGGTAAAAATTCGTGACCAGAGGAGTGTTCCACCCTCCACGCTCCCCGTCCGCGCGCGAAACGCAGCTCCTCGGGTGTCTCCCTCCCCTGCGTGCTCTCGCCGTGTGCCACACTTCCCCACATTTTCCCCGTTCGACGATACCCCCTTCTTCCTTTTTATTCCCGCCGCCGTCCCGAGCCCATCCCTGAGATCGTAGCCGCCTCGGGACTGCGAAAGCGAGGCACTGCTTTTCCTCGTTCAAGTTTTTTCCCTCTTCCAACCTAACGAAGGAGGACATTTTCCCGGACGTCCGTGCTGGCCGACCGCAAACGGCCCCCGTTCTCAGCCCCAGCGGGCGCCGTCGGCTCTGGCCGAAGAGAGCGACGCGCACGAAGTCCCCGCCGCGCCGGCGACGCACGGCGCTCAGCCGCAATGGCGAGGGCGCCTCCTGCACACGTGGCGTCCTTCGCCGGCGAAATCCGAATTAGCCCGCTCGCCACGCACGTTCTCGTGTTCTCCGCGGATCGGAGTTTCGCCTGGCGCGAGATGCTTTCGATTCGGATCTCCAATTAGCCGGCCGGGAGGTGAGCGATGACACACCACTGCATCACGGGAGCCAATGATACGCAAGAAGACATCGGAAAGGAATCATCAACTTTGACCTTCATATACCACACGCACTCGAGAAGGCACCGCCACGTATACACATACATACGTACGTACGTATATATATATATGTATACGTGACTCTCAGCTGCCACTGGGCATGATCGCCGGGCGAGATGCGGCTCTACTGGATGATGGTGTGCATCGCGGCGCCGCTCTCCTGCCTCGCATCAGGTAGTGTGGCTCTTTGCGTCGCTGCGGCGTCTCCCTGGAGGACGAGCGAGGGGGACGCGACACGTGGCACCGGCGCTCTCCCGCGAGGGAACCGCAACCGAGCGGCTGCCGCCCCAGCGACGCTTTTCCTCTCATTCCGCAATGCCAGCGCGAAACCGACGTTCCCCGAGCTACAAGCACTCGCGTCACCTTTACGGCCTCTTCCCGGAGGGAGTTTTCTGGACAGTCCTCCCGTTCCCCACGTTTGTTAGAGAGGGAGATCTCCTTCTTCTGCTTTTCTCTGCTCTCGGCGTCGTGCACAACCACCGCTCCCTTGAGACGACCGTGTTCTGAGACGCATCCGCAAGTCCGTGGTGTGTGCGTGCTGACTCTGCCGAGGGGCAGGGCACCGGCGACGGATTCAGATCTCGTCAGGACTCCCAACCATCCATGCTGACCACTGCGAACGATTCGTTTGCATCAAGCAAGTTGCGCGTCTGCTCTGGTGCGAAGTCTGCGGTGGTGCCGCAGGGGCCGAAGCTGCGCAGACTGAACGCGTCCGCTACGCCTTGTGGAGCTGCTCTCCGAGTTGCTGAATGCCTCTTCGGAAAAGAGGGCTCCTTCCCGCTTGATCTTGGCAACGCCAAGCACCAACGGCCGAAGGACACTACCAGAGCGTTGAATCCCCGAGTGTTCGCAAATAGCGGTGTGAACATTCGAGAGGCCGCGGTGGCCCCGTACGCCATCGTCTCCACGCCTACCGCGCCCCCGGTTGCGTCACCATGGGGCCGAAAGAAATCCCCTGCGCGAAAACTGCTGCGGCGGAGAGGGGGACACCTTCATGGCCTGCCAACGGTCTACGCGGTACGCGGTCCCGTTCACGGGTCACCTAGGACACCTTCCCGGGAACGCACAAATGGCTGTGTCAAAATTGGCTGTCACAATCGCACCCGTCCGTGCAGTGGCTGTTTCGAATCTACGAGCGCAGGTGGTCCTTTCCCCTGGAAGCATTTTTGGAAGAGGCCACGACAACGACACGGGCGTTCCGCATCCTTCCTATGCGACCCCTTCATAGGTGGAGCAGACCCTGACCGAGGAATGCCGATGGATAGGCGAGTTCGCATCCGCTCAATAGCGTGCGTTCTGTACCGCGTGCACACCAGCGAGAGCCACAGCTTTTGCGTCTTTTGTTCGACAGGCTCGTCGGCTACCATCCCGGATCAATGCACGTTGGCATCCTCCTGCAGCTGAAGCTGCTGCCTTCGCTCTCGCTATCTCCCCAATGCACGGGGTTGCTAGGACATGGTGAATTCCGGTCCGTTTCGGAACGGGAAAGACAGTCTGGTCGTCGTTCCTCCACGGCTGACCGGACGTCGGGTTTCGTGAGGGTGAGCAGAGAGAATTGTGTCGCGAGGAAGCGACCCCGAAAGACAGTGAGGGACCTCAGCTTCTGGAACAGCTGGTTCCGGTCTTTGCTTTTCGGGAAGGTGGATGCGACCGAGAGCGAATTCCGGCGCGAGGGTAACCACGGGTCTCTTCCACCACCAGGGGAAGAGAACGGCGTGCCTTCCCAAGCGGTGCCAACGGCAGCGCACGCACGCTCGCGTACGCAGAATCGCCTTTACATCGAGAACTGCGGTCTTCGAAACGTCTTCATGGGCCAACCTTTCCGCAACGAAAGCCCACCGACATGGAATAGTAGCACGGTCGCCTCCAGCAGTGAGGATGCCAACAAGGTCGTCGGAGGTTCCCCTACGTACCATGGGGCTCATCCTTGGCAAGTGAGTCTCCGACCTGGAGGGACATGACCTCCGAGTGCGCCGCCTGAGCATCGTGTTGTCCGCAATGCTGACCCATTTCGACCTCTGCGTTTCCATCAAGGCGCAGCTACAGAGGGCAGCGTACGGCTACTGGATGCACCAATGCGGAGGTTCCATCATTTCCCAGTATCACGTACTGACCGCGGCCCACTGCGTATGGAGGGTTCCCAAGAACATTCTCAGGGTGAAAGCCGGCGTCCACAAGCTGAACCAAATGGAGCGAACGGAGCAGGTATTCCACATCGAGCAGGTCGTCATCCACCCGGATTACTTGAGAGGTAAGGAGGGAGGTGGTGTTTTCCCCCGGGGTGGCCTGAACAGGTGTGGTTGGGGTCTGGAAAAGAAAAATGAATGACGGGAGGAGGGAGAGGGTTGAGGAGACTCAGCAGGTGCCGAGGACCTGAATATCCGTTTCCCTTCGGCGCTGCTTTCCGATCTCTGCTTCCGGGGGCTGCTTCAGTTCTTCCACGGATCCTGGAGAGTCGCAGTTCACGAGCGGACGCTAAAGCGATTCTCATCTACTTTTTTGAACATTGGGGAGTTTCGGAAACGCATCCTCTTTCCGTTCAGCGCCGGCGCCACCCGTGACAAGGGAGAGGCGTTTGGATGCAAGAATGGCTTCTCTCGGGGAGTAGCTAATCTTCCTTGGGACCTCCGACTTGTGGACGCTGGTTTCAGAGAAGAGACAAATGAGGCCGTTTCGTCTTGTAGAAGTAACGCGCGCCATGTAAGGTGGGAGGGGCCACACCGGAATCACCCTGACGACGTATAGTGGAGACGCTTCCCCATATCCTCGATGCGCGCAACAGTGCACCTCTTCCCGTTTTCTGTGGCCGGGCTGAAATTTTCGTATCCTGGAGGGTCACCAGGGCACGTATTGGGTGGGCACTGCGAGACTTATGGGACAGGGAAGGAAAGGAACGGAAAATTGGGGAGCTGAGGTCGCCGGCCAAGCGCAGTTTCGCGACGACGTCGGCTGTGTTGCGAAATGTGCGCGACACCTCGCAGCTTTGCCGAGAGCCGCGCGACTATAGCTTGTCGTCTTCTCATCGGTTGTTCTTTCAGAAGGCGAACTGAGCAACGACATCGCAGTGCTGAAGGTCTTCCCTAATTCCTACGGGGGATTCGTCTTCAACCATTTCGTGCAGCCGATCTGCCTCGCGCTCGATGACGAGGACATCTACGGTGCGATTCTGTCCGGGCAGATCCCCTGCACCATTACCGGCTGGGGGATGCAGATACGTGAGTGTGCCTGCTGGCTGCTACCCGGCGCACTTCGCTGCTGCCCACCTCGCGGAGGCGGGGAATTGAGCGGGAAAGCGTAGAGGGAAAGAGGAGGTGCGCCGTAGCACTTCTCTCGCTGCTCCAAGTCGTCCGCACCGTGCGCCGAAAGTGGGCGCGCTGTACCTTTAAGATGCACCCTCCTGCGCTAGTTTGAACGCTTCTGGACACCGTTCCTCCATATAACGACCGGGAACGATACTTTTGTGCCCACAGGTGAGACTTACAAAGGGAAATTCCTGCAGGCGTACCCGAAGAATGCGTGATGAAACGAGGAATGAGGATGAAGAGAGGCCCGCCGAGGCATCGGTTTTTGCCTCTCCCTTTTCTCCGAGGGCGCGGTTCACACGTGCACACGTCGGTGGTTCCACTCTTCCGGGGCAATGTGAGCGCGCGCGCAACGGGTGGTGCACGAGGTCACATCTTCCTTATCCGTGCTTCTGTGGTCGACAGCGACATGCAGGCGGGAGGTCATCATGGAGCCAAGAAGTGTGTTTGGCCATACAACCTAGAATCCGCTCTTTCTTTTTGCGCCACGGTGCTTTCAGGCGCTCCTCTTTCCAGGACGAGATTTGCTGAGAGAGTTGCAGGAAGGGTGGGTGTATAGATACGTATTGCACAGCTCTTCATCCACTTTTTCCTTGCTTTGCAACTATGCCATTCTGTTTTTTTCGTTCAGTCGAGATGCGAAGTCGTGTGTCGCTCTTGGAATTCCATCCTGCTGTCCTTTTCCGAAACTTTGCGGATGGAAGGGTAACAGAACATGGGAGAAACGGAGTGTTGGGGTATTTCATGCACCCTCCTCCGACGAACTCATCTCTTCCCTCTTCCCTGTTTTTTTGCAGCCATTGATCCCTGGAGCATGTCGCACGTGCTGCTGGAGACCAAGGTCACGGTGGTCGATCGTGATCTCTGTAGGAGTTTCCTGTTCGGAAAATCATTCCCAGATATCCTCCCTGGGATGCTGTGCGCTGGTGTTCTGAGAACAGGAGGGGGAGCCTGTCTAGGTGATAGCGGCGGACCTTTGTCTTGTGAGGTGCAAGGTAAGGACGGAAGAAAGCGCTATGCGGGGTGTGTCGACTTGCCTTTGTCGCTCTTCTTTTGTCAGGGAGGTTCTACCTCTACGGGATCGTTTCCTGGGGAGTAGGCTGCGGTTTACCGGGGAAGCCCTCAGTCTTCTCGCGGGTCTCCTACTACAGGGATTGGATCGAGCAATGGGTGTCAGCCCTGAGCTGAGGCCACCAGTGCATCCAGTCACAGAGCGTGCCTGGGATGAGGTGTGCATGTTTTGGACAGGAGGGCAAATGAGGATGAGGAACTCTGGAAGTGACGTCAGTGCCCCTTCCAGCATGGAGGAGAGAGGAGGTGTCCTATGGGGGCTCTCGTGGTTCTTTTTCCCTGTCTCTCGTTGTTCCCTCCTGTGAGAGCGTGTAGCCCTCGTTTTCCTTCTCGCCCGAGTGGCGCTCGAATCCACGCGGCGGGGAAGCTCTCGAGGTCGGCGGAGGCGCCACTCCTCGAAAGATAGGTTTCGTTGAACTGACAAAACGGTTCATCCTGAGGATGCTGTGGCACCGCATCGATGCGGGGGCGTGCTTACCGGTGGACCGGAGACGACTTCTCAGCAGCTGGGGTGACGTCATTCCCTCCTCCGCTGACGTCGGTATCCTAGACAACGGCAAGCTTCCTTTTCCCGATTAACGTGGGCTGTCTCCTGCAGTGCTCTTTGGCTGGGCGCTGGCAATCTTACGATGGACTCGATCGCACGCCTCGGAGCTCATAGGCATGCGTGAACACGCGTGCATTTGTGCATTTGTGTTCGCAAAAATGAAGTGCAGTGGAAGCCGCGTCAAGGAAACACAGCGGCAAGTGGAAGCCGAAGACTCTCTGGGGCACCGGATTTACGAGGATGGAAAGGCGAAGACCTGCAAGAGAACGCCGTCGTTGCTTGCGGTCCGCAGGAGTTTCCGCCTCCGGCTTAGAGCACTTCGGTTGTCTTCATTTTCATTGACACTCCTCTTCCGCAGCTGGTGTTCTTCTATGTGAAACAAGTGTTCCAGTGAGCTGCGCGGGCAACTTCTTCCACGCGAGAATTTGTGGTTGCAGTGTATTCGTTAGAATTCGTGCTTTTGCACGCTTCAGAATGGCTGGAACTGGGAAGAGGGAGGGTGATTGCATTGGAGAGGAGGTGAGTATTTTGGAAACGCAACGACTGCTTTCTTCGGCTGTGATTGGAATTGGAGTACTGGAAAACCAGAGCCTGCGGCATGCTTAGGGAGGCCTCGCTCGGTTTTGTTTCAGGAGGAGTCACCCAGGGGTGCAAGCGTTAGCACTTTCAGCGACGTGCATGGAGGGGGCTGTGGACCAAAAGCGCCTCCGTAAGTGTGGATTCCCTGAGGGTCAAGCGTGCTGAGTGGACCGCTCTGTCGACGGTCCTGTCTTTGCACCCACCCTAAACGAGGGACTCTTCAGGCATTCGAGGCAACCTTGTTGCTCTTCTGTTACTTCGCTTTTAAGGTGCATCCGTCCTGCTTGTTAGCAGGAAAAGAATGCGGGTACTCGAATCGGAAACACTTACTTCTGGGTGCATCATGGAGAGGATGGAATGCGATCTGATGAGCTCATCTGCCTCCCAATGCTCTACCCAACAAACACCACGTGCTAAGGTGCTTCTGCTCTAAAGCAGCTGCTAGTTCTTGGCGCATCAACCAATGTATCTCTATTTCCTAGAAACCCTTCTAAATACTTTGGATAAGCGGAAACCATGATGTTCGGAGGTCGCTCGTGGAGATGTCATGAGAATGAACGCTGGTCTCCCACCCTTTCTTTGAAAAAGAGCGAAGATTTTCCTCCTTGGTTGGTTCTGTCACAGCCGTGAAGATGCAGTTCTCAGAGTTTGAGACTGCAGGCAGTTTTGTTTGTGTTTCCCGTGTAGTCCCCACGGATCAGCTAGCAGGCAAATAATTGAACTATAAGTTGCATTTCCATAGTCTTAATGTGATTCCCCTACTGTGACTTCATTTTGTAGTCTTGGGAAATTCATTGCGTATGAGAATACGCATATGCATCGGACCCAGTATCCTTCCCTTTCAGCTGCAGATTCCCCCTTACGATAACAGATTCTATTCTGCACTCGTTCTAGAAAGATTTTAGAAAGGATACAATCAGTACATGAAAGAGCACTCCTGAGATAAAGATGCAGTTACTACATAGGAGAGTGATTCAATACGGTTTGCTCGAACCAAAAATTCTTGGAGGTAGATGAAAACTGGGAGCAGCACCCGACTCGTGAGCAGTTTTTACGCCAGACTTCTCCATCCTTTTTTACTGTTCTCTGTCATCTGAAAGCAAAAATTTCTGTCATACGGAATTTCGCTTTTCTGCCACGTTTCCACCCTTCCTAATCTCGTCCTGCAAAATGACACTGCTCAGTGGGGCTAATCCTTTGCATGTAGTTTGTTGGAAACACTGTGCTCTTCGGTTTCGAGCTTTCCTCAAAGACATTCCGGTCACGAACAGCGTGACGTGACTGTTCACTCGGGATCGAGCAGTCAACACACGGATAAATCCATCATTACGATGCACGTTGTCAAGTGTCAAGGTCTCCGCATTGAACGACTTTCGTGTGGATCATCTCCTGCCTTGACTCTTGGCCTGTTTCTTCTTTCCAAAAGTCTCGCAAGCTTCATACAGAGTCCATTTGTCTCTCTATCGATTCTCTAGTTTCGTAGACGCCAGTGATCATTCCTCATCAGTCGTCTTCATAACAGCTTGATGTGACACTTCTCGTTATCCAGACGGCAGTCATAACAAAGATTGCATCCTGGACGTCTGTTGGAAAGTTTTAAAATTGTCTACCATAAAAGAAAAGTGTCTTATCATCATGCGAAGAAAACTTCCTCTATTTTTAATGGCATCTGTCTCAGACGAAAATGTAGGGCAGAACTCCCTTATTGACGTTAAGTGTCAGGTGCACTTGTACCAAGGATGCTATGTACGTATTGGCTTTTATTCCAATCTGCAGGGTGAGGCTATTTGCGATTTCTGAGAAATGGGTTGAGTTTGCCTGGAGTCATGACTTGGAAAATCAACGAAATCTTGCAAGCTGAGAAAGCCGCTCCAACAACGAAGAAAATTCTACCGGAAGCTTACCAAGCTTGGCAAGCACAGTTGACAAGTGCTTGAGGCAGCTTCCCTTGAAAGGTTTGTTTACGATCTCCAGATACATAAATTTAAAAATCAGTGCAAATCTTCGGATTCATCAGAATAGATGCGCGTCAACAGGATACATTAAAACTGGCTTTTTGATTCAGTCAACGCGAAATATACTGTTGGTTTGCAATTGGCTCTATACTCAACACTTTGTTACCATTCTCTGAACAACATTTCGTGTAGATAGTCTTCTAATTACTACACCTGAATCTTGGATTCCTATCTGGTTTGCTGGCTGCGATAAAAGTGCCAGCGTTGGTTTAAGATAAGTACTTTTTAACATCTATCTCGACTTGCCAGAGGCTAAGTCTTTGTTGCGAAATTTCACTGGTCTGAGATCTGCCTCTTTAGCAGGACAGCATACTGAAGATTGAAAGATCAGTGGTGAATAGTTCTGTTGGAATTGAGTCCTTCGCTCTCCAAAGGGACAGTTTTCTCATGAATGAAGAATTCTACTACAAAAATCAGGAAACACCGAAATGATACCTTCAAGAATATTCCGAATTCCGCCTGTGCAGTCTCCAGCATTCATGGTGCTCATTTTTTCGTATGTTTATGAAGGTCGTTCAAACTTCCCGATTGTCAAACTGATTCACGTTCCGTTTCAGTTCCTTTGTAGGAAGCGTAACTGTTGTTTCTTTGATGACGTCATTGTCAGAAAGATCGTCTGAACATAGTCCAACGGTTGCAGCGTCCAAGTCAGATTTTCTTTTTTTGCTTAATTCGTTTGATACGTCTTTTGAGATGTGCCTCGAATCTTACCTAAGAGGTGATGTCCATAGGCGAGCTAGTCTTTAGAACTTCATTGGCCTCCAAGAGATCGCGTTACTCTTTGCAAAAGTCTCTGATGTTTGCACCGTGTGTCCGATCCAGTCGAGTGCATATTTTCCTTCCAGTCGTAGAAAACCAAGACAAACCGTAGAAAGGAAAGGACCACAAAACGAGCAGGGACATCTTGCCACCGCCCGAGCTACAGGAGCGCGTAGGACTGAAAGATAAGCTCGATTTCTTTCAAAAAGTAAGCTGAAGTAATCGCAGATGCAGAATATGATAATTTTTGCATGAGAGACTTGGCGACTGGATTCAGATCTCATGACACTCTACGGGAGAACGATGAAACGCAAATTTCATGAAGCGTCTGCACAAGCTGCTGCCCCTCGCGAAAACAGAAACACGAAGAAAGCCCGCACGATCCGAGAAAGGGGAGAGCCAGCCTCGATCTTTTGGAAAGGATGAGATCGGGACACTGTTCTCCATTAAATAAAATAAATGGCATGGCTTAACTCCAGCAAAGAGGAGGGAAGATTCTGGATGAGCATTCGGTTGCACGGTAGGATCCGAAGTCCCGCCGCCATTGCACGCTCAGTGTTTACTTTTGTAGTTTCAATGGACTCCTTGGCGTAAGCTTCCCATCCTGGATAGCCGAGCCATCCCTTCAAGACAAATAAACAGATACATCGAAAAAATTTTTACGGTCAGACATCGGCACATGCGCACCCTCACTGGCAGTGACAGGTCCGGTTAGGAGAGGAAGGAGACAACAAATAATTAAATGAATAGAGGATGGGAGAAGTGGACTCACAGAATTCGGAGGGATTCCCAATGGACCGCACAATGAAGAGAGGGGACGGGCGAAGGGTGAGACCACCGGCATCAGGTTTAATCTGCCCACAGCCATCCGAAGTTTCCCTTGAGTCCCACATCCAAGATTGGGCCACTTCGTCGCCCTTTGCACGCAGGATACGGTCCCCCCAAACGGTGGTCACTCCTCCCCTCCTACATTCCGGTGGCCACCGCTTTTCGCTCATGGTAGAGAATTGCAAGCAAGCAACAAGATGACGGTCTTCTCGTAGCGAAGAGGGAGGGCTTCGCCGTCTGCCGGAAAGTCCAGCATCCTGAAGCTCCCACTCGAAATGCTGGCAGAATCCATTCATCCTTGCAGAACTTTATTCAGATCTTTCGGCAAATCTTCCTCTGTTGGACGAGACGTTTCCTACTGTCCGACAGGCTAAGTGACTTCAGAGGTGGTAGGTCACCTCTCACTCTGCAGGAGCGCGCTTTTCCAGATAATCCTTCAAGAGCAACTCGTCAACTCCCACTCTGCAGCACCGAAGCCTCCGCACACTGAGATTCGGATCCCACTCGCTGCTTCGTCGCCACGTTAGTAGGCGGAACCATAAAGATTCCCTCACCTGTTCGGAACTTCGTCACCACCTACCCAGTCAGCTGTACTTTTGCTCCTCTCTCCATGAGCTCCATGAGTTCCATGAGCTTTTCCTTCTCCAATCCATGGCGCCCCTTGTGCTTCGTCATGCCCTTTGGTTTGCGACACACCTTTCTGCGTGCACTTGTTCTCCTGACGGGAATGCGAGGATTCCCTCGTGCTCCTCTTCACCTTCCCAGCGCGAGTTCGTGCTGACATCTGACTCGATACTCTCCGGAGACTCGAGTTCCATACTTACTGTCACCTACTAGCTCCCGACCCTAAGAACCCCACTGCACTTCCCGCTCATCTGCTTGTGCCGCATAAGCCGTGTGAACAGGAATCTGCTGCCACCATCGAAGATGCTCCTGTTTCCTATGCCGCTTCCAGAAATGATGTAACGATGCGATTCAGTCGCCACTGTTTCTGAAGATCTGATCAGCGTGCTGCTCAGACGGAAAGATTCCAGTCGAGACTTCGAGGCATGAAGAATTTCCGGTCAGGGAGAAAGGTAACCTCTACCTCGAAAAAGGGAGTCACGCAGTCCTGGTTCTTTTCAGAAAATGGGGAAGAATGGTCCAGGAGTTTGTGCAGCGGGTGTTCGACGAATCTAAATATTCTTAGCTCGATCTGCAGCGTTAGGATCGTCGTGTATAGGCGGCACTAGAGAAAAGCGTGGTCCACGAAACTAAAACAGACATCTCGTCCACGTTTCCTTTCATGATCAGACGATGACCCTATGACGCCTATGGGAGACGAAGTGGCAGAGCTCCATCGAGGTTTACTGCCTTCGCATCTCGCGAAAGAACTACGAGACTTGCAGAACTTCCAGATTTTTCTCACGTGCTTGTGAGCAGGGATCCATCAAACGCTGGTTCCCGGGGAAAAGGAGAGTGAAGTTTTCATGGAATGCTTCGTAAGTGCGCTTCCAGGAACCGTTGCGCACGACAGGGAGCTCAAGCTCTCCCTCGAGCAAACCTAGCAGTTTCCGAAAACTGTCACGCGCAGATCCTACGAAACGTACGCTGTTCTCAGTTGCCGCGAAATCTTTTCATCCTGGAGCCAGAAGTAGCAGCCTCCGACCCCAAGAAAAGGGAAAGACATAACGACGATGCCAGCTGCCCAGTAAGATGCGAAGCCAATACAGCTCGAGGATTCCGGCCGGGTTACATTGAAAGGCAGACTGTCTTGGACCTTCATCATCGCCGTTGAGGAAGCACTGAGCAAACTGAACGTGGACAGGGAGTGTCGAAAGGGTCCTCGATTCCCAGTGGGTGTCTTTTTGTGGAGCTGACCGGCAAAGATGCAAGGCTCGCTGGACGACTGCTGAAATTCTTCGTCAACATGGAGGGCGGAAGACTCATTCCTGTCACGGTGAACCGCTCTGTGGCGCTCCTCTGAACGGGCTTACGCTAAGGATGGACGAGAGAGAACTCCTCCATCAGCTAAACGAAGACTCAATCGAACGCGCGCTATGGTTTCAGGATTTGAAGGACTGTTTAGTGTCTTGGTCGCTGCACGTGTCACCGTACACGAAGGGAAGCAGCTCCCTTGTAGACCACAGGTCGGAAGCAGAATGCGTGAACCTGTAGTTCGCAGGGGTGACGAAAGTTTGCGGGAATCGCAATAAAATGGAACACCCGAAGAAAAGGTCCCAGAGATAAAATTACACATCTGCGGGCAACTAAGCTACAAGAAGGATGTGTTCCAAAAAGACCAGTTCACGGTACGCTGCTGCGAAGAGGAGGGAGAGACCGTATGCGGAACGAATCTCAAATAATCAAAAAATAATAAAGCGGAAAGAGGAAAAACTTTGTGCTCGCCACCGGGCCAACTCTGATGTCAGTGGGGAATCCTTCTAACACAGATGAAGGGAAGGACGATGGAGCGGGTTGACAACGAAAGAGGAAAAGAAAAAAAAAAGGCAAAAAAAACCTGGAGTCGAGGTACCGATCCATCGAGCAAACAGCGGATTCAGTCCGGAGTTAACACTCGATCTTATCGCGGCTACTGAGACCGCAGTCCAAAACGTGACTAAGGACTCCACTACAGCCTTGAATGTGGTGCGCTAAAGTCCTCGTGGACAACGGATTCATAACTTGTTTTTGGTGAAGTTTCCATCGTCTCTAAGCTAGGATGATTAGGTCTTCACGGCTGTGCTTCGTTCCGAGAAAGGTATTCACTGCTTATGTGATTTCGGAATGGGCGGCAACACATAGGAATTGGATGAAATGAATCATGAAGAATGTCAATGGCCACTGAAATGTGGAGAGGATGGAGGAGAATGGAGATGAATGGAGATGCGATGCCAAAAGGAGGAAAGTTGGATGTTCCTTGCAATTCACCGATTTGCTTACGTGAAAACCCAGTGGCAAAGTTTCATTACCATTCATCGGGTGTGGTTGCAAACGACAGAGGTACACCCACATCGAATTTGCATGGAGATCCCGAGAGTGTCCCAAGTCGAAATAACTAGAGTCTGCACAAGCTAGAGAAGATTGATGCTGGCATCCGAAGAAAGCCTGCGTAACTGATGTCGTCGAAAGGACCAACCCATCATTATTTATCCCTGTTTCTTTGGTTGTTGTTCTTCGCCGCCTGGCAGAACCGGCGCGGATGCACATACACACACAAAAAAGAAAAAAAAGGTAAACAGATGTGACTTCCAAAAAGTGGCGATGCATTTCGTGTCATGTGCGCTGCCGCGCGAGCATATGTACCACCCGTTCCCTTGTTCCATCTCACAAACTCTTTCCCTGTAGGGGCGTGGTGAAGTGGAGATTCTGGGAAGCTTGCAATCCAGGGAACAATTTGAAAAGAGTTATTTCTGGACCTGCCAGCGTCTCCTTCACTCATGTTGTATCTTGTGCTTGCCTACGTGAGAGTTTGGGCTGACATTTTTCAAAAAAGATGAAGGCAGGAAATTCCAAGTAGAGGGACTCGTAGTGGGGAATAAATCATGGGACGAGACATAAAGCAGCGAAATGAAAACTGTGGAAAGCTTCTGGTGGAATTTATGCGATTCGTTTCCTCTTTGTCGTTCCTGTCAGCCTGCACTTTTAAACCTGTCGTTTCGTTTGAAAATGGTCAAAGGGTTACTGCCTATAGGTGCAAAGCACCATAAGGCCTTATTAAACGGGTACATGCAATCCATGCGTCCATAAAGCACAGTATATGGGAGTCCCCGACACGGGAACACCCTAATCGCGCTGCCCGACGCCAACTGTACAGTTGTGCCGACGTAGACCAGAACTACATTAGAGCACTTGTACAGCATCAGAAGATGCGCGTGTTTGCAGAAAACTGGACCAGCCGTTCATTGAGTGCAAAGAAATACAACTGTGATGCAGACAGGTAAGGAGCGATCAGAGACGAGGAGCGTGATGTCAGCGGTTTCACATGGTTTCATGCCGAAAGAATCGACCCCCACTTAACCATAGGGACCAGGCGGCCTACTGGAAATCAGGAAGGTATGCTTTCTCCGGTCATCTTCGACCTATGGTTCAGTTTTCGGAGAGTTTCGATGCACTGGAAGCATCCAAGGGTATTCCAGAACCATAAATTATCCTTTAGCGCCAGGGAAAATCACCAGGGCGGAGACTAGCACCAGCCAGCAATTGCATTAATTCCGCTTATGCGAAATGACTCCGTAAAAGACTCCGGGAATGGCATGGCACTCTGACAAATGAATCGTCTGCTTGCTTCGGGAGGGACTCCTTGCACGTGGTGCAGTTCAGGAACAAAATTTCGTCCTGACAAACTAGCTTCGACCAAACGAGAAGATCCTTACACAACCTACGTATTGGGTAATGGGTTTTTCTTAAACACTGTTCACGGATAAGTAAGGGTGCTGAATAGCGCTGCCATGAACTTTCGAAATGGAAGATGGAAATCCTTTTGGGTTCTTCTCTGTCCTCGCTGTTTTCCTTTCCGCTTTTTTTTTTGGTTCGCTGAGTACCTGAAGAACCGTCGCACACCTGGCGGGCCACGCAGATCTTTGACGTTGTTCCAGGCCACCCGGAGGTGCGCACAATTCTTCAAGATGGGGAACCACCCTATGAATCCAGAAAGGGCTCCAGAGAAGGGAGTCCTTTCCTCTCACGCCTGGGGAGGGATCCCCGAGGGGAAGCCTCGTCCTGATTGTCCCCGAAAGGAACCCCGAAGGGAATCTCGTTCCTTGTTACCCCTTCAGGGGCCTCCTCCATTTTTTCTTCTCCAGAAGGAACCGAGAGGTGGAACTGCCTGCAACTCGGCAAACACGCCCGCTGCTCGCTCCGGAAGATCCCAGAGTGCCCTGGCAGGAAGCACGTAGCGAAGACGATCCCCCTCGCTGCAACTCTGCCCTTTCTGAGGAGGGCACTAGGAAGCAGCTAAAGGCCGCAGTGGGAAGTCTCCTGAAGATTGCAGACAAGAAACTGATGAGTGGCTGGACCACGGGACAGCTGGCGGGTGCAGCGACCCCCGAGCGTCCATCCACGAATTACTGGGGCAAGCTGCTCGGCATTCCAACAGAAGACCTGGAGTGGCCCCCAACTTTGAAGGACACGAGTACCCTCCCCCTGAAGTGACAAGAGTCGACCCTGCTGTTGTTGTGCTGGGGTTTCCCTTGTAATGCGCCGATACACTGGACTCTGGGGAAGGCGAGCCCGGGCTGTTGCAGGTGCAGGGAACGGGAATCTTTCCCGCACCTGCTAGTCAACTGTGTTGCCCTCCGGCCCTGTGGGGACGTTTTGGAACCACCCTCTGGCTTCCGGTCGGCACCTCCCCCAAGGACGTCTAACGGCTCTCTTAGTGCGGGGCGCCGTGAAGCCAGCCGCAGCCCCAGCAGCGCTTTGCTGCATCCGCACCATCGTGGCCGCCTGGAGCGAAGCCTACGGAGGAAGAAATGGGAGGGACACGCCATCCGGCTCTCAGCTCGCTTCCTGCGGATAGCGGTCGGATGATTCCACCTAGAGATTATTCGGATGGACCTAGCCAGAATCTTGGAACGGATGCAAACTCCTCCAGAAGACAGTGATCCCTTCCAGCCCCTCCCAAGTGTTTTTTGTTTATTTTTATTTATTCTTTTATTTTATTTTTCTTTTTGTTTTTCCTATCCACCTCCGATGCTGAGGTGAGTACAGCCGGTCTGCGTACCGGTGACCCAGCAGGTCCACTGTTGAATTGGCTGTAGTAGGACCTCAAAACACAAATGTTATGAGTTTATTATTAATAAATGCCCCGGCGCTACCGGGTGACAACTCCGGAGGGAACCCTCAAGGAAACCAGTACGGCTTCCTCCTCCTCCGAAGAGAATCCCGAAGGGACGCTTCCGAATTTTCCCTGAAGGGTGCTCTCCGAAGGGAGCGGCGCGCTTCTTTGCACTCTGGAGAGGCATCATCAATCAATCCACTGGCTCCATGGTACGAGACGGAGGGTCCATCAACGAGGGGGGGAGAAGGGGAGGGGAGGGACGGCTCCTTTGCACAACCGGAGGGAAACCTCGAAGGGAAGCGGACTCCTCGATTCCGTTTCCTGGAAGGACCCCGGAGGATCGACTCCCAAATCCCGGCTGCTCGTCGGGGAGTTTGACCGCTGCCAGTGCCGCACCCGAATAGAGGCCGACCAGGGTCATCTTGCAGGGGGGAATTTGAACCCACGGCGCGCTCCATTTCTCTGGCGTCGATTCTTTCCGAGCATTCGAACCCGCGACGCTTGGTGGTGCCACGCGCGGAGACCGCAGCCACGTGGCCTCTGCCGCGGGCCATGTGGTTACGGGAATATTCTTATTCTATCGTAGCGATTGAGTGCTGTTCAAACCGTGAGTTTTTTTTGAAAACTTCCGTCGTTTTCTTATTCAATACAAACTTTCCTTGCCACGTTGTAATACATTACCTGCTTGCTAATCATCATACAAACGTTCATAAACAGATATTCACAAATCTAACGTGTTTTTCATTCATCAGGAAGAACGGCTGCAACTGCCTCTGCTAAGGGTGCGGAAGATGGGAAGAAACTCCACGTCACTTCGTCAGGAGATGCACCAGGAACCAGATGACGATCACGGAGAGCCATGAGGAGACGGTGAACCAAATCAAGACGGCTATGCTAAATTTCTTGGAACAAGCGGTCTTCAGCCAGAATATCCTGGAATCAGATTGGAGCGATACATGCTGGGCGAAACGAGGGTAAGCAGAATTGCGCTTCCCTTACGAGTACTCATCAACAGAGAAGGAAGAGGCAACACAGAAGAGAGAGCTCTGCACTTTGCTCCGAAAGCTGCACCATCATCAGCACGAGAATGCGAAGTGGAGTGACCTGAGATCTTCGGATTTAGAAGATGATGAAGCGTCGAGGGAATTGAGAATTCCTTAGAAGCAGGAGGGGTCCACCGAAAAAAAGGAATAGTCTTCTCGAGCCTGCGGACTTTCCAGTAGCTGCATTGAAAGCAAAAGACTGATCACCGCAAGCAATGGAGAAACATTTGAAAATCCTCACCAAACGATAAAGCAAAGAGAGCTCAAGAGAAGAGGCAATCAGAGATTCTGTAAATCTCCCTCTTTTTAACATTATTCTGCGTACACAAATTTAAACAGCTAATTTAAACAATTAATTTAATTTAAGCAAGCGAAATTCTTCCATAGTTGAATGCCAGGCAGATGGAGTTGATTTTCCGCATTCTGGATGAAATCGTGGGAAGTCACATCAGCAAATGATGTAAATTGGAAACAGTATCATCTTTATTAGAAAGCAGTGATTCTACCACCCAACAGGCAAACAATGCTGCACGTATTTCACATCACTCATGGACCCGTGGAGCATCTAGACTGAGAGATTTCAGATTTTTGAAGTTCCTATACAAATGACCGGAATTTCTTGCAGCTTGTCTTTCTCTGCTGAAGGATTTAAGAGGGAAAATTTCGTTAGGCACTCCTGCACTTCCATCAAAAGTTCCACTTGAATTTACCACTCCCGTTTCAAAAAGGGCCTCTCTTCTCGTCTCATCCTCTTTGATCGTTACAGTCATAATTGGTCTTTGATTCATCGCCCTCCAGGTTTCCGAATAGATTTTGCTTAGATTTTCGGTTGCATTTAAAAAAGCCAAGGCAATCTTGGCTTTTTCTTACAAGCGATGAATAGCTTTGTGACGTATTCTTTAAAATTGCCTTTTTCTCCAAAGCATTCGAGTTCATGTTCTGAAAAAGCAGAGTTGAAGTGCCATAATAATAATCTCTCTAGAGAAGGATATGGAAGGATCTTAAGAATCCCTGGAAGAAGCGAAAAAACAGATGGAGGATGCCCAGGAGAGATATGACTGCCACAACGAAAGCTTATAAAAGAACTCAGAAAAACCGCCAGCAAGGAAGGGAAAAGCAATCGGGAATAAATCGAACATCCCTTCATCAAACAGAAAGTAGTAATCTGCATTCTGGTTTGATATGTGAAAACGAAAAAGACTTGCAGGATTCGTTGTCGAAGCTGCTAGATAACTAGCGGAGATTTGACGGAAATGTTTTTTTTTTCTGTGATCCAGCATTCAGTCCAAAAGCTGGGGCGAAAACCCAATGTGAAATCCACAAGCTAAGCCAATAGTGACGAGTAATAAAGGAGATTCAAGAACTTCGAACTAGCACACTAATAGTACTAGTGAGGAGAATATGACAGAGACGGACTCAAGACGTACTGTTTTAAACTTAAAAAGTATATTCCTAGTGAGCGCCAATACGGTAAAAGCGAGGTTGCCAACTTTGCCACGCAAGAGATTGAGCCAGGATCCAAGAATTCAAAATTGGAATAGTCACAGTCGATACCCAAAGCCCACACTGCAGCCAACAAAACTCAACCGCCTTATATGCCTGCATCATCGACCCACATGCACAACGGAAATTAGACTGACCAAGATGAGTCGTTAACAGCATGCAAATTTGAGCTGCAATCTGGAATTAGAGTGAGGGATCCTGAAAAACCTCCACAGCGTAATGCGAAATAGGACAGTAAATCATTCAGGTTCCATTTGGAAGATACAAGGATCATCTGCAGATGATGCATTCCTTCCGAATTATTTAAGCTGCAGACGCCGTAAATGTTACAAATGTTTTTGGTGACTTTCCAACATCTGCACAGTTCCTGCACTCGCCCTTGGGAAATGGTTTTGCATCCTCCAAGCCAGAGAGATCTGCTTATTGACACCCCTGCCGCTGTTGCAGCTATCATATGGCTAATTTATTGTGCAGATCACTCTCACGGTATGTACACTCGGCTATGCAGCATACTGGCACACACCATTATGCACGTCAAGCGGTCAGCATTCATGAGAGACATCTCTGCTTCATCGATTTGGGCACTCATTATCCCCTATCGTGCCTAGCACTTGGTCGACCACTGTGCCACTCTGCAGCAAAAGTGGAGGACCGTTGCCATGCTGTAGCATGGGCAAGCGTCGAAGCCATACCACTAACGGTCCTTCCGATCACCTATGAAAATCGAGAACGAAACAACCTTGAGAAATCCGCAATGGTACACTCTTAAGAATGCTTATCCTGTACTTTCCAACAGACTTGCAATAGCACAAGTACTCGTTCTTATCTAACACGTCGAAGCGCTCATCAGGCACGAGACAGGAAGGAAACGTGCGATCCATGTCAGCTCGAGTCATTCCTCATGCAAGCGGAGAGGAAGATCCTACGCTATTTTCTCTCCAGAAAGAAAATAGAACCCAGAAATTCGAACCATAGGTCTCGGGAAAATTAGAACTGTCAAGAAGCTTCCACTTTCGTTCTCAAGGAATGCAAAACAGGAAATCCAGCTATCAAAAACCTGCATACCATGCTGACTTTCGTTAAGATGGCCATTAAAATGAGATGGCACGTGATTACCATCCTGCCAAATACTTGCTAAAAAAAAAAAGGGTCGAGATTCAAAGTGAGATACTGTTTTTTCAGTACAAGGGTGGGAGGCAATCACAACAAACATAGCTCAATTTATCAGAAACCCCATAACTCAAGATGCACGGAAGCAGAATATAGCAATCTTGCTGCTGAGATGACTAAAGGAGCCGAGAGCAACAACCTGGCTGCTGGAGTTGGAAATAACGGAAAACCAAGCCAGTTGGGAGATTCCAGCTACTTAGAGCAATGGTACAAACATGTCGCACCATGTGCTAAACTGCCTCCTCAGTTGCTCATTCAAACGACTGTCCATGATCAAAATCTTACTGATGAGATGAGCATCATCAACTTGAATGCAAATACAAGAATGTGAACATTGATCTCTTTGCGCACTTACTGTAACCATCAAAACAATCATATCTGGAAATCGAAAGCAGGAATACAACAAGTTTGAACAAAAATACTTCGAGCAGACAAACTCTTTTCGTTTTCCTCTCTCTTTTGACAACAAGGAATCTCAGGTGATTTTGCGAATCTGCTGACACAGACGTCGGTTAAAGTGACATTTCCAAAGGCAGCAGATCGGAGGCCAAACATTGACTATGAAGTTCCTTGTTGGCTTCTAGAGATCATGGGGATTTAGGATGAACAATCACAACCCAATTGCTCTTGCGCAAGACCAACTTTCTACAAATTCTTCGCCTACCTACTTTATCTCAGCTCGCATCAAGAGCAACACTACAGCTCTGGCCAGCAAAGAAATTCGCGTGGGCATCGAACCAAAAACAAAAAAAAAAATTTCCAACGGCGTCTGAAAGAACCATTCGGGTGCGAATTTTCGAGAACGTTAGCAAACCTTCCGCTACTGACGGGAAACCAGACTCCGGCGACCGGAGGCTCATTGTCTGGTTGCCTGCTCATTCTGAAGTGAAGAGAAAGAACTGCTCTGGTGGAATGATGAAGTGGAATGCAGCAGCAGCTAACTCCAGCCGAAGAGCTTGGGAAACGTGACTGAAGCCACCAACGGCGATCATCAATACAGGAATCGCGAGCGATCCACAAACATTCAGGCCATCCAAAAAGCGAAGAAGCAAACAACCAACGTCAGAAAAACGTCAAGCCTTAAGCCGCGATATGCCTTACCAGACTCTCGACCTTGGAATTACCGGAACCAAAGAGAAGGGAGGCTAAAGTGCCCGGAAGCTCTTAGAGCAAGGATACGAGCATTACGGAAAGCAGAGATACGGAAGTCGAACAAGAAAGATTAGCAGTGGACGGGAAACGCAATCGAAGCAACATTCATGTAGTGGAAGACCAAGTAAGTGGAACCATCTTTTGGTATGCATTGCCGATTCTCCATCTCCTCTGGCTAAATAAGATTTTCGAGACTTGTAGTTCTAGAGGAACAATGAGAGAGAATGGTAAGGAATTTAGGCATTCAGCAGAGCATCAGTTTCAGGAGACGGCCGATTTATCCGACCTTAAATCTTTTTCAGAAATGAGCATCTTTTCCGATGCTCCATGCTATTCTTCAGTTGAAGCACTGCCAGATCACTCCAGTGATCTCGCAACGCATGCAACCACTTTACTCCTTATGAACACATTCTCACTGCCACTGGCTACATAGATACTACATCTTCACCTCTTCTTGTCGTATTTCCTTGTCGGACATTTCGCTTGAATTCCAGCCTCTCGAAACAACTCGGATCACCGAGTGATCGGTCAAGTCCTGTTGAAACCAGCTCATCTCTCTCGACCTCCTATCCATTGTACTGCTGTAACTAAATCACTCATGCCGAATGCACCCATCTCATCTGTCGCCTTCTCGAAACGCCGCTCTCCTGCAATTGAAAGCTCCATCTCGGCCACTTGCCTCTCTCCATCCCTCTCAGCTGCTTGATTGCCTGCGTTACGCATCCTCGCTGGCCGACATGGTTCCCAAAAACAGCACTTGCGCTATCTGCGATATCTATTCTCGAAGACATTTTGCTTCCATGTTTCATCCTGCACTTCCTTCCGCAATTTTCCCAAATCCATTTGCTGTCGTGACTACGCATGCATCTCGCCTCCACTTCCTCCTGCATGCACTTCTCGATCCACCAGCCTTGTCTCCCGAACCATCAACTCCTCCCTTGGATCCCCTACGAATCAACAACGAGTGGCAGTGCTATTCTTCTTCTCATCGTGTGGCCCGTGTACGCCGATCTGCCTGCACATCTCATTTTCCTTCTAGAAGCCTGCTCCCCTTCAGAAATTCCTCGAGCGCATCCGCTTTCATCTCTGACTTCTTCTCCTCCCGTGATGCAAACACCAACTCTTTCCTTCCGTGAATCGATGATTGACCGTTCCACTTCCCCTCCTTTCCTTCCACTTCATCCACCATGCATCTTCCCTGTCCACAATCGTACGCTGCCAGCATTATTTCACGATGAGCATACAGTAGCACCTCCATCGCGAAGCTCCCGTCCTCCCTCCCACCCTTCGCTCTGATACCACCACCATGCGATCCTAGACGACAGGCATCACCACACCCCCTTTGCCTACTGGGCTCACGCACTCACCCTCTCCACCCTTGCAATCCCTCACCCCCTTCAGCTTCTATCCTGTTATTCACCTTGCTTGCGTGTTCCTGCTAAAAAATCCCGTACACTCCTGCTTGCAGGTACATGATGCTTTTCTAAACTCCTCACACAGTCGATGTTGACAGGTTGATGCTGTGCTTGCGTGCGAATGCAACATTCGTACGTTTCCAACGGGTATTACTTCGCAGGCTCCACTAGGGACTCGTAGCTTATGGGGTCTCTTTGAATCAATAGCCCCTCTGAATCCTTTTAAACCATGAGTAAAAACTGCTACCATCCCGCTTTCAATCATTTCATGCAATAACCATTAAAAAGGGAGATTCACCACTTTCGAATGCTGAAATTCCTGATGCGCCTTTGTCACCACCTTCGCTCCTGCCCACCGCATCACAGATCACTTTTGTACTCACCTCCTCATCCTGGCTTACTTGAAAAAACGGGGAATCTGCGAAACCTAAAAGCTGCATCTGCCGATTCCAACGGTCAGGAGAACAAAGCATTTATTGACCATCCATCCATAAGTGGATGGTTGTACATCTACTCCGGACATTTGTTGCATTCCACCGTTATCAGAGATGCCAAGTGCATAAAGAGCCAAGTGCATCGTATTGATCAATTCTGCATGAAACACTGCCTGTCTTTTTTTGGCCACCCGTGGCTCAAAGCTACTGTGACGACCCCTTGGTACACAAAGATCAGATGAAGGCTGATGGAACTGTTTATTGCTGAAACCATTTCTTCTGTTTTGCCTCCCTTCTAATTGGCTTTCTTGTAAGTGAGCGTCCATCCCCACTTGTGGAACACCCTGCGTTCCATCTTTTACATGAAATTTGTGAATAATCCATCCGCCCCAAGTAATGGCTTGCCTCCACGCACGCTTTTCTTAATTTCCATCACCGCTTACTCAGACGTTGATGCTAATGATCTTCCTTGTTCTTCTGCGCTAGCTGATTTTATGTATTGTGTGCTAGGTCCGTACGAAGCTGTAGGAGGTGCCATCCTGCTCCAGAGACGTAGAGGAGCTACTCCGTGCTGAGGACGCTCCTGAGGAATGCTTCTCGTTTCGATTGAGAAGGGTGCTCAAGGGTGCTCGGGTCTTTTCATTCTCCCTTAGCTCCAAGAAGGACTTTCTCGAGCAGGGAAGACTTCCGGAAAACGCTGGCCGGCTCCAAGAAATATCAAAGCTCTTGCTCTGGCTCTGGAGGAGCAACTTTCCTACGATCGCCGTGCCCGAGGCGTCTCTCCGAAGCAGAGGGAAACATCAGGAACAGCGGACGAATCGAATCTGGGAGCGAGAATATCGCAAGCTTCTTCTCGCGCGATGCCTGAAGGCCCGAGGATACGATGGGATCGAGGCAGCTCGACGGCATAGTTCTCCCAAGGGTGAAAAGAAAGGTACGCATCAGTCCACCATCCTGGAACCACTGCCGAGAAAACAGAATTCCTCAAAGTCGCAAATTCTCGTTGTCCGAAGTGTCACGTCGATCGAAACATATAGAATGATCCATGGAACCATGGGCAGCATCCAGCGGAGGAATGGAGAGCAGCAACAGTCGGGTAGGGTTGCTGACTCTGTAGCTACGGATGGGGTGGGAAAGCTCTCGAACAATACCTACCTGCAGCAAGACCGCCGTTCCGAAACGTCCGCCGACCTCCCATGGAGCAAAAAAAAAAAATTCTTGAATGCTCGAAAGTGGAGGCGATTGCGAAGGTTCGGGAGACGACAGCAGGACGCACGCTGCCTCCGCAGCGGCTGGAAGGAGAAGCATTCGCAATCCCGATGGCGCGTAATTCGCTTCAGGGATGCATCTGTGGAATGCTCGACCCCGCGGACGATGACCACTACCCAGAGGTGCTGCTTGCTGTGCCTCGGCAGCCTGACGCGGACCAATCGCTCCGGTGCGCACGCGTTTCTCGTTTCCCGACGGCGCCCGCGCGTTTTCAGCGGCACCACCGAATGCCACGCCAGTCCCAACGCGGGGTGCACGCCATGGCGACCCGACGGAGAGCCTGCAGCTCATGCGCGAAGCCTCCACCTTCCCACCGAACGTTGCCGAACCCATGATTCCCATTATTCCACCACAAAGATGAATGTCTGGAAAAGGTCCTTCGCCATCCTCATGACCATTTTGTCCGTTTTCCGAGTGAGAGATTACGTGCGTTTCATCGTGGCAGTGTTCTAGGCTCCATCGCTGAAGACAACGCTCAGGAGTAGGCGCACGTGCTTCGCCGCATTCGAGGAAACAGCTGAGCGGCAGTTTCTGACGCTGCAAATCCCTGCTCCACCCCTGCAATTAAGTGTTTCTCCTCCCCACTTCCCAACTTTCCTCACCTTTGTCGTTCGAAACCATCAAGAGCGCCTGAGCTCGCTCTGACCTGGGAGGTGCGCGCGGGACTCATTCCTGCGGAAAAAAACACGGACGCAGCAGCACCTGAGTGGCACAACACCGCAACCCAGTAGAGGCACCATCCAAAGATAAATCCAGCGCGCCAGCCGACGAAAGTGCATACGCGGCACGCAGCGCCTCTCCTCACAGCAAAGCTCCACCCGTTCTCATGACGGGAGCCTGTCCACACCAAAAGGCTCACTCCCTTCCTGACTGGAAGTGAAAAGCGTCCGTCCACCTCGAAAGGAGCACGTCCTCACACCACCCCAGACGACGACTCCCCAACCACCTGCCCAGGTAGGCCTCTTCCTTGCATCCTTCCATCTATCCGGAGCGTTCCGTTGCTTCTTCTCCTTCGGGAAGAACTCCGTCACCGGGATGGTCGTCGGAGCGGCCTTTGTGAGAGATAGCCATGGTCTCGCAGCAACTGCTCCTACGCTCCCTTCAGCAGTCACTCCGCGTCCGTGGAAGCTCCAAAGTGCGTCCCAAGCGGATTGTGTTTGTGTTGGCAGGAAACGCCTGGACTGTGGGTGGTAGCCGGTCGTTGTGAGACTTCGCTGCACCATGCGTTCTGGGCAGAGTGGGAAGGGGTCTTGCAGCGTGCTAGTGTCTTTGTCGAGCACTTGGCCTGACCAACACATCAGTCCGTGACCACCCCAGTAGTTGCTGCCATCGTCGAGCGGTTTCGGTGGCTGCTAACCTTGCACTCGACTCGACAGCTCGCATTCTCCCAGCTTTGCTGATTCGAATGTGCACCATAGAAGTGCCGCTGTGACGAGACCCATTGGTTTGCAGTCCCCGTGCAGTTCTTCGGCACAAGTGAGAAAGCACAGCCTTGCCGAGTGCCATGCCCACGGTTACTTGCGTAGAGCGGCGCGCCTCCTGCTGACCTGCGTCGTTACGGGACGGGCGCGTCACAGCACGTGCATGGGCGATGCGAAGGCGTGGCGGCACCCAGTCCGCACGGAATCGTTCGGTGATACCGCCACGATTCGCCCTTCTCCCTGCTGTGATCGCGCGGCTGGAAAATTTTGATGCTGGGCAAACCCAACCATCGACTCGAAAGACGGCACACTGGCTACGGCTTGTGCATGACAGCACAGCCTGTGTGTGCTCAATGCATGTTTCCCAAAGGAATGCCACCACGCGGTTGCAGTTGCTACTGGGTCCGCACCCAAATGCACCAGCAGCGTACTCCTGCTGGAAGAACTCAGGGATATCACGACAAGCGGCGCGCAGCGCCCACTTTTGCCGAGTATTCGAACCGGCGACGCTTGGCACCACGTACGGAAACCACAACCCCACAGTCTCAGACGCGGACCGCGGCTGGAACAAGAGCGCGAGGCAGTCATCCATTCCTCGCCGCAGTCCTTCTTCCCTTCTCCGACGTTGCAGCTTCACCGTCTGCTGAGGCGTTTCCTTTGCTGCCTGCTTGAGGGACGCCCACACGGACGTCCCTCAGTGTCCTTCGTATCAGTTCATGTGGAACGTCCCTCATGGAGTTGAATTCTTGCGAATAATTTCTCGTTCGTCACGTACGAGCCGTTCTTTCTCCGGATTCAAGGTGAACTACGCCACTTTGAAGCTCCCATCCACTTCGGTACGCGCGTGTTGGCCTCAAGAACGAAGACACAAGCAGCATTTCCCTCCTCCCACTATGGAGGAAGGGCGTGCATGCATCCCGACCGTCAGTGCGTCACCAACGAGTCCACAGCGGCTGAAGAAACACCAGCGTCTGACTGATGTGGCATCAAGTCTTTGGAACACAGTTGACCCCGAAGCGCTGAACACTCGCTTCCATCGCAGCTCACTCCAATGCAGAAATAGAGCACAGAACTCTGTTTTTCTATTCATGGCTTCTTCTCATATTCTTCTCCATCAATTTATCACTAGGAATCTCATGATCGTGCTAGATACGATGGACTATCGTTATCAAAGCATTGTTTTGTCTCCACTGCCTTCCCTAGTCATAAATGCATCCTCCACCACATCCACCACACCAGCGCGGTGGGAGATTCGTTTTCGCTCAGCAAACATTCCCGAAAAGTTGCATTTCGACCCCACTGCCATCGAAAATTAATTCTTCACATCCGACATCAGAGTCGCAGTTCACTTTGCGCTTTCTTGGTTACAGCTTCCAGTAGTTCTCTCGGAAGGCAAGCAGAAATTACTTCTACAGAATCGAAACAGACATATACGAGTACTGGAGAGAGCAAGTTCTTCTCATGCGATCATACGGTAAGCAGAATTTTCTAGCACGTCTCACGAAGACCAGATCATGTAGCTTACTTTCCCAATTGTTTTCCTGTCTACTATCTATACGAGAGCATCCAAGTCTCTTCGCAAGCAGATGATTTTCTTATCTATACCTACACTGAACTATCCCATTCATCTGCAAGGAAGCATTACTGATGCCAGCTCCACTGCTCCGTTCGTGTCCAACGTCTGGAAAAGAAATAGCAGCTTCCATACCAACGCAAGCATTGTGAAAATCCACACAGCTCCTCCTAATAATTAACTCAAGGTGAAGATTGATGAAGAAAGTCTCAGTATGTTTCATGAATAAATACGGTGCATGCCCTCTTTCTGTTACGTTAGCAACCTATTAATGGAGAAATTTTCGGCGTAAGCAAAATGCTACCACAAAAACTGATTTTTGATGTTTTGGAAAAGAAACCAGAAAAACGATCCTCGTTGCCGAGGGTGTTTCCAAGCTGCGTAGTCTGAACTTGTTAAAGATTCGGAGGAATGTCTTCAATGGTGGACGCTTGCCGGGTCAGAATTCGATGGAAGCGGTCCGCAGACTCACTTCATCGGTCGTACCGCCATTTTTTTTCTCCCCTTGGAAAATCATAGAACGAGTACGGAAGAGAAAAAAAAAAAAAAGAAGTGCGTAATTGAAAGTTCGGAACGATATCCTGACTTAAGAAGGTACTGGGACCTTAGCGTGAATTTCTTTTATACTTCTCATGTGAAACAGGATTGATCTCCGCGAATGTGATATCTTGAGATATTTTCTCCGAAACGGAAATCTCGCGAAAAGAGAAACTCAGGGAAACCGAATTTGGCTTCAGTTGTGGAAGAAAAGGGGAACGTCAAGCAAATAAGGAAAATGCTTGCTGCAGGGTGATCCACGGAAGAAAATCCTGTCCCAAATCCTGACCAGGTGGACGAAGAGAAAGCAAACGTGTTGTTACCAAGCGTTTTTTGAAGCAGATTCGAAATTGGTCACGTTCTTGGAATTTCCTTCCGTTTCATTTGTTGACTTTCAAATCCCGAAGCATGGATCAGACCATCTAGAAAGATCTTGGAATTCTGGATTTCGGTACTCATTCGCAACCTACACTTCAAAGCCACCTTTTCGGGTACCGATTTAGGATTGTGAAAATTTGCATGTCTGCAGCACTTGTGCTTGCAAGCAACCTTTCTTCAGTCGCAGAAAGGTGAAAAAGTATTTCGTATTTAGCATGATGCGAGAAGAAAAAGGTTTGCCATCATTGAAAATAAACAAGTAAACTAGCTATGGAATCTGCAAAACAGCTGTAGAGTTGCAGTGAACGATTTCTTTCTGAAAGTAAACAAAGGTCAATGGATCGTTTTCCTTACTAGTAGAAAATAAAGCTTCCCTTGGTAGCTGGGAAGAACTCTAAAGCAAAAGTTGGTGTTTTAGCACAAAAAGTGTAAGAATCGCTGAAGCAGCCACATGGAAATTTTTTCGATGATGAGGAAGCAAACATGTCAGGATCAAGAGAACGTTCGCTCTTATTGTAAATAAACTATGAATTCAGCTGGAAAAAAAACGAAAAACTGCAACGCATTCCAAATCAAACATTATTGCATCATCGAAAAACACTACAGTGTTTCCTGGTTGCTGGTTGCCAGCTTTTCCAAGTGGCCACTTTACAGTTTCTCGTGTGACATTCATACGCTTGGTGATTCGGCCCCTTATTTGAATACAGCAAGAATCGAGTCAGCGTTTAGTTCTTCAGGTCAAACCGTTTCCTAGGTCAACAATGACCGTGTTGTTTTTTATTGCTGAATTATGCAAGTTTACTATATTGTCCCTTGCATCATTTGATTATGTTAAGTCCAAAACAAAGTGAGGAGGACAGCCACGCAAGTTTTGGAAAACCAAGCTAGAAGGACATCATGTCAGCGCCTGTAAAAGAAAATTTCAACAACACGGCATCAAGATTAAGATGGCTTGCGTCCAGAAAGCTGAAAGTAGAGCCCAAGTCTCAAAAGCTGGTAAACACAGTTCACAAGAAATCCCTCACTAATGAGAACAGAGCATTGCCATTGGACTTTCGTAAGCAACTTTCGGTGAAGAGAAAACTCACGTTCAGACTCCAAAACGAAATACAGTCTTTACAAGAAGTCAGTAATTTTCTTCAAGAAGTGATTACAAAAATGAGGTATTTGGTTTAAGCATTTTTTTTACTATGATCTCTGTGTTCAGTTGAAACATACCACTTCATTACCATAATAACAAAACTCGACATTTCCAAAGAAAAGACTGCTTTTTCCATAAGCACTTACATGCATGCATTATCTGTGTATACGCTACCGGATAAAACAAACCTAGCATATAGCATATACTTGTATATGGAGATAAGTATGTAAGCGCATGTATTCAGCTATTGGTGATGCACTTGAAGATTTTGATTTTCGCACTTGATTCGAAGATTCTGCGAATTCTTTTACATAATTTTTCCTAGTGCTTTGTGAAATGAATAGAAGTGGTCAGAATAAAGTAACTTTAAAAAATAACCACCTAACTTTATGGACTGTTTTTGTCTATTTCAATGCATGCTAAAGCGAATTTTGTTCAAGAAGAAAGAATACTTCGTATCAGTGCCATAAAGTTGCTCAGAAAAATTCTACTTAGTTAAAATATGGTAATGTGAAAGAGAAATAAAATGTTCAAATAGGTATTACCTGTCGAATATTGAATGATATACTAATATTTTCTCTTCAACTGTTAAATGGAAAGGCAATTTTAAGATGTCTCTTCAGAGAGGAAAATACGACATTCTTCATAAAATTGGAGTACGAAATGACAAAGTGGTTTCATGATAAGAAACAGATCACTCAAAACTTGCATCTCTGCAGGAAAGGTATCCAAGTAATCGAAGATAGATTTTATTTGATTTATCGTAAAGAAGAACAAATCTTAATGAATGAAATTAAAGAGAAAAAGGAACATCTAGATGCATTAAATTCTATTTTGGACAAGTACAGGCATCAAAAGTAAGTTGAAAGTTCAAAGGAATAATATGTTCTCCATGAGTCCCAATATTTTATTGTACAATAGCATTCGAAAACCGAGTATACAAATAAAAAAATAGAATAGGGAAGACTCCACATTCTTATCCTGAAAATGGAAAGCTGATAAATGCTTGCTGTTTTTACATTTGGTTACGCTTTTGTTCGATTTTACGTGTTAAAGTTCGAAGACTGTTCAGTTTGGACTTTTGTATCATCAATGGAAAACTTATTTAACAGTACCTTCCTTAACTGAGCGGAAACGCTATCAAGGAAATCAAAAATGAACTTGGTAAACCTCCTTCATTTGGATTTATGATTTCCCGGTTAAGCCTATACTGTACTCACCAGCCTGAAATTGGAAGTGTTGGAAGTGAATGAATATTTTGAATGTAGGTAAAGGAAGTAAATAACGATAAATATAAATTAGATAAAGAAGAGCTGTAGGTTTCTTGAAATTGTGATATGACACTCTTAAAAAAGCATTTGTTCGACTGAACTCGTTTTGCGTAGATACGGGAAGAGTAGATTGCAATTTTATCCGCTGGCGATAATGTGAAAAAGTGTTTCGTATTTTGCATGATGCGAGATGAAGACTAATATTTAATGAATTACATTTTAGCATAGCGATAGCAGAGCCTGAAAACAGGTGTGAATATTTTCAAGAAATTTCTAATAGTATACCCATGGTTGCGAAAATGGTCGTAGAGAAACATTTTGGCAAGCATTTATGATGCAAGCATAATAAATACATTGGTAATGATATTGGCGTTATTTTGGGGATTGGTTTAATATGAATTGAAATTTTTAATTATTTTGATTGTGAACAAATGTACGGTAATGCACAATTTGAAGTTTCATTTTTGAGCATGAATTGGATGAATGCTTGGTTGGAATCCAGATAGTAACACTATGATGTTTCCCAGCATTCGTGTTGCAATTCTTGTTTTCCATGTTAACACAGTGCTTTCGGTTGCTCTCAATGAGGATCCGTAGATATTACCCGATCCTAGAACATTGGAATAGGTATACAAGTAACTTTGTTGAATTGTTAGCTTTGCAACATTCATTAGCCATTGCTGTTGTTTGTAATGGCTAGCGGATGTCACTTCTGTATAAAGTAAATTTTTGTTCGTCTGCATTTTAATCTACTTGAATGATGTTTGAAGCAACAAATGTGTCATGTATTTAGTCATGCACCAACCAATATGCTGATGACCATTTTGACACTTTACATTTCTTGAATCATATTTGTTGAAAATGAAAAAGCGGTTCTCATCGATATTATTGACACAATGGCATTAACTTCCGCATCAAATAGAGTTGGTTTTCTTTTAGTTTTTGATTCATATTTGATGTTTCATCAGGTATAACAGAAAACACTTTTTGTTCATTCTTTACTGTATTCAGGTGAACACAATTGTATGACCACTCCAAGGAGTGCTGCACATATTTGGAAGCTTGTTCACAGCCTGTGATCAAGGAATGGAACACAATGCACCAACTGTTCATAACCCATTTCATATATGTACATGGGCCAAACCAAGGTTCCTAGAGCAGTCTGAATCTGTGTGGACTGACACAGTTGGCATGGCAGTCTTCACTTGGTGACATATGTTTATAGTTTTTGTTGCATGTTTCACCAAAACAGCAATGGTTTAGTCATTCATTTCCATGTCCCAAAGAAATGCATTTAACTTCAAATATTATTTGCCCTAAACATTGCCAAACCAGTATGTTAAAGCTAACCACATTCAAACAGAAAGAACTTCAAGCAAGCAAAACTTGAGCACCTCTCTTAACAAGAGGCTTTATTTTTACAAGGGTGAGATCACAAATTTTTAACCCAGTGCAAAGTAGATTGAAGACTACTAAGTTACTTAAAATGCGTACCTTTGTAATGATTAGTCTGGTTGCCAAGTAACAAATATACAGTCTAGTGAACGATTTCACTGTAATGCTTATAATTTCCTATTTGCATTCATGTCAGCTATGAAAAACGCATTTTGGGAAAACAAACCTAACAACTCTTCATGCAAGAGATACACATAGTGTATACAACACTAATTATTTATGATTTCATATAGCAAGATTTTTTCTTTTTCTGCCATTAGTTCATTGCTTTGTGAACTTTTACTTCTTGGAATGTTTAATGGTGACACCTCTTTGCATGACAGAATGAAAAAGTTTTAATGTCTTGTGATAATCAAGTGTACAGATGCATCTTAATGGCAGCACAACTCAAAACTACTTCCCAAAATAAAGAAAAGTTGTTACCAAAAAAACATTTTAAACTAAAAAATTACTAAAAAGCATTAAGGTTTTACTCATAAAAATCAGTTTAGACAGCACCCAATCAGTTACATTAAGAAAATCTAAATTGATTTTGCATCTCTGAAAACTATTCATTAAAATGCACAAAAGTTTGCTTAATTGACAAACATTGCACTTCATGACTTCTCCAAGAAAACATTTTCCTTTTTATTTTGATGTTCTTAGCATGTTGCAGGAAATGTGGTAATTTCTATGATAAATAGGAATTAAATCTGTTTTGCACCATTAGCACAAGAGCCAGTTTTGTGCATCAGGAAATCAATCTGTTAATTGGTTTTCTTTTTTCCTCACACGAGATCTTACTCACTGAGGCTTACAGGAGAACATGTTTTACTCATCTTCATTTCTAGTATGTATGCATGCACTAACAATTAATTTTGATAGCCATCACTGCAATCAGTACTAAATGAAGTACAGAATTGCTGCCGAATTCCGAGAACGAAACTGCATATCTGAAAAACTAGGGAGGTTTATTCTCTCTGATCACATATACCGCGAAAGATTCTGTTGCAAAATCCATACAAAGTACTTAAGCAAATAAATCTTAAAAGTGTATCGTGTGAAAACTAGTCCCAATTCTTTTACACTCAACTCCTAGGATAATATTAATGCTCATAATGTAACGTTTTTAAAAACTGTCATCTACAGTGTTCCATTTTTTTCAAAGAATAAAAAATAGTTATTAAGGATAAGGGAAATTCCGTGAGTACAACTCAAACACTTGTATAGCTAAAATATAGTTATGTATTTACTGTATTTCCAAATCTAATTTTTGTAATCATAAATAATCCATTTATTACAAAACAATTAACTGTCATTAAGATAACTCGTCCTTCACCTCAATGATATTCTCATAGATTATTTAAAATTTTGGTAGAACTATCCTTTTCAACACATGGATTTTGTTGGTACTTAAGTGTATACATTACTCTCTATAGTTATCCACTTTCAATTATAGTTCTCTCCACTGCACTAGTTATCTGGAAAGGAAATTACCAATTTTATACGGAAGGCTTTCAACTAACCTTATTATGAACATAATTCTCACATAAATAACACCAAACTGAGAGATCTGAATAACTTAATGTAATGCAATGACCCGTAGTTGCATAATGTTGTAGCATATGCCCATGTACATAACGACTACAACATACAGTGTAACAACTTAAACACAACCAATTTTCACTTGCTGATCCACATAATGAACAAATATCATGTCTATTTATTTGAATATTCGGAATAGTCTGGACTTGTTCCAAATGAGGACACCATGGCAGTGGTACAACAACATGCAAGGCTTCACACAAATCTTCTATTTTATATGCCAACTATTAAAAAAATTAACAGCAAATTCACTATGCTCACCTGATACTTTCTCTTGCATAACATTTGCATCATGACCCATTTTAAGCATGCTAAAATCACTGCTCAATTCCATTTCTCCACCATAATCTTCCTGTGAAGGTAAAGACTCATAGAGTCCAAGAGCACATTTTTCTTCAGGAAGAAGAACTTGGAAGGCAAGAGAATTCCAAAAATTTTTTTGCACAGAAATCACTTGTTGTATAGAATGTGCAGCTGATTCAGATAATCGACTACATGCACTGAGCATACAGCATGGATCACCAAGTAGTACTTTGGTACACAAAGTTAACGCTAAAGCTGTTGATGTTAGATTGTACCCTCCTTCCAAGGCCAAAATTATTCGTGAATTTGCTAAAGAAGCTATTAAGTGAGTAAAATGTGCAAAGGCTTCAGGAGTAACTTTGCATCCTCCAAGAGGATCACCTTGTGCAGCATCAAAGCCTGCACAAACTAATATAAGTTCAGGATTATACTGATAACTGATTGGCAAAATGACATGAAAGAAGGCTGCCAAATAATCTGCATCACCCATATTACGCTACAGATAAAAAGAATCCATAGTGAATGCACAATGAATAATTAGAACAATAAAGTAAGCAAAAATAAATTTACAATGATTTTGATTTAGCAAACACGTGCCTTGTTCCAAGGAATATTAACAGTAAATCCTTTTCCAGCTCCTGTACCTATAAACTCATGACTAGCATCTTCACTAAAAGGGAAAAAACGTCCATGATCATAACGATGAATTGATATATACAAAACATGAGGATCATCTTGAAATATATGTTGAATTCCATTGCCATGATGAATATCCCAGTCTAATATTAAAATCCTACTCAATATTAAAATAAAGAACAGATCCAAATAAAATCAATGCCATACCTTTGCAAGTGATATACCTTGAGTGCATACTTGGCAGCAATAGCCACGTTATTGAAAATACAAAATCCACAGGGTTTATCTACTTCAGCATGATGTCCGGGAGGTCGAATAACTGCTACACCACTTCGTGAATGACCACTCAACACATGGTCTACCGTTTGCAACAAACCACCAACTGCCACTGCAGCACAGAATCCAGTTTGGGGACACAAATACACAGACTGATATTGTTTTTCCAAATCAGCCAAACTCTCAACTGGAATTGTTGATAATTTATCAATCTCATTAAGCAAAGATTCCGAGTGTGCCAACAAAATCTCAGTTTTGGAAGCTACTCTGGGACTCAGCAGTTCACATCTACTTTTGATTTTATATGTGTCAAAAAAAGTTTGTATGGCAGAAAGTCTTTCTGGTCTTTCCGGATGATTTCTGAAAAATTATTGTCATCATTAGAGTTTCCAATTATACTCACGCGGAAGTAAGACTGGAGTGTTTCATCAAAGACTCGTCAAAATACAAACAAACTCGAGTAGATGGGACTGACAAATCAGTATCTAACAAAACACAATAAACTTTCATTAGGGAGGCTTACTACCATTTATGATCCTGGTTAAACAAGCTGCCAGCTTTTGATTTAATTCATCAGAATGAACAGGATAATAATCTCTAGTGGGAAATTTATTACGAGGCAAATCCTTGGGAGGGCAAAATTTAATGCTAGGGTAATGATAAGGTAGATCTTGTAGTTGCAGAGAAGAAAGACATTTATGGAGATTCAAACACTGCCAATACGAAAGATGACTATATACTGCATTCAAAATGCTTTCCTGAATACTATTTCCAAAATAGTTTGAGTCTACCGTGCTGTAAATACCTTTTTGAAGGTGGTGGCAATTGTCCTAATGGGACACAAGGATCACCAAGCAGTGCACGCAAGCTGAGAGCAGCACTTTCTTTTAATGATTGCAGCAAATAACCTCCCTACCAGCAATCATTACATTCATGGCATCATACTTACCTCTAGTATCAAAGCAACATGACCCTTGGCCAATGGCATGAGCAATGTTGTGAAATGAGCAAAGCAAATAGGTGTGACACACATATCTCCCTGTGACAAAAGATAGCCATAAATAATGCTAAATTACATTACAAAAATCACATGCACGTGACATTGCTTCTATACTTCTTTACAAAAAAGTCAATAATGAAACAAACACTATTTGCAACTTAATTAAATATCTCAAATGCTTGTGGTATTCAATCTTTTAAGTTTAGATGAAGATCCTGTTTGAAACACTGAACATCATCAACTTACATGAGGGAATTATTTTTTTCTGTTAGACACTCTCAATAAGAGTGATACAAACAAACTGTTACTTTAATGAAAAGGGTCTTAATGTATTAATATACATTTGTAAATATGAACACAATGGGGAACATTCATTCTTCTTTCTGGAATCTCAACTGAAAACTTTCTCTCCACCTTTTGAAGACAATTAGCAGTTGTTTCATGCTTTATTTCTTCACTTGATACATTTGTTACATCTGAAAAGTTGTACACTGTATTTAAGATAATAAATAACATTATCTTGAGTAAATATCTTTTCTTCAATCTTTGGTGTTCTGGATTTTGAAGTGCAGGATCTTCCATTAAATGTTCAACAATTTACCAAATGTACAATTTCAAAAATCAAATTTTTTTTTAATATATTCTTATTAGTTTCATTTCACATGCATGCAACCATAATATGTAACAACAAGGTCAAACACTCAAACATTTAAGAAGATTTACCTTTCATATTTAATTGCTAACTATAGTTGAAATACTTATGGGCCACTTGCTTAAACAAAACATATGGCATTGTACATGGAACTGTGCATTCATGAGTGCCTTTTCCCAGAGTTCAAAACATATAAAAGCACTTCATAAAGAATTTAACATTTGGTACTATTAATAAGAAAACCCACAATGGAAATTTTTTGTTAAACTCTTTTTGCAAAGAAAAGCTTTTCTAATTCACTTGTTTATTATAATTTTAAATCATATTGTATACAGCTTCAGTTGCATTCAACATAAATGTAGTCAACACGCATTTTGCTGTAGATGCTACACACCTTTGACTCAATCTCTTAAATCTTTATTTTCTTCATGTAAGCAGCAAATTAAATGCTCAATTTAGAATTACAATTTATTTCAGCTGCTAACTGCATAGCACAGTTGTGAAATACCTTGGATAACTAACGGTTTTTGTATTATTACAGAATGCAGCTACTTATGACAACTAATTTTTCATAATGCAACGTATCTTAACCTCATTTTCCATGGCATTTTATGCTGGAAGTAGATCTCAATTTCCTGAATTCTCAATTTACTCTTAATTTTTTCATTCTCTATTTTTAATCAACGTGGATTGTACATGTTTTTAGACAGAACTCTTTGGAAATTAATTGGACAGAATTAATAGAATGGAATGCAACTAAGCAATATGTTACATATTTCCCATTGTTTTGCATTTGTCAGAAAATCTACACATTGGAAAAAACAAACTGATTACGAAAAAAACTTCCAATTAATCAAAAAAAAACGGCAAAGCTCAAGTTTAGGCTCAATAACAAAAATATGCAAAGAATGAAGGAAATTTTGTAAAAACAATCACAGAGAAAAACTTAAAAGGCTTAATTAAAATAACCAGCTATTTTCACTCCTGTTCTGAATTAAATGTCATCCAAAATTCTGATTCATTTTAAAAGCAGCCCACTGAGAGAGAAACTTTATGTTTTAATGAATAGCAAATAATTGTTCCCCACAGAATAAACTTGAATGAATTATACGCAATTTTTTGTATTACTTTTTAAAACCAATTTTCAACCTTTAAATACAATTTTATGTGAAAAGTATGCTTTATATTCTTGAAATGCTAGAACTACTTACAATATAAGCTAAACTTAACTGCCATGGCATTAAAAAAATATACACATTGCGAGCATCAAATACACACTAAAGTTGAAAATTCTGTATTAAAAACAGTTTAATGTAGCTCATGGAATCTGCACTACAAGTGAAGAATTTTAGTTTCTTAAATTTGAATGTGTGTATATATATGTACACACAAAGAGAGAGAAGGGAATGGATTTTATTCTTAGAAACACTTTTGCATTGATTGCATGGAAATTTTTCGAAATTCGGGATAAAAATTAAAAATCATGCAATTTAAGGAAGCACTTTGTATACAGCAAAGATGAATTCTTGAGGGACTTATGAATGATGAAGATATCCTTACTAATATGACAGAAATGCATATGTTAGATTTAGGAGTTAATTATGCTTTGGCTGTTAATAATTTCACATATGCTTTACTATTAATTTATGGAATAATATAAAGAGAGACTTCAAGAAGTGTGAATAAGTGGGATATGATTTTAATTATAATAAAAAATTTGAATTGGTAATTGCTAGAAAATTTTGTTAATTACATGCCAGAAGTTGTGGTCAAACATAAGAGTTGGATTAATGTTGATTCAATGGAAATAAAAGGTATATAAGTGTTATAAATATTTAAGTTATTGTTTACAAAGTAGAATTACTATGGATAACTAGGCAAATTTATCTTCACAAATGACACCAAGATTGATTCATTTTGTCCTAACAATTTGTACGCATTTAATTTTTTTAAAAAAACTGAAACATTCGAATTTCAATTAAATTTTAAACACACTCCACTTTAAAGCAAATGCAAACATAGTTATGATTACACTTCACTACATAATCTCCACTTGACTAATTTTTGTGTGTAAACTGGTTTTGTGTACATTACAAAAATCATACCTCGAAACACCCTAATGCAGCATCATACCCAGCAGACACCAGGATTAAATCAGGCTGAAACTGAAATATAATGGTACTTAGAATTTAATACCAAAACAGGGCAACACACTTCATAAGCGACAGGCAATAATAATTGATGGAAGATGGCTAAATAATCTTCATTATGGAGATTAAACTGATTTAGTGGGATATTGAAATTAAAGCCAACACCTGCATCAACTCCCACAAAATCAAAATCTGATTCACGAAGATGGGGCCAAAACTTTGCATGCTCATAACGGTGAATGGAAAAATACAACACTCTATAGAATAAACAATAAAAATTAATATAACGAGAATATAATGCTATTCTTCTTTGTATTCAATACCTAGGATCTGAATAAAACATCTGCTGAGTAGCTTGTCCATGATGGACATCCCAGTCAACAATAAGAATTTTCTTAGCTTTTCCTGAATCAAGTGCAAACTGAGCAGCCAGTGACACATTATTGAAATAGCAATAGCCACAAAATTGGTCACGCATAGCATGATGGCCTGGTGGTCTACAAAGAAATGAGTATGAATGAACATATGCTCATCAGGACATACCTCACAAGGGCCATTCCATTCTGAATGTCTCCATCTAATATATGTTTTACCAACTTTACACAAGAACCAGCAGCCAGCAGTGCAGATTCCAGGGTTTTCTACAAATAAAATAACATGGAATGTAACCTGACTACTGTTTGAAAGAAAGGAATGAAAAGACAGTACAGGAAAGTAGTTAAGACTTTCCTCTAGGAAATCCTATACATAGATTTTGATTTGCCAAAAACCATTTTCCAAGTTCGGAATTCATTTGATACGAAATAAATAACTTAAAAAATAGCTGAGTTCCACACGTAAGCATTATTCTAATGTACACGGTTGTAATTGATCCCAAGATAAAAATCCTCATAAAAAGAAGTGAAAACTGTTAGGCAGGAATACTGAGGGCAAGCAATACATTTGATGCCAATGACTGCATGCATTAAAAACTACTTGGTGAAATAAGCATGCTGAATAAGGAAGAGCTGACAAAAGCAGTTTTTAAAATCCCTGATGCAATTTAAATACATAAATATTTTATAACTGTAAAAAGACCAAAATATGAATAAAATGCTCCTGTGTATAGCATTAGCAATTACTGGATATAACGAGCATTGCGAGTCCTCACAATACAGAGCAGAAACTTGTACAGTAAATTTCAGCATATAAATAAAAAAATAAAATAAAATGAATGCAAATTATGACATTTACTATTTTTCCAACTAGTGATTAAATGAATGCAGCTAAATTTGTAAATCACTGATCAGTGAAGTGCTCTGAGGCTTTTAAACACAAATAAAAATATCATTTAAATTTTCATTCTAAAGAATATTTTTTTGCTATATTTTTTACTGTATTGAAATACTCTTCGTTTCTCGATTCTGAAATTCAAGTTGGAAAACAATGAGAGAATCTAAGGAGCTTTGACATTAAAACAAGATGCATGAACTCACATGCATTAACAGAACCCTTCAATGTGGAAGGATCCTCTGAATGAATCAGAACCAAAAATTCAGCTGCAATTCTAAGGTTTTATGGAAAACAAACTGGTGAAATGAAATGCAGAATAATGCAGCAGAATCATGAATGTAAACCATCTATTGCAAATTGCTATTTTAAAGAAACAAGGAGAAAACTAAACATTTGCTGAAATCATATTGGCATTTTATTTCTACACCTGAACTGTAATGTCAATGATCTCTTTGTCAATGAAGTTCAACTAATTGTGCTAAACTGGATTGAAAACTCTCTCCCTTATTTTGCAGTTGTTTAGTTTATTAGTGGTTTGCAATGTATTATTCTCAAACAGTAAAAGCATCCTTCTATAAATACATTAACGATCCTAAATTAATTGTTCATCTGTAATTGGTTTTCCAGTGTTGTATTATTAAGAATTTCAGAGCATTAAAGGTGACAATGGAATGGAACTTGCTGAGGGCTCAAGAGACTATGCTACCTTGCTTACATTTCATGCATTTCAGATACAAAAAACTGGCATAAAAGTACTGGATACAAAGAGTACAATTCACAACTAGAATGTAACCAACAATTTCATGGAGGGCAGTGGACTTCACTTAAAAGCATTAATTACATTTAGATCCACCATTTTGGGATCAAAAAGATGTGACAGCATGTAATCACGCTTTAAACTCAACAATCGTGAAAAATGAACTTGTGAAATAGACTGAAACTCATACAAGTTCAAAGAGCAAATTATCCAAAACAATGATTTACAAGTTTTGTGAAACTCTAACATGGCATTTTAATTGATTAATTAAAATTGGGGTTAACCATAATCAGCTACTTAAGAACAAATGTTAATGAGCATAATAATGGCGATCATTCACAGAATACAGAGTTGCTGAAACGGGAATCTCTAGTCTAATACACCACTGTTGGTATATGCAACATAAACGGAAGTCTATACAGTAATTCATTCCCTGTCCACATAAACATGCTTCAACTGAATGCTGACTCGGTTACATATAGACAGACCAAATGAACAACAGTGAAATATCTATAAGAATTATAATACATATTTAAGCAATTAAGATTAGCACTTAAACATGCAAATAACGCAAAGTCGTCAGTTCTTATCCGTTTTTTTTTTCCCCAAAAAAAAAATCAAACTTGACACCTTGAAAAGTACGTAATTTATGGGTAAAAAGCAGTTCTTAAAATCCTTGATGCAATAAGTGTAACAATTTCTCGACAAATCCAGAAATAAGTTTGGAGCTTTTACATAACTTGTGACTATACATCATTTTACAAAATCAACTTTGTTTAATTTTGCAATCACAGCACAAAAGTTTTTTAATGCTGCATATAACTGCAAAGGTTGAGAATTGAACGGAAATTCTATTCAGAATGGAAATTTAAGCAAATACAAATGCAGATGGCAATTTTTTAATAAATATTTGGATGCATTCTTTCAAAACTTTGTTTTTAACATTGCTAAGAGTCTTTTTTGCTCAGAATTAACAAAAAAATTATGATTTTAATATCAACCTGAAAAGATTTTGAAACTTATAACCAGCATGGAGGGAATTAGCACATTATATATACAAATAAAACATGTTGATCAATGAAAAGGTAACAGATAAAGATGAATGGATGAAACTTCGTTTATAATGATGAAAACTGTATTGGTTCATAAAAACTGTAACTGGTTTCAACAATGCATAGTAAATTAAAAAATATTGCCACAATGATGGAAACTTGAATATGAGTACCAAATAAAATTACATTCATTTGTATTCATTTAGCATGCTTCTTCATTGCATGATAATCAGCTTTTTTTTAAAAAAATAGCAAAATGCAATTAAACCTGTATTTTATTAGTTAAAGATAGTGGTGTACATCAACCAAATGAACCAAAATCTACCCTGAGATGCCGAAGTTTTTAATTGCAAAGCAGCAGAAATTAAAGTAATTCAAGTGATTTGACAAACATCAAGTATTTTTGTTATCAAAAATCAAGTTTTATTTGAGTAAAATAATAAAATTAATTTTTCTAGTGATAATTTAAACACAAATATTTAAGTGATGAATAAAATGATTATTAAACCTAAAATTGAAAATGGTAAATAAAATGAAATCATTATTTAATTGACTCATATCTACTTCAACTCATGTAATAAAAAAATTCCTAAGTAACCGTAAATTGGTATATAAAAAAATTCCGATGAATTGGATACTAAGTTATTCCATTGAATGTTGAATACTTCTATCAATTAAACATCAGATACACCTGGAGAATTATTTAACAAAGTATTTTAGGTCACATCAGTTATTAATGAAAAGTACTTTAAGGATCAAGAAACTAATAATTACAGGATGAAAATAAATTGAATCATATTGAGAAGATGCTTCTTCCAATTTTTCTACACTTTCTTCATCAGCACAATTCCTTAAAATCTGTAACAAACAAAGAGAATGCATTTTTTCAATCAAACTCTCTGGTGCAGGTTCTGCAGGATATACAATCACTCTCTGAAGAAGACCAAGTTCTTCACACCTGCACACCAAAACAAATATTAAAACTACATACTACATCTCCAACAGTCTAACCTCTTGAGAATGGATGAGAGCCTATTAGGATTTTCAGGATGGTTTGCATCCCAAAGGCACTCGTGTTCTAGCATTTTTTCATGTGAAATCAATCCTGTCCCTTGATAAACCACTGATTTCGCAGTTAGATCCTTGAACACACAAAAACATGTCTTGAAAATATTGAATATACATTGCTACATAACATGCTATGCACAAATTACATACTTTATGTATTCGCTACATTATGAAAATAATTTTGCTACTGCTAAAAATTTTTGATTAAGTTTATATTTTTTTTTGGAATTATGTTACTAAATTAATGCACTTTGTTAATTGCGCTGATATTTTGTTATATTATGTACACACAACACATATAACCGGTATTCTATTAAATAACTTGCACACTTAAAGCAGAACTGTATTGCCCATGTGTGCACATGTAAAGAGATGGTTAAAAATAAAACTTCTGGATTCATGAATACATAAAACTCATGAACACTGAAATACGGATACACCATTTGAGGTAAAAATGAAAACTGCTGTTATGTTTGCATTTACAAAAATAATTTAAAATGATCCAAGAATGTTTCTTGAAGTCAAGTTTGGACTCATCTTAACTCAATTTTGTTTTACAAGAAAAGATGATCTTTCATGTTGCTCGCAAAAATTAAAGATATCCTTCTTTACCTGAGTCAAATCGTACACAGTTTTCTTCTCTTTTTTACATTCGGTGGTTGTTTCACTAGCAAATCTTGGAGAACGCCTCAGTGGCTCTTTACCACAGAAGCCTGACATTTCAATTGTGTATGCTGTACCTGAACACTCTGAAACATTCTCCTTCTTAGACTCGTTCTTTGCTTCTCCAAAATCCATTTCAGTTCTCAAAGTTACTTACATGAAGTAACTGTCAAAACATTAAGTATATACAGATCACTAAAAAACAGTCTTCAGAATTTACCACAAAATGCAACATCAGATCAACAAAAATTCCCACAAATGCAACATCTCAACATACAATTCACCGGAATGAAGCTTTCAACTATTCGGTAAACTTCAAACTGTTCCGGAAATCCCACTCATGAGTGTGCCGTCATACAACCGGCAACGTTTGGGCACCTCACAATCACAACACCTCACAAATCCTAACCGCTGCTGTGACAATTGCACATTTGAGCAGTCCAAAACACGTGCACGTTAAACAGCACAGAGGAACAAAACATTTACGGTATTGGATTTTGCCTGTTACGAAAACCTCATGCGTGCATTCATTTATTGCTGATCAACACTGTTGGCCTCACAACAACGGCAAGCAATAATGCAATGGGTACATCACAACCGCTTTCCACTTTGGATACACCAAAAATCTCCATCCCTACCTTGCCCGGGAGCTTTACGTTAACACCGGTCGCCTACGCTACTTTTGACAGCATCGTAAGAATAATTCCGGTGATTAAACCCCGGGAATGGAGAACGGATTCACCGAGTTGAATTCCTGCAGGATTCTGAAGAGTTTCCGGGTGCCGCTGCTACTTCATCACACCATCCTCTCGCCGCATGCCTCTGAGAATTCCCAGCGCAGCCTTCATCAACCAACTGCGGCCTCCAGGGCAACCCTGCCAGCCGAACTTGCCGTGTTCTGCCCTCGTACACGGTCGGGGGGTTCCTGGTGTCGGAGCAGCACCAGAAACACATTGGCGGGGATGGACCCAAGAGCACCAGGGATTCCTTCTTCCTTTCTTTCCTTTCTTTCGAAACTTTGCGGACTTGCAGCAACCGCCAAACTGTCGTGTGTGTTCCTAAGACAAGGGAGACAAACTGTGTACAACACTTTCCTCATTGGAAGGCAGCAATCAGCTTTCCGTTTGTTAAGCATGGATTGATGGATCCGACCCGCATATATCTGAGACCGATAATTAGAAAGAACGCATGAGCAACTCTTTCACAATGTCCACTCTTCAATCTGTCTATCTACCCGTTCGTGATCGTGTGTGTCCCGACACGGAGCTTTGAAAGTGAAAATGCTTGCTTGTGACTGTTTGTAACTCTTATATTGCTTGGCTGGAAGAGTGCATGATCGGAGCTGGAACACCAGGTTCCTGCTTTCCTCTCTTACAACCAATACCGACACGAACACGGAGGGAGGATCACCCACACCAAGGCGACAGACACGGCTCTGCCGAGGCAGAAAACGCCTCTGCCGGCGTTCAACCACTTCACAAAAGGCATGCACTTCCAGGAATTATGGAACTGAAGATCCGACGTGATGACTGAAGGGGAAAAGAGACCTGCATTCCCAAAAAATAGCATGTCGGAGTCAATAAATAAATTTTTGATTTTGTGCAAACACGTTACGTGCCATCTCACATAGAGGTCTGGGTTGCACGGTGGAATACTCAGCCACTTTCTTTCATGTGTGTTTTCTTAAGATTAGATGCAGGAAGTCGCTTCTTGTCGTCTACTAAAAAATTGTTAGCTTCAGTAGAACTACATAATTTCCTAGTAACTAATAAATCATACGATGGATAAAAAGAATTCTAATTTATGAACGTTCATGGCTTTGGAGGAAACGAAAACTATTCATTTGTCATGTGACTCTATTTAAACTTTCGCTTGGGGCAGAATTGTCCAGATGCTCCAAATGAGAAACTGGTCTAAACGAAATTTTCATGATTACTTGAAAAGGAAGAAAATCTGATAACAAAAAACAGGCAATCTGAAAGAGCATGAAAAGTTTCCAAGAAGGTGGTGAATTTCCAGAACGCAAAAAACCTTCAAAAAGAAGAATCTGCATAAACATCCGCATTTGAGGGGAAACACGCAAATAAGTTCAGCTCATATGAGCAAACTGACAATCCCATGAGTTGTCAACTAGCAGTAAGCGCGCGCGCCTCAGCGGACTTCCTCGTCTGTGATATTGCCCGCGTAAATGAGCAGAGCAGCACAGTTTCAGCCATATTCCAAGATGATAAATCATCGTGAAATCAATCAAATGTGGTTTCAGTGGACAATTGATATTGATATCTGAGATATATTGATCTCGAAGACGTGGCAATGTATGTATGAATCAATGTACTTGAATCATTGATCGCTCTTAGTTAATAAGTCTCCTAGAATGAAAGAGAGAGAGGATTTAGAAGAGTTGGGTGAGTTGATCCGCCCACATTATCAAAATACTAGACTTGCTCGATTCCACTTTGTCCTGAGAAAATCCTTAATTATGGTGCAAACAACGGTCAGTTTGATAGAAACTTTTAAACAGACAGCGTTTCCCTTATTAATCTATAATTTTCTGGGTTGCCGAAAAAAAAACATGTAAAACTTCTCCTATCCAAAAAAATGGAATGATTTCCCAAAAGCAGTCTTCCCTCTTGAATATTTCGTAAGTAAAAACAATTAATTGGAATTACTTTTGCTGCATTGTGAAACTTCAACACAAACAAAGTGATTCAAAGCGAAAGCAATAGATTGGAAAAATAAAGGGGAAGGATTTTCATGGAAACCAGTTAGTAAGGGAGGGCATAGGAGGAACTATTACAGCATAGCGATAATAGATCATTGAGCTGTTTCAAAAGTAAGCTTCCACATTGCAAATGATTTTCTATCTATCCGAGCAGAAGAATTTCATTTAGAGCTGCAGCAACAGCTTCTTAACGAAACAAAGAACGGAAAATTAGTAACCAGCTAATGGCATTGGATTCTATTGATTCAAAGGTAGTAAGTTTGCGTACTCCTTCAGAAAACTTGAGAATGAGATTGCAAACATTTTGTTTTGAGGGATCAACATTGAATCAGATCAAAAAGAGACTCATTCTCAAAACAAAGATAGGCAACCGTGCATTCAATAGGTATCCATCTTTTTTGAACATCGAGGTATCGCATCATCAAGAATGTAAGATGCACAAGTTTTTCTTGGATTCCAATTTTTTTCAATATTCCATATCTGACATGGCACATTGTCTGTTACATAGATAAGTACGATGCTTAGTGACGATCAGGGTTCATCACTAACAAGTATCTAAAGTGCTAATATCTTCATGGAAGCAAGCTTCTACGGATCTGGAAAGTGTGGATGTATCTTGCAAAGCTATTTCGAAATGACTCTTGAGAACATGAAATTCTGCACCAAGTTTTTTCGTGTTCAGGTGTTCTCAACAGTGTTCGTGTATCTCCTCAATAAGTCGAAAACGTATTTCGGAGCGATAGGTTTGAATAACGAAAAAGAGATGAACATCTTGCAGTTAATAAGGGGAAGAACCGTCAACTATATGCCATGCAAGGATCGACCAGAAGCGATGCAAATCGTACCTGGAAGAAAGAAAAATTTCACTATTTACACAGTGTACAGTGTTCAAACGCACATGATCACATCCGACACCGTTTCTTTCCTCATAATTTCTACATCCAACGAGCAAAAATGCCGAGAAAATAATTACCATTTTCCACTTGAATGAACATATGAAATCAATCAAAATTTCTTCCTGAGGTAAACCACATCGTTCTTTAAAATGCCGGAAGCCTGTTTTTGCAGGTCTATAATAATGTAATACGTGGCGGTAATTCATTGTATGATATCATGACTTTGAAGAAGTTACCGAGACAAGAAGCATCGTTTCCAAGGACACTTGAGATTCTCCTCACAAATGGAGGTGCATGAACATCTCAGGAAAAAGATTCGTTGATGATGCTTCCTAATGGTTCCGGGATGAACTGATTTTTCTGATGCGTTTCATGGGAAAGCGGCATTCATGATGAGGAAGCGGAATCAAGCTGAGTCTCACGGAAATTACTTGAAAATTACTTTGGGCGCGATTTCTAATTGTGACTGAAACCTCAACATGTCTCGACGGACCCAAGTCATCGAGCGATGACGCAGGAAGTAAATCTTATGATGGTTTTTTTTATCGACATGGTCTCTCGACTTGCAGCATCCCATCGGAATTTTCGAAACCCAACTTCATTTTCTTTTCTTTTCCTTTTTTTTTTTTTTTTTTTTTTTTTTTTTTTTTACAGTGCTCACCCGAATTTCTTTGCTTCCCATGTCCTGCGTCGCCAGTGATTCGAGCGATCCAAAAAACATCAATCAATCATGCGGAAGACATACCGTGATGCAAAATATCAACAGATATGCAAATCCATCTTCATGATTTTTATTACTTCATCCTCTCTTGTTTGATTTGGTATTTAGAGGAAGTTGGCATTTGGTCTCTGCTGACCTCTAAGTTCCGGTTTTTGTTTCTTCGTCTGCACTGAACCGAAGATCACTGAGGATGCGAACTGAACAGGGATCAGGAATTTGCCTGTAGAAATCAGCGAATATGACTTACCCGTTAATTTTCAGTATTTTTTATAAAACTGTTATTTTCTGTAAATCTAATTCATGGTTTCTACGTAATCGAGAAAACAACTTTGACATCATGTTTTATGCAGAAAGCAAGGTTAAACATTGTATCTGTCCATTTCTCTTCCTTTAATCTGTTTTTTTTTTTCCTCGCCAAAAGTTTGCTTAGGCTCATGCTGATTCCTAAAGTCTCTGTAAATTAGAAATGCGTAACATTTTTTGCGTCCTAATGCTTCTGCTTCCAAACTGCGCACTTAGCTGGATTTTCTCTCCTGAAGCACGAGGCCATCAAGGAGATAGATTCCTTTGGACCCAGGATGCAATGGAAGGATAAGATTCTCCGAAGACCCCGCTATAATTAAAACAGTCTTCCCTGACATCATTCCCGTTGCACATTCGTTTGCACGACGGCTCATGGGAGTGCATATATGGGTTCTGCTGTTATTACTGATGTCTAGTCCGAACCAGTCACGTGTTCAATCCAGAAAAGCAGGATATCTGCATTAAATTGACTTCAGACTAGCAGTATTAATATTCACGTCAAAGAATAGCTAGCCCCAACTCTCTGAATTGAAGTAGAATGTTATATTGCATACAGTGGTGTTGCATCAACACTTTTGGTGTTGCATCTCCGTTTAAGAAACGTACTGCGGCCACAATTTTATACACAACGAATGCCATGTTTTTTTAATGCTTAAAGTTTCTTTTTCTTTTTTCATGTTGTATGGATGCTCGCCAATCTCATTAGTCTTGCGATTAGCTGAGGTAGTAAGATTTATATTAGTGCTCCTTATAGTAATTAGGTGAATTACAAAAAGTAAAAAAAAATTCTGGGCCATACGCCCACACAAGCATGGAGAGTCGCTGATCCTATATATTAATATGCACCTAGACTTTTACATAAGCTAGATAATTTCAATGTATTATGGAATGCAGAAACCCACTGGTTTCGCTTTCTGAGACTGCAACGAGATTGCTGCATCTGTGGCGTTTGGTTGAAACCATTGCACTAGGGGAAAATTTCAGAGCCAACTAGTAGATTGCAAACTCTGTAGGACTGACGAATCTACAGACAATAAATGATACTGAAATCAAATAAATCTGACAAAAATTATGCATTCGCGTGAAAACCAATTTCCGCTTTACTTTTTAATACATTCCTTTCACAGAAGTTTACATTCTCATCCCTCTGTTTTCTTGCGAGTATGCCATCCTAACAGCTGTAATCCAAGTATTTCCTCAGACTGACGATGGTAGCACTGAATTTCAGGAGTAAGAAGGGAGAGGCTGGAATCCTGCTGATGGAGTTCTCACTTTCACAGCCCTCCACAGGGAATGTTAATCGTAACCTCTTTAAAGGAAACAACTGCTCCTACGCCCTCTTCTCTAAAAGTTCAACTGAGGTACAGGGAAATTAACGGAGGTAACTGACGTAAGGAATCCTCAGCCGCATCAATTACACAGTTGCTAGTATGAAACTCCTGGAATTATGATCCTGGTAAATTAAAATCACTTGTGATTTGCCTCTGAGATTAATTTGTGTTCTGGGAATCTTACTGAAAGAGAAGCACGGATTGCTGTAACGTTAACAGGGGAATGAGTCCTATGCTGGACAACTTCAACGATTTCAAAACAACGTCGTAAAATGCAATTATCTTATCATGATTATTTGTCCACTTTGTCTAAATAAATGTGATAGATATAGAGAGCACAAACTAGTGATGCGGAGAGTTTGCAGCTGTACCAGCGCGCGCGGAAGAACTCGAATCGCTCACCACCAGGAAAAGCGGAGGATGCTCATGCGTCAAACGAAACGATCAACACCTCAGAAATGTAGATGATTCGTGCACCCCGAGCCACCGAAGTCATGGGGTTCATTACATGCAGATCGGGGATGCCGAACCTGATCTCTGGAAGACCTGACCTACCACAGAAATTTTAACGTTGCATGAGGACATAAACGGGTAATCAGGGAACCGAACAGCAATCCCTCTAGAATGAACCTCAAAGCAATCGTGACAAAATGAGCAAACCCAGCGCTGTTTGAATATTTCGAATTCATTCGGTTTGAAATAGTGAAAAGCAAGTCATGGAAATCCATTTCAAGTACAGCATAGTTGCAGGAACGAAACGCGGTTTCAAATGAACTTTCTAGTCTACACTGCAGGAAGTTGCATTTGAATGCAACCACGACCCTACCGTTGATGAACTAGGAGTAGGGTATAACATCTTTTTTATAAGGGGGGGGAAAAAAAAAAGGACAAGTTGGTGATTTTTCAACCATTTCATGATTCGAAGATCATGAAATGGTTGAAATGTTATGAGAATTATTGGGCAAAAACCTACCCTCCTTCTAGGTATGCGTTCTTTTTCTTTCAGGAACTCTGGTGCATCCTTACCACAATGAACTTGAAGATTTATCTCACTTCTAAAAAATCGATAGACATATCGCGCGCAGCGTTCCTGAAGATTCTTGGACGAGTACCCTGAAAAGCCCCCAGTGGAGCAGTTTCCATGCCCTATGTGGTTTTGTAGACTCCGCCATTGTTTACGAGTTCTATCGCTCCACTCTATTTTCCTCTATTTTCTAAGCGTTGAACGGAACGAAACATGCTCGACTTAGAGTAGGCAAGTTGGAAGCGAAGTCATGGAGAATGAAGATGAAAAAAAACAACAAAGGTACGGTGAAAATGTTTGCATTTTTCTTTCCTGATAATGAAAGCGATGCCTCTGACGTTTCTTTGCGTTAGCTCCTTAACTTCTTTTCCGAGGGTATCGGAAGTGCATTTAGCCGAAAGAGGGTGGAAAAAGGTGAATCTTTCGAAATCCTAGGAGACTGCGCGAGAACGAAAATGCCCGACATTGCATTGCAGTGAGACTGCGATACTCATCGAATCAAAGGATTTGCTGATCCGCGTTTTCTGCATGCTTAGCTTTGTCGTGTCAGAATTTTGGCATCATCTACATGCAATAGGTGCAGCCATCCATAGCGTGCTCGGGGGTTCATTGGGAAACGGCACGCAGTCGCCGATAGCAAGTGATCTCCTCAGTGTGCTTTTTCAAGGCAGCGTTTCCCTTCCCGTGTCCTAAGGAGCCCTTTGCTCCTTTCCTAATGAATTTAGCCTCAGGTTTTCCCGTCCGGGTGAAGCAATCACCACGGCCCTTCCTGCTGCCTCACCTCGTGCCCCATCTGTGAGGAATCATCGGCGCTCGCGTCTGAATCTCCTGACCTCCTTTGGCGTGCTTCTCAGCCAGGCTTTTCAGTGGACGGTGGACACAGAAGGTGCATGCAAGCATAAGCATTGCTCTCTCCGACCGTCTCTTTCCTGAACTGCCGATCTGGAACTCGAGTGAGAGGCTTCATCCCGTGTTGATTCTCAAGGAATCAATCCAACATTGTCACGATGCAGCGTCCTCTCCATTTCTTTGGACCAAAGCATCGTATCCCTCGTTTCCTTTTCTTGCTGAGATTTCATCCCAAACTGAACAGAGGGAATATGCCAACGTTCTTCCCTCCTCGTAAGGGGCTAGGAGCCCCATTTCGTCTCCATCCATCACTTGCTTTTAATTTGCATTCATTTGCTTATCGTTGGTTTTCTTTCCAGAAATTACTGTTTCTATCCAACTTCTCGTGTATATATGATTGCACCTATTTATCTTTCTATATCCATCTATCCATTTATCTATCTACATATATAGATAGATAGATAGGTATAGATATCGATATATGTAGGTAGGTAGATAGATACAGATTTATGTATGTATAAGCAAATCTTGATGACGCACTCTTTATAATAAAACCTAACTTGGCAGTGTCGTACTCATTCGGGTCACTTCACTTACCTTTATATCTATGTATATGTGCACTTTCATGCTAATAAAGTAAAGGCTAATTAGGTGACCCGAATAAGTACGACGCAGCTAAATGAGGTTTTATTATGAAGAGTGCATCATCAAGATGTTGCCCATTAGCGTGCGAGCGTTCCACGCTTTGAGTGATTTCACAGTTCATATGGATTCCGTTTGGAAAAATTTATTTGGCACAATCGCTGACTGGCATGTGCAGCATGCATTCTTCGGAGTTCACCGCCGTTCACCTCTCTCTAGGGCGTATCTGTTTGGAAGAAACGCACTGCCACCATCGGCATTCCTCACAACCTATGAGCCTGCTTTTGCTGAGGGATTTGGTGCATCACGAATGCATGCGGTCATCTCCCTTAAAGATGCCACTCCAAATGCTCCAAAAACCCTTTATTGGAAACACCCGTTTCCGGTCCAAGTGAGGGCTGATTTCCGAGGAAGTCAAGATACGCTGTACGGTTTTCGACCAGGAAAAATGAGAGAGTTACTTTCAAAGAAACTAACACGAGTTCCAGAGCGTTCCATGCTTGAGAAGTTGGTGGGTTGGCACTTGAATGAGTGGCGAGTAAATTACCAATTAACAAATGAGGAACAACCCATTTGAATTGCGGGGCGTTGTCCTGATGCAGTCAACCCGGACCTCTTGAGAGATAATCCTCTTCGTGCTCCACAACTCCATCAACGCCTATACGAAACGCCCTTTCTTGTGATTCGTTTGCAATCGAAAGATTCCGGATTTTACAGAGCGGAAGAGTCAGCGTCAGAAGAGAAGATAATGTGGAGCTAATGGCTTTAAAAGAAGTTTTCTTCGGTTGATTGCATTTTTGCTGGGTTGCATTCCACTCCGTTTCGCCTCAGCCACACTGAGCACATGAAAACAGCAGTAAAGCGATGAAGGAGATAGGAGTCACATCTGCTTGCTGCACCGTAATTTGAGGACTAAAAATCGGAAAGAGCTGCTGTATCTAGCTTTAGATTCCGAAACCGAATCGATGAACAGCATGCAGCAGCATGCATGCAGTTTCTAGCCAAAAGGCTCTCCCAGAAAGCACGCTGACCAAAATCTTTCTACCGCAGTTAGCTGTAGATAATGGGGATTCAAGATTCATTCGATATGCACAGCCTTGTTATGGAAAAGGTGCCTCTTTGACAAGGAATGAATAATTCGCAGAAAGCAGTGATCGTGCCTTTGATAACCGAGTGAAAGTTCCCTAAGGAGCTGGAAGCATTTTTCGGGAGACGTATGCAGTCAACTCTGGATCACGCACACGGATTCCACAAGCGTATTCAGCCGTAATGGGAGGTTACCCAATGAATAAGAATTGTTTTATACGTGATTATTGCAAGATAATAGATGGAGTCCGTATTTCTAACGGAGACTTTTTTTTTTTTTTTTAATGGCTCCTTCTGAAGGAATAAATTTTCGATGCCGCATCATGTTGTCCCTTACTGTCCTCACGTGAAAGCACCCGCTCCTTCGGACTTACGTACGTTATTAGAGCTAAATTTGCTAAAGGATCCCTGCAGCGACCACGTCAACAAACATTGACTTTCGAAAATGAGTGCATTTACATTGCTTCATAGGTGCCTGGTTTCTAGATATCTGAAATTCCTGCAGCCCCTTCTCCCCTGTTTTTCTGGATGCCGAAAAGGATTGAGCGGGATAGAGAAATCCTCAGTTCATAAATGTCTAAAGACGTAGCATTTGCAGTGAGGATCCATCCACTCGACTTTTATGTCTTTTAGGTCAAGTTGAAGGGTTTGAATCACCGTGACACTTCAGTTACAGTACCTGGTCTCTTACCGTACTTTTGGAATCGCGAACTTGTGAATTCTCAAAGAGCAATTCTTCTGAATTCTCAGTGATTCTGATAGATAAAGATATTCTCAACATACTTTAACACATGGCTCGTATTCTTGATATGCATTCTCAGTAAGTATTAGTTCTTAATATTTACATGTGTTTGACATTTTGCTGAAGCCTGCACAGTGACTTCCCGGGTAAGCAAAAAGAGAAAGGAAGAAACAAAGCATTCGCACCCATGCTAGGGATTTCGTAGTTCGTCAGTTTCTAGCTATTGGTCAGAAGGTGCATGCAAGTTCACTCCTATTCGGATTTTTGCACATAAATCTCCTTCCAACACTGCTCCACGTGCCTCCCAGTGTTGCACACGTTGCCGTGTTTCGTGCTCTCATCTTGCAGCCTTGGAATCTGCACTTTTTTCCCTTTTTTCTGGTGACATTTCAGATCTTCTTCATCTTTTATTAGGAGCAGCTTAAGCAGACTTCAGTCCTAGTGGTGAAGCAGTTGAAATAAAAAGTTCATACTTGCCTGCATCTCATCAATCTTTTGAGAACAAGCATGAGAAAGACCATTCGCTTTTCCGGATTTTGATTCTTCCTCTGCTTCGATTCCTGTTCCACAGATGCTCGGCCTTCAACACCTCTTGCTGAAGTCTCCTCAGGCTGGTGTAGATGTAGGTAGCAGAGAGAGGGCTCTCCACCGTTTCCACCTGCTTGCTACTTGGTGTGCTTCTCTGTTTTCTTTTTTTCCGGCGTGACCCTTGTGCAGCAGCACCTCGAAACTGGGTGAAGCTCTTCGGAAACATCTTCGCATCAGCGAAAGTCCGCCGCCGCTCCTCCTTCTGGACTTGCGTTCCGTTTCCCGACGAGAGAGCGCGAATGTCGAGAATCGTTTCGATTCCGGTGACCACTAGGGCTTCAGCCCCGGTAACCTTTGGATGTAGCGATTTCAGGAAGCATCTCCCGTCGCCCATGATGAGCAAATGCGAAACGAGGTTGTGGAGCATCCTCAAGAATAACATAGGCAAAGAGCTGAGCCGGATCACGATACCGGTGATCTTCAACGAACCAATAAGCTTCCTCCAGCGGCTGACAGAGTGCATGGAGTACCAGCAACTTATAGATATGGCGTCGAAGGAAGCCAACCCCCTGAGAAGGATGGAGGTACTCTTCCTTTTTCACGTTGTTGTTGCGTTGCGAGGTAATGCGTTGATTGGGAACCGCTCTTCAAAGACTTTGCGGATTTCCCATGGAAACGAAATGTCTCTGGTGCATGGATCTTGTCTGGAGAGGGAGAATTAGAAGTCCATTACTTCCGCTGAACCAACACTTTCCTATGCATGAATCTCTGAGCTTACGATCGCGGCATTCGGAAGCACGGTCTCTAACGACTAGTGACCAGACGGACGCACTCTTAGGTCTCCCTCGTAACTCTGTCCTCTGCTGCAAGCATCCAGCACGGCTACCCATGATCCGCCTGATTGGTGGTTCCTATCTGAACGCTGCGAATGTCAAGTGCCGTCGTTAGTGAGTTTCAGGTCGCCACCAGGGGTTCAAGAGCGTTGTGTTAGGCGATGAATCTGCCGAGCCTCCGGAACCTCCTTCCGCACCAAGAGACCGTCACCAGAAGTTGGCTCGTGAGGGGAGAGAGAGCCTCCGAGGTGGGTCGCCCCGCTGCTGCTCACGAATAGCTGTGCGTTCGATGCGCGATCCGTTTTGAGGCTGGACGCTCAGCCTGGTCACTCTGACAGGCAGTCACACCGTGTGTGCTTCTCTTGGAGTGGCGCAGCCTCTGCTCCCGTACGCTCGCGAGGTCACAGGCGACCTTCGGCCCTGTGCTGTCGTGGGGAAAAGCTGCGAACGAGCAGCCATGCAGAAGACCAGAGGATTTGCACCTTGGCTGGAGACCAGTTCTTGAGTTCCCTCCAATGTAGGGTGCTCGTTCCTTCACAGTCTGCTGTTTCCCTTGCGGTTGTTAAAGCAAGACGGAAGGAAATGTTGATTCCCTCCTTTTCCCCGTCCCCCCCCCCCCCATTTTTTTTTTTTTTTCTGCTGTGGGGACTGCATTCCTGTGAACTTTTGGTCTGCCCATTACGAGCTCCTAGAACTTCCTCGTTTTAAGGCAGGAGCAGCTGACCATACGCTTTCCTCAACCACCACGGACATCTGCTTGTCCGAAATCTCCACATTCCTGCACGAGCGTAGGGACTTTTGCGACATCAGCCTAAGGAGTGGACCCGGTAAACTGGGGCAAACACCGGATCGTCAAGACAGTGGTCCCCAAATCGTTACCTTCGGGGAGCTGCGAATTCTCATACCTGGGAACTAGCAGACTCGGAAAAGAGTGGCATCCCTGCACTGCTAGTGAGATCGGATATTCTGAGGAAAAAAACCTGAAGCTCCAGGCAGGATGGAGATCACGATGGGTACCGCCAGAGAAATGCCGTATTGTCATCTACCTCGGAGGAAAGGTGCAAAATGTAGAAAAGAAAGGTCGAGAAAAAAACGCCTGATGAGAGACGAAAACGCCTCTAGAAAAACTCGTGCTGCCCTTAACTGTGCACAGACGCTGGCTGTTCTCGGAGTCCAGGTGCGACCAAAGTATTCTTCGATTTATGTTCTTCAATCTCCCGAGAGCTGACATGGCAACCTTCCGGTGTGCTGTGGAGTAATTGCAAGTAGGGAAAGCTGAGTCCGGGAGGTAAGGGAACGAAAGAAGCCAGGCGCTGGAAAATGAGTAAGCAGCGGTCACGGCCTTTTTCGATATTCTTCCATACCCAGAGTAGGCAGCACTGACAAACGCGAAGGATTTTCCCTCGCTTTCTTGCAGCTGGAACTACGACGCTGTTCTGTGAAGCTGTTTCGGGAAAATCTTTCTTCTTGCAGCAGAATTCTGAACGTTAGTCCATTGGGTGTTCTTTCTCATCCAGGAATTCAGGACCTGACTGTGCGGTGCGTTGCCAACGTTTTCCGCATACCTTCGCATCACATTCCTCATTGGTGCCGCTTCTTGTTTCTTTGTCTTAGGCATACAAGAAATGATTTCCTTCTTTTCCTGGTTTCAAGAACAGACAATTCGAGTCGATCATTCCGAGGCAACGACCCCCCAGATTGCTGTTTCTATAGATTTTCCCTGTATTTACGAATCGCATCCTACTGCAGCTCTCGCCCTCCCTTCGCGTTACCACCCAACAGGCAAGGCCCAGCTCTCGAGGTCGCTGGTGGTTTCGGAAGTTGATCGTTGTCCACAGACATTCAATAATGACCTGAATGCAAGCAGTAATCAGGATTCGAAGAACACAGCAGGAACGCATGTCTTTTACAGGGAGAGCCGAATCGCGGGGGAGGTTGAATCAGCAGTTGCAGGTCTGCAACTGCTGATTCAACACTACCTGACACAGCCTGACTACACCCTGATAGAGGTGCGAGTAGGCGGGGAACACGCGATGTACTCGGCATGATCTCCCATGGAAAGACGGACTTTAGGTTCCCTTGGGGAGAGGGAACCTTAAGCCTTGATTGCAATAACTTCCTCGGTGTCACAGAGGATCGGCTCTTGTTGAGAAACTGTTCCTGATTCTTGCGTGAAGTGTTCTGGTTTTTCTTATCTCCGCTTTCGTCAATTCTGAGTTTTCTTTCTCTCCTGCTGCGTCGATTTCGTTTCCTCATTAGCGAGAGCGTGGTTGCTCTTGTTAATTTTCAGCTTCGTAACTCGGAGCATGAACTGGCACGGAGGAGGAAAATTCTTGGAGGCAAAGGGATGTGCTAAAGATCGAATCCCCGGCAAAAGGGTTCGATCCTTGAGGGCTTCGACGATACATCCCGCAAAAAGCTTGAATCGTCCTTCTGCACTGGCGGACCGAGTGATCGTGATGTAAAATATGCAAAGTGGATCGTGACAAAGTTTCTTGAAAGACTTCACAATCTCAACTTTCCGTCAACACTGCATCCACTGACACGGGCACTGCATGAGCATGTGATCCCGAAAGGTCCCTCCTGGAGAGGCAAAAAATGCCCATTCCTTTCGTTCTGTTTTCGTAATATACGCTGCTATTATCACTAAACTGACGCAATGTTCCGTGCTTTTTCATCATGAATGTGAGTGGTTCAGCTTATGTGGGCGTTGTTGATCTCGTTGATCCTTGAGCACCACTTTATGAACACTGTTCCCTTGAGTCATTTTCAGCATGGAGCGAGGACCTCAGCTAGTCTGCCTAAAAGTTCCGGGCTTACGAATTGTGATAAGCATGGGTGATCTGCGAAATGAGAGATTCGTTTTACCCATTGCTTTCTCCTCGAGAGCTGGAACCAGACGTTCACCAGCAATTCCTACTCACAGAGTCTGCAGCACCCTGAAAGACACCATGAATCAGACTGACGGTTGAAAGCGACGGCGTCTATAGAGACCAACTGGATGTAGAAGCTTTGTTTGCAATGTCCCACTCCCAAGAAACTAGCCGTCCAGGCTCTTCTGAGGTATCGTGATCCTCTTTCCATTTCATCACCATGGAGCCTACCCTCCTTCCAACTCTGCCTTCCCTGATCACCCTCTCGAAAAAGAACAAAACAAAAGGAAATTCTCAATTCCACCACGATCACTTTTTACCTTGTACAAACTCAGTGTACCACTTCTACCCTCTTATCCATCAGGAAACCTTGTCCCTCGTTTAGTGCTTTTATTCGCTTACCACCTTTAATAAAGCCAAGTGGAACGTCCGACCTTCGAATCCAACACTACTGAAGGTCCTCTCTGTTTCTTTCGTCCTTGGCTATCAAAATACTCGAACAAATCCCTAAAAAATCCTTGGTCTTGCTTCCTTTACCTATGATGCACTGCATTATCAGTGTCATCTCGAGAGCTTCCGTGTGCCCCGTAGATATTCAAAGGTTCTGATTTTGCTTCGACATCGTTAATTCCTGTTGCATCCACGGATCCTACGAGATACACAAGATGTGATCTCTGAGAATGCGAATCTCAAGATGCAAGTCTCCGATAATGTGCAACAATTTCGAAATCAATCCTGTTCGTCAGTGAATCAAATACGATTCGCTTTTGCTTGGTAGCTGGAAGTTGCTCGTTTTCCTTGAATGGATGCTGTGAACAGCAAGAAAAACGCTTTCGGGTTTGTTGGAACTCTGAATTTCGCGTGAATTTGCTTCTGTACTTCCAATCCGAGGTTTTCGTCTTTCAAGACCCACCACTTGCCATCTTGTCCTCTTTGCTTTGATGTGTTTTCGTCCCTTTGCATAGCTCATGTCTTTGGAAACAACAGTCTTGTCTCTGAGGACGTTTTCGAACTAACTATTGGTGACACGCTGTTTTTTTTTTTTTTTTTTCCATAATTTTCATGCTGGCCAGCGACTAAAGTTGCCTACAGTTTGCAAAAGCTACTGAGCTGATCATAAATCCTGATTTTTTATTAAGTGCGGTTGCAAAGCCCGATCTTTGCTTTCTTTTCAGTTCCCGAAAGTACTGTAGTGCTTGAGGGCAAGGTTGAAATGCACGCGCTGTCATGACACGAAAGTTCGTTTCCACCATTCGACGCAACGGAACAGACAGCAACTATTAAGTGTCCTTAGACGAGCACTCAGAGAGATCGGTGTAACCAAAGCACAAAATTAAATGTTAAAAAGGACACGTAATACACAGCACGCAAGCGAATATATCGAATGTGTGAACGCTAACGCGTCTCTGTTCTCCTTGTGGCACAGTTTTTAATGTTTTGCTCATTAGCTTATCGCTGCTTTTGCTGTCAGCGGTTTATCGTGCAACTGGGATAGAACCTGCAAGCCTTTCAATCCTCTCCTCGGAGAAACGTATGAGCTACAGAGAGATGGTTACAGGTGACATGCATTGCACATCTGTTCTTTCTGCTGATCTGAAATTAAAAGAACTCCAGCGGCACTTTCAACTGTGATGCTATGTAATCATTCTGAAAATTATTCTCTTCTCTCTTTTGTTTTCCGATAACAAAGTTGAACACTGGCTGTGTTTATTTGATTTTTTTATGATTCAAGAATTATATGCGAACAAATCAGTCATCACCCTCCGGTTTCTGCATTCCACGCAGAAAATGAAGATTTCACGTTCCATGGGACCATCTATCCTAAGATAACATTCACAGGAAAATCCATTGAAATACATCCTAAAGGCATGGTGACCCTGGTGCTGAAAAGGTACAGATGTCTGAAGCGTTGATTGTAGTTCGAATTGCTGAAGTACTTGGAGCATTTACGAAGCAGTTAATTGCATTTCACATCAGAAGAGCATGCAGCAGTAGCCTCTCTAGTAAAGGTCTTTACCGACTTCTCGCTCCAATGTACCTTTCTAAACACTATTTTGCAAACATTCCAACTCGAAATCGTAGTGCTCATTATGTTGTTGGGATTGATTGCTACTAAACATAGTTGTGTATTCTTATTGCAAAGGCATGAGGAGTCTTACACATGGAACAGCATTGATTGCTATGTGCACAACGTCATTGTCGGCAAACTGTGGATCGAGTACCATGGAACGATGGAGATTATAAACAGGAGCAATGGTAACCGTCTATCTTTTTGAGAATACCGCTCCACACGGTCACCTAGATCTGAGATGTATGCTGTATTTCAAACCCAGCAATGTGTTTTCAAAGGAAGCCCACCAGGTCGAAGGCTTCGTTGGCGATCAGAAGTACAGGGAATTTTGTTAAAATCCTCGATACTTTTGTATTTATTAGGACGAACTTGAGCTACCTGTACGGTTGCTGGACTGATACTCTCCGAAGTGCAGACATGAACACTTACGAATCGTGGAAGAAATACAAAGAGTAAACAAGACAGCACTGATTTGCTTGCCTATTGATGGTTTTTCAGTTCCAACGTTTCCACTGTGCCCGTGAAGATATGGACAAAGTTAAATAGTATTACCACGACCATGTCGAAGTCGTTGTCCAATGCAGCCACTTTGCAAAAAGCCAACACAATCGATGGTGAGTCTGAAAGGATGCTAACTGACGAAGAGCATGCTCGCGCTTCGAAGTTTACGATGGAGTTACCGAATTCCGTGATTTTATGGAAAGCAACTCCTCGACCAGAATATTGCTCCAAGGCAAGTATTAAAACGAAATAAAACATAGTACAATCGCTATTGCAGTATTACAATTTTACCTTATTTGCTCTAAGTCTCAATGAAAATATCGAAGACCCATGTCCAACGGACAGCCGTCTACGTCCTGATATGAGAAAGCTGGAGATGGGTGACATAGAAGGTGCTGCAGAATTTAAACAAAAACTTGAAGAAAAGCAGAGAAAACAGTCGAAATCCATGAAAAGAAAATCAGAGAAATGGGTTCCAAGGTAAAGAGATGCTTTTTCGGTACAGTTGTACTCGAGGAGAACAAACGTGGAACGTTTATCTCAGTGTAGAAAGCACGCTTGAATTTTTCAATTTACACATCTGTGATTTGAGTTGCTAAAAAATCGAATATTTGAACACTCAAAAAGCAGATGGTTCGGCAGGTGGCAGAAGTCGATTTGTGTAGACCATACAAGTTTTTTTTGTATACAAAATGGATTCCCATGACCGAACCGAACGACGTTTTCTCATTCGTCTTTTGCAGATGGTTCCAACAACGGAAAAATCCCTACACAAATTCCGAGGATTGGACTTTCAATCATCTATACTGGAACAGGGACTTCTCAGATGTAGCTCGTTTATTTTACTTAGACTGAAGAAACGAAGAAAGTTCTTAAAAACTTAACGTATTCATGTAGAACATCTTTTTATATTAATTTGACACATTCAATACTTTGATACTAGGCCAAAATTGATGATTAAAAAGTAGCTTGTAATTTTAAAATCTGCCTATAGTCTGAGATTCGTGCAAATTGGCAAACTTCACTGCCCCTTCTCATACCCGCAGCCATCTGCAATGATGTGCACCACATACACCATCATCATGTTCCCATTCCGTAAAAAATCTGCAGCAGCACGCAGATGAGTACGGTCCACACCGTACGTTGCCGATTAACCCTGTACTGATCCCTGTACAACATCTGTACAGAGATCTGTACGGAAGCTTCACGAGCTTCTTACGAATTGTGATATACGTGCACTACACCATAAACAGGATGAACACATGCACCGAGAGGCAACGATGGGAGCAAAAATCCAATTGCAAGGTGATCTGAAACCACTACAAGCACAAGAAGTCGTATGTATGTCTTATTTCCAAGCTTCCACATGTTTATTCTGAAAACGATAAGTAAACCAACATTCGTTAAAGTGATGAAATACTCCATGAAATTTTCGCATACGCAAGAGTACCGTAAAATAACAGCCTTGTACGTTTCCACGGTGACTCCCATTGCAGACACACACACACACAGTCGAAATCAGTAGACACATGAAAATAAAAACTAAGTTTTATGAGAATGTGGATTACAAATTAACATATACATGGGTTCACGATACGTAATACGATCATTTTACTGATCAAATTTGAGTGCTGCCTAGAACGATTTTTCCACATCGGCCCAAGATCAACTGCACGACAAATCGATTTTGCTTGCTTCCTGTTAGGCAAAGCATTGAAAACAACTAAAATTCAAGGAGAGCAGTTTTAGGATTCGGAGTGCAAATACGGTACTCAAATAGCCAAACACGAGCGATAGATTTCAATTTATCCTCTGAGAAGCATGCTTTCCAGATAATTTCGTTTTCTCACATGTACTACTATATTTATATATACGATGTGCTATATATACCAATACTTTAAGAATTTTTCATTTGACAATATTTGCATTTAAGATGCTGGGTGCTGTACCAGATTTTTTGGTTGTTTACTTCAGCTGACAAAGCCATATATCACTTTGAATCCTTTTGAATCCTAGGCAGGACACTCAATATGTGCATTACATTATGCTGAAACATTGGTCACAAGCAAGGACATTGTTAATTCAACAGTCTGTTCAAAGAACTGTCATACAAAAATAGTCTGGAATGAAATTACATCCACACTACTTGAATTTCTTCTATGGCTTGTAAGGGTAACAGCAGCCTAACTGCCAACTAAGGACCTATTAGCTCAGTCAACTTAAAAACTAATAAGCTGAAATCACACAAATACTAATTCATACATGCAAAGTATGACCACAAAAACTGCAAGTGATGTACATAGGATTCACTGCAATAGGATTTTGCATATACAAGTATTACACCACACAAACATACAACACAAAATGTGTAATTGGAAGAAGAGAAACTTGAGAAGAATTCAGAGTTTTAGGCCAAGTCATGGACAAACTAGAAGAAAACACATCACATTTGCCTGATCAAAACAGATAGTACTCAAAAATAATCAATTATATGGAAAAAACACACAAAAATGCAAATTTATAAAGACTAACATTTAATCATCAGCTTTTAATTCTTTTTTACCACCACGGATGCGACCAGTACGGCGTGCAGCAATTAAACCAACTTTGCGGCCTGCACTTTTGCCTCTGCTTACTGTTGAGGCTTTACCAATATGCTGATGGTTTCCACCACCATGAGGATGTTCAACAGGATTCATGGCTACACCACGAACTTTTGGCCAACTATTTCTCTTGGCCTTGTACTTGAAATAAGCACGACCTGCTTTCAGCATAGGTTTATCAATGCGACCACCACCTGCTACAATGCCTAAAATAAAAGAACATGTTAATTACAGGTATTATAAAGCATACTACACTCACCAACCATAGCACGATTGTCAGACTGAACAATTTTTTTAGCTCCTGAAGGCAACTTAACTCGGGTCTTCTTATTTTCAGGATTGTGGGCAATGACAGTTGCATAATTACCAGATGCTCTGGCAATGCGACCTCGGTCACCGAATTTCTCTTCCAGATTGCAAATAATTGTTCCTTCAGGCATAGTTCCAATAGGAAGAACATTCCCCACTTGTAAGGTTGCTGAAAAAATTTATGGAAAAAAAATAGAATAGTTCATACAAAATACTCATACAAATAATCTACAAAGCTAAAAAATTAGCAACTGATTTCTCCTACTGAATGGCAAAACACTGCAAGATTTCCAAGATTTCGTTTTTAGTGTTTGGTAACTTGTAAATTGGGAAAACAAACAAAAACACACTGTTCAGAACATTAAGAGATACACAATATCAGCTTGACTCTGCCAATTACAAATACCACAAACCATAAGCCAAATTTTGAAAATAAGGGTTCTGGAAAAGTTTGGTAATGACTTTTGCTTTCAACCTCAAAAACATTGCACACAAACAAATGGAAATACAACACACTTTTGCTCAAAAAGTAATACATCAAGCATGTATTTCACACATGGATCTAACATGTCAATAATATTCTCAATAACCAGGAATCAAAATTTAGGCACTTTTTTTTTGTTTGCCTGGGTCACCAACAAACATTCTCACAAGTACTGCACCATCAATAATGTAAGCATAATGCTAGCAGGAATCATCACATGATGGCTGTCATAATCATTTGTGAACTTTGTTCCTTCTATAAACAACAAAAAATGGACTAATCTAGACTAAAGAATGAGAATTGCAAGTGAAGCACCTAGATTAACATGCTTTTACAGCCTGAAGTACAATCTAATAGAAGGGCTTTAGTTAATCAGGTTGGTTGCTGGTTGGCATGTTTACATGTTTACCAAAAACTATGAAATTATTGGAGCTGTGTCAGAGAGAAAATGTTAATGTTAATACTATTTATCTTTATATACAGTCTCATTTATACCAGAGCAGAAGATACCCTCAATTACTTCGAAACAATGTAGTCTGATTTATCTTGATACAAGACTGCTTTGAAATGATCATTACCTTTTTTACCACAGTACACAAACTGCCCAGTGTACATCCCTTCCGCTGCAAGGAATAATTCCTTTCTTAGCTTGTACCTATATGGATCACGAAACACGACTACAGCCAAGGGGGCCCCACGTCCCGGATCATGAATTATATCCTTAAAAATAGTTGTTATTTGAAAGACAATTTTCATCCTCCCCAACCTTTACTACGCCTTTGATGTAACCTCTTCGTTCTGCAAAATCAATGGCACGTAGTTTAGGTGCTCCTTTTCTATGTTTCACATGGGATTTAAAAATACTCCCTCTCCCTTTTCTTTGAGCCCTTATCACTCTACCCATTTCTGTAAAGGATTCTAATTGTGAATACGAAATATGAAGTGGTAGATTGCACCACACAATTGCTTATTTAACATATACACTCAAACGTGAAGGGCAAACGGAATGAAAAAACAAGGAGAATTAATTTTAAATCAACAACCAAAATTTTGAACCCGTAGCGTAACAATCATAATCATTGCCCAACGCTCAACGTTATGTGCTTACACTGCGATCCACTGCTAGTTCCGGTCATTCAAGATTGCCAAGCGTTGAGTTCTTTAACTTTTTTTGTTAAGGATAGTATTTTCATACATACTAGTGAGAAAACACGGTAGCATCCAAGTTTCCTAGATGCAATCGAGAGTACATTGAAAAGTTCATAATTTGAATAACAGAGGACTCTAAATAACATTTAAGAAAATGCTCGATGGATTTGAAAGAATGGTTGCATTCGTATTGCTGGAGGCTGTAATCACTCCGAATATTCTCGATATTTCACATCTTAGATTAAAAGATGTTCACATAGACTATGAAAGCTTCTGAATTCGATAGAAATGACTGCACATCATGCATGCTTATTTCTCAAGATTTTTAAAAATTACATCTATTTACCAGTGTTTTCCTCTGCATAGTCTCAGATGTTTTATTGTTTTTCTTTTTTTCTTTTTTACCATTTCATGCAATGTATGTTTTCATTTCAATTATACGTAAATGAGCTTTTGTCTATATGTTTTTTGTATACATGCTGTCATTTTCATCGTGCTCATTGATATGTATGACTAAATAATGCGAAACTGTATACTATGAAAATCGTTAATCAATTTCGTGAACAAATATTCTATTTTCAAAAAAGGCTAAAATACTAATGGTTTGGTTGTGCCACTGAGGCGATGTAATAATGAATTCATAAGTAGATATTCAAATAAGATCAGATGTTTATTTAAAGTAGACATGACTACAGCACACTTTCTGTGAATCCTAAGATTAAGTAATATTTTATAAATCCTGCTATCCAGAAATTACAAATCCAGAAACTACATCCAGTTGTATTCACAGGAACTTATTAGAAGCAAACGAAATTGTGCGCTCTCTGAGACGAATCATGTTTGTATACTACAGTATGTGGAGGATTATGTTTTCATATTATGTTCTAGCTTCCACAAAGCCCTAACATTATAAGTTCTTAATACGTTTCTTATAAATTACTGCAGCATGAATGTTTCCATTATTAATCTTATCATAGAAGTCAAGGATTAGAAATCCAGTCACAGCCAGTGCATCAGGTTATTAACTTCTTCAAAACACCTGCTGCTTTTTTTTATCATTGTGTTGACTTTTAAAATCTTTTATAGGTCTATCATCACTTGATCAATGAGTAGAACATCGGATGCAACGCGAACTCGAAAAGGTTGGACTAACAGATGCACGATTCAAGATTACCAGAACATTTAGCTTTTCATCTCTTTAAGTTATGAATGTCTCGAGTATCACCTCTGCTGTATGAGAATGTTCGCGTTTTTGCGCTGGTGCCTTCCGGTGCAATTGCTCTATGCAGTCATGGAGGACTTGCAGTGCTATTGGGCAGCTACTTTGGAAGAGGTCATGTTCTCAGTGCCTTTTAAGTAGACATGACAGTTAGTTTGGGTAATAAATCTGTATCGTCATGTAAGTTTTTCCTGTCCTGTTATTATTTCAGAAGACCTGTCTCTCGAAGCAGAATACGCAACATGTTCGAAGCACGGAAGAAATGGGAGACCTGCAGCAAGGACACTGGAAGCTGTGGACCATTCTACAGAATCACTGAACCATGCTTCTTCGAAGCTGAATGCAAAAGACGCCCAGTGTGCGTTTTCCTTTGTGGCAGCACCTTCTTTCCACACAGAAGCGAAACCCCCTGCAGTCTGAATGTTCCCATTATCAATCTTCTCATAGAGATCAAGGATAAAAAATCCAGCCACAGCTCGTACCGAAGCCACACAGGCAACGCCCTGATGCCAAAGGGAAGTGAAACGCCGAAGGTCCTCTCTGCCACGCTTAGACCTCAGAATGGGCCGTCGAGGATGTCTTGTGCCAGAAGGTCCTCGATGCGTGGCTCGCATCCCCCGGCAGACTCCTTGTAATAGTGAATCCAGGAGTCGACACATGTGCATCTGACGTGGGAAAGGTCGCGATTGCCTGCGGGGACGCGCGAAACCCGCGTGAAGCGCCCTCTCCCATAGTTCGCATCCTCCATTCGGCTCTCTTTCAGTAGCAGCGGGCTATAGACCTGCTGCTGACGATAATTGCGTTGGAGGTTCCTGGAGACGAGCGGAAAAGCTCGTGAGCTCGCGAGAATCAGGCGGAGGTCTTCGGAACATTTGCGCGATCCGAACGCAGAACAGACCGTCCCAGGAGAATGGAACCGGAGGATTTTGGGAGAGCCCGCTAGTTCAAGCCTGGGACCTCGATGGGAGCTGTCGATCCGATTCCAGTCCCTCCGGCTCTCCAGTCCAGTTCTCCTAGTGCCGTTCCACCACCCTCCAGCCTGAGAGTGGAGGTCACCATCCACAAGGAAGAGACAGCTTCCCGCGACGGAGCGTCGAGGGTCACTGCTAACCTAGCACATTCGAAGGAATAGGTGAAGGGTGCCAGAAGGATCAGCAAGGGATGGCTTCCTCGAGCTCCTGACGGACCATCCCAGCATTGCGGTAGGCGGACTGCCACCGGTGGGAAACGTCCTTCGGAGCCGCACGTCGAGTCTCGCTTTGCGCGCGCCCGAAACGTCGGTCTACGCGCGTACCGCCCTAAATATGGTGCTGTTGCTGCTCCAAGAAATCCCGAAGACATCCCATCCGCGCCGGCATGTCGATGCCATGCCCTCCTCTCACTTGTCCGTATGAGGTGCCGGCCCTCCCATCCTGTTCCTACCAGGAACGGCGGAGAATGCTGCCCCCCTCCTCCTTTCCATCTGTGCAGACTTCGATAGCATTCTGACCACCCAGACCGCGTTGCTGGCAGGGGGGAGTGGCCAGGGAGAAAACTCTGCCGCTGATGCTCCCGTCGAGCTGCCTCGATCCCATCGTATCCTCGGGCCTTCAGGCATCGCGCGAGAAGAAGCTTGCGATATTCTCGCTCCCAGATTCGATTCGTCCGCTGTTCCTGATGTTTCCCTCTGCTTCGGAGAGACGCCTCGGGCACGGCGATCGTAGGAAAGTTGCTCCTCCAGAGCCAGAGCAAGAGCTTTGATATTTCTTGGAGCCGGCCAGCGTTTTCCGGAAGTCTTCCCTGCTCGAGAAAGTCCTTCTTGGAGCTAAGGGAGAATGAAAAGACCCGAGCACCCTTGAGCACCCTTCTCAATCGAAACGAGAAGCATTCCTCAGGAGCGTCCTCAGCACGGAGTAGCTCCTCTACGTCTCTGGAGCAGGATGGCACCTCCTACAGCTTCGTACGGACCTAGCACACAATACATAAAATCAGCTAGCGCAGAAGAACAAGGAAGATCATTAGCATCAACGTCTGAGTAAGCGGTGATGGAAATTAAGAAAAGCGTGCGTGGAGGCAAGCCATTACTTGGGGCGGATGGATTATTCACAAATTTCATGTAAAAGATGGAACGCAGGGTGTTCCACAAGTGGGGATGGACGCTCACTTACAAGAAAGCCAATTAGAAGGGAGGCAAAACAGAAGAAATGGTTTCAGCAATAAACAGTTCCATCAGCCTTCATCTGATCTTTGTGTACCAAGGGGTCGTCACAGTAGCTTTGAGCCACGGGTGGCCAAAAAAAGACAGGCAGTGTTTCATGCAGAATTGATCAATACGATGCACTTGGCTCTTTATGCACTTGGCATCTCTGATAACGGTGGAATGCAACAAATGTCCGGAGTAGATGTACAACCATCCACTTATGGATGGATGGTCAATAAATGCTTTGTTCTCCTGACCGTTGGAATCGGCAGATGCAGCTTTTAGGTTTCGCAGATTCCCCGTTTTTTCAAGTAAGCCAGGATGAGGAGGTGAGTACAAAAGTGATCTGTGATGCGGTGGGCAGGAGCGAAGGTGGTGACAAAGGCGCATCAGGAATTTCAGCATTCGAAAGTGGTGAATCTCCCTTTTTAATGGTTATTGCATGAAATGATTGAAAGCGGGATGGTAGCAGTTTTTACTCATGGTTTAAAAGGATTCAGAGGGGCTATTGATTCAAAGAGACCCCATATGCTACGAGTCCCTACTGGAGCCTGCGAAGTAATACCCGTTGGAAACGTACGAATGTTGCATTCGCACGCAAGCACAGCATCAACCTGTCAACATCGACTGTGTGAGGAGTTTAGAAAAGCATCATGTACCTGCAAGCAGGAGTGTACGGGATTTTTTAGCAGGAACACGCAAGCAAGGTGAATAACAGGATAGAAGCTGAAGGGGGTGAGGGATTGCAAGGGTGGAGAGGGTGAGTGCGTGAGCCCAGTAGGCAAAGAAGGTGTGGTGATGCCTGTCGTCTAGGATCGCATGGTGGTGGTATCAGAGCGAAGGGTGGGAGGGAGGACGGGAGCTTCGCGATGGAGGTGCTACTGTATGCTCATCGTGAAATAATGCTGGCAACGTACGATTGTGGACAGGGAAGATGCATGGTGGATGAAGTGGAAGGAAAGGAGGGGAAGTGGAACGGTCAATCATCGATTCACGGAAGGAAAGAGTTGGTGTTTGCATCACGGGAGGAGAAGAAGTCAGAGATGAAAGCGGATGCGCTCGAGGAATTTCTGAAGGGGAGCAGGCTTCTAGAAGGAAAATGAGATGTGCAGGCAGATCGGCGTACACGGGCCACACGATGAGAAGAAGAAGAGCACTGCCACTCGTTGTTGATTCGTAGGGGATCCAAGGGAGGAGTTGATGGTTCGGGAGACAAGGCTGGTGGATCGAGAAGTGCATGCAGGAGGAAGTGGAGGCGAGATGCATGCGTAGTCACGACAGCAAATGGATTTGGGAAAATTGCGGAAGGAAGTGCAGGATGAAACATGGAAGCAAAATGTCTTCGAGAATAGATATCGCAGATAGCGCAAGTGCTGTTTTTGGGAACCATGTCGGCCAGCGAGGATGCGTAACGCAGGCAATCAAGCAGCTGAGAGGGATGGAGAGAGGCAAGTGGCCGAGATGGAGCTTTCAATTGCAGGAGAGCGGCGTTTCGAGAAGGCGACAGATGAGATGGGTGCATTCGGCATGAGTGATTTAGTTACAGCAGTACAATGGATAGGAGGTCGAGAGAGATGAGCTGGTTTCAACAGGACTTGACCGATCACTCGGTGATCCGAGTTGTTTCGAGAGGCTGGAATTCAAGCGAAATGTCCGACAAGGAAATACGACAAGAAGAGGTGAAGATGTAGTATCTATGTAGCCAGTGGCAGTGAGAATGTGTTCATAAGGAGTAAAGTGGTTGCATGCGTTGCGAGATCACTGGAGTGATCTGGCAGTGCTTCAACTGAAGAATAGCATGGAGCATCGGAAAAGATGCTCATTTCTGAAAAAGATTTAAGGTCGGATAAATCGGCCGTCTCCTGAAACTGATGCTCTGCTGAATGCCTAAATTCCTTACCATTCTCTCTCATTGTTCCTCTAGAACTACAAGTCTCGAAAATCTTATTTAGCCAGAGGAGATGGAGAATCGGCAATGCATACCAAAAGATGGTTCCACTTACTTGGTCTTCCACTACATGAATGTTGCTTCGATTGCGTTTCCCGTCCACTGCTAATCTTTCTTGTTCGACTTCCGTATCTCTGCTTTCCGTAATGCTCGTATCCTTGCTCTAAGAGCTTCCGGGCACTTTAGCCTCCCTTCTCTTTGGTTCCGGTAATTCCAAGGTCGAGAGTCTGGTAAGGCATATCGCGGCTTAAGGCTTGACGTTTTTCTGACGTTGGTTGTTTGCTTCTTCGCTTTTTGGATGGCCTGAATGTTTGTGGATCGCTCGCGATTCCTGTATTGATGATCGCCGTTGGTGGCTTCAGTCACGTTTCCCAAGCTCTTCGGCTGGAGTTAGCTGCTGCTGCATTCCACTTCATCATTCCACCAGAGCAGTTCTTTCTCTTCACTTCAGAATGAGCAGGCAACCAGACAATGAGCCTCCGGTCGCCGGAGTCTGGTTTCCCGTCAGTAGCGGAAGGTTTGCTAACGTTCTCGAAAATTCGCACCCGAATGGTTCTTTCAGACGCCGTTGGAAATTTTTTTTTTTGTTTTTGGTTCGATGCCCACGCGAATTTCTTTGCTGGCCAGAGCTGTAGTGTTGCTCTTGATGCGAGCTGAGATAAAGTAGGTAGGCGAAGAATTTGTAGAAAGTTGGTCTTGCGCAAGAGCAATTGGGTTGTGATTGTTCATCCTAAATCCCCATGATCTCTAGAAGCCAACAAGGAACTTCATAGTCAATGTTTGGCCTCCGATCTGCTGCCTTTGGAAATGTCACTTTAACCGACGTCTGTGTCAGCAGATTCGCAAAATCACCTGAGATTCCTTGTTGTCAAAAGAGAGAGGAAAATGAAAAGAGTTTGTCTGCTCGAAGTATTTTTGTTCAAACTTGTTGTATTCCTGCTTTCGATTTCCAGATATGATTGTTTTGATGGTTACAGTAAGTGCGCAAAGAGATCAATGTTCACATTCTTGTATTTGCATTCAAGTTGATGATGCTCATCTCATCAGTAAGATTTTGATCATGGACAGTCGTTTGAATGAGCAACTGAGGAGGCAGTTTAGCACATGGTGCGACATGTTTGTACCATTGCTCTAAGTAGCTGGAATCTCCCAACTGGCTTGGTTTTCCGTTATTTCCAACTCCAGCAGCCAGGTTGTTGCTCTCGGCTCCTTTAGTCATCTCAGCAGCAAGATTGCTATATTCTGCTTCCGTGCATCTTGAGTTATGGGGTTTCTGATAAATTGAGCTATGTTTGTTGTGATTGCCTCCCACCCTTGTACTGAAAAAACAGTATCTCACTTTGAATCTCGACCCTTTTTTTTTTTAGCAAGTATTTGGCAGGATGGTAATCACGTGCCATCTCATTTTAATGGCCATCTTAACGAAAGTCAGCATGGTATGCAGGTTTTTGATAGCTGGATTTCCTGTTTTGCATTCCTTGAGAACGAAAGTGGAAGCTTCTTGACAGTTCTAATTTTCCCGAGACCTATGGTTCGAATTTCTGGGTTCTATTTTCTTTCTGGAGAGAAAATAGCGCAGGATCTTCCTCTCCGCTTGCATGAGGAATGACTCGAGCTGACATGGATCGCACGTTTCCTTCCTGTCTCGTGCCTGATGAGCGCTTCGACGTGTTAGATAAGAACGAGTACTTGTGCTATTGGTGTGACAAAGTCAAAAAATGCACCGGAAGGGGAGCCGTGTGTTGCCTGCGGACCTCATGCTCCTCCATTCTCCGAAAGCAATCTGTGCGACCGAGATGGAAGTGATGGGTAAGCTCAGAAACCTACTGGTCCATTTTTTCTGTCCTTCCCCATGAGCGCGGGCTAGTTCCGGGAATCCATTTCTCAAAGACGAATGAGTGGGTAATGGACGATGACCCGATATTCCTATTTTGTTTCACATCAAGCGCAGCTCCATCCCGCCGTCACTCTCTCGAGCCATCAGCCACGCGTCCTCGCTTTCCTGATTAGAATGTGCTCGTGAGTGTCTTTCTCACTTCGTGAGCGACTTAAGGCTTCATGAGTACTGCTGGAGATGGAAACGCTTTAGGAATGTTAGGTTGTCTTGAGAAAGCTCCCCCTAAAATCAAATGCTTAAAATTATTCGAATTGCAGTAAGTCCTCTTTAACGCAGGGGTTACGTTCTATGCACTAGGAATCCGCGTTGCTGGAGTCCTATGGGTTATACTTGCATAGCATGATATTATTTATAAAGGATAAAAAATCTTACCTGAACTTTCTAATAGTTGATTATCTTTTAGTGCACTTTGAAACAAAAGGGATCTGTTTATTATTTAACTTCAAGTGAAAAGAAGCTTTTAGGGTTTTGTGGATCTTTAATTTATTCACACAATTCTGTAGTTGCTGCTCTATCGTTTTCTTCGTCAAGTGATCTTGCACTATCTGATTCAGGAAAATATGAATTAAATAAGATTCAAAATCATCTGTTAGTGTTCTTTTTGAAAATAGCTGAACTCATGCTATACATAAAAGTAAAATGTACCCACATGACACGTGGGACTAATTTACCCCGTTATACGAAGGCTGTCGCCATTTTTTCGTCGCGTTACACGAAAGTGTGTTTTACGGAGTGTCTGCTGTATTTCGAATCTGGCGAGTTGCCTAGGAACTGGATAGCCGTTTCCTGCTTAGAGAATCCTCTTGTGGCAATCGGATGTTTCACTTTATGGTAATCTAAGATCACTTGCATCCATTTATTCAAAGCAAAGAAACCATCAACTTGAGAAAACCTTGGATTTAAGCGATTACTATTATTATTAATAGCCTGCACTCCTCTTAGATCTTCGTTTTGCAGTATTTGTGTTCTTCGTAGAAAGAGAATGGTTTAGAATTCATCCTGATTGAGAACCACCACAAAAACTCTGCGGGGAAAAAACATCATCGCAACAAAAAGGCATTTTGCTACAACTTATCAACCAGGTTGACCCGTTTCAGGCGAAGGATCTCCCATAGTCATAGGAGTAGCAATAGTAGGTGCCCCTTATGGCTTCTCCATTCACAACCGCCATATATCCAACTTTTTTTTTTTTGTCACGATCTATCCCACTGTTTCATCGTGGAGTTCCACGATACATTCTGCGCCAGTTTGAGATGGAAAATTGAAGATTCTTCTCATGCTACACACCTTTTGACATGAGATGAACGTGTTGGTAAGTCTACATGGATGTGGTTCTTTAGTGAGTTAATACCATTTGGCATGTTCTAGGAAGTCCTCTGGATGATGACGATACCTTGTCTCCTAGTGGCATCCTCGTATTTACTGGAAAAGAGTAAAGAGGGAATGTGCGAGGAATCAACGTTTCTCACGCTCCATGCACGGACAGAGAGGCCTGAAAATACTCCCGTTTAGGATGAGCAGGAGCACAAAACGGATTATCAAGGAAAATCCAAACTCACATGAGTGATGAAGGAGAACGGAAAGTGGTTACTGTGATGCACAAAGTCTTCACACACCATTTTTGGGTCTTATTATTGAAACGAATTTTTTTCTTTGGTGCACGCGGAGGCAAGGTCACGTGCTGGCATGCTGCACCATGGAAATAGCGAATAGAATGTAGACAACTACAAATAACTAGAATTGACGACTGTTACATCATATTTGATTTCTACTGGCATCAGTTTTATTGGAATATCGAAATTACATGCAGGGCTTCAAATAAACATTTGTTTGCATGAGGTGAATGCATGAGTCGCTTCGTGTTTTCTTTGTCAAGGTATATGTTTTTAAATGCTTATAAGATGTAATCATCTTCTAGAGTTTTAATGATGATCTGATTTGATGATCTGATTCTATGTTCCTAACATTCTTTCCCACCTTTGATCATTTTAAAATTAAATTATGTGCTAGGTTCACATTCTTTTAAAACGCGTTTACAAGTTTTTTCTCCTAAAAGAACAAGAAATATTGGAAATATCCATTAAAGACAATCTTTACTCAAATTCAAAGAAGAAGAAAAGATTGAAACAAAAGGCTAGAGGGACTAGAGGTATAACAGAATATAGAAAACACATGCAATAGTAATTTATAGAATCAAGTAAGAATTTGCAAATTCCATTCTACCTAATATAAGGAATTTGATTTCTACGAAGAGTAATTTGCTGTTTTATTGTGTTTTTATTTTGCTCTTTTGTTTTACCTTTTCAATTCTTCTTTATTCATAAAGTCAAGTGATCAAATATGGTAGCCTTGTTTCTCTGAGATTTGTCGTGATTGTTGCGATTTCCCAAGTGCGTAACGTAATGCTTTAGTTTACGGGTTGTATCTCTTTCGTGTTGCAAACCAAGAATAGTGGCAGTTACAACTCTGTGTTTTCATCCTGACATTAAAAAACATGGATACGAGAGTACTTTCGATGAACGATGATGATTGTTTTCAAAGAGAACTGCTTACAGCTGGGAGAAAATTAATGATTGTTGATTTTTATGCCCATTGGTATCGTTTTGAGTATTCATGGTTTCTAGTAATCGATTTGCCCCTTTCGTTCAGGAACTTTTCTGTGCTAAATTAATGCTAACCCTCAGTGCTTCCTTTTAAAGCATTTGTCATTCTTACTGTTTTCATGCCAATGTGTATAGCTTCCGGTATTGTTTGCAGTTGTTCATTTAAAATGCAGTAAATTGTTTTGTAACATACAATGCATATATTGAGATTAAAAAAAGTGTGTTTTTTGCAACTGGTAGGTGTACTCCCTGCCACAGGATTGCTCCAGCACTGGTGCACTTTGCAAATAAATATCCAAATGCCATATTCTTGAAAATCGATGTCGATAGATGCCCCAGGACAGTACTGAAAGAAGGAATTACAGCGATGCCGACATTTGTATTTTATAAAGATAAAGTTAAGTGTGTGACCCATAGTTTGTAGTCACAGGATGAATAATTTATAGGTTCGTGTGGATGTCTTGCAAGGTCCCACTCCTGAAGCTTTAGAGATCAAAATTAAAGAGCATTATGTGGAAGCTGTAGCAGAAGAATATCCTCCTGGTCAAGTACGTAGACGTGTTTCCCCCTGGAGGAGGTTCCTCAGGATCTGCAAATGTTGCACCTAGTTCTTTACCCATCCTTTCCTTTTTGTAACCCAATTTAGCCCAATAAATAAGAATAGAATTTGTTTTATTTTCTCTGTAGATGGATCTGTCGTGCTTTTACAACAAAGCAGAATGTGAATGTTTTAATGAAGCAGAAGACCATGCACTTGCTCAGTGTCTAGATGCAAATGGAGTAGGCTTATGGTCAGATTGTGATGAACAGCTCATCATCAATCTGACATTTAATCAACCTGTACGGATTCATTCTCTGCAAATCAATGCACCCAAAGATGAAGGACCACGTGAAATTTGTCTGTTCCAAAATTTGCCACGTACTTTGGATTTTAGCCAAGCTGAAAGTATGGAACCTGTTCAGACATTAGAGTGAGTAATCCAAAAGTATCAATTGTCGATGACCAGCTCGGTTTTCAGGTTGAAACCTGAAGATCTCGAAGGTTCCCCTATCGCACTTCGCTATGTACGTTTTCAAAATGTGCTCAATCTTCAGCTCTTCATTGCAAACAATCAAGGAAATGGTTCACGCACCAAAATAGACCGCCTCGTGGTGTTTGGTTCTCCTCTAGTGGCCACTAATATGGGCGACTTCAAAAGAGTGTCAGGAAAGAAAGGAGAAAGTCATTAGCATTTTAGTGCAAGTATATTTTTGTGTGCCTGCAGAACTAGTGCTCCATCTCAGACAAGGGAAAGGGGGATGGGCAGCTACTGCTGGTGTAAGAACAGTCACTGCCCACTGGACTTGCTGCAACAGCATCCATTACAAGTGGTGGGGTGCCATTTGGTGTTCGAAAATTTGTGTTGATCATTTGGCTTAAAAATGCATCTAATTGTCTCAAAGACAGAGAATTATGGAGTGTCTCCAAGGGTCTGATCGGGGGGACTCCACTATAGCTTCCTCCTTCTGGAACTGCATGTGTTCAGAAATTTGACTATCATGCCTACCACCATATCCTATGATCCCTAGGCCTCCTGTTTTGAACGCCGTAGGTCTTTCTGATCCACTTATCACAGCTGTGCTGAAGAGTGGGGGTAGTGTAGCTGGAGAACTAGATGACTGGACCTTCTTTTTGTTTCCGGTTTTTTCTCTCTCCTCATAGTACACCTTACTGATGATATCACTGTCTCTGCCAAAACGATGACAAGATCGATGCACCTTCATATATAACAGAAAATTCTGTACCTTTGCAGATGCAAGCATGCAGATAGTGGATCTGTTAGCTCCTGTAATGTGTCTCTGCTTCCCAAGGCAAGATCCTCGGTCATCGTTTGCTCCTAAAAGGGAATAGCACACGCCACAATGAAATTTCTTTGATACCTGGTATCTTTCCTCTCCATCGGAATCCTGTGAAAACAGTTCCTCTTTGGAAGCCACTTCCACTTTCTCCTGTCAACAAAGGTTTCAGAACATCAGCTCTAGCAAAGTGTTTCAGGTACGCACCAGTTCGTTGCAACTGCTAGGTCGGAATCCAGGGCCCGGCGGAAAATTTTTTTGAATGCAGCACATCACCCCAGGACTGAAGTGCAGTTCAATGTGGAACCTGAGTTCCTATGGAGACTTTAAATCATCAAAAATGGAGTTTTATACCTTTCTTCGGACGACAGGTCCTTGGTGGGGTCTTCCATTAGCAGAATTACGATTTGGGTCATGTAATTAAGTTCGGACACGGCACTAACGTACTCCATTGCGCGTTCCCATTGTTTGTCCTCCCCCTGTAACGAATGTACAGTACACCTTTCGTACACATTATGAGTGAACACACTTTGACTAGGCCGCCGAAACGTAACATAGTTAATAAGGAATGAATGTGCGATTCACTAGTGAAATAAAGACGCGTTCTGACGTGTCGTTCAGGGGATGTCACTCCCAGAGAATACTTTGGATTGAGACGGTTGACTGATTCTTCCTCCTCTGGTTCCAAGTTTCGCTGCAGATCTGTTCGTAGTTTTTTAAGAAGTGGAACACAAATGCCTTGTGCAATGGTTAGTTTCTCTTGACACGTCATTCCGTACTCCTACAAGGGTCCGAAGTAAGGGTGACCGGTGCGGAAATGAATTCACCTGTGGTACCACGATATCGGCCAGATTTTTCGCATATGCGTACAATTCCATAGAGCGCTTGAACTGAATGCTGTGCTGGTTGTGCTGGAAATCGTATTTGATGCAGTCGTAGATGTCCGGGATCTTGGACAGATCGAACTGATGATTCCTCTGCAAAAAATCTTTCTCCAGCTTTTGCCAGCGCTGCATCATCATTTCCCATGTCTCGCCGTAATACAAGGAGGAATCTGAGGATTCCAGCCATCAAGGATAAAATAAATAAATGCTTCTCGACATACTCTTGGTCTTTGGATCTTGACTCTTGTGGCGAATCAGCTGGATGAATTGGTTGATGAGTTGGTGGATGTGCTCGCAGGCTCTGTAGGGATTTCTGATTTTCGTCAAAGCAGCCTGGATGCTGATGGAGTTGGTAGGGTTCAAAATTCGGATGTCTTCTTCCGTGAAGTCCCTGTCGCGCTGCAGGATCCCATGAAGGTGCATTTTCACTCTTCATGGGGGAAGATTCGATGACGGGCAGGGAATTCTGGAACAGACTTACCTTTTTTGAAACTTGGAGGAATCACAGTCGTTGTCCAGCAGACCGTTAGTGTTTGCAGACTTGACCATTTGAACAAGAATCGGAGTGAGCTCGCCTTCCAGGGCCAGTAAACCTTTCGCGAAGGCAGCTGCAGTCATTTGCACACGGCCCTCGTCGGACGCATATATTTTTAGGTCGTGCCGAAAAGTGGAGTGCAGGCGCAACAAGCCGAGGCCTTCGTTTCCTGGAAAGCAGCGATTCTAGGTGGCAGCGGACAGCGACGGTTCCTGCCTTGTCCTCCGGGGTACATCCAGCGAAACATCCGCCCTATTTCTTCGGCCTGAACTCGTCCCGCTGGGGTCAGTTCTCCTCCCCACTTCAGCACCAGGAGCAGCGAAGGCACCCGCTCTCCGAGAGACCTGCTCTCCTTCGCCACATTCGAGCACGCCTGATTCTCGCTTCCTAATGAAGAAGTGAGTCGGCGGACTCATAAAAGCTCCTTGGTGATTGCGGCGAGATGTGTCACCTGTGCTGCTTCGATCACAATCGTCGCTGCTTGAGCCACGCCGACGACCCAAGGGCTGTTGTTTCAGCTGCACTTTGCGGTTGATGCCGGAAAAATGCCCGTACCTGAAAATTAACGAACGCATCGCCTCCCTCCAGTCAGAAGGAAGAGAACGAGCATCGGGAATTACATTTCCAGGACGCTCTTCAACTGTTCCAGCTTCTCCTCCTTCTCTTCGATTTCGAGGAGAGAGGACTTGTGCTCGATGTCGGCCAGCAGACCACGAGTGATGTCCAGAATCTCCTGAAGCTGCTGGGGTTGTTTCAGTTTCACGTGACCGCCTATGTAGCCTCCATACTTGGAGAATATCTCGAAGTACCTAAGTGGGGAGGAGAATGGATCCATAGCCACTTTTTTTCTTTTCTTTTATATTCTGTTTACTTGGGATGCCGGACGATCATCTTCATCTTCTGCTTCGGTGTCCGGTCCCCATGGCGAATGATGGCGCATACGCAGCGCAGTTCCATCCTGCAACGTGCGAGCGCGCGCGTAAATGCACTGATTACACACAGACATCGAGCAATATATTACATTTTTCCAACGGTAGTTGGCACGATAGGAGGATCGTCGAGCTGAAACGGGATCGACCAAGGGATCTGGAGCGTGGGAGCCAACTCCCGGAGGATCATGTTTCCCAGCAGCTTCGCGCAATCGTCATAGTACTTATCCGAATTCTTCACGAAACTGAACCCGTTGACGTCGCAAACGTAGGACTTGCCGTTCGCCCTTGAAAGAGAAGCTCTATTGCTGCTGCTCTTCCATCCCCCTTTCCCATTCCTTCTTCGTCTTCGCGGCCAGCGCGCGGGAGCATTTCGCGAGCGTTCACCTGAGCAAGTCGAAGCCGCACACTGTCTGGTGGAAAGCCAGGCAGACCTTCCTTGCGATCAGTTTCTCCGAGTTGCTCAGGATGACAGGGTAGCGGACCTCTTTCCCTTGAAGGTCCCGTTCCACCTTGCCGTCCAGCGCCGGGGATTTGCGTGCCTCCGCGTGGGCGTAGTCGGGGCCGACCGTGTAAACCTGTGCGCCGAGAATCGTAAAACCAGCTCGTGGAGCGGAAGCGAACCTTCACGTCCGTACCATCCGTAGGCATGAAATCTTCGTAGATGTAGGACCCAGTCTTGCGCACTCGCGACTCTGGGCTGTATACGCTGCTCCGACTTCCTATCTAACAGCCCCAGCCTTCGTGAACCCTTTGGCCCTCCTTTTGGGAGAGTTTCAATAGTCACCTTCCGGAATAGTCGCTGGCTGCCACCGCCAGCGGAAGAAGGGTAATAGATGTAGATATTGTGGTCCTCGGCGGAGACGGGCTTCTCCACGAAGGGCTTTTCGAATACGATCCCGTTCACCTCCACGCTGTCCTCCTTCTCTATGAGGGTGTTTTCTGTTCGGGTGCGCAGACCTTCGTGGAAAGGAACCAGCGTGGAGTAGAACTTCCTACCGAAAAGGCTGCGGGAGTCCCTGTTGAGAACGGCGTAACGAGGCAGCTGAATCCCCTCTCTCTTCAGGGTCGCGTACACCTTGCGCCTGTCCTGAAAGAGAGCAAGTGCGACCCGTTTTCCCGAGGGACGGGTTTCGAGGAACTGACGCTACCTGCAAATCGAACTGCATCTCCAGATTGTTGATGATGAAAGGCTTGCGCAGCTTCGCGTAAGCAATGGCTTTTTCCAAGGGAAACCCTTTGGAATGGAAGGAAATTAAGCAATCGCACAGAGGCCAAGCCGTAATGGGTTCCTAGAGAGCCAAACAAGAGCACGTGAACATCGGGCACCGTTTGACCAGCACCCGGGTTTATTCCTGCAGCACAGAAGGATCCCTCACCGACTGCTTATTCCCTCAGTCTAAGACACCTATCCCTCACTTTTGCCCTTATGTTTCGCAGAAGAAAAAAAAAATTACCAAGCATCGTTTGACCATGCTATTGGCAAGATTCAAACGGGCGCAAGAATATTGGCGGCAAGAGTAAACCATCAAACCGAGATGAGCAATTCTTTCCGTTTGATCAAATGATCAAGAGCTAAAAAAGAAACCGCGCGCTCACACACACACGCGTACGTGTGATGTCATGTGTGTGTGCGTGCGAAGACTCTTATCACAGGAGAACAAGCCAAGTAGGCAAAGTCACGAGATGCGAGGGCACATGTGCGGACACTTGGATGACCGTCTATTTCCAATGAGCAACTTCCGTTGGATGCGACGTATGGCTCCGTGAAAAGAATTTTCGCTTTCACAAGAGCTCTTAATCCCTATTTCTATCTCCCCCACCCTGAGAACTTTCTACGGGGAGCTTTCTGACCGCAGTTTCCTGTGGAACCTGATTGTGGCCAAGCGAGGCCCCGGGAACACACTTGGAATGCAAACAAAAGACTGCCCCAGAGGGGAGGAGCTCGAAAGACGAACGGAACGGTCAAAAGCGCTCTTGGAGCCAACTTCACGCCCGCTAAATAGCTATTTTCGCTCGTGTCCCATTCAAATAAAAAAAACTCTGAAAAAGCAACTATTTATGAATGCAAATTCTTTATAACAAAAGGGATTTCTCGATTTCATCTGTTGGTCTTTCCGTGTTCGCATACGGCTAGTTTACTTCCAGTTATTCATTGGTATGTTTCAGACTGCTACTACAGGCAGACGCATGAAACGCATATATGTATGTATGTATAGATAGATAGACAGATAGAGAGTTATACATGTACACTCGTATCCTCGTATCATGACATGTTTACACTTCTCATATGCTATACCAATGAATTATGCTTTGTGGAAAACACTTTTAGGGAATGGGATCTCTATGAGTAGAAGACATTCAGTTTCCTCAGCGGAGCGAATGGTGAAAAATTCCAAGCATGCAAGTGCATGGCATGTGAAGTGCACCGAATCACTGAACCCCCTACGTGAGGGCGGGAGCTGGATTTCGATCTCTGAAGCGGGCACGAACCTTTCCGATACGCGAAGAATGATTTCAGGGAAGTTCTTCCCGAATTCGGGAGAATGCGGTCGGTCTCAGAGTGAGAAGATAATGGCACATGAAAGCACTGGAGGGGGAAGGCGGAGGAGAAGCGGGGAAAACTTCAAAGAAAACGACGAGTTTCACAATCAGACAGAGTTCAGCATTTTCCGGCGGGTTGCTGCTCTTCGCGTTTACGATGATGATCGGGTGCCACATCGGAAAAAAAAAAAAAAAAAAAGGGAAACCAGGGATGAAGATCGGAATGTGAAGGAATGTCCACCTTAGGAATTCCGCATCCTACAAAAGCTCTAAGAGTTCCTGAACAAAACGCAACCAATAGGCAGCCCCGCTACGTTCCCTGCTTCATGTGAACATCCTCGTTAACATTATCGATGGTTTCCTGCTTACGCGCTCTGCTGAATGCTTTAGAAATGATTAAGCACACTGCACGTGAACGGTGTTCCACGACGGCATGACATTCATCTTTATTTATGCGCGTGCTTAAGAAACCCCACTGCCGTAATACGTGTATATAGAGTCAAGCTGCCTATTACTATCACGATTACAGAATGAACAACAAAATCTCCCTTTTATTCGGCAACGCAACTCCCTGCAATGGAAGTTTTTTCTATTTGGTTATGAGCAACTCTTAACATGTGATTGTGAAATTCTATCATTCTAATTGCAATCATTCATTACTGCAGTCTTCAGAAAAAGCATGGCGTGAATATTTAAATGTATCGTATGTAAGATTAATAGAAAGAGGCCGTTGCTCACCCAAACACAGTTCGCATGTCTCACATCTGAAAGAGCGCAACGGACCAGCTACTGAAAGATAGCTGCTCAAACAAGATAATCAGGATAAAAAAAGCTTTTCAGGCAAGAACCCAATCAAGTGCCTTTCTTATAAATAGAGGACTCACATGCAGAATCGTGTACTCATCGAAAACCACGGTGCTGATATACTGGAATTCTTCCAAACGACTCAGAATGGCTTTCATGGGCTTTGAAGAGGACTTTTTCCCCATGGCGCAGATTCCAAAAACAACCTGTTTCTCGGGTTTGTTTTTGTCTCCAGCAGATGAGGTGGTATCCTGAAAGCGGAGTCTCAGGATGTAAGCAAGCATTTTGTATGTGCAGAAGAAGGCAAACATCTTTTTTCTGAAAAATGTAGATTGTTTCCAAGGACCGGTTCTTTATGCATTTTATTTAGCTACCGAAAGAGTGCTTTTTGCTATCGACAAAAATGTGGCACAACGTTCACTATACGTCTTGTTCTCTAAAACAGTGCAGATCTTTGATTCAAAGTTTTGCGACACTGAGATTGGCGAATTTTTCGGAATTCGTGGAGCTGTCGAAAATTCGAACTTTTGGCAAAGTACACTCACGAGGCCAGACGAAATGAACACCTGAAACGCTCGGCTTTGATAACAGGACACTCTTGAACGAGGCACACGAGCGCAGCATGAAAACACCTCAAGCTTGACAAGGCTACCATGCAATAAACATCGAAATCCCCAAATCCACCGACTGCGAAACGTCGCGAATGTCAATGCATACATTGTGAAAGTTTATTCTGATAGACCGCCATCAAACGTCTGAAAGCCAACGGCACCTGTGCTTCCCCTAAAAAACCGCACACCCAAGCATGTACAACGAATGACATTCGAGGAACCCGATCTCCCATACGGCCACTGTGATTTGTTTCCATACAATGCTTTCTTTACATCTACGCATAAAACACATGCTAGTACCTTAATGGAATGGATCCACAACGTACACAGTTGTACTTGAAGGTCACGAGCCATTTCGATCAGAGGATTATTTCGCGTGCACTCTGATAAGGTCGCCAACGAATAAAGGAAAGACACCAGAGAGGATTCCAATACTTAGAAGGGATACCAGCAACAGGAGGAAAAAAAACGAAAGATAGAAAAGCTAGCTTTAAACCACAGACTTCAATTCCAATTTTCCACTGCTACCTGTACCTCGTTGCTCTCAAAATATTCTGGACGCTTGCTGAAACCCTCAAAGTGGGCATTCTACAATGAGGCATCTCCTACAGAAGGAAATGGAGCAATTGAACAAGGCCGGGGAGATCGACGGGCTTGAGATGTCACTATGGTGGTACCGTAAGGCTTTTCACAGATCGAGCAGCTTGCGATCCAGAAGAAGCACCCAATGATCTGCAAGAAGGAATGCCAAGCAAAATGGATTTCTTAGTGTGGTGCTCACGTATTTGGTGAGCTCATTGGGAAAAACCATTCCGTAGCCCTCGAATAGGAACCCTGTCTAACTGCGCAGCGAAATGCACTTTATCGGATGTGCCAAACCCCCTATTTACGTCGATCCTCATCTCCATATGGAGTCGTTCCGTTACATGCTGGCGAGGCGCTCGAGATTGCCGACTTTAAAGAGAATTAAAGTATTCGGCACCGATTGCCTCACGCGCAGAATGGGGAACCTTTGGAGGGGTCACAACTTCGTCGTAACGAGGAGGTCGATGACGGAACCCACAACTGTTTTGGACACTACAAAACCAATGCAAAGGAACAGTTCGATTTAGCAACATTCACGTATTTTGGTGTACATTTTAGAAAGTTTCACCTATTTCCAAATCCATATGCATAACGAGGATCTGAGATCGTTTATTCGACAGCCGCTCTTATTTTTTTTCCCGTTAGGCGTAGGGCAATGAGAGTGAACTGATGTGAAATACGAATACAAGTTCCAGCCCACTATCTTTCCACTGGACAAACGGCTCATGCGACCCTCAATATTCTCTCAATAAGAACCAGAATGAAAGTAAGTGGTAATGGTTTCTTACAGTGGAGACTCAGTTTGCCTTGTAAATGTGTTCTTTTTCCCAATAACAGGTAATTATTCTTTTCCTCTGACCACAAAAAAAACGCACTTCAAATATACTCCGTCCTCTACGTGTTCCGGGCGCGGTAATCCAGTAAATAAAACTTTCATACTGCTCTGTCCTTCTGAAATTTGTGCTTAATTCCTCATTGAATTTCTGAAATATTTTGCGACTGCATATCGTCATTCCACGACCAAAATGATACAAATGAGCCACACAATCGGCATCGATATCATGATGACATCACAGTTTCGTTTCGGCTTGACGGTGAATGACAAAACACCGCCTACAGTCCTATACAACGGCTGCAATGACAGCCACTTGGCTCAGTCAGCAATTTCAACATTTTTCATCAGTTACCAACTTTGCCTTCAAGCGTTGTTGGGACGCATTTATTAAAAAAAAAAAAAATTCTTCCTTTCAAATAGACGAGTACAATCGGCTTTTGCAAGTCAATCGCAGACCTAAGCTCTTCGTTTTCATCAATCTTCCTTTTGTGTCCACATCTGTCAAGAACTCATCCTAAATAAAAATACCTTTCAAACTTTGGCACCGAAAAAAAAAAAAAAAAAACCATTCCTGTTTGTCGAATAAGACAGAGAAGCCGTGAACGTTGACACTGTAGTCACCACGTGCTCGTGTTTTCTACGTGTTAGCTTTCGAGTTTGGTACCGAACTTCGTGATGGTGCACCATGACCAAGAGGTGTGATCTGTGAAAACCCAAACAATGCCGCAGGATGCTTCGACTGATCATGGATTTTCCTTGATTCGAACCGGCTCGAGCGACAAAGCCAACTCAACATCAGTTGCAACCGATTTCTTGTAGTCTTCGTAGAACAAACTGGAAAAATGAGCTTGTGCAAGACAACTGGCCGTTTGCCACGTCGCGATCCGGCACTCGTACACAACACGTGGTAAGGCGGCAGCAGCCCTACCACGTGTTGTGTACGAGTGACCCGGACCTTCCGTCGGAGCCCCAAAGCAAAATGCCATATTTTCAAGTGCACGTTCTGCCGACGACTAATCGGGGAGCAGAGGGGATCATCGAAGGAAATGACTTCCTCATACTGCCGTACTGCGGATATTCCAATATTCCTCTGATCGCAAACGGACTGGTCAGGAGGGAATATTCCCTACTCTCAGAGTCGCACATGAAAACACAGGTGCCCAGCAGCTCTTTAATTTTTCGGAATTGACTGAATGGGATCATTCGTTATGAATGTGTGAACATGTTTCCGGGTGAATGGAAGCATCTGTCGGAGTTGCCACATCTATTATCCCGTTTTCAATTTGCGTCCCGACAACTAATCAGCTTGCGTCTTATCAGGGTTCGGGGAATCCGCTGAATTCGGTGGAATCGAACTTTTTACGTCTTCTTTCTTTTCGCTTACTTTAAATGAGACGGAAAATTCTTGTAGCATGAATGCTCTAACGGAAGGTGCGCATGTGCTTTGCTGGGTGCTGCTTCCGTCGTTGGAGACACGTGACACGTGAATGGGCAAGCAGCGTAATGCACAAGGCACGTGTCCGGAAAAGCAGAAGCAGACACAGCAAACCACTGAAGGAATTTCCCCACGAGGAACTTGTTCGGGACAGAAGGCACCCGAAAGAGGTCTCCACGTGGGTCGTACGCGAATTTGGTTGAGCTTTTTGAACTTTCGCAGCTCCGGGCTCACTATGTGGTGATATTGCGATGTCGGTATGTATAACTTACGCATTTCTTGAGTGGGAGCTTGTCTCAGGAGCACAAAATTATTGGCACACTGTTCGAAATGTAGTCAGGTTACTGTGATTGCTAAGTGTACGAGTGGCAACAACCATCCATACATCCCGCCAGTAATTAGTACTGTTACGATGTACACATTCAATTTGCAAAGCGCGCATCCAATTATACTTCATCAGGATCTTTGATGCAGTATGATCATCCATGGGTGCCAGGATGTAATGAGTGCCCACATGCAAGTATTTTTTTGGTGTACTGTAACTATGGAAAACCGGAAAGCAGTCAAAACTTCCGTAGTAACTGTCAAACAGCTACAACGTAAACAAACATATGAATGAAATTGCGCCAATTCTTGAGAAGCATAGCGGATAGCAAACTCTTACATATCTTGTTTCATGTGAGCATTATTTTGCCTTTGCATAATCATAGGCTAATCTCCAACAATTTGGAAAAAAATTGTGAAATGCAATTAATCTGCAGCTTTTTTAAATTGTACCCTTTATTCTGAATTAAATGAGAAAGAAATCTCAAGCAGTACTTTTTGGATTCAAAAATTTACAAAATCTTTTGCATTTGCTAATAAACAGCCGATCATTCAGCTTCTGATCAGAATCCAGAAATGCTCACAAAAGTCAGGACATATATTTGCAACCAAAATGCCATACATTCAAGCTGCAAAATTCAAAATAATTTCTGTTGATCCTAGCAATGGATTCCTGATTGTGACTGTCATGTGACTGTACAACTTTACACCTTTTTTCTGTGTAATTATGTATAACACTAAACATACAGGAGAAGGCTTTATGAATTCTCATCAGCTTCTCATACTGCTAGCCTCAAAAACTCTCTATGTATTGAAACAGCACTGAAATAAATAACATGCATATTTATGCAGTGCATTATTATTATGGAGGCACTTAACAAGTTTTACTATGTATCACATGCATGCCTTGATCCACTGATATACCATATCACTGCATGTACATGCTTCACTCAGAACCTCTGAAACTTACTCAGTATCAGTGTAAATTTCCGGTTAGTACAAAATGAACACAATTTAATCAAATATTTATTGAATACGGCTACTCAGTGTTCATGATACACTGACTACATTCAATCAACTGGGAGAAGCACTTTGAACTGCACTATGCGAATACAGCTAGTGAACTGGTATCATTATGCATGCTTGGAAAATGTGAATTCTACATCTATGTTTTTATCTACAACATGCATAGCAGTTTTTCCTCAACACACTTTTAAGATAACTAAAATATGCATATTTTTTTTTTACAAAGCATTGTGCTATTGCCTTGTATTAAGATAATATTGGAATCTGAAAATGCAAACACTGTATTATGTTCGAAGATTAAAAATTACCATTTAACAATGTGCATAAGGCTAGGTGGGAATCTGAAGTTTTTGATACATAATATTCTTTACCTTGTATTCATGTCGATTTGAATCCAATACAGTACTGAATGGAAGGAACTTAGTTAGGTCTAAATATCCTTGTTCAAGTTCCGTATATGACATCGATGAAGTTTACTTTATTCAAAACTCAACCACTATTCGGAGTTTTTAAAACATGAGGCCTAACGGTTACGTGCATATCAGGAAGCATCGTCCTACAGGTATTAAAACTGGAAATTCTAAACATAAGCATGATTATTTTGCTCGGGCAAGATCCGCAGAAAACTGCCGTTTCAGTGAATTACGTTACAAAGCTGCCAAACAGCAGCAAGGAATCCCAGAAATCGGAGGACATCAGCTACCAGAACTTCAAGATGGATTGGCAACCCAGAAGCGTTCACTACACGGTAAACCTCACTCAACAATGTGCGTTGTTTGGGATGCTGCACGTCACGCACATCGCGCCGGCCAATGACGGCCCCGGCACGCGATCACGTGATTCGCATGGCGCTCATTTGAATGAGTCTGGAGGATGACCGGGCGAGAGGGGTCTTCCCGAAGCGATTTTAACGACCTGGAGGTGCTGCTGCTCGTTCCCTTGTAGCTTCACGTGCAGACGCCTCGGGCCTTTTTTTTTTTTTGGTCTTTCCATGCAAGAGTACAAGAGTTAATCTTAGGCGTGCAGCGACGTGGCTGCGCTCGAATTTGACGTCCCCGTGATCCCGGATTTTCCACGTCTTGAGCTTACCAGCACAAAAGACAAGCTGCCCCGCTAAAGTGCCCTGCTCCTTAGATTCGTCCATGATCAGAGCAGGGTCGTATAAGAAACGAATAGATCATTCGGAATGCAAACAGTGGAAGTTTTGAGAACACTGGAGCATTTCGGGAGTGTGCAAGTGAATTCTGGAATATTCTTCCCCCCCTCCCCCCCCACACACACCGCACAAAGAACAGGAAAAACTTTGACAATTTTCTGAACTATTAAAGAATCGAGTCCTCGGAATGCATGCGTGTTCTTCCTTAAGATCAATCAAAGACATGCGAAGAATCGGAATGTGGAGAACACTGGGCAACCACAGCAAATAAGCAGCTTTGAATTCACCTCATGTGGCTCATTAAGTACAAACTCACTTTGCCCATTAAGTCTCAGTGATGAAACCTCAAACTTGAAAATCTGGTTCCATCAGTTGTGGTACCACGGAGGTTAGGATGACCACCTCAACACGAAGCGTGAGCGCAAGTTAATTTTTTCCTGTCATCTCAGCAGTGGCTGCAAATGTTCTGCTTTGTTCTCGTTCACACAAAGGAATACCTTTGTGTGAACTTGAAGAGCAATGTGCTTTTTCCTCCACTGAAGAATGCGCAAGCAGTTTTCCATTCATCTAAGATCCACAAATGTTCTAAACTCCAAGCAGTAGAAGAACACGAACCGCCTTCTAGAAAATTTTTGGTCGGAATATGAGTGCCTTCACAATACAAAAAAAAAAGGATGTATAGTTATGTCAGCAATAAAACTGCAGCATAATGGTAATGGAAACAGTTCTTGGAAATTAATTTTCCAGTCCATTGTTTGGATGCCACTGATGAAAATTTCCAACGTTCTTCGTCGCAGCAGTTTTTCAAGGATTCCTCTCTTTCTCTGTTCAGCTCGAAAGTCGACCTCAAAAAGCACGGCAAACACTGCTTGCAGGCACGGGAACCCACAAAAAGTGCTGCTTTCGTTTTAGCCACAAATCTCATCAGGTTCAAGTTGGTTCCAGTTTTGCCGTGTTCCTTTGTCTCCCATCGATGGTTAAAAACCGAAAGCAAGTGGAACGATTCGAACGACCTTCTGATACTTTTTTTTTTGAAACGCATTGAGGCGGAGACCGAGGACTCGAGTGCCTTCTGGAGTAGAGCATCAGCTGATGTAAAGCATGCAGATGAATTGAAAATCAGGAGCTCTGTTCTGCAGCGTGGGTAAGGAGACTCCCTAGATCCGATGTACTTCCGAATCGGGAAGACATTTGTGTACGGAGCAAGGCCTTCCGAGAGAAGACCTCTGCTTCCTCTTGTACGCAACGCTTCGTTTCCGATGTTTCCTTGAACACACTGCAAACAACACCAGTGTGTGTGCGCTTTGAAGTGGGCAAACTTTTCTCTGCTGGAAAGACAACCTGAGGACTGTGTAGTCTCACATTACCCAGAATCTTGAGTGGAATTTGGCGATGGCTGCTGCACTCTTTCTCGGTTGGGTTCGAAGGTCAGCAAAAAAAAGGTTTTTGTGGTTCCAGTTTCGGCATGCTGTTCCCCCCTCGTTGATAGGAGCATCCCGAGGCAAAAGAAGCATCGATCTTTCTCTTTAAGTCGTCAGGGAAACATGAGCCGCAGCCCAGTTCCGTCCAATAATACTCTCAGAGCAAGGCAGGATCTCCGTCGCCGTTTTCTAATGGGCTTCCGGTCAGGATGGGGACTGATTCGAGAGGGAAAGGAACCCTCAGAAGTCGCAACGGCTCTTCGAATCAAGGCCCCACCCCACTGTCGCATGCACGAATTCTGCCCAGGGACAGAAGTAAGGAGGACGCTATGGGTGCCATTCTGTCCGCCGCGTTCCATGACCGACTGCAAAGTCGTGTTCTTGCTCAGGCTGCTCCGTTCATTAAGTCTCTCCATAAGATCGTTCAACATTCTCTAAGGACGCAGATTCTAGTGCTCGTTTCCGCAAAAGGGTAGCTAGGAAGGCAGCCCGATTTAGGAATCCATTACTCCGATGGTTCTCTCTGTCTTCCCCTGTGGATGGATGCACAGGGTGTGAAAGGACACCAGATGGTCCTCTGACCAAGTGTTCGTGACAACCGTGTTCTCTCGTTTGCTTCTCATTCCGAAAGCTCCAAGTCCCAAGGGAACTCCGTGATTCTACGAGCTACAGACGATTCCGCAGCACTGCTCGGATACCTGCTGGTTTGCGATTGCAGGTGAGATGGGGGTTCGCGCATCGTTAGAGGGGCAGATGAGGCCTACTGGGTTACTCGTGCACGAACCATCCTCCTCCAGAGCTCTTGTCTCTCCAGGATCGAAACGCCCACAGCTGTGGAGAGGAGAGCATGACGCGATCCTCAAGGCGCTCTCCCTACGGAAATGGAGATGTTGACAAAGAAATGTGTAAGGGCAGACAAAAACTTGAGGAGGGATGGCCGCCCGCGATTGCCATGCAGCGCCAGCTCTTCTAACCAGGAATCGCCCTACGGAGCGACGTCAAGGTCAACACGGGATAGCGACGAGGACGTCAAGGACAAAAAGCAAGGCAGCTGTGAGCTCAAGAAGAGGTGACATCCAAGTGTCCAGCTCTCACGGTTACCATCAGTTTCGTTCCAATAAAAGATCTTGCTGAGTTAAAAAAAGAAATCGCACCCTGACCACTGAACGCGCTTCTCTCGGGGAGAATCACACCAACACATTAAAGGTAAAGGCGAAACGTGTTGAAGATCGGTTCTCTTTAGCTCTCCTTCAAGACGGCTGTGATTTTCAGAGGTTCTTCAGTCGCTGACACTGACTTTACATGTCTCTGGTACATATTTCGCAAAGACTTCCTGTTAGAGGACAGTGTTTCTTTTTGATGCGTTCCTCCTGCCTTCGGCATCTTGAATTCTGCTAGTATTCGTGATCCACTGCAGCTCAAGATCCCAAGCATCCTGCGATGAATGCTCTTATTGTTGTGGGAGCTCCTTTGCAGTCGAAGTGGTGAGTCCATCTTCGATGCTTTCTCCCTCTTTCTGCCTGGCATCTTCTAGCGCCTTCGATGCATACTGGGAAGAGCATGTAGTGTTGTGCAGGATTACCTCCCCTTTGCTCTGAAGAATCAGGCCTGTCTTCAGCATCGGATCGGTTCCTGGGATGGACTGAGCGGAGGCCACGAACTAAGTGGAAGTATTTCAGGGTACACCTTTTGATCCAGTCGCTCATGTCTCTCGTTGATCTTTTGTGCTTCTGTTGTTGGCGCATGGACTCGAGATGTGTCCAGTGGGCCATTCCACAGTGACGTATCTCTAGCACAACCACAGTTTGCAGAGAGAGTCTGACAATCCAGGGAGGAAATTCTTTCTCCCCTGGGTAGGTCACCGTAGCAATCGGTTCAGATGAAAGATGAAACTCACTCTGTCTCTCAGTTCTACTTTCAGACGTTCTCTTTAGCTATTCGCATCAGGACTATGGGTGCCGCTGACCAAAACGTTGACTCACATCTGATTACACTGACTATATCTAGTGTTTTCTCGTTTTTGGGCCTGCTGTCCCGCTTGCCCTCTGAGACAGCTCTCAAGCTCTGCTGCAGCGTTCTTCCCAATGTGCCCTTAAGCCTTGTTTGCACACTCGAGGCTCGAGGCACGTTCTGCACGCCTTTTCTTTCTCCGCACCACTGGGTGACTAGCGAGTGATTAGTCACGAAGGATTACCACCATGCGTTTGCATTTTTTTTTTGTTCTTTGTTACTTTTCTTATTTTCGTTGTTATTCTTGGTGGTGTTCTTTTGCGTGTTCGTCTTCGGGCCGGGCGGCTTAGCTCTGCCGTTGCCGAAGATCTCCGACTTTTGCGGTAGGTCAGGTTTGCCGTCGTTCGCAGTCCATTTTAAGGAAGGGGTGCTCTGGGGAATTTGGCTCTGGACCACTTGGCCAGCCTCAGGAGAGACGGGAGGATCTTCTATTGTGCGCAGCCGGGCTCTCCCGACATTTCTTCTCAAAGATTCACGCGGAAAAGCGTCCTATGGGAACCGCCGGCGTCCTGTTCTTGTGCACATGTGCGACTGGTGCCGATCGCAAAGTCCAAAAGATCATGAAAAATTAACGCATGTGCTTATTCTACAGAGATTACTATACAAAGTTATTTTAACATAAATTGTTATTCATATTTAGTAACGCACGTAGTATTAACAATAATGTTATTGGAACAGATGTATTTATTAAGATTCAGTGGCACACATTTTATTAATAAAAGTAATAAGCTGTTGATTATATTGTCGATACATGTGTTAAGGTTATAAAAATGAATATATGTGTTTATGATATACATCAATATTTATAGATGGTATAAAGAAATATATATGTGAATATAAATATGTACATATATGCATAAATAGAAATATGCACACACATGTATATTTCTTCACATATACGCGTATGCATATATTTATATTTATATAGATATGTTTATATATATACAAAATATACACTTAATGAATACATGAATATCAAATTTTAAAGAATAAGGAATGATGGTGCCATAATAAAAATGGTGCAAAAGATTAAAAAAGCTGACAGTTTCAAACAGACGAAATGGAAAATGCGGCATATGGAAACGTGAAAAAAGAATGGAAGATGAGAAAAAGTCTTCCCCCCTCTCCATGTTTTCATATGCCAAATTTCCTTTTTGGTTTATTAAATTTGTTTGCATTTTTGCTTTTTTCCCACTATTTTCGTCGCAGTTATTTTGTATTTTTAAAAATTCGACATTTATATATTCACTTAATATATGTGAATATATACAATAAACACATACGTCTTTTATTTTAAATAAATATGTATATATTATATATTCAATTTTTATAATCTTCTTGAAGTATATTAATTTATATATTAATCTTTAAATAAACACGTATATGTCAATATATATAATAAGCACATATATGCATTTTTCGTCATCTTTAATACATATAGCAACAATATAACCAACAACTTATTAGTTTTATTAATAAAATGTATGCCATTGAATATAATATTACTGTTAATAATATACACGTTGATAGATATGAATAACAATCTATGTTAAAATAACTCTGTATATTAATCTATCTGTAGAATAAGCACATGTGTTTATTTTTTATGATCTTTCGGGATTTTGAACCAGACCCATGTGTTACACCAAGTACAGAACCGTTTGACAACAAACGTCTCCCATGGGATGTGGGAGATGTTCTGTGTAAAGATCCCCTACATCCCATACGAGACTGACGACCGTTCTCAGGTGGGGGGAATAATTACCGTATTTAACGTCTTCAGTCTCTCATAGCAAAGCACGTTAGAAGGTACTGAGGATGGATTTCTGTTTCCACGGGAAACGCGTTTATTTACGGTGCACCTGCGAGTTCAGGAATGTCCAATCTCATTCCCGAAGTACGTTCGACGAAGGACCAGAGGTGAACACCACCAAGATCTGGTGAGATCAGAAAGGACCATCACGTACATAGCGCAGAACCAAGAGGTTAAAACTCTTTTACCGCCCAGCCACCTATGCTGAAAGGGCACCCCGTTTCCAAGCGACGCGAACGAGCAAAGGTAAGGAGAAACCGAAGCCGAAGACCTCGCGAAGTCCTCGTCCTTGGCGAGGGCATCCCTAACAGGAAGTGATCCTGCCTCAGGATAAGTAATGTTGCTACTTGCTGTTCCAATAGTCCGGAAAGCAAACCGCGTGCAGGAAGTGGACAAAAGTCCCGAGCAAGTTCGAGGATAGGCTGATTCGAAATTCCTCGTGAGCGCGCATAGTGGATCCAGGACAGAGTAAGTCTACGAGGCGCACAGGGACTGGATGGTGATGGCGGTTTGATGTCACCTCATGTGGGTGTTGCCTCGCATTGGAAACGCATCCAGGTAGCTTCCGTCTCCTCATTTCGATCCGGAATCTGTTCGCAGGCGAGCGGATGCCAACACATCCTGGATTTCCGACTTTCCGAGAGAGCATGACCTTTCTCGTTCTCTCGTCTCTTCTTTGCGGTGCGCATCCTTCCTCGCGCATTCCTCCCATGTTATCAGCACCATCTCCATCTCCGCCACCTCTCTGCCCGCTGCCGCGCAGCAACGTGGTAGAACCAGACCCGCGAGTGACACCAAGCGCAGAACGTCTCCGACATCCCCTATGCAACTGGCGATCGATCTCAGGTGGGAGGAAATCCACCGGGAGTCTTACGGGAGCCGCAATTAAAGTCTCCAGTCTTACACGGCCAAGCACGTGGGAAGACACCCGAGCGAGGAGAAGCGCCCTTCCTTCGCCAGACCCGGAAGATCGTGATTCATGCACCGTACGCTTCCTTCGTCACTCGTTCCCTCCTCCAGAAGTCGGCGAGGAGGACGGTTGTCGGTCGGGATGCCAGTGACCTCCGGTATGCAGGAGCACCCGGAAGGTAAGCCAGCTTTTCCTGAGATCGCGTTTCGAATGGCAACGCATGACAAGGACTTGCTGCTGCACAGAGTGTTTTAAGGATGCACTACGCTCACCCTGTTGCACGCAGGGGCACACGAAACATCGAAAGGACGCATGGGCTGGAGTTTTGCAAGGCCGAGAGGTGTACGAACGAGGCTGCCACATCGCTCGCGGAGCAGAGAGCTACTCACGTGCATCCTGGTCGTTTAGGAGGGCGCCCGGAGAGGAAAAATCCTCATCACTGCGGACCGATTCGCGTTGCCGACCTTTCCCTCCTTCCAACGGGATACCGCTCGGAGTTCCCACGAGCGAAACCTTATAGGGACCCTACCGCGGGCAAGGGACCTTCCCGGAACATCACTCGCTGCTGATCGTTGCGGAGAGGCACGAAGAGTCCACCTTGCCGCTGCCCCTCGCGGGTGGATCCCGGCGGGTTCAAAGTGCATTAGCTTCCCTGCATGACGGAGTTCACCTTCAGAGCGGGAAAGACGGGCCTGGCCAAAAACGAGGACGCGGATCGATCGGGCAACGCACTCCCGGCGGGCCACGTCGAAACACTCGTGGCGAGAGGTCACTCACAGTCAATGAAACCGCAGTGCTTCCTGTCCCTCCTCCTTCCAGACTGCCCGCCGCAGAACCGCCCGTCCACTGCGGACGCTCTTGGAAGCCTCGGTGGCACAGTACTGCCGTTCGTTCCCCCTTTCGCCTCCCCCTCCGTCCGACCCTATCGGAGTACCTCGAACTGCCCGGGAGCCAACGGACATACGTACTTTGTTCTCGGCCTTCCTTTGGGTCAGCATGCTAGTGGCGACTCCCGCTCCTCCCGTCGACTGCCGGACTCAACACGGCCGAGGCCCGAATAACACACTGAGACCCCCTCTGTTCTCGGAAAAGAGCTTCTCTTGATTGGCTCCTCCTCCTCCTGGCAGGCGGTGGCGCCGACCTCTGGACCTAGCGTGTCGTTTCCCTGGTGGCAGGCGTACCTTCCTAGCCAGCGGTTGCGGGTTTTATGGAAGCCGGGAGACCGAGGTTGCACAACGGTTTTCGGGAAGATCTGAGGGGATTTCGACACGGCACGCATCCCCATTGCCAAATCCTGACCCGGAAAGGCGCGCCCGTCTGGGATCCGCGTTCCGGGAGAGAGTTCCGCGCCTCTGTGGGCGTCCTCAGCGGAGAGAGCGACCGACGCCCCCGTTCCGTTCAGGAACTTCAGCGGCGCGCCAAGGGGCCACCGGGGCTATGTGCGAGGGACGCCTGAGCGAAGTCCCACCTAGGAACAACTGCGCGACTCGAAGGATCCCTCCCACCCCTCCTCGGGGCTCTCTCATTCCCTTCGCTCTGGGTGAGCTCCTTGGGAGATGCGAGGCGGCGGCGGCGAGCGCTCTAGCACGCGTTCAAAATCACGCAGCCCTTCCGAACGGCCTCCTTCCCGTGCCGCAGCACGCTTGCCAACGCTGCTCCCTCTTCCCGGGACCGTGCCTTGCCAACTACGTATGCGACCATCCCTTTCCCTCCAGGATTTTTACCCCTTCCCTCCTCGTTCTGCTAAGTCAGTTTCCTCCAGGACTTACGTTCTCGTTAAAGCTGAGTTCACGACTCAGCGAGATGGCTGGTGGGACGGACGGGCGCGCCTGAGGCACAGGCCTGGCCCTGCTCGGAAGAAGGTGAGAGGGTGAGCTCTTCTGCGCACCTTGACGGTGCTGCCGTTGCGGGAGATCGGAAGGGATCCGCTTCCGTTTGAGGCGCTCAGCGCGGAACGCACCGGTCATCTGGAAGGTTCTTGTAGCGGTCCAGCTGGATCCGCTCCACGGTCAATCGGAAGTGGACTGGGACACGTTTCACACTCGTAGCAGATGCTGTGGGAGAGAAAGAAAAAAAGAAGAGAGAGAGAGAGAGAGAAGAATCGGTTGTTCAAATGTTTTACCACCTTTCGTCACGGGAAGGCTCCAAGCAGACGCCAGACCGAGAAACGGACCAGGGTTGGCGGCCCTCGCGGCTGCGGCCTCCGCACCTGGCACTGAGCGTTGCGGGTTCGAATCCCCATGTGGAGGATCGACGCCAGAGAAGTGGAGGGTGAGTCGTAGGTTTCGATCCCCCTCCCCCCCCCCTCACACACATAGGATGACGCTGGTTGGTTTGTAGGCATCGGGTGCGACACCGTTGGAAGCCGGATGCCCCCCGTCGACTGGACGGGATGGGAAGTCGATCCTCCAGGGTTCCTCCAGGAATCAAGGGGAGTCGGTTCTCTTCAGGGTTTCGCACCCACCCACCCGGCTGTCTCGTACCTTGGAGCTAGTTGATACCCCTCTCAAGGGCTGCCTCTCCAGAGTATCAAGAAACGCGCGGCTCCCTTCGGGGAGCGGCCCTCGGGGAATTTGGAAGCGTCCCTTCGGGGCTCTCTTCATAGGAGAAGGAAACGAAGAGCTCTCCCCTCCAGGGCACCCTGCCAGGGAGAATAAGGAAGAGGAGGTTCCCTTCCAGGTTCTCTTCGGAGACAACCAGGGCGAAGGTTCTCTTCGGGGCTCCCTCCCAGGCGTGAGAGGAATCGACTCCTTCCTGCGGAGTCCTTCCTAGATTCGTGCAGTGGTCCCCTCCAAGGGCATCCCTTAACTTTTTAAAAGTCAACACGCACCCTCGGGTAGCCTGGATAGTGTTTAAAGAGCTTTATGACCCCCATCCTCAGGTTCTTTAGCGCTCAGCGGACCAAGACACAAAAACTCTTTCCCGAGCTGCTGCAGGTCGGGGGCAGAGTGAATCCTACGTGGCCATCCACATGAAGACACGTTAAGAATGCCCGTATGCGAGGGTGCCATGCTAACACAGGTGGGCAGTCACTAAGAGGAAACAACAGCCCTTATGGTGGAACCGACGCACCGTTAGCAGCGTCGGAGACTACGTGCAGCCATTGTACCGAGCCAAAGTCATTATCCATCAGCAGAGACCGAGATCATCATCCACGGAGAATTTTTCAAGTGCCACCTTATCCATTGCCTCAGAGTGAGGTGTCCATGTAGTTGATCCATTTGCCTCTTGCTTTCTTCTTGGAACTATTCGGGTGGACAGCTGAAGCTTGTTGCAGCATCCGACGTCGTCTCTTGAGACTCGTTTCACTTTTCCTCCTGGCAGACAGCAGCCGAAGATGCAAATTCTCATTCTCTTTCAGACGGCTGTTATCTCCGAGGGCACCGAAGGCAGTCCCGTGCAATCGGCATCCCTTGCTGATAGGATTGAGATGTGGATGGAATGCTGTCCTTGCCTGTGACCTTCCAGATACCCCCATTTCCCTTTTCGGGCAGCTTGCGCAATCTGTTTGTTTCCCCTCGATCCGTGACAGAGTGAGCTGAAAGATTGCTGGGTCTGCACGCAAAGGCGTGCTCACATCAGGTGCCCTTCTTTAAGTGAAATAAATAACTTCCTTCTCAGAAGACCTCCGACAGCAGCGACTGCTTTTGAGTCCAGAAAATCGCCCCCAGACACTCTCATGTGTTCATCATCGTCTTCAGAAGGAGGCGAATTCACCCTACTGCGGCAGCTGCACAGTTCGCGGCAAGCGGCAGGAGCATCTCCTCATAGATCGTACGGGCGTTCCACGGAGTCACCACGGAGGAGCGGTCTACTCCCTTCCCAACATCGACAAGGATCCGCAAGAATTAAGCCCTTGTTCCCAGGAGATATCTCTGCAGATTCATCAGTGAGGCAGCATCGTACGAGGTCTTTCTCCAGTAACTCCGGGCATTCTTTCACCAACCTCTCACACTGTGCAATTTCCGGGACAAGAATTCGAACACGTGTCTGCCTCTCGGACGGGAGATTTCACGCACGTTACGCAATGCCTCCTTCCCTGCATCCTTGTCTCTTGGGAATTTGCCATGGCGACAGGTATGTGCAAGGGTAATCAGTCGTTTTCCTCTGAGATTCTTGCTGGCTTTTCAGGCTTCGCGTGTCTTCACTTCTAGGGGGACAGTCTGGACAGCCATACAGCCATCCAGAGCGTTGGAGCGGTCTAGATCGCTATCTGGCGCTCGAAGAAAAGAAGTATTTTTTCGTCTTCTATACATGGATGGGAGACAAGGGAAACAGAAAACTGAAGGATCCCACCAGCTTCCCACAGAAAACTAAAAGATACTCTCCTAAGAATGTAGGATCAACGGGGCTCCTGAGAATATCTCATAGGTGTGAATGCTGTCTAACTTCTCTCCGATGAACTTGCAACTCCTTGCAGTTCGTCCTGGAAGCTGGAAATTGAAGGTGAGAAGATTCTCTTCTCCAGTGTATCTGGAGAAGAAAATCTTGATCGAGGCACCTCAAGACTTGTGCAAATCACTCTTGATCCTGACACAGGCAAAAGTAATCCATCTCGTGCTGACCCGCCGAAGATCGGCCACAAGATGGATTCAGAAGGAAAGCCCATCACGGTTCACAAAGAAGACTGAGGAAAAGAAGGATAGGATGGCTAAACAACTGTTCCGATTTTAGTCTTTCTCAATCTTAGCTCTCACCAATGGAACAGAACGTCTCTTAAGACCAGAAAGGTACCATTCATCCGAGAGCATTGCAAAAACTGGGAGGATAAGCTCTCAAGAGAAGATCAAGGAATGAGAGTTTCCTTCCAGATTTGAGTCCACAGCAATCTCAAGAAAGCTCCCATGTTCCAGACCTGCTTCTATAAAAATTTTTCTCGTGACACTAGAGACGAAGGAGTCGGTTCGTCAGCGGTAGACCTGCTTCACGGAGTCCAGACGAGAGGATCACTTCGATCCCCTGGTGGATGAAGGAAGATCCGAGGTGGTCCGTTTTGTGAGCAGTTCTTCCAGCGATGAATGCAGGATGAATGGTGACTTGCTCAGAGCTATTCCGGTTCGACTTCAAGTTCGATTTGCGTGCAGCTTTATTTATGGAAAGAAAGTCTTTCAACTCCTTCAGCAAATTGTTCTGCGCGCTCACCATCTTCCTGGTTTGCTGCTTACTCCGGAGGCTGGGTTAGATTTTAATCCTGAATAGATGCTTCCACGGAAAACACCTGTGATGGTATTGTGGCCTGCTGGTATAGTCCAGGCCCATTTGTAGACTTAAGATAGAGGTTTCAACATTTAGAACAACTCGGTTGATAGTGCCTATGGGGTACAAGGATGAGGTTCTATCCATTCGGGTTTTGCTTCTATAACGACTTTGGTGTTATTTCCTTTAGTTGATACATGACGTCTCCCTTTTGCACCTTTTCAATGGTAGTGGTGCGCCGTTCAATTTATTATGGGAATTATTCTTGCAAACAAACTCTTTGCACCAACGTACAGATTTTCTTTGTTCTGAGCACAGTCATCTGGAATTCTTGTATAATGATGACAGAATAATGGATGCAGAATTCAAGAATAATGGAAAGTCTATTAAAATCGGTATCATGCCGAGCTGATGCATCGATTTCTACAAAAAATTGATTTTGTAAAAATTCATTTTTTTTATAAAAAAATGATTGGTTTTATGCTTGATACAAAAGATACCTACATGTAGTACCAGTCCTACTCTACCTGCCATTTCTTTTTCAAGACTACTCTCTATCTGCATTCAGTCAATTCATCACTAATAATTGCATACTCGTAATAAAAATAAAAGAAAAATCCATAATACCAAGGCAATTCTCTGCTTCAACAAACTTCACTACCTTGCTTAGATGCATCTACCGTGACAAGGCTTATCAAATCATAGACCAGATCCACGGACGGTTTGTACTCAATGGATTCACTATGCACCTCATGGTTCCAAGCAAAGCTATCATTCAATCGTATTTCAATATAAAATTACATTCATACGTCCAAACGTAACACTCCGTGGTTTCCAAACAAGGTAAGTTCCTTTCGGATTATCAAGCACCGAGCAAACTCCCTAATAATTCTCTCTACCGACACATCATGTAATTTCCCCTCCTCGTCTCTTTATTACCCATTACCTATACTAGACTGCCTAATTCTACTTTATAACTCAAATCTTCCTAACGTCTACATATTTCGCATGAAATCATGGAATACTGACATTAATTGAACTCTTACATTTAGCTCCATCTTCAGGTGCGTCGTTAAGAAAGGTTCCTAGTGGTTACGAGTTTAGGTTCTTTTTTTTGTAATTAACCCCTTGAGTGCAATGGAAACACATGTACTTCTGGCAAATGTTCAGCAAGTGTCGTATATAATTTATTACATTGTACCACACCCACATGAATTATTGATTTTATTGGAATTATAATTACAATTTTTAAATAAACAATAATTACAATTTTTAAAATATACTTCATTTAATGTGGTGTAAACAGACAATTACAACAGTAACTTTAATCGGCACTTTCTGTAGTCAATCGGTGGCACCTCTGACAGAGCGCGCGGTACGCGAAGAAGTACTCCGTCCACAGAGGTCGCAGCTGCCACTCGCGTGCCGTCAACACGGAAAATTTCAATCTGATGGGCTCCGCACCCAAAGGGTTACTACCCACATTTACAAGAATTCTCAAAACTAACATACATATTACAATATACAAACTAATCACAAATCCTATGTAAAAATTATTACTAACGGACGAAGCATAATTAAATCATAAATTTAATCCATGTATCTCTGTCATATTAGCTAAATGTTATAATTATTACTAATATGATCACTTATCCCTTTATATTAAACAGTATATATATAGCACAATAATCATATATATATATATACATGTATACTATTTAAACCTATAAAGTACATCTTAAATCTATAAAGCTCACCAATTAAATAAAGCCATAGGAAATCATAATGTCATTGCTCTATCCAGAATTCCCTCAAGGGATGAAATACTCTTTCTATTTTGCCACTAAAGTAGTCAACTCCTTTGAGGACCAACTAGTGAATGGATGACGTGTACAATTCAGAAGACATTATGTTCGTAAGGTACTCAGTGCACAACAACGAGAGCAGAACGTTCTTCAAGCTCGCATGCTCCCTCCTCAAAAGGTGTCGCGAGGGGGCAGCTGGAACCTTATATAAGGTGTCTTGTATAAGGTGTGCTGGTACCACCCATTAAAAATGCAGTTTCCCAGTCTTCGGATTATCTGTTGGAAAGCTGTCGAGAAGAGCAGCTGTGTTCTTGTTTCATGCTGTACTCGTTCACTTCAGACAACTGTGATTTGCACGACTGCTTGCGGAAATTGGGCAGCGTGCAGCTTGCCAGCACCTCGCCCTCCATGGGACAAAAAGCACTGTTTCCCCCTGGAGATGCAAACCTCGCGTCAAACTCCCTGATTCCGAAAGCGCATTCTACATTCGCAAAGATCGCAAAACAGGGTTGCAAAACACCGCTCGGAATCTAAAAAAGCATAATCGTGAAATTCTTGGAAAAGAAAAAAAAAAAATTCTTTTCGAGCATTCTAAGGAGAAGCGAAAAAAAATATGCACGCGGAAACACCCTGACAGGGAACGGCGAGTAGGGATTGCACTTAGTACACCCGCAGCCTTGCCCATGTCCAAAGGATGTACGTCCATGTTCGGACAGTCTCATCGCGCTGTAACACTCCTCTCTAAACGGCATAGACCTCCCATCCCTTTCCATGAGTGACCAAGGAAACCAAAATTCTCCCCCGTCCTTAAAAGGTTCGCCACGAGATTTAGAGGTAAATTGCGTAAGCTAGTCTGCTGGAATAATGGTGAAGGCCTCTGATTAAATGACCACCTATGCACGTACCCTGTTCATCTGAATGCAGAACAAGTGGCAATTGTTTGCAATGACAGTAACCGCTACTCGCCACTACTTAATATAATAAATAAAATCGGGCTTCCTTACAAAATATCGACTCTCTACTATCGTCTGTTTTTTCTTTTGCTGGTTCTGAAAGATAAGAAGCTCTCCTTCATTCGTTCACTGTGAAACAACTCTGCACTACTCCTGAAGCAAACAAAAAAAAAAAAGTTTTCTATCTTCATTACCCTTTTACGTTCGAATCGAAGTTTCTGGATGCAATTACTAGAATGCTAAGAAAAAAGATGTTCACTTGTCTTGGATAATTAATGACGACCTTTTAATGCTCCCTGTGGCCCCGCATTGCAAGTAAGCTGTTCTTCACCGGGGCGCGCCGGGGCGTTTATTTAAAAACTATCTGAGAACAAAGTTCCTAGACAAAGTTGGAAGAGAGGTCGCCCCGACATACAGGTCAGTAAACCGAAATTCCGGATGGGGAGAGAGGGAACCACAAATAAATATATAAAAAAACATAGAAAAAGATATGGAGGGGTATGGGGACAGGGAGTCTTTGGCTTCAGCCGTTGCTTCCTTTCAGAACCGGCGTTGGATGACGGGGATCTCCTTTCTCACTTCTTCTGGAAGATGAGGCCATCTGGCAACCGTCGTCATGTTGTCGTCGGCTAAACCGGTGACCTCTCCAAAAATCGCCTGCGACTCCAACAGGCGGCGGGCTGAGTCGATGGCGCGCATGCAACAAATCGCTGCGACAACCTCACCTAACGACAGGCCGCCTGGCGTGAAAAAGCGGCGCATCACAATCATTGCGGTGTCCCCCTGCAGCAGCAGAGCTGAGGTCAGCCTCCACCACAGTCCTTGGAGGACACCGCAATCGAAGAGCAGGTGCGGGAGCGTTTCCGCTTCTCTGCACCGTCCACAGTTTGGGGAGGCAACTCCCCCGGAAACAATGTTGCTACGCTGGTTGCAATGGAAGCCCCAATGCACAGCAAGAGCACGTGGTGCTTCCATGGAAGGGGGAACACAGAAGTGTCCACGCACGAGGGAGGGACCACAAGTTCTTCGGGGGGCACGTAAGCTGTCGCAGCTGGCATAGCCCGTAGGAATGACATCTCTGCCTTCATGTGGCCGTGCAAGGTGAGCCTCCTTGGCCTTGCACGGTGTCAACTCGAGAATTTGTACTTAGTGATACATGATATTTACGTCTCGGGTATGTGGACCTTTATGATCCACAAACCCGTATATCCTAACTGGTGCATTTCTTTACTTTTTTCCAAGTCATTTGTAACGTCTTGTGTTTCAGACGATCACTGGATTTTAGATAGCCCTTGCTTCCCTGTCTGGAAAACTCATCTCACGAGTGTGACATCGTTTCTGTAATATTCTGTGGGATCATAAGCCCCTCCAAGGACGTGTCTACACTTCTGGTGATCAGAATTTCATATCGGTTTTATGCAGCATGTTTCTTCGAGAATTACGGAGAGTTATAGCAACCGGAACCATTCCCGACTCTAATTCGTTCAAATCATTGTACTTCAGTAGGGTGCGCAAGTTTAAACCAAACCATATGCCTTACATCCCTGTCTGTTAATTAGGATAAGAAGATTACCTCGTTTGTTCCTTTGTTTCCCTCTCTTGTTGCATCTTTGTAACTGTTTCCTTAGCTTTGTCCCTCGGTGTCCATCCAAACTCATTAGTTATTTTTCCATCCTCCACCCGTTTCTCTGCATTAGATCCTTTCTTTCTTTTCTTCCATAATTTGCTCTCCTTTCACTCTTCCTTGCACCAAGAATGCATTTTGTATAAGCTCCATGACAACATGCACATCATGAACTTATTACCCCTAAAATGTTCCCCACTTTCCCGTTGTCTTAAGAATTCAGATGCCTTCGCTTGCAGTTGAGACCAGCTGGTCGTGATTCTCAATTTTTTAACTGTACTTTGCAGAGTAAGCACCTATTATCACTGTACTTTCGTTCCCTTGACAACGCACTATTGTAATCTACAAGAATAAAGAATAACGCAGAGAAATTCAAGGAAGACATTTTCAACAGCTTCAATCGTTTTTTCACCTTTCTCTTTTGTTTTTTTTTGAGAGGGACATCCCAGAATATGTGGTGTTTCTTTTTGAGGTGAGGACTTTGCCGGAGAGGTTCACATCCTCGGTTCGAGTCCACAGTCTCCCGCTTGGCATCGTGGGTTTTCGCCATTCAACCAAGCTTGCTTGTTTCAGTTTCGGAGGTGGTGTACCAGACTGAAGGCTGGTGATCTTCTGATAGGCCGACCAAATAGGTCTGAGCTTGGTCGCTCAGAAGTCCACCTGGACATCCAGTGACTCCAGTACTGATGCCCGGTTACGTTGGATGTTGGACGACACAGAATCTTCTAGAAAAGATGGTCAAGATAGTAAAGAACAAGCCTTCTTTATTCCACCCCCCTGTTCGCTCTACTCTACTGGAGTACATTCCTGGAATTTCCGGTTCCCGCGGGGCATCATCGTTCTTGATGTTCCAGGGTCCCTGTGATCAGACGCTGATCGTGCAAAATAGCCTCTTGGATTCCCGAGGGAGAAAGACCGAGAGCGTGGTTCCCACGTTTTCTGTTTCTTCGTCCACGCACCTCCTGGAACGCTGCCAATGTGCTTTCGAAGGGGACAGTCGAATCAAGCATTCTGGAGTGGTCCCTTTTCCCGAGAACGAGGCCAGCTCAGAAGGGCGACTGCTGCTGGCCAGGATCTCTGATTGTCCATTTGTCACTTTCCTGATTCAGCCGTGCCTTCCCGTTGCCGGATTCAAGATGCTTCAAGATGTGTAGCAGCGTTTCGTCCCGGTAAGGTGCCAGAAATGGGACGAAGCATTTCGAAAGAACTTTTCCAAGTGTAGAGGACTTCAAGGTGTGTCCTAGCCTACCAGAGGCAGCGCAGCGGATACAGACCCCCTGGTCAATGGAGGTATGCCAGACCGGCACCTCCAGGGAGGTAATTGCGTTGGCAAAGACGACGACGCAGCGGATGGCGTACGCGGCGATGGCAGCATCGTGGCGACCAATGCAGTACGCGGCAGCGGCAGCGAAGCCGAAGAAGTCCTCCATATTTGAAGAAACCCGATGGGATAAGGATCCAAATGCCAGGAAAAAGACTTTTAAAACTGAAAAGATGCGTCTCGCGAACATATGCGACGTGTATATAGCGTTCCACAAATTAAATGTGGACTTCAAAAAAATAAAAGCCATCATTCCGTCCGCGATCGGCTTTACAATATACACGGCGGATGAAGATCTGCAGGAGGCCCTCATTAAGGAGGAACTTGTAATTAATGAAAGAAGATTGCGCGGCCGAGGAGAACTAGCCGCCACCACGGTCTACATGAATGATATCGACTGCGGCACCGGCCAGGAAGACGTATGGCATTCTTCTCCCAATATGGAGAAGTCCAGCAGGTTGCGTTCCGCAACCATACAGAGGACATCCACGGAGAAGCAAGGGTGCGAATCAAGCTGTTCTCTGAAGTAGAAATCTCAGGAGTTGTCACAATCGACGAACATTCCCTGAACGTGCAGGTGCACTATCGCCAGCAACCTACCTTTTGCATGGCCGCAAGGACTTTGGCCACCGCGTGGGCGCCTGTCCCAAGGTGCTCTGCTTTAAATGCGGCCAGCAACGGCACTTCATTAGGCAATGCACCAAGCTGCCGCAGTGTCACTCCTGCAAAGATTTAGGCCATATGAAGCAGAAATACCCAAAGCTCTCGGCCTGGCTTGAGACTCAGGGACAGCCTCCGCCAACTGCAGAAGTAGGCAAGGAAAAGAAAGCACCAAAGGCCTTTGACATTGCCGCCCGCACGGGCCTCGTAGAAGTCCAAAAAACAAAACGCAGAGGTCGAAGGGAAAAGCGAAAGTTGAAGAGCTTACTCCTCCTCCAACAACGTCGATCGGAATCGACATAACTGAGGAAGAGAAGCAGATGACGGTAGAATACGAACAAGAAGTAGCCATACTCGCCGAACAATTGAACCCAGAGAAACAAGGAAGAAGAGCGGAGGACGGCCTTGCTCCGCCTTTCCGAGATCTAGGATGAAATATTAAAGAATGCCACCTGTAAGGTGCAGAGGTCACAGCTAGAGGATCAGCTGAATTTGTAAAGACCAAATACACTGAATCCGCTGAGCAGAAGTTGAATCAAGCAAGGAAAACCACGCAGACTGCAAGAAGTGTAAATCAGAATGATGTCACTGTTGACGGAACCACCGACTACGTGGAATCGGAAAGCGCGTTGGGAGAAGAAAAATCTGCCGACCGAAGGAAGACATCATCTCCCAGGCAAAAGAAAAGAAGGGAAAGAAGAAAGGGAGCGATCAAAAATAACCCCCGAGGACCTCCTTCCTGTTCACCGCCCGGAGAATCAAAATCGCTTCCTAGAACGTCAATGATATGTCGGATCAGGAAAAAAGACGTCTGGTCACGCGGCTCATACAACAGGACGATATAGTGTGGCTGCAGGAGATCCACGAGACGGACTACACTGTCCGAGCTCGAACGACGAGTGGACACCCAACTACCGGTGAGTGTCAGCACCAAGAAGAGCAAGAGGGTGGCAATACTCGTGAAAAGAGAGATTGCGCACACCATCCTGGAAACGTTTTCTCCGTGACCTGCACGCATCGTCAGAGTTCGGATGTCCTGGTCCGGAAGCGTTCACCTCTTCGTGGTGAACGTGTATGGACCGCACCGAGGAAAATACTGGTGCGCGGAAGCCATGCAGACCCTTCTGTGCATCATCGTCGCCGTGGGTGACTATAATATGCTGAAAAACATTACCCAGACCAAGGATGCTTGAGGAAGGACGGCGTATCGACAGCTGTCTGACGAGTTCGGACTGCTGTGGCTAATAGCCAGCCACAAGCCGATCGACCACGTCCTATACAGTCAAGACATCGACAACTGAGTGCAGGAATTCCGAGACACGCAGAGTCTGCTCTCGGGCCACCCCCTGCTGCGGTTCACATTGAAAACGGAGAACCTCCGGAAGCAGGAAAGCACCAGGAAAGCGCTTAACTGCATACCCGCCTGGTTCGAAATGCTTCCCTGTCACCAGTAACTAATAGAAATGATTCTGCGGGACACCACAATCCTCAGGTTCGAGGACTAGGACAGGTTGAAGCACACTGCCACCTATACTGCAACATGCAATACGGTGGCAGGAAGTTGAGGCAGGAAGAGTACCGGGAGCAGAACACCGGAGATCGCTCCCTCTCGAAGTGCTGGGATCAGTACGAGAGGCGGTACATCTTCAATAGTGTGAAGGGAGAATTTGGCGTGCTAGAGAAGAGGAACATCACCACCGATGTCTTCTCCATCCAGCCCCAAGATCGAGTGGTGCTCATGTCGGAAGATATAGCGGAGGCGTTCGAACAGTTTTACGTCTCCCACTTCCGAAGGGTGCAGCTGTGCCCGGGAGAACAAGCGTAGATCCTGCGAATTGTGTGGTGGAAGCTGAGCTTCGAGCAGCAGGCACGATTCGAAGAGGAAATCTCAGCGGAAGAAGTAAAAAGCGCGTTCGTGGGACTGCGCAAGGATGTGGAGGCATCCCTGACAGAGTGCCCATATCGCACTATCAGCGGTACCTGTATGCCTACCTACGCCTTTTCCGGGAGCTGACGCTCTGTATCCAACAGGAGCGGAGGCTCCCGGAGTCGTTCCACGGGAGCAGGATGAGATTACTGCTGAAAGGAGGCGGCCTGACGGAGGTCACCCAGTGGCGGCCAATCTCCATCCTTAACTTGGACTCCAAGTGATTAGCGAAGATCTGGACCAAGTGCTTGAACAAGGTCAGGTCAACGGTCGTCTCTCCAATTTAGACACGCGCAGTGCCCAGATCATCGTCAGCTACAGCCGTTACGTCGGCAACAACCTGGCACTGTGCTTCACGGATATGGAGAAGGCGTTCGACACCGTGGACCACGGAATGCTGCTGAAGATACTACGGAAACTTGGATACTTCAACGATTACGTGAAGAAAGTACGCGAAGGTCAAGACTTCAGAATCGGAATCAATGGACTGGAGACGAACGCAATCTGGATGGAGAGGGGTGTAAGACAAGGAGACGTCCTCATTCCGATGCTGTTCGTCATCTATGTGGAGGAGGTATCGTCCCTGGTTGATAGAGGTGGCCATCTCTAGGGAATTCAAATCGATGATGACAGACTCACCCACCTGGCCTAATCAGATGATCTCCTCTCCTTTGTGAAGGATGAGAGAGGCCAGTACGCGCGTTCCTCGATGTGGCGAAGACGATGAAGAAAGGTCTAAGCCTCAAGATTAACGTTCAGAAATCATATCTCTTGCCCATCGGAATCCTGGATCTCTTCGCACTAACTGAGCAAGGATTTCGAATGGTGGACCAAGTGGAATACCTGGGAATCCACATGGGCGAAGCCTCGGCGACGCAAACGATGCAAACGATGTGGAAGCAAATTCTGGGAGAGATCGAAGAAGAGGTTGCGAAGTACACTCGGGTTGTGTACACCCGAGTGTACTTGGGTTGACTTCAACATGAAACGAAGGGCCAACCTGTGGAACGGTGTGCTCCTTCCCAAGGTATTCTACGGAGCGGCCTCCTGCCGAATGAGCAAGACCCAGATGGAAGTTAAGCAGCTACAATGCATAATCCTATAGAATACATTAAAGCCCTCAAACCTTGTGCCGCCCGATAGAAGGATGCGGAACCGGGATGAAGTCGCTGCAGGAATCTGTGGAGTCCTGGATACGCGGCAAATCCTGGAACTCGCCGAAGACTGGGATAAGTGGAACTTTGTGGCCCATCATGCCTATGTGAAGCTGCTGAACAACTCGAGTGGCCTCATGTCGGCCCTGCTGGGCAAATCATTAGACTGGATTGACGTGGATCTCACCTGGAAGAGAAGCCAGGCACTGGTGAGGACCAAACATCTAAAAATAGTGCCTCGCAGCAAGGAAATCTGGAAGGAAGAATTGACCTATGTGATCCCCTGCTTCATCCCTGTTTCGCGGGATACAGGACTGTGAACATTTCGCCACCAGTGGCAACCGCCACCGCATGCGAATGTTCCAGTACTTCCGGAAATAAACAGGAAGATTCACTCACAGGACACGCGAGGTGTGGATACAACGGGAAAACGAGTGGTTCCGTGTGGTTAAGAAAACGTTAAAGAGTCTTCTTTACACTGGAAGGCAACAAGATGACACCTCTGCCACTGCAGCCAGCCGCTACGAATGCCACAACGTGAGCCTGTGAGCGGCTGGAGAGTGCGTGTGACGCAGACTTACCACCCTACACTCAGGATGACCTCCTGATGTTCAATCACGGAGGCATTCTCCAGACCAACAGAGACCAACAGAGAGACCAACCACCAGACCAAGTAGACCACCAACAGAGAGATCCTGGCTGGAATGTTCGAAGGAGATGGAAACGTCCCCAAGTTCAACCCTATGGTCAGGACTTGCATTGGCTTCTTCATCACGAGCATCATCGTAAGAAGAGCCAAACAGAGGAAAAGGAATAGAGCAGTCCGGGAAATAGACATCATGTCGGGACTCATCAAGGGAGCAATTGGTATACGAAACTAAGGGAGGATCCCCGCCTGGACCTACCGCTATATCTTGAATAAGATCGCGGATGCTGCCCAAGCAAGAGGACTGCCCTCCAATTCCCAGTGACATTAACGAAAAACCGAAAGTGACAACAAATGATAAACTGGACCAAGCAATAAGAACTTTGACTGCATGATTGCGAGGTGATGTGACCGAGTGAAATGTATAATTGATGTAATTATATGGCTTAAATAAATTCACGCCACCGCCTGTTGGACCTGGAGAAAATCCAAATGGAGGATCGTTTTCCTCATCCGTTTCCTCAGCTGGGTGCTTGGATAGAAGGAGACTGAGGCATGCGGCACGGATAAACCCGTAATCCATAAAGCGAAGATGGTACCTCTCGTAGGAAAATGGCTGGAAGATTGGCACAGTCCAACACGAGCATGGCCTTTCCCTGACCCTCATGCTCACCAACCAGGAATTGCCGTGCTTCCGGAGTCAAAAGGTGAGAGCTCTGGAAGTGAACTTCTCGGAGAGGAGAAACGTAATTACGCGATCCAAGGTTTGGTTCAAGTTTGGTTTGGGTGGGTTTCGAAGAACCCATCGTGTTTTCCCTTTCTTTAATGCCACTTTTGTTTACCGAGTCTATCCCAAAATATTTCTTCCTCTTTGGAGGTGACCAACAACAAAGCATCTCGCACCCAGGCGTACATGCGAGCACATCACGCAGACAAAGAGGAAAGTGAAGTCACCCGAGGCAGGATCCCACTCGCACCACCCCAAGAGAGATCAGTTCTGTGAATTCGGGATCGGACCCCGTGTGCGTATTGGAGGTGCTGAGCCGTGAGCCGTGAGCTTCAAAAGGGAAAGTATTCCAAGACACAGGCGTTCCCACCGCTGTCCTGGAAATCAACCACGCAACCGAGAAAAACGTCCGTGCTCTCCTGAACGTCCGAGATCCTCTGAATGCTGCATATCCATCCAACCATACTCAGGGAAGGCATCCTTGTACTTGTTGTCACGCCGCACCTTCCGCCACCATAGGGCTCGCAGTGTTCCCAAACGATGGCTTGGCCTCAGCTTCCGGTGATGCAGCCGAGAATGTATCTTCCTCTACCCCTCGCGCTTTTGACGGATGCTCTGGAAGTCCGAGAAGAAAATGAAGCTCATCTCTTGGACTCCTTTCTCCATCAGCACACGACCACTCTTCTCAAGCGATTCATTCTCAGCCTTTATCATCCCGAGGCTCATCCCCTTTCGATAGCATCCTCCATGAGGATTCATGCTCACAAAGGAGATGAATCACTTCCCTCGCTCCTTACAAGGGACCTCGCGTTTCACAAAGCTGTAAAACGCAGCAGTAATTTTTTTTTTTTTTTTTGCCTCAGAGCGTTTAAATTGAATGATGGTGGCGTGCATTTTCCTTCGAGATATGGGTCTGTCTCCAGGGATGACTCATGAAACTGTGGTGCTGGTGACAGCGGTTAGCGTGGATTTCCAAGGGTCGATAGCGGACGTCGACGCCTCTGTCCTTGATCTACAATCGCCAGCCCGCCACCATCTTGCTGGTGCACTGGGCTCTTCCCCGAAACGAGGAGCGCCACCACGCCTCAGCAGAAGCAGTGAGCAAGGAATCTGTCCACTGAAGAATATATGGTGGAGCTCCTGTCGCGCCAGAGTTCTTTAAGCGAGGGAGTACGAGCTAGGGAGGGAAGAGCATCCCCGAGGAGCTTCGATTTCCCGATGATGCTGCACCGCGAAGGGCCTGTTTGAAGAAGTGCTCCCTACCCGGGGCTCCCCGGCTGCCCCTCTCTCAGGCGACCCTTCACCACGTGCGGGCAGCACCGACCGAGCCAAAACAAAAGAAGAGAGCCTCTCGCAGCCTGCGCTTTGAGGTGCCAAGGGCAGCGAGATGGCCCGATTGCTGAGGACGGTCGTGGAAGGATCCTCCCGACGTTGGAGTGCATTCATCTGCCCCTCCCGTGCCCCCGGAGACCATGCTGAGTACAGTGTGACTGACCCAGTCCTTTCCCTATTTATTCATTGTCCTTCCTTCCTCACCGTCCGCTTCTCCCTAGTTCTGTCACCAGCAAGGCGAGTCCCTTTTCTGCTTGGGAGTGGCGCGTGGCGGTCCTTCTATAATCGTTCCCCGAGGAACACTAGTGTTCCGCGGGAAGTCAGTAAGCGTTCTGTGAAAAATTACGAAAATAAATGTATTTAAAACTTGCCATTCGTGTTTTACTTCCCTTTACAACGACGTATTTACGCGAGGCAGGATTTTTATATTCTGCTGCGACCCAACCAAAGCACGGGAACGGACTCGACTCTGTACCGGAAGTGAGAATTCAGCTTCCTAATCTTGTGCCTGATATCCAGAGAGTTGTAATTTAAGCACCCGAAAACTCCGAAGTCATTAAGAACGTGATTTTACCGTACATACGCTGATTTATTTTACTATTTTCGTGTATTTTGTTTCACATAATTAAAATGTGAGAAGAAATGCTTGTTTTGTTTCCGCAACTATTATAGTTACCTGCTTAATTTATTTATTATTACTATCTACCTACACTAAAATAACCAAGGCGTTCCGTTAAAATTTCAGGGTTTGTGAAGTGTTCCGTCACAGGAAGAGTTTGGGAAACGCTGCCCTGGGCCAGGAGCATGAACCGCGTCCAGGAATCCATCTGCTTACTCTAAGAAATCCGCCAACAAAACCCCAACGGCCGTCCTCTCCTTGCAGAAATGGGATGCACCTTTCCAGCCGCAGTGGAGGAACCTCAAAGAAAACGCCAGCTTCGTGATGGAGTGAGACAGAGAGGCCGACAGGGATGCGAAGGTGGTGGGGGAAAAAAGGAAAAAAAAATGCCACCTTTTGCTTGCATCCCCCATCAACAAGAATCGTAAATAAGAACATAAGAGCCAAAAAGCAATAAAAGAAGCTCCACGCCGGCGTGCAGACGGCCGCGCAGCCTGCTGCGTTGTGGCTGCTAAAGAAAGACCAGACAGCACTGCTTGAAGCAACAGTTTATTGCCTGCTGTGCTACGTCACTGCCGAAAGGGCGTGCCCAGCAGGCTGGTGCGGCGGCAGCAGATAACCAGCAGATAACCGCTGACCTGGTTTGTGAGGGTCGCGAACGTCAACCACCTCAAAGTGGCTTCGAAGGCGGGTTGTCCTGGAACGCCGAGGAAGCATCGGATTGTCCCAAGGGAGTCGTGAGAAATTTCTCCGTCGATCGATCCTCTCATCCCGGATTTCCGGGACATTCCTTCGGAGTGAACCGATGCCATTTCTTTACGGTTACAGAAGGCCGCTCCCAAGCGGAAAAGGGACTCGCCTTGCTGGTGACAGAATTAGGGGGAAGCGGACGGTGAGGAGAGAAGGACAATGAATAAGTAGGGAAAGGAATGGGCCAGCCACACTGTACCCAGCATGGTCTCCGGGGGCACGGGAGGGGCAGATGAACGCACTCTGGCGTCGGGCGGGTCCTCCCCGAACACAGTTTGGGAAACGCTGGCCAAGGGGCACCTAGTCAGACGTGTACCTTATTTTTCCCTTCTTGGATTGCCATCAGTACATGCGTTTCGATATCTGTGATAAGTGGGGTTTGGCTCAGAACTTCCCAAAGATCGGAAAAAATAAATACATATGCCTATTCTATACATTGGTATATAAATTCACATGTCGATTCATGCGTAGGTTAACATATATTCTAAAAATTATAGATGAGCCTTTTATGCATACTGATATTCATATTACAGATTCATAAACAAATCTAATGTAACATGAATATTATATAATTATCGATATCATTCATAATGTGCATTAGTATGTTATTAATGTATACGTTAAAGATTATAAAATATAAATACAAGTTTTATTATATATTAATATTTATTATAGCATAATAAATATGTGTGAAATGAAGATATAAATATCGAACGATTAGAAAAATCCTGGAAATCGAATTCCCCATTTCCCGAGAAAGTTGGAAAATCGAGTGCGAAATTTCTTTTCTGCTTTTTTAATTTGTTTGCTTTTTCGTTTTTCCACTTCTTTAACTGTCACCATTTTTTATTTTTTTTAATTCCATATTTATAAATTCATTCAATATATTTATTATGTATGTAAATGCACATCAATGTACACACCAAGCATAATAAACATGCATGCTTTTCTTTTATACTCCTCACCATATATATTAGTAATGCATATCAATACATACTCTTCATTATATGAATGAATATGCATATCAAAATAAATTTGCTAATTTATATATCGATGTACGTATTAATACACATAACAAACATATGTGTTAATTTTGTATAATCGTTAAAATATATATTAATCTGTACATAAATATGTATTATAATCATATTATAAATTGCATTAATGTATATGTTCGTAAATATTAATGAATGTGTATGTTAAAATAAATTTGTATAAAAAGTCTACGTATAGAAATTTATATGTTAATTTACATAATAAGCATATGTATTTGTTTTTAAGGTCCGTTGGGGATTTTGATCAGGTGGTGAGTTGTGTCTTCTTTGGAGCCGTCGATCTTGATCTTTTTCGCACACCTGTTGGTACAGTGTACATTCCATACGGTCACCTTTGCAGGAATAGAAATTCTAAAGATGTTGCCTTTATAGAATGTTGCCGCTGATGGTATCGAGACGGGTAATCGAAATTAAAACAAATTAATTCGGGATAATTAAATAAAATTGCTGAACAGTGACGTGAATTTTTATAATCAAATGAACAAACTCAGTAGCGTTGCAAAAGCAGAATTAATGATGGTGTTTGGTAACTGATGATTACGATACGATATGAAATTCTCTCCGAACTTCTTCACGGATTGCTTTTTCCCGTGTTCTTCTCAGGAGAAGGACGTCACGAACAGGAAGGCAGTCATCTTTCTGACCACTCCATAGAGAAACGGAACGAGTGGTCAATGGCTTTGTCCATATCGGATTTTTGAATATTCTTACTCTCATCCAAGTTTTCTTCTGCATGGTCCATAGCAGCGTTCATCATGGTATGCAGATCATGAACATGGCTCCATCCGTTTTCTCCTTCCACCCGGTCTCAGGGTCACCTGCTGCATTTTCTTCTCTCTTATCATGGAATTGGATCGTGTTGCAACGGGCATGCCAGCATCCAAGTTCTCTTTATTTTTCACGATTTTCGAAACTGTTGATTGATCCACGTCAAATTTCAAACACAGCACTTTTACCGTCGTTCCCTTTTCGATTCCACGTAAAATATCCAACTCGCTGAATCGTTGATGAATTTCTCTTATTCTTCCCCATCTTGAACGCGGGTTGAAAAAGTTTCTTTTATCGAATAGCAGAAAACTTTAAATTCTGACTACACCAAGGGCTTCTTATGTCAAAAGTTTCTTTTATCAAAGGCGACTATATCGAATGTGCACTGACTGTATCTTCTAATTGAAGGAGCCCTAATGCGTCCCAAAGAGCACCCTCTTTGGGGTAATGCTTTTAGCTTTGGCAGAGTAATAGGTTCCATACAAATCCTTGTGGGTGTCTGCCTTCTTCTTGATGACGGCTGAGAGCAGTGATGGTGCCACGGTGGTAGGTATTTATGTGAGGGCCGTATAGGGTAGTCGAGGATTGCCCGTGGCCTTTCGATACCTAGGACTCAGTCAGCCGTTTGCAATCTTAGCTGCACAAGAGTGAAGGGTCATCAGTGAAGAGTAAACAGGGGAAAGGGAGTTGTAGTGTGTGTTCAAGTTGGAGGTTGATCGCCTTTCCGTCGGAGGAGGGAGCATGTGGTAGTTGGTCCGATGAGGGGCCATGGTCATCGTTGGATTTTGAGAAACTGTGCTGCAATATCTGGCCCCATTTGGGCTGCAGAAAGTTTCCAGCTCAGGTTTCACGCTAGGTAGTGCAGGAATGTTCGTTGCCGGCGTTATGCTCAGGCACGCGAGAGGAGAGCAGTGAGGAAGTGCGCTGTGGTAGAGGAATGGGTCGAGTTCCGGCCTGTTTGTGCTATGGTAGGGTGAACAGCGTCACTTTTGAATGCTTATTTGCATTCAAACGAGCATCAGCGGCAACCCAAAAATCAGAATGACGTATGTTTTGCCTCTTGAGAATCCGATACAGGGAAGGTCATAGAGAGCTGGAGTATGGAGAAAATCTGGTTATCATTTGGCACAGATTAGGCGTGAGATGAAATGGAGGAAGGTAGAGGAGTGTGCAATGCCAAAGCTTCTGCGGCAGCTTCTTGGTTTAATGATGAAGACATGGTTTGCGCGGATCAGACGTGCTTAACCGCTCGACCACCGGAGGTGGTTAGGCACCTGCTTTCCGTTTTGTGCACACAGTATGGCCAAGTGAACGGACTTCTCATGGTCTTCAGCAAGAACCTACTTTTTCTCACCTTCTTGAAGATACATTACAGTGTCTCGCAATAAATCTCAGTCACTTCCTTTGATTTCCCTTGATCTTCTTACCTTCGATTTCCTGGGTCATGGCTCTTGAAAATGAGCACTGGATAATTGTTCTTCCCTGAATGTTGATGAGGTAGCTGTCCAGTGTCTTTGCTAATGTTTTTAAGCTTTCGTTTCTGATCTCGGATTATCTGCTGCACGTAACTCTGGTGACTCTGGAATGTCCGAATCCAGCAGATCCAGTGCCCTGAACTTCAATCTTGATTCCTGGGAAATTTCATGCATATTTCAAGTTGATTCTTGTAATGGTAAGCGTGTAATCGTCTCCTCTTCTTCCATACTTTGCATCATTCATGAGTTCCTGTTTTGATCGAGCCAACTTTTTCCTCTCTGTCGGCGAATCCGGATGCGGGTGAGGCCATAAGCGCCTGGATCCTCGAGCAGCATTCCAATGCTCCTTTAGCCATTTTGACTTCTGCTGCACTGGATGCAGAATCCAGTGAAACTGGTCGCCTCGCTGTTTTACCGGAAGTCTTGTTTCAACTGTCCATTTTTGCTGACAAGTCAAGAGCACCACCCGACACACAACCTCAAGAATGTCTTATGTATCAGGAAATCCCAACGAAAAATGAGATTCGAGACGACGCCGAGTCTCTTTCGTGGGCCTTTGCGCAGCTGCAGGGTCTCAGAGTGCTGCAATAGGTCGCAACAATAGGGCGACTTCAGCAGCAAAATAGCAGTAGCGGTCTGTTCTGGAGACGCTTCATGCAGAAGCCAAGAGGAGGCTTTTTAGAACTCCACTTGTGCAGAGCCAACCACTTTGCATGGTGTGCTCAAAGGACGACAAGGGTCGATCCCTGGAAGGACCTCGGTAGGGTCGACTTCCAATCCCGGCCAGTCAGTGGGGTCATCCGGCTTCCACCCGTGCCTCACCCGAAGCCTATATGGCCAACCAGCATCGTACTGCAGGGGAGACTCGCAACCCACGACGCACCCAATTCTCGGCATCGATCCTTCCCCGGGCGGGATTTGAACTCGCAACGCGTGGTGCCACGCGCTGGGGAGGCCGTGGCCACACAACCGCCAGTGAAGGCTCAGCGTCCCAGCTTTCACAAAAGAAGCTTCTTCACATCCCTCGCCGGCATGTTCTGGGTCCCGATAGCCCCGCGTTCAGGTGTTTATCCGAGGATCCCCATGTCATCCCATACAAGGGATGTAGACCCAACCTCCTTCGACCACCCAAACTCACAGCAGAGGGATAGACATCACTCTTACGAACCTCTGGGGTGGGCTAGTTGAGTTTGCTGCAAGGAAACAGCTGCTGCAGCTCTAGACGAAACACTTCCACTCAGCTCCGGCGTGGCTGAATGGAAACGGGAAAGAGCAGCCAGAGAGCGAGAGGTTCTTTCCAGGTGGCGCCTTCTATGAAGAGGACCTTGGAGATGAAATCATTCCATACATGTGCTGGTAAATTATGCAGCAAACACTCCATGCTTCGTGACGTTGGAATGTGAGAGATCGGAGAATGATGGTTGGAAACGTGTCCTCGGCAGCAGCGCCAGCCAGGATAGGTAAGACTGGGATTCGTGGCATAGATATGGTGAAAACAGCCCACGGGGCGAGAGTTACGCGTGCGTTCGAGAAGACATGCGTGGAGAATGGTTATGATTCCTTAGACTGATGGGATTCAAGCTAGGCGGAAAGGAGAATCAGTGTATTCTTGTAGGGGATCTAAACGGGAATCTAGGCGAGAGGGGCAACGATCACGCCTTGGTCCGGTTCTACCTGGAAGTAAAATAGCCTTGGGATGATTATATAGAGTAGGCAGGAGGAAAAAGGACTCGAAAATCCCACAGTCAGCGCGTTGCGTGAAAGCCATACCCGGAGTCCCTGACGTGGGTAGGGATCAACGATTTCGAGGATCCTGTCTTCTTAGCTGGTCTGGAAATCTCCGCTCGCAGAGACGATGTGACTTCCTCTTTCCCGCTGAAAGCATGAGAACCTGGTTGGGATGTTTCCTGGTGAATTTCCAGTTGGCAGACATTTGGATCCAGATCGTGGCCAAGACGAAACTCGTCATCCGGTCACTCTGGGGTATTTATTCAGACAAAAGCGACTGAGCAAGCTGGGAATGAGGTTCCCTGAGAACAGAAAGGAGTTTTCTCGGCAGGGGGGCACTGGCACGCAGGCCGTGTTTGCAAGAAGTCCGGAGCAGCGGGGTGGGAGAGGACAAAAATAAATAAAGAGGAACGCTGAGGTTAGGCACAGACGGGTTCTTTCTTTGGTTTCGGGCCGTTCCCTCTGCGGGGATTCACCGGGAAAGTCCGGAACGCGTGGAGCGGGACTACAAATACGTAAACAAGTAAATAAATAGAAAAAGATGAAAAGATGAAAGGCGAAAAAAAGAGAGCGCGTGAATACCTTCAAGATGATTGAATCGTTTCTGGAAAAATCCAGTCACAAGATTTTGAATATTGAATATCAATTGTTTGATTTAGTCATAACCTTGCGCATGGGCACAAGGAGGAGGGGGCTCGGGCAGGATTTAACTAGAGGGATGGCTGCGAGGATGACGAGGAATAGATGATTGGGGTATGTTTAGCATAATGAGGACAAGAACGGGAGAGAAAATGTTGCGGAGGTGAGAATGGAGCTGCGAGTGGGTGTTTTTTTTTGTTGTTGTTTTTCTTTTTTTTTACAAGAACAAGATCGTACATGTCTCAACGAGTTTATCAAGTGGGTGGATGGTTGACAGGTTGCGGGTGTTTGATGAGTTTAAAGTGGAGTCTGCTTACACTATGTGGAAGGTTGAAAAGTGGGTCATAATCAGATCAAACAGAGGAGAAGGATTATGAGTTAGGGAATGGTTTTTATTTGTATGCAGATAAAGATGCTGGCGAGGGGGAATAAATAAGGGAATCGACTTTTAACAAATGAGAGGAGCGTTCGCGGTTATCCACGAATTGACGATGGCCGAAAGAAGTCCGTATCGGAAGAAGAGAAATCCTTATTTTAGGCTCATGGCCATTTTAATGGCATGGTTGGGTAGGGGTCGGAAAAATGAAGGCGAATCGGGTGTTAGTGCTGGATTTGGGTACGAGGATTTTGGTGCAGCGCAGGTGGGGTATACGTATAGGAAATGGGAAACGGGAAGATAATGGGAGGTTCAAAAAGATGAGTTGCGAAAGGGAGGGCAACTCATCAACCTAGGAACATTTTTGATGCTGCAAGAGAGTGAAAACATTAAGCCTTTATCGTGGAGATTCCTTACTTTAAGGTGCATTAGTGGCATGCTTCTATTTGAAGGGAAGAGGGATTGATCTTTCATTCTGTAGAAAAATGTCTTCATGAATTACTACTTAGCAGTAATGAGAATGGCGTTTTACCTTCGTGCAGTTATAGCATAAAATAAAATTTAAGAAAGCTTTTTTTGTGTGCCCACGAATGATTTAACTTTCTCATAAAACATATCCTTAAAATCGGAGGTATAATTCTTCGAAGTTTAATTTTCTTCGAACAACATCGGTCCACTGATCTAAATAGCATACTTTGATTCTATGATCTGCTGATCGGATAAAAGTTATCTCGTCTATTGGACTCCGAATCTCGGGTTTAAATGAACTCTTGCTTAATTTTTTCTTATTTTTATTTGAAAACAAACATAAATCTTACTTTATAAATAGCGTAACTTATTCTAGCTGTTTCCTTTTGTATTGATTGAAATGACCTTCTCAATGTGAACTTTTCTATTATTTCTATACCTAACCAAATTGTGCACTCTTATAAACACATAATGTTCTGTGCTATTTATTACATAAAACCATATCTAGTTTCTCTTTTAATCATGTAATTACCGTTTTGATGCCAGGCGTACTGGCAGTCTTTTTCCCTAGCAGAATACCGTAAGCATTCTAATAAATTCCACCTCAGATGAACTGAGAAAGTACTATGGGAAACACTATCATTGCAGGTCGCTCTGCCCATGACCTTTAAAGAATTGAGCATTCTAATGGCACATTTTAGTTTCAGGGATCATGACTGATGGTTAAGATTTCCATGGTCCTCGAGTCTTTTTCCGAGTTGACTTCCAGAGGCTTGTTCGAATTTTGGATAAGCTTAGACGTCAGCAGGAGATCTGAATAAAATTCTGGAGTAAGTCTGATGAAGATTCTGTTCAAATTCTGTTCATAGGAGTGGATATATTGAAATGTTTCGCTATTCTCCACACACTTGGCAACAAGAAGGAAATCAGTATATGCGGTGGAACCAAATTATTGAAAAGAAGCATGAGCATTAAAGCTGATGCTGGCGGCTGTGATCCACAGTTCACAACGTAGCATTTAGAGGAAGTATGGTGTTGACACGAAAACACGAATGTGGATCAAGCAGCGGACCCCACAAAAGCTGCCAATCGTGTGTTGCTTTATTAAGGCATTCCCGATATTTCTTTGATGGACCCCTTATTCGTAGCTGCTAGAAAGTATTGAAAGCAGCAGTAGACCAACGCTCGTTTTTCAAGTCTTAAAAGCCAATTTTAAGGGTATCAGTTTAAGGGGCATCGGAAATCGAATGCTTTCGTAAATGCGGCAAAAGAAAAATCGCTCAGAGCGAACTTGCTGTATTTTTGAACGGCAAGATTATTTTTCAATGACTGTCTTGCATGGAATGTGATGGGTCTGTCTCGTTTTCACGCTCACTAGGACTCTCGGGACTGATACTCGAAAACTATCCTTTTACCTGAACCAAAACCCCCTAGCATAATGAAAACTTGCCTTGATCTCTGAATGAGTCCGTTTATGTGACACGATAAGTTTTGCAAACAGGTTGAGCCAGAATGTTAAATGCGAGGCTTGATACTTCGCCGCCCGCATGAGCAGTCCAACTACGTAACGCGGCTCAACCACTTGTCTCGTGAGACCAGTCTAAGGCAATGTGGCCTGCAACTGCGTCAGATAACCATCTGGAGCAGACCTGGCCTGCACGAGAGCACTTTCATCTCCTGCCTCCTCGCGAACTGCACTGTCTGGCTTCAGGATTCAGCTTTCACATGGGGAAAGATCCACGGCTCGAGAGAGGAGGAGCACGCCTGGCTTCCGGAGAAGGAGGCACGCTCGACAGCTCCTGCAGGAGATCGTGCAGAACCCACGGAAACTGCGGTGGGTCTCGCTCACCCCCTTTGCGCCAGTGCTTCCCTCCCTCATAAACGCTAGGCACAGCGATCTCCCGAGAAGATGGGAAGTGTTCCGCCGTATCCAACACAGAAAAAACCCTTAGACGCGTGAACAACTCGGGAGCTAGCCGACGCTGCGACCCCGAGTGTCCCTCCGAAAGGACTGCTACGCTGGGGCGAGCTGCTCGCGATACCTCTGGAGGAGGTGAAGTGGCCCCCAGCGTGCTGGAACAGTAGCACCCTCCCCATGGAGTGGCCTTGCTGGTGTTGCATTGGGGAATCGCATGCAAAGCATGTCTCCATCATTGGACACGGGAAGTTGCGAGAGCTACGGCGAAAAATAAATGTTGTCTTATCTTCTGCTGGACTGTGCCGCACTCCGACCCCTCTGAGATCGTCTGTCGACGATCCTGGGAAACCCGGAAGGCAGCCACAGGGACATTCTTAAGATCCCCTTCGTTCGTTCTGATCTGCCGCCAGCCGCTTCCCTAGCAGTTCTCTGCTGCATCCGCGGAACCCTGGAGGGCTGGAATGCGAGAAAAAGAGGCCAGAATAGCAGGGAAGCCATCCACTGGACACGGATCTTTTTGAGGACCGCATCCAGTTGACCCCACCTGGGCAATGTGAGAACGCAACTCGTCGACATCTTGGACAGGATACAGAGGACGTATCCAGGCGAAAAGTGATCCCTTCCCTCCCCTCCCCTTCCAAGGAAGCATCACCCTCCCCTTTTTTCACTTTTTTGTTTCTTTTTTTTGTTTGTGGTCTTCCCTTCCCCTTCGCCGTGGAAACAGACCTCGCCGGTCTACGGACCGGTGATCGGCAAGTTGGACTGTTGTGGTGAATCAAGCGGTTCACCACGGGAGCATTTAATTGTACTTTTTTTATTATTTCTATAATAAATGCCCCGGCAAATCCAGGTGATAAACCTCTTGGTCTCCAAACAGTTTGCAATATACCTGATTACATGCATTTAGGTTCCTCATAGTTTGTATGCAAGAGCGTAGGGTATTGCACTGAGCTCCGGATATCGAGAAGAAGAACAGAAGGCTGTCTTTCTGTCCTCTATTCTCTTGTGCACCTTCAGTGCTGGGCTCCCTACAAGCCACAGCAACAGTATGGCACTCAAATAGTGCCCATAACACTCACCAAGTGACCGGTTAACGTACCGTAGTACTTTTGACAGAGCACAGAGAGCAAGTTTCTTTCTTCCTATCGTTGCTTTCTAGTTCAGTGGCTCTCTAGTGGTCAAAAATCAGATTTCGTGTCATAAATTGCTTTCCCTCTCCCGCTTCCTACTTGCCTTTTCCAAGCTTCCCTCGTGTTCATCATGGATGAGATCAAGAAAACTATAGATGTATGTAAATTGCCAAAGAGTTTAAATTACTGAAGACTCTGTCAGATTCTTAAGTTACCTCGAACTTATTTTGCAGAATGCCATGTAAACTGATTTGTTGCTTTTTGCAAGTCAAGTTACGACGTATTGATATGTAGGTGTACGGATGCGCCTTTTCTATCACTTTTAACTCCGTCGTGCAAGTGTGTCCGAATGTAACAAAAAAAAAAAAAAGGAAAGAGTGTGATTTTTTTTTTTTTTTGGGGGGGGGGGGAGGGATGGGAGGGATTTCCCTCGCCCTTCCCTCTTCTTGACCTTCTCATATACCTCGAGTCTCCTTTTCCGAATCACAAATTTGCCAACTACACACCAGTCGAATCACGGAAATGTATTTTCAACATGCTCATCGCTTTGTGTTGGAAAAAAATATTTCTTCAAACAGTTGATTTTCTTCTAAGTTTTCGGAACACTCGCATTTGTGTGACGCATTCGAGTTTGAATCCATGGGTGTGGCAGACGAGCACTTTGTGGCGCTATCGATGTCTTTGCTGGAAGGTTTGTTCCCCGGTGGAAGAGGCTCGGCGTTGTCTAATTTGAACATAAAGCTCTCCGAGTTCCCGACGTTGGGTTCATCTCTGTGAGCCGAATGCAACGTTGCTTCCAGCCGGTTTTTCTCCTCTCTCAACAGATTCTTTAGGAACTGAGTTCGGAATTGCTCGGGCATGAAATCGTGCGAACTGCTTTTATTTTTGCCGTCCATACCATTCTGGTGGAAACAGTTTACAAGTTTACACGGGCACTCGTTGGCAAAACTTCTGAAGCACTCGCACAAAGGGAACTGTTGATTCATTCTGCTGCTTGAGGCAGCAGCGGAGATCTTGGAATTTGACAAGTCATTCAGTACACTGTACAATTTTTGGAGAAAGTCCGAGCCAACGTGGATGCAACAGCACGCAGGAGATCGCTGAGGAAAGTTCCACAAATCTTTCGGAGCCTTGCATCTCCACAAAGATTCGTCCACTCCGGCGACTTCAAGCATTTCTTTGTAATAGCGCGCTTCACCCTGGAATTTGTCGCACTTCTTCTGTAGACTCAGATTTTCTTCTATAAGTTTAGTCATCTCTTTTTGGGAGTATTCTTTATGCTTTAGAATTTCCTTTTGCCATTCTTTAATCAGAGCAATCAACTTCTGCCTCTCGGCTTTGTGCAATTTTTTCTTGGCGATTTCTTCTTCTAAACGGTCCTTTAATAGCAGCTGGGCTCTTTGATAAAAGTCGTGCAAGTGTTTTTTCTCTTCAGAGTAAGATCCACCACGTGTTCTCGAGGGAGGGTAATTCTCACGTTTCGATCGGTTAAATTCGATTTCCAGTCGACTCTTCTCCTCACTAACTCTGGATTCATTCCAAAGATCAACAAGAGTAAAGCACTAAGAACCGCTTACCTTGCGAATTCTGTTATCAAGTGGGCGATTCGTTTCTTGTCCTCATAACAAAGATCAGCTAGTCTTACTGCTCCACCATCATTGGGGCGCTTTTCTTGAACACACTATTGTAAGTAAAGTATTTGGATATTATATAACATTCCAATATAAAAAAAAATTTTTTTTTTTTTTAAAATAAAACACTCATCAGCAAAATGATCCAAGTTGTCTGCCGCTTTGACAGTGCTTGACTCCCTAAGAGAGTTTCTAAGTTAAGTACGATGTACGATGAGAAAGAATGAACTTCTTCGAAGATTAGAGATGAATAAACTTCGTGCATCTGCTCAACAGTTTGCTTTGATAGAATGCCATAAGTTTCATAGCAAATAAACCTTTTAGTCTTCTTTCTCACGATGTAGCTGCTTTCGTATATCTTACTCTTTACTACTCTTGATCCGTTGCTACTCTTATTAGAATTATTCAGAACATTTATGATAATGATTTCTTCATGTGTCAGAGATAATCTCATTCTTCATCATCCCAATCAGCAAAATTGTCTTTCAGTACGTATTTTCTGTCACTTTGCATGTCTTTCCAAGAGCGGTATGCTAATCCTGCTGCATGGCTTACAGTGATGAGGAAACTACCATCAGCATTTACTCATCATCTCGTACTTGTCGGGTGTTGGCAAACAACTGATATCTGTATCCTGCAGTTCATAGCTCGTTAATTGGAACACTGAAGGAAGTCTTCCACATTTGCTCATTTGTCGATGGAAAAGTCTTTAAATGTCCTCCCTAAAAATGCTCACCTTACTAGGGTGCCCGTCTGAGAAGATTCGAGATATATATCCCCCTGAAAGTTTTGCATCGTAGAATATTTGTTTGACAGTTGATGAGGGGTTGACGTCTTGGAAATAAAAATTACGAAAATTCGTATTCGTCGTCAAGAAATCAGCAAAAAACTTGATTATCATTTCAATTGTACCACACAGTCCTATACAGATCATCACAGTACGAGGTGCAAGAAAAAGTTCCATTTTCTCCCTGATGTAACCAAGCGACTGCTAGTTGATGCCTTTCCTGAGCTGAATGTCTTCACAAGGATTGCAGAAATGTCTAGTGCGACGACGAGGAAATCCATTGCCTTGATGGCCTATGACCACTAAAGGGAAGTCTTCTGAGCATAACCTGCAAGCCGGATTTGCCACATCCTACAGCAGCAAGGACTTTCGTATTGGCATGGAGTGAACAAAGACAAAAACTAACGGACTGCAAAACGGAACGTGTAAAGCCTGTGTTTGGGGTTTAAGGGTGCGCGGTGCTTTGCTGGAAAAATTCGATTTCCAATAAATCCGAATCGAAACACAAATGGGAAGTGCATTCCAGTCCTCCTTAGACTTTTTCAGCTTGTTCTTTCACATTCTCTGGGAGAAGGGATGCGTTATCACAAATCAAGAGATGTTTCGATCCCGAAGCTGTGAAGCGTAACGTGATCCATGTATAAATGGTTAGCAGCATTTTCTTTTCTTTCTCTTTTTCCTTTTGTTTTGACATTTATAAGCTCATATGCAGAACAGCTCTCATTCAAAATCTCAAGAATTGAATTTTCGAAATAAGCATTCATTAATTACTTATTGGCTTACATGTTTTTCGGAATGCTGTTATTACACTAAGGTACGCTATATATCAACATTTAACAAAAGTTGCAAAAGGTGGAATGGACTACTACAAGCACACTGAGTGGATGCTATGCGGGCGTGCTTTTACTAGACAGGGATGTGGATGTAAGAAAACGTGCTGATCGGGCATGGATATCGGAAAGTGACAGAGTCGTATTTAAACGGTGGGGAGTCAGTTGTGTAAGAAATTAAAAAGCAAAATCACTTTTTTGAACATAGCATTGAAAAAGGGGAATGCATCTTTCAGGCAATGAAAAAAGGGATTAACGAGGGAAAGAGGAACGAACCCCCCCTCCCCCCCCCCAAAAATATGATGCAAAAAATCCAAAATGCTTTTGTTTCCTTAATGCGTATGGAGGAAAGCAGAGAATATATAAAACAAACGAAATCACATACGATGGATGAATGATATGGAATACCATACTTTCCATCTCGTGTTGACAAGCTCACGAAATGATGAAGTGTTCTCAATACATCAACAAACATAGTACAGTGAATCTGATAGTTATAATGTATTTAATTTTTTTTCATGGTATCGCACAAATAGCTCGACAAGGAATATGGGTCATGAAGGAACGTTTTCGGAACATTATTAGGATCCCAAGGAAACATTTTTTTTTTTTCCTTTGCTTTCAAGAAGACACACCATATCTAATTTTTGATTCAAAGCAATCGCTCCGACAGATTCCCTTTGTTTCTGTTTTGCATCTTAATCAAGTTTTCCTCCGGGTTTACAGTTTCCTTTCCAGAAGAATTCTTGATTTTGAAGCTAGTTCCGCCTCACCAGAACTGATACGCACAGTACAAAATCCAATAGGAAAAAGACTAGACACGTATAACCTGGCGATCTGCGTAAGAAATGTTTCTGTCTGATGACCAAAGAAAGCAGCTCGATATCTTCAGGCATTCGCCGCTTGTTCCACAGCTTGCCTGCTGCACCAGGACGCGATCGAGTCCGCTGCGTGAGATGGCGTTTCGGTCCACGCTGCATTTCGATGGTGAGGCAGGCCAAACGAGGAGCAGCTGAGATTTTTGAGGCAGTCAGTGATAGATCATGCAGAGCTGCAAGGCGGTCCTGCTGGCTCGCACAAAAGCCTCTCCGAACGTTGCGCAAAATGAAGGAGTCACCAGGACACTGGAAGAATGGACATCATCCAGATTCAGAACACTTTCCATGACGTCGTCATCAGTCTTCTGCGTACTTGTCCCAGGAGCGATTCGGACGAGGCACGAGGAGTGTATTGCAAGAATCCGAAGGATGATCTTTACTCGAGAAGACAGGCTTGAATGCAAGAAAGCTCCAGCGTGTCGATGCCTTCCTTGTTTTTCAGAATCTTGGCCGTATTCATCCACCGGAAATCACGCTGGTGCTGGTAGGACCGCTGCTTCGGACACATTTAGCGTTTATCGTAATCGAACTGGTGGTTATTTTTGAATTACATTATTCTCGAAACTTTTGGAACACTCCTAGGAATTGGAAAATTAAAGGCAGACTTCATCTTTTCGCACTCAAGTATATTTTAATCATTCACACAAAGAATAGGTGTATTCATTCACTATCAAGAATCACTAATAAAACAGGTTAGGTTTAGAGGACGAGATTAAGATGAGATTGTGCATGCAATATCTCTCCTAAATTTCCCCAAGTGATCTTATATAAGTTTCAGCTCACTGCAAAATTCATTTTGGCTTCCATGTTCCAAACTCGTGCCATTTGTCAATACCTGAAGCAGTAGGAGAAAAAAAAAACTGGTCCTCTGCAAAGTATCATAGATTGAAAGAGTATTCAGACTGAAGAGGGATCGTGGATGGATTTTCCTATTGACAGATTAGCTGACGGGAAATTCATCACACCAAAAGCGCTTCTTCGACAGACGTCGTATGTAAAGTCGCAGTGATCTCTTGATGAAACTCGAACCTACTTATCGGTTCCTCAGGAAACATTAGAAGCATTTTTTTTTTGTTCTTGTTTTTATGTTTCCCTTTCTTCTGCAGAATCCATGAAGCAAAATCTAAGCAGTAATGGACTTCCTCATTAGAAAGAAAACGCTAATTAGTGCAATGACCATTACGTAGTGCGACCACGGAAGTAACACTTCTTTGGATCAAGATCTGTGTTTCAACAACCGTCTCACTCGCAACGCAGCATCCGGAAGGAACATCCCGACACCGAAAACACGTGGAAGGAAGAATTCAAAAAGTGTGCTCTGGAAAATAGTCGATAACCACGTAACCACAATTATGGCATTCGCACAGATCTACAAATGTGTGGATAAATATGCTGAAATTTTTAGCATCCTCATCGTTTGTTTTCTAAAGTATGAGCACTAACACATTATCCGAATACGTACAGAATAATGCCTTTCAAATTGCACTGTGTACTCACCAAAGTACCATTGTGCTTTGAATTTTTTTTTTTTTTAAAAAAGCGGAGAGATATGTTATTAAACCTTTATCAAATCATAAAATTTTTTCCTTTGATTTATTTCAATACGTACATAAAGAAATCCAATTTTCTTAAATCTTTCTAGTAGTATTTTTAGAAGGCATTTATAAATGAACATAACTTGTCAAAAAACTGAAAATCACATACTGAATTTACTTAGTATCAATATGTGCAATAGCTGAGTAGTTGACTGCAGACATCATCATCAAATAAGTATCATTCTTATATTTAAGAAATTGTAAATCTAATACACAAGCTAAAAATCAGATTGTTCTTCATAAACGCAATCATTACTTAATATATAAGATCTTATATTATGTCAGCGGGTCATGAAATCCGTTTTGCAAAAATTTGGAAAAAAAAAAATCGGAGGCTAAGCAGGCGGAAATCAGTTTTATCATTTATGAATTTTCCTAAGGATGATGTAGGAATAATATTTGTGAGATTATTGGAAATGACTAGGGGTTGTTTTGAAAACTCTTTGAAAAGTCCCCCAAACCTTGAGATCCTTTTAACTGTTTTTGAAAACTCTTTTGTAAAGATTTAAACAAGGAGTGGTTTTCAAGGCTTTAAGCGACATTACCAGAAGCTCAAGTCCTGCTTAAGCAGAGATTTACGCAAAATTTGAGAAAACCAATTTTTATTTTTGTTTTTGCCAGAATAAATGATCTTAGTGTTTGTTCATTGAATCCCAGAATGGACTGAGGAAATTGCTTGCAAACAGCAAGATGGCGACAAAGTTCGCAGAAGGCCTTTATTTTTAAAAATGCCACAAAATCGTCTAAGATTTAAGGATCAAGATAAACTACGTTCTCAAAATTAGGAAGAGATTCTTTTTACCGTTCTTTTCTATTGCATTTAGTAAACTGCTTGCTGAATATTTCTTCTGTTTTTCTTTTTTGCTATCAAAGAATGTAGAGAAGCAATTTCGACTTTCGCCTCCGCTAGAGTATGACAAGTTAATTTCATCTGAGCTTTTTCTATACATATAGCATTCTTTCTGAAAAAATTAAAATGACTACAGAATCTTATGCGGAAATTGTAGCAAGAAACAAAATGCTACTTAAAACATGCAAAAGCTTTTTACTTCATATTCGTGATTTATCTTACGAACCTATTGATTTCTTTCCAAACTCGATTTCACATTCCCTATCTTTACGGCAGTAACATCCATTAAATTAATAATTAAACACCTTGGTGAATATATACAAAGAAAAATACACAATTAACTCAAATAAATTGCCAAATTTCAACATGTAATTTCACCAAGGCAACTATTGTTTACGTCTTAAAAGCAAACGCACATTTTTTTCTGTGTACCAACATCATTCTGCACTTTTTCATGAATATTGAAAAATATAGTCTCTAGAATACAGTTTTCACACTAAATACAGCTCTTACAGTTTTTAAATTGAATTCAGGGGTTACAAAATACTGAATGCAGTTTTTACACTGAATTTCGATTAGTAGATGATGAATATTCCAAATTTCATGTGGATAGATTAAACGAATCCAGTTTGGTTACGAGGGGAAAAATTAAAAAAATATACGTGAAAGCTGTTTCAGAAATTCCCTTAAAAGTTCCAGAACAGAACTTTCGGTTGGATATTCAGTCGTGTATTTTTTAAAAAAATATAATGAACGGGATGAATGAACGATCATTATGGACAGTAATGCATTCGTTCGATGAAAGGTGCCGGATGACATTGGTAAATGGAAATCGAGGATAATTAAACACAACTTCCTATATGAATATTTTCCATTTTCTATATGAATCAAGGACTTTTCAGCTAGAGGAAAATTACTTCGTAGTCATCATTCTCAATAAAACTTTTAGTAGTGTTAATTTTTTTTAGCATTTCTAATTCAGATATAGTTTTGATAGAAATTTCCATTGCCCAAAATGTCTCATTCACTACAGCGCACTGCAATCATGGCTTAAACCAGATTTCGAAATGTAACTGCAATGGTCCTGTCAGAAAACGATTGCTTCTTGACAACCATATCCATGAAACTTCTTTCCTTGATCTCGATCAACTTATACCTGTCCAGAAGGAAGCTACTGCTCTTACAGACTGTATACAAAGACTTACAGACTCCATACAATTTAAACAGGAACCTACAGATACCCCGTATCTTCCAGGCAATTATTATCTGTCCCTCAGAGTACTTGCAGTTGGAGTGCCGAATTGTTTCTCCGTTTTTTTTACCTGGGAAAATCGACTTTGATTAATTCGTCTCAGCTCATCTTCCTTTCAGATGTTAAGTGAATTCCTTAGTGCCTGATACATTTCGATTTTGCCGAGTTTATGCTCATTCAAATTCAATACATATAATAAATGTTCGAAGGAATTTTCAACAATTTCCATCATCTGCTTATTCTGCCCTCGACGAACAGTCATTCATCATGAAGGCTTGAGGACAGTTATTCATCTGGACCAGTGTCCCAAGGTGTGTCCCATGTCCCAGCTGTGCTAAATGTTGGCTCACACCATGTTTTCTGCCTTTGAGCGGGAAATCTCGAGCTCTGAGTAGCTCATCGTTTGTCGAGGGTTCTCAAAGATCCTATCACTAGTGCTATTAGTGAAGCGACTACTCCTCTACCGCGAAAAGAACGGCCAGCTTCCCTCATTCGGTCTCCTTTCTTTGCCGCCTTCTGAAAGTGATTGGATACGAGCAGCCTTGTATTTCGGCGTTTCCTAATAGGTGTTCCTTTCATGAAGGCCTGCAAAGGTAGATTTCCGTTTTTTTAGAGGGATTCTGGAAACCAGAAAAGAAAAAAAACTGAGCATGCTTCCTGAGAAAAGTTTTGTGATCGCACATGGAAATGACACCATGGTTGCCCATCATCCAGGGATAATGAAAGATAGCTAGACGAAATATGAATGCTGGGAACTCGGGAATAAAGGAAAAATTTCAGCATTTAAAAGGAAATTTGGGATATAAGCTGAAATTGCTTGGAGCTGATGGAAGACTTTTTCTCGGTAGACAGCAACAGAAGCGGTCATAACCGTGCGCGAGCCAAAAAATAAAAAAGAAAAAAAAATGTGTTTGCATTCCCAAAACCAAAGTGAAGACTATCGTGGGAAACGGGCCTAAGACATGAAATCCGCATAAAAGACTTGGTGGCGCCGCGCCAGAATTCCGGCTTGGGCATCCTGACTTTCCACAAGGTCGGACGGCAAGTGCAGTTCCCTCTATTGGAACTCTGTGGGAAATTGTGGAGTTCTTTGCGGTGTGCTCCTGCAAGTCTCATCCTTCGGCGATGCGCTGGAAGCGAAGGACTTTTTTCGCTACCTCCGCGCGGCCGGCGCAGGATGTCGGGATTCAACATTCCCCTGAGGCAACTGTCCATCCTGTTGGAATCCCAGCCTTGGATCTTCTGCCACCCAAAAAACTGGAACGCTTGGAAGCAGAAGGCATTGGAGTCCTGAGTTGCCACCCTGGAAGTGGACCCAGAGGAACTTCCTCTGCTGCAGAAACTCCTGCTAAAAAATATCCTGCAGGGTTGGACTCGGTGATTCTGGATAACCGTCACACCCCTTGCCGCAGCGCTGTCTGCCCTCAGGGCAAACTATGACAGCAGCCAACTGGAGGGTTGGGAGCTCTCCTTCAACATTTCAGGAGTCGAGAAACTCCTTGACGGCTGCAGAACGAGCGAATTGGTGAAAGCCATCACTCCGCGTTTCCAGGCAACTCCTCCGGAGAACCCCGATCCCTTGTATGCGGGCACCTCCATGTTCCCGCTCCGTTGGAAACGGGACGTTCTGCCGTTTCTGTACTGGGGGTTCCGTGCAGAATCCCCGGTGCAGACTACGGTGCGCAGGCACCCGGTTCCCGGGGAGTAGCCTCCCGAGCTGGTTAAAGTGCAGGGCGACGGAATCATTTCCGCATCTCTTGCTGCACTGCATTGCTTTTGAGCATACTTCGCTTCGGACTTGCTGCGGTGCTTCTTCACGGAAGGCGGGATGACGGCGGGAGCCTGTGGGATCGCAACAATCTGTTGACTTCACACCATAGGATGCTATGTATGGAGTCTCGTTCTCAGTGAAGGGAGGTCACTCGCATGGCAACCGCCTTGACGGGGACGGCTGCAAGGTGGCCTCACCTTCCAGAATATGTCCTCGGAAAGGTCGCCACCATCCATAGCCGCTTCTAGGAAGAAAGCAACAAAGAAAACCAAAGACCCCTGTCCCTTGCTTCCCGTTTTTTTTCTAATATATTTATTGTTTCCTCTTGTTCCGGACTTCTCTAAAAGCCCGTCTGCGTGCTGGTGGTAATTCTCTTTGAATTTCTTTTTGTTTGTTTGTTGTTCAACCTGTACTCATGGGACACTGTCCCCTGATTCTCAGTTTATTTATTTTAAAATAAACATCCCAACGTGACCGGGTACAAATCTAAGACATAGGCAGTAGAAGTCATGAAGGACAGTGCCAAAGGAACTTTTACCTTTGTCCTATTGGCTGTGTGCTATCACATTTGCGGAATGAGTTTCAGCTGCAGGAAGTATACCCTTCACCAGAGAGGAGTCTAAAAATGAAACTACTGAAGTTCTCTAAGTTATATACCTTGCATTACGGCCGAAAGAGTTCCTCTTCTTTTAGCAAAACAATCAGAAGGAGGTAGAACATCCAGGGTCAAGCTGGCAGATGACATTCCAGCTCTCTAGCCTCGGAATGAAAGGACAGAATTCTATAACTGTGCACTGCACCGTTCGTGGTTGTGTGTAATCTACCGTCTGCTCAGTACATCGGGAGGCCGTAACAACTATTTCAATCAGCCCACGCTGAGTTCAATCGGTAGTCATCACCAACAAAGAAACATGGAAATGTTTCAGTGTTCAGAGGAACACCTTAAGGATTGCCTACTGCGATGGCTTGCCGCATTTCTCAGTCATATGGTTGAGTTGATAACCGTTCTGGGATCAACTTTTCTCGCTCTCCTATTTTGGTTTCCTCTATAGGAGAATCAAGGTACTTGTTACTTCTTCCTGTAACTCAGATAAAGAATAAAAAAAAAAAAACAGGCAGTAACGTTCCAACGCGAAACGTTTACTAAATGGAAAGGGCAAAGGCGAACTGAAAGGATTTTTGCTTACGGATTATCGAAAATCCAGAATAGTCTTTTGAAGAATACTACAGATCCATGGGCTGGAGAATTCAATGGAAACGAGAGGCATGAAACCTTTGAGTCCTTGGACATTCTCCAAGTTCACTTGAGGAAAATGTCAGAGTAGATGATACCACTCCATTAGCAGCTCAGATAGAGTTAAAGCTGAGCAAGGTCACTGTCAAAAGGTAAAAGGAATAAAAAAAAAATTAATCCGACTATTTCAAGATAAGGAATCAGAAGGATGTGGAAAAAAATCGTGGGAAAGTATATACAAAATTCTCTCATTTAGAGAAGACAGAGAGATTTATTGCATTGTTTCAGATGGAAGGAAGGAAAAAAAACACCTTGAAGACTTGTTACCAAGGTGTTATCTTCCTTGTTTTCACGGATCAAGTCCTTAATCAGAGAGGGCTTCTTTCTTCCTTAACAGATTAAAAAAAAGAATGCCTTCCTCGGCAGTATTCATTATTCATAAACGTCTACTTAAAGAGCACAATAGCAGAGTAAGTCCTCGAAAGAAACCATTCTAAAAGCAACAAGAGATTACCCCAACAGCAACTTTGTGTCCACGCCACTGTAGCCATTGATCAAGAGCATCTCCGAGTGGCCATATCTCTGTATTTCGGAACTGGTACCCTTAGTGCGCAAAGGTCAGGTTGGTTCTTCTAAGTTCATCTGAACTCTTCGAATAGATACCACAAAGAGACATTTCGAACATTTTTTTCCTGTAGACACCTTCAAGAATACAAACAAGTTCCGAGGGAATGTTTCCTATTCTTCTTTTTGATATTAAAAGGCAGCATTTTGATAAGGATGCACTTCAAACATAGATTATGTGCACCTCCTCTAATACGCGCGAACTCATCGTACACTGCAATTTCCCTTAGGTTCTCCTTTGTGGAAAGCCTTCATTGGAGAACCTGAAAAACCTGTAACTTCTATTCCTCCTTGAGGACCACGAACAAGAACCTCAATGAATGATATAGGACTCCTGACCTCCGCGTTCGAGACGAGACATCCTTGACAGTGTGACCCATCCAGAATCTCTGAAGGGATACTCCTGAAGGTCTCATGCAATAGAGGGAACCGTCTTGTTGCCTCCCTTTGCCACAACGTTTGGAGACATTACGAAGGCCTTGCATGCTCTTGTTTTCGATGATGACACAAAAACAGAAAAAAACAGCTTGTTCATAACAGAAAGCAGCACTGGATCGCATTGTCCTTTCATCACAAAACTCGTCACATTTCCATGTGTTTGGTGTAGAGAAGAATTCCAATCATTCAGAAAAGCATGAAGATAAAGAGATTATTAAGTATGTATACACGTAGCTACGATAAGCTTCTGAGGAGCTTACCAAAGAATACGGACCTTTGTATCTGGACCAGACACTTGAAACCTTTCGGTCGCAACTGACTGCATCTCATCCAAGAAACGCTCTGAGGACACAAAACGAACTCCAGTGTCTTATATTCAAAATTTAGAACGGCCAATTTCTGGATATCAATTTTTCCTCCCCCCTCTTCCCCCATTCTGTGAATCCCTTCCGATTTCTCCGGTCCGACTCGGTGACGTTCGTCACCTTCCGTCAGCGCTGGAGATGGAAAATGAACAAAAAGGACAGAAAAATGGACCCTTTCCGTGAAGCAACGAGAGTATTCATAAAACATGGAACGAACCGGCCACGGATGAAGGGAACATCCAGAATTCGATGAAACCTTGGCAACGGCTTGCTAAGGTCTGATCCTGATGAAACGTCTGTTGAATCCAATTTCAGATTGCATCCCGGAAAAGAAAGTTCACCTTCTTCGTGGTTGCAAAAACATGAGTTTCGTTTTTGGCACTGCTGGTTCCATTTTCTCGAAGGAGCCTTGGGCGTTTATGCAAGCAAATCCTCGAAAGCACCCATATCTTGGTCCAGTTCTCGCATAAAAGTCGTCGACCGAGCTGCATCTGCGGCACCAGCCGTCTCGGCAAGCGCTGAAGGGGGAGAGAATTCTTCACTTCTCAAACAGGAGGCTTCGATCCGATCAGCAGCCGCCACTTGGTCAATCCTTCCGGACGCAGTTCTGGGGCACAAACGAGCTGTTTCCTACGAACCAACCCTTGGGCATCTTGAGCTCTTGACGGCTGTTACGAGGTGTCACGAGGCATCCCTTGGCGCACCCCCTCCGGGTATGGTTTAGGAAGCTCGGCAATCACCCCACTGGTTGCTCAGCTTGTGCATATGATCTTGAGATTTTCAAACTCTTTAAGGTGCTGTTGCACTTGCAGAGGTTGCTTCAAGCTGCGCGCTTTTCCGTTTCGAGCTTCAGCAGTGAGATTTTTGAACTCTCGTGCTTTGCAGAAAAAAAAATCCTTTGCCATTTTCATAGTCGGGATAGACTGGCGGCAAATTAAGGGAGCAGCCTTCCCGTTACTTCAACGAGGAAAACTTCTCCGGTGCAAGAGCAGTCAAGCTGCCGGCGCTCCTCGCACAATTCCCCCCCCCCCCCCCCCATCCTTACTGAGCATTTTAGCAGAGTTTCATTTATGTAAATCCAAAGTATTTGAAACTACGAAGCAAAATAGCGAAAGCGTTACACAAATTCGTTCTGAAGTGGGCAAGCACTGACGGAAGTAAAGGAATTCAAGTCCGTTTCTAGCACCTTCCTTTAAACTTATATTGCATTCCTCGAAACTAACATCCTGCGCAACGTCGTATCCCTTCATATCGAGAGTTGCGATGAAATCTTCGTAGACTTTTACTGAACTTTCTGCTGTGTGAAGTCTTGGATTTGCATCAACGAACCTCACAGTGAGTGGCTTGGTTCAAGTTTGTATTAAGTACAAAAAAACTCTGAGCTGCTGGAGTTTTTTGGACTATGGATATTCTAGATGGAAGGCCGCAGAAAAAAATAGAGATTGTTGAAATAATAGTATGTGTATCCAGTGCTGATATTCAAAATCTTTAACAACCGGTACGCATGGGTGTCCGCAGGATTTTTGCGGGGGGGGGAGGAGGGGGCAAAATTCTCCAACAAAAGAAAAAACATCTGATTATACCTCTGTTTTGCAAGAGCAGGAAAAAAAATATGCCCGTGCCGGTACGTTTAGTATCTAGAAAAATATTTTTTTTACACATTTATTTATAATTATTTACATACATGCACCATTAATATCATAATATAATATTTTACACAAACGGCTTCCGATTCATGCCTTGGTTCATGCCAAGGTGTAGTGGGAGCACTAGATTGTGGCTTGCCAGATGGTGCACAACCAGGATTTAACAAGTCTTTAACGAGTTTTCCTATTAAATTAATAGCCATTAATTGTTGTCTCTACTGGTATAGAATTTCCTTCAATATCGATAATATTATTCATTGTGCTGGTACCTCTTTCCGCTTCAGCAGAATTAACAGCAATAACATTCAAAATTCTTTTGGCTCTGAAAATACTATTTGGAATCTTTTTACACTCTATATCTCTTCTATCAACAAAATCTCGAAACTCGTTCACTGAAACTTTGTGTTTTAGAATTCTGTTCAGCTGCTTCGGTCGATTTTCTCCTTCATTCCACGGTGCTTCGGAAACATCACTCGGCCAAGTTTCAGGACTTACTAAATTAAAATAAAACAAAAGAGCATTGTATTTTCTATTTTTATCGTCTAATAGTATACGCACTTTCATATGTTTTACTAAACAATCAAGAAATCCATCTCTCCAAAATACAATGGATCTTTTATTTTTATTAACTTTAAATGAAATACTGTGCTTTTTCGTTTCTAAAATATCTTCTGCATCTTTTTCATGATTTCCTCTATCAGATTTCAAATGTTCAATTCCATTCATTGTTCAGCGAGTCAATCTGTCTTCTCTAATAACTGAAATGTTTCTGTCCTGCAAGGCCAGAAATATTTCAGTTTCATCGAAATTCCTTCTAGAATGTCATTTATCAAGGCTGAATATCTTGAAAAGTTTTCTTTTTCAAATTAAAAAATTTGTTCTCACTTCATGATTTTGATTACAGTGAATACACAAAACCCGATGTGATTTCCAAACTGCTTTTGCGGTTCCAGCGCTGCAAGCTGCCCAACGAGCTTCAAGTATTTCAGTACTTCAATTCCGAGTTCCTTGGAAATTTCTAATTTAGTTCTTTCTGACGTTCATTTGACGTGTGATAATAAGCATAAATTTGTCGCTAAAATGTCTAAATCGGTTTACTTCTTTTTCATCTTTGCATTGCATCATCCACAGACAACTGGATGGAATGGGCTAGAGAGTGACCAAATGCAAGCACCTGGAAATTTTTCTTCCATTTTTGCCGAAACTCCATTTCACTGGCGCCGTCTGCCCCAATTCCGATGAGATTTCCATGCAAACATTTTTCATCAAAGCCATGTTTTAAAGAGAACCGAAATGAAAGTTTTAAAAATGATTTCTGATGTTGTCCCTTCGGTTTCAACAAGATCAATAAAAACTGCAACGCTCTCTTCAAAATCCAAAATTCTGGATTTTAAATAAACAATGCAAACACTTTTGTGTGAAACAGTTGAGGCTTCATCGATAATAGTTGAAATTTTGCAGCCTCCATTTATCAATTTTCCAAAAATCTCTTATTTCTACCGAGATATGCTTCGCGACAAGTGGAATCCTTGAATGAAATGAAACTCTCAAATCTACATTATTCTTTCTTTGCAAAGTTGTTAAATTTTCAAAGTCATGAAATGGTTTGTTATTTTTAATTATGACGTAAATAGTATTAAAAACATTTTCATTAGCTAAATCAATAATTTCTGAAATGAATTTTGTTCCACCGTTTTGATTGCATCCCCTGCTTTCTTGTGTGATGCTGAATCATCATGTTCTTTCAGTTTTTTCCTAATTGATGATTGCAAATTTTGTTTGTTTGACCCGTGAGCTTTGACCGAACATGATGTCCACTCTACAGAAGTGTATAAATATTCAGCACTTTCCACATTTAACGATGCTACTTTTGAGCACCATCGACATCCCATTTGTCCACCATTAGGAATACGAAGCCAATCGTTTGAAAATTCCAAAAATGCGAAAAACTCTCATTCTCAACTGATATTTGCGTAGCATCACAACATGTCCCAGATTGTTCCAGTCCTTGTCGAGTTTTAGAAGTGTCTTCATTCTTTCTGGATTCTTCCCTTCCTTCTTCAAACTCCGACAAATTTCCAGGTTGCTGTTCATCATGGCTATTGCTCACTTTTTTTGAAGCACTCAAAAAATTGTTCAAGTAATGCTGTCTCTTCATTCTGAAGGCAATAATAAATTAATCAATACATTTTAAAAATTAATTATCATTAAAGTTCATTTTAAAATAGTGTACTTACATGAAAGATGAACGATTTACATTCGAATGCCATTAAGAGAATATGCTCTTATCTTTCAGAATACATCTTTAAAAAGTCCTTTTAATGCTCTGGTTAAAGAAATGGATTTGTGTGAACATGATATTGTATGCTGTTAGACATGGGATATTTTAGAGATAGAGTTTGAATTTTAGATTCTCGAATTTTCTGTATAGGAATCAGTAATGATGTTTTTATCTAACACATTCCATTTTCAAGTGCTTAGGATACACAGTAACCATACCTTAATGGGTATGCAATCATTAAATGAACTTTCATTGATATTATTGGTGAAAGTTGTGTGCATTTACTTTTTTCTTACTTCATCTATGTTTTGTATTCTTTTCCTTTATCATTTTTAATGTTTTCTTGCTGCTGCTAGATGTTTCTCTGTAATAAAATAATGGCACGATTTTTTGAAGAAAAAGTTTGTTTAAGAAACATATGACTAATAGTACAAATGGCAGGTCAAAAGAGGCCTAGTTTAGGGTCGCAACCGACCTTTGCAGGACTGGCTGTAACCCCACCCACACCACGACTGGTGATAAATGCTATTTAAGAAGAAAGAATAATAGAATGCTTGTAGACGAATAAATCTATGGATATCTTTCTGTTTTATTCACTTATTAAACTAACGTCACCATGATGCAATTAGGTAACGCGTTTAACAACCGGTACGGCCGTACCGGTGCGTACCGGCTGAATGTCGGCCCTGTCTGTTTCTAAAATATATTTGAGTAATTATTCTAACAACTACACCAAATTTCTCTGTAAGAAACTTTTGTGCTGAGGAAGAGAATAAGCCTGCTTTAACAGGAAAACGGGAATATAAAATATCTTCCCGTTTTCTGAAACCAACTAATAAATAATGTATGGCACCGATTTTGATTTAAGCTTGGAAGTCGTAGCAGCGCGCCCATCGGTGCTAATAGTTGATTTAGATTAGCAAATCACTTTTATATTAAAGAGCCTTTTTCTTCGAGTCACGGGATTTCTCCTGTTTTCTCCTTTGAATGCCTGAAATGCAGTTTCTCGTTCTTTATCCGGAAATTTCAGTGTAGAGCTGTGCATTCTATTAACAAATCCTCTGAGGTATTTCTGTATGACTTTTTAACACAACGAATTACCACACCACCTGTGAATATTGTCTTCGCCCAAATCATTTGGCTTATTGAAATTCTAATGGCATATGCACGAAAGGGAGTTTCGAGAATTTTTTCAGTGGGAAATCCGTATGGCATTTTATTAAAAATGTGTGACAAAGTGAACGGGAACTTCATCCAAAGACTTGCTAAAATCGGAATTCCTTAGTCATTTTGACCAGCAGACAAGCTATTTTTCACATTCGCTTGTTTACTTTGCTCATGATGGACTTGTGAAGTGCCAACCTCCAGAGGAAACTGTAATCATTTCTGTAATAATTTTTGCCAGTTCCATTTGATTTGAAACGCTGGTGCTCTCGCGTGGTTCCATGCAGTTTTCGGGATTTCTTGTTTTAATCTAACGTTCGTCCGAAGAAACGAGCCTTGTGAAAATTGGAGCTCGGTTAAGTAATCGAGATGGATGTGAAGGGGAACTAAAGGCCTGTTCTAATTTTGAACCCGTGATATATCCTCGGAAAACGAATCCTAGGTTTTAGAGTAGTGCCCCAAAATAAAGCGTATCCCCGATTCTGCAGCCGCATGTGATCGACGAAAGTATCTCCTCAAGGGAAAAAAAAAATGGTAAAGATGATTTTCATTTAATGCGGAATTCACTCAAGCCATCGTTTTAATCAAGTTGATTAATTTTGGTCACTTTAGGCTTTGTTAGGAGTGCAGCTTGTTATTACCTTAATTATGATGAGCCTACTGCAGAAACTGGGAATGTATTTTTCGCTTGGACGCTGGCTGTTGTGTGGAACAGGGTACTGTTTAAAGAAATGAGGTAGAAAGAAGGTAAAAGCGTGCTTTATTTTCTGTATAGGTTACTGAGATTTCAACCCCCAACTAATGAAGCATTACGCAAACTTCTACCAAAGGCTAAAAACAAAAAAAAGGCACATGCACAAGAGAAAAACGGGATTCAAGAACCATTTAAAATACCTAGGAACATTGATATTCAGGTGATGTAAATAATCAATTTTTAATTTAAATTCTGCTTCTTAGCATGGTGTGGTTTTCCTAGAAAGGGGAGTACTTTTTACACTTGCTTGAATGTGCATATCCCTGTTTCAGTTGTACCTGAAGCCTGTCCATTTAAGTGAAGTGGCTCAATTACATTACTTTGTTGATTTCCAGTGGCTGATAGACTTTACTGCTGCTTCATTGATTGTGTACATTTTGACAGAAGTAAGTGATGTAAAAAGCACAGCAAAAATGTCAAAGATCTTAATAGTTTTACATACAGATATTCCAGACATCTCATGAATTTAACTTGAGTCTAATATGGGTCAGTCTATCCTTATTGTTTGCCATGTATCCTTTGAAAAAAAAATTACCTAATGTATCCTTAAATCCATTAGTAAGGTTTTGTTCAAACAGGTTATATTATATTTTTATGGAGGTCCAGATATAGCTGGAGAAAGATCTCTTTGTTTGTCATCTGGTGGAATATTTTTCATGTTTGCAATGATTATGCTTATTATAGATGAAGGCAAACTAGAATTTGGACTGGATGCAGCATATCACAACTTCAATGATACAATGATTAATTATCTTCACAATAAGGGCTTCCAGCAAAGGTAATGAAAATTACTGTTATACATAGGGCAACCATAGTAGAACTCCAGTATCCTTACTGATGGTCAAATTGATTTTGGCTGTCTTTTGTGCAGCAATCAGTGTTGTTATGACATTTCCTGGCATCCGATTTGGAAAATTGCATGCTTGCCTGATGCAAAAGTCTGAAAAACTAAGTCTACGTTGGTTGACTTTTAATGTCATATTCCTTGCACCACTCTTTTTGCTATTATTGTGGATTAGACCTATGACAAGAAATTTGTTGACCACACATATCTGGTCAGGCTACAACCACCCAATGTGGGTAAACATTTTATGAGGAAAACTGAAAATCATGCTGCCAATTTTATGGATTAGAATGAATGAATCACAGTTCGAGTCTACACGTCTTTGGATTCTCCTCATTGTGTTGATGTGTAAAACAGTCACTCTGCCAACTTATCTGCAATCACACTTGGATTTTGTTGTTATCCAACAACGTGAGCAGCGCCAACAAGCAGGCTACATTACCAATGTGCAGCTTCAGCAGAAGGTAAATGGAAATTGCATATCACTTTGTTGAATTGTTGTAGATTTGGCAAATTTATTGTTATTTATGTGTGGTAGCAGTGCAACTTGTGGCTCCCCTCATTATTTGTATTAGTTGTTTACTGCTAGTGAAATCTTTAGGTAAGCTATAGCTAAAATGACTTTTGTCTAGCTTTTCCTGTGATTACAGGCCAACATAGCTGGATTGGAGTATCAGAGCTATCAGCCACAAGTACTTTGCATGAAGTATGTAGAGTGCATAAAATAAAGATAACAAATTCCTCATTATTATTAGGTACTGACTTCTCAGGTGATCTGCAGTTTACTGAATCTAACAATCTGGTGGGTTTTATTGAGCTCTTTTATACACAGTGCTGTGGGTTTAGCTTATGAAACATATTGGGCGCACAGCTAGCCTGTTATCCTATTTATGGAAATCATAGCAAAAGAGCTAAGAAGGCAATTTGGGCAATCCAAACTCATCCACAAGGATTCCATCCTGCAAAAGCTCATTAAGAAATAAAGAGCATCAAATTTGTCAACCTTAGCAGTTGTTTTTACATCAGTGCCAGGATCACGATCAGGAGCATTAGGGGCACGCACTGCCTCATCCAAGTATGTGGTATCTTCATCAGCACCAATTTCATCTCCCAAAGCATCTAATTCCGCTTCCAATTCAGATTCATCAATATCAGGCACGCCATACTGGCGTCCCAAAGCTTCTTGTATTTCACCAGAGTCTTGCAAAAGGTCAGACAGGTCATCTTGAAGATCCTGTCCCACTGAATTTTCAACTGAATCATTATGCAACTTACTTCGATTTGATCAATATTGATGTTTTTGAATTCTTTTTGCATTGCTTTTACACCTTGGCGCATAGCATGCACAGTAGACTGTGTATCTTTCAGAGTTTGATGGGCAAACTGGGTCTGCTCCATGTTAAAACTCTGCTGTCTTAAGCTCTCTAGCTGTTGTTCATACCTGATCAAACACCAAAATTCTTGTAATTCAGATAAGAATAGCGTGATAGGTTAACTACAAAGAGATAAGTGATCAGTGCAATGTGATAGTTGGCAGTTATGTCACTAGGGATCTTTTGCTGAGGTTTGGCTTTGTTGCATGAAATGCATCTGAGTTACCAAGCCTAAATGTCATTTAGAGACACAAAACAATGTGATAGTTCTAGAATAAAGTCACTAGGAAATCAACTGTTATAATAAAACCAAAGTGATCAATGGAAAATAAATGATCAGCACTTATAAGACAATGCTACATCCAAAGATGCAATATGTAGATACATTATAATGCTGCACCTACAGATTAAGCATTTAAAGAACACAGTGCAGTTAGTAGCTACTTGTGAATACTCTCTTTGAATACAGGTCCTCAATGAAACTCACTACAGTGCAATGCACAAAAATCTCCAGGTTTAATTAGTATTTTAAAAACATTGTTGAGATTTTCTATCACTTAATATTTGAGAACACTATATAACTGTCATAAATTGGCACTCACAAATGATTAACCACGTCCTTGCTTTTCCAATAAAGGTAAGAATACAATTGATCATCCATGACTGTCAAAAACAATGGTCTGTACGTGCAAAAATAGAATACAGATTTCACTGATTAGCTTTGGTGCATAAAAGACAGCAGTGGGAAAGGTACACAAAAAATACAAAGACATGATAACAAACTGCAAGATTAGGTTAGACTAAATAGGTTAAACTTCTTTATAGCAAGACATGCTTCACTTTGAGAATGCAGTATGTACTAACAATCTTCAATCACACTAATTGAGTCAACACTGATAACCATAAGCAAGGCAAAAATTCATTGGCTGTCAAATGCACATGAAAGCCAAGGCTGCCTCCCTTATCCTACTTGAGTTTGGTTCCAATTCTTTTCTTTTAATATTCTTAGTTGCAACACTACCATCAATATCACTATGACTTTTTCCTTTCTCTCTTTTAAATGTATGTGCTGGATACAAGAATCATTTCTACACTCCCAGCCTGTTCAACACTTGCTTTCAAACTACTCTGATAGATTTTCGTGTATTACATTTTCAAATCTCAAAATCATGAAGTTTGAGTAGTCAGTAGCATTCAAGCTTCTACCTCATGGTTGTCCATCTATTCAGTTAAACAGTGATATCTGTTCCACTCATAGGATGTTTTTTTTCTTGAAAGATTATCAATGTATTACACAAGAAAAATTTCAACTTTTACATGGAAACAAAGTTAAAAATTAAAATAAGTGGAAGCATACCAATCAACAAGGAGTGGAAGTTGATGAATAGAGAAGCATTTGAATGTTGAGAATACAAAAAAAAAAAAATAGAAACATAATAAATATACAATATATAACATAAAAATTACGAACCACCTAATCCAATGATAGTTTTGAAAAGAAGCAAAAAGTCACCAACACCCACAACAGAATAGTAAATGATCCAGGGATATCATAAAGTACCCAATGGGAGAGAAATAATACCCTTGTTTTAAAATAAACAAAATACTTCCTACTTAAATGCAATGCAAACTCTACAAGGCTGAATTAGCATAAAAACCACCAACAGCATTAGGAATTAACTTCCATGAAACAGAAGGCAAAAAACCAATGATTATAATTTATGAAAAAACATATATTGGATACACACAGTGAAACCCAGATACCTGGAAAATTAAACAAAAAATCTGGACTGTAATACTAATGTGAAAATATGATGTACCCTGATACAAGATGGCTAAGTTATTTAATAACTTAATGAAGAAAAAATAAAACAAAATGATTTCGTGCAGAGCAAATTTCACTAGACACTTACTTAGACATCGATACTTAATTCAATTTATATTACAGCATGGAATTCTAGGAGAGTTTCCATAAAAGCACTTCTAAAACTTCGGCAAGCACTAGAATTTCATGGGTCGATATATAAAAGATACCCTAAACGTGAAACAATTTCTAAAAAGTGCAAGCAATTTCTAAAATTTGTGTACTTGAAAACAAAACTTGAATGCTCTTGGTCAGCATGTAACTAAGGTGCACAAACAATAATTTCGCAGCACAATAAAACGCAGCTCAAGAATAAAAAAAAAAAAAATACAACAAAAACACAATTAATTAAAGAAATGATGCTTACATTTTCTTCTGCTTTAATATTCGCACGGCCTTTTGTTTAATGGTTGTTTTTGATGGTCCTTCTCGCATCTTTGTCATCTGATCTCTCAACTTTTTTAAATCTCCATCCAACAAATTGATTTTTTTTTCAATTGTCTCCGCACGAGTATCAACCTAAATAAAATACTTCCATAGATCTATGGTGTGCTTCCAACAGTGTACTTTGAATTCACTATCACACAAAGTAAAGTTGTCCTCACAAATCCGACAATTTCGTCATAATAAAAAAATAAATAATGACAGAATTTACTTCTCTTCTGAGCAATCATATATGAAAAATGGCAATGATCGCTCGATTAGATATTTACACTTATTTTCGATAGAACACATTCAAGCTGATCAAAGTTCTTAAGCACTTTAAAATTATTACCGTGCTTATACAATCTTCCAAAGTTGCAGGTGCCTCTTTTGGTTTGCTCTTACCAAAAATTCTATTCATTCTGTTTCACATTAGATAACGCACATGTATATGCTTAGTTTGAACTGTAACATCATATTCTAAAACTCTGCAAAACGTTCACAATACACTACACAAAGACATGACATTGCAGTTACTTCCTAAACAAACACAATCGATGACGCAATTTTCCAAAATCTCAGAAGTGTATCATTATGCAGAATCTGTGACTCCATGACTTTATGTGTAACATTTCTCAAAATCATGAATGCGCTGCTATTAAAGAATTTCCTCCCATTTCCACCCCCAAAACACAATAAAAATCACGTGAATTTCAATTCTTTTTTTATTCTATATATGGAAGTTAATTAGAAGGGTAAATTACTTCTTTATAATGCTATTGTCAGGACCATTTTAAACATTAACCTAGTAACTTCGAAGCCTCATGTATTGATTAGTCACTAAATAATTAGTAGTTTTAAAGGAATAATTGAAAGAGTGCATTTTTCTGAATAATTTTTTTCCCTTTTAAACAGCCACATAATCTATTGATTGCATACCCAACTTGTATCGTCCTTACGACAAAATAAACAGTGGTTTACTCCCTATCCTACAAAATATGGAAAAAAAGGGTTTATCTCAAGAGTCATTATATACTGGACTCTTAAATGTGGAGTACAAATATTTTCGGCATGGACCTATTGAATCCAAATTTCACAAACCTACCACTAAACTAAGGCCAATTAAAGACTGCTTTTTTTTTTTTTTTTTTGCTAGTGAACTTTGCAAACGTCTTCAGATCTTGAAAAACTCCATTTTGGAAGTAGTTCAGGAATCAAAAAGTATATTTCCAAGCAAGAGTTTTCATAGCCTTGCTGAATTTCGAAACTAGATCTTGCATTCTGTACACAAGATGCAGATTCACATGTGTATGTATAACTAATTTGCACCTGTGTTTATATGTCTAGAGAAACATTTACTATAACATGTATCTACTGGTAGAAAATTGCATTTAGTGGGATAGTTGTGTGCTTAAAAGTCGAAGAACGCAATGGCTGATGACTTGCATGGAATTAAGTCAATAGCGTCCATGGAATGGATGATTATCTCGCCTTATTGCTATAATATTCTATAGCTTTCGATTACATACGAAATAAAACTTCATTTTTCTCATTTCACTTCTCACTTTTTGACTTTTCCTTTCTCTTTTAAATTGATAGATGACTGATCTGCAAATGCATTTCTGAGATCCGACGGAATACGCAGTGGGAGTTTGTTTGTTCTGAAAATATTGAAATAAAGAAAAAGAAAAATTCATAGCAAAATAATTATCAATTACCAGTCAATAAGACAAATGAAATGAAAACCAAAAATCTTGATGCACACCTACTGCATTCTTTCAACACTTCGACTTGTGATGAGGACAGTTTTAAGAGAGCATTGTGCAAAAAGTTCAGAATACATATATTTTGTGCTCCACTATCTCTCAGCATGATCTGCTTCGAAGTACTAAGGGGCTATGAAGGCTTTTCCAACTCTTTACTCTTTCTCTTTTTAGCATAAAAGTTTGTCCTGCTGGCCTCGATAGATAGTTTCACTTGAAATTATTACACAGATGTAAATGCGATAATTCACGATCAACAGAGAAAACTTTGCTTACCCTGACGATGGAGAGAAAACATAATGATCGAAACAGAAAAAGCATTTAGAAATGATATATAAGAGGTGCAACACTTCCATACTGTTTGTTAACATGGTTCGTTATTAAACCTCATGGAAAGGCATGAGCTTTTTTCGTCCAAACATAAATGCTCAAAAACCTCCAAAGAAGTTTTGCTTTTGCTTCTCTGGTAGTCTCCAATGTTCCAGGAAGTAATGTTTCTGTTTTCCAGCCACCTGCATTCTTAGGAGACTGCCTGCTTCCTATGCAATTTTGAAATGTTACAATTCAAGATTTCAACTACAGCGCCAAGTCTTCTCACTTAGCTTACGTGCGTCCATATTTTTCAATGGTGCTTGCTGCAATCAAGTTACAGTAAGATGACACGAAATACAGTCACTGCAGATAACGATAAAGAAAAGAAAGCTTTTAAAATTAACGAGTCAATTGATCTTTCTGGTTTCAAGAAGATATTGCGTATCTGTTTTTCAACAGAACATCCTTGCTTAAGCAACTGTTCTTGTATGGAATTTGGAAACTTTATCCAGAGCTACGTGTTACGATTGAGTATAAACGTGATGATCCCTTAGTATTGAAACTTCAGAGAACTTTTTTCTGTTTCATACTCGAGAAAGGTCTGGAGGGGTAGAGGGGGCAATGTATACTTACAAAATAAAAAGCTTCTCGAAAACATCATTAATTAGCGATAAACTGTTTCTGAAAAACAGTGTTTATATATAGATAGGAAAGGGGAATTTCAGATAGAAGAACGCCTTAGACTGGCATCGGAAGTCGTACTGAGTTTCAAGTGAAATGAATCTATGGCAAACACATCGTAAACTCTCCTAAAAGGAACGAAACTCCCTGAGCTATGAAACAAATAGAAAATCTTATTCACGTATTAAAATTACATCTGGAAATTACTAAAATTATTGACTGTAATTTAAAACCAAAGGTCATTTCGAATTCGGAAAATATTTTCGAATTTTGTGCATTTTGATTTTCGGTCTTAAACCACATAAATAGTGCAACTTGGTGCACATAATGAAAACTTTTATCCTTTTCGAGTGAACAAAAGCTGCTGTGGTCATTTTCCCCTATATTTTCATATTTTCACTTATTGGATTTCTAGAAATTCATGTCTGCACTGACAATGAGTTTATCAAGAATCCAGGGTAAATTATAATTATTCGATTATTCGGTATTACGATTCAAGGGTACTATAATGGGATTACAATGTGGAAAAACGAAGCGGGCAGTGGATACTAATAGGTTGGGTTTAAAACAGACATGGATATTTGAGGAAGGAAAATGTGCTATACATGAGCTATGAAATCATACGTAAGTATGAAACAAAGCAATGTCGGTTTCCATGTCTTCATGAATCCTTTATCCGAAGCCTGAGAATGAATTGCTAGACAAGAATCCAGGAACGTATTTTCCTGATCCCGTAAGATAGCTTTAAATGACAAAACGAGAATATTTCTTCCTGGAATTTGTGATGGAAAAAAAGACAAAGAGAAAAAAAAAGCAAAAGCTACATCAAACACTGAAACTCTAATGTGAAGCAACATCATTCACTGTCATAGTACTTAAATTCGTGGAACTTGAAAAATGCGCTCCACTTTAGAAGGTATCATACATGTGTATCATGGGTATTACTTGTCAAAGTTGTAATAGGGATTCTCGAGAGACAAAAAAAGAATCAAAAAAAGAACATAGCCGTAACAAATCAGTGGTGCTTCACCGTAAATCCCAAAATAACTAATTGAATTTGAACTTATTTTTAAGCTCACACAGCCCCAATTAGGAGCTGCCATGTTTCTTACTTTTAATATGTGGCGTAGATACAGACACGATTATCACTCACATATGTATATGGTTGCATATGCATATGCTTATGTCGTGTTTCATTGCCTTCTCGAAAGTAATCGGCACAGTCCAAATGAATTGTTTGAGTAATATCAAATGAGAGACTTTGCCAGAGGGCCATTTTTTTTCAGTCCATTTTGTGACCATAAAATAGACGGAAGCTACTGCGTGCACGGATGTGTGACGGTCCTGAGTGAACACAAATTGAAAGTCAAAGTGTAGATGGAACTTACAGTATGGTGCTGCAGTAAGTTTGTACATGAAGAGGAGTGCATCACAAAACCTCCTTCAATTTCAATTCTTCCTGAATATCAAGTTTAAATCTGTGGATATCTGAAAGCTCGTCCAGTATACATTCCAAATGAAGCTATGTTCCAAATAGTTTTAAATGATGTTTCGAAATATATTTCTACGTTATATTACGTTCATTGTATGCCTGTGGTGTTTGGGAATAATTGTTTTCTTATCTCTCCAGCCACATATAAGACTTAAGCACCATGAGGTTGGTAAAAAAAAAGAAAAGAACAGTTAGCTAATTCATTTACTCTGATTTGACTGTACAAGTAGCTTTGGACATACTTTCATGTTTGTATGTTTTTATGATTTTAAATGCCGCATACAAATATTGTATGTTTTTTTATTTGTAGAATATGACAGAAAATGAAGAATGCATAGGAAATGTTAGATGTGATTTTCAATATCAGCAGTAAGCTGTGCCATTCTATTTTTGGATAGTGCTATCTTAAATGAATGTGTCCTACAATCGTTTATTATATACAATGGAACATGCAATCTCACTAGTAGAGTGTCGCTCTGATCATAGTAGTGGTTTCTCTGCTCTTATGAATGTGCTCTATGAATTGATTATCAGTATCAGCAAACTCATTGAAGTTTAGTGTCAGCACTCATTGAAGTTCCAAGTTTCTTTTTTATTTGTGGAAGTTTGCAAGTAAATATATATTCTTGATGGTTTATAATGCAGGTTTTTCATACTGCATGAGTAATAAAGTTGATTAGAATCAGAGTTTGGTGTCCTCACATCCAGTATAAGTTGGTAGAATAAGTATTTTGTTTTTTAAGAGAAGTGAGATGAAGAGTTGCATTGGTCAAGGCATCAACAAATCAGTACGTTTTGTCATCATTAAATATCGTTCAAAATTTCTGTTATGAAGATAGTTGTTGAGGTCTTCCTATTTGTCTTCATAATGGTGTATGATGATAATCACCCTCTTAAAAATGCCATTTATATCCGCACCTTTACTGTTTAAATTAGTTTGTGAAAAGTGGCATAGATATTTAAATGTAAAATTTTTATATTCATTCAGCATTTAACAGAATAAATGTTTTCATAAACCTATTTATTGGATTTTAAGGAGTTGTAGTTGTTGAATACTTTTTACTAAGCTTGAGTAGAGGGAAGTTGTAATTCACTATTAGTTTGCTTCATATGGCAACTTGGTAACCTCATTAAAGATCAAGATTCGATTTTTAGCTAATCATGTAGATGAATCAGATTGGATTGGTAGTAATAAGAATAGGTTAGTAAATCAGCATGGTAGAAATTGTTATGGATTCATTCAAGTGGATTTTCAAAAGGCTCTGGTGATAGTTGGGTTTTGTGCAAACTTGTCACTTTGCAGAATCCAGGTAAAAGTGATAATAGATCTAATAATGAAGAGTTCTTATGTGCATCAGTCATTAGGGTGCTCTATGAATTGTACAAGCAGATTGAGGGGTCCAGTAAGTTCAGATTTAACCTGAACATTTCACTTGAGAACTTACCATATGGATTTTTTTAAATTTTGTAGCCAAAAATTGAAATATGAAGAATATGCAGGGGGATGGTTTCTAATGTGAGTTTGTCTCTGCAAAGTAGTGGGAAGTGGCTTTTGAGTGTTGAGCAGTACTTGCCATTTGGCTGTCAAAATCTTGAATGAAGACACACTGCATTCTGGAGAGATAAGTTGAGATTTGTTGTAACTGTAATGAGCTTTATTAAAGGATTCAGAAGAAATGGGTAATTAGTCTTGGACTTTTGTATGGGTTCTATGAGTTTATGAGCTAATATCACAACAGTAGCTAAAAGCTGGAAATTTCATAAAAAGCATGATAGCATTACTATGCTATTTATATTTCCTAATAATGGGCATATTGTTTGTTCACTTACAGCAAATTAAAAGTATAGATTTAAATTAATTTTTATGTACTTTTTGTCACTTTTGCTAAATTTTATGGGAGTAATGCCATCTGTTTAATTTGATTTAAGTATTTGGTTGAAATGCATTTAAGAGTTCTTGAAAAGCTTTGCAAAGTTCCATAAAGATTTCCCTAATTTTGTTCTTGTTGAGGATTATTATGTATTGCTTTTATAAAGCAGTTGGTTCCTCATGATGTAAAATGCATGCTATCATGTAGTATATGATACTTTTGTATTATTAAATGTGATTCCTTAAAAAAGAAATATCTTGTCTTTGATTTGGAAATTTATTTTTCCCAATTGTAAGTTCAAGACTAGTTTTAATTTTAATAATTGATTGTGTTCAGCATGTTAGTGAGAGTTTTGTTTCTTTTCAGTTCAAGATTATTGTCTAAAAACACAACTATTCATGGCTGTCAGATTATTATTTTTTTTTACTGTTTGCCTACGTAGTTTTCTTATATGCAGTGCATATACATAGTACTTTTCAGCACTCTGTGCTTGCCTAGGAACTCAAATTCATTGAACTCATATATTTGTGTTCATAAGTTTCGGAATTCGAGTTCTGAATTCGTGTTTCCAAAAGCGAAAAATTGCGTGTTTCATAAAATAGTTTAAGATATTTTTAGAGGATAATGATTTAATCATCTTAATTTGACTTGCTAATCGTAATTTTTTTCAAGGAAAAGATGAAACTGAAGATTGCAGATCTTCAAGCTAAAGTACAGTCTGAAATATCTGCTGCAAATCATGTTGCTGAGCAAATACGTGATTTAAAAAAAAATGGTAAATTGGTATTTGCACTTAAACAGAAATTTGGGTTTCCACAAATATGAGAAAATGTTGGATGTTTAGATAATAAGTTACTGAAATCTCTTAATGTAATTTCACTAGTTTCATAAAGTAGAGTTGGAAATTCAAGTTTACCAATAAAATTTCCTATTTAAAGAATATCTAGAGAGTTTTGTGTGTTTATAATGATAAACAGTGATGGATGAGTTTTTTAAATTTTATCATTTTAGTTGCTAGTCATATCAATACACAAGATTCTGTGATTGCGGTTCTGCTAATAGCTTGTAACAGAGTGAGTGTAAGGCGAACATTGGATAGTTTGCTGAAATATAGACCATCAGCAGATACTTTTCCAATCATTGTGAGCCAAGATTGCAATCACCTCCCCACCCAAACTGTTCTTCAGTCTTATGTTGATCAGCATGGTATAAAATTAATCCTGGTAAAGTTCATAAATTATTTCATGTGCTTGTTGTTTTATTAGGAAAACATGAAATTAACGAGCTGTAAATTTGCATATTGCATGCTACTTGCATTTGGTATTTTTATAAACTTAGAATATTGTTCTTATTGGTCTCTGTGAAGTCAATGTAAAATATTATGATATTATTCAGCTTAATTTTACATGTAGTATCAGATTTCTTTGGAAGATTATAGATCAGTATCAGATGTTTTCCAGTGTATTAAATCAACCCCCTATATTAAGATGCATTTGTATTTTTTGAGGTATTAATATTTTAGAGTTAAGTTTACTGTTCATCTTGATACAGTTGGTATCAGTAATTAAGCAACATGAAGGGCATGTTAAATTTATTCTGAAAAAAGTATATTCAGCTTTACTGTAAACTTATGTAGCATATTTTTATGGACAGTGTTTGACCAATTGCATTTAATTGTCTCTATCGTATAATGCATTGTTTTAATACAATCACAAAAATTTTCTACATTTCTGTATCTTTATGTGCTATTATTTGGCTGACAACAGTATGTTGTATACAATTGAAATCTTAGATTTATTTATAGCTTTAGAATTATATGCGTACATTGTATGCATGTCAGCAATTTATTTTTGTTTTCTTTAGTTGCTCTTGGTGTCGTTGTCATTTATAGTTTCTGTAATGGTTGGTTTTTGAAAGGATTCAGGCATGTTTTTCATACAAATGATGTTTGAAAAACGTGAAATCATTAAATGAACAGACCTCTGCTCAACTATACTTCAATAGTTATGAGCAGTAGCTCAGCTTATAGTTTCACAGGATACCTAGTAACATAAAAAAGTGGTTTTGGAGCTGGATTTGATATATTCCATGAGCATAGTGGCAAACAAACCTTTCTTAAATTCATGTAATATGATTAATTTTACTCTTTTGTTTTTGAGTTGTAATATTGATTGCAGTAACTTAGTGAATTTACGCTCTCTGAGTGCTTTTCAATTAATTTGTTTCTTGTTACATTATTTATCTTTATAGAAACGTTTATAATTTTGTTGTGTAAATGATTAATAATTAATAGAGCACATGTACTATTTTATCTTTATTTAAAGTAAATACATTTTCACCTTTGTACTTACTCTTTCATATATTCCTTAATCCTCCTGATCACAATTTGGATGCACTTATCAAAAATTCAGATACGTATATATATTATCAAATGGATTTTTTATGAACTGATCTTCTCAGCATCCAAATCAATCTCCTATCCATGTTAAAAGAGCTAGTTTTGCTGGCTATTATCGTATTGCAAGACATTATCAATGGGCTCTCAATCAAGTGTTCAACACAATGAATTATGAAGCATGCATCATCTTTGAAGGTACCCTGAATATAAATATTTTTGTCTTAATTTGTTTTCCGTTTTTTTTTAAAAAATAACATTTCATTGTGGATTTTAGATGACCTGGACGTATCTTCTGATATCTTTGAATACTTTCTGGCCACATTGCCTCTTCTAAAGAAGGATCCAACATTGTGGTGTGTTTCTGCATGGAATGATAACGGCAAACAGTGGCTGATAGATCCAAATTATCCTCAAAAACTCCATCGATCAGATTTTTTTTCTGGTTTAGGGTGGATGTTAACCAAAGAATTATGGGAGGAATTAGGGCCTAAGTGGCCTCCTGGGTAAGAATTCAAAAGCTGATTTTGAAACATATGTATTTAACATAGCTGTTGAATTTGTTTTAAAAAACGGAATTTTCATAATTATGTTTTTAAAGATTTTATTTGTAAAATTTGCGTTTTATAGTTTTTGGGATGACTGGATGCGAGAAGAGGCACAACGAAAAGGTCGATCTTGTATTCGGCCAGAAGTGTCTCGTACCATTACCTTTGGTGAAAAAGGAATTAGTCGGTATGTAGTTTTCAATGGCATTTAATCTATGTAGGTATCAAAAAGAGGACAGTTTTATGAAACTCATCTGAAAAAAATCAAGCTAGAGCCAAGTTTTGTTTCATTCACTCAGCTTGATCTGAGTTATCTTCTCAAGGTACCTATTTATCTCTCTTCCTTTTGTATGGCTATCACATTTGTTAGGATCAGTTTGATGCAAATTTAAATAAGTCATTAGAAGCAAGCAAAGAAATTACAGCCTTGGATTTGATTTCAATAAAAAATAAAACTGAGGCTTCATCAAAGTCATATAAAATACTCTATGATGATAGGAACTCTTTTGTCGAGATTGCTAAAACCTTTCAGTTGATGGATGATTTCAAAGTGAGTACCTGTGAAAATATAATAATTCAATTTGATGAATGTATAAGTTGTTGAGAAATCATGCATAAACATGGCGAAAATTTTTCTCACAGGCTGGAGTTGCACGAACAGCATATTTAGGGATAGTGACATTTTTTTACAGAGGGTGTGTTGTTTATATAACTCCATCCAAGAAGTGGAAAGGGTACCTTTCAACATGACATTTTGAGAAACCCCATTCCGTGAATTCAGAAGATTTTACCTGATAAATATATTTTATTTTATGTTTCCTGTAATCTGATTTGCAGTCAAATTTCGACAACAAGGAATTACTCATCAAAGCAGTATGAGAATTTAGTACCTGCAATTTAAAAATAATTTTGTATTAGAAGGTGTAATTTATAAAGTTCTCTACCAAAATTGCTTATTCATCAAAATTTATGCAATGTATTAACTGCAGAACACCTTAACTCCATTATATACCTTGTTTTTTTAAAATCTACTACAATGAATTAATTTGGATTCTCGAAGCGTAAAAACAACTTTTAGAATTGATGAAAAATTTATCAGTTAATTCCATAGGGCGAAATTTCAAGGGATATGTCAACACTGGTAAAGCTTTTGGTTTACCAGTGTTGGCACTGTTAGTAAGAGTGTTTACTGCATTGATTTTTCAAGTAATGTAGGTCTGTGGATCTTACAGGATAAATAAGATTTGAATTAATCTATAGAATTGTATGCATGTAATGGTTCATGAATAGTGCTTGTGGGCAGCGTTTGCTTCCGAAATTTTTTTCAGGAGCATCCTTTATTCAGAATTAAATGGCTCATGATGGTTCATACAACCTCTTTTTTTAGTTGGAAAAGTTTTGCAGAGTGATTGTCTCCATTTCATAATAGCGTGATTTTAATTTCATAAGGATAACTTTTGATTTCATTGTACTCTAATAAAACGGTATAATCTTCCAATTTGTTTAAGGAGATGTAAGGGAACATTAAAATTAATAAAATGGATAAGTGCCTTTTCCATTTCCTTCCAACTAAGAGGGTATTGCACAGAATGGGAACGCAGTTGCGACTGTGCCTGTTACGGGGTCAGGAAAATGCTTTAATAAAAACATTGCATCATTTTTGCTGATCTCGATATGCTGTAAACCACTTGTTAAATTAGTGAATTTTAGAATAGTCCCAGTTGTAAACAAAATTATTGCATGGAAAGAATGATCGGTGTTGAAGTTATAGTTTTATATTTAAATGTTTGCGTGTAGGATTATTAATTTGTGCAATTTTATTTTATTTTTTGTGTGCTTCGTCGAATTCGTGAAAAAATATTCGGCGAATGTTGATGGTAACTCCATGAAAAATGCATGCGAGATTGTTTGGCAAGGTGCGTTCTGGGAATAAATACGAAACAGCACAAGGCATAAAAAAGGTTAATGTTTACACATCAACACCTTATGTTTCGACATTCCGACTAGGACAGCACATTTTGAGCACGTGTTTCCGGTGTCAAGGCAACACCACTGAGTTGGCTAACTGCGAGTTGCTTCATGACAAGGATATTTGTCGAAATAGTGATCGAGGCCATAATGCTCGATGGAAATTGGCAGTTTTTAGATGTATGTAGATCCCATGTTTATTCATGTTTTTGGATGATGGTCTTGTACGGAATTAAGAAAAGCCAGATAATTTATCACTTACAGATGTGCACAAGCTTTGAATGATTTGAATATTTTATAAGCCGTGGTCAGACTGTAATAATTTAAACTCGAATCTGATATTCTTAAACATTTAAGTTCCACATTAAGTTTTACAATAAATCTCATAATCAGAGGAATATTGAAGAGGTGTGTAATATTAACTTTCAACATTAATGCTGAAGTTAAAAGAGCACTTTTTCATGATAAGCCAAGAAGAATGGTCTGCTCCTTTACTTTTCTTCCAGACAGATCTCTATCCGGACTCGGTATTTACTCTTTCATCTTTTTTAGGATGCGTTCTATCACGAAAACAAATAACATCCTGAACGACTTTATTATTTTCTGCAATGCTCATAATTCTTCATAATATCAGTCCTATGAAAGAAGTTCATCTCTAATCTCGCACTTGACTGATTTTTATTCCATTTCAGTCTTCCCATATTCCTGTTAGAATAGCTAATCTATTACTCTTACGCGTTAATGAATTACAAAAAGAAACAGATTTGGGCATCAAAAGCAGTCTAGACAATCCTGTCTCATCCATAATTCCTAATTCTTTCATCTAAGAAAGCATTCCTTTCCATACATATTTTTTCTCAAACCAATCTTTCCTCCCTTACATATTTGCAAAAAAATATTTCTAATTCAATTCCGTGTTCTCGTTTAGGAACCTGCAATAGAAATTGCAATTCGCATACATAATCTGATGGATCCCGAAACTAGGAACAGTTTTAAGCTTCTTAAACAAGTTTTTCCACTCTACTAGCATCTCCCTCTTTTTCCTTTCAGTATCAAGTCATTCTTTTTCATCGCATCACTATTTCAATCCTCACTGACTACAGCTGTTTATTACCTCTACTATCTACCTGTCAGGCACACGAAATAGCTCATCTGCTTCTTCCTATGGCTTTTTTACCATTCCATAAAACACGCATCTTTGAGCTCTAAAGTCAATAAGACCACTTGCTTTTCCGTATAATGCATCCCCTTATTGTTCCCTTGCTTTTGTTCATACTCGTGGTTTTTATTTCAACCAAATTCCAATAAAATAATGCTATACAGGCTTTGATTTCCAAATCTACAGGAAAAAAGTACATGTTCGCCGATTTGCTTTCAAATGAGACATAAATACAGAATGCTGGAACCACGGATGTATTTAAGATAGAATTTGTTTGGAATTGACCGAATTCCCTCCAGCTGTTTTAGCTGAATACACGACTTTGAAATGGGAAACAAGTGCTTGATAATCATTCTTCAAAACCAGTGTATTAAGAGTTCACTAAGTTCAAAACTTGCTGACAATTTTTTCTAAAAAGGTAGAACCTCACGAGGAGATCATTATTATTTGGCTCAAAGATGAAGGGAACCTTGTGGGTTCTTCTATTTGATGCTTTCCTTCCAGCTTTTTTTCTTTCTTTTTGTTTTTCGTTTTTTTTTGGTTCGACTGAGGCTCAAGACCCGTTCACCCCGAGTAGAGAGGGCATCGGGGCGGCTCGATGATGCCGCCACAGGGGTTCAGAAGACTTTAGTACTGTCACGCAAGGGATCGAGTAAGTCAGTCAGGGGACAACTCCGAAGAGGTTACCCTAAAAATTCAGGAAGACTTCGAGGATTGGAGTCCGCTCCTCTTCACTCTTGGGAAGGAACCCCCGAAGGAACCCCTCATCTCTGGTTGTCTCTGAAGGGAGATTCCAACGCGGTCAGGATTGTTGTTGGAGAACATTGGGTACAGTGTAGTAATTAGCAGAAGCAATATTTCGTTACTAAAACCACCGTGTAATGAAGCTATTTATTGTCTCGTACACACTTTTACTGTTCGGGATGCCTCACATCGTTGTCCATTTCCTCCACTGAGTTTCATCACACGAAACTAAGCGTCTCACGATCGAGAATCAGGCAATAATTTCAAACTTGGATAGTAAAGTTTTATTTACAAAGCAGTTGTACTTTAATGAATTACTCCTATATAAAGGGAAATAAGGGAAGTAATGGTATTTTTAATTTTCATTTTCACAGAGGGCGACTTCAGTTGTCGAAAGTAAAATAACATCAATTTCTTTAATGCTTTTCGAAATATCACTCATTTTCATTTATGATTATTTTTCGTCTTTTCTTGAAGTATTAATTTATCTTTTTATCCTGCGTATTAGGATTTCAAACTTGGCTCTAAATGTAGCAAGCAGTGAGCCAATTCAAAAGTAAGTGTCCACTCAGTATTAGAATCAGAAAACACTTTTCCAAATCCAGATGCAGAAACTGTGGTCCATAGTTTTAATTTAGCCGTAATCCATGATTAAAAGGAGCGAGGAGCAAGTATTCCTTGGTGTGTACAAAGTTTCTTAGAATCCTATGTGGGGAACCAATTTTGCCGAGGTTAAAGCGAATTTGTTCGTGCATCGAGATTGTTTCGAATTTTAGCAATTTGGTGACAACGTAGTCTTTGAGATCCCACATAAAAGTCACAAGGATCGATAAACTGTGGACCAAGCTCTCAATGACTGCAGAATCGAATGGATCAGCTGTTTGCGGGATAAGGCCATATTCTTCCTTTTTTGTTTTTCTTATTACCCAACAGTAATGTAAAGAGATTGATCCATCTGCCAATTGATAAGCGGACAAAATTATTTACATTTAATCTACTGGATTTTTGGTTTTATGTATCGAGTACACAAATTATGCTTAACACATTCTGGACGACCAGATTATTAATGTAAAAGTGTAGACTCAATTTAATTCTGTTCATTGTCAAAAGATTGACTAATCATACTTTCCCTCGTTGTCATTTCAAATTCATTCTAATAGTCTTTTTCTATCGTCTTTTTCTAAAAAAAAAAAAAACTCTATTTATTATATCTATTTATAAAGCATTTGGAGTTAGATTTGTTTTCATCCTTATTTCATTTTGCAATTTTAATTTATGACTGAAACAATATTTTTTATTCCCTAATTTCAAAGTTTCAGCGATTCGCTTAAGCACTGTATTCTTATCATATTCTGTCAGCACTGACCTTAAGACACTACATTAATTGAAACAATAATATAGAAATGTCAACAGAAACCTTCCTGCTTTCCGAATAATGTATACGAGTATGAGCGAAAATCTGGTAGTAATGAAAAGCATCTAAATTGTAATGCCAGAAGTATCACACAGCAATAAGAACTGCAAGCAATTGGAAATAGAATTATAAAGGTATTGATTACCATAGAAAGTGAGGACACGTCTTGTCGGTCTACATGGAATTTTGAATATTGATTCAGAAAGTTGTTAATGAAACTTGAAAAATTGTGAGGACGAGCATGAGTGAGGGGATCATAGACGATCTGTACAAGTATCAGAGAAGCAGAATGGCTAAACATCCACCATAAAATTCTGTTTTCCATGTACCTGTATGTTTCTCGTTTCTCATATCCAGTACATGCTTCCTATAATGATAAGTAGATGATATGCCATGATGTGAACTTGAATTATGGGATGCGAACAAAATTCCAAGATTTTCTACTTCCATGATGCTTTGTACAAAAGCTATGGAGCAGTGAGAATTATATTCTTCTTTTAATTAAGTTCTTCAAAAATGGATCTGAATAAAATCACGAACTTTGGTCTTTTGTTTGTTTGTCGTTTGTTTTGTCTTTTTACCTCAACTTCATCTGACCTGTCCATATGACGAATATTGTACGCAAGAGGCTCCGGACAGTCTTTCGCAATAGGTATTTTCCTCATGAGGCTTCGCTGACTTGCTCGAAATCCTCAGGAGGGAGATCATTATCAAAGTGATCGAGGAGCTTGTCGTTTTTCTTCTTCACGTGTGTTGCACATAGGGAGCTTAAGTACATCCGGTGTCTCAGCTCCACAAGCTTTCTCTTCGGTATTCCTAAGTACTGGACTGCTTGTTCATTAGCAGGATCCCATGCACCCAGAGAGCCGACGATGATCGCATGTGCTTTCGTTTGTTTTCCACTACTCCCGAGTTGCAATGCGATATCTTTATTTTTCTCTTCTTTGTTTCTTCTGGCTGTGCCGAAAGTCTCCTTGCCGTTTTCATATGGGCAGCAGAAATCCAGCACACTAATTCGATTTTCTTTTTCTAAAACCAGGTCTGGTTTTAGGCTGGAAGTGGTTCCTGGTGCTCTCCGGTTGCTTGAGACAAGACGCCACTTTGCTCATCCTCTGCGGCCTTCCTGATGATCTCTTAGATAGAATCAAGACGTTGCATCGTTAGAGGAACGTGCTTCTTGCATCTGTTTAGCGTTTCGTCCTCTGTCCCGCACCGTCGACATATGCGTTCATGTCCTTTTTTGGTTGGTCCAGCGTTGATTGGCAGTAGGTTTAGTCTTGCTGCGTGGATAAACTTGTAATCCTGAAACCTTAGGTGGATTCCGTTCGTGTGAAAAAAGCTCGAGGAGTGATGCATGCCTACACACTGCATGGCTTTCCCTTGACTAATGTAGTTTTGGATTAGGGACTGCCATGTGTGTTCCCTCTGCAATGATCTCACACCGGAGGTGATCCTCCTTCGTGTTGCTCTGGTAAAGATTACTCCGTCAACTGTTATACGGGGTTCTCCTTGTTTAAATCCCCAGCGGGCTTTGACTCTTCTGGAATCCTTTCTTACTTACGTCCAAAGAAACTCTATATCATTTCCGGGTTATGTGGTTTTCCTGTGTAGAGCACCCGTCATGAATTCCCCAAGGTTGTCATCTGTAGGGACTCCGTGAGTTCGTTTTTGGATTATTTCTTCCAAGGTATCGTTCGGCACGTTAAATCATTAAAGCAATATTGTACTTCGCTCTCCAAAAAACTGTTACCCTTTGTGGCTATTCCTGAAAATTCAGAAGCATTCTTTATTGTTCATCTTTTTAGCTTTCTGTGAGATAAGAGAGAAAAGAAGAAGCACGTTTTGGCACTGAGAAGAAAAGGCTTTAAAGTCATCAGGGTATAGTCATCCGAAATCTATCTATTTTTGCGATTTGCTTGAGGTGAAATTAAATAAATACAAGCATGGAATAGAAATTTCTGGTTTGTGAGGAAGAAATAAAGTTGCAAATATTACAATCAACCGGCTTTTAGTAAGTGCGCTATTTGATGGACGAGAGCAGGAAGTTCATATAAGAATGCACCCTTTTTACCACTACCCAAATGAATTTAGAATTCTCAACAACGGAAAAAGTAATTTCTCACTTCAAGAGGTGATGTTCCAGTGCTCGGAGAAATAAAATTCAGTTTAAAAGAAAGGTTTTCTTAGCTTTCTCTCTGCTCCATCACGTAACAAGGAAGTGAAGCTGAAAAACCTTTGAAAGGGCTGAAGGTGGTGATTTATCATACATGATAACAAGTGAGCTGGATAAACTTGATGTACCGAACATGATCAGTAATTTGAAAAAAAGATCATATTGAACACAGAAAGCTAAAGAAAAGGGATAATTTCAAAGAATAGGATCATTGAGACAGAAACGAAGATTTCAAATAAAGAAAAATCTCGAAAAATATCCAAGTACAAATAACGTCAAGTTTCTAGCACCGGGAAAATTGTGACTAAAAGCATAATGTCGAATGAGCAAATCTTTTCTGGATGTACCTCTGCTCATGGGCACTTTACTAATATATCCTTTTAGGCATTAACCTCGATGACAGTAATAAAAAGTTGAAAGCTTCGTGATCGTAAAGTGCAGCAAATTTCGAAATAAGAACGAAGTGTACCGTGTACTACTTTTCTCCAAAGGTGATGCATTTGTGTAGAACATCAAATCTCTTCTCGAAAAACTTGATGTTCAAGATTTCACGATGGAACTGGAGAAATAATTGTAGTTCTCAGCTTATTTGTCGATCGCGTGATTCAATTCGAGCTGAAGAAGAAAACAGAAATGCAATGTAAAAAGTGAAAATGGGAAATAGTTCGACTAATAATTCGTAAATAAAGAATACCATTAAGTGTGTTTGTTTATGATAAAAAGATGAAGATGGTCCCTAACGAGCTTTGGGTCCCATACAGAATGATTCTTCATGAACATATACATATGTATATACATATACATATTCATATTCTTATACATATATATATTCTTCATGAACATATACATATGTATACTTTTTTCAAAAGTATTCTGAGCGCTCAATTATTTCATCATTTCTTTTCTTCAAGTACCAAAGAATTTCACAATGAAATCACGTTACTTTTCCTTTCGTTCAGAAATGTGATGCTGGCTTTTCTGTTGTATTTACAGAGTGATATTAAGTTTGCAGAAACCGCGTTGCCCACTGCAAACCCTCCTGTGCATGGTTGTACAGTATGAATTCATTTCTCCACACGATGTTCGTACGGAACTTTCTGTTTTATCAGAATGGCTGCTGTTAGCATCTGATAAAATATTCTTTTGAGATGACGGAGAGGTTGAGTTCGTATGCCGCCGATCTAAGTGATTGTGAGTCCCATACAGAAGAAGACAAACTTCGATACCTTTTCAATTTATGTGATGCAAATGGAGATGGTTATTTAGAAAGGCATGTAAAACTGAATTATTCGATTAAATGAAACATTTTTTACTCAGAGTACATATTTTGTGGTAGCACAAGTAACTATAGCAGAAAGCAAGTGTCACATAAGTTTCATCAATTACTACATGATATTGTTGAAGCTATGAACTGCTGAAATGCATCACCACATAAATTATCAGTCACCTACGTAACCTTCCTTTTTTTTTTTTCTAGTCAAGACATTTTTGCTATCTGCAAGCATCTCAACTTGGAATCCCTTGCTGCTGAAATCCTGCGTGAGTTCAAACCCGATGAATTTGTAAGAGATATTCACTTTTTGAGTCATAGTGTAGTAAACATACATTCCTTGAAAATCGATGTTTCAAAAGGATTTTTCCATTCTCAGGGTCGTATCAAATTCGAGAATTTTATAAGCTGTAAACAGTCACTTAATGATCAAATTAGTGCAATACGCATCCAGTCATCTCAGTTGGAATCTCTCATCTGCCCTCCTCCAGATTCGGCGTGTTCTAGTCACCCAAGCAGTAGTGAAAATAGTTTGGGTATACCATGAAATATAAATACCTTACAACTAATTGCTTTTACTAAGGCAAAAATGAATTATGGGAATTTGATAGTGGGGCTCGAGATCTTAGTCCAGAGCCATCTGCTTTGCAAAACCTATCTGGACATCAGTTATCTACAACAAAAATGTCCATGCTACATGTTGCAAATAAAGTAAGAATTTTTCGATTCAGTATTATTTACTAAACTATTAGCTACTCTTGTATATCTAGCTTCATGAAAAAGCTTTATCATCTCTAAAACAGAATGTTTCTGCATTATCTTTGCAAGTTCAACAGCTGGAATTACAGAAAGAAGAATTTCGGCTAGCATACACTTCCTTACAAGTAAGTATAAGGGCTATTCTCAACATTTTTGAGTCAATATGTGGGTCTTGTTATTCGGTTTTTCAGTTTGTGTTTTGTATTCTTTTGAATGTAAATATTCACTGAGGTCATTCACTGGTTTTGAGTAATTCAAGTGAGCACTTTGCAAAGAAAAGCAGTGTGAAAGTAGAAGAGAGAAACTTTTCAAAAGTAAAAGGCAAAGTTTATGCTTATAAAGGCAGAGTTTTTAACCAACTGGTTCTTCAGAGTGTTCAGAACTTTGTTCTGATAATTCCAGGCTATGGAAATGACAAACGATTTTAAAATAATATTTGTAGTGAAAAAAATGGTATTTTTTGATAATTTTATAGCGTTTGTCATATCTGTAGCATTTTGTTTAGAGTTATTTTTCCACTGTATTGGTGTTTTATTGCATTGATTATACTATCATTAGTTGACCATGGATATGATTCATTTGATCACAGATAACTTGCTCTATTAAATGCATGTTTGGAATTTTGTGCGCCTGTTACACATGGTTTAGAGTTTTGTTTTGTTTGATTTGTGCTTTTCGTGGCATCAGAATGTGTATTTTGCAAGACTTAACTGTATCATTGCAAAACGCTGTTTTCACCAAACCCCATTGGTGTTTCTGACATGGAAAATCAAGATCCAAGTCCTTTGGTCTTAGGATTTTTCATGCTTGATGTTTCACATTTATTCAAGGTTTCTTTCTATAAACTACGATTTCATAACGAATATATTCTAGAATATTTTCTTTGAATAAGTATTGTTTTCGTGGTATTTTTTTTTGATCAAAAGAATTTTGTTTTTCAGTTAACTCAGTTGTATTTAAAAAAATACTTGAGTTTTTTCTTCTTCTTGAAAAACAGTCAATTTTATTCGATATTTTTTTTGCATATTTGCAAATATGGTTTAAAAAAACTTTCCAGTTATAGTCACTGTATATTGTATTTACACCTAAGATTCATCTGTGTCCATGCATCAGTGAGTGCTTTCTAAAAAATGAAGTATGTTTATCAGAAACAGTATAAAGTATTTGATAATGCAGTTTTGCATGTTAAGAGTTTGTGAATCTCCAGGAAGAAAATGCAAGCCTGCTACTTAGCATGGAGCAAGCACTTGCCTCACAAGCCCAGCACTATGAAGAGTGCCTCACAGAGCTGCATTGTGTTGTGGCTGAATTAAGTAGGGGTTTAATTTGCCATCAGACTGATGTCATCAAAGAAGAAAATGAAATTTCTAGTCCAGAAGATAAACTCAGCATTATTTCTGGTGAGTTTAAAATTAATCTATACATCAACTGCTCTGTGAAATCATGATGGGTACTTATCATTAGCTCTTGTTAGAAGTTATTTATTGCTGATTCAGCTTAGTTTGCATATATGCTGTTAAATTTGACATTGGTAGTTTGCAGTTTTTTCCCATGATTTTAGCTTCATCAATTTAGTCAATTCAATCACCTGATTATTCATTTGATTTTCTAAGATATACTTTTGTAGGGCTTTGCAATATCTGAGAGAAAACTAAGACTAAAATAGGTGCGTGCAGGGAGCTTAATTATATTATTTATTATTGAGACACTTAAGTAAATGGAAGCAAGTTTGAGCAGAATTGCAAATGAATGCAGATTTTTAGTAGCCAAACGGATTTCAAAAACTACCTATCCTGATTTTGAATTTATTATTGAAATTCCATTAGAAAATAGTCTTGCAAGCTATCTTTCCATATGTTGGCAACATCATTTAATTTCTGTAGAAAAAAGAGGCAAATATTTTCATCATTTAAAAAAATGTTGTTTCACATAGCTTAATTTCTGGGGTTTGTTTCTCAACTTTTTCACAGGCAATGTATTAATTATAGCTTAATTATTATGTAATCATTGCTTGTAATCCTTTACTTGTGGATTTCCTCTGTTGTTTTCTATACACTTGTGAAAGCCATTTTATTTGTCAAATTTAGTTTTATGTAGATGAAATACACCAGATACTTTACAGATTCAGCTTATGTAGTCTTTCTAAAAGTTGTGACTCGTACTTACTATCCTTGTGCCTAATTCAAAATTTAGTATTTAAATCTAATGAATCTAATTCAGATGAGCTTTTTCCAACATGTACAGGTACAGTCAGGTGCAGTTTATACTGTTGTACTGATTTCACGTTATTCACACTTTCAGTACCTCCTCAGATACCTTTCAGATACTTTTTGTGCCATTGATTATAAGCTGTAAACAGTATAGAAACTTAGAGCATTTTATCTTAATATTCAAAGTTTTTTCAACCAGAAATCAATGAGAACGATTTTGTTAGAGGAAGAAAAAAAAATGAAATGAAATGCTGATTCAAGAGCATTAAATGGGGAGCTGAGTTTAAGTTTAAAAATTCAAAGTACTTATGAGTGGCAAAATGAGAATTGAAGAATTGATCATGCAGACAGAAGAAGGAAGTCTCCAAGCCAACTTGTGAAACCTGTACTTTAGATCATGATGGATAATCATCATTATAGGTGTGATTGTGATCATTTGCTATTAAGCCTCTTTTTTTTTTCTTTTTTTCACTGTAATACTTTGAAATGCAAAGCTGAATTCGAAGTTTACGTGCTTTTTTAAAAAAATTGCCAAAAGTTGGAACTATATTTTAAGAGAGAACTATATTTTTTTCGACATTCTAAAACAATTTTTTCCATTCAAGCTTAAAAGAATCTAACATTACATCGGATATGCCGCAAGCTGCAGCATTTGTTTGTATCTTTTTTTGACCATCTGAGATTTTAAATGTGTTCAGTCATGCAGTTTTATTGCGCATTTTTCTGTGAATGTGTCAAGTTTTCTGCTTATGAAATTTTCATGTTTTGCAGTGGCATGGTGTTCTCTGTTTAAATATCAGTGGTCAAAATTCAAGTTTGGTATGCATCTGCCCATTGTTGACACCAATTTGTATTTCTAGGAGTCTTTCCCTCGTAATCACCTTGATCAAATGTGATCACTTTATAATTCGTGTTATATTGTGATTTCTTTAATTTGCAGACCATATTTATCTCTGGAATCAGTCCACAAAATTATTTTTATTCCATGAGCATAACATTTAGGATAACATTATTATTTGACACCTTTTCAACTGAACTCTCGTGGATGGTGCTATAATGATGCTACAATCTTGTGAAAAGGGATTATCAACCAAATCATTAATTTTATAATCCTAGTAATGGAAGTTTTAATTTTTTTCTTTGAAATAATTCAAACTGTTATCAAGGAGTTACTGATAGCTAGTCTAATGCTGCCAACTATATAAAGATTTTTATGAGTGTTAATAATTCTAATTCAAAATCATGGAAATGTATTTGGTAAATGTTCTCCTCAGTTGTGTATTTCTTTGAGTTTTTGGTTTCTTATATGGTTTGAAATTACTTCATGCTAATATATGTTTATTTTCTCATATTTTAATTAAAAACCTGTTTACTGTTTCAAAAAAATGCTGTCACTTTACAGTGTTTCAAGGAAACCATGCTTTTTCCTGGAGAGATTTTTCTATTTTGAAGGAGGGAAGTCAGCAGAAATATGCCTTTGAGAACAAAGTATAAATAAATAAGCAATCTGGAATGCAAATTACAACTTTTTGAATGGTAACTGGATAGCCATTAGTCAGTTGGATGTTACAAAAATTTTTCCTTTCTCAGTGTTATCCACTAATTGGTGTTGTTTATGTGTTGTTATCAGTGTTCACCTTTTAAATCAATTTTGTGTTGTAGAATCATCTTGTGTGTTTATGTTTATTCTTTTAATCTGTATTTTCATTATCTGCCCATTATTTGTTACAATTATTATTAACTGCTTTCATTCTTGAACATTTTTTTTAGATAGGTATCTTTCATTGGGACTGCAAGTACGTAGTAAATGCAAATACCAAGAGTTAGTCTTAAGGCAAATACACTGTATGGAACAATTTTGACTGTTTGACTCCACTGTCTTCACTGCTTGGACATTTATATGCTTATTTGTGTGCTTATTTTTATGCCTGGAGTGCAAAGGGTTGATTGATGTTTGTAAGCATTCAAAGTATAATTTGTGGATAACCTGTTGCCATCAATGGCTACAAGAAATCTACTGTTACTGTCGCATTCCTATCGCATCTACCATCAATCAGTTGTTCTGTTCACATTTCACTTTTGCATGATTCATTGACATGCAGGTTGAAAATTTTGTTACATATCTGCTAATGTAATTGATTGGTATCTGCTACATGCTTGGAGTTAGTACCACTTATTTAATCAAATACACCATTGTTCAAGTTTTGTTTCCAGACAACAACATCTTCAGTGAAATTTCCATGCAATGGACTGTCGTCAATTACGATAGTCCATCACATGGACTGTACGCATGGAAATGTCAGTGAAGCCATAGTATTTTTACCGTGAAGTACTGATTTCTCTTCATTGTGTTTGTATTGACTTTGTCTTATTCCTTCACAAGTCTTCAAGTGTATAGGTGACATTCGCAACATTCGGGGAGAAAAAAAAACCCTCAACAAGGTGAATGGTTTCTATGTGCTTACGATTTCACAGAAATAAAGATTCTGAAATCGTCCAAGATATGCTCAACTTGCAGAATAATTTTCCGTTTTCATACACGTCAGCAATGCAACGTTCTTGACAGATATTTTGCTAGTGATTTTCATGTTTGCCAAGGTTTGCTTTATAAACGTAAACACAGCCATGATTATTATTATTGTTATTGTTGGGAATTGCTGTTTTTATTTCATTTGAATCTGAAACGCCTTTTGGGTTTTTGTCACCCACTTACAAATTTAACTGCTTCTGTTTTCATGTTCTTTGCTTTTTTTGCTTAGCTCCTCAACATTTTAACTTGCTTTTGCACCTTAGTTTACACAAAGTTGGCTTAGCAGAAACACCACTGTAAGCAATTTTTGAAGTAAGTCAAGTAAATTTTTGAAGTAAACATCAAGAGTTTGGGCTTTAAGGTACTTTGTATAATTGGAATGCCATATTAATGGACTATATGCTGTATTTATTAAGTATCTGAGTATAGCTATTGTTTTATGGAAAATTATACCCAAGATCATATCAGCATTTTCCACATGAGAATTTAATCACATTTTGTTTCAAGTGAAATTTGTCTTCATGTTGATGTACAATCTACCAAAAGTACTGTTTTGTTTTCTATTTCACTATGATCTATTTCAGGTGCTACATTGCCTACTGGTAGTGAAGTGACTGAGGATGAAAATGATTTATCCTTCAATGAGACTGGTCATCAGTCTAAAGAAGTTATGCAGTCCGGACACATCGAATGTTCTCCTACTATCCTAGTGGTATAGAAGTGAATTGTACAGGAATTGCTGATAGTGTGATGTCTTTAGAGCGATGCCAGTGAAGTCACTCAATTAATTAAGCAAAATCAGATTTTGCAAGATCATGTAAACATGCTAGAAGAGGAACTTTTTGTACTTAGGGAGAAAGTTTCTGAAAAGTTTGCGGAAAGGAGAGCTCAGAAGCCACCCAGAAGAAATGCGGCTATACCAGAGCAACACTCAAACGAACAAGAATATAACATGTCGAGCGCTTTTTCTGATTTACAGAAAAGGGTTTCTCCATCGCAGTCCGAAGAATCATTGATTCCGTTGTTACATTCTGATCAGCAATGTCAATTGCGGATTCTTTCTCATTGGGTTGAAGAATGTCGAGAACAGAACGAGCATCTTGTCGGTTTAATAGATACATATGAGTCCCGAGTTACTTTGCAAGGATTGAGCTTAAATATGTACTCGGAACTAGTGAAGACGTTTCATCTCCTTGGGGATGAACAGCTTTCTATTGAAGAAAAACATAAATTAGTCCTTCATGCCAGATACTTGGAAAAGGAAATTGAAGCTCTCATATCGGATATCCCTAGCAATTTGGAGAGTTTGGTTCCAACAGGCAAAGTTCCTCCTCAAGTTCCAAACGAGATAAATCAAATAGACTTGGAATTGGCGTTTCTATTACAGGTATAGGATTTAAACATCGGTTACTTGCAACAGGCACGAATTACTTTTGCCTTAGGAGCTTTTATTACTAAAGGAAGATCGCAATTCTTTAAAAGCCGAAATGAAATTAACTGAAAGTGAGAAAGCAGTGCTCGAATTGCAGTTAAAATACTTGAAAAATGCGCTAAAAACCTCCCGCCTTCATCCTTCTGATGTTCCTGATTCCAGGGCACAGGTAGCTACAGTGTGCTCATTGAATCATTCTGATGTTGAAACGTTGTAGAACAGCAACAGGGACACTGAAAAGCACCAAGAAGTTTTGAACGCTTTGGTGAAGATTCATGAAGAGCAGCAACAAAGATCGCAGGATCTGATATTGGATTTCCGAAGAGTTAATTTGTGAGTTGCATCCTATGGCATGACGTGCTGACTTTTTTTTTTTTTTTTGCTGCAGAGCCCTTCTCCATGCATTGGGGAAGATGCGTAAAAAGACAAAGGGGAGATTAAAGTCTATGAGGGATAAATTCAAAGAGTGTCTTTTCAGTTACAGCTGTCAGGTGATTCCTATTGTTTCCCATGTCCTCTGTATTCATCATTTGGTGTTCCAGATTCAGGAAATGGCAAGGAGGATCACTGATCTGGAGAAGAAATTTAACGCAAGTCCCAATTCTGGGACTGCAGAATCTTCTGTATGAGTTCAGTTAAACACATATGATGTGATAAGGGCTGTGTAGTGTTTCAGTCAATTATAAAGTCAATTATTTTTTATTAAAATGATACTTATTTACGATAGTAAATAGTTAATATACTGTTTTTGAAATAGGTTTGCGTCATTCTTTTCCACGAGCGTAGGTTTCCGATGTATTGCCTGTTGATTTGCAAGAAATACTTCAACGTCCCTCAACGGCTTTAACTGGAGTGTGGGTGTTTCGTAATTTTTCTTTAAATTGTAAATTTGATGTTACGGTATGCAGAAATGAGTTTACAATGTCACAACGTGGCTGGCACATCATTTGATTGTAAACGGCCCCTGTTTTTAAAAATGCCTGTTGCCTGTGGGATGTCGTTACAAGTGTTGAGAAATAAAGATTGCTGTAGTGACCTCTTAAGTTTCGGCGTAGGTGCACACTCGTTCAGAACCGTCTTTGGCCCTGAATAATTGATTGGTTGGAATTCTTGGAGTGCAGCCGTGGAAGACCTCATTTGCCACAAAATACTCACACCGAAAGCACTTTTGCCAGAAAGAATCTCTTGAATCTGATTCCTAGACTGAGTACATGTTCCAGCATGTGTGCTGTGTGTTTTTCTAAGCGAGAGCCGTGTTTCGGAAACGTGCGCGGTCAATCATTTACTGCACGGTAAATAGTTGATTATCAAAATCATTATATATATAAAACGGAATAACCATTTTCCCAATGCGGGAAGATCACATGCCTTTCGATTTTCTTGCCCCCCAAAGTTGTCTGTCTGCCTCGGCTTTGAATGTTTACCAGAAACACAACAGCCATACACTAAAGTACCATTGTATGCGTAAATGTTTGCATAAGTATCGATTTTGATTGCCGAGCTTTGGAGTATATGATTTACGACCGAGGGGACTAAATTAGTAACTCTGGAGTATTTCTCCGAGAGGTCTACTCCGGTACCCAATCAGGAATAGTAGGAACTTAGACACCAATCTACTTTTCCCAATGTTTGCATCGGTTTTCTGGAAACTGCCCTTTGACAAGCCTTCACACCAATTCCGAATGGTAACACATGGTGCTTTCACAGCATGTTTCAAAAACTTGCATGTTGTCTTAGAAACACGTCTTATACTTAGTGTCCGTGCAAATCCTTCGAAATCGAATCGAATGCACTCTTCCGTTTCCGTAGTTTCCTCATCGGAAGCTGCGTATTCTCTCATGCCAACATTCTCTCATTTCTCTGTTGCAAAGCACAGAATGATTCGTTATCTTCTCTGCTAGTTTGCATGTCTTCCTATGGGTTGCTCTTGTAGGGTTCCATTGACTTTCGTCACTCTTCGGCTGATATTTGCCCAGGAAGCACATGGCGGATGCAGGCTGCAATTGCGACAGGTTCCGCTTGATCCTCTCAGCTGAAAGATTGGTGCCTAGAGATAATGTGTCGGACAACATTCAGTTTGGATTAGAAAGGTCAAGTTTTTCCAGAAATGTAATCAAGTGAGAAAGGTTATCAGACTTTCGCTAGATGATTGCAAGAGAACCGAGCAGGGATGTTGCAAATCGAAAGCATCCTCATGGCAGGAAAGAAAGATAGCCACGTTTTGCTGATGAGGGTGTTCCTAGCGTAACGGCAGTGGCGAGATAAAAGACACGAAGAGGAACTCTTTTTCTTAAAGGGAAGAGATGTTTGGAACTTGCTTTTTTTTTTCCTTTTTTTTTTTCGATTCCAGCCCTCGACAATTGGCTTTAATCATGTGATCCCTGTTTTTCACTCCGGGAACTTTGATTAGATGATGCTGTATTTGGAAGCTGCTCCGAAGGAAGTCGCAAGGGTTCCTTCGTTAGGAATGTCGTTCGGAGGGTGCGACAAAGATTTACAGCTCGCATACTAGATGTGATTGTCACTCGACAGCTTAAGATTGAAAATATACATTTTCTATATTGCCTTGCCAACGTTCTGCAGTCATCCGTGTAGCTCCGTTTGGGTTTTTCGATCCCCGCAACTTTTAACACTTTTCTGGATAGTATTGCTCATTTTAAGATAAAAATGCAGTTTTCTATGCATGGAACTGTTTCTCGAAGATTCTAATCATCTTTCGGAAGTCTGGACTGCTTCGCTGAATGCTATCTTCCCACCGGGATATCAAACCAAAAGATCTAGGACAGAGATAGAGGACATCCAGTGAATGCTCATCGCTCTCATGAGCAGGTGCCGATGCTTTTGGATGAATGCAGTTAAGGAACCCATTACAGTCATTCAGGGCACACTTTCCAATTTGTCTTCCAACAGAATCAGAGATCTCTAGCTTGCCATCCCCATCAGATGCGTGCACCTAGTTCGGTGTAACTCGCGCGACCAATGCTGCAGAACTTTTCAATAAAAGAGGATAGCACATCCCTTCTCATTCTGCTTGCTGAAAGAAGTGACAGTAAAACACCTCTTGAGTAGCAGTGGCAGGAAACTGGTGATGACAACGATCAATTAAATCAATCTGGAATTCAGCCTAGAAAGATCCATCTTTTCGTGGTGGGTGGCAATCATGTATAGGTGCAAGCATCTGGGAGTTCAGAGCAATCGATTTTTAAATGAAACGCATTAGCTTGTCTGGTGATTGCTGATGATGGATGGCGAGCCGGGACTTTGAAATGCACTCGCCAAACTAGCAGACCGGTTTTTCCGGTTTTTTTTCTTCTTCCCTTGTCGGTTTCCAGGACGCGACATTTACGTTTGAACTCATGCATGAAAATATAAGTTTATACGCAAAACTTCTGAGAAGTGTCTTGATTAGTGGCACCGGATTTTGGAGATGATGCTGATCTGACCGTTGAAAAATTTCTTTATCGGTGTGCACTAGTTGTTGCGGTCAAACATGGAGACTGACTCTGAACAGGCATTTCCTGTTCACGGGAAAGCAAACCTCGGGTTCTCTGGGTGTTCCTTTCAACGCCTTGCTGGCATGCATCGAAGTGATGTAGAGGTGGATTGATATTACGGTTCGAGATGCTTTTCGTGAGGAGTTTATTCTCTATAGATGGGAAATCAAAGAATAGGTTATTAGTTGTTGGCTGGAAGAGGTCCAGGAGTCTGCTGCAGTTGAGATCGAAGCTTCCGAGTTTCCTCCATTTCTTCCTCCGTTCCCAGAGGCATCGGGCATGCGGCTGAGTAAAGTACACGAAATAAACGAGAGTTGCTTCTCACCTAGGACAGAGAGTGCTGAGGTCGGCAAGTAATTCTCTCTACCCTAGAGTGCTGGTGTTCGTGTCGATCTCTCAAGACGAGATGTCATCTCATTACGAAAAGATCAATTCTGAAGAACCATCTTGAGAATGAATGCTTTCTTCTGAATGCTCTTTAGGCCTTCGATGATTAGCAAGCACGAGGGTTCGAAGTGCTAAACGTAAGAAGCTGGAGAAATCTGCTGCGTTTTTCTCCTCTCATGAAGATGCACTCAGTTCAATCATGTGTTCCGCAATGCTCTGGATGGGATTGTTCGGATCCATGATACCTCAGCTGTTGGGTTTGCAGAGATTCATGTGCGGAAGGCTGATTCTTGGGGCTGTCCTGCCCATTATCTTCCTAATCTAGTGATTCTGGGTGATTTTTTTTCCTTTTCAAACCTTCAGATGATGACATCGACAGATTGCACCAGAGTATCCCATAGGTCCGGTCCCATAAGGGGAATTCATTTCCATTCCGAGTATTCCATTTTAAACGTCAAGTACCTCGTAGGGAGCTGAGATATTCGAAAGTTGGCTGCCTTTAGATCCCCATTCTCGGATGGATGCGGTAGCTTCCATGATTTTCTGACATCACATGCAGAGCATTCCACCACTTTTACGTGATACGCATTCTCTAGGAAAGCTAATCCTTTGACGTCTCAAATGAAAAGAGTGCCCCCGGCCTTTCATTTACACTCTTTCGTGCTCATCCAAACATCACCTACGTCTATTCTTCGTTTTGCTTCCGATAGGGGTGTGTGAATCACTTTCCTCTTTCATTACATCACAAGTGTTGAACCTTGTCGGAAAGTGCTGCTTCTCTCAAACGACAAAGAGATTATCGGATGGATTCCACGACTTCTGACATCTCAAATCATGTGATTCTCTGAGCTCCTGACTTTCTCCAGCCTTCCTCAGCAAGACGGCTCTCACAGCAAGGGACTTTTTCCAAACCCTTTTTTGGCCTCTATCATTTCCCATTGTGGAAGATGAGGCTACTGATCCTTTCTCACTGGCCAGTTCTCTTTCGCTACTCCATACGTCCTTCACGAGATGCTCGGCATTTCTCTTGCGGTTTCATTCGCACCTCTTTGGTTAGCATGAGCTATTTTCTGGGAAGGGACTGTGTGAGCAGAGCTTTAGGACCGGAGGACACGCATGACCTCGATCCACAGAGAGAAAATCTAAGAAAAGAGACCTGCCGAATGATGGTCTCAACATCTTGCACGGTGGCGGGATCTTTCACCCGCGCTTCACTTCTCCCATCTCTGGAGATGGTGGTTTTCGCAAACTTTCCGCCTAACGAACTCAGACATTGCTCTCAACCCTTTCAATCGCTCCGGATTAAAAAGAACTTGGATCTTTACTTAAAAACGACTACTTGCATCACGTGAGGATGCTTCTTCGAGCTTTCCAGCAACTCGCATGCCTTTCTATGGTGCCGATTTCCCAGATGGAACACTCCAATGCAGAAGCTAAAAGATCATTAGATCATGACCTCGAATGATTCATGTAATGGTGACACCGACATTCTCTTCGCAATGATCCTCCGATCAAGAAATAGGGAGGATACCGAAGCCTGTCTTTTTTGTCCTTCCAGCGTGCCTTTTGATCCATTTTCCTGCTTCCGGACTCTTCCAGCGTATGAGCTCTCCTGTATTATCGCAGACACCATGAGACTCCTCTGCGGATGGACTGCAGCCGCTCAGCTACTGCATTGCTGACAAGACAGATTCCGAGGCCCGGGAAACAAGGAGGTTGCTCTATTGGGCAGACCTCTATCGAGTTCCCACTTAGAACACGCCATCGCCGCTACCCCTTGTGTTGGGACAGCTCTGTGCTGCGTCTCCACACCCAACACACAAAGGTGCCCTTCCTGCACCAGCTCCTTCTTGCTACAGATGCCGTCACCACACAGTGGAATCTGCCGGGAGGAGGGTGGTCCAACCCACCTTGCGTCTGTTGCTGCGTTGCATGGAGAGGGGCTCGCAAAGGGGGCCCTTTCGCATCTGGACGACCCCATAAGGACTTCGTGCAGAGTCTCTCCGTCCCGTATGTACTCCTGTCGGGCTGTAGGAGCGTTTCGTCACCGTCTTGCGCTGCATTCGCATCATCGAGGCAGCTCTTCCCTATGGAGGACTCTTGGCCATTTCCATGCTACGCAAAGAGGAAAGAATGCCTCATCTGACTTCAGCAGAGACGGAGGACGTTGTCCGCATCGTCCAAGACCCGGAGTTCAGTGCTCTTTTTCCCTTTCTATTGCTGATTCAATTTTGCTCCTTTACTGTCCCCTCCTATGGACCTCTCCTCCCAGTCTAATTGCTCTCTAGGACGCTTCCACTCTGTGAGATTCCTTCACGAACTTGGTCTCTTGGATTGTTCATGTGAGGCAAAGAAATGCTCCGAGAGCACCGGGTAGAAAAAAAAAAATTTGCAGATCCAGGGATTCAATGACACCAGAGTACAGGTGTCCTGTTCCCATTCCTGTTTATTTGTCTTCTTAATTATTTGCTCCTTCTTCCCCTCTCCAAGTAGCTCAGCTCCTTGGGGTTCTTTGGATGTCCATGGATTCACATCAGATGGAGAATGGCCCTTGTAGGTGACCCAGACAATTTCCTCAGCGTGAGCAGATGAACCGGGGCTAATTTTATGGATAGAAAAACAGTTTCAGATCCTGAGAGCGTTCTTGGCGGTCGCAAATAGGAGGCCCTCCACTGCTGGGTCTCCATTTGGTTTGCCAGGAGAGTGGTAGACCTCCCCTCTCGCAGGGAGAGGCAAGTGAACGAAGCGAAGGGAATCGGTCATCCCTGACAAACAAAAGAAAAGGACAGGGAGGAGAGGTCGAGTAGCTTTCCTCAGATGCAGGTACCTGCTGGCAATTTGGAATAAAAGACGCAATCTTTAGCTGAAGCAAGGAGGAAGGATCAAGGAGAAGGGGAAAAGGAAGGGGAGTGCGGACAGACCATCTTGCTCCTTTTCCGGCTTTCTCAAAGACGTCCAGCACTGCCTTCCCCGAGATTCCCGGAGCGTGAGAAGAAGCAGACTACCTCCATGTGACCCATTTGAACCCAGGATCTCGCAGGCCGAGACACAGTGGGACCTCAGTTTGGAGAAGGGGGCCTCCGAGGAAAATAGCGGAAATGCTCCATCCTCTTCCAAATGAGACTTTCCATGTCGCAAAGAAACTCAAATCCATAGAGGGAGACAGCCGTGCACATGCGGCAGCTGTCGCTGTTGGGAGGAGAGAGGATCATGACTGGCTCAAGAGCGCTTCCCGAGATGCAGCATCGCCGCTCACAGATGCTCACTGCCGCTTCACTATGTCCTGAATCCCTGCAGGGCAAATGGAGGAAGAGGATGAGACGCATTTTCTCACAGATTCAGCATCACCTGATGCTCCGGATGCTTGCATCGTTATGTCCTTTTTCTCAATCTCTCGAACTCCGAATCTACCTGTCGCTCCAGCACGTGTGATGGTCGCTCCATCAAGCATCTTTCATCCTGGAGTCACCATTGAGTTCAGAGCACGCATCCTGGTGAGTTCAGAATTTCAGGTCGGCTCTTCCACAAGCTGTGGAAGAGCTGTAGAATGGGAGCGCAGAAGCCACTTCTGGTAGTTTCCCTGAGTTTTGAAGCTCTTTCAGACCCGCTGCAGGGAGCCTGTCGATGGCAACCGACCACATCCCATCCAAGAAACGCGTTCGCGGCTGTGTGGCTGCGGTCACCGCGTGTGGTGCCAAGCGTTGAGGGTTCGGATCCCCACGTGGAGGATCCATGCTTGAGAGTTGTCCTGATGCGGGTACCAACTCCGGCAAGTGGTCGCCTGGTCCAGGAAAACAAATGAATTTCCTGCCGCCCCGTCAACTGTAATGCTTGGAAACAGTTCTGGCGCGGATGAAAAGAAACAGCACGAGCCCGGAGCCATCGCAACGCCTGCGATTCTCGAACTACACTTTCTGCTCGCTTCAGGAAATCGTGGACTACCCAAGGAAGACAACCTGCACGTTGTAAACCCCAGTTGCAGTCACGCTCAACAAAATCCAACAAAATGGACATAGCAATGGCCTTGAGAGATGGGAAGTATCCTGAGAGATGGCGGGGACAAAGGAGCAGTTGGGATGCTGGACGGTGCGTCAGCTGGCTGACTCATGAATCCCTGTCACTTTCCCCAGAGGAATTCTTCGCTGGGCGGAGCTTCTGGACATTCCCTTAGAAGTAGTAGAGACTTTCCCTGTGTTTGTGGATAGCGTCCTCTTGAGTGTTCGGGAACGCATCGCTGCGGCCTCCCATTCCCTATGGACAACGGCAGAGAGGTTTTGTGGTGCCCCATCGCGCGCGACTCGATACCGCCTGCAGCTCCGTGCCTTCGTGGGATTGAGGAGGTAAGAAGCCGCGTCGAAGAGGCCATCCGAATGATGAGGTCATTGCAGTTGTCTTTTCCTTCATGAGAAAGGCGACAAGATGGCCACATCTCTGCCACCAAAAGAAGGCACGCGCCCTCGTCGGAGGCCTTGTGGTTTAGGCTTCCGCGTGTGGTACCACGCGTCGCGGGTTCGAATACTTGGGCGGAGAACTTGATGCCATTGCGTCGTTTGGGTTCCGAGTTTCTCCTGCAACGGCGCTGGTTGGCCGAGACATTCGGGCGTGGCCCCGGCGGTGGATAAAGCCGGAGCCCCCCGGTGAAGGCCGGAACAATGGGAGTCGACCTTCGGGTCCTCCCAGGAATCAAGGAGTGGGGAGTTCCCCCTCCTGTCGTGCAACGGAGAGCGGACCCCCGTCACCGGGGGACAGCCTCCGGTTTCAAGATGGAGCAGGAGCCCTCAGGGGCACCTCTCCAGTTGTTCAAAGGAGCAGACCCCTCCCTGTTGGGGGGGTCCCTCCGAGTCGTCGCCTCTTTACGGAGTGCAAGGAAGCAAGCGAGAGCGATTCCCCTGCGGGGAGCTGCAGCGCCCCTTCTGAGTTCCGGAAGCGTCCCTTCGGGTTCTCTTCAGAGGAGTGAATAAAGGAGCGGTTCCCTTGCGGGTTCCCTCCGGAGAAGAAATTCCTAGAAGCGGATCCTTTCCGGGTTCCCTTCGGAGAAGCTGAAATGGAGAATACCACCTTCCATCCAGGGGGTGTCCCTCCGGAGAGAATGAGGAAGGAGAGATTCCCTTCGGGGTTCCCCTTCGGAGACAACCAGGGTGGGAGGTGCGATCCCCCCGTCCGGGGGGATCCCTCCCCAAGCGTGAGAGGAATGCCTTCCTGGATTCATAGGGCGGACCCCCATCCCGGGGTGCCCCCTATCCTGAAGAATTACACTGAAGAATTACACTCCCCCCTGAGGGTTGCCGCGGGCGGAGAGGCGTGGAAACAAAACAGTGTGTTAATGTTTAAAAAGAGCCACGTGCGCCGCGAGGCACGCGACCGGCTCTGAGGTACTTAGCGAACCAAAAAAAAGAAAACTCTTAAAAAAAAAAAGCTGAAAGAAAAACAGCGAAGACAGAAGAAAACGAAGAACCCAAGGATTTCCATTGTTCTAGGCCAATAGTAACGATCTCCTCGTGGGGGTCGCTACTGGCTTTTTTGAAAAAAAATAAATAAATAAAGGAGGAAGTTGTCAACATCCTCCAGAGAATGCTGAGAACGCCAGGAAGAAATCTTCAATCCTCTACCTTCTTCCCAAACATTTTTAAACCGAACTTTTGTGCTTTTTGTTTTTGTTCACTCCTTCCCCCACTCTTGTGCGGATCTCATCGGGGAGCTGCTCACGAGAAGCAGCGCCTCATAGACATCTCCCTTCGTGGTGGTGATGTGAAAAGCTACTACCAAGAAAGACACTTATATTCTATGTGACAGTTTTTTTTGTAAATATTTTTTTTTTGACAATAAATGTCCCGGCATGACCGGGTGAAAATGAAGGATCGGCTCCAGAGAAATGAGTGCGTCGTGGTTTCGAGTCACCAGCAGGATGGCACTGGTTGGCCTTATAGGCTTCGGGTGCGGCAGTTGTTGACATCCGGTCACGCCGGGGCATTTATTTATAAAAAAATAAACATCTGTGGCAGGACGTTTGATCCTACCACGTTACTTATGGATACGAGAAGGAACCTGCCGGGAACCGGCACTCAGGTCAGCGGGTTCGCCTCGGCAGCACAAGGGAAGGAGAGACAAACAAAAAGAAAAAATGAAACAAAGATGCAAAAAATTGGGAGGGTTCGGGAAGGGATCACCGGGTGCTGGAGGGAGTACTCTCCATCCTTGTAAAGATGCCGGCAATTTCCCGTTTTACGATCCTAAGATGGGGACATCTTGACGCTATCATCATGAAGAAGACGGCTAAATAGATGGCCTCTCTATCGTTGTGGCCTCCTCTGGCGTTGCTCCATTCAACCACGATCCCGTGTGGTCAGCGAAGTGCTGCTAGGAATGCGGCCGGCGTGAGGGTGTCGTACAGGAAGAGGAGCTTTACAACGTCTCTGGAGTTGCCCCCGGGGTTCCAAGGGTTACGACAAAGCGCCTCCAAAGGCGCCGGAGAGCAACAGAATCCACTAGGAGATGAGGAAGGATTCCTGCTCCCCACATCTTGCGCAGTTCGGGTCCACCCCCTTCCCCCGTGTTCAATGATGCCGGTGGGCGTTGCATGGGAGGCCTAGTGCAGCAGCATCAATGCCGACTCCTCCCACTTTAAAGGGAGGGTGCGGTGTTCATGAGCACCAGGGACCATTGCGGTCTTCCTCTGGAATACCCAGTAGCACGCCCCAGTTCAAAACTCCATCAGGCGCGATACTAGTGGAAGCCGGAAACCGGATGTCCCCGTTGACTGACCGGGATTGGAAGTCGACCCTCCGGGGTTTTTCCAGAAATCAAGGAGCGCGGTTCCCTTCAGGGTTCCCCTCCGGTTTTGAAAATAGAGTCGTATCCCCCACTTCCCCGCCTTCCCTCGGAGGGCTCTTCATCGCGTACCATGGAGCTGGTTGATACTCCCCTTGGAGGATTGTCTCTCCAGGGTGCGCTGCTCCCTTAGGGGAGAGTCCTTCAGAGAAATTTGGAAGCGTTCCTTCGGGATTCTCTTCAGAAGAGGAACGAAGGAGTTGTTCTCTTGCGGGTTCCCTACGGAGGAGAAATTCCGGGAGTAGATCCTTTCCTGGTTCTCTTCGGAGAAGAAATCAGGAGCGGCCCCCTTAGGGAGGTCCTTCCAAAGAGAATAAAAAAGAGGTTCCCTTGGGGGTTCCCTACCAAGCGTAAGAGAAACGGACTCTTTCCTCCGGAGCCTTCCTAGATTCATAGGATGGTCTCTCCGGGGTTACCCTCTAACTTGAAGAGTTAACACGCGCCCTCAGGTGAGTGGCACGGACCGTGTTTGATGATCTTTTTTAGTCCCTCCCTCCAGGCTAAGGAGGCAAACGGTTCTTCAGCACTTTGCGAACCAAAAAAAACTCCAAGAAACACTCTGAGGACCACAAAACGAACTCCAGTGTCTTATATTCAAAATTTAGAACGGCCAATTTCTGGATATCAATTTTTCCTCCCCCCTCTTCCCCCATTCTGTGAATCCCTTCCGATTTCTCCGGTCCGACTCGGTGACGTTCGTCACCTTCCGTCAGCGCTGGAGATGGAAAATGAACAAAAAGGACAGAAAAATGGACCCTTTCCGTGAAGCAACGAGAGTATTCATAAAACATGGAACGAACCGGCCACGGATGAAGGGAACATCCAGAATTCGATGAAACCTTGGCAACGGCTTGCTAAGGTCTGATCCTGATGAAACGTCTGTTGAATCCAATTTCAGATTGCATCCCGGAAAAGAAAGTTCACCTTCTTCGTGGTTGCAAAAACATGAGTTTCGTTTTTGGCACTGCTGGTTCCATTTTCTCGAAGGAGCCTTGGGCGTTTATGCAAGCAAATCCTCGAAAGCACCCATATCTTGGTCCAGTTCTCGCATAAAAGTCGTCGACCGAGCTGCATCTGCGGCACCATCCGTCTCGGCAAGCGCTGAAGGGGGAGAGAATTCTTCACTTCTCAAACAGGAGGCTTCGATCCGATCAGCAGCCGCCACTTGGTCAATCCTTCCGGACGCAGTTCTGGGGCACAAACGAGCTGTTTCCCACGAACCAACCCTTGGGCATCTTGAGCTCTTGACGGCTGTTACGAGGTGTCACGAGGCATCCCTTGGCGCACCCCCTCCAGGTATGGTTTAGGAAGCTCGGCAATCACCCCACTGGTTGCCCAGCTTGTGCGCTGCGAAAAGCCTTCTAGGGGCACTCAGAGGTCCTGTCACGTCTCGAAGGACTTGCGTGCTCCGCGTCGGGACGGCGGACTCGGCGTTCTCGACCCTGGAAAGGATGGAGCGTCGACTCCAGTTCCGAAGAAGAGCTCTGGTGGCGAAGAAGTTTTGGAGCACGCCGGCTCGGATGGACTGACCTCGCTCTTCCTTTACAGCTGCCGAAGACTGCCGCGATACGGTTGCCACCTTCGGAGGATGGTCGCCTTGGCTCAGGACCACGCTCAGATCCCCTGCTCGCTGGCTAGATACAGTGACTGGAAACAGGAAGCAGTCGAGACGTGAGAGAAGATCAGAGACACGAGCCTGGAAGAAAAATGCAACGTCCGCGATCTTCCAGCTGTGCTCGCTGCTCGCTACGGGAGATGATGGGCTGCACCGGGCAGACTCTGTGGGTCCAGAAAATCCCCACTTTCTGTGACGCTATCGCTCCTGCGGAATAGCCAGAGCACTCATCGGACCGCAATACGGGAAATAAACTGCGAGATCGTAGGGGAAAAAAAAAGAAGCTAGTGGGAAGCTGGACGGCGCGTTCAGCTGGCTGCCATCCCCGCCGTTCTCCCCAGAGGACTTCTCCGCTGGTCGAATCTCCTTGGAATCTCCTTGTGGGAAGCGGAGATCCCCGCGATGCTCTTGGACAGCTCCACATGAAGTGGCAGGACTCGGCGTTGCTACGGCTGCATTGGACTCATCCAGGCAACGCACGCCTCCACCACTAGAACAAGGGAAGTGCGGCCGCAGAGTGTCACAGGTGCAGCGGAAGGGAAGACCCTTTTGCCTCACCTGCTTGTAGAGTGTGTTGCCTTCCGGTATGGGTGGGGAAGTTCGACCACGTCCCTAAAATTCCTAGAAGAGGACCCAGACGTCTCTTCGAGCCTGGAGGGGCGCCGTCTGCTGAGACGATCGCAGTTTTGTGCTGCGAACCGTCCAGAAGTCCCGACAGAAGAGGCCGGGATAACAGAGAAGCCGTCATCTCCTTCATCTCCTCGCTCCTAAGAATTGTAGTGAGATGGCTGCACCTAAGGCAACAGCTAGGAGGAACTAGCCGGCGTCTTTGAGAGGATGCAGAGGTCACCAGGCAGCAATCTGGAAGAGATTCCAGATGGAGCGTGGATGGAGCAGGATCCTTTCTCTTACCACCACTGCCTCCAAACATTTTAGTACTTTTTTGTTTCACATTTATTTCTTTATTTTTCATTTTCCTTCTCCCTGATTTCCCTGCGCCGATCTCTTCCAGCGATTGCTTCCGAGAAGAGAACTCCTCCGCAACATGCGGAAGTAGCGGTATCATACTGTCACCACGTACTTTTTTGAATGACTTGTTGTTAAAAATTTCTATTTTTTTTTTTTTTTACAATAGACGTCTGGCGTGACAGGGTGAAAATACACGCAACCTTGGAATTTTCAAACTCCATAAAGCGCTGTTGCACTTGCAGAAGACGTTGCTTCAAGCTGCGCGCGCTTTCCCGTTCCCAGCCTGAGCAGCGAGATTTTTGAACCCTCGTGCTTTTTGCGGGAAAAAAAAAAAAATCCGCCACTCTCGTAGTCGGGATAGATTGGCGGCAAATCAAGAGCGCAGCCTTCCCGTTACTTCTACGAGGGAAAACTTCTCTGGTGCAGGAGCAGAGTCGAGCTGCCGGTGCTCTTCGCACAAATTCCTTTTCTTCCCTTTGCTGATGTCTGGCGTTCTAGCAGGTGTTTATTTATGTGGATGCGGAGCATTTGAACCTCCGAAGCGCGCGGTTCCCCACTCCTATTTTAGAGCGCCTGATAAGGAAATGATGGAGGTGCAGCAGTAAACACGTGGATCTTGGCTTGGAATTCTCCTGCCATCTTTCATCTCCTGAGGAGACCGCGACTTCCCCGCTCTAGGGTGTTTTTTTGGATAGGATGCTCGACTCGTTCTCAAGGTGAGCTTGGCGGACCGGCTGTTCAACTCTCCGCAAGAGCTGACTAAGCCAAACTGAGAAACCCCGCCGCTTGCAGTGGAGCGGTAATGATGGAACGCGCATGCGCGGGCGTGCAGATGCGCTTGGAAGCTTCGAAAGGAACGCCACAGCAATCAGTTCCCAAGCACATGGACAGAGGACTCACAGAGATGCGTGTATCGTCGTCACCCTTTGAGTGGTCTCTTGTCTACGAGTGCTTCCCGTTGCTTGGTAATCTTGGAAGTTCTCTGGGGGCCTCTACGTCTTCTTGGGCAGAGGTTCCTTTCGAAATCAAAGCGTCCGTCCCAGGCTTTTGCAGGAAATACCATGGAAGATTCCTTCGACACTTTTGCTCAGGATCCCGAAGAACCAGGGAAGCGAAGTGTATCGTAGGGCTCCTGTCTCTCGGCTGCATGCACGCGCGCGCGCACACACGCACACGGATGCGCGTGCATTTCCTCACGAGCTTCACGTCTTGCAGAGGACGTCAGAATGCATACGTTTCGGTTGATAAACTCTAAGGCACCAGCGATTTTCCACTCTTCTCACTGCTCCCCGATTGTGAAAATTGATCTGTCCCTTCCCTCGGGGTAAGGGGGGAAGGAGGGTCCAACCCTCCATCGATCCATCATCTCCCATGGAGCTGGTTGATATCCCCCACGAGGGGCTAACTCTATCGGAGTGTTAAGAAGCGCGCTGCACCGTTCGGAGAGATCGCCCTTCACAGGAAATTGGGAAGCATCCCTTTGGAATTCTCTTCAGAGGAGGAACGAAGGACTGGTTCCCTTGCGGGTGCCCTCTGGAGAGAATATGGAAGAGGTTCCTTCCGAGGTACCCTTAGGAGACAACCAGCTCGGTATTCGTATCGAAGACCTGGAGTGGCCTCCAGTGCTCAAAACAGCAGCTCCCGCTTCCACTGAAGTGTTGGCACTTGCACCACTGTTGCAACGGGGGTCTTCCCTGCAGCGCACGCCGGCAGCACCACTGGACGCTGGGGAGGGTGAGCCCGGACTGCCGCAGGTGCGGAGAACGGGAATCTCTCCCGCACCTGCTCCTGAACCGTGTTGCTTTCCAAACCCCGTGGGAACGTATCGGAACGACCTTTCGGATCCCGGTTGGCACTCTTAGGGACGTTTCAAGGCTCCTCTTCACGCGGGACTCCCTGCAGCCAACCGCAGCCCCAGCAGCTCTTCGTTGCATCCGCGGGATCGTGACCACCTGGAGCGAAGCCGAGAGAGGGAGAGACGGGAGGGATGCCGTCCGGTTCGCAGTTCGCTTCCTGAGGCCAGCGGCCAGATGACCCCTGCCTGGGACCTATTCCGACGGACCGAGCCGGCACCCTGGAAAGGATGCAGATTCCCTCCAGCGGACAGTGGTCCCTTGTCGACCCTCCCAAAGATGTTTATTTATTGTTATTTACTCTTTTTGTTTTCTCCCATCGCCATCCGCTGCCGAGGGGAGCCCCGCCGCTCTGCACACTGGCTACCCGGCAGGTCCGTGGACCACAGTGGCGTGTGGTAGGATCACGTGCCCTGCCACAATATAGGAGTTTCTTTAAAATTTCAAGAAACGCGCCCACGTGTCCGTGTGGAAATCGGGGACAACCAGGACGATGGTTCCCTTCGGGGTTTCCCCCCAAGGGTAAGAAGAAAGTACTCCTTTCTCCAGAGTCTTCCTGGATTCATAAGGTAGTCCCTCCCGGGTTACCCCCTATAATTTGAAGTCACACGCACACCCTCGGGTTGAGTGGAATAGCTTTAAAGAGATTCGTGAAACTGTACGAACTGAACGGTTCCTGAGTCCTCAGCGAACCGAAGAAAAAAAGGAAAACCCACTCTTCCAGAATGGAAATGCCAACTACTGCTACTCCGCAACATTTGCCTCCCTCTCTCGATCCTTCTTTGCTCTCCACTGCAGGGGAAGGAGGTTGACCGTCAAAGCCAGAGCCAGAGCTGAGCAACGCGTGCGTCGAAGCCAAGGAGCCACAATCTGCTGCGCCCGAGCACGTGTCACGGACAACGCGTCGTGGAGCTGAGAATGTCTGCGCCAGAGATCGCAAAACGCCTGAACCCGACGAAAGATGGAACCCACTCGGAGGGGTTTGGTGGCAGGTCGACGCTCACGTCTCCATCGTAAGGAAGCAATAAAACCTCTTCCTTGGACCGTTTTCTTCTCTCGGAGCACCTCCTCCTACCTGAAGGGTGAAGCTGGCGCTGGCGACTGCTTCCCTCTTCCAAGGTGAAGTAGGCAAGCAAAGTCGCTTTTCCGGAGCATCTCGAGGAGGAGCGGTACGCAGCAGACGGAACACGAGATGGGCGGAGTCGGAGAGAATCCCGGAAAGAAGAAAGTAGGCAAAGGCACTTTTATTGAACAAGATGGCAGTTTCGGCTTCATCAGTGCCTAAGATTCCTCTTCCTCTTTTTGGTGCATGGTTGCGTTGATCCAGTCGAGATAGTGGGACACATCCGTGTAGACTCCGTACTTGTAAGGCTCGGCGCATCCTTCTCCCCAAGATACAATACCCAACAGGATGTAGGTCTGCGTCGTTGTGGAGTTGGTCATCAAGGGACCGCCGCTATCCCTCTGCAAACAGCAGCATCTTCCGGTTAGGTGGCACGGCTCCCCCCCTCCCTCCCTCCCACGAGGAACCTGGCAAGCGTCTTTGCCTCCTTCGTCGTATCCTGCGCACAAGTTGAAACTGAAGATGCGGCTGTTGCCGTAGCTATTGTAGCAGCGTTGCTCGCTTACTATGGGCACAATGACTTGCTGAAGCACGTCGCTGATCGGTCCATCGGACTTGGTTCGGCCCCAGCCGGTCACAACAGCAGTCAGATTTTCTGGAGATGAGACGAGGCTGAAAAGCTGGTACATACGAGCGCGCGCGCGCGCGCATACATGCACGTACGCAAAACATGAATTCACCTTCAGGTTTATAGTCTGCCGGAGGCAGACAGATGACGTTGACGTAGTTACCGAGCTTCACAGGAGTTTGCAATTTGAGCAAAGCGATGTCATTCTTGGTCGGGCTAAGAAAGGGATTTAGGCAGATTACGTTTGCAAGGAGACAGTGGTCTGCTGCGTAACGAAGAAACAGGCGCTGGGCAAAGGTACAAGTCACAGCACACTGCAGCAGCAGTCAGTAGACAGCTGTTACATTACTGCCAACCTCCCTTGCCCCAGTGCTGTCCTTCCTAAGGGACGCAAAAGACAGCGCCATCCAAGCGAGGTGGGAAGTAACGTGCTGCATAGCAGCAAAGACAAAACTTCTGGGGGCGTGAACAAATCGGGAAGCGTATACCCCGCCTCGCACACGCCGTGGATCTTTCCTCAGGAGAAGACCGATCCTGGAGACAGGCAGCGCAGTTGCGAGGAGGCAGCGATCAGACTTTGTACTGATTGCGGATCTGGCGGAAGTGGAGGGGGGGGGGGAAGCGGATAAACTAAAAAAGAAACGACAAGGAAGGAACGAAAGAGATTCGCTCCCTTTAAAACTCGGGAGTCCTCAACGTGCACCTCTGTTGCTGGTCGCACCCGTAAGCGCACATAGCTCCAAAGCTGTGAAAGAACCTCCAGCTTGAGGCAACCTCCTTACAGTTGCATAGGTCATGTCTTTGGTGGGACTCTGACCGAACGCTCATCTACTGTACCCTCCGCTTGGAATTCCCTCCATCTGCAGCATGCTCTCCACGGGTGTCGTTGCATCCAGCGACATCAGGTCAGACCGACTGGTCTTCAATGCCACTGCAGCATCCGCGACAGAATTAGCAGCTGAGTGTTCCTTTCATCAGTACGGGTGAAGAAAGGAGACACTTGGATCGCCTGCGTAACGTTTTGGGCACCCACGGAAAAGCGCGCGCGTGCGGAGCGAAGCGTCCCGCCGTCCTGCTGGATAGTGCACACAGGACGTTGCTGGGAAACAGCAGGCGCCTCAGCGAGCTCAGCAACGGCGCTTTCGAGCAAGCAAGTCGGGTTGGCCTATTCGATTCCGGGCGCGCAGGCGCACTCGTTCCTGCCATCCTCCTCTCCTTCGCTCTCTCCCATCTCCCCCCCCCTTTCCCTTTCTTTCCACTTCTTCCTGCGGAATGCAAGCGGAGAAGGGGGGTAGGGGGCGAGGGGAGGAGGAGCTTTTGGAGCTCTTCCTCCGTAGCGTCCTGGAAGGAGCGTGGAGCGGCTCTCCTCCGGCTCCCTCTTCCCCCACCCCCATCCCTTCTTCGGTGGAAACCCACGGGGACTTACTATTCTTCGTATTGAGGGTGGACGTAGTAGTCCTCGATGATGCTTTCCTGCTCGGTGCCATCTTCCAAGCGGATGCTGTGCTCTCCAAGGACGGCCTGCAGCGGGACGAAGGGGCGGGGAGAGAGGTGAAGGGGAGAAGGGGGAACGGTAGACGGCAAAAAGGGGCTAGAGCCCACCTTACGGAAGATCGTCCCTTGGAGATCCTGTACGTGCAGTGGGCGGCGGTCACTATCCAGGACTCGTCGATCAGGCTGCCACCGCAGAAGTGGTACTTGTGCCCGAGCTTGGTTCTCATGGACGCCATCCAGGGATACTCTCCTGGAAGAAGGACTCCTTCAACGAGCAGCAGGGAGCTTCATTGGTTTGGAGGGAAGAATGGGGAAGGGAGGAAGGGGGAGGGAGGACTCGTTCAACGAGCCGCGGGGCGCTTCATTGGTTCGAAAGGAGGAATGGGAGAGGAAGGTGGGGAGGGAGTGATGAGGGCACTCGCCGGCTCGGTTAGGCCCACCTTTGTAGGTGCCGTGGCCCCCGACGATCCTGTCAGTGTATCCGCCGTCTTTCCCTGTCCGCCACCCGCATTCCAACTTTTCGGAGAGGGCGCCACTCCCTAGGGAAGGAGCGTATGGCCGCATCTTCGCAAGCCTACCGTTACCTGACAGCATCAGAAGGCTCAGCAGTCCCCACAGCATCTCGACGCGGGTCACCTCTGGAGGAGCAGCGGCACAGGAACGCGGGAGGTCCCTATCGGCAGGGATTATCTCTGGAAGCGGGAAGCAAAGCCGTCAGCTGGAGGCGACGCAAGCGCTCCCCACCCTGCCCACGCATCGGCAACCGGTGGATGCCCACATGGCGACCGGATGGCAGACCCCGACGAGCCGCCCCAACGGGGGGAGAGGGGGGACGCCGCGGCGCTCTGACCCAGAGGCTCAGTGCCGATCGAGGGCGGCGTGGCGCAGGCGGGAAGGGCACGAGTCAAGCCTCTGACCCTGCCGGGAGGCGGGAGAGGAAGGCGGCACGGTGGGAAGGATATCGGGAGGGGAGGAAGCCGTGCGTCTGGGTGCAGCGGGCCGTGCCAGAACACCGGGGATGGATGCTGAGTCCTGTTGCCAGGGGCGACACGGCAAACCACCATATCGAGGGGAAGGGAGGGGGAGGGGGACAACACCACAGCAACCGTCCCCGTCGGAGCGTCAATGTCCTTCTCCATGGCAACCGTCCGGCGTGGCGGCGCAACCGCCCACGCCGAGGTATTGCCGTCTCGAGCCACTCGTTCGGGAGCACCGTGGAGACCACTCGGGGCCATGCGGCGACCCGGCGCGTGCGTTGGGAAAGAGGAAGATCGAATTGAACGGGCGGGGAGGAGGCACACCGAGGTTCCTCCGCGACGCAGTCTCTGCGCAGCCCCCCTGAGACGGCGTGCCGGGTGCAGCAGCAGCGACTCTCCTCATTCTGCGCCTCCCGCCGTGAGCTCCCTCCGGGTAAAGGGAGGAGAAGAAAGGCGGAGGATGGGAGACGCGCGCGCGCGAGACAGGGCGACCGCGTTGCCCGGTCCGTGGTCTCCATCCAACCGAGAGGCTGCGCTCGGCGGATCCTCCTTAAATCGGGGACGCGCGCGCACGCTTATCTGCGGTCGAAATTAGGGATTTAATGAGCAGGGAGCGGTTCGGGAGGAGGGGTGTTCCCGGACGATCCGGGAAAGGAAAAACGCGGCTCCGCCTCCCGTAGTGAAGGGTAGTCGCTATGAGTGGAGCGCGCCATCCGCACCCCCGGGGGAGGACCACGTGGGGGAGAAGGGTCTTGCCCCGGTCCCTGCTCCCGTCGCCCGAAGCTTTCCGGATTCGTGGGAAGGGAGGAAGGAAAGGGGGCAGTGGGCCGCTCGAGGGCGACCCCATTCTCTCCCCTCCCGTGGTCCGGACGCGGCTGCGATACTTCCCGCCCGTCCCGTAGCGCCACTTCCGAGGATGCCTGGCGCGCCTGCGGTCTCGTGCAGCGCCAGCTGGGGTTGCGACATGACCGACGGTGTCCGCCGGCTCCGTGAGCGAAGGGCGCGGGCCCACGTGGCCTGGCTTCCTCCCTCTCCCCTCCTTCTCCCTTGCAACACCGTCGCCCTCAGATAAACGCGGAGGAGGCGGGTGCGGGCGTCCTCGGGAGATAACGGCTCGAGGCCAGGAGGCAGGGAAAGGCAGGTTGGCAGGTTGGCGAAGGAGAGGGGAAGGGAGCAGGAAGAAGTCGGGATGCGTTCCTCTCCCTCCCCACAAGCGGAGGATCGGCAGCTGCGGCGGAAGCTGAACCGTTGCTGCTGCATAGGCGCCGCACATACTGCCCTCCCGCCCTCCCGAGGGAGGGAAGAGAAGCAGGACGAAAGGCGAGTCCCAGGAGGCCTCCGGGAAACAGGAGGAGGTCGGCGGAGTCCCATTCTGCGGAACCATTCCCAGTTTTGTTACTGTAACTGGTACCACTAGAGATCATTAGTAATAGGACCATAGCCCGTGCAGCTTCACTGCTGCTTGTAGCGTTGCTGGGATATGCCCGTCCGGTCATGATCGTCTGCAGGAGACTGTGCTGGACAACTGTTAGCCTTGGCGACGGTAGCGTCGAGGGGAGGCCAGTGGTCCCGGGGGAAGCCGGAGATTCCTCTCAGCCGGAGGGGAGTCCGAGAAGGGAGGGAGGAGCGCCGCTCCAGGGCGCGGGATTCCCCGTATTGGTAAGATCGTCCCGAAGCGGGGAAGGCAGGAGGCTCGTTGTCTGAGAGTACCTCCGGCTGTCCGAGGTGCGCCAAAGAGTCTCATCTGTGCTAGCTGCCCACTCCGCTCCTTCCTTCCCCCCCCCTCCTTCCACTTTTCCCCGTCTCGTTCCTCCTCGTCCTCCCACGGAGAGTGGTGACCCGGAGGGCAACCCGAGGGCTGGCTGCCGCCATATGGGGTGTGCAGCTCGCGCTCGTCCGCCGCGGTGCCAGGGGCTGGTGGCGTCTTGCGCCCGGGTCATCTCTCCTGGACGTCTCCCCCCGCCAGGGGCAGTGAAGGGGAGCGAGGCATGGCATTTCACGAGGTGCTTCCCCTCCCGCGCTCTGCCGCGCTCTCCTGCTGCCGCGGTTACGGCTCTCCCACGGGTTCCGAGTGAGCTGCGCGTGATCCCCGATCGGCCGTATGCACCGAGGTGGCCCCTACCAACATCCTCGAGGGGGCGATCGTCGGCCCTCTTTGAAACAAGGGCCGGTCTCCTGCGCTCCTACCGCTCCCTTGGCGACGCCTGGGCGGGAGGGACGGGAATGCGGAGTCAGGGGGGTGAGGTGAGTGGAGGAAGGGCGAGATAACCTGAGGGGGCAGCGCTCCTCTTCCCTGGAGACCCCGGACCGTAATCTGTGCTGAAGAAGCGCCTCCTCTGCTCGCCAGAAATCTGATCCGCCCCTCCCGCTTCCTGTCTCTCGGTCCCCAGCAAGGTCGAACCCTCGGAGCTCGGACTTATCGGCAGGAGCGCCGTTGCTCAAGAAAAGCGCGCTCCTTCCCGGAGCCTCTGTCACGGGGTCGTTTCGCTGGCGTCAGCGCCGGTGGCCTGGAAGCAGTCAGACGTCTCCCCGGCCGTGAGTCGCCTTGCGGCGAGATCGACCTGCCGCGTGCCCGGGAATCCCCCTCCCTTTTCCCTGCCTCCTCCGATTGTGGACCCTTGCCTGGCGAGGCGTCGTCGTCCCAGGGCGCACCGGCCGACAGACTGGGCGCGCCCCCCGAAGGCGATTCCGCTTGAAGCAGCGACCGGACCATGCGACCCACCTTCTCCTCCTCTCCCACGGCTTGATATGGAACCCAGCGGAGAGGCAAGGATCCGACGACCCGGATGTGGGATGTGTGCGGCGGGCAGGGATCCTCCCCATCCTCCTCCTCCCGTTTGTCCCGAGGTGCACTCCAGTGACCTAGAAGAATGAATCTAGCTGGGCAGTGGACTCCCGTGGAGGAAGAAGAACAACCCCGGAGGCAAACAGGAGAGGTAACCAACCCCCCTTCACCCTCCATTCCCCAGGAAGGGCTGGGAGCTTCCGTCGGTGGAGGAGTGCCGTGAGAGACCCAGAGCAGGCTCGCGACCCCGCGCGCACTTCCTTCCGACGGACCGAGAGCAACTGGACGATCTTAGGGGAGAGAAAGGGAGAGGCTTATTGACTGCACCTCCCTTCCGGGGTTCCTCTCACCAGGGTGGGAATCCGTGCCACCGCTTCTCGCTCCAGGTCTCGCCCGCATGCACCTGCGCAGCATCCGCCGATTGGAGGCGAAATCACAGAGTGATTCCATGCTTTTCCCTCCTTCTCTGAAGCTGAGCCATGCTCTACCTTCCCGGTCATAGGGACACAGGTCCTCGGGTACTTCCCTCTCCTGCGTGCTTTTGGCTTCCCGCGCTCCAAATGACCGCCTCGTGAGGTGATCCTCGTGCTTCATGGAGGAAAGGATCGAGGTCACGGCTACCCCTGTGGGGATAACGACCAACATCTCCACAGCCGTTTCTTAGCCAAGTGCCCCTTCCTTCCTGAGGCCCACCACCCCAACTTCCTTACAGAGGAGATGCAGTTGGGCGTCCCTTAGAGGCGAGGAAGACAGACTCCTTCCGGGTCTGCGAGCGAACATCAGTCGCTTCATACCGCCGGGAGGCTCCGTTCCCAGTATAATGCCATGACGACAGGAGGGTGCCAGCGGAGGGATGCCAGCTCGCCCGGGGAAGATCAACACGGGAGAGAACCTTCCCACGGTCAGACCTCTGGGCCGTAGAGGCGGACCTCGGAGCGCCCTCGGAACTTCATCTGTGTCTCGGACGCCGGCTTTCTCCCGCGGGGAAACGGCAGAGGGTCTCCCGCATGCCGAACCCTGACAGCCGCAGGCTTGATCCGCGCGCCTTTCACGGGGCTATTGGTCCCAAGGGAGCTGTGGGACCTCTAGTAAGACACTGAGAGTGAATGGGAAAGCACCCCATGGCTTTCTAGTTTCAGTCCACTTGCGCTCCGTCTCATCCACTCGGGGCACCAACGCAGGAGGGGCATGCGAGCGGAGGAAGGACTCCGCCATCCCTTTCCATTCTGGACTCGGAAAGGGGGAAGAGTCCCTTCATTTTCTCCCGACCCCGGCCGCTCCCTCCCTCGGAGTCTTTTTAACCCCTTCGTGAATCGGAGTGATCTCTGGTCTCTGTCCACTTGCGCAGTAGATCACCGCAACAGCGTGGATGCGGCTGCTCCGCGGACAACGCGGGAAAACATGCATTTTCAGTCCTTCAGGGCGACCACCTCTTGTGTGGGTGCTCCATAGGAACAAACGAATTTTCGGTAACCGAAGGCACCCATGCCGCTCTCTTTATTCTCCCAAATTCCTGAAACTCCTTCTTGAAGTGAAGACCCACTTTCAGGACCCCACTTCGCGGGAAGGAAATCCTCTTCGAGGCCTTCCAACTGGCCCGTCTATCAGGACTGATTACTTCGGTCCAGGTCTGACTCTCCTTGTCTACCTCCCTAGTCTACTTTTTCTAACCCCTCCTGCAGATCCATCCATCCAGATGTGCATCCCAAAACCATCTTTCAAGTCTCCCCTAACCTGTGCACCTTTTCTGTCCTTCGGATTCACCTTTTCGTAGGAGGGAAAAAGTCCCACCACCGCCGTCTCGAAGAACGTCGGTCGCATCTGGAAGGTGCTTCATCCTGGTTGTCACCGCCACCACGCGGATGGATTCCTTTTTCGTGTTCTTTTTTGGAAAACCAACGGATGGTGCTCGTCGTGGGCCAGGAGGCAGCAAGTCTGCGAAGGCGTCTCGAAAGGGTGACTCCGGGGACTGTCAGGGGAGTCGGTGCAAGGGTCCGTTTCCGACGTCTTCATCGCCGCGAATGGGAGTCTCTCTTGGGGAGTCAAAAGATTCTGTTTGCTGCTGTGTCTTCTTTCGGAGCTGCAGATCTTAGGAAGGGACTTCGGACGTTAGTTTTCTTTACCCCCACCGAAAGGTCAGACGCTTTGTCAGGAAGGGGTAGGGCCAAGTGAACCCTCTCTCGCCTTACGACCCGCTCCCCGCTCCGGTTGCAACAGCCCATAGGATGGAGCAGGGATGACAACAGCAGCAACGAGAGGTTTAGAAACTGTCAGCTCGCACTTGTGTCGGGAGCGGAGCGACGCGCGTGTGTGCCCGCAGAAAAACCACTTCAGGCACGTGTGGCCCCTTCAGGTGTCCTGTGGCGGCGGGTCGATCCATCTGGGCTGTAACTGGTCCGCCCGAAGAGAGCTGTGTTCACTGCTGGCGCAACCGCAGTCTCGACTGAGATAAGTGGCTCCGACGGGTCATGGGTGCTTTCGGCGAGGCGAAAGGCTGCCCTCTAGGAGCTCCTCACGTGGGAGGACCGACGTCACTCGCCGCGTGCGTAGGCCTCAGCGGGTCACGAAGGTCCTCCTCCCCCTTGCCTTGCACCCAGAAAGGCATGAAATGTCCGGCTGCTCTTTTGGTGCGCGTTGCCATTCTTGGCGGCGTGACCGATTTGCCAAAGACCGATGCAGATCTTCACGAGTTGACATGCTGCCTCCCGGGCAGCTCGGATGTGCCCTCTGCCTCAGTGGAGGCCTGACATCAGACGGACTAGAAATGCTCTCCATGCACTCTAGCAAGCTCCTCGCTTGCTAGAGTGCGTGGACCTGAGCAGCCTCACCCAAGGAGCAACGGAAGGATCTCAGACTCGAAGCTTTGGAGACGGCATTGGCATCCCGGTGAATGCTGTGATAAGAGAGCGAGAGCAGAAGGGGAGGATCAGAATCCCCGCACAGAGGGAAAGTGTACGCTCCTCATTCAGAGCATCTCCTGCTGAGTCGCAGAACGGAAGGCCGCCTGGCTCTTCCTACGAAAAGTGGGTGGATGGGAAGAGATCCTTCATTCCCAGTGAAGATGAAGATGGACGATGGACGAGGACGGAAGACCACTCTTCCTAAAAAAAAGGCGCTCTCCCTGAAGGCCGACGCACCGCTGGATTTCTCTTTGTGGCGGAAAGGTCATCATTCTCGGCAGGGAGCTGGTGACACTGCCGCAAGCGAGAGAACCCGTATCCAAGGTCTTTTCGAACAGGGAAACTTGTGTTCTAGGAGAAGCGCCACTGGATCCGCGTCCCTCCTTATTTTCTCCTTATGCCCTGCAAGTTGGCTGGTGAAGCGGTAGAAGACATCTGCCCAACGAGGAGGGCAGGGGGGGAAAGTGGGCCGGGATTCCCACCTGACTGGCTAGTGCTTCCCCGCTTGAAGTTCGAAGAAGGGACAGCTTAAAATCGAGACTAGAAAACCGCGTCCCAGTCGACCTGGTCATGTCTTCGGGAAACTTTTAAGCAGCAGGAAGAGGGAAGAGAAGGGATGCAGGAGGAGGGAACACACTAGTGCTCCACGGAAGCTCTGCCTCACGCGGTCCACCAATGCTGCGAGCGGTGAGCCCCGGTCAGAGGGGACCTCTCAGCCGTGGAAAAGTGCAAGTTGCGTGACCTTTCGTGGGAAGGACAGAGGTCAAACATACCCAGGAGTGCGAGAAAGAGAAGACAGATCTTCCCGAAGCAGTGCAGCAGTAGCAGCAGCCTGCAGCTCGGAGACTCATCTCTCAATCTTCTCGCCTCTCCCGGGAGCCAGCGAAACCAACAGCTTAGACTTGCCATCCCTGTCTGTGCCCGCAAGAATAAGGAGAGAACACAGGGGTAACCGGAAGCTGACAGCGGTGCGTGCGCACACGGCAGAGTCCGCTCAGCCTAGAAGGCGATCCACGAGTTTCCTCGCTCTTCCAGCTGAGGAGACCGTGTGGTTACGGTCTCCGCGTAAGGTACCGAACTTCGCGGATTCGAATACTCAGCAAGAATTAACGCCGAGAGATGGGGGTGCGACATGGGTTCGAGTTCCTCCCACAAGATGACGCCGGTTGGCCTACATTCATCCGGGTGCGGCACTGGTAGTGGTTAAAACCGGATGTCCCCGATGAGTGTCCCGGATTGGGAGTCGATCTCTGGATCCTTCCAGAAAACAGAATCAAGGAGTTTCCCTCCTGTTGTGCAAAGGAGCAGACCTCCCCTTCGTGGGGGACATTCTGTGTCGTATCATGGAGTGTTACCCCTCCCTCTCCAGAGTGCAGAGAAGCGTACCGCTCCCTTCGGGGAGCGCCCTTCTGGATTTCGGGAGCCTGATTTGTGTAATCCGGGTAACCGGGTCCCTGCCGTCTCCAGGAGTAGGCGTTTCCCGTGGCTGCGCACCAGAACATCTGTCCACCTGCCCGTCTGCATGCAAGAACGTCTCGGAGGGGCTTGCGAGAGGGAAAGGTCGCCCTACTTTCCTTTGGGGTCGCTCGAAGGAGGGAGGTCAAGCAGACCTCTCCCCCTTCTCTCCCCTAGAAGCAGTTTTTCTGCCACGACCGCCAGCTCAGTTTCCTCTTCCTGGTCCGTTTTCTTTTTTTCTTTTTTATTCTGAACTTTCGGAGGAAACGGGATCGATTTTTTCTCTGAGGCATTCTTGGGGACAGGTCATCACGGACCACGGGCCTCGTTCAACCGGAGGGATCGCATTTTTTTTCCCCCGACGACCGACGGCGGCGGAAACTCTCGGTCGGTGTGGGAAGTGGCAGCAGCAGCAGCAGCAGCAGCAGCAGACTTCGGTGTCTCTCCGAACTCTCAGGGCACCCGGCTCGTCGTGACGGGCGTTTCCAGGGCACAGTCCCAGCTCCGGAGAGCATACGAGAACTTCTTCCCGTCCTTGTTCCAGGGTTGTATGGAGCGCGTCAAGTGGTGGTGGTCGCTTTTCAGAAATTTCTCGGCTGTTGCTCGACTAGGAAAGGGGGCGTGCGCGGTGCAATCCGCCATCACTGCCCGGTCATCCGTTCGCCGCACCAGAAGAGACCGGACCTTCCGCCGAAACCGGGTTCTGCTGCCAGGAGACTTTTTTCACGATGAAGTTCCGGAACTTCGACACCCTCGTGCAGACGCCAGGGAGGAAAGGATCCGCGCACCCGATGCCCCAACTTATAATGCCCGCCAAAAACCACCGTCCGTCCCTTCCTCGAACCTGCATAGGTCCTCCCGAGTCTCCCTACGGAACGCAAAGTGAGGGGGAGAAGCATGCCGCGCCCACGTGCTTCCTACCTGGCACGCATCTTGGCCACCATTTTCGTATCCAGCACAGATAAATATGTCCGGGAGAACTTCAATGCGACCGGATCTTAGGAACATCTCCTCGCAGCGCTTGTTGCTTATGATTGGGACTTGGGTCTAAAGGACACTTCGTTACACAAGTCAGGCTTGCCAAATTCAGTACGCGCGTGCGCGCGCGCTCAAAAAATAAAAAAACTTCTTCAAGCAAGCGCAGGATGTCTATTGTTGCCTATCCCATGGTTGCGATACGAAAATAGACGAATGCGGGTGACGGGGTTTCTTAGGAGACCGCGGCCAAGCGCGCGTTACCAAGTGAAGTTCAGTTTCGCGAGAGACTTGCATCACGGGGTGGGTGGGTGAAGAACTGAACGGCGCCCCGTTCTGCGTTCGGTTGCATCAGGCGACGCAACTGTGTGGTTGCGGTGCTGCGGCATAGAAGAAGCGGTGAGCCCACCTCTTATTATGCCATTGATGGAAAACGCTCATTCAAGAGTAACCGCACGGCGTCCCCTCCCGCCCCCCATCCTTTCAGCGGATCGCCTGCGTAGGAAGATGCAGGAAAAACTGCATCGCTGTATCGCTACAGGGGTACCCCTGCATCGCTGCAGGGGTACCCCTGTAGCTCGGATCCCTGCTCAGGGTTTCCAGCAAGAGACCGATGCTGAATCGGGCGCCCCTGGTGAGGGACGCATCGCGACCGCTCGACGAGGTTACCGGACTGCCTGTCATAACCGATCGGCCTTCTGGATCGACCGCTCGGCGAAATGAGTGCCCCCGACGGCGCAGGCAGACGGGCGGCAGCACCGGAACAACGGGAGCCGCGAGGCGCTCCTTCCGGTGTGAGGAGCACGGGGCTGCTCCGCCGGAGCAACAATCAGTGCAAGAATGAAAGCATCACACGCCCCAGTTACCAGGCAGCAGTGCGCTGCCGATGCGAGAAGGCCTCCGAGGGACGCTGGCGAGAAATGGAACGCGAGCTCGCCCCGAGCTCGAAAAGAGTGCCAGCGGTTTCCCTGACCCGGTGCGTGCATCGCACATTCCCGTGATCGAATTAGTTCGCTGCATCCGAGTGATTTCATGGCAGCGCGTCGAATAATCTTCCTGGTCTTGCCGTTACCGCCTTCCGCCCGTGACCGGAGGTGTGGAGCCGTGCCATCTCCCCCTTTTGCGGAGGCTGCGCATGGGGGGCGCAAGAGAAAGCCCTGGCGCATGCCAACGGCCCTGATGCTCTGTTTCCTCGCAGGCGCACCACAGTTCCGCCGCTCACGGAGTCGTTCGCGCGAGCATGTGGTGGTGGTTCCCCACCCGTCTTCTCAATGGACGCGCTTCGTTCTCCCGCCCACCCCCCTTCCCCTACGCTCGCGCACCCTCGGTTCTTGAAGCAACGTGTCTGATCCAACCCCCTCCCCTCCGGTTTTTCCAAAGGGCCGTGAAGAGCAGTGGATCCGGACAGAGAAAAAGAGGGAGGGAACTGCGTCTGTTTCAGCCACCCTCTCGCCTTCAAAAGGCGGTCTGGAGGGCCGTGCGCGCATGCGTGTGGCGTCCAGAAGGTGCGGCGCACACGCTGAAGGAGTCGCAGGCGAACTCCAAGGGACGCCTTCGCGTTGGTGCGAAAGACCGCTCGGCGCCTCTTTTCCAGCCGTGCCTGCAGCAGCCTCAGGCAGTAGAGAACACGAAACTTCCGCTCTTTACAAAGAGGTCTTGGGACGGCGAAGGAACTGGGATGCCGATTTCCTTTTGCGTGAACGATGACGAATCACAGGCGGCCGAGCGCTACCGACAGAAAGGAACCCCCAGGCTGCGAGTGGAGGTCGCTCGGCTTTCTTTCTGAAAACGCTGGAAACTCCAGCTTGATTTCGAGACCCGTTCATGCTTCTGAAGACCTCGACTAGAGGGTGCTACCACTCGAACCTGTGGAAATCTCGTTTATCCACACAGGGATGCGAGAGGTCCCTTGCTTGCAGCTTCCAGGGATGCTGTCGTCGCAGATGCGCCCTTGTCAGCTCCTCCCCCTTCTCGAACGGACGGCGTTCCTGTCCCGAACGCTATGTCCTAAATCGCGAGACAGCCTCCCACTCGCGGATTTGGGGACACGCGCAGGTATCCTGAGGAGTCCCCGCGGGTGAGTGGGAGGCAGCTGGATGAAAAGAGGTCCAGCTGCGTGGGCCATTGCCCACAGAGGAAGCAGCCTCTCTTGCACCCGCAAACAACGGGGTCCGCCGGACCGCGACGTCTGTCTCGACCCCCGCGAACGCAGCAGCATCTCGCGCAGCATCTCCGAAACGCTCTTGGTACACCCACGAGTCCTTCCGCCGGTCGACGCTACGAGCGTCCGAGCGCCCTCTACGCCACGGAACCGGCGAGCTCTGACGTTCACAGACTGCAGGGACGAGGCTATGGGGAGGGACCGTGATTCCCCTCCTTCGCCCTTCTGAGGGTCCCTCGCCGCAACCAGGTAGAGAGATGTCTGCCATTCCGTGAGCTAAAGGTGCACTGTTGTCACGCCGCAGGTGCTGTCTGGTGCATGTTATATTGAGCGTATCTCTTTCCATCACCAAGTAGATGGGATTTTCCTTCCTCTTGCTGTTTCTGCTGCTGCTCTTTTTTTCCTTTTTCAGGCACTTCCCAGTTTCCGAGACAGAGAGAGAGAGAGAGAGAGAAGGGAGGGGGAGGAGAGGATGCAGTTATAACTCCTCGGTCTCGTTGGAAACTCCCTGGTCACCAAGACGAGCGGCTGACCGTACCGCTAGCAGCATCGCGACCCCATGGAAATCGCGATTTTCTAAGGTCCGGTCGCTGGGCAGGAATGACTTCGGGGGACTCACGGTGAACCCGCGGGGAAGGCGTTTGGATGATCAGCGGTCCAAGATTTCTCTCCCCCTTTCCCGCGTAGCGCCGGAGGGCTAGGGAAGGGGCGAGGCATTCTCGTCTCCGCGCTCTGACGCATCTCCCGGCTGTCTGCCCACGAGCCACTCCTGCTCCCTCGTCCTCCTCCTTCCCTCGATGTCGGCTGTAGGACAAAGTGCGGAGCCAGAGTGAAGAGTTCGACAGTCCCGCGCCCGGAGGGGACTCCTCTTTCTTAGTCCGGTGCAGTTGGGGGCGACACTCCTCCCTCCCCCTTCGAGATTACCCAACGGCCATGCAGCCGCCATAAGCTTTGCCCCATCTGGCGGTGGATGCGGTCGCTAACTCACCCCCCGCGCATGCTCTCTGAGCGCAGACGAGGGTTGCCGGGGAGTCTTCCCGCATTCCAATGAGCGCAACAGTCCATCCCTACTCATCCTGGAATCAAGGGCCGGAGAGGGGGAGTTCCCTTCCTTGTGCGCGCGTGCGCTGCCGCCTGATGGATGCGAATGCCGGCTCTTGCACGATCGCCGCAGTGCGTGTGCGCGTACGCAGCCCAGGACGGCCACGCGCGTCCACACGGCGGTGCGCGGGAGCGCCGCGGATGTGTGGGAGGGGAGGGGAGGGGGGCACAGAGCGATGAGCTCGCTGCGTTCGTGTGCCGCACGCGGCGACCCGATCCTGACGACTGCGGGCGGACGTCCGCGGAACGAGGCCGAGGTCGTCCGACCGCAGCGCCACTCGAGAATCGCGTCCGCCTTGGGGGGGGGGGGGGAAGGGGGGGGGGAGGCTTTTTGCGTACCCTCCGTGGCCCGAATTTGTCCGCCGGGCATGCGCGGAGAGTTCACACGCGCCGGCCCAGCGCTCTGCGATTGCTTGTGCTTCCCGTCCTCGTGCGCGCGCGCGTGCACTCACGCACGCACACACACGCGCACGCGAGCTCATATGCGCGCGCCGCGCGACTCCAAGGAGGCGGAAGTGGACCACCCTGCCCACCCTTGAGTTCCGGGCACCACCGGTCCTACAGCCTCCGTGAGTAACGGCCGCCGTCATCATTCGCCAACGGGACAAAGAAGAACGGTCCGCGTGCGCCTTGCAGCAGAGCCGTAAAAACCTCCAGGGACGTCGGAGACGAGACTTTTATGGAGATTTCCCGTAGAAGGCAAATTTACGGTCCAGATTTACGGATCTCGGATGAAACGCAAGGCTTTTTTTTTTTTGGGTGCGCGTGAGTGCGTGAGTTGCGTACGTGGATTTTTTTTCTTCTCCTCCCCTCCTCCTCCCCTTCGCAGACACACCAAGGAATGGACAGTTTTCACGCGCCAAGAGAGTTCTCCTCTTTCTCGAATTCTTGGAACCGCGGGAAGTTCCTGCAAATCTCTCAAGCGCGCTTGGAGGCAGAAGGAACGGGAAGATTGGAGAAGGGGGACGGGGGACACAAGGAGACCGAACGACTAACCACGCGTCGCGAGAAACGGCGCTCACACGTGCATCCAAGGAAGGCGGAGATGAGCCACGGCAATACCGCCACGGAGAGAGCAGCAGTCTCCTAGCAACGCCCCTCGTCCCGGCTCGAAACACGAATCTCTCCTCCGGGTGGTCGCCCGTCTGCCTCTCGTGACTTCTGTCCTGCTGTACGGTCGCCACCGCTGGCGATCGGGTAAGAAGGGGACTTGGCCTTCCCGGGAGGGGCGAGCCTCGCGGCGCTCAGCAGGGCGCGAGGTGCGCTCGTCCGCGAGAGCAGTGGCTCCAGAAAGCCTCGTTTTCCTTCACGCGGGGGGAGAGAGGGAGGGGATGCTGCTGGTGGTGGTCGTGAGGAGAAGGGACAAAACGCTAATGGATCCTGACATCCGGCGCGGGACGGCTCCCTGAAGGGTGACCCTGGACGTCCGTCTGGCTGGAGCTGGAGGTTTCCGGCGTTGGAGTGGCGCCCGGTGAAGAGATCCGCCACCCCGGAGGTGTTGCGTGCGCGGGAGGGAGAGAACAAGGAAAGGACGGGGAGGAGGGGGAGATAGGGGCTCGCGCTCGACCAAGGACTCTCTCTGACCTCCTGCAGGATGGAGGGCAGCGCTCCCCTGGAGCTCAGCCGCCCCCAGCCGGTGATGGTGGCCTTCTCGCCCACAAGCAGGTCGTCGCTCCCGGGCAGACAAATGGGGTAGATGTTGGGGAGGAAGCCCACGCTCTCCTCCATCCTCAGGAGCGCCAGGTCGTTCTCGTAGGAGGTCTCGTTGAAGCTTGGGTGGACGACCTTGTAGGACACGGACTTCTCCGTGTGGGGGTAGGGCTCGAGGCCATTGGAGAAGTCGTACTCCCCCAGCCGTACACGGATCTGCTGCTTCACCAGGCTGGAACCCAGGAGAGAGGGAGAAGTGGGACCGGCTCGCCCTACTGGCTGCTGCTTCACCCCCCACCCGAGCCCTTACCCCGGGAACGGAAGCAGGGCGCCTCCCCTCCCATCCATCCTCTCCTCTTCTCGCGGAGCGGTGGCGGGGCGAGCGCGGGTGGGGCACTCATCGTCTCCCGGAGAGCTCCCCACTTACCCATCTCCACCCCCACGGACCAAGCCCGCGCGCATGCACGAACGTCCTCCTCGCCCCTGGTAGAGGCGGCGGCGACGACGAGAAGAAGACAGTCGTCGGTCCCGGCGGCCTCCCCACGGACTGCCCCCTGCTGCTGCTGCTGCTGGCGCACGGTGCCGCGGCGCTGAGGAAGAGGGGGAGATCTCCCGGAGCGACCAAAGACGGAGGGATCCACTCCAAAGCTGCGCCGCCACCACCATCCAGTCCTCCCTCTCACTCCCGGAGGCAATCCGTGCACCACCGATAGCGACGGGACCACCTATCCCTCTTGCGCGGATCCGGCAGCCTCCGAGGGACGACCTTCCCGTTCCCTCTCGGTCTCGCGCTCACCCCCCCTCCTCCCCTCTTTCCCAGCCCCGCAGCCACGGAGCTGGCTCCTGGGATGTGGGGGTGAGGTGGGACGGGGTGGGAGGGCGCCAGCCACGTGGAGGGGGGCCGAGAGAAGAGAGAGAACTTTCCAACTCTCCCTTCTCCCATCCTCCCAAGTCTCTCCGCCTTTGTTTGTGGGGAGGGGGAGAGGCGGGACATCCCTTCCGGCATCCCCCTTCCCCGTTGGGTGCGGCCAGTCAGGAAGACCAGCCTGGGGCGCGTGTGCACTCGTTCCAGGACTGCGGAGGGAAAGAAATACCTTCGCGATACCCAGCACCCCAATCCCTCCCCTTCGCAGCCAGGGGTGATCCCCAGCTGCTGGTGGACGAAGAGCTACGGATTCGGAGCGGATCATTGGAGCCTCTCTCGAGGGGGAGGAGAAAGGGCGCCCGCAGGGGTTCCTCTTGCTCCTCGCCCCCTTTCCCTCCACGACCTGAGCCCGAACGGGAGCGCGCCTATGCAGCCCCATTCCGCCCGCCGAACGCGGGGCCCATACGCGTCCACGAGGAGACCTGTGGAGCACGGGGGGGACGGAGGAGGGAAATGCAGGGAACGCAACCCCTCGTTCCCGTTCGGGCAGCGGGAGAACTAGCGATGGGAGGTGAGGCAAGACGGCGACACCTACCGGGACCCCACGCAGAGGAGGGGACGCCGTGTGGGCGCGAAGAGGAGAGAAGGAACGCCGCGAAGGTTCGGACCGTAGCTGCCAGATGGCGCTTCAGGAACTCCCCTTGCGGTACCTTCACCCTCACCACCTTCACTGAGACTCGAAGAGCACGTAGGGGGACGGGGGAGGTGGAGGGAGATTTCTCCTTCCTCCCTTTCCTTCCCGGCAATGGTGCGGCTCCCATAGTGGTCCCGAACCGGAGCCGAGAAGCAAAGGTAGAGGTGGGGAGGGTTCCTCGGGGGAGACGGAGCGGCGGACCGCGCAGCCGCCAGGCCAAGGACGGGAGGCGTGGGGAAACTCTGCCACTTGGTTGCCGCGGGAAACCGACCCTGTGGAAGAAAGAAATCCCCTGGATAGCGAACCGAGCCGGGAGTGGGAGCACACGACAGGGGCAGGTCGGCCCTCGGATTGGCGCGAGGAAGGAGCTCTGGCCCCGCCCGATTCTGCGGCTGCTCCTCGCTGCCGGTCAGAGGCCGCGGCGGCGCAGGTCACTCTCCTGGGGCCGGTCGGAGGGGGACGCGGAGGGAGCAGCCGCCCCGCACGTCCGCCAGGAGCAAGACATGGCAGGTGGCAGCAGAACGCGGCACTAGACCCTCCCCCCTCTCCAGGGGACGGCGACACTCTTGGGATGCAGGCAGCTCATCCCAGAGGAAGGAAGCGGGGCGGCACACCTTCCCACAGTCTCTTCGGCGACGCCAGCGGAGGCGCAGCGATTCCGAAGGCGCCTCGGGGATTCCGCGCCCTGACTTCCGATGTGCGCCTCTGAGGCGTGCTCCGGGCCAGGCTCTCCCTCGCGTCTCCCACTGCCTCCGCCTGCCAGCCCCCCTGGCCTCCCTTCCGGCGGACGGAAGAAGTGCAGGGCGGGCGCAATTCCCTCGGGAGGCGGATCGGCGCAGAGGTCGTCAAAAGGTCACGGGAAGGGCGGTGGCGGGCGGGAGAGGAGAGCTTCCTGGAGGAGGCATGGAGAGAGAGGGGGAGGGCGGGAGAGGAGGGAGAGGGGTCAATCCCACCTACTTGATGACGCAGTGCGCCGCCGTCGCCACCCATATCTCGTTGATGAGCGCCCCTCCGCAGCGGTGCGTCGTCGAGAAGCCGAAGAAGGTCGTCTGCCGCACGGAAGCCTGGAGAGGAAGAGGAGATGGGGTCCTGGGGAGGGGGTGATTCGAGGGAGGGGGGGGAGGGAAGGGGGGAGTCTCTTCTCACCTGCCAGGGCCACGCGCCGAAGTAGGAGCTCTTGCCGCCGACTATCCTGGACTGGGGCCTCGGGAACAAGGGCGGTACTCCGCAGGCTGTGGGGAGAGAGAGAGAGAAAAAAAAAAACAGCAAGTGAGGCACGGGGAAGGGGGAGGGGAGGGGGGAGGACGTAGGGGCGCCACCTTCTCTCCTGGAGGAGGCGTTCTTCCGCTCGGACTCCTCAGAATCGACGTCCTCCACGGTGGTCAGAATCCACGGCTGCGGGGTGGATGAAAAGGCGTGGCTTGCCGTCATCGTCGTCGTTCCGGAGCCGCCGTAGTCACCGGCGGTGGCCGAGGGCGGTGCGACGGAAGAGGTGGTGGCGGCGGCGGCCACCATTGTCGTTGTCGCCGCCGCCGTCGTCGCCGTTGTCGTCGTTCCCTTAGCGGTGGCCTCGAGGTGGGCGCTGAAGGGGCGGTACGGGCGCATCGGCTTGGGTCTAGGCTTGTGAGTTGGCTTGGGGGCGGCGTGCGAGGTCGGCCGCGCGAAGGGGTTTTGCAGGACTGTCAGTCCCGATGGATGGTCGTTCCCGAGGGGCGGCGCGTCCCCTGAGACGACTTCGTCCTTCTCGGGGAAGGACGCGGGAGGTCGAACCGCCGCGACGGGCCGCCGAGGGGGCACCTGCACGATCACGTGCTGCACGCTGCCGCCGCCGCCGCCGCTGCCGCCGCCCGCAGGGCGCACGTGCAGCGGCCTGGCGGTGACGATGGTCGCCAGGGCGTTGAGCATCGTGAAGTTGAGTCTCGGGTCCGCTGCCGCCTGGTGCTGGTGGTAGCCAGGCGCCTGCTCCAGCGCAGCAGCAGTCTCGGTGCCCTTCGGGGCGCCGGCGTCGCGCCCGCAGCAGCTCCCGAACATGAACCCTTCCGAGCACATGCCCAGGTGGCGCCCGTCCGCCTTGATGCACTCCCAGACGAACACACAGATGCCGCGCTCAGCACCTACCTGGCACGGCTTGGCGGAAATCTTGTTCTTCGATCCTACGGGAGGAGACCGAGGCGCTGTTAGTGGAGGAAGGAGGGAACAGGGACGTGGGGAGAGCTCTTCTCGCCCCTTCCCTCCTCTCTCCCCCCTTGGAAACAAAGGAGCAGGAGCCTTCCGGGCAGGGAAGAGGCGCGCCCGCCTCCTCGCCTCCAGAAGGGCAGCAGTGGTCTCCCCCAGGTCTCATGGGACTGAGAACCCCGGGCACGGCAAAGAGGCGCGCGGGTTAGGGATGGAAGCGGGGGCCAGCGAACTCTCCGGGGACTCGCGCACGTAGAGACGGAGCAGCGACAACGAGTTCCGGAGCGCCGCCGGCTGCACGGATACCTCGGTCAGCGCGCTGCTGACCCGTTCGCCTCTCTCGCGGCAGGTCGTTGCCGTGACCTTTGCGAGCGCGAGAACCCCAGCCACAAAGGTCACGGGAGGCAGCCCATCAACTTCCGGAGATCCGTTCATGTCCCTGGCAACGCTCGCAGGAGCTTCGACCTCAACAAGCCTTGGCTGCCCTCCTCGGCATTGCTCACAGCATTTTTTTGTTTGCTTGTTTTCCTCTCTCCTCTTCTTCCCGAAACGGGAAGAGGAGAGAGGGAAAGGAGGGGAAGGGGGAGACGGAGCAAGGGTCCAAGGTGGGGAAAGAAGAAGACGAGGAAGGGGAGAGAAGGAAGGCAGAATGGCTGGAGGGACGTAGAGCTCGTGGATTCGGGGATGTGCATCTGAGGGAGCCGCAAGGAGGAAGGGAGGAGGAGGAAGAGAAGAGAAGAGAAGAGGAGGAGAAAAGGACCACGGATCTGCGTGCGGTCGCTTCCTCAGCGCTCTCCGGGAACCCCGCCACCTCCCCTCCCTTTCCCCGCTGCCGCTGCCACGCTGCTCAGGACCCTTTGGAGTGGGGGACCCCGAGAGAATCGAGTGCTGCTGCGAGGAGGTGTTGCCGCTTTCGTCATCGTGCCGATGCGCGGCGGCGAATCCGCGCTGGAGATCTCAAGGCTCAGCGTCCTTCTCTTTACGTTTTCTCTGAGGGGAACGCTCCCGAAAGAACGGGCAAGCGAGTGAAGAGAGTAGAGGGGGTAAGGGAGAGGCGTGCGTTCTGCATGACCGCAAGAGGAATCGGAAGGGGAGCTTGCAAGGGACGCATCCAGCCACCGCCAGCCGCACTGCCAGCAAACGAACGGGACTGACCGCATCCTTGGTGAGGTGCTCGCGATGGAAGAGGATGAAACGCTCGGCGGCCACAGAGAGCCCACTGGACGATAAGAAAGGAGGGCGTCGTCGTGTCGAGAAGACGTCAGGCGACGGGATCCTGCCGCCGCGCCTATCTGCCTCCCGGAGGAGAGCGGAGCCAGAGCGCAGCGACGATGATACTCGCTTGTTGCCTGGACGGTGGTAGTGGCCAACAACCTCTCCCTTGGGAGGGGAGGAAAATGGAAGGACCCCCTCGAAGCTGCTCCTCATTCGAGAAGGAACGGCGCTTGCCTTTTCGTCGGTTCAGCATTCCTTTCAAGGCTACCGTCGTCACGACAACCAATCCTTCTTTGTTTGCTTTGTTTCCCTTTACCCCTGCACAGAAGACGCGCGCCCAAGGGAGGGAAGGACGAGAGAAAACGCCGGATTTTTCTTTTTTCCTCCCCATCTCGGCGAGCCGCCGGTTCACGGACCAGCATTAAATTATCGGTCAAGATTCCGAGAAAGGGTCACGGGGCAGAGGAAGGTCCGCCTGCTCTTGGAACGCGGAGTGCGCGGGAGTTCCCTGGGAGGGGAACGGCGGTGGCCCTCGAGGAGGATATGGACCTGAGGTTAAGGGGAGGGGAAGTAGGGGAAGAGGGGGGGATGGTGAGAAAGGAAGGGGAAGGAAGAAAGTCTCAACCATCAAACTGGCGGAGGAGCTGCGCCTCTCCAGCGAACGCTGCGGGCGCGTGCACGCGCATCCGCAATACCCACCTGCACTTCGCGCCGCGCTAAAAATAAACGAAATCGCCGCGCCGTTCGTCGTCATGGCTGCGAGCCCAAAAGCGTGTGGGCTAGCCGGGTGTCGGTGGCGACGACGCGGAGGCATGATGGCTCAGGCAAGAAGGACGGGAGGAAAGGTTGGGAAGATGGACGGGAAAGAGGAGGGAGGGCAAGGTGTGCGCGTTCCCTGAGGGACGATACCGCGTGTGCGCACAGCAAACCTGCTCCATGCAGCATCCCTCCCCCCCCCCGCTCACCCCCGCCGCCCTGCGAGCGCGGAAGAACCCGCGGAAAACAACCCTCGTCACGCGCCTCCGACGCAACGCCACAGAGGGCGGGGGGCGCGCGCGCGCACGCCAGACGCGTCCGGCGGCAGTGGATGGAGGACGCACCGAGTGCCTCGCGGACAAAGCGTCGCCGTTTCGGAGACGGAGACGGGAAGCGGCCTTCGCCAGAGGCGGGTTGCGGAGGGTCGGAAGCCTTTCCTCCTCCTCCTCCTCTTCGTCTCTCCTCATTTTCGCTTCCCCCTCTCCTTCCGCTGTTCCTCCACTCTTCTTTTGTTGTTCCCCCACGATTAGCGCCATGCTCCTTACCCCAATTTCCGCTTCGGCCGAGGAGCACGCACGACCTCCTACGACGAGAAGGAAGGAGATCAACCCTTCATCTATCCCCCTTCCTGGAGCTTTTCGGCGCCGGTTTCTACTCAGCATCGTTGTCAGGACTCAGCCGTCCCGGCGGTCAGATGCACCACCACTCCAGAGGTCCGCCGCTGGAAGGGTGGCAGGAGGTCCCACTTCTCCAGAATCCCACGCGCCCGAATGGAGCTCAGCGGCTACCCGAGACCAAAAGAGGACTCGACGCGCCTCCGGCCAATGGCAAAACTCCTCCGTCCCTCGCCCTTCGCCTTCGTTCGTTCCCCTCTTCCCTTCCACTCTCCCTCCTCCCCTTCGTCGCGGCGGGAGGTTTGCAGCAACGGAGGAGCACCCCAAGAGCACCACCCCGCCGCCGCCGCCGCCGCCGCCGCTTTTTCCCATCGGCTCTCCTCCTCCCTCTCATCTCCCTCATCCCCCTGGAAACGGGCGTGGGTGCGTGTTAAAGGGCATGCATGCGGAAGGACGCGGGAGAGTGAGGCGCTCGCGAGGGTGGCGCTGCTCCTTACCGTAGTTCTTCGGCAGCCTGGAAGATGGCGGCGATATGCGGACGGACGCAGCTGCGCAGAGAAGCAGCGCCTGCAGGACCAGCGTGACGAGCTTTCCCTTGTGAGAGCAGGAGGCGGAGGCCTTCATCTCAGGGTCTGGAAAGCAACGCCGGGGAGTCAGGAATGGCGGTGGTCTCAGGGGGGAGGGGGAGGAAAGCGCGCGGGACGGAGAAATCTGCCTCGAGGTCGCCTCGTCGCCGATCCTTTTCCTCCTCCTCCTCCTCCTCCCCCGAGGAGTCCCCTCTCCCTCGGGGATTCGGAGCATAAGGGCGCGAAGGCGCCAGGCAAAAAAGGAGGCGGGGCGGAAACGCTCCTTCGGATCGCGTGCCTTCCCACCTCCCTAGGGGTGAGCGAACGGATTGAGGGACGCACGCCGAAGGCACTCGTGGCCGAGACTCCTGTGTTGAAGCGATCGCCGCTCTCACTTCCCCGGAGGGAACTACCTTCTCTTTTCGGCGGGTGCAGAAGGAGTGCCCGCGGCGGCGTTCCCTGTCCAGTGCCCATCACTCGCTGCTGCCCGCTGCTTCTCTCACTCTGGACGACCTGGTCCGGCACACCAGAGGGAAGAGGAGGAGAAAGGCATGGAAAAGCGCCACCTCCCTCTTCCTCCACCTCACCCGACCCCAGTCCAACTGGCATGAATTCGCCGCAGCGGTGCCCAGCGGGCCTTGTTCCCCCCTCACCCCCCGCCCCACGAAGCACTCGTCTCCTCGCAGCCTTCCTGGCAGCAGCGGCGTCTTCGGTGCCGTCCGAAGTCTCACGGTCGCTTCCGCGCCGCCTCCCTGCGGGAGGAAGGAGAACCCTCCGGTCCACCTGCCTGTCCATCGGCAGGGGGCAGAGCACGCACGACAGTAGCTCAGTGGGGAGCAGAGGGAAGGGGAGGGCGAATGCTCCCGGAATCGGAATCGGCAAATCTCTCCACGTTTTCTCCCTTCCTTCCTTTCCTTTTTCCCCTTCCCTTTCGCGCCGGCTTCACAGCCAGACTGACCTACTGACCTTTGACACGGAAAAGGATTACGGAAAACACGTGAAGGAATGCACGCGGGGCACGTGGGCGGTCTTGAAGGGAAAAAAGGGGAACTCAGACAGCTGACGCGGGAGCTGGTCGTCTGAGATTGCGGAGGGCAGAGGACGGGGATGAGAGAATGGGGGGTTGCCAAGAGTGACGAGACGGGCCCGGTGTGTGTAGAAGGGAGGGAGAGGGGTAAGGGAATGTGCTCTTCCCTCTCGGAGAGGTAGGAACGGCGCTCTCCTCTTTCCCCGCGCCACCCCTACTCCTGCCCTTTCTCCGTACCCCTTCGTCCTGAGGACCCAGGACGAGGGGGAGAGAGGAGCCCTCGTTGTGCAGAGAGCGGATCTCGGATGCCTCCACAGAAGCAGCAAAGCTCCTCCGCACGGCCTTCCGGCCTTCCTTCATCCCCCTCCCCCCCTCCGGTGACCCGCACTGTCTTCCGGTTGCCCTGAGGGCCTCTCGACTTGGAAACATCAGTCGTCTCGGCGCCAGCGGGGAAAGACGGCGGGGCGCCTGCAGTCCCGGCGGTGCGAGCTGGGCAGGAATGGGCAGGGCGAAAGCCTCGCCAGGAACGGAGGGAAGAAAGGGGAAGTGAAGGCTCTCCCTGGGGATTCTGCCCGCCACACTTTGGGAGGACGATCGCCTGCTGGGGGAGGGGAGGGACTTTTCTGCAACCTGACGGCCCTTCCCTCCAGGAGGGGGATGAGCTGCAGACTACTGCTGTATGCAAAGGGTGAGAGGATGGAGCACCCTCCAGCCTCGTCCTGGGTTTTCAGGCCACGAGGAGGCATCTCTCGGACTGTCAGAGGAGGCATCTCTCAGAAGGCAGACGCCTTCTGGGGATCCCTGGAAAAGGCAGCCACCTCCCGCGGTCGGAGGGACCGCGCGACTCCCTGGTCCTCCGGGGATCTTTAAGAATTCTCATTTGGTAGGAGAAGGGAGTGAGCACCCCAGTAACGGCACAGGAATGGGACAGTGAAGGACGGGTGGCAGAGGGAGGAAGGACGTGAGTGGACCCTGGATGGCATGGGGAGAGGGGGGGGGGGCTGCGTATCGTAGCGACGGCGCGGAGTACAGGCACCGAGGGGTGCCTTCTCCGGGATGGTCTTCCCTCCTGCAGGAGATGGGAAGGCGGAAGAGAAAGGGTCCTTTATGCCGGGCCTGCAGCCTCCGCGCTCCCGGAAGGCGGGGCTGGCGACCGGCCACGGCCACCCGGAGCCGGTTCCGCCGCCGGCGCCGCCAGCCCGGTTTCGGCGGCAGCATCGCTGCGGTCGGAGCGGCATGACGTCACTGCCCGATGCTGTCCGCTCCCGTAGGCTCGCCCGCGAGTGCTTTTTCGCCACTTGACCTGACCCCGCTGCCGGCGGGTCGGCAACCTGCAGGGCAGCCGAAAACGCCATGCCTGTGGGGAGCGGGGGAAGGGCATGGGTCCAGACGGAACGGGAGGCGACCCCTCGCCTCCCTTCCGAATGCCCGGGGACCTTCGTGCTGGCCCAGCTCACCTCGACCTCCTGGATAGGTTCGCAACCTCTACTCCCCCAGGAGGCAGCCTTCCCTCCGGTCCACGGTCTCGATGGGGCAGCAGCAAAAAGAGTCAACGCCTGAGACTCCCTCCTCGGTGGTGCTCTCCGCTCCCCCCCCTTCCCCTCCTCTCTGCAAGAAGCGGCGGCGATGCGGATCTCTGAAGAGATCCCTCTCCAGAGGAAGAGAGTAGGTAGGGGACGGCAGATTCCTCCGTGAAGAGGAGGAGGCAAAGAGATTTCCTGGGAGGTCGGACGAGGCCTTCTCTCCCGCTGGTGGTGGGAGAGGAGGACGCGGGAGTTCCGGACTTGCCAGAGATTACGCGGCGGCACTGGCCCTACCAGAGGCACACGAGAGCAACCGGCAGAGCCGGTGGTCTGGCTAGGGGATCTGCGGGAGGCTCTTCTACCGGGAGTAGTCAATCTCGGAAAGGGTTGCTAGGTAGACGACGTTCCCTCCCTCCGGGATCCCAGGGACCAGCGAGACTTTCTTCCTAGTCTCCCAAGAGCGTCTTCCCGACCTCTGCGTAAGAGGCTAGGAAATCCTTTGAGGAGAGAGGGAGAGAAGGAGGTTCCCTCTCTTCCTTGTTCCCTGCCTTTCCCACTCCCCCTGCCTCTCCCCTCCTCATGCACGCGTCCGGGAGTTACCAGCTCCTTCACCCGATCCTGCGGGCTGCTTTTCCTGTCTTCTGAGGGCGCGCTTCGCTCCCGGGAGGGACGACTCCGGTCTCGGAGGGCGCAACCAGCACGTTCGGTTGGTGGCGGCAATGCCGCGCCTCCTTCTCCCAGCTATCCCGCTGTTTCCGCGGGAACGGAAGGTTTGGTAATTTCTCCGGGGCTAACATCACGCGGAGATCCCGTCAGAAAGGGGAGACTCCGACGAGAGGAAAGTCGGCTGTGTCCGGGAACGTGCGCGCCCCTCCCTCCTCGTCCTTCCACCCTTCCCTTCCCTCGATTCTGGCCAGCAGAGCGGGGAGCAGCGTGTGGAGCTCACTTCACGCCAAAGAAGCGGGACGCTGGAGTTGAGGCTGCAGCTGTCCCGACGGCCGGTTTGGGAGCGCGACCGGTCGCGTGGAGAGACGGAGGGACGTAGACGAAGTCCAGATAAGGAGGAGTCTCTACTGGGTAAGGCAGGTAGGGCTGCCAAGGGCCACCACCTCGCGCCCTCTCGCTTCGGAGCAGAGCTCGCAGGTGACGTGTTGCTGCCACCGCTGCTGAGGAGGAGGAGGAGCAGAGAATTTTCCCGACGATCCTCCTCTCCCGTCTTTGCGGGAAGCGCCTCGCCTGCCTCATCTCTTTCCGCGTCCTCTTTGGTCCCTCCCCTTTCCGCACGGACGGCGGCATCTCACGACTTCTCCTCCCTCCCCGTCAACTCAAGGACTTCGCTGTGGCGGGAGGTGAGCGGCGAAGGAATCGGCGGGAAATCCTGATCCTTGGATGAGTTCCCGTTGCCCGGAGACCGAATCTCCCTTTCTGCCCCTTCCTGCCACCCGCCCCATTCGAAAAGGAAACCCTGATGATCGGGACGCTCCCTAGGCGGGGCGCGTTCAACAAGGGAAGCCTTCCTGCGTGCGATCGGTCGGCGAATCGCTAGATCGCGCGAGGGCGCATGCGCGCGCCCTCGCGCGCGTTTCCCCTGCTTCTTTCCGCGGCCTGAGAAAAGCAGCAGCGGAGAGGAGGAGGCATTTTCGTGGGAAACGGAGGAATCACTGACCTTTCGCATCCGGAGAGACAATCCATCCGATCATCTGGGAACCGCAGAGGCTGCTTCACCGCACGTTGCGCGCATTACTTCTTCCGGTGATCACGAAGCGCGGGAGACTCTCATCTCCGCCAGCACGCGATCGCTCAACCTGACTGACTGCCCGGTCGGGCGGCGTGGAAAAAGTGAGAAGCGCGCTGACCCACATTCGGAGACGCCAAGGTGGATCGAGAGGCTTCGCAGAGGAGTCCCGGAAGCGCGCGTTCGCGAGCGCCGGCGAAGAGGAAGAGGAGGGATATGAAACCCCTTGCGGCAGCCCCGGGGGACGCCAGGGGCAGGTTCGCACGCCGCGCAAACGGATGCCCTGACTTCTTCCTTCCCTCTCCCTCCTCCTCCCCCTTCGGGTAGAAAGACTCCGGAGGAAAGCGAAGGGAGGACGGGGAGCGTTCTATCGGTATGTCCCCTGTCGTCGTGGCGTCGCACGCCTGCGCGAAGATCGTGGAAACGCGGGGGCGGACCTCCGTCGCAGTGGGGCTGGGCTTCCGCAGGCCGGGACGAGGACCGGAAGGGGGCGCGACTGCGGATACAGCGAGGTTGCGGGGTGCTCCTTTGAGAGAGATTGAGGCATCGAGAAACGGGGGATTTCCGGATTTCCCTCCCTTCCTCCCCCTCACCTGCCGATGGAATCTCCGCGCCGTTGCCTAGCACTGGCGGAAGTTCCTGGGGATGTCAGTCTCTCCCACTCGTGTGCGGCCCGAACTCTCCCTCCTCCTCCTCCTCCTTTTCCTTCCCGGACTCTCGCGGATGCTGCCCGGAACTTTCCCTTTCGCTGCGACTGCTGAGCGGCGCTCTCTCGCACCGTTCCTCAGCACCAACGGGTGCTGCCGCCGCCACCCACAGCTCTTCGCGCATTCGCAGTGGCGGCAGCGCGCCCGGTCGCGAGGAGGCACAGTCTTCTCCCCACCTTCCTCTTCCTTCCTCGCTCCAGCACCCCTGTCTCACTCTGGTCCGCAGCTCGCGTGCGCAGCGGCATCCTGGCGACCTCGTCGTGCTATCTCTCCCTTCCGCCTTCACCAGGAGGCACTCTGAGCAGGTCACAGCGGCGAAGCTCCGTCCTCCCTCGAGGAGTCTCCTGCCACGCCACTCCCGACGTACGCGGGCGAGGGAGGAAAGGTCATCCGGGGAACCTCGATGGCCGCCTCGCAACGCGACTCCTAGAGCAGCCGGAAAAAGGGAGGAGGGGGTGGGGAGTGAAGGTGGTAGGAAGAGTGGCTCCTCCTCACTGTCTCCCCCCCGTCCATCCTGACCTTCTCTCTTCCTGGGGTCCCTGCCCCCGGCTGACCGTCCACAGGAGTCGGGCACTTTCCAGGACCGGGTAGGCGAGTGGAACCTGTCGTCGAGAGGCAGCACTTGCGCTTCTCTCCGTCCTCTCCCTCGACCCACCCCTTCTCCGGAGAGCTCCCGGAGTCTCTCAGGGACCTGCGTTCGGCGAGGAGTGGGGTAGGTTCTTCCCGCAGGTTCTTTGGTATTTCTTCCAGAAGGGATGGCACTGAGATGCGCTGCCTTCTCCCAAGGGGAAGAGGGAGGGAGGCGCGGGTGCGCGCCCAGGAAGTGCCCATCCCATCACCTCCACTTTCCCTTTCGAGAGTCACCACCCCGCCACTTCTCAAGGCGGCGTCTCTCCCTCTACATATTTCAGCTTCTCCATCCCCACCGTTCCTTACCCCCCTCCCATGATTCCCTCCTCCATCCCCGCTGCGCACGTGGAGGAAGCAGCCGCCGATCCCGATTCTTCCCGTATTCAAGGCAACGGCAGAGAGTCTCGCGTTGGAGCGCCAAAGCGCGAACTACTTTTGCCGCTGCCGCACTGCGGGAAATGTATGCTCGACCCCGTCCTCCCGCCCCGATTCCTTCCAGCGGCAAGGCCAGGAGGGAGAAGGGGAAGGGCGGGGAAGCTGGATGTGTTTCCCGGAGGTGCTGGATTGCCCCTCCTGGGAAATCCTTCCGTCCGTCCCGAACGCTTCCCCTTCGCGGCACCTTTGCCACTCACTGGAACGGCACGCGTTTCCCTCCTTCCCCTGGACTCCTCCGAGAATGGAGGGAGTTCCCCCGCGCTCCCTGGAGAGGCAAGGGAACGCGGGGAACTCGAGTTCGCCTTTTTCGGGCTTGGAGAAGGCAGGGAGGGAGAAGGGCCATGCGTGCCTTCCTCCCTGCTTCCCACCGCGTCCCCCTTCATCCCGTGCGAAAAGGAGGGGGAGGAGGACCGTCACGGCAGGCGACGAAGCGCCCCAGCCCGCCCCCCAGCCGAGATCATTGGGGCGAGGAAAATCGGGCGAGTTCCAGTTCGCAGCAGGCGGAAAATTGGCCCGTCCTCGAGCAGCCTCCGTTTCTAGGATTCCGCCACAGCTGCAGCTGGACCGCCGCCGGTCGGATGCGCTCCGAGAGGCGTCCGTGCAAACCCAACGCGAGGAGCTGCTCGGCTGGAACAAGTGGACCGCCCGCGTCTGCGCCTGCGCTGGTCCGCGGAGCCGCCACCGCCGCTACCTCGGGTGAGCTCCGGCACGCACGCGCGTACGTGAGCTCGTGAGCGCGTGCGCGTTGCCGCCTGCGATGCGCCGGCCTCGCCTCGCGTGGCCTCCGTGGAGGAACGAAGGTGGGGGCGGGATGATGCGGTGCCCCCTCCTTGTCCTAGCTCCCGGAAGATTTCTGCCCACCGTCCGTCGCTACTCCTCTCCATGTCCCTCTTCCTTCCCTCTCTCGTCGGGAACTTTCCCCCTCCCCTTTGCGCCGCCAGAAGTCCTTCGTGAATTGTCTGGAGCAACCCGGCTCCGGACCACGGCGGCATCGAGGAGTCAAGCTCGATCCTCTGGACTTCCCATCCCCGCCAATCCTGGACTGGAGGAAGAGGTAGCACGTCTGGTGAGGCTGGACGTCTTCCTTGGTCCAGACGTAGAGGTTGCTCCGGAGCGAGAACGCAAGGAGAGTCCAGAGGCGGTGGACGATTTAGTGCGAGCGAGGCGGCGTAGGGAGGAGGAAAGCAGGAAGGCGGAGCCAGGAGCTGGGTGGATCTCCCTCCCTTGCTTCTTCCCTTTCTTTCTCTTTGGGCCACATGCCAGCGGGTCTCCTCAGGACGCTCCCTCGAGAAGTGGCGGCGGCATGAAAAAGCCGTTTCAGGGGTTACCACCGAGTGAGTAGCAGCAGCAGCTGTCTTCTTTGAGAGCCTCGTTGCGAAGGGGAGTTGCATATGGATGCTGCGTTCCACCTGGGAAAAGGAGGCACCGGGAGAACACGGAACGGCCGAACTGCCGTGCGCGTCACCCAAGAAGGTCGCACCCCTTGGGCGAACGCAGCAGAACCTGCGTCGAGAGAAAGGGGATGCTGGGCTAAGGGAGTCATGAGGTCACTTCCCAGACGTGGCGTCTGGAACGCTTCCTCGATGGCACGGAAGAGGGAACTCCGCTCGCTGCAAAGTGGGGAGGACGGAGAAGAAGTCTCAAAAGAGAGCGGCGCGTCTATAGTCCATCTTATGGTGTCTCGGGTCCAGAAACCACGGACTCATCGGAAACTCCCTCAAGATCTTCCAGCAAATCAAGGACTCCCTGTCCTGCTACTCTCCACTTCCTCGGGTCCGGACGGGTGAGGTCCTACCGGGAAGGAGAGTGGGAGTGAAGACTCGCTCCGCTCACGGAAGGGAGTGGCTTGTGAGGCGAGAGCTGACCCGTAGAAAGGCTTCCTTGCTGGGTCAAGCCACTTTTCCCTGAGATCGATTCCTGACAGGGTCTTCCCTAAGGCAGCTTCTCCATTACCTTTCTCTTTCCTTCCCATGTCTTCCTTTTCCTGTCTCTCCTTCCTAGGGAAAGATCAGGGACTCACTGGACAGGGAGAGAATCGTGTCTATTGGGCATGACCTTCTTATCGGGACAACAGCAGGACCTCTTCCCGCATGATGGGGAGTGGTAAGGGAGAGAGTTAGGGAAGGAGGGAACTGGAAGACAGTGCAAGAAGGGAAAACGACCGAGCATCCCGGTGAGAGGAAGGAGACTGAACCCTCGGTTTGGACCCGAAGGCCGTTCGCTCGCTGTCCAGCTGAGGACCGTGATAGGGATGATCTGAGAACGCGGATAGACTTGCTGCCGCTCCCAGTGAGAAGGAGGAGTTCTTCTGGAAGACGTTCTGCTGAAGAGGGTAGGCTGCCCTCTGGGGGATGTGCCAGGAGGAAAGCCGACAGTAGAGCGTGACCTCGAAACCTCTACTAGGCTACAGGTACCTGGTGCTTCCTTCTGCATCTCTGCCCCTGTCAGAGAGTCAGCGAGGGGAAACCTGGAAAATCCACTTGGGAGGTCCTAGTCGGTCTATCGGGATGGAAATGGAGTGCAACTGGTGATGATGGGGGTCAGGAGAGGCAGAGGGAACCGTCCATCGTCTCACAAAGAATCGTCAGGGATCGAGGAGCTGGGGAAAGGAGTGCCGGTAGGGAACAAGCGCAGCAGCAGCAGGACGGAGAGTGAAAAGGACCTCGGAGGGCGGCACAAGCGGTCTCTAAGGTTGCAGTGGCTGCTAGATCGACGAGTCCTCGGAAAGCTCGTGGAATTCCTCGGCCAGGAGGGCTACGGTTGTCCGTTATGGCAGGGAAAAGGAGAAAAGGAAACGGGCCACCTCGTACGCTTCAGGAAACTCGGTCTGGGTCAACAAACTGAGAACTCTGGAAGACGCGACAGCGTTTCCGCAGTCACCCGGCGGACAGCAGCGAGGACTCATGGTCCCCCTTCCCTCTCCTCCTGAAAGAGATGAACCTTGCTAGCGTTCTACCGAGGGCTGCTCGCGGAAGGAAACGCCCTGTAGAAAAGGGTAGGTAAGAGAAAATGAAGGAGGAGGAGGTGAAGGATAAGCATGCAGGATGCTGCAGCGTTGACTGCAGAACGGAGTCACTCTCCTCGGGGAAAGCTTGAGAGCAACCTCCTTCCCTCTCAGATATGAAGAGAGATATGCCAGAGTCAGTGAGAGACCAGCTTCCGTTGGATGGACTCTTCCTTCTCTGGAGCATCCCCCCTCCGCTCTTGCTTACCGCCCTCCGCTTCCGTTCCCCTCTCGATCTCTTCTGGAGGTGTCCTCTCCCTTCTCTCACCTTTCCCCATTCCCCGGCCAGCCGATCCAGCGCTGTTTCCAGGACGCTGAAAGATAAGTTTTCCTGGATGCAAGCCCGTCTCTTTCGTGTCCATAGAGAACCAACCCTAAGGGGTCCTTTGCCTTCTCCATGCACCTACCATACCGCGAGGCTTTTCAGGACGCTTCAGCTGACATAGGTTCCTACAGACATCTTCAACATCTGGACTGAATCCGCAAAAGATTCGTGAAGAGCTGAGAGGCAGTCTGGAGTAGGACCAGTGCTGCTGCTGCTGGTTCACGCCGTCTCAGTGGGTTCCTTCCTGAAAAAGAAACTTCTAAGGTTATCACTTCCGCGTTCAGAGGGGCTCAGCATCCTACTCGTTTGTCCGTCCATCTGGGTCTCGAGTTTTGCATCTCTGTGGCTTTCCGCATTGCTTTCAAGGAGTTTAACCTAAGTTCTCTTCCTTCGCCCCACTCGCACCCGCCTCGACAAGTACCCGGCACCCCCAGCCGAAACAGCACAGCAGTATGTTTAATCTCTCCGGAAACGAAGGCGTCCGCCCTCCCCCTCGCCTCACCAGCAGCGCATTTCTCCCGCATCACCAGCGAGCCAAGCCAGAGGAGGTCCGGATAAGGAGGGAGGACCATCCTTTGCGAGGACGGCAGCAAATGCCCGCTCTCCTCCTCCTCCTTTTTCCGTCTTTCCCCTCCCCCAATTCTCCACCGTCCACTTCTTGACCCTTCTTCTCTAGCGGTCAGGAGCACAATTCTCGGAGCAGTTCCAAAAAGCTTCCGAGAGGGACAACTTCCCCTGCATCCCGCCCCTATCCTACTTCCCTCCTTTAAACACAGGAGGCCACCGGTGGTAGTGGCTTCAAGCCTTTTCTTTTCCCTTTGTCTTCTTTTCTTCGTTTCTTCCGCAGACGGCTCCGTTGCTGCGAGGGGACACATCCAAGAGGAGACGGGGGGGGGGGAGAGAGAGGCTTGAAAGGAGATAGGGCTGAATGCACGGAAAACTGGGCTGCTCTATCTCTTCTTCGTGGCCGACCTGGATGCTCTGGATGCCCTGGCCGCCTTCTTGCCTCCGGCTGCAGTCGACTTGGAGGCTTTTGAGGGCGCCTTTCCGGGTGTTTTACCTGGGGCGGTAGCCGGAGGCTTCCCCTTTGCCGGCGGGGAGGCGGTCTTGTCCTTACCCTTGGCTCCCGCCTCCGCTCCTTTGGGCGGCTCGAGGCCTGTTCCTTTCGGAGGTGGCCCCTTCTTGCCCCCTTTCGGAGGGGGTCCTTTGGCCATAGTCGGGTCTTCCTCGACCTTCTCGCCGACCTCCCTCTTGGTGACCGTAGTCAGCTTGCACTCGAAGCGGATGAGCCCTATGGCCCAGAACAAGAAGACCACCAGCAGGAAAGCTATGATAGGCATGCTCGTGTCCGTGTACTGCCGCATCTTGTCGGAGAACTTGAGGAGCCACCGCTTGGTGCCGCCGCCGATCTTCCTGGGCTTGCGGGAGAGCATCCTTTTCCGTCCCGAGGGCAGGTGTATCTGGAAGAGCCCCAGGTTGAGGGTGCGTCCTGGGGTCCCCTCTCCTTCCTCCTCGGGCACGCTGAGCGTCCGGAAGCGGATCTCGTCGTGCAGCTTCACGGTAACCTCGTACAGCTGCATCCGCTGCTGCTCGTAAGCCTCCTTGACCTCCTGCGCCTCCCGTTTCATCCGCGCCGCCTGGTCGGCCTCCATGATCATCATTTTCTCCAGCTCCCCGTTCCACTGCCGGTACATGTCCAGGTCTGACTGCAAGTTCTTCCGTATCTCCAGGAAGCGGTTCAGCCGGTATTCCAGCATCTGCCTCTCCTGGCAAAGCTTCTCCGCTTCCAGCTGCTCCTGAGCCTGCATGCAGCAGATGCGCCGCTTCAGCTCGATGTTTTCCCGCTCGATCATGGTCAGACCCCCCGGGGATGAGTGCCTCCCTCCGGAGATCAGTTCGTTCATCAGCTTCTCGAGTGTCTCCGACGAATACAGGAACGTCCCCTCCCCCGAGTCGGAGCTATCCGGGAGGAGACACCCGTCCCCGTGCTGGTGGCGGTCCGCCGACGGCGAGCACAGCGGGCCCTGCTGCTGCCTCCTCTGGGGGGAGGACCTCTTGCATCGACTGGCAGGCCCCTTCGAGCACCGGGAGCGTCCGTCCGGGGATGCGCTACGATTCCGGCAGGAAGGGGAGGGGGCAAGGCCGCCGGCGGTGGTGCCGGCGCGCCTGTTCGCCGACTCCCCGGCTTCCCTTCTGTCGGGAGAAGAGGAGGGCAGGGGCCCTGCATACTCCGGCTGAGATCTCTCCCTCTCCTTCACGGGAGACCTCCTCCTTCTCCTCTGGTCATGCTCGCAGGGAGACCCGCCCGTGGAGGAGGCGACGGCGACGTCCATAGCTAGGAAGGAGGAAAGGATCGCGTGGGAGTGGAATTGGGACAAGGGGAGCGCGGGGTGGATCCGCGGAGCAGGCACAACTCGAAAATTTCCCTGGAGCAGTGCGGGACTCCCTTCCTTCCCTAAGGGGCTGTCCGTCCGTCCGTCCGTCCGTGCGGACCCTGAGGCTCAATGACTTCTTTGTCCTCTTTTTTTCTTTCTTTCTTCTCTTTGGTTTCCTCGGCAACGGCAAGGAAGTGGAAAGCTCTGTCCCCACCGGGGTCCGACCGGCGGAAAGAGGATGAAGAGTTGGGGGAGGAAGACCCGGCCAGCCCGACAGCGGTGAAAAGAGCCGGGAGCAGTCACGCATTCTCCCCCCCTCTCTCACTCCTCCAGCTCTCGCTCAAGTGGGAGTGAAGTCAAGAGAGGAACCGGTTTAGCGACCTGATGGCTCATCTCACTTTTCCTACTCCTCCTTCTCTCGCTCCCCCCCCTTTCCCCCTCGTCTCAAGATCTACAGTGTCTTCCGTAGAGTCCCGGAAGAGGACGACGGCGGAGTGTTCCCAGTGCGACCTTCTTCGCCGGGAAGGCCGACTCTGTCCTCATTTTCCAGGGCATTCCGGGAGCTTCCCGGGATGCTCCCCGATAGAGTCCACCTTTCCTTCTGTCTCCTCATACTACGGCTCTCCCTACTCCTCTTCCTTGTCCTTGAATCCCTTCGCACCCTCCCCTCCCCTGGAAGTGAAGAACAGAGAGTAAGTAGCTGGATAGCATGGGCGCTGTCCCTCTGCCCTCAACGGAACACGCGCCACCACCAGGGTAATCCGGGCGTGTGAGAGCCAGCCTGTAGGAGAAATCATTGCTAGAAGCCTCCATGAAGGAGAGGAAGCCTAGGACAGGTGATCCACGGGGAGTGGACCCTTCCGAACAAACCCTGTTGCAGGAGAGGAGGGATTTCGGACTTCCCATAGGCGGTTGGAAAGAGCTCCGGAACTCCACCGCAACTCAGTAGGTGGAGCAAGCATCCCCCATTCTCCCAACGAGAAGAGGAGAAAACAGGGAGCGAAGAGGAAGGAACGACCGTGCCCATGCTGCCCCCAGAAGTGAGACCCAGTGAACTTGGCCTTGCCATCAGGCCCTTCGGCTGCCCCTCGACCTCCCTTCCTCTTCCTCCTCCTCCATCTGTGCATCTAGGCATCTCCATTTCATCCCTTCGCTTTCCTTCCATCTGAAGTTATCAGGGAAGGAGTGGAGATGAAGCTCATTTTCCCGAACTGACCTCGAAGACGTGGCCCTGCCCGAAGAACGCAAGGCAAAACGTCTGCCTGCACACGCGCTCACACACAGGAATGAGAGATTCCCCTTCTTTCTTGCAGCTCCTCTTCTATCCCCCTCCCCTTCCGGTTACCGTGTGACTGCCTCCCACTTCTGGACCTCTCTTCCCACCGACTTTCCCTTCGTTCCGCATTCCATACGACTTTCTCCAGACGAAAGGAGAAAAAAAGGCCTTTCTTCCCTCGCGCTCCCCCCCCCTTCCGTCCCTCCCTTCCCTTGAGCGCGTGTGCCCTTTCTCCCGGAGTTCAAGCTTTCGCCGCAGGCGCCCTGGAGACCCAAATCGACTCCGCGGAACCCGTTCGACCGTCCTCCTCCCCCTCCTCCTCTGGTCTTCTCTCTGGTCTCTGAAGGAATATCCATCATTCCTCAGGAAGAAGAGAGGCTCCACCTGTCCCTTCCCCCCCACATGCGCATGAGTCCTCGCCAGCGTAGAACTAAAGCCTCTTACTTCCCTACCTCCTCTTTCCCTGGAGCAAGTTGCTTACCAGTAGTGGTGGAGGGCAGTGAGCGCGCGAGAGAGTCTGGGGTAAGGATAGGGTGAGGAGGGCGTAACCGGCATCCACTCAATAGGAGACCCTGGGGGGTTCCAACCACATCCTCGCATCGTGCCTGAGCAGTGCTCCCTCCCCGCTTCCCTCTGTCTCCAGGATCCTTTGAGAGCTGCTTCTTGGGAAGCTTAGGAGTGCAGAAGCCGAGAGAAGGCGAGGCATGAGAGTGGGGGGAAAAAATAAAACACAGATCTGGGTCTCCATCATTGTCGTCGCAGCCGACCTAGCAGCCCGTCTCCCAGTAGACCACGCCGAGACGGGGAGCATTTATCCACCCTTGTCGGAAAGGAAAAGGGGGTAAGGGTCTTGGGGTTCCCCCAAAGATCCAGGAGAGTAGGAGGGAGAGAAGTGGGGAACCAGGGACTACGGGGTGGCGGATGCCGTTCCCTGGACCCTGCTTTCCTTCTGCCCTTTTCAGGAAACTCTCCCTTCCGCTTTCTTGAGAGTAGGAGCGGCCGCATCCTCTGGCTGTAGCAGAGAGGAAGGGAAAACAGAAAGAGGGAACGTACCTTTTTTCCTACTGTGATGGTTGCATAGGTGGGAGGAGAGCCCTTTCCTCTCGTCCTGGAAAACTGTCCTATGGAGGATTGGGAAGCCCTAGATTTCCCTGAAGCTGACTCCGAAGGCTTTCGTGTCCCCTGGAGATTCAGAGTTTCCTGCCCTTTCCTTCCTCTTTCTCACTTATCCGCTCACCCTTTTCAACCCCTTCACCGTACGGGACGGAACCAGAAGTCCCTTTTTTCTTTCCGCCACCAGGGAAGCTCAGGCTTCGGTTCCTCCTCGGCCAGCATCCCGTGGGAAAGGAGCTCTCGTTTAAAAATGGTTATTATCGTTCCTCGGCCTCGCCCTACCTTTCCTCTTTGAGAAACAGGACGTGCGCGTAGGTGCATGAGCCAGATGATGATATCCCTCGTCGTGGGGACAGAAGGTGGGAAACATCAGCTGGGAGGACAGGGAGGGAAGGAAGGAGACAGGGACAGAGGAGACAGGGAAGAGGGATGGGTTCCTTGGATACTGTACGACAGCCATGTTCTCCAGTGAAGGTAAACAACAGCGCGCGCGCTCATCCGAGCGGATCCACGGCGACGAGGCAGCTGGGCAGACCGGTGCCACCGGCCGGATTGCTCTCGAGCGTGGCGCGGGCTTGGGTGCATGCGCGCCTTTCACCTGGGAGAAGAGGGGGGGGGGGGGAGAGAACCAGATGCACCGTTACGAGCCACTGGAGGAGTCCCGAAAATATCTCCTTCTGGAGATCACGGAGAGAGAACGCCAGTGGTGGAGGCACGGAAAGACTGTTTCCTTTTTCCCTCGTCATTCAGCATTCCAGGAACTTCACTCTGCATCTCCAGCTGCTGTCGGGGAAAGAACGGTCCACTCCTGGGAGAGCGAGAGCAAGGCTACCCTCGAAGTTCTCTCTCCTTGCAGAGGTCGACAAGTCTCCTTGCGGAGTAGCCACAGGGAGCCGCGAAAGCAGATGCGATGCCCGTGCGCGCAGTCTCCTGAGTCAGGTGGTGAACTCTCGCGCCGCTTGGCTGAAGCTCCCTCCCTCTGCCTGATTGGCGCGAGGCGAACAACGCCGTTGCTCTCTCGAGCTCCTGATCGTTTCATAGGATTCCAAGTGTTCCTTTAGGGGACACCGTGAGACATGGCAAAAAAAAAAAAAAAGCACTCCGGTATCATCGCAACACAGGTGGCGCTTTTACCAAAGCAGCATTTCCAGGCGACGGGAGTTCACTGAAAAAGATGGGGAAGAGAAGGCAGGAAAGGTCCCCGTGATGGAACGAGTTAACACAGCTCCATCTCGGAGGTTTGCTCCTGAGGCTCGGATGAAGAGTTTGCCGGGGACCAGGTGTTCGCGACCTACCATGAGAGGTTTTATCTCTGGCCATAAGTGCGGGCCCTTCTGTTGCACGTGAGGTCGCTGGCCAGCGCTGCTTGGCAGGAGGAGCCACGTAGCGGCATCTCTTCAAACGTCTCCAGCAGAGAGAGGGACTGCTGTGGGGACTTCCATTCCATTGAGAGTCAGAGCGAGATCTTTGAACACTGGGTCTGAGAAAAGGTCTTGTCTCCGCACTCCCAGAGTCCTGCTCGACCCCGGAAAGAGGAGGTCTAAGCTTCTACTAGTCTGCAGGGAGAATGGATCCGTCGGTAATCTGGGAAGCACCCACGTGCGGGAAGCTGAGAAGGACGAGAAAGCACTCCTCCTTCCTCCCCAAACTACTCGGTAAGGACACAAGAACTTCCAGTCTACCAAACGCCCGGAAAGCATTCGACCATTGCCCGATGCGACGGCGGGATCGCCAGAGCATGGTCGAGGTGTGGGACAACCATCCGTCTCCGCTGGCGAACGGGACGGCGACAGGGACCGACAGACCGGGGCCCAACCTACATCCAGGAGGCAGTATCATGAAGATGGTCGGCGGCATTGGCATTCGTGTACTGTATCTTCGCCGACAGCGAGTCTGCCTGCGCTTTGCATCACGTCAACGTGACGTCGCTTCGTGACGTGGCCTCTGTGGAGATTTAACTTGATCGTTTTCTACGTTCGCTTTGCATCCGAAGTTCACGCTTTTAGGTTCACGCTTTTCGTCTCACGCGGTCACGGGACGCATCCTTCTTTTCTTCCGTCACGAACAGCTCAAACGCCACCTCATGAAGCCGCGCCTTCCATGGACAAGGCGAACCTCGGCCTGAATGGGAGTCACGTGTTGCCCGTTTAAGCGAACCTCGCGTCGACGCGGCAACATCGATCCCACAATCCGAGAGCGCTTTTTGTTTGCGCATTGCTACGCGACGCGCTGCAGACAAAAAACGAAAAGAATTTGGAGGATAAGTGGAAGGGCTGATTACATAGGTGATGCCGAAAGGGAAAAGGAAAGGGGTGGGCAGCAAGATTGGGTTGGTCTCATGGGGAGGGGGGGGGAGCAAAAACAAAGGTCCGCGGTCGGAAAGAGTAACCGGTGAGCCCAGATGATGGTGTGTTCCACCTTGCACATTGGTACTCCTCGGTGTACGAACAGCATACGAGATGAAACAAAACGAGGAAGAGTCTGCGATAAAAATTCGAATCCGTGATTGGGAGTTGTGGTTGTACGGATCCATCGCAGTTTTGCACTCAACTGAATGGAAGGAGATGAGCGGCACGCGTTCCGCGTGCATTCCTCGAAGACCATTTCCAATCTTTCCATTCGACCGAACATTCTTGCGCTCTGTTCACCTCCATTTGCGTGTGTGTGTGTGTGTGTGTGCTTTGTTTTAAGGCAAGACTTTCGAATTTTCCCATCCTAGAGATGAGTTCGGGGAGAAGCTATTTCATTGCGAGTGAAAGTATCAGGAAAGTGTCCGAAGATATCTGCTGGTGTCTTCGATCGCGGAAAGCAGTTGAGATTCTCGCTAGAGTAAAAAAAAAAAAAAAAGAAAAGAAAAGAAAAAATAGAAAAGAGGAAGCCATCCGCTGCTGGTCCATATCGTGTATGTGTGTGCGATGCTTAGCAACTGCGTGCGGTATGCCTTGCTTGCATACTTCCTCAATGCCACGTCCTGCCAGTGCGAAGATTTCCTTTTTTCACATGATCAGACGATTGTGAAGGCGACCTACGACAGGTCTAACTTGATAGACTGTGAGATGTTTGACGTGAAGTAAGTGGGGAATGCTCTGCAGTTGTGTAATGCAAGAATATCACCCCGGAGCAATCGCGGATCAGCCGGGTCACTGTTATTCGTCAGCGACCAACTCGCTAACCGCTCGTTAAGTGTAAAAACGTCAACGCGGCGAAACCTCAGAAAGTCTGATGGCTGTCGTGTAGCGAAATCACGTGTTCGATGTGTTCCTTCAAGTGGAAGCACTGGAGTGGCTCTCCCAAGTTCTGTGCGTCTTTTTCGTTTCTTCTTTCGTGGATGGGTAGGAAAGGAAGGAAGGCACGGAGCCCTGCTCGGCTTGAATGCTTTGGTCTACCGAGGTTTTCCGAGGAAAGGAAAGTTGTCCCCGACTTTGTCCGGGTTTTCCGATGGAAGTCACCCCGAGAAAATTAATAACTTGCAGCTCTCAAACGCATAAATTTTCTCAGCATGTTTATGTTTTTGAGAGGAGGAGGGGAGGAGAGGGAGCGAGAGAGAGAGAGAGAGAGAGAAAAGTAGGCACCGAAAAATGTGTGTACTTTTGGCGTTTGTTCCATCCGCCGTGGCAAAATTTCGTCTTCGGAATGACATGGAAGTGTGGAACGCTTTTCCGTGTGTCGCCTCGTGTTTCCAAAGGACCGTTCTACAGGGCTGCACCGTCCGTCTGCCTTCAAGCAAGACGTTGAAGGTCGCATCGAATGAAATGTTACCTGCGATCCCAGCAAGCTTCTTCCACCGCTCGACGAATCAGTAGGAAAGATGCTTCGAATTTCCGGAACGATGCTCAAAAATGAACGGCTAGAATCGGGTCTGACAAGTTCACTGCTTCTCGGACGCAAAACGTGCGCGGAGAACGGGTTTCTGCCGTTGTCCCTTTGATGATGCTCACTACCCGCAAATGTTTTGCTCGATCTAAGACTTTCCCCTTTCGGGCTCTCATCTCTGCCTTCGGGATCCAGCTTGAGAGGATCGTTGCTCAGCCCAGTCTGTATGCCGCTTTTCGACGGAAACGGAACGAGCCCGGGGCAGCAACTCTTTCTCAAATCGTGGTCTCGAGGATTTCGGGTTTTTGAAAACTGCGTCTTGCCTTCGTCATTTTCTCATTTTCGCCTCTTCTTCGGACGAGAAGATGAGAGAACTCCTTGGAAGACAGTTGAAGCGTTCGCGCACCTTCCACCCCTTCCCCTTCTCCCCGGATCCGCACATTATGGCATGATCAAGAAAAAGTGCCTTGAGATCGTCAAGACGCCGACACTGTTGAGCATTTGGAGATGCATGAAAAGAAGAGGAAGGAAATGTGTTGTCCACTTGCCGCCTCCCTTGGTTACAAACGCCAACTTTACTTTCGAAGGAATAGGTTGGACACTCGTCCATTGGACTTTTTCGGAACGCCTGGTATCGAGCCCGCGGAGGAAGAACAGTTTCTGAACAAGAGCGAAAATCTGTCTCCGTTTCTGGTCGATGGAGCAACTGGGAAAAGTTTCGGAGCCGGGACTCCGCCGATCCGCTTGCTGCTGACTACGTCCCATTACTTGGTACTGCTCCCGTGGTCACTCCCCATCTCGTGTCCACTTTGAGATGAGCGTTGTGAGCTTCGTGTTTGGCAATAACTGCGCTCTTCTCCTATCCCTCCCTTCAACGGAGCCAAGTTGAAACTCCCGCGGTCCTCTATCTACGAAAGCAGCAGCTTTGCGCAGGCGTACCGCGTAACTTCAAGGACAGCCCAACAAGAAAGATCGAATGAATGAATCCCAGGCATGCGGAAGAAGTGTTTGTTTGTGTGTGTGGTGTGTTGGTTCCCCGGAGACTCGCAGGTGGAGGCCTAAAAAAAAAAAAAGGCTCCTTTGTTTATCAGACCTTAGCGCCCCCTCATTACCAGAGCCAGCCCAACTCAGCTGCTGCTGCCGTCCGGGCGAAATCCTTCGCAGCGCGGATGTGTGTCACTGAGTCAGCAAGTCATCGTGACCCAACAACACTCAGGCAGATTTCGCTAAACACCTCGGAGCTGACGCAGCGGTTGCCGCTTGGACCTTGTTCGGGGAGACGACTCGCACAAAAGGGACTCCTGCGACGTCACCGCCCAGCTTCCCTTTCTGAATGGAGCACCTGAAGATTTTCTGAGACGAAAAGAAGAAGAGAGAGAAAGACATGAGAGGTCCCTGACGAAGGCAAGGCGCGAGAGTAAGAATTTCGATCCGGAGGGGCTGGGCATTCTGAAACACGATGTACCGTAAAGAAAACAGCGGCCGCACGTTTCCCGCCCGGTTCCGCAAACATCGCGTTGCGTCGTGGGTCCCCGTGACCACGCTCGGAATCGTGGGAACCCCCGAGAGATCGCGCTTCCGGAACGGGACCTCCGCCGCAACTCCAGGTTCCGTTCTCCCGACCTTCCTCCCGCGATGTTCCCGAGAGGATCCCGAAAGTTCTCTGATGGCTTCCCTCCCTCATGAGCCGCTCCTCGTCTTTCCGCTTCTCATGCGCCTGACCATCGCCGTCCGCGCCTTGTTTCCCTGTACTGAAACCTCCGTTTCCGGAAAAGGACACCCCGGGAAAGGGAAGCTGTGCTGTCGTCGCAGAGTCCTCTCCGGGACAACGCCACCTCTCTGGAATTCCTGCTCGACCTGATGGGGGAATGCTTGGAGGTTCATCGCGAAAAGGAAGGAACCAACCCTATTAGTCTGTGGATGCTCGTCCAGCTATTTGTGGCCCAGAAATCCAGTGCCAAGGAATTCATAATCCCAGGTAGTGGACGTTCCCGCGTATTTTCGTGCTCGAGATCGGAGGAGCCGGAACGGGGTATCTCTCTTTCGCCTCTCCGAGCCCGGAGACCCCACCCGAGAGGTCGGATCTCGGCTGTCAGCAGAGCCAATGTCGTCGACGGAACTCACGCCGAAACCCCGACCATCGCAGACCTTCTGGACGCGAAGATCGCTCTGCTTTTTTCCCCTGATCGTCGGCTTCCTACTCGCTTCCCGGAGTCCTCGATGAGTCTTCCGGAGCTTCGATTGGGTTCGTCTCTGAACAATGGAAGAGTCGGCTGGGAAGACGAAGCAGGAAAACCGGCAGGACTCCTTCCTTGAACGGACGGAACTACCGCGTAGAAAGAGGAAACGGCTGACTCCTTCGCGCGTCGCCAGAGTCGGTTGACGGGACTCTGGAAGAGAGCCTACTGACCGTGACAACTGGGCCATCCCCCCCCCCCCCTTCAGCTGTCGTAGAGTTCCTACAGCTGTTTTTCTAGCTACCCTGTGGTGTGGGATCACCACGCTGGCAAACAACTACAGCCAGCTCGGAGGCGACCGGCAAGTCGACTTGTGTTGTCGCCAGCACGACCATTGCCCGACGAAAATCGACCCGTCGCAAAGGCGTTATGGCATCCTCAATCGTTCCTTGGCTCCCATGTAAGGATCTTCTCGGTAACCCTAAGCATCTCCCCTTTCAGCTCTCACTGCTTATGCGATGAGAGGATGATGGAATGCATGAAGACGGCCAGGAGCCTGATCTCCAAGTTCATAGGGGTCTTCTTCTTCAACGTCTTCCAAATTCCGTGCTTGGAGTCACGAGTGACATCTCCGTGCATCCAAACCAACCAAAGTGAAACCTGCGACGTGGAAAGCAGAGAAGAGCATATCATGGTCGTCCCGACCAAGAAGAAATTCTAACCTGGCGAAAGATGTTATTGGTCACAGCACTCCGAGCCAGGCTTCTACTACGTGCCGAATCTTCTCCGGACGGATGGTGCTAACAGTGTGAGCACAACGGGCGGCATCTTTGCCTGAACTCCCTTTCCTGATGAGGGCTTCCTCTTCGTATTTTTGCAATGAAAAGCCTGAATTCTTCTCCTACCACGTTCGAAGGGTCAAGTTATTAATGGTGCCATGCTCTTCTGGCATTGGTACCAGGTGCGTGAGAATGCTGCCACAGGTGGCCTTCCAGAGAGCAGAGTTTGTCCAGTTACACATTGCTGGGCATCCTGAACAGATTTCGATGTTTGTTCAAATTCATTAGGGGGCATTTATTTCCCAACCATTGTGTTCATTTCGTGCTTGCAATTGTATACTGATACATAGGTATATGTACACATGAGAGCGCACACACGATAGCTGATGACTTTTCAACCCTCGCTGTACCATCAGGGCTGCACTATCACAAAACAATGAGAGGTCATGCTTCCGTCATGCGACTACGGTAACTCGCTGCTTCCCCCGATCCCATATTTGTAGACCAAAGTTACTCTTTTCCCTTCAGCTTGCTTATCTTCGACAGTAGAGATCGAGAAAGGGCATTTTCCAAAGCAAAATTCATTGCTTCCACGACCAGACGAATGTATTCGTGTGCGCCTGTTCCCTGGATGAAGAAAACCTTCTTTTGAGGAATGCAATCCTTACCAAATCCTGATCGCTTGTTGGTTTCTTATGATTTTTTTTTTTTTTTTTTTTTTTTACAAAACACACACACTCAATGCTGGATTCTTTTTGTCTGAAGATGCGATGAATGTTTCCGATGTGCGCACAAACTTCCCTGCTGCTGAAAAAAAAAACAAAACCAAAACGACCAGATCTGAAGATGATCTGCAACGACACATATTCTCCCGGGAGATGCCCAAATCAGTCTACTCGTGCTCTCATTTCTTGATTTTTAGAATGCCACACTCTGCTTCGGTCGCTCCGTTGCTGTGGTCATGCGTTTCTAGAAAGCATCATACGGTTCGACAGTCAGCTACCTCATGACCACATCTTTACAGCCCTCGAAGCTTTCGATACATTTTACGCACTCAACGGTCTGCTGGCTCACGTTCCCACCTCCATCTCATGAGTCTCAACCGCGTTTAATAACCGCAAAACGGTTGCTTCGCTTCATACTGCCAAAAGTCTAAAGCCACGATTTAGGCTCTTGAGCACACCACCATGAACTTCATTCGTTTCCTGCCCTCCTCTTTTTCCCCAATGGGCGATCGCGCAACCAAGACCCTGTTAATTATAACACGCGTCAAAAACAAAAAGGACACAAGCAACGAAACGGAACCGATGGACGAACGAACCTCCGGTACGGTGTATGATGTACACAGTTCGAGTATACCTCGTGCCACGGCAGCGACCAATTCGATGACTCCAATGCCTTCCACGGCGGACCCACGGGTCACGAAACGACTCCCGTCGCTCCCTCCGCTGGACCAGCTCGCTCTTTCTGCAAAGAGTGCTACGTTCGAAAACGGAAAGCACTCTCTACAGGTGCTCTGGAAATAAGCCCGGCTTGATTTCTGATGACCGTTGCTAAAAGGGACAAACACACACACACACACACACACCAGTCTCGCGCTCTACGTTTGTTTTTCGAGTAACGAGTAACACCATGATAATTTCTTTATAAAGTCCCAATACCTTCACGGAAAATCAAATGGATGGTACAGAATTATACGAGCTGCGCCGATTAAATTAACTCTTCCAATCTGAAACACGTTTAATTACATTAAATGTATTGAGAACATGATGGAAATCATATTCCTTAACTGATTATGGTTATTATGCTGACGCACAGTCACGTTTACTCTTCAGGAACACAAAATTGCCTCAATGCTACCGGCAAAACGGACGTAATAATAAAAAGAATAAATGATTGCTATTGATGATGATCGAATCTCTCTTCACAACGGAAAACTGAACTCGGAAAAGACAAATAAGCATACAGATGAATAGGATTCACGGATGAATTCATTGTGGGTTTTCCTCTTTTCTGAGATGCTTTGGTCCTTTTTCTCGTTTCGTGTATGTGCGGCGCTGTTTCCCTCCAAATGATGTGTTTCCTCCAGAGGAGCTTCTCGTTCGTCAAGCAGTACAATGTTTCTGTTAAACAAAAGGAAAGAAGAAACTCAATACTTCGATAGACACTCCATACTTTTGCATCTCACTAACTTCTCTTCTACATGTTTATTTGCAATGCGCTTTTCTCTCTCTCTCTCTCTCTCTCTCTCTTCCGAGGATGCAAAGATTCGGAAACATTTGAAAAGAATCACAAGCACTTGGCTATGCTCGCATGGAGTCTAAATGCAGGGCTGGTGTCATCGGGGACCTTTGTGTGTGTGTGTTTTCTTCTCTCTTTTTTCCTTTTTTTGTTAGAAAACTGAACAAAGAATGCGAAACCATTGCAGCACTGTTTTGTAAAAAAAAAAAAAAATTGTAAAGGGTCGCGGAGAGGTGTGCAAATTTATGCGAAGGAGCTGCTTATAGCAACCGACGCTCCATGTCGACCACACGAACTCGTGTGAGACGCATCGCTGAGCATCGCCGAGGAATTCAGGCTGGACCACAGCGCGCAACGAACAACTCCCGACGCTGGGCAACGAACAACTCCTGATGCTGCGCCTGTTCCAAACAATCAACATCGGTCTTGACAGGCAAAGTTCCAAAGATTAACAGATCACCGCTCGAGAAAGAGCAGGAAAGAGAAGAAGAAAAAAAACTCTGAGCAAAAAGCATACACGCGCACGCTCAAAAAAAAAAAAAAAAATTGGAAAATTTTCCTAACTAGTGGTTTACATGTCAAAACTGCTCTGCGCACGCTTCCTCCCCCTCCCAAACTCTTAGAATGTAGTCATTCAGGTAAGTCATGTGTCTCAGGGTGCATTTCAGCGACATCTGCTGGGAGGAAACGCGCTCACGGCGGCGGGCCATCCACGCGAATCGGTGTTTTGCATGAATAAACATCAGATAACACTGTGAGGGGAATCCGACCCACTCCACGGTTAGGCAATTTGCATACCTGAGGTAGCAGCAGATCAGAGACCGGGCGCTCGCAGAGATCACGGCGAACTCGCTCTAAGCAGCAGGAGGCATCGAAGAAGCCTCGGACCTGCCTGTTTCCGGGGAGAGTCTTACGCCGCGTGACTCTGGTAGCCCTTGGAAGCCCCGACTCACCTTGGGACAGCGAGCTTTCCTGCGCACGCTTTGCTTAGCCGGTGAAGTGAACTGCGGTCTCCGAAGGCAGGCGCAGCGATGGCCTCTTGCGCGACTTGGGTGAGAGGCAAACAATTCCAGATGAAGGGAGTGTGAGGGAGAAAGCGAGGAAGAGAAAGAAGAATGTCAATTGAGCTTCCAGGTTTCGTTGTCCTGGGATCCGCTGTCGGCCACGCGGGGCAACTTACAGCTTGGAAGTTTGGGGCACATGGAAATGGGAACCGGTGTGGCAGCCAGAAGAGCGAGCCTAGTTCCACACACACACTGTAATCCTCGTGCGTGGATGCTGATAAGCCACGTTCGGAAGTCTCTGCCGCCGCTCTGCTTCGGTCCGACGATACGTTGCTCTCTGATCTATGACAAGCATCAGCTGGTTACAATGTGGAATTCTGGATGCGAACTTTTCCAGGTGCTCGAGTTTTCTTGAGCTGCAGAGCCTCACCACGACGGATCTTTCATCCTCGGTGCTCTTCCATGTTTTGTTTTGTTTTTTTGAAAAAGGGCCAGTAGCGACCTCACGGGGAGATCCTTACTGTCGGCCAAATGAGCCAATAGTAACGATCTGATAGTAACGACCCAATAGTAACGAGATGATTATCACTCGGTTATTCTGGAGCATCTATTACGTAAGGTAATAAAAGTGCATTGGTGTGGTAGAACTGTTGGTTCTATCACGCGCAATGAACCTGCCGCAGACCTGCGAGGTCCGCTTCGGCAGCATAGGGGAAGGGAAAAGAAAACACATAAAAAGGGTAGGGAGCAATCGAGGAGAGGATTGCGACACGCTGCCAGGTGTCCTCTGCATCCTGTTCATGATGTCGGCAAGTTCCCCGTCCGTGTCTCGCCTAGGTGGGGTCATCTCGAGGTGGTCCTCAGGAAGATCCGCGCCCAGTGGATGGCATCCCCGCCGTTTCAGCCTCGTCTCCTGGCGTTCCAGGCCGCCGTGATTCCGCGAAGACAGCAGAGGACTGAGAGGGACGCGGCTGGCGGTAGTGCGGCGGCACGCGCGGGGAGGCGTATGAAAATGTCCCTGGGGCTGCCCATCGGGATTACAAGGGTTGTCGCGAGGCGATTCCAAAGGGGTTAGAGGGTAGCACAGCCCAACAACAGGTGCGGGAAAGGGACCTTCCTGCACCTGTCGCACCCTGAGTCTATGCTCCCCTCCCTCACCCTCATGTCCAATGATGAAGGTGCGCTTTGTACACCAGCAATTCCAGCTCCTGCCGCTTGAGAGGGAGGGAGCCACTGTTCCAGCACGCTGGGAGCCACTTCACCTCATCTGGAGGGATGCTAAGCAGCTCTCCCCAGCGTACAAGTCCTTGGGGTGGGACACTTGGGGTCGCGGCGTGACGAGATGGTGGAAATCCGTTTGGGATTCTTTTCTGTTGCCGCCGTTTTCCTTCCAGCTTTCTTCCCTTTCTTTTAAGGATTTTCTTTTTTGGGCTGTTCGCCAAGTACTGAAGAACAGCCGGTCACCTTAGGGAGGTGCTCACGAAGTTCTTTAGCATTGTTTACGCCAACCGAGAGTGCGTGTGACTCTTCCTCAAATTATAGGGGGTAACCCGGGAGGGACCACCTTATGAATCCAGGAAGACTCTGGAGAAAGGAGTACTTTCTTCTTACCCTTGGGGGGAAACCCCGAAGGGAACCATCGTCCTGGTTGTCCCCGATTTCCACACGGACACGTGGGCGCGTTTCTTGAAATTTTAAAGAAACTCCTATATTGTGGCAGGGCACGTGATCCTACCACACGCCACTGTGGTCCACGGACCTGCCGGGTAGCCAGTGTGCAGAGCGGCGGGGCTTCCCTCGGCAGCGGATGGCGATGGGAGAAAACAAAAAGAGTAAATAACAATAAATAAACATCTTTGGGAGGGTCGACAAGGGACCACTGTCCGCTGGAGGGAATCTGCATCCTTTCCAGGGTGCCGGCTCGGTCCGTCGGAATAGGTCCCAGGCAGGGGTCATCTGGCCGCTGGCCTCAGGAAGCGAACTGCGAACCGGACGGCATCCCTCCCGTCTCTCCCTCTCTCGGCTTCGCTCCAGGTGGTCACGATCCCGCGGATGCAACGAAGAGCTGCTGGGGCTGCGGTTGGCTGCAGGGAGTCCCGCGTGAAGAGGAGCCTTGAAACGTCCCTAAGAGTGCCAACCGGGATCCGAAAGGTCGTTCCGATACGTTCCCACGGGGTTTGGAAAGCAACACGGTTCAGGAGCAGGTGCGGGAGAGATTCCCGTTCTCCGCACCTGCGGCAGTCCGGGCTCACCCTCCCCAGCGTCCAGTGGTGCTGCCGGCGTGCGCTGCAGGGAAGACCCCGGTTGCAACAGTGGTGCAAGTGCCAACACTTCAGTGGAAGCGGGAGCTGCTCTTTTGAGCACTGGAGGCCATTCCAGGTCTTCGCTAACCTTCGTTCCTCTCACGCCTAGGAGGGATCCTCGAAAGGAAGCCCCACCCTGGTCGTCTTCGAAGTGAATCCGGAAAGGATCCGCTCCTTGTTTCCTCCTCTGAAGAGAACCCCGAAGGGACGCTCCCCAATCTCCTGTGAAGGGTCGGCCCTGAAGGGAGCAGTGCACTTCACACTCTGGAGAGGTATCGATCCACCAACTCCAAGGTATGAGATGGGGAGGATCCCCCTGAAAAATAGGGACGTCTCCATTTGCACAACCGGGATGGACCCCGAAGGGTGAAATTCCAATCCCGGCCAATCATCGGGGCCATCCGGTTTTATTGGCTAGCAGTATTGCATCCGAACAGAGACTAACCAGCATCATCTTGCGGGAGGAACTCGAATCCACGATGCACCCATTTCCCTGGTGGGATTCGAACCCTTGGGGCCACGCGCTGAGACCTCAGCCACGTGACCTTCGACGCTGCCAGGAAGTCCTTGCACTTTTTGCTCCAGGAGAAATGGCGATTCATATCTGCTCCTGCATTTCCAGCCCTAGACACAACATATCTCTGGACACTTTCTCGCCTCACCCGTCTCCACGTCGAAGAGCCAAGTAGACCCATCCTCGGAAGGCAGGTCTGGAAGGCACTGTTGAGACGGGATGAAGCTTTCTTTGGATGGAACTCTGAAAAAGAGAAGGGGACGGGTCGCGGGAGCATGCCGAGCAGTCTGTTGTTTTCTGTGCGGAGAACTCAAGGTGGCACATCCGTACACGGACATGCACGGACATGCGGGAGGCTCCCTAGCATCTGTTCCTTGAGGAAGGTGAGTAAAGGCAACTGCGAACAGTAACCGCACTTTTACCGGTGGCACTTCAGGAGATTCTGCATTCCTGAAAAATTCACTTACTCATGGGAGGATTTCGAAGTCCTTGAGTCATGAATCCACGAATGGTGTTTAGGTAGACTAGGGTTTGAATGGTCCATTTTCAGCATGAGAGATAAAAGGAAGCGAGTTCAGAGGATGGGCATCCTAAAAAAATGTCGATGCGGACTGCATGCCAACGGGATGCTCGGCGCCATGGGAAAAGGAAACACATGTTTGCTCCACTTCAGACTCCGTTTTTCATTGCAGCTCTTTCAGTATTCGAGGAACTGAAACACGAAGAAACAGAGAACAAGTACTGAGCCCATGAAAACCCCTGATGTTCAGCTTGCCACCATGGTCCTCCCTTACAATCAGTTTTGATAGACTGAGCAAGATAATTCCAGGTCTCTATTTCTCACCGTGGTGCATCAACTTTTGTGATTCTCTCAACAGATAACTACTGCTCTTCAAGGTCCGTACTGATCCCCGGACATCTCAATGGAGCAACTACTGTGTAAAAGAGCTCTTTCATACAAGTATCCTGCATAAAGCAGCATCTGCCATCTTCATGAGGAGCGAAAAGGAATCGTGAAGGCGCTTCCTGGAATAGCTTTAAGTCGGTTTGAATCCAGGTACTTGTAAGGGGTCATGTTGAAGTTTCACTGTTTTCGCGTCTGGTTGTGGATGGATCATGGCAGTCATGAGAGTTTAACAGTGATGAAGAGCTCTTCTGAATTGGCTTTGTCGCATGTTTTCTTCTACTAATAATGCTTACCAGAAGAATCCTTTCATACAAAACGCACAACCATCGTCCGTCCTTATTTATTTATGATTATTCCTGATGAGGCAGATCTTACCGACCCAGGTCAACATCATAATCTAGTTGGACCCGATAAAATCTTCTTTGGTAGCGGTGGTGCATCTTTGCAGCTTCTTGAGTCCCAGACTCCAGCCACTTCACTCTTCGCTATCTACGGATAGTGGTCAGACGGCTCCACCTGGACGTCTATATCAAGCACGACCTTGCCGGCATCCTCCAAAGGATGCAGAGGACCGCCCCCAGCAGACTGTGATCCCTTCCCGTACCCTCCCCCCTTCCCAAAAATTGTTTTGTTTTTATTTTCTTTCTTTTTCTTCTTGTTTCGCCCTTCCTCTCTGCTGCCGTGGTGGACCTCACCGGTCTGCGAACCGGTAAAACGGCAGGGTATGTACGAAAAGGATGTGGTTAGACCGATGGTCCTACTGCACAAATTGTAAATGTTTGTTTTATCTTTAAATACATGCCCCAGGGTACCCAGATGAAAGTGGCAGTCCCAGGGAATTGGAATGATTTGCTTTCTTTATTTTGTTTTGATTGGGTTTGGCCACTGACGTTTTAGCAATGTGCAGACTCCAGAGAGGCTATTGAGAGATAACTGGACCTACTGGAGTTTTCAATGGACAAGCAGAGCAGGGCCTCGGCAGTGCAGCCGCCGAGCTGCCCCGCTTCCACACTCCATTTCACCCACCCCCCCGCCCCCCCAAGTCGAGTGCGGAACCAAAATCAAGCACCGGATTCAGTGGATCCTGTCTGGAAGGCAAGGTTTTAAACCTTCCGAGGATGGGTTTACTTGGCTTCACCCACAGCAGAGGAACGGGGGCTTCACCGGGGTGATCCGGCGACCCACAAATAAGGTCCCCCCCGGTAAAGATGGTCGCTGTAACTGCACGAACCAAGCTGACAAGTACTCTTTGATCACAAATCCTTGCTCACTGTAGTCGAAAACTTAAAAGCTGCATGGGGGGGGGTCCCACTTTTTCAAGGAACGTGCCCTAGCAACCTTCTCTGAAGCTTGAAGAATTTGTGGCAGCGACAGGAAGAGGGGAATTGGATATAAATGGCGGTACTCTGATGCTCCTGAAGACTTCAGAGATGACCCCATACGATCGGTCGCGAGAGAATGCTAACTCAGGAGTCCAGAGAAACCGAGATTACTATCCTCATTTTTTTAACCGCCATTTTTTAATAGGGAACGTCTTCCTATTTCAGTGAACGAAAGCAGAGATTCTTCCTGGTAATCCTTTCGCTGTGGACTCATCTCCTGGAACCCTTCGATGCTGACACTGTCTCACAACAAACTTTGAGTGGTCCATTAGCTGGTGAGTTGAGAGAGTTCCCAGCTGAGAACGTTCATGTCGTCTGCAGCTCCTCTTCAAGGAGTACAAGGACAACTCCCATTCAATTTCATGCGGATATCCTCATTTCTCTGGAGTTTATTCGCCAACTAAACTTTGAGCTCATTGGTCTGTGATTCGCCTTTCTGAAGATGTCTGCACGTGATCCGAATGAAAATCCGTTGTTTTAGAAGGCAAGGAGGCAGCCGCCTTTTGTTTTCATAAGAACCATACACTTCCTTTCATCGACCAGCCGCAAAAGTGTGACTGAGATGCTTTCTCCATGATAGGACTATTCCATACTATTCATCGAAGCACTGATTATGAAACGAAATCATGCAAGCATGAATTTCACCTAAACGATCTTATTCAAACTGCTTGTGACACTCTCGAGATTTTGGATTCTGAAGGACAATAGGGATGTCCCAATTACTGTCGAAAGACTTCAGAACCTGCAATTGAGCCTGTCGATGGATGAGTCATGCGTAAAAGTTCGGCAAATTCTGCACGTCCTAAGCACCGGTCCGAATTTCAATTAGCCTGGCTTGATGGATAAGAGAACGAATCTTACACGGAGAATGTCACTCGTTCCATGAAGCATCAGTTCTTTCCAAGAGGCAATCATTCATCATTGCCTTGTTCTGGTTGAACTTTTCTCGAAAACCCACCATTTGTGAAGAGAACAAACAGAAAGTGAGCATGAGTAGCAGAAGATCATTCTTTGCGGTTTCCGGGTCCTTCAGACCACACATTTTGCATGAAGAAAAAACAAAAAGTTCGAACAATGGCACTACTCAACTGCGAATTTTTCAAATTTTTAGAATTATATTGATCTTGAAAGCATCCAAAGACCCATTCAAGTTCGGTGCTCTAAAAATAGCATTATGATAATCCGTTCACCTTTATTATTATTCATAGCAAAGAATGCAGCTAGTTCTTTTTTTTTGCATTACGATTTTTCGCAATAGCAGAGGTGATCCTTGGCACACAATTCTTTTAAAATAGGGTATGCATCTCAAAACAACTGAATTTCAAAAAAGCACAAATGGCATGCACAGCAGCCTCATCAAAACATTGACAGACCGCCACTCAGGAAGAGCACGTGAAACCATTAGCAACCGGAGATTGAACAACTTCTGAAAAAGTGACCAATGTTTCAATCAATCTTTATGATCTTAGATACTATTTGAAAATTGCATTTTTTGCAAGATGAGACATTCCTGCGTCACGCGCTTGAGGAATCTTTTTAACTTAATTTGACCGTTTCCTTGATAAACTGCAGACTGCTGCGTTACCTATGCTTCTAAATTCAGCACTTCTTAGTTCTAGGCATTGTACAGGGAAATTAGATAAACCGGGAAAACACGTGGCTCTTGTTTTATATTTTGTCCATAAAGCGTAGATGTTTATTACTAGTGCTAGTCAACATCAACTTCAATGGAAAAATATCTAAGAACAGACTGAAAAGGAACACCTGAAATGGACATCGTCTTCTCAGGCTTTTTAAAATAGAAATAACGACACCCATTCCATTATTTCTCTCTTTTCTTCATTCCCAGTAGTTTCATTTCTTTTCTACGAATTGAATAAAGGAAAATGCTCCTAACTCGTCCTTGCTCGCTTTTCTTCGCATGTCTAAGATAAAAAAAAGATTATTGTCAAAGTATCAGTTGATACTTCATCATGATTACCATAACAGTTATTCTTGCCTTCAGATCACCGTTCAGCTGCATGAAGCATTCTGGCAGCTGTTTGAAGTACTCTAACAAGGTGACAATACATATCACTGAATGGTGATCCGAATTCTTCACTTCATCAGTCCTCTGCTGATTATAACTGTTGTTGTAAAGGCATCGGATAGATCCTAGTCGCAGGCCTCACGTGGGACCTGCTCCTTGTAGAGTATGTGCCGTCTAGTCTTTCCAATTTGCTAATCACTCTAATGAAATCACAATCGTGATTCAGTGTTCCACAGGCATGCAAATGGATTTCAGTCTCTAATTCCCTACTTGCTTTCCGGACAAGATCCACTGAATCCGGTGCTTGATTTTGGTTCCGCACTCGACTTGGGGAGACGGGGTGAAAGGGGGGGGGACAGCATTTGTAAAGATGTATATGCAATTAAAATAAATTTTCGCCTTTATTGTGCAAATTGCATTTTGTGCAATGTGAAATTTTTGCTCTCTACGAGTTCCATAAGTTTAAAGTATGTTCGTGAACTCTGTGGTTCTCTTTCACGTTTCCGCACTTTTGAAGGCACTACGGGCAAACATGGAAATCCTAAGAACTATTTCAGTTTTTCGGAATGCTCGGAAACCTCCATTCACTTGGGAATAATTATTTTGCTTCGAAATTCCAGATGATCCAGTGAGCCCCGGCGTTTCTGGGACGTAATTTTTCACAGGCTATGAAGAATATCCAAATTTCCGAATACATTCCATTCCATCTTAAACTCCATTTTTACTTTTTCAGCAGCCTCAGCAACCTCGTCTCCTACTCTTAGCTAGTTCGTTCACATTAGCGAGTTCACATTAGTTCACATCACAGAGTCTTTCCTTCTTTGGTGAAGTGGTCTAAGGGGCATTCCAAACCGTGATGCTGCAGCTCTTTTCAAGAATTTGATGGTATCTTGCGAGTTGCTTCCATTGGACCCGTGCAATTACATCAATGAAATTACTCCGCATGTCTTTAATATACTAACCATAGTCTGGTTCCGATAATGCATATGAGAACAGATATATTTCAATGAGCAAGAAAGTGTGTTCCTTTAATTCATTCTCTTTGGCAGCAACGCATGCTGAAACTGCTTCCAAGACAATTTAGTTATCTTTCACTCGGAAAAATTGCTGCAATTTTTCTGACCGGCCAAGACCAGAAACTGCTAGGAGAATCCAGCCTGACTTTGCAGTTGGAAATCTACTTCGGCAACAAGGAAGAATCTCAGAATCCGAACATTCTGATACATAATACAGATTCGGAGAAAGCATTCACGAGAATTTTTAATACCCTAAGAAACTGGCTTTAGTCATTTTCTAGTTGGCCCCAGTGTAAAAGATTGCAAAGAAAGTGGAAATTTGTGGGTAACCTTGTTAAATATTCAGCCACTTGTTTGAATCTACGTACTTTACTGAAGGATTCCCCGCAGCATGCTATGAATCCAGTAGTGCACTGAAATGATGCATTTTGTACACAGATTTTTGCTTAAACAACGGATCCCATCCGTTATTTAAGCAAAAATACTTTTCATGCTTCAGGGTCCGACATACGGTCATCCTTTCATCAGACGCCACTTTTTAAGCACTTTGAACTTATTTAAATCTACATCTTCGCTCATCAGTTTAAGCTTTACATGATTTTTTCAATGATCACACGAGGATTACATGTTTCATAACAGGGGTGTATTAGGTAAATAACAGAATATTCTTTGGAAGGAAACTTGTAATGTATTCCTTAATAATCATAGTAATGAACAATGCTTTAAAAAACAAGTCTGCCTATATAAGAAGACTACCTAGTTACTACGGGAAAAAATGGGCGCTTCCATGGCAACATTCAGTGATTCAATCTGGAGAGATCATTACGGTATGGATTCCTGTATACACTGTTAACAATGTCACTTGAAAAAAATAATTGTTCAGACAATGATTGTACACGTTGAGGAACGTTCAAGAAGTATTCTTTATTTCATGTAATTGCCTTTTTTTTAAAAAACAAAAACAAAAACAAAAAGGAAACAATATCATAATCATAGTTGTGAGGGAGAAAAATAAACCCTTTTATAAAGGTGCACTGTTACCAGCTTTTGGGAAGTTCTTTTATCATGTCTTTACTATGGTGCCATTTTACATTGTGCATCCATTTTTTCATGACATCCTGAACACCTTTACTTAGGAAAAAAAACCGATAAGCTAGTCTTTCCTAGAAGAAACGAGCAAACATTTGAACGATGAAGGATACATACCTAAGAAGTACATGGAAAAGAAAAGTAACTTATTTCGCATACTGATGAGGGAAACTAAAAAAAATACTGCGCCTCCCTAGACGTATTTCTTCGTTCTCCCGGTGTATCACAGAACGTCTTTGAAATAACTGCTTATTGTACAAAGATTCAAACAAGGAATGACCATGAATTTTTATTCATCCACAAACGCCTTTGCTCCTTTTTTTGGTGGCAGTCTTTGATTTAAACTTCTCTGTTTCGCTTATTTTTCAAAATGAACAATTCTCCATTTCAATACATTTCCCTTATCCTCCCCTCCCCCTTTTTTTTTTTTTTCAGACTGAAAAAAGAAAAGACTTCTGTCTTAGAAACGCTGTTTTTGATAAATTAATCACAGCATTCTTGGATCTCCTTCAGCAATCTAGACTTCCTTTTTATCCAAAATTTTCGAATAAAGTGCGTCCAACTACTGAGACATTACCTTTACATGCCAGTAGCTTTCTGTGGACCACATGTTTTCAGTTTTTTCAAGCAACAAACCAGCACGTGCCCTTTTCTGAAATGAACTGCACACACAAGAAAGGGGATCTTGTCCATTGAGGCGTTCGACACAGCGCTTGTGGCCATTGTAGCCTCGTATTCTACTTTCTCCTGTGCTTTTTGTGCAAATTCTATTCTATTCCGTGCAAATTTGTAATTTCAAATTCGTTCGTACATATTCTCCTTGATCCTGATTCTTCACCAAGTACTGTTTGAAGCTTTTGGAGAATGCCACTGCTCCAAGCACGCGACCGCGGCAGAAACAGGCCTTCCACAATCTTTATCTACCTTCCTAATCTTACTGGAGCCACTGGAAGAGAACAAGCAATGTGTGTTTACCACATACAAGACTGAACTGAGATGAAACGTACCTCCCGACGAAACATGGAGTGCATCTACTTTGTAGATTGTAGAAGCATCCTGCACACTCCTTGCGTGGCATGCTAATAGACAGGGGTCTCTGCTTTTGCTGCAGTCGGTTCGCACCTGCAAAGTTACCACCATCTCCATCCAAGTATATGTTGTAATGGTGTTGAAATTTTGGGGTGTTCATGCAGGATTCGAAAGTATCTGATGGTTTCCCCTTTAATGAAGTTCCGAGGACTAATTCTAGTGGGGAAAACATTCACACACACAGAAGTAGCCACCCCACGTAATTCTAACGGATGTGGTTACCTTTGACTTTCTGTTGAGTTAATTCATTCGTTGTTTATGACTCATTGCCTTTTTTTTTCTTTTTTTCAATTAACGAAACCTGATGTTGAATCTGATCTTGTTACATCCGGACTTTGCCTTGTTTTTCACGCTATCTTTCCACGTTAGAAAACGTAACCCCAAAGCATTGCACCACAATGGTATAACAGGGTTCAATGAAGTCCAGAGATAATTTACAGGAGGAAACTTGAATAAGGAATAATTCCCTTGTACACATTTTGTTCCTTAGTGATAGAAAAGAAATTTCGTTGCTAAATAAAGCGATTTTGTTATGAAATGAGTCGATAAGATATTTGTGGATAAATCTGTGGCAATAAAAATGTTTGTTATTTTTCACTTTTAGTTAGTTTGAGGTGAAAGTGTTGATTATCGAATTGCTTGATTAACGAGGATAATGTCATGAAAAACGATGTTGATAATGCCATTAAAAATGAAAACTGACTCTTTGAAAGCATCGGTCGAAGTGATGTTTTTTCTTGTTTCTTACATGCATGTTTTTCACTTTATGACTAGTGATCGAAATAGTTTAATTTATTTAACGTTATCTTGGGTGCCTGCGATGTTTTTTTTTTTTTTTTTTTTTGACGTGATTTTCATATAACTATCAGATATGTGTCTAATTCATTTTGAAAACTGAATGCGTTATCTGAGTTTGTTTACTATATTATTTCCAAATGCTTTACCAGGGTAACGAAAACAAAAGCAAACAGGCTGATACCAGATTCACAGAACGATTTTACTTGATATTTTGGTAATGATTTAGCTAAATTATTTAGATGCAGTTACCTATTACTCAGGCTTATGAGTTATAAACAAAATATAAGAAATAGCTTCCTCTTTTGCTTGTTAAGTCTAACTTTAGAATCTGATTCATGGAGATGGGAAAGCATTGACTACGAAGGTAAACAATTCTTGTTATCATTGATAGTTTCATTTTTGTTCATAATTGGCCAAAATTTTGATGTTTACTTCAAAGTATATTCTTACAGTAGGGGTAGATAGGAGGTACTGTGGGGGGGAGACAATGAAACAGCTTACTGCAAAGTTTTGGGACCTCTGTTTATCCTGTTACACTGGATTGATTGATTTTGTAAAGAATGCTTAAATTCTCATGTTCTTTTTATGTTCAAGATTTCAAATTACGAAAGTTTCGATTACATATTTATGTTTGAAAATTTTTAGGTTATTATTGTAATGAAACCCTGATAAATGGTGCTTCCCTAAGTAGTTCTTCTGAGAAATTTGACAGAAAAGCAAAGCATGCCTTGTTAAATGGTGAGTTTGAAACTCTTCAAAGAAAGAACGTGTCTCATTTTTCATTTCATTTTGTTGCAAAATAATGATAATCTTGGAAAGTTTGCCTTATATAAAATAGATAAGTAGCAGCAAGACATGTTTTGAGCATGTTGGAGAAGATCTAGATTTAAGTTCTGAAGCATTTTCAAAACTTAAATCTAGATCTTAATTGAAGCACACAGAAGCACAGAATTTTCAATTTCAAAAACCAAGTTGTAAATGTCTCTCTTTTTGCATTCCAGGTGATAGTGCCTGGTCAGCCTTTCGTTCTGATTTTAGTCAATATTTGACAGTTGATTTGAAAGAACCTTTTGAAATTACTGGGATTGCTACACAAGGCAGACAGTATTCAAAAGAGTTTGTGCGAGAATATCAGTTAAGTTTTGGTTCAGGAGAGCATGATTTGCAGTTCTATAAAGATGCTTATGGTAATGCAAAGGTAATAGTTTTGAAAGCATTTCCTTGATCTCTTGTTTGTGAATACTATTTCTTGATTTTTGTAACATTAGTTAGTGAAACTGATTAAGTAGGGCAACAAATGTAAATTATTTGAAATTTTCATTTATTGTCCCACATAATCAGTTTCTTAAATATAAAATATACTGTGTTTTATACATATGCACATTTATATACATAACCTACATAAATGTATATGTGTATTCATATAAATTATCTACTTTGTGTTCTAAGTAGTACAGATAAGTTAATGATGAGTTATGTACCAATAATTTGTTTCATGAGACTAAAAAATCATATCAATCATTTGTTTTTATTCCCTCCTCTTCTTTGTCACTATGTAGAGGTTTCCTGGAAATAGGGATAGCAGCACTATAGCATATAATCACTTGCCATCTCCTATCCATGCACAAGTGATACGATTACACCCAATTCGCTGGAGTAGACAGATCTCTTTGAGGCTTGAGCTTTATGGATGTGCATACAGTTAGGCACTTCAGCTTATTTTTCAGGTTGATTGAAGATCTCTTTTAATAGATGCTGTTCAGTTACATTTAAATGGCAGCACTCTTCTTACTTGGGATCTCAAAGAAGAGCCAATATTATCTTTACAAGACAAAATACAGCTTCGCTTTCGTACATTTTATCCCAATGGCATAATGCTGTACTCCCTTGGATCCCAGGGTGATCTCTTAGCTTTGCAGCTAGTACGTGGTCACCTTTTGTTTACTATTGATCTGGGTAATTTTTGCGATTGATATTGCATATGAATATATTTTGTGATTAGGCTCAGGACAGGCCACTAATGCTGTGGCTGGAAGCCTCTTAGATGATACCCTGTGGCATGATGTTCTGATAAGGAGGTACAAGCGGCAACTTATACTAAGTGTAGATCATGTGCAAGCTGAATTTAATATTGCGGGTGACTTCAACCAACTGGATTTGGATCAGTTCCTCCTAATAGGTGGTGCACTGTTTTCATCACCAGGAATTGTTGTTCGTCAAAATTTCACTGGTTGCTTTGAATCCTTATATCTTAATCAAACCAATGTAATTCAGAAAGCACAGGCCAGTTATTGGCGTGTCAATTCCATTCATGCTTCATATAGTTGCTTGGTAATGATTTAATTGATCTGATTCTCCCTAATGTGTTTTACTTAGGCTGAGAACATTGTGCCAATTACTTTCTTAAGTTCTGGTGCCTATGTTCAGTTGTCAGGGTATGAAGACTTGAATAATTTGGAAGTTTCGTTGGAGTTCCGAACATATGAAGAAGCTGGCATGTTGCTGCATCATCGTTTTTTATCTAGGGGATCACTTCACTTGTTTCTTCAGAGTGGACACCTTTTGTTAAAACTATCCAATATTGCAGGAACTCCTGATGTGATATTGGACGATTTTTCTCACTTGTTTTTGAGTGATGGATTGTGGCATCGAGTTGCTGTTTCTGTGTCAAAGAACAGCATTATACTTATGCTTGATGACCAGAAAATGCACACTGAACGCATGCTTTCTGTGCGCACTGGTAGACAATATTTGCTGGGTGGAGAAATGGGCATAGGCCATTTTGTGGGCTGTATGCGACGTATCAGCATTGATGGCAATGCACAGCATCCTCCTAATTGGAATGAACAGCAGTACTGCTGTTCTGATACACTTCTCATGGGTGTATGCCAGATGACTGATCGTTGCATGCCTAATCCATGCCAGCATGGTGGTGTTTGTCGGCAGAATTCCAAAGAGTTCTTCTGTGACTGTACTGATACTGGCTATAGTGGACCTGTTTGTTATTCCTCAACTGGATCTTTATCCTGTGAGACTCTGCGATCAAAATATTCAGACAGCAAAGTCATTTCCGCCCTTTTGGATATAGATGGAAGTGGTCCTTTAGATCCTTTCAAAGCTGTGTGTCATTTTCATTGTAAGTATAGAAAATTGTGTGTTAACTGATTTGCCATATTCTGTTTGTAGCTATGGGTAGAACTCTCACATCAATAGAGCATGGTGGTCCAACTGGGTCCATGATTAGTGGATTTGACCGTCCAGGCTCTTACATTCAGGATGTCCGCTATGATGCAGATGATGCTGCTTTGACTCTTTTTGTGAATCGTTCTCACAGTTGTCATCAGTCTTTAATATATGAATGCCGCTCAGCACGTCTGTTAGGTGCACAGCATTCTGATGGTTCCTTCGAGCCTTGGTCTTGGTGGGTTGGTCATAACAACCAGAAAATGGACTATTGGTCAGGAGCACCTAGAGGATCACGCAAATGTGCTTGTGGTGTGCTGAATTCTTGTATTGATCCAAAGCACATGTGCAATTGTGATGCAGGTTAGAAACTTTGATCTTTTCTGTTTCACTCTGTTCATAGGGTTGGACTCCTGGCAAAGAGATGGAGGAGATTTGACTTACAAAGAGCATCTTCCCGTGCGTCAGATACGAGTGGGAGATACTGGAACACCACTGGATCACAAACAAGCACGGATTACATTGGGACCTCTCTTCTGTGAAGATAACGGTAGAGCAATTATTAGTTTACTGTCGATGTAATCAGCGCTTTGTAGCCTTATATGACAATAGTGTGACTTTTCGCCGTGCTGATGCCACCCTTGAATATCCTACTCCCATTCTGGGTAACACATGGGACATATATTTTGAGTTCCGCACAACTTCAAGCAATACAGCCGTGCTTCTTCATGTTTCCGGTCCTACTGACTTTATCCGTGTGTCTCTAGTGGGGCAACAGGAGCTTCAGTTTGCATATGAAGCTGGTAGTGGAAATGTGGTGCTCAGCATTCCCACCTCATTCTGGCTGAGTGATGATCAGTGGCATTCTGTTCGAGTTGAGCGAAACCGCAAAGGAGCAGTTGTTGTCCTTGATGGGTCTTTGAAATCTGAAGTCCGAGATCCAGAAGGTTCCTTTCGACCTCTGCAGCTGCATTCTAATCTTGTGCTGGGTGCCAGTGTAGATGGCAATAATGGATTTGTTGGCTGCTTAAGATCATTAGTAGTGGACGGCACAATGATCGATCTCAAGACTCCTGCTGAAAAAGGAATTTATGGTATAGGTTCTGGCTGTAAAGGTCGTTGTGTCTCCAATCCTTGCTTGAATAACGGTACCTGCCTTGAAGGATATGATTCCTACACATGTGACTGTCGTTGGACTGCTTTCAAAGGTCCAGTTTGTGCTGATGATATTGGTGTCAATATGCAGACTAACTACATGATTCGTTATGATTTCCTTGGTGGTTACAGATCCACAATCAATGAAAACATCCATGTGGCATTTTCAACCACGGATCCTCGTGGTTTCCTGTTAGCTCTTACATCAGATATATCCAAGGAATATTTGATATTAATGGTTTCCAACAGTGGTCATTTGCGTCTGATATTTGACTTTGGATTTGAACGACAAGAAATTGTGTATCCTGGAAGAATTTTCAATCAGGGACAGTTTCATGAAGTAACAATTCGGAGGCTGGAGTCAGGAACTGTTTTAAGTTTTCAAGTGGACCAACGTCCCCCTCTTAAAGTGCGTTTTACTGTTAGTGGCTCGGCAGATGTCCAGTTCAACAACATCCAAAGATTGTATGTAGGTAGAAATGAGAGTATGAAGGAAGGATATGCAGGATGCATCTCTCGTGTTTATTTTGATGACATTTTTGTGTTCAAACAGTTGTTTCAAGAAGACAGACCAGAGAATATTATGAGCATACCAGATCGTATTTTGGAGGATACATGTGGTGTTGAACCTGTTACACATCCTCCAGAGATTGAAGAAACTCGTCCCCCACCTCCAGTTGACCAACAAAAAATCGATGCATATTCTTATTCAGCAAGTCCAACCATTCTTGGAGTGGTTCTAGCAATTGTTTTCTTAACATTTTTGGTTGCAGGAATTTTGATAGTGCGTTATATGGCACATGAAAAAGGGGATTATTTGACTAAGGAAGATGAAGGCGCAAGAGATGCACCAGATGCTGATTTGGCTATAATCAAATCTTCTACAGGCCATAGAGTGCCTCTTAAAAAAGAATGGTATTTATAGATCTTTAAAAAAGAATCTCAAGACTTGTTCAATCATGGTATTTCCTATTTCTAACGAATGTTTGTATCATCTTATATGGTAATTGAATCCGTCCAGAACTTTAGTTTTATATGAAAATATTGGAGACTTCTTGATCTGCTTCATATTGTTTTTTACAAATTGTTACAAGATTATTTTATGCAAACAAATAAAGTATATTCTAGAATATTCCCATCTTCAGAGTGTCATGTAGTGTATGATTTTTTTTTTTTTGTACGAAATCTTTGAACTGCATAGAAATTCGGTGGCATGCAAGTACAGGTGCATATGATTTCGTACGTATGTTAGCAAACATCGTATTAACATGTTAGTGTGTGGCAATCCAAAATTAAAAGTCGCCCCACCCATATGCATAGGTAATTTTGGCAAATGTATATCGATGGAGTTTATTTATAAATGTTAGCAACCAAAGATTTCAGCGAACATTAGACCAGGGCTTCGACCAATTTGGAACGACTGAATAGTCGTTCCAAATTGGAATCATTGCAAAGTAAACTTATAGCTTTGTGCCGTACACGTGTCTCATTTCAGTCTCCCCGTACCAACTCCTTATATTTTCCTGAGGACGCGACTCTTCATGTTTCAAGGTTTCAACTGAAAGGAAGCATTGCAGGAGGTGGATGTTCCTTGCGCTGTTGAATGCGTCGTGCTGTATTTTTCTCTGCACCGTGTTGAAGCAGAGGATTCATAAAGAATGTCGATTTTAATGGTTTTCAATTGTAGCAGCGCCTTTGTTTTGCTTAAAAGGAAAACAAAGAATTTTCAAGCCTTTTTCCAAAGCTGAAACTGCGCCCATGCTTGCGTTGGAGAAGGTACTAAGTATCATCAAAGTAGACATCATGCTCTCCAAAGTAGACTGCTACCTTGGAATGTCGCTTAATAAGGTTTCCCGTTTTGCTATCTGCTACGTCATACATCTTTGTTATTACATGGAAGTGCAAGAGGAGGAGGAATAAAGAGCAATAGCCCCCCTGCTCCGGTTCCACCTAGGAGATGGCAGTGGAAGAGTTGTATGCTTAGGCTTTGAAGTGAGCTTTTGAGACACCTGGCTATTTTCATACGGATAGAGATAAGAGTCCTTCATTTCTCGTCGTATAGATCGCAATCCTTACAAGTTGATCTAAACTGTGGTCCCATGCAAAACACGGCAGTGGTTTTCACGATTTTGCTATATCTGGCTTCAATGTGATGTGTTCCCTTTTCTCATATGCTGGTCCGCTCACAGCGAATCATCACCATCAGGTTCTTAGTCCCAAGAGACGTATGCTTGTGAATCACAGAGCCCAACGGCTGCTCACAGTTGCGTAGGTATAGAGAAAATATCAATGTCGACCTCAGATGACGGTTGTCATCTTGTCTCCTTGGATGCTCCGGTGGTGCAGAGGCATAGATATACTAGACCGATTGTTGGATGGCTGTTGGTTCAAGAAGAAGCTTAGTCAACCATAGCATTTGGCATGAAAGAGAACAGAATCGGACTGACCTTTCAAATGCTAGGGAATCCTCCAATGTGGAAAGTTTACTAACAATTCCTTCTGGTGAGATCCTAGAAAAATTTGAATGAACCAACAGCGGAAAATTGAAATAGAAGCAAAGGAAGTAATTTTGGAATAAAAGTTTCTGAGCAGGCAGTTTCCAGATTGTTGGATAGCTTTGAAAGCTTCTTTGGTGATCTTCAGCTGATAATTTGTGGAGAAAAACTCAAAAGGGCGACTGGACTTTGCGAAGTTGAGAAGAGGGATATGGAAGTAGATCCTCATTCAGTGGACGCAGCAGCCTCAGTCGGTGAGACCGAGTCTACCGATGTACTCAGAATATGCCACGGATTTATATACAGCTGGAAAGGGAACATTGAAAGAACTTGAAGTCCATGTTCCTTCAGAACAAAAATTGACAAGAGAAGCGCAGAGATTAAAGAAAGGTAAAATGAAAGACTTCCCGATTGTAGATGAGATCTCATCTTTAAATGAGCTTTGGATCATTAAAAGACAATAAAATTAGCTGGAAATCGTTGAGGAGTCTTCTTACGCCTCACTAGAAGTTCGGATGGTACTGTAAATTAAGACTCCAAGACAAAAAAGCCGTAAGATCTCGTTGGATCCAAGAAATAAGTTCGGGATACAAAAATCTCAGAAAGACCATGAGAGTAGCTGGCATCGGTGATGATATCTCAAGCAAGATCCTTATACACAAAGTCGAGTTTTGTGATTCTTATGAGGAGCCGTCTCAGGTAGATTCCTCTCTAGCAGTCGACCTCACCGGCGATCAACTAACTAGTATCTCACCAATCGATCTTATTTTCACAACTGAGTCTATGCTGACAAATTCTGAGATTTCAGCTCCGGGACTGGAGATCTCGAAATACAGTAGACAGGCAGAGCTGTTGACGCTAATATTTAACACCTGTCTCAAGAGACGAAAGACTTTCTATTGGTAGGAGAGCTGAAAAACTGTCTTGTTTCGGGAATTTTCTTTGTTATCTGATAATGGGTGAAGGCCGATCTTAACAGGAGATAGCGCATATCGGTTATATGCTAAGTGTTATATAACTTCGTATATTAAAGATTGGGATCAACAGAAGGGATTTCTCTCCCTTGGTGGAATCTTAAAGCAGGGCTCCGCTTTCCAGACGATCAAGGACTCGAGACACCTGTTCAAGGAAATGTATATAGCTTTCATTGACCTTGCGAATTCGTGTATGATCTCTCACATCAGATCATGTGAGGCGATCCAGGGTGAATCCAGGCCTGAAATCCAGGACTGCCATGAATCCAGGTTTGAAAAGAATTTCTGCATGTGGATGAAGATATGGTAGTGCAACTACATTTGTCCGGTCATATAAACAAAATGCCACGGATTTCCTGATTAGAACTATGGAGTCTCCTTAAGCTCATTACTGCTCGTCATTACTGTGGAGTCAATTTTATGTCAGCTGAGACCCTCAACTAGTTAGTGAAGAGTCGATCTTGGTCTTTGCTGATGACACTGTATGCTTCGAACGTTTTTCTATCTCAGCCTGGTGCATTTCCAGACTGGAAGTATTCTTTAAGTCTGACTGGATTCTTGCAAATGCCGAATGAAGTGGTTGGTAAAGAAGTGCCTTCACCTACTCAGCCATGAAGCCAACGAAGATCCATTCAGAGAGCACTTGAAAGGATATCTGTACCCTAAGAATTTCTCAGCTGAGACAGATGTCCATGTGGACAACGGTTTCGAGCTTCTTGCCTCCTTGGATGAGCTCAAGCTCTCTCTCTGAACTCTCCGTCATGTCGTGCCTAAGAACGCCACTTCTCCTACGGATGCTGATCTGCTACTAATTTCTTTTTGGAAAGACTTTCGAGAAACTCCAGAGTGATGACGACATAGGAAGCACGTAGACACCTAGAAGAAGCACGTTGAAAGATAAGCGTCGTTTTGCATGGGAGCAGGATGGACTTTTACGGACAGAGAACAGCGGGCGCATTACATTCTGTGCAATCACGAGAAAGAAGTTATTTATTTTCCGTAATCTTCAACGCAATCAGGCATTGCATTCGCTGCCCTTCAGGAAAGGAGATTCGATTTTCGGATCCTAGATTCCTCTACACCGTCAACTATATCGGTTCTTCCAGTTGGAATAGTTGCGTCGCAAAGGCAAGATTGCATTTGCAGAGCATAGATGAAACTCTACCGCATACATGGAACAAACTATATGTAGCATTTCCGTCTTTACACTTAACAGTATGATGCATTCGTACAACGTCTGAGGAAAGCGACCAAACTGGGGTGGGATAAGGTTTCCTTCCATCAGACTGTTTCCAGGTGGACTCCCGCCTCCTCTTTGATTTGGTACTTCGTGAAGAGGAACAAGTAATCATCCTAAATGTCTCCTATACGCTCCTAATGAGCTCAGGGGTGCTTCCGAGTCTAAATACAAGGACATGCTGTCTCCTTGTCAGCTACCCATGTTCAGGCAGTGGTCACAGCCTTGCCTGAACTGACTCTTCAGCGTTTCCTGAGATCCACAAAAAGAAGTCCTGTGTGGGCTGGCGAACCCACGGCTATACTTGGATGAGACTCTTGATGGTTGCCTACAATAACTGCGATATCCATTAGATCCACAGATCAGAACACTCTCCCCAAGAAGGAATGGCCTTTGGCATTATCGTAGCTTTGGCTCCACACAGTTTTGTTCTTGGCGTGTTCGAAAGCAGGAACCCACTACAGTGACCAATTTGCCGCAATCCTATCATCGTAATGAATACATGCACGTGAGACTAACGGGTTTCTTTCGACATTTTCACTGCTGAGGGAGCTCCTCCCTTTCGATTTCAGCTGGTCGTTGATGAATACTAGAACTACTGGAAGGAATCAGCATGGGGTTATTTCTATCGTGACAGGGAGTTCGTGACAAGTTCATGGGCTCCAGTCACTCGACGAAACAGATCTGCACTGCCTGCGTCAAGCATTCACGATAATACGGAAGCGACGCGCGAGTTCCCTGCCCACTGCACGTGGGAAATACATATGTTTAACGTGAATCCCATCGCGCTGCGTTCGAACTGCTGCTCTTGGTACTGCGTTCCGCCGGCGGCGCCCAAGACATTATCCGATCATCCTGCTCCGATAATTCAACCTCGGAAATCCTGATCAGCGAGACAGATTTCGTTGCTGGCTTCCGAGAATTTCGATCGAATCACAAAGTGAAAAGCATTCGAAACATCCTTTACTGGCAAGAGGGATCCGTGCTCAACAGATTCCTACTCTGATTCAGAATTCATGACATTCAAGCCGAGGGGAGACGGAAACCTTTATTGACTTTGGACACGAGATTTTTACAGATGGTTCCCTCGGTTACCAGGATTTTTATCGGTTGAAACGGCATACGTTGTGATCGAAGCAAGCATGTGGGTGAGAGCTGTTCCGGACTGGTCAGAACATCCGTGTACTCCCTGATGTTCTAGAAGGCAAGGATAACCTTCTACGGCATCTCTTTCTCTCTCTCGCCCCCCCCCCCCCCGATTCCTCCGAACTCCGCAGCAGACAGATTCCTTGATTGAAAATCTGCGCTTCACCTTAGTCAACCCGAAATTCCGCCGCGAGATGTGTCCGAGTCTAGATCGCGTCCTGAGGATTCTGATTGGTGGGCCAGGAAAGACTCGAGCATTCTCCCCAGAGTGCACTATCTTAGCTGCAGTTCTAGCTGGCTGGAAGGGATTCTGGAAACTGAATCTGAGGATACCCACTTCCTCTTCCCATCCGTTTAAGTCACCACCACAGATTTCCATCTCCTCACGAAGTGTCAAATCACTGGGCACGCCATATGTTTCCGTTGCTAGGCTGCCTTATCCACGGACTAGCAGGAAAGGAGATAGATCCTTCCTTTCTTCCCTTTGGTGAGCTGACTGGATCTGGTTGGAGGAGTCGCAGACACAGGTCAAGATGGAAAGCTGGACAGCGGAGTGGAATTGGTAGTTTCCTTCCAGTTCTCTCTTTTGTCCTTCTGTCTCTTTGGAGACTCCAGGAGCTTCTCTCAGGTACAGGTAGTTCTCGACTTATCGACGATTCACATTTACGACGGCCAATTCTCTAACTTAACTTTGCCTCCGGCATATACATAATGTTAGCCCTGGTGGATCCCCGATCCTCTCCTGATGCTCGTACCGGTGAATACCCGAGCTTGCCAGGGGAGGAGTAGCTAGAGGGGATTCTAAGGGGTTCTTCTAACTTATTACGCAGTCTTTGGCATGGTAGTAATGAATCAGCGATAGAAGTGTTCGTTACTCTCGTTGCAACTTTTGTGTTTCACCGTAACCCTTCCACGTCTAGTAAGAGAAACAGCACTCCTGATGAAAATTTCAGCATGATAAAAAAGGCAAGGAAAACTTATATGTTAGAAGGAAGGTCATTAAAGCATATGATAAAGGAAAGACAGTCGGTGAAACAGCACGAGAAAAACAAGCATCGCATTCAACTGCTTCAACACTTATAAAAGATAAATCAAGAATAGTGGAGGCAGCTAAAAGGGCAGTTAACATGAAATGTAGAATTTTAACGAAAAAAAGAGAAGGACCAATTCATGAAACGGAGAAGCTTTCAGTGATATGGATAGGTGATCAAATCAAAAGGAATGTTCCTCTCAGTTTGTTTACGATTCGAACAAAAGCACGCAACTTATTTGACAATTTAAAGGAACAAGAAGAAGATAAACATGGGGATCATACATTTATTGCTAGTAAAGGTTGGTTCTGTCGCTTCGGAAGCCGATTGAATCCGCACCAACGTGCGAATAACGGGAGAAGCTGCTGGCTCCGATGTTGGAGCCGCCGAGCTGTTCAAGAAAAGTCGGAAGGAGGCGATAGAAGATGAAGGCGAAAGAGCTGAAGAAGAGGAAAGAAAGAATGAGTGAGGGAAATCGTTAAAGAAAAACTATGAACTGTGAAAGGATCAGCTGAAGTATTTTCTGAGCGGAATCAAGGACTTCAGCCACTCGAAAACGTGGATCAAGACACGGATCGCTTCGCCAAAGTCGAAAGGCAAATTCGCGAAGCAGTTAGATGTCATAACGAAATTCATGAAGAAAAAAGAAGGAAAAAACAACAGCAGGCAACATGAAGGAATTTTTTTAATTAAAAAAATTACTCCTGATTGCGGAAAATAAGCGTACCGTTCAAACTAAAAAATCATTTAATGAAACACCGTTACAAAGTTTTTTGTTTATGTTTGCATCATTTTTGATGTGCATGTATATATTTTTTTCTTAAGTTCTTCTTTCTTAATTTCGTACATATTTGTGTATTTACATATACACTAATAAATAACTTATTCATGTTTATCTCAGTTTATACATTTTTTTAACCATTTTACGTTAAACGAAGATGTTACGATAGAAATGAAACAAATCAAGAATTCAAAAAAGTCCCCGACTTACGTCAGAACCGACTTACGACGGAGACGTCGGAACGGGATCCCGTCGTAAGTCCCGAGGACTACCTGCATAGACGATGATCTTCTCCCGCGAGCCTCCTCTAGGAGGTGAGCGAGAGGAGCACCTTCACCCTCCATACTCGAGAAAGGAAGAGCTTCAAGGCTCTGGAACGTAGTAAGGTCTCGAAATAGAAAAGCATCTCTCTCTCCACGCTTCCAATCCCCCCCCCTCTCCCTCCTTGAAAAGCACCACCTTTTCCAGCAGAGAAGAGGTCAGCGGATGATGTGCACAGGGCTTCCCGGAATCGAGCTGAGACCACACGCCGCTCTTCTTCGTCGGAAGTCTCTTCTCTACTTTCTTTCCTCCTTTCTGCCACGCGTTTTGTAGCATCTCACTCCTTGTTAGTAGCTGGAATTGCAGACACCAAAGAGAATTTGTTCTCGGAATCGGACGATCCTCTAAAGTTAAGGGGGAGGGTTTCCCGACATGCAGGTCGGGCACACTGAGAGTTCGGAACAGCAGGGAGGGGACAATAAATAAGTTAATATAGTGGGAGGGTGGGGATAGGGGTCTGCAGTTCCAGCCGTTGTTATTCTCAGAACCGGTGGTGAATGCCGGCAACCTCCGTCCTCACTTCTTCGTCGAGGTGTGGCCACCCAGCAGCCAGTTCCAGATTGCAGGCTGCACTGTTGGTAACCGCTGTTGCGGGCCGCTCGCATCTGCAATACGTGGCGGGCCCTGACAATGGCGCGGATGCAGCAGATGATTGCGACGACCGCTCCCAGAGATAGACTGCCACGCGTGAAGAAGCGGCGCATCCAGTCCATTGCGGTGCGCCCGGGATGCAGGAGCGCTGAGGACAGCCACCGCCACAGTCCCTGGAGGACACCGCAGTCGAATAGCAGGTGCGGGAGCGATTCATCGCTCCGCATCTTTCACAGTTACGGGTGGGACTCCCCCGGAAATCAGGTGCGCGCGCTGGTTGCAATAGAGACCCCAATGCACCAGAAGAAAAGCGTCCTATTTCCGACGAAGGGGGAACACAGTCGTGTCCACGCAGGAGGGCGGAACCACAAGTTCTTCGGAGTGCACTCTCAGGAGTTCGCTGCACCCAAGAAGTCCCTTGGCACGATGGCGAGGCGTGGCAGCGGCTGCCAGCTCGCTCGTTCTCCAGCCGCTCAGAGGTCGGGTTTGTCCTGCGATTGAGTAGGCGACCTCCCACCTTGCCGGTAGGCAACTGTCTTCTCGTGCCCTTAGGGCAGACAGCGCTTCGGCGAGGAGCGAAGCGGCTAGACGATTCCACTTGTCCTGGTTCTGCAACACCTCCTCCACTGGACAGAATGAAGAGCGGTTCACGCAACGGAGTTCCAAACGGGACACGTCCTGATGCGTTGCCCAGGACGATAGAGTCTCCTGCCACCAAACATTAAGGTTCGTCGGCCAGCAGGAGATCCACGAATGCGTTTCCAGGAGCGAGGCGAGCTGCCTCGGCGGGAAGCCGAATCCTCTCCTGGCGTACTCAGCATGCGGTAGCAGCGAAAGCAATCCGTCGCCACCCATGCAGCTCCGCATCAGCAGCCGCGCGGGAGCACACCATGGAGTCGTCCAAAGCTGGGCACAAAGTGCCAGCATGCGAAACTGCACTAGCAGTCCGATCCTTTCCAGCGTCAGGATGCCCAAGCCGGTATCCCGACGAGGAGCCGCCAAGTCCTTGAGGCGGATCCTGGACCTCGCAGGTACCCCAGAAAGCGTTCCGCGACAGGCGTTTCGCCAGGAGCTTGGCCAAGTAGGGAGGCGGACAAACAAAGAAAAGGGGATGGAGGAGGGGGGCAACGAAAATGCTCCACATGAAGGCCCGCTCCGGCAGGAGGAAGCTGCGACCTTGGAACGGACCCAGAGCAGTCTCGGCCTTGTGAAGGCAGTCCGACCACGCTTCTACTGGACAGAAGGCGCCCAAGGGAACGCGAGGGTACTTAAAGCACCTGCCCGTGGGGATCCCCAGGCGGATCGCCTCTCCCACGTAGAGCCAACCGGTACGACTGTGGATTTCGCCCTGTTGACGCTCACGCCCGCTCCTCCGTAGGGATGCCGAGCAGCTCTCCCCATCGCAAAAGTCCACGAGGAAAAAACTCGGGGTAGTGGCATCTGACAGCTATCCCATGGTCCAACCACTCATCTTCTTCTCTCTGCCTGCGACAGGGGCCACCTGAATGGACACGGGGGCGTTCCCATCCGGTCACGCCGGGGCGTTTATTCCTAAACTCGGTACATTTGCGGTACGAAGCCCCGCTACGGCCAATAGACCGTGGGGCCTGCCGGGAAGCCGGTGCGCAGACCGGCTTGACTCTTCTCGGCAACCGTGGGGATGGGGGAGAAAACAAATATAAAAATAAAAAGGAAAACAAAAAAAAAGAAACACTTGGGTGGGCAGGGAAGGGATCGCTGTCCGCTGGAGGAAGAGATCATCCTTTCCAGAATGCCCTCGATGTCCCTCTGCATAGCTCCCAGATGGGACCATCCGATCGCGATTCGCAGGTAGCGACCCGCGTGTACGATGGGGTCCCTGTCGCTGCTTCCTCTGTTGGCTGCGCTCCACGAGGCCACAATCCCTCGGAGGCAGCAAAGCGCTGCCACGGTTGAGGCTGGTTGCAGGGCGTCTCATACGAAGAGGAGTCGCACAACGTCTCTGCGGGTACTGCCGACCGGCATCCAGAGGACCGTAGCAAAATGTTCCCACAAGGTCCGGAGGCCAGTGCAGTCCACTAACAAGTGGGGGAGGATTCCTTCTGCCCGCACACTGCACACTTCTGTCCCACCTTCCCCAACGTCCAGTGGTGGCGGCGCGCGTTGCAGGGAATACCCCAGTGCAGCAGCAGCAGCGCCGTTTCCTGCCACTTGAGGGGGAGGGTGGATGCGTCTCTGAATACCGGGGGCCCCTTTAGGTCATCCAGCGGGATGCCCAGCAGCTCACCCCATCTCCGAATTCCTCGCGGGAGGGCGCTCGGGGTCGTGGCGTCAGCCAGTTCCCTCGTGGTCCAGCCGCTCATCATCTGCTCCCTGACCGCTATCCAGCAGGAGATTTGCCACCTCGGCGTTCGGCTGCTGCCGAGCACCCTCCTCAAGAAGGGTAACGCCGTGGACAGTGGGGTCGTCTCCGCCCACGTACTTCTGGAGGGACACTCGAGCATGTTCCGCAGCGTGCAGCGGGTGTAGATGCCGGGTCGCAGGCGGTTCCACGATTCACCACTTGACTGGTTTAACTTCTCCCACGTGCCAACTGTTTCTTCCAGACATGCGCTGGAGTTGGTGGGGCTGCAGGCCATCCAGCCGTTCTCCTTAGCCAGGGTGGCCATGCGTCCCAGGAGAAGGCCGCATCTTTTGATCTTCCGGCCGCGGCACAGAAGATACGACGCGAGACCCTGCATCCCGGATACACGGCTGGAAAGGAGGCGGTCCGGAACGCATCAATGGGTGCTCCAGTACTTCGCCGCGATGGCCGAGGTTCGCCATTGCAGCTGAATTTTCATCCGCCCTAGCGTCAGGAGGCCAAGAGCGCCATCCCGACGTGGAGCGCACAAGTCTTGCAGAGGCACATGGGGCTCCCGCTGCCCCACAGGGCGATGCGCAGGAGGTCCTTGGTTCTCTTCTTCATCTCGCGGGGTACGGGCAAACAAAGAGCAGGGGGAGAAGAAGGGGGGTCGCGAACGCGTTCCACACCGCGGCCCGATCCGGCAACTAAAAATTACCTTCCAGGAACGGGCCGATCGCCGACTCCACTTTCTGGAGACGACCTGACCAGGTTTCTAACTGGCAGAAGTCTCCCAACGGAACGCCAAGGTATTTTAAGTACCTCTCCGTGGGGATCCCCAGGCGGATCCAGTCAGGTCGTCCTGCCCACGTTGCACCAACCGCAACCAGCGACGACTTCGACCTGTTCACCCGTAGTGCTGTCCCGCGGCTCAGCAAGTCGAAGAAATGCTCGACTGCCGAAGCCGCTGCGGACATGGACAGCAGGAGCAGAAGATCGTCGGCATACGCCGACACGGCCGGCGTGCCGCGGCACGAGCTCTACAGGGCAGCCAATGTCACCCTGTATGCTCTCAGAACCAGTTCGAAATAGGGGCTAAAGAGCAGGGGACTCAGGCTGTCGCCCTGCCTTATCCAGCGGCGCACCGGCACGCCGTACACATTCTGACTGCTGAAAAAAACTTTTATTATCGCACTGCGCCAGCAAGAGCGCAGGTAGATCAGTAGGGAGGGTGGGAAGCCCATGCGATCCAGGAGCTCCGGAAGGAGTTCCTGGTCCAAGCAGTCGAACGCCTTATGGTACTGTGCCTTCGTCTCGGATCAGCCGTGTCAACTCGAGCACCAGGGGTTCAGCTCTGCCGCGAAGCACTGAAAAAACTCCGCCGGCAGGCCGTCCTCCCCTCGCGCCTTACGCCTCTTCAGGCCCGCTATGGCGGAAGACACTTCTTCCGCCGTTAAGTGGAAATCCAAATTGGCGCGTTCCTCGTCGACAGCAGGGGCATCCACCGGCAGAAGCAGCTCCGAGAGACTGCGTTCCGTCGGCTCCCTAACATACAACGAGGAGTAGTAGCGCTTTAAGAGGCGGCGAACATCGGCTTTGAGTTTCCCCTTCCCACGCGCCTCGGGAATGGACCTAACCGGTCTCGGCACCGGCATTCGACACGTATGCCAGCGTGGGAAAACCAAGAATTTTCGCACCAAAACATATCAATAGACTTTATTAACTAATTTAATATGAATTAGATTAATAAATGCCCCGGCATATCCGGGTGACAAACATCGGCTGCGCTCGAGCATTCCAGGTCCTGGTCGTCGAACAGACAAGCTGCTCCCGACTGCCAGACCTGGCGCTCGGCTTTGACCTTGTACTCCGCAAGATACCGGACGTCCGGGCATCGGGAGAATCGGCGGGTCGGGAGCGCGCGCCCCTGTTGCCGCCGCGGCGACGGGGTGATGGAGCGCCCGTTCAGGGAGGTCGACCTGGAGACGGAGAAGCTCTAGGGAGACGCCGCCTATTCCTGATCGCAAGCAGATGGCCCGAAACTGACCACTGGCATTCGGTCGAGCCCTTCCCGCCTCCGAAATGGAACTCACTTTTCGGAGGTGGCCCTTTTCTCCGCAGTGGAAGCACTGGATGTGAGGGCACCGTTTTTTCAGGTGCCCTGTGGCATCGCAGTGTCCACAGTACTTGGGTTTTCCCACGTACCAAACATCGACCGTCTCGTTGTCGATGTCCAGCTTGTGGAGTAACCCGCCGTTTTCGTGCACAGTTACACGCGCTGCGACCATGCCACTAAACAGCCCTCCATAGGTTTGGAAGACGTTGGGCTTGGTCCAGAGAGCGTGTACTGTGCCGTATGTACTGAGTTCCTCCTGCACGCCGGATTTCGACATCCGGAGGGTAACTCCAGTGAGGTGCGCTACAACTGAGCGGTCCTCAGTCACCGGAAAGAGCTTTCTGCCCTCCAGCGTAATGTTTCAGCGGTATTCAGCAGGCGCTGAGCCAGGCTTGCATCTTTGCGAGTCAGCTCCACCCGCTGACCCCCACTAAGGACGGAGAGACCTTCCAGCTCCTCCTCCCTCACGTTCAGCCGCTGCAGCTCCTTTTCGAAGGAGCATGCAATCCTTTCATCGAACATACTGCCTACCTTGTAGATCAGCAACGGCTTGTAGCCGATGGCCTTGTAGGCAGTCTGCTCCGCTACTGCAGCCGGGGATGGTGCAGCAACGACGGCACTCCAACTCTTCTCCGGTGGCGAAGAGGGTCGCGAAGGGGCGGTCGCCGCCGATTTCGATGGGGCAGGTGCCTTGGATTCCGTGGGGGGGGGCGAATGCCCCCACTTCCATGGGTGGAGGAGAGCAAGTCGCCTCTACCCCCCCGCAAACTCCATCGCGGTGTTCTCAGGCATTTCTGCCATGGGACACCGGAGATCCCACACATCACACAGAACCAACAAAAAGCTTCCCACCGACCAGTCCGCGGAGAGATACGAAAACACGTCCGCTCGCTAGAAGGACCCGGGGGGGAGTGAATCCGAACTGTGCCAGGTACGGGGAACGTGAATCCCTCCCGCACCTGATAGTTGACTGTGTTGCCCTCCGGTCTCTTTGGGAACGTTTCGGGAGGACCCTCGGGATCCCGGTGAGCAGCCCTCCCAGAGACGTTTTTCGGCTCCTCTTCGTGCGGGACGCCCTGTAGCCAGCCGCAGCCGTAGCAGCGCTCAGCTGCATCCGCGGTATTGTGGCGGCCTGGAGTGGATCCGACAAAGTAGAAGATGCAAACGATAGGGACGTCATCGAGTATGCGGCTCGCTTCCTGCGAATAGCAGCCCGATGACCCCACCTGGGAAACAGGCAGAAGGACCTGGTTGGCATCCTGCAAAGGATGGACCCTTCACCAAGCGGACAGTGATCCCTTCTCGACCTTCCAGAGAACTATGGTTTTTTCAGTTTTTTTTATTTTTCTTTTTGTTTTTTCCCCATCCCCCTCCGCTGCCGTGGAGAGTCAGGTCGGTCTGCGCACCGACGACCAGGCAGGTCCCTTGTCGTATTGGCCGCAGCGGGACCTTGTACCGCAAATATAGAAGTTTATAATAAACGTCCCGGTCAGACGTTGAACGCGACTCTGCACCTGTGCGCGAAGCCTTGCCGCCAGTGTAGCGTCCCGTCTGAGCGCTCTTCAGATCAGCTACCTACTGTTCGTAGATGTGTATCCCCTGCAGCAGCACCAGATCGAACGCGCGTAGGGAGGTAGCTACCGTCCGCCTCTTGTCGGCGTCGCCCAGCCCGTTGACGTTCCAACAGGCCACGCTGACGCGACGAGCGGACGCGAGTCCACGCATTACTGCTGCGGACATGTCGGCGTGCTCCTCGCCTCGTCCGGCGAGGTGTCAGCTGGCAGCACTGAGGATTGGGAAGAGGAATCGCTCCCGTTCTCCACCATGCCGCACGCACCTGAGTCCTGGGAGCCGAGAATCATTGCCTCGGGCTCCGGGGAGAGGCTGGAACCGCTACCGGCAACAGGCTCGTGCTTGCGCACTTTAGCCTGGAGTGTTCCGGGATTTCCCGGGGATCTGCGCTCCTTTGCTTTGCAGTCGGACTCTAGGTCGGAGTCCGAATGCCGCGCGAGAGACTAGCGTTTCGCCTGTTTCTTGTTGTGCCGGGAAGTGGAAACTTGCCCGGCCTGCGCGGGGATCGCCGCAGTCGCCACCGCAGCCCCCGGCTCTTTGGCTTCTGCAGCGGCTCTCTCGCGCGAAGCGACAGCGACAGCGCATCCAGCGGGAGTGCAAACCTTGATTTACGCCTGCTTTGGCGCGCTAGGCTTCTTCCTTACACCTACCTTCAGAATGGGGAAGTGGGAAGGGTCCACCTTCTTCCCCTTTCTAGGTTTCCTGGCCACCTGAGTCCAGTCCGCATCGCTGTCCTCTTCCACTGCATCCTGGGAGGCCAGAGCCTTCCATGCTTCTGGACGGTAGCTAACGGCTCATTTTTCGCAATCGCGGCGAGACGGCTCCGCCACCGTTGCCTGTTGCATCTTCGCTGGTGCGGGTGAACTGGCAGGTATTTCCGTCATCGCGCGATGCGTTGCAGCCTTCGCTGCCAGTGTTTTCACCGTGGACGGCGTGCTTTCCCCGGACTGAGGGAGGGACGGCCGCTCAGTGGCAGTTTCGAGTGTCTCCGCGCGTATTTTCCCGTCCCTTCCGTTCGACGCGGGAACGGACGCGGACGGTTCAGTAGCCTTTTTTGAGTATTTACCCGTTAGCTGCTTCGCGCAAGACTGTTTGTTCCCAGGGTGGCGTGGCATCTTCCCCTTATGCGCGGCTTTCCGACATTGTTTCTTCCCTGAAGCAACCTGCCCTCTTTTGAGGGACTGCCACTCGCTGCAGCAGCGTCATTAGCGCCCGATTTCTTTCCCGGCGAGGCGGGGGAAGTTTTCGGGGAAAACGACGCCAACTGGAGGTGATTCCTCGCCTGCCGTTTGCGCTTCAGCTTGGCGCACTTCTTAATGGAGTGACAGAGCAGTTTGCAGTAGCGGCAGTTGCGAGAAGGGCACTTCCAAGGACGGTGGCCCTCCTTGCCGCAACTGCCGCAATCCGGCCACTGAGCGGCAAACTCCAGGTGAAACGACCGCGTCGTCCACCTGGAGCTGCGAAGGCAATAGCCTCCGGTCCGTCATGGTGACTCGCACCATGGCGAGCCCGCTGTGAGAGAGGCAATCCTTTTGATAGGGTTCGCTATTCTCCATAGTGGTGAATGCACCCAGCGCACTCGCAAGCGGTCGGTAGTTTCCACCCGGATGGCGGACAATTAGACCACGAATGACTGGTCCATGGCCGACCTCCTTCCCGCGGATGTTCAGCGGGGAGCGGAGGCGTTGGACTGGGGCTGCTTGTGCACCTGCCAGTGTCCAAGCGCATTCACAGGCATGACAGCCAGGAGGTCGTCCTGCCGGAACCCGACGCGCTCGTCCCATAAATTTCCTCCGACCCTGTCGGAGACCGAGGCACTGACCTGGTAACAGAGAGCAGGCTTGTAGCTATGGGCTGCATATGCCTGTTACTCTGCTTCTTCGGGAGGTGCTCCGTTTGCTGCTGCCGCCTTGACGATGGCGGCAAAGCTTCTTGCCGGTGGCGAGACAGAATCATCAGAGGCGGGCAGAACAACCGAAGTAGGAACTCCGGAGCAGGCTGCCTCCACCTCCATCCTCTCTTGTGTCGGCGCCATGAACTTCCGAAGGGACGCACACGAGCACAATACACACAAAGAAGACGAAAAAAGAGTCGCGCTCGAGGAGCCACAAAAGAAAGCACGTCAGTGCCGCGTGGTCGTGGAACGCTTCGTCGTCGCGGTGGTCCTCACCACCGCAGGGCTTTCTCCTCATGGTCTTCCCCATCCCTCCTGAGCATTCCCATCACTTCTGCCTCCTCCCTACCACCCGCAAGTGGTCCTTCCGAGTTCTCTGGTCCGGGAGTCCAGAGTTCAGGTAACACTCGAGAGGAAGTAGCGGCCTGCAATCAGGAAGCGGCGGCGGCAGCCAAGGTGTGAGCGAAGACCAAAGGATCGCTTCCGGAAGAGAGGTGTGCGTCTCTGCAGGAACACCACGGGAAACAGCAAATATGCTCTGTGTTCGCGATTTCCCACATAGAGGGAAGCGCATGCGAAGGTAATGTGCCGGGTGCCGAAAGAATGCATCTTAGTGAAATCCGGGAAGCTTGAGATTCAAAATCTTAAGGATTCTTTCGGTTCAAGGAAGGGAGTGGAAGCCATAAGAGAAGGAAGGATAGACTGTGGAACAGGCAGAAAAGGGAATGAACACATGGAGGTGCAAGAGGAAAAGTGAAAAGAGGAAAAAAAGATGAAATGTAGAAGGTAAAGGAAAGACAAATGAAGAATCCAGTTCACTCAGGGGCGTTTATCAAAACCAACGGGCACAGATACCCAGGAGACCAACTCCCATCCGAGTTTGGGAAACCTTCGAGGGGGATCCTCCGATTAGGATATAGGCTATGAAGACCGGAAGGGTGCGAGAGGAAAGGAGGAAATCAATATACAATGATAGAGATGGAGAAAGAGCAAAGGACATTAGTCCACTCTGCTGCGTCTTCCGCATTCTGCTTACGGCAGTCTCGCGATGTCCACCTTTAATCCCTTGAAGAGGTCGGGCCATCTTGCAACTCACCTCAGCTTGTGGGTGATGTAGATGGCTTCCAGAGGTTGAGCTGGCAACCGAAGGGAAGGAGGGTGGAAGAAGGAGAATAGGGGAAAGAACCGAGTTGTCCGGGAAAGAAAAAAAAATGGTCGAATGGAAGAGGTCACACAATACCGTCTCTAGATTCCGGACAAAGAGCTCGTGAGCTTCTTGTAAGCAAGCTGAACTGTGGGCTCAGCGGCGTGGGCAGGACCTTGCAGTTGAGTAATCCCTTGGGCCTGTTGACGTTTTGCATCACGAAGAGACATTCCACGTGGGAGACCACCACGAGGCTGCCAGTTTGAGGCTGTAAGCAAAACTACATAGCACCTAGTGAGAGGTGACTGGGGGAACCAATTCTTGTGGGTAAACTTTCAGTGCCCTGCAAGGGCTAGCAAAGCTCTCTCGAAGTTCTACTGAGGAGGAGGAGAGGAGAGGAAAAGAGAACTCTTTGCCAACTCGATCCGTGATGTACGGTTGCGCACAAACACAAAATGCAGAAGAGAACATCGCACTTCAGTTACGAGTATCCAACAATACTTCTTCAATTTATTCACCTTAGAGTTTCATTTTGGTTTAGAGATCGAGAAAAGAAAAGTTACGTGGGGTCGAGGTAGATAAACATGAAAAGTGTGGTCTCACAGGAACGGATGTCGAAATTTCTGAAGACAGCAGCAGTGCATGCAGGAGGATTTAAGCAAAGTGCAGATATCGCCAACCCGTTTCCAAAACAGCTCTCCGCAGAGTCATGTGTCAATAGGGTCCAAAGGTCTCGAGGAAGACCCGACCAACTCGCTATAGAACTCGTAATGGATGATAACTCGAAACAGACTTGGAACCTTCACCAAAGGATCTTGAGACTTTTCGAGCACGCATCACATACCCCACGTGAAAGGCGGAAGAAGCAGTTCGTTTCGTCTTCCGTCTGTTTCATCCTATCCAAAAATTCTTATTTTGCCACCCCTTCGTTTGGTGTGGCTACCCAGAACACGTCCTTCAGGGATGCAGAACTTTTGCCTATCTTCTGATGAGAAGCCAGTGCGAACGCCCGTAACCAAGCTGTCCAGGTGGAAAGCAGGTCAAGGTTATTCACGATGGGGAAGAGGTCTTTCAGGAGAGCACAGACCAGGTCCTTCACACGAAAGGAGCAGTCTGGTGAGGAAAGAGCTCCTCCTCCTGGCCGCAGGGTTACGCGGCAAGAGGAGCGTGCAGCGCAGTCCATAAACGAAGAGCATGTATTCCTGACTTGGACGGTAAACGCCTTCGCTGTCACTCATCCACCCCCCCCAACCTCAAACCCACTGCAGTCCATAAACGAAGAGCATGTATTCCATGATGAGCGAGCATTCCCAAAAGACAAGCACTGAGAAAACAAACGAACCACTGAACCTCCCTCCGCAAAGAAGCAAACACATAAACAAGAGCACGGCAAAAAAAAAAAACACGCCAGCTGTAGGAAACAGCTCCTTTCCTTCCCATGAGATTCGTTAGAGCGAGCAAGCCAGAAGATTATTAAACAGTGCCTCGGGGTTAACTTCGCTTCCCCGTCGAGACCGGCTCCCGATGGGAACACAGAGAGCGTCCAATTGTGGTTTCGGTACTCCTTCCACTTCACGTCCACTACATCTCCACCTGGCTTTTCACCTTGCCAAGACCCATTCTGAAAAGAAACAGAAAGGAATGTCACCAGCAGGAATAACGGGGTGAAAGTGGACAAGCGAGCGAACGGACCCTGACTAAAAGTGGTCAGGATGGGGAGCTCTTCGGCAGTTTCCCAGCGCGGAGAACGAAAAGGAAGAGACGCGTGCTCCCTCTCGCATTCGTACCTCTCCAGAAGGGAACTTCCGCGGACCCCGCTTTCGAAAACTTTATCCCTGCTTCAGCCCCGAAGAGAAGGTCCGCCCCGCCCTGTGATCTGCAGAATGCCTAGCAACATCTGCTCCCCAGAAAGCTCCGAACGGAGACGGGTTCCCGAGCAGATGGATTCGTCTCCTCTGAAGCTCCCGTATTCTTCCGGAAACCGCTTATTAGGGAAAACCGCTCGCCGTTTCTAGACGGGGGATGGGGGTGGGGTGCGCCTGTTACCTCGGGATCCTCCACGAGAACGAGGAAGGCCTCCTTTCCTGGGAGGAAGCGAGCCGTTTCTGAACTGTCCGAGTCATCCCCCAATGCGCAGGACTGCGGAGTTCCAAAAGTTAAGGGGTAGAGGGAAAGTGAAGCGCTAGCCGGCGGTTCCAGGCGTCACGAAAGTCCGCGCAAGTGGTACGTGAGCTCCCGGGATGTCACCTCGGAATGTGAAATGCATCCGACAAACAGAAAGAAGAGAGATAAAAATGGGGCAGGGATGGGAGAACTGGAGAGAAGCTGGGGTGCTGAGCGAAGAAAGCGCGCCGGAGCTTCACGCGAAGCGCAACTTCTCAAATGGAAAAGCAGAGCACTGCCATGGAAGCCCTGACCAACAAGGGCAGGCATGAGAGCTAACAAAAAAGGGGAGGAGAGAAAGGCTGTAACAGGAAGGAGAGGTGGAACGAAGAAGGTGGAGCAGGACGAAAAGGAGAAGACAAAGATGGATGAGGGAGGAAAAGGAGCCGGAAACGGGAAGAAAGGAGTCTCTGCTTGCTGATCAACATCCAGAGGAAACAACCCGAACGAGTCGCTCGGGGTGATTTCTGGGGGCACCACCGACCGGCCATTGGCAGGTGCAGCGCAAATTTCCCTTGCAGATCCGCGCCGGAGATAGAGATGCCACGCTGGATCACCCGGAGACTTCGGGAACAGTGAGGCAAGCCACAACGCAAGTCACACGAAACGCGGGAACAGAACCAGCGAAGATTTCGGGAGATCGGGACACGCGAACTGACACGCTCTGGAGCACGCACCTTCCGTCACGCGCGCACGCAGTGAACGCCGAGGTGGCAGCGAGTGGCTCAAGACGATCCTTTTCGGGCGGGACGGAAGTCCACGAAAGCTACTTTGCTGCACGTACGCACGTGCACAGAGCTTCTGGAATTTCCTCTCCGGAAGGAACCCGCAAGGGAACCATTCCTGTTTACTCCTCTGAAGAAAATTCCGAAGGGACGCTTCCCAATTTTCTCTGAAGGGTCGCTCCTGAAGGGAAACTTCTCGGACACTCTGGAGGGGCAACCCCTCTAGGAGGACATGGAGCAGCTGCATGGTACGGCTTCCCTTTCATGACCGGAGGGGAACCCCAAGGGGAACTAATTCCTTGCTTTCTGGAAGGACCCGGAGGTCGACTCACGACCCCGGCCACTCATCGAGGCCATCCAGTTTTATCCGCTACCAGTGCCGCATCCGAACAGAGGTCAACCAGCGTCATCTTGCGGGAGAAACTCGAATCCACGACGCACCCATTTCTCTGGAGTAGATCTTTCCCCGGGTGGGATTCGAGCCCGCGATGCTTGGTACCACGAGCGGAGACCTCAGCCACATAGCCTCCGACGCGGGCCAGGGCTTCTGGAGAGCTGCCGCCCGGCACTCTCTTCTTTCTGACTGCTCTACTTCGGAAAAGAGACGAGCGTGAAGATGAGATACCCGAACCAGTTCAGCAAATCTGCCCCAGGCAGCTGGAGCCGGATTCTGGTTCAGAAGAATGGGGAACAAAGAGATCGTGCAGGCATGCGCAAGCAGGAGACGCGCGCGTTCACTGCATGAACACGCCCTAGGCCTCGATCCCATCCCCAAACGAATGTAACCCGCCAGGGCAATGACTGGATGAAACCTGTGTACATTGACTGAGGAATCTGACCCACCATGGAACGAAGAAAACGAAACTGATTTCCCCTCAAAAAAAAAAAAAAAGCCCCCGTCGGAGGCCTTGTGGTTAAGGCTTCCGCGTGTGGTACCATGCGTCGCGGGTTCGAATACTTCTGCAGAAACTCTGACGCCACTGCGTCGTTTGGGTTCCGAGTTTCTCCTGCAACGGCGCTGGTTGGCCGAGACATTCGGGCGTGGCCCCGGCGGTGGATAAAGCCGGCGGCCTCCCGATGAAGGCCGGAACAATGGGAGTCGACCTTCGGGTCCTCCCAGGAATAAAGGAGTGGGGAGTTCCCCCTCCTGTGTGCAAAGGAGAGTGGACCCCCGTCACCGGGGGAACCGCCTCCGGTTTCAAGATGGAGCAGGAGCCCTCACGGGCACCTCTCCAGTCGTTCAAAGGAAAGGACCCCCCCTGTTGGGGGGACCCTCCGAGTCGTTGCCTCTTCACAGAGTGTGTACAAAGGAAAGAAGCTAAGCGAGAGCGATTCCCTGCGGGAAGCTGCAGCGCCCCTTCTGAGTTTCGGAAGCACCCCTGTGGGGGTTGTCTTCAGAGGAGTGAATAAAGGAGCAGTTCCCTTGCGGGTTCCCTCCGGAGAAGAAATTCCTAGAGGCGGATCCTTTCCGGGTTCCCTTCGGAGAAGTTGAAATGGAGAGGACCACCACCCCGCAAGGGGGGGTGTCCCTCCGGAGAGAATGAGGAAGGAGAGATTCCCTTCGAGGTTCCCCTTCGGAGACAACCAGGGTGGGAGGTGCGATCCCCTCCGTCCGGGGGGGATCCCTCCCCAAGCGTGAGAGGAACGGACTCCGAGCCCTTCCTGGATTCATAGGGCGGATCCCCATCCTGGGTGCCCCCTATCCTGAAGAATTATACTGTTACACGCCCCCCTGCTGGTTGCTGCGGGCGGAGAGGCGTGGAAACAAAACAGTGTGTTTAATGTCAAAAAAAAAAAAATAGATTAGCTCTCTTGACGCACATCTCGAACCACGGTGGATGGCCAACCAACGAGTTTTCGAACTGCCAAGCCGACCGTTCTAAATCGCTCCCATGTCCAAAGCGTTTCGAATCCTTTAGCAACTTTAAGGAATTCCGAACTAAGCACACAGACCCGAAAGAGTAGATCCCAGCCTCCCCTGCCGTGCTCTTCTGACCACACTCACCATCGATGCAGGGCAACATGGCAGGATACCTGCGAGTGCTTTACCTTTCCATTAGCCATGGGTTCTTCGCTTCACTAGGAGGAACATATATGAAGTTTTGATAGACGTTGATACCGATCACTAGGCAACACAGCAGTACTGGTCCAAGGATGGCTCCCTCAATTCCAAGAAACAGAACTCCTCCGGCTATAGCCAAGGCTGTCAGGTAGGGATGACCATTCCTTGTTCGGAAAGGCACTGTCGAATAATTTGCGTGGGATCCCCTATTTACGTACCCTTTCACTTCAGAGTAAATTACGTTGTCCACCATGAAGACAGGAAGAATCAGAAAGATGAAAAATAACAAAGCAACCGATCCATTTCCTGTGAGAACGAGTTGCATGATGGCTGGCAAGCCAGCCCAATAAGGTCCAAGAATAGGGACTGCTGCCAAAGCTGCAGCCATGACTGGGAACGCTTTCAATGAAACTGCCTGGGAGAAAAGTGAGGATGCTTACAGGAAGGTATGTAGATAAAGGTGATATGAAAGAAGCTGTGAATGAGCCACGTCCATATACCGTAGAATAAACACATCTTAAAAGATGCCAAAAAAACGCTGTTGACTGCTGCTTCTACAGCCAGACCAAACCTAAGTGGACATTATTGGGTGGGATTCGCCTTGCCACTAACTTCGTGTTGGTTCCTGGCATGACCTGAGCACATATCTCCACTGGCTTGTATAGGATCTTGCTGGATGTTAGCAGGTAGCACAAAGCAGTCGCGAAGATGATCTGATGAAGACCGAAATGAATGGCAAGGAGATGGAGCCTCACCATGTTGATAATCAGGCTGAACAATGCCGAGCCTCCTCCTAGGAGCACTTGCATCAGTAAAGAGAACGTGCTGAAGGCAAGGCTGAGGTTGCTCAAGGCAGCGCTCCATACATGCTTCAGCACCGTTAGCAAGAAATCCAGATTATCGACCACAAAGTTGTAGAAAAACATTGGGTTCAAGAGAACTGGAGACAAGTTTATGTGCTTTAGATTCATCCTTACATCTACCAGCAGATGACTGATTGTGGTTGCTGAACACCAGCTCCCATGTGCTGCTTCGACGTCTGAGTTTCATGCTGCTGCTGTTAAAGCTATTGTAAGTGACCCACTGCTCGTAAAGACGATCCCAAATCTCCAAAAGCTGACGCTCCACTTCTAGCGCTTTATCTTTCTCTGCACCCGAAAAGCTGCGTACCTGATCCGAAGGATGTAACCGAAGGAAAGCATCTTTTACTGACCTGGTCAGATATCCAATGACGACCGTAGAAATAGGTGTTGTTGAGGATCATGTCCATAGAATTTTGGAACCCGTCCGAGTGAAACGCATCGTGAGGTAACAAGGAGCTGTTGACGAGACTGCCACCAAGCTCCAGCAGCAAACGTGACTCCTTGTACACTTGCATGACCAAGAAGCAGCTGCAGAGAATGGTCAGCACAACTCCCGATATGAGAATAGCGGAGGTTGTCAACGCATCAACGGAATTCTCCAAGTACTTCATGAAACGGCGGTCTAATTCAAACAGAGTCTGAGGCAAGGAGCGAATGGGCATTGGCAAAATATTTTGTTGCCAATCCTGACACCAATTTATGAGCCTGTTACGGAACTGACTTTCATGAGTCACCAGTGTCCAAAAAAAGAAACCTAATGTACATTAAAGAACATGAGCATCAGCAGGCGTACCTAGTGTCTTAAGCACAGAAAGGCCAATTGGAATAGTCAAGAAGTAAATCATCCAAGGATGAGAGAGAAACTCATGCAATAAGGAGGCCCAAACGACAGCGAGAATGCACACGTTGCTAGTAATCTGAGCTGCAATGGTGATTAACTTCGAATATCTAAAAACAGGAAACCTGCAAGCTAACCTTTCTTTTCGATCGTCTTGGTGTGAGAGCAGCTTCCCCTGTTATCAGAAGAACCAGATTTATCAGCTGAGTGCTGGTGATGTGGATCCTTATGTTTCGATGATACAGGTTTCGACTTACCTTAGACGACTTCGGATCCAAGGTGCCATCTAATGCCGCTTCATCGATTGATTCTTCCGGTCCTAAAAAGCAGAACACGCATCAGTTATTTATACCGAGAAACAGTACGCATACTAATGTAAAGGTGTCATGGTGAGTAATTAAAAGTACAATGCTAATTGCTAAGCAACAGCTAGAAATTAAAGCATCCTATTCTGGTCCATCAACTACGAATCCTACGGCACACGGGAAACAACTACACATATACGTAAACACTTTCTCGTGTAAACATTAACTCTTGGAAAACCTGTCTGTATAGCAATAGGTGACGTTCGGCCATAAAATAACACCACGTAATATCCGTAAATTTGTCACATATACGACACGCTGTGTATTAGTCCGTCAGATAAGAGTAAGGAAATTCAGTAAACTAGTCTCTGTGAAGGCGACTTGATGGACTATGTGCCTTCAAGCTCGGAGACGCCGCAGATGCCAAGGAAATCTTTCCATTACAGTCGTGCTCAAGTGCACCGCTACATTGACTCCGAAGTGCTCTTGGTGAAACGTGGTTTCCTGCTTAAGCAAAATTCGATCCCTCACAAGAGAGCTAAAGAGTCCCGGGGACTCGATAGCCGTCCTTCACTCCCTACGTAAAGCCGGAGGAAGTCTCAGAGCAGCTAGGAACATGAGCATCAGCAGGCAACGATCCTAACGTTAGCTAGGAATGGAATTCTCGCAACTGTTCCGTTTTCCTCATTTGCAACTCTTTCATCTTACAGTATGCTGCTAAACAGAGGTTTCCTATCGATTTGGCAAGGACGCATTTTGCAAACCGTGCATATGCCTTTCGAGAGCATTTTGCATGTGGTCGCATTTTGCATGCAGAAACCCTGGAGAGCTTTTCTTTCTGGGAAGCTAACGCACATTTCGGAATCAGATGACACACTCCATTATGACTACGTTCGTTCATCCTCTCTTCCTCAGAGGAACCCGTCTCCCTAATCCCAAGGATCCATTGTTCCTACCCGAATTCTCCCGCGAACATCAATTCTGTCTGCCCCTCTTACGCAGAAAGGCTTCGCTGTAATGACGTTGAGACAAGTGCGTGTGACTCACACATTTAAACGGGATTCGCAAAAAGAGTATTTTCTCTCTCGAGTGCGGAACAATCTCGGCTACACAAGCAAATCGGCGCATGGATTGGGTGCACTTCAGATCCGTTGACTTTGCTCGCTCCCTTGACATTCCAAAGCAAGTCGTCAAATATCTGCTAATCTTGCGCGAGTACACCTGCTTCTCAGCTTCAAAGACTGGGAATCGGCATGAAAGTTCCAGTATGCGCGAGAAAAAGTGCAAAGCGATCGGGCGCAGAGAAAAGGATGATGAGCACATGAAATCAGCATCTCGATCAAAAAACGTTAGCAGCTTGGCAGGACTGCAAAGCGAATCGGGGTTCACGTCGGGTTCAAAGGATGAGGACGTTTACCAGACCTTCCTCACTGCCGGCGGGCAGTGTGACGAAAACTCTGAAGAACGGAATTGCTTACAAGGACGTATGCCGTTTCGATGTAAGGGAGGCAAACAAAAGAGGTTACCAGGGTGAATCACCATCTTCTGGAAGGGAGGAGAGTGATTCAGCAACTTGCTCATCACTTTCAGGAAAGTTAAGAGAGAGAAGATTTGACTGAGTGGAAATCGAACGGGCCGAACGGAAATCAATGCGAAGAATAACTGGCCGTTCTTAAAGAGTCAGAAACTGTCAAAGACAAGCAGATGGAAATTACACAAAGCTTGAATGAGATCAGAATACTTTGGAACTTTTCGGTCTCGGGGGAGCTCTTGATCGGATGTGATGTTTTTGACAAACAGCCAGTAGTTTCCCTTAGCTTGATTCCCAAGCCGCTATACTTCTCAATGAGGATATTAGAATGATCAGCTGGTTAAAATGGGAACTTCCACAATAGATAACGCAGGTTCTTCTAGTATCGAACAAGTTTCTTGCTTGAACAAGTCCGGGCGACCACAAACGACAGTGAACTGCAGTATTAGGAAATGAAACTTGCGATCGGATGAAATCCAGTCTTCCGCTGATTCAACTCAAATGGCCCGTCTCTCTGGTAACATATTAATCTCTAAAATAACTGTCAGGACGACATGGTTTCCAATAATCCTTCTTCCCAATGATTCAACAAATCGAAATTCCTTAGAGGGCATGGCATATGCATTTCAGATCAGTTTGCAGCTCCATGATGCCACATAATCTGAACACAGATTAGGAGGCTGTCTTGATTCATGAATGCGAGCAGTGGATACAGAAAGGAATGGTCAAGATTTCAGTGACAGATCAGAAACGCGCTCCAGAGTAACAAAAAATCAGAACGAATGTCCACTTCTTAAGCATTTCTAGGATAAGAGGGTGTCATCCATGGACACTTTAATCGGTACTCCATCACTATAGTCCGCTAGCTCCAATAATATTCTTCTATTTTCGATGTCAACACAATTGAACACTGACACCATTTTTGCCACTGCTATCAGTTAAACGAAACAGGTTTTGTGAACCGAAACTGTAGCATCAAGAAAAACCACGTGTAAAATGAGTGTTGATGGTGTCAACACGCACTGGGTGGTCAAGTGGTGCCAGCTACGTTTGATTAGACCATGACGGTCTAAAATTCACCTTGGCATTCACGCAACGGGGCATGCACGTGATTCAACAGATTCGAAAAAAGAGACTTCCTGAAAAATTGCTTCCTTGCGCAATCCCTTCATACCCACAGACGAATCCCCGGGCAATCTTTCAGAACGAGGTCTCGCGTGGGCACAAGGAATATGCATTGATGATAATCATTCAATAGCTGCCTCCTCAGTTGCGTACTTATATGATTTGAACAAACACAAGTAGTAATACCAGTGATAAAAGTAATTATCCAATTTTAAAATTTCTCGGACATGCAATTTTGCCGAAGCAAATGCAAATCACCATTGTGCAATAAGAAACTGGTATACTACTCCAGTTTTAAAAGGAAACTTTTCCTTCACACCGTTTGCTGACACACGTTTCACAGTTACAACGATGCATAAATATTACGGAAGGGTATAGACTCTTGAGGAATAGAATTGAATATGGGTATAGAATCTTGAGGAAGGAGCGACTTAATTTTAATGGAAACCTTGTTTCCCTTAAAATTTGTCCTACGAAAATCGACTTTGCTGTAAATCTTTGAGATATGTTGGAGAGCATTTGTCATAAAGAGGTTATGCATCAGAATTGTGTAAAAATGTAACATGGTGCATCAGGAATGGGGCAATTATAACCCCCGATCACCTGTAACAACGAGATTTCCAATATACCAACCGTGCACATTAGAAAATTCACAAATATAGCACTATCAGTGTAATCTCTATTATGAGAATATTTCATGTCAATCAGCCAACATTCACATTCACAATATATATTGAGTTTCACTGTACACTAAAGCTTACTTTTCCATGTACCACTTTGAGTTAGGTGAAATGCTCATAATGGTTCTCATTTGTTATCAACAATTGACCGAATTTTATAATCTCATTAAAGTATGTTGATTACTTCACAGTGTTCCTGGATTTTTGAACAATCATCTTTGTTCCTATTTAACTGGCAAATACATTATTTCGATTTTTATTGGACGGATCAGCCTTTCTGAATGTATTTAGCCATTTTAGAGGATAACTTCTCATGAGGTGAAGGGTGATCCTCTGTCATCCTTTAATCTGAATGAATATAACTGAATTTTTAATATGAGCTTAGTTGACATTATTTTTCTCATTTAATTTATCACTGGGAATATGTACTTAATACCTGGGTGAAAATTTAGGTGAAATTGTATTTATGAAAAAATGATTTTACCAGAATTTTAAACATTACAGGATTGTTATTTCCCATCATGATTGAAAGATTTTTTGCTATCTTTTGCTTATCAATTTTTCAAACCTTATTAGCAGAACCAACTTATGTTATCCCTATCACAAAAAAAAAAAAAACTCCATGTGTGTGCATGGGGTGACTGAAATCTTGAAATAAAATTATGGAAGAAATCCTGGACTGTGCTTCAATCTGTGCTAATCTATTTCACAAAACCTTTAGAATCCTTAATTCATTTATGAGTACTCATGTTCATTTTTTAAATAAAAATCCAAAGGTAATTCTTAATTCACTATGCATAAAACAAATTAACAACTGCAAATGCAGCTTCATATGCTTGCTTTTAATGCTCACTAAAATGGGCATGCTGATGATCAAAATTGAATAATTTCATAATGATTCAAATGTATTGGTGCGAAAACTGGTAATTACAAAATAAATTTTATGTTTATGTGCCAATAATAACCGTTTCCAAACTATTGATTATGCTATCACAAATGGTACATCTCTTAATAAAACATTAATCAAAGATACCTGATGTTACTTCATTACACGGAATCCAAGTATAGAAAATAAGGCCTCCGATAATGAACAATAAAATATTTTGAAGACATCCAGCAAACTGTGATAAATAGAATATAAGACATATCCAAAAACTCCATGATATTTTTGAAAGGATCTGTGCATTAATACTGCTTCTAAATCCAGCAAATGCAATAATGTGTCCAAGTAAAAATGGGAATATCTACAAGAAAAGAATTACAATGTTCTCCTAAGAAGCACACAAACTTACCAAAACCCTTGGTATGCCATTAAAAAATGTGGTCACACAATCAAGAAGTGCAACAGAATAAACAATTATATTTTTCACCACCAAGAATAGCAAAACATTATTATAGATAAGGTACACAAAAAAAAATCCTGCAGTTGTTACAGTTATTTCTTTTATGTTACATGTGATTATGTTTACAATAGCTTCCGACGCATAATTAACACACTGAATTGGAGCAACAATTAAACCAATAAAAAAAGGAACATTAGTTGCTTTCATTTGGTTTAGCCAATTTCTGAAGGCATTAGCTACCCGTTGCTTCAATGGATGAAGAAAAGACCCACATAGCATTGCCCATAACAGTGGTTTTAGAAACGGTTGTAGCACAAAATAAACACCAATAAATCCACCGCAACCGATAAGAACCAATACAAAAACTATTGCATTGTAACATGCATGCTTAAAAATTTTTTCATCACCATGTGAGACAAGGTTTAAAACTTTGTTTAGTGGAGATGCATAATGATCCTCTCTTGTGAACATTATAAAATTCTTCTGGAAACGAATGTTAGCACCACGACTTCCCGCGACGACTGAATTTTATAAAAGAACTTTCGAAGTACACAGCAAAACTCACTAGAGTAATTCGGAAGAATTTCTCTTTGAATATAAAACACATATCTAAAGGTGGTACTACTGTACGGGGATATGTGTACTGAAAAACCCAGAATAGTAAAGGAACAGCGATATCACCTTTATAAACCTAATGCGACACATTCTGCAAGTCACCTCCAACAAAAAATCTACAGACGCACATTTGCCAAGTACTTTTCACCCATTCCGAACACTGAATACCTGAAGATAAATCATGGTGGTCTGTCTTATTTTCTTAGAAAACAAATCTTGACTTGTTTGCGCCGTTGTTTTCTTTGCAGTTTCCATTTTCTTTTCCTGAATCTGTTGGATCTAATACAGTATAATTGAGTATTTATCGGTAAATCATATTCCCGTGCACATGCCTTTCGAGAGCAAATATGCCTCACATGGACGTTGCTGAAAATCGCCGCTTGGAAAATCCACTCTCGGAAAAACTCTTTAATTTCATTTTTTTTTTCGTGCCATATTTCCGGGTGCTTTTCACGACTTTTGCCCTTAATTCTTCAGCAGCAATTTCAGCTGATGTTCCTACTCCAGAGCTCCAGAGTCCAATACCAAATTCTACACGAAACTTTGTCTACAGTTCACATGACGATGAATTTATATTTGAGTGGCTTGGAAGTAAAGACTCTGTCCTTATAGCAAATGCACCTGGTATTTACTATTTATGGCACTGTTAAATATACTGAACTTGTCAACTTGGTGAGATATATAGGGAAGTGATGCCTGTGCTGCTTATCGACAAATCCCTGAATTCTGAGCGATTCAGTTTGATCCCAATTCAGCTTCGGTGTAGAGTTTTCCACTACCTCCACGCCTGGTGTCACTCGTTTTGTTTGAATACACAGATATTTACTTTGTGTGTGTGTGTGTGTGTGTGAGTGTGAATCCATTTTAGTTTGCTTCCGTTCAACACTGGGAAATCATACATTTGTTTCGAGCAAGTCAGGAAATATCAGCTGCTACGTTACTGAGTATATTGCTGGAATAAACGTTGCATGATTTTACTTTGTCTTCCGTGGCTTTCTGAAAGCAACGAAATATCAGTTAGAACACAGAATTTATTAGATATCCTCGATTTTGATCATAACCTCGTGTTTGTGACTGGTGGGCTCTAGAGGGCAGAATAAGAGTCAATGTAAAAATGTCTTGCTTTAATGGAATGCTGATTGGAAACTTTGTATGGTAAATTATCATTCATTAGAATTTTCTTAAGCGACTGAGTATTTTTTTTAATCATTTAAAGGACACAGATTTTCTTGATACGAAATAATCACAAATTCTGATCAAAAGAAGAAGCATGGACTACAAAGTTTAGCATTTCGGTGTGTAGTCTTAAGTTGAAACAAGGGTCTTTGTACATACGTATATAAGAATAGATGTATAGAAGAATAGACTGAATTCTGAAACTGCGAAGCACAACTCACTCACTACTCTAATGTGGGAGGAGTTGAGACCTAGCTGTTGCACTTGAAAGTGTATCTAGGCAATAGTTAAGACGAAATATTACTCTGAGGAAGATTATCCACTTTAATGGAAATTGCTGATCGTGACCTGATTGCCTAGTGATAAAGGAAAGTGTCCAAAACAAAGCTAATAGCTAAGTGAATGCCTTTGGATCAGAGTGAATGGACATTAAAAAATTGACTTGAGGAACTGAAATCATAAAAAACACTGGTGTTTTTATATCTTATGCGCTTCAATCCAGCATAATGTGCTCGCATCGTTGGACTCCAGCTATGAGGAAATAAAAGGATAGAACAGAAATGAACTTGTTCATAATTATTTTGATAGCAACAAAACTTACAAATAGCTATTTCTAAACATAAGTAGTATTGATTTGAAAGTTGTCAGCATGCAATGCAAATGATAAGTGATTGAATGAAATGTCACAGTTAGTTCGGAAGAGAGAATGGAAAGGACAACGGGAGGCACAAGATGAAGGATTTGTTGAGAATTCACCTGAAATACTTAATCAAGCATATGAAGAATTTGTAGTAGGTATGCGGTTTCCAGGATGCCCACTACAAGTCCTCCACATGTTTTCATATAATCTTGTGTTCATGTGAAAATTACATCAAAAGTATGAATGCTGGAAACTTGGCATCTACTACTAATGCATCTATCACATAAATACAGGATGGTACTCACTTTTCTACCTTGCAATGTGGAATTTCTTTGTATCCGGGAAGAATCTACATAGAGACAAAAAGGTTCTTTAGAACTTTACACGGTCGGGTTAATAAAGTCGTATAAGTGAAGCGAAAGAAGAGGTGATTGGAGACGGGTATGAAGACTGACTCTTCAAGGTTAAGAGATTGATCGGGGAGTCCTGAGATGTGGAAATGAGTAAAATTAAACTAAGATAACATAGTGTTCTTTACGGAGAACTTAAACTGTATAAAAGCTCGGTATTAAGTAAGGAGTTTAGGAATCAGGTGAACATTTACTTGCATTAATGATCAGTACTGCATGATTTGACTCTAAAAGCACATGAGCTTCACTCAGTGCTATCGATGAAAGGTCCAGGAGGAGGAAGCCATTTTGATTAAAATTAAAGCATACCTTTATGTTAGAACAAGAATTGTTTGAAGGGCTATGGGTAATACTGAGGGTGTCAATCCTGACGTTGGTTTGGCAGGAAGTTCTGAAGAAGGAGTTGTGGAGTTTAAGTTCTAGTAAGACGTAGATGACCTTAGTGCAGTCTCAAGTTTCTAGTTTAGAAAAGACTTCAAGAGTGAACGCATAGAAACAAAGTTGGGTTTTGTATTCATGTTGAGGGATATGGGTGGTTCATTTCAGGAACTGGGAAAGGAGAGAGCAGGTTGTCGAGAAGGGAAGGGGATGCATTCAACTTTGGTTATCATTTTGAAAACTGAAGGTGTTTATTTTGGTGTCATGACTGAGAGGATATGAGAATATATGGATACCTTCAAGTGCCAGTTCAAGTGCCTTCTTTAAATCAGAAAGGTTTCCGCATATTGTATTATCATTATTGTTGCGGGGAAAGCGGTTCATGTCAAAGGCTATTGAATGGAGATAAAATGCAAATTGAAGAGGTGCATTATGTTTTGTAGGATGTCGAGGACGTTGGCCTAGTTCCGGAGTTTTCAGTATAATTTGATAAATTGGTTGTCTAGAGACGTTTCTGACGCACCGAATTTCAGGATGGCATTTGTATGTGCTTGTTTCAATTTGAAAGTGGCTTTTGTTTATCGATGGGAAATTGATAGCTGGTTCTTGTTGATAGCAGTGGTTGTGGTGCGTGAAGGGTTGTTTGTAATTTAAAATGTGGTCACGACGGAAAAAGTCCTTGATGCTGTCAGGATAAATTGATGTTCAGGTGATCAAAAGTTGAGGCACTGCCTTTATTTAAAAAATACACACAACTTTTATCCAGAAGTATTTTTTAAAAGGAAACTTCTATACTATACCAGCGTCCAAAGGCTTTTGCACTTGTGAAGACATTGCTGGAAGTCTTCAGTTATTAAGTGATTGAGTTTGTCCTTTTCACTGTTGTCTCCGCCTTTGTGGATAGATGGATCTTATCAAACACTTTGCCTTTCAGCTTACTTTGAATTAAGCGACAAGAAAATAATCATGGGAGAAGGTCAGATGAATCTTGAAGGCACAGAGATGCGTTTGAGGAACAAAATTCTCAAGTGGAGGAAACAGACTACTGTCGATTCCAGTGGGATATCCGGAGGAGAGAGTAATCTTGTTGGATAATTAGTAAGATGATACAATGGATTGTGTTCCCAATCGAGTAATTATTGAAAATGATAGTAATAGAGTGCACATTTTGCATCCTTTATAATAAACATGAAATTTTCAACCTAATCCGTAAGGAACTCAGATTATGAGTCAAAATCTAAAACTAAAGCATACCAACTTTTATACTGAATCACTCATTCGATTTATTGCGCACGCTATCCGAGCTTCTTAATTAGCAGGAAAATTCAATGGAACCGATTTATTGGAGCCTGCAAATTCAAATTATTTGAGGTTCACAGTCCATTCTATATCTGACTCTGAGAAAATGCTTCACGAGTGCATCATTTCGTTTTATATGAGTGAGTTAATCCAAAGTGAACACATTTTGAGGAACTCATTGAACGGTTTTCCCGATTTGTTCGGCTGTCAAAAAATGCTTCTTAACCGAATGCTATCTTCAAGAGTGCAAAGAGTGCCTGATGTAAGACATGCGGCCAGGAATGCTTTGAGAAAATGAAGTTGAGGTCGGTAAAATAAATGCTGTGAAACCAAGGCTGCATAAAAAGATGAATCTTACATAGAACAATTTGCTCCACAAGGGTTACGACCATGTGGAAACCGGGAACTACCTGGGGTATGGTAAAGTTCTTTTGCTTTCAGTAGAAATTTAATTTGTCGTTGATGAAGAGACACTTGCTTGGAATCATTTGACTGAAAAATTGCTCTATCATCAGGAATTATTTGAAACACTGTAGTAGGCTTTCTAGGTTTTCGTTTATCTTCCCAGTTTATCCGCAATTGGATATTTGTTTCACTTAATTAAGGGTGAAATCCTGTGTGACGTTATCCTCTGTATTTGGAAAATTGTGAGGATTCAGAGACTTTCCAAAAATCTTTTTCGTCCCCGCTTATGACCATTCTGTTGAGTCCAGTGGTCCTTTCGTCCATCGCTGTTTCTGAAGATAGGTTTAGATGTATTCAAAGGCATGATGATTTAGGCACGCGGAATGAGAGTTCCGTGACAGTCATTTGTCCGATTCTAGTTGGTGCGAATGTGCGTCACGTGTGCCCGCGCACGTAAAATGAGCTCATTGGTGCGCAATTGAAGAATGAGAGGATAAAAACACCTCGCTAATCTTTTGAATCACAAATACGCGAACTGCGGTTTGTAATCGATTTATTTTCGTCTGAAGTCAAAAATGCCTTATGTGCTTGTCGCTGCAACTCGTCTTGAGTTGGATGTGACTACAGTGTCCGGTTTAAAAGCTTGTGATTTGTCCGCTCTCGAATTTTTGCCGAAAGTGCGAAAGTCAGCCCACTGTCCTCTTAATACAACATTTCTGAAAGAGCCTGTCATCATACTGAATGCCTTGGAAGTCCTGGGTTACCGTGTGATTTCATCCGCTGGATCACGAGCTGGCCTCACGTGGACTTTAAGGAAAAATTTTTCCGAGCCGGAACCAGTAAATTGAAATTTGGAATATAAAGTAGGAGGCATTGCATTTATGTATGGTGAAATCACAAACTACATTCCAAAGCAATGGTGATGTTTCTTCATCATATAACAAGAAATTCGTATTTTCTGACGGAGTAATCTCGAATTGAAAGTTTTTCCTGTCTACGAATAAAAATGTACTTTTTAGAGCCTAATTTGACTGGTATCTATTTATCATTGCGGCCAATAAGGGTGCACCCCCATGTATTTACTAACACAAAATTATTTTTAATTTGAAGGAATTCATTGTTTCTCGTTTGCTCATTGCTAATCATAAGTGATGACCAGCATACGTTTGTTAACGGTCAACAGCCGATACCGTTTCAGCATTATGACAGCCCTTGCATTCGGTATCCAGATTTTGTTTTCCTTAGCTTTTAAAGCCAACAGTGGTCTTGTATTCTACTTTTTCATTGTTGTCTGGCTTCTATCATTTAATTGTAAACAAAAGCTGGCCAGTAATGCAGACATGAATATTCTCTTAAAGATAAACGCTGATGATAGAAAAGTGTTATGAAATTACATCAAGCTTCCTAGTAGGCACAGTGAACTGTGTTTCTTGCAAACCTAAGTGTTGCCATAACTCTAGGTCGAGCACAAATAATTACTCTGCAGTTTGCAGCATTGATAGAAAGTGATTTATGATAGTTATATTAATGCAAAACTTGGAAGAAACTTCCAGTACCATAAACTTCAGTGGACTTTCTTGATTTCTAAACTTTTGGGAGACCCTTGAGGTAGAAATGCACAAATTTTGAAATAAATTTGTTTACGGATTTATTTCCAATTTGAAGACTGTTTGAAGTATGTAATTCGTGATTAATGAATGATCTTGTTGACCTCTTGTGAATCAAAGATTACTGTTTCTGATTTATCCAATCAAACAATTGAAAAATTTCATGTGCTAAGTAGTATTCACAACCTAGTAATGAATGAACTTGAAAACTCAAATTTGTTTACAAATTTGATTTACCAGTTTTCGTATTTTTTTTATTAAAGGTATTATGTGATTAAAAGCAATGATGCACCTAACTTCTACAGTTACAAAGTGCCATTACATACTTCCCTTAATTATCATCATGAGATTCTTAATTTCATTTGAAGAGGATGCAGTCATATTGTACATTGTATTAGTTGTGTATGGTTCTTTCATGAAATCAGTACCCAAGATTATAAAAGTTTAGTTACAGTTCAACTATCATAGCTTCCTTGACTTGTGCACCTCATTATTGTTTACATACATTTTGTTTGAAATACCTGGGATGGGTGGCAAGCAAAATTTGATAAATGCAAAGGATATGGCTTATTTATATCTTGAAAATAGATTCATGTAATAGATAATTGTCGAAGTATTTAACAAATCATTATAAATATTCAACCAGAGGAAAAGCATTTCAGTCCTTTTTATTTAAACCCCATGTCATATATAAACTAACCTAGCAGCCAGATAAAAAAGTCATTGTATTTTCTATGCAAGGGACTGAGTACCTGAAATTAAATTGAGTAAAAGTGATGGAAATATCATCACGAAGTCACATCAGCTTGATTGAATGTTTTGATTTAGAAACCCATTATTTCTGTTTCATGTTCCTGCAAAGGTTATAAACGGTTATCTTTTGTTTAAAAGGCAAAAGATGTGTGCAGTGAGCTTGCATAGATTTGGTGAACTAAAAAACGTAGTTTAAACCTCCTCAATACTGAGTTTATGTGAATTAGAGAGCATCTGCATTGAAGCATAACTGATTCCATGCTTTCATATTTCATTTTTCACCTTTGCATTTTTATTTTGCTGCACTAACAATGCTTTAATACTTGTTTCTTGGAAGGCCAGCATGTACTCCAACCACTGGAACAATTTGTAGCTAAGGTTTACCTTCTGATTGCTGGACCATTTATTTGAAAATAAAAAAAATTATGCAGTTAGCAAAGGACTGACAACTGCCAGTCCAAAAGGAAAACGACTGCTCCCACTGGGGACAGAACTAAGAAGTGGAGGAAGAGGAGGTGACATAATAGATCGGAATTATAGTAATGAGCACAATTCTTGAGAACCTTCATCTGGTAGGGATGGAATGAGGGAAAGTATGTGTTCAGAGGTTTTTAGTCACCTGTCTAGTGGATACTTGCGATCCTCCTTTCCTGGTTCACCCACACCTTAGGTGTATGAGAGTGGAAGAGCCTTGCTATAGCCCCCATGTGGTGGCGTTGTCGAGCTGTTCCATTGCCCCTAGCAACGGTTCTTAAGCACTTAGCGAAGCCCCCCTCCCCTTTCCCCCAAAGAAAAGAAAAGAAAAGAAAAGAAAGGAAAACCGAAAACAAAAAGAATTAAAAAAACGGAAGGATGTGACAAGCAGCAAATGAATCACTACCGTTTTATTGCCCTTCGAACATAGGCAATTGACATTACAAAGGGCTCTCCGGGATGATAGCCTTCATTTTTGCCACCATCTTTGATCGCAAGTGTCAGAAGATCGCCAGCGAGGAAACAACCGAAAAATCTGGAGAAGTGAACAATTCCTTAAGCAGGTTTTGTGGGGCAGGATAGGAGAACTGAAGTGTCTCAGTGTGCTTCCATCCCCGAAACAACCTTCCTCATTTAAAGAGCACGTGCGGCAGTTTCCACCATCCTGCAGTGGACCGTACTCGTTGGACCCTCTCCCTGCTGAGGTGTGGTTGACCTTCCTCATTACTGGGGGACAGCCGAATATGATAGGGCCGTGTCCAACTGATCCATTGTAATTTAATGTGTGTGGTGGGCACATTGTGTAGATGTGTGTGTGATTTCGCTTCATATATAAGGAGAAAAACTATTGAACCTACTAACAGTATTTGGTTACCATGAATGAATGACCTTCCTTAAAAGCATCAAATAATATGGCGATTCACGCAAGACTAATCGAATCATTCAGTCAAAGCAAAACCTTCTCTTCCATCGTCGTCTATATGAAGCAGACTGCGGCATGTTCTCATGGTCTGAAAAGTGGCTTCCTACGGGATCTTGATAATACGAAGCAATGACCCCACTGTATTGGAAGTATGCTTCGCCCCAAGCGTTGGTTCCTGAAACGAACGTGCAGATCTTGATCATTAATTAGCAAACGCTAATGGTTTTTGGGATCTTATCAAGATTTTTAGCGCCACGATCTGATCAACATCTGATAGAATGATACCAGGAAAACATTCCTTTTTTTGTGATAGAGAGCACCAAGTTGGCTCATCAGGTGCTTCAGCCGAAACAGGACCTAAACTGGTCTCGAGTTTATGGAATGGTTGCACAGAAGTTCATTCCGCAAGAGATCAATGCTTTCTCGTATCTCAGAAAGTAATAGGTGCTTTTTTCACGATGATGCATTATCTGTTGATACAGATAAGTTATAAATATGAAAGATACAATGAGGAAGATGTTTTCATGTGCCGCCATCAGCGTGTTACTTTTAGTACAGGCAGTGAACTAGCGTTCCTGTTTCTATGAAACAGCAACACCATCTTGGAGGCATGTTCGAGCCTATGAAAATCACGTATTCGCATCTTTTTTGGAAAATTTTTTTGACCACTTTGAGATTGGTTGGTAAGATTACTGGATATGATCTCTCTGGTCTCATTCACCCTGAAATGATGCTCGGGAAAAAAAAATTGGCTCAAAGGTGTCGAACAGCTTGATGAACGATCTACAGGGATTCTATGCAGTGAGTGGGTATTGTTTGGCATGAATGTGGAGTATATAATATATGAGTGAAAGTAAGAGGATGACTGAAGGAAGTACGAAATCTTATCTATGAAAGGCTAAAATAAATATGAAGATTAGAGCAGCTATGGTATTTTTATCAACACCTTGGATCGAGCATAATCTTTTCTCGTGCATGGAACGTGGTCGTCTAGTTTTAGCAATGAGTGAGTGTCAGATATCAACGGGTGCGGTCCAAGGTCCAAAAGGCATACTGTAAGATCGTCTGGAATCTACGTATCCCACACTTCAGGACATTCTGTTTGCACACATCAACCGACATGGCTTTAATAGCCTAATATGTCGAGTATTGTAATTTAAGTTTTCTTAGCGGGTTTCTTCTGAGCACTCAAGGGAATGAATGGACTCTCCTGCAATTTCTCAATCCCTCATGCTTTTCATTCCAGAGTTGTTCCGGCCTTTGGGAAATCCATACAGTGGTACCTCGGCACTCTTTGGTAATTTGTCTCGGAACTCGTGACGAGTACCGAAACAAACGAGTACCGAACGGATTTCCTTCTAGGCTTCGTGGTATTATTTTTTACCATTTTAGGACCCAAGAGTGACGCCTAAAATGTCCAGAAAGCACACAAAAAGGAAAGATTCGGGAGGCACTCTATGGAAGTATTCGGCACTGTTCGCGAGCCACCATGAGACGAAAGTGTTCACTTGTTTCATCACGAGAATGCGGTGTCGAGTTCCGAGCATGCGCCGAGTGTCGAAACATTTTTTTCTCGTCAAAATGCGACGGGTCGAGACCGTCGAGTACCGAGGCACCACTGTATTGCATGATTTGTGCTCATCCAAGTCGAAAACAGTTAGCAGTTGCAGAGAGCTTTATTCTGGAATAAGCATCTTGCTTCCTTGAACATGGTGGTATGTATCAATGTTACAGACCCACTGACATTCGCTCTAAATTCCATTACATCATTCCACTTCAGAATCACCAGGCTCATAGACCGTTCCAACAAACTTCAGTGTCATCCGATTCCTATATCACCACATAAAAACATGCTTCCCGTACTAATTCTAACTGTAACTCGCCATTAAATTCCAGAATGCCATTATTTTCGGCTAGTATTCGTGTGCTGTGTAATTCTGGAGTCCCTCTCTTCAGAAACTCCGCCATTTCAGACTCATGACTGTTCTTCAAGCCTACAAAACTTCACTTGCCGTATTCTAGCTTCCCTTGAGGCCATTGCGCGTTTTGGGGATGGATGGAGTGTCATCGCTTTTGTAAGCATGCGCTTCTCGACTACCCAAACATAAACCCGATCATTCTTCCATACTCATTCTGCTATTCTTTCCCTATCTAAGATTTCTAAACAAAAAAAGGGACCTCTGACAACCTGAAGACAAAATACGAGCGACCTTGAAATTTCCAATGAGCGATATGCAAATATAAAGATAAGCACAACGGAAGTTGCCATGGTGGTTCTCTCTAATATTATTTCCGTGAGTCGTAACCTCAACTGATGTCTCGAGACAGACGCTGAGTCCGGATCCAGCGACTCAGGGCAGAACGGCGCACAGTTTGTGCACCTTTGGTCACGCTCGCTAAGATGCCCGACCTTGTTTGCAGCAAAACATCAAGAAAACGGAGACCGATCTCATCACACCAGCATTTTGCACCAACAAGGACCAGGAAAGGAAGGAATCTGAAACCATGGAAAAGTAGCCTCTTCACAGAATCCCTTCCGAGAATTTCGCTCCAACCTGACCCTCCTTTTTCCAATCGTGCCTGGGACGTACACTTCTTATATAACAACTAAGGCAAAAAGCTGTCTGGAATCTTGGAATTTCATGGAAATTTTTTACCTCAGTGGTTGCCTTAGCCGTTTTTTGCCTATTCGTCCTGAGTCTTGTATCTGTAACATATCATGTGTTTATTGCTAGGAGTTGAACTCGTTGCAGGAGAGTGGTGCAGATAAAGCCAAACCTCCAGAAGAGTGGCCTCACACCTTGAGGCTGAACTTATCTAAGCGCTGCCGTACATTTCAGGAGTTGAAAGTTTGATGCTGAAAGATGCATCTATTCGTTGGGGAAGAAACTCTTCAGAATTTCAAGCTCTTGTTTTACGGGAGGCGGGATTCTGACTTGAAAATTCTAGAGGGAGGATGCGAAACAGGTGCTACGACCGCCTTGATCATCACTTTGGTCTTTTTTCCTTCTCCTTAGATGACTCTACCGAGCTGAGCGGTTGGGCGCTCAGTATACCCGTGAGATGGTGCCCCACACCATTTGTTTTCTATGATGAAGAGAAGTCTCGGTTTGCATTCCAAAGCAAGGCTTGCTCGCCCCAAACACGTGGAAGATGACAGCAAACCGAGACTCTTTGCACAAGAGAAGCAATCCTCATATTTGTCCCTGTAGCGATGCTTAGAGTGTTGAACACTCCTAAGAATGGAAAGTCAATGTTTTCCTGATCTCCAATCTCCTATTCTGACGAACAAGCATCTCCTGGCTGAAGGGTAATCATCTGGACCAAGCTATCTCAAAGAGCATATCCATCACTGATGGTCCTGTTGAGTTTCTAATGTTGATGACTCTGCTCTTTGGCCGTGAGAAATAAGGGAATTGCATCCAAGCTGCAGAAACATCTTCCATTGGTAGTCTATGAAAATTTGTCAGTAGCACAAGTAAAAGGGCTTTTTCCGGCAATCCTGCGAGGCCTCCCATATGGTCATATCGCAACTCCGTGACACACAAATTCTGTTCAGGCAGCATGCTGGTAACATAGCCTCTGGGAACCTAAATGACCTGCATTGTGTGAACCTATTTTATCGCATATTTTTTTTTTGGCTTCAGAGGGAAGATGCGGCAGCAGAACCGGTTTTATATTGAATTCCTCGTGACAATATGACAAGCGTGACTGAGTTCCTTTCATCCTACTTCACCAACACCATCGGCACTCAGCAGTGCTGAGCCTTCCAAGAACAACTGAAGAAATAACATGGTCTTCAGAGGCATAGGGATCGCATTTCCTGTACATAGTTCTGATTCTATGTACAGAAAATACGATCCATGTTCCGTGTACCTTGTGATTCTCTTCATTACTCCTCACTGAAGCTTCCCTTCAGTGCAACATCTGGAAATATTTGTGAAACATTACATGGAAATCGTTTGGAAGACCCATCAAGTGACTACCTTGTAACTTTACAGCAGCTCCTTCGTGGAAACCGAGACTGCATCGGTGCAGCAGCATTCGCCTTAGAAATTCTTGCTTTTCCGACCAGTAGAGAGCGGTGTGGTCCCAACTGACTCCAATATCTGATGTACTTACGGGAACAGGAAGCCCGTCCTGCTCCCCTCTTGTCACTCTTTGCCATGCACTCCACAAACTCTTCTAGACAAGAGATATGCACAGAGTCTGTGCACTGTTTTCTTCCAAGTTCGGAAAATATCTTTAATCCTTATCTCAGATATATTTCTTACCATAGCATACCTGTACATCCTGCTTGTCTTTTGCCTCCAGGAAGCATTCAGAACAAATATCTTCTTTATGACATTTTAGTGTCTCGTACGAGTCACAGCTTGCGGTCATTTCAACGCTTGCATTCTTAACTCTGGTTAATTAAAGCTTTAGGGAACGCTCCAGGGCAAACATTTTGAACTCCCCCAGGATGAACTGATTTTCGATTTTCGTGTCCTAGAATTCATACTCTGAATTTCCTGAAAATCTTCACTGAATCCATCGTCTGGTCTTTGCTTGAACAGTCCTCCCATAGCATCCTTTGGCAACCAGACGTTCGTTCAAGCGCAGACTTGTCGACGGACTGTCTGGAAGACTCTAAAGCGGTCTCAGTGCAAGTTTCTGTGGCTCCGTAAAACAGTTGTCGATACCAGCCTTGTGTACCGATCTCGGACGAGGCGGTTATCTTCAAGGAGCGTTCACCTCTCGTAGAGGAAGAACCCGAATCTCCGTTTTTCGGATACGTCCCTGAGCCAATTCCCCTCCAGGAGCGAGATCCCCTTGCTGGCTGTTCCGGAGCAGCCACTTCTCTCCTGGCTACCATAATTGCCGTGGGTCTTGTGCCAAGAGGATTCTCCTTGGATCTCTCGCAGTCGACCTTGCTTGAGAAAGCAGTAATGCTCATCATAAGTCATCACTGAACGGAGACCCGCTGGAGGAGAGGGAAACCGAGATCACTCGAGCGCCTTCGATCGCAAGCCAGTGGTTTCACCTAGGACTGAACCTTTCAATCATACAGACCTCAGCACTGATCCTTTTCCATCCACATGATGAGAATATCTGCTGCAGGGTGTGCTCTGGGCCGCTCCTGGCAGGCTGCGCTCAACGAGGTTGGAGGTTCACAGAGAAGGATGCTCCGACTCTTGCAGATTCTCCTCCTAAGGGCAAGCGTCAAGCGCCAGCTGGAGGATCCGACCGGCCATCTTTCAGTCATCCTGTGTCATGAGAGGGACTTCTTTTTTCATTGGAGACGACGGCTGCCTGGAGATGGCCGTAGCTTCCACCTGACTACGCCCCTCCCAGGCAGCGGAACGGGAGGCAGGATGCTCCTGAAGTGAGCACGCGTCGCCAAGCATATTCAGCTCCCACTGCAGGATAACGCCCAGCTGCGCATCAGGGATCATCTGGTTCACGTCTGGATGGGGAGTTTCTCTGCCTCACAGCGAGTCTCCCACAACGAGTCGAGTTGCTGTCTAGCAGCGCGCCAATCCCGAGGTCTGCCTCCGAGGGGCAGGCGGTGAAAGACAGCTTTCCCGCGGGACCGACCGAGGAGTTCGAGACCTCGGAGGTAGTTTTTCATCAAGATCTGGGAAGAAGAAGGAACGGCCGTTTCCGGAGACGGGAAACCGGGAGACCAGTTGAGTCTGTCGGTTGTCTTCTGGTTGCTGCATCCCAGAATTGCAGCGTGGAGGCCGCCGGGAAGGACGGCGGAACCCAAAAAAGACAAGTCTGGGAAAAGCCTGTGAAAGGCAGAGAAGGAACCTCCTTTGTCTTTCTCTCCTCTCGCTCTTCTTCTCTTTGCTTCTGCTCTTCTCATTGGGAGAGACCAGCTTTAAAAGAACTTGTCCGAAAGCAGAAGAGACTGACACGGGCCCAGGAGGAAAACCGGAGGAGCCTAAACGTCTCGATCGCACGCGCCGAGGAACGAAAACGGGAGAGAAGGTGAGAGAGATGAAAGGCCCTCGTGGGTTTCCGAACGTGCAAGGCGACCTGCATTTGCTCCCAGAAGGCAACGACGGGTGCGACCCCTTCGGAAACGCAGGTATGGTTCGAGTGCATTTCGAGAAACAGCCGGGAGATGGCTCGCGGTCATGGAAAGCTCGTGCAACACGATAAGGAGAGAGGGGGAGAGGGGACGACTTTCGCTTGCCTCGAGAGAGCACAGCCCTCGGGAAAAGAGTGACATCCAAGAGATCGACTTAACGGTGGGTCACCACACTCCGACGAAGGACATAAATCTGACTCCAACAAGGGGAGAAAGCAAAAGTTCGCTGTGCAGCGAGTGAAGAGGAATTGTGGGGGAGGGGGAGGAGGAAACTGAGAAAGGAAGATGAAGAGGCACTCTCCGAAGGACGTGGGATCTGGGAGTGGATACGGCGTTCCTTTCCATTATCCAAGTGAAGTTGTACCGGAAATCGAGGTCGTGGAAGGCGCGCGTCCAACTGCAGCTATCAAAGTGACCTAACCTGATCCGCGAAGAGAACAGAAGGGGCGACATCTAAGCGGCCCTTGAAGAGAGATCGCCGAGAACATCCAGGGAGTCTCCCTACTCATTGCCTGAGCAGCTGCGCGCTTTTTTGCGACTTGATCCAAAACCCTTGCAAGAGAGGAGTTACCGTTCTGTTTAAGAAAGCATGGGGTGCGCAAGAACTTCCCCTTTCCCTTCCCTCGCTTGATTTTCCTTTTATTGTGACAGGAGCTGCATAGGAATGTTAGGTGAGTCCAAATCTGTAGCCCTTTAGATGTTCTAATAATTACATGGACTCCAGTTGTCAAGGGAACAAAGGATCGATGGCTGAGTTCAGATTGAAGATCATTAGCACTCCAAGGCCCCTAGAAGAAAATTTCTGCAATCTTTCCCTTTCATTCGTGTCCTTAGTGTCGGGATGTGCATCGTGGAGGACAATTTTTAGAAAATCTCGTCATCCAGCGCCAAGGGAGTCAGGGGTTTGGTCTAGGTCAGATACATGCCCTTCAGTTGACAAAGTCAGGTGACTTTGACTCTGAAAACCATCCCTTCAGGTGTGAAAAACTCTTCTCTCTAGGAAGCTTAAGTGATCTGCTGTTTCCTCCACTCTTGTCGTAGGTATGAACCTCTGCTCCCATCGACTAGGGATCGGCACCTCTGATCAAACAAGATCCAACCGATCAGAGGATGGTGCGACTTGAGTGCCAATGTTTGCTGCTGTCTGCGATGGATCTCTCCATTCTCTCCTAAGATGCCCTGAAACGTTCCACTACCCACACTTCCTTCCGGAATCCAAAGCTTTCCTGGAGTCGAAACACTTCCATCCTCATCTTCTGGTAATTCTGAATGCTGCTCTTTATCCTTCACGGGACTGCCTCCCGCTGTGATTCCTTAGTTCCTTGCTGATTTTCGGGTAAGAAGCAATCTCTGCACATCCCGGAACAAAATAACGACGATATAGACGAATTCTTAGCTTCCCTTGGGGGCACCGGAGGCCACTGAGTACGGAGGCGGAGCGACCAGGAAGAGGAATGCGCGTTGCAAACTGCAAGACACCCTTGGTGCACCTGGTAGTGGCACTGCTTCGTGTTTGTTTCTCCTCCGGGAACCGAGACGCCTGGTATACTCAATCCAGAAATGGCACCTAGACCCATTTGATTTCTATCAGAGGTCTGAAGGCCAAACCTGAAATGGACTCAGGAAGAAGAACCCAGATCTTTGGTTCAGACCCAACTAGCTGACCCCACGAATCCGACTGGTTCCGTCAGCGGAGTCTGAACGAAAGCTCCTTCGACAAGAAAGAGTTCAGGGAGATGAATGATTTCCCTCGACACATCCAAGGTGATAACTTCCCCCATTAGCAGGTTGGGTCAAACAGAGGATGTTCTTCGCAGTTGAGCAAGAGCTAATGCGCTTGGACCTGGCTCAGAGCGGTGCTGCTTCGTTGACACAGATGTCGCTGTTTGCCTCCCTTGCTTGGCGCCGTCCGGTGGATCCGGCGGGGATGGAAGCGAAATTTGCTTCGGCACCTTCTTGGGCCATTGGTCCCAGATCGAAATGTCGCACGCTCCTGAACAATGAAAAAAAAAAAACGTTTTTGTTTGCACAAGGTGATGCAAAGAACAACATTCGCAGTCCTTTCGCTTCCGGCTGGACGGGACCGAAGAACGGAAGAAACGAGGGCAGCGGACCTTGACAACTTGGAATTCGAAGGGACTACCAAAAAAGAAAAGTGCTTGTTCTAAAGGTGTCACTAGGAGAAACGGAGGTTGAAATCCGAGGCGCGATCAGCAAGAGCAGCCAGAAGGTGCGAACTCAGTTGGTCTGCGGCGGCTGTGGCTAATCTGCCTTCGTCTCATTAAAGTGGCATTGCGGTGGCGGTCATTCTCGAGAAAGGATGGTGACAGCGCCATTATCGATCTCCGGGAAGACGACACTCTTTCCGAAGCGTCCACGAGGAAGCAGAAGCCTGGAAAACTTCTCCCCATACAGCCTGCTCCGAAGCTCACTCTGAAACCTGGCACGGCTTCAGGAGAAGAGCAGAAGCACTCCATGACCACATAACCCCTCAGGCTCCGCATAAGCAGATGGAACCGATTCTTCCCTTGGAAGCTCTCAAAGAAGACATCAGCCCCTGTGAAGGTGCTTGCGCCCGCGAGTGAGATATGAGCAGGCATCCAAAGACCGGCTTCCAGAACGCCCCTTAGAGGTCGAGAGAACGCGGCGCGAGATTTGCCTTTGACGATCGTGAGAGCCAGGAGATGCAAAGCGGGGAGGCAGACACATCTTGTCGACCATCTGATGGTCTCTTAAGAAACCTCTTTCGACGTCCATCTTCTCTTCGAGGATGGGGAAGCCGAGCTTGGAAAAATCTGGACCCCACTGGCACCACGGTTTCCCGGAATGGGAAGAAAGGAAGAAACGCTTCCCACGAAGTGCTTCTCACCGTCCTGTAGCTCAGCATCGTTTGGCTGCTGATTCTTCTTGCACCGAAGGATGATGCACTTCCGGTGAAGTTCGCCGGATCCGCTGTGCTCCTGCATTCTCTTCCGCTTTCACCCCTCGACCTTGAGGGCAGAGAAATTAGGTCTCTTCCTGGACATCCTCCTCAGTTCTGACGGGATACAGAGAACTGAGGGATGGAGGATCTTATTCTGGATAGCAGGACCATTTATTTGGAATCAAGAAACAATTTTTTTTTACAATTCGAGAGGGGTCCACATGTGCCGCCTCGAAACGAAAGCGACTAACCTTATTGAGAGAAGAATTAAGGGAGAAGTGGAGGAAGAGATGGGAGATCCAGTAAGTAAATAAACAAATGAAGAGTGGGATGGATTGGTCCTTCCGTATGGAACGTAATTCCCGAAGGTCTGCATCGGCAAGAACGGAAGGGAGAGATGAGGTTCAGTCACTGGCCTCCAGCCAGTCTGTCGGCAGCAGCCCTGAGAGCCCTTGGATTTGACATCCTCACGTGGGGAATGACGACTGAGAGAAAACTGATCAAAGCTGGAAGGATCTTTCGGAGGCTGGCAGGACATGAGGGATTCACACGATGAGCGGACGGGACGAGGCGGACCTGGATGAGGCCTCAGAAGAAAACAGCTTTTCATCCTTCGGAGCCCCTCAAGAACGAGGATCGTAAAGAGGGATGAGTCTGTCTGACCCAGGGAGAGAACAAAGGGAGACTCCGCCATTATTCCGTAACTTCAGGTCAGCTCATCGGTGGATCCAGAAGAGGGAAGTTTCTGTTTCATCTAGTGTGGGGGCATCCATGCGAGCTTTCTCTTAGTTGATGGCGATCAGGGACGCTCAAGCCATCCATGTCTCTGAAGGGGTTGAAGGGTTCATGGTTTTGTGAGATATGCAGCCCCTTCGTTCTGGATATTTCGTTTCCATACTTGGATGATCCTGGACTCCCTCCGCCACAATGAAGTGGCGGAGGGATTCCAGATGCTTAGCGTGCCGCAAAAGCAGGAAGACACCGGAGATCCGAACCGCAACCAGATGTGTCTCGGGGAAGAGGAGCTGCTCGCAGGGAGGATGAGCCTGCGCACGTCCCATCCGGCTCTGACTGGTATCGTCCAGCAGAAGCATCTTCTTCCTAGAGGGCGTCCAGTGCTCTAGTGGCTTTGTCGACGGGGAGGGGAGGGGAAGGTGGAGGAACGGCGGTAGTCATGGCACCGACCGCATCACACCAGGAGAGAGAAAATTGATCTTGACGAAGAGCGGTCCTGAGACCTATCTTATAACCATGGTAGAAACAAGGATGAGTGGGGAAAGTGCTTGTTGACCATCCACGCGTCTACCTGGGCTCCTGAAACGGAAGAACCAAGGTCATCCCTCTTCGGCCGTCCGTCTTCGGCGTATGCCGGCTCGTACCTCACCCAGTTCCTCCGTTCCTTGGACACCTGTGAAATGGATGCCTGTCTGAATGGCGACCTCAGATCGTTGTCGCCTCCCAAGTCTTCCGGAACGCGCCTGAGGGGCTCTGCAGCGAAACGCTTTGGTAGAGGAGAGGGGGCACATCAGCCTTGAGGTCCACATCCCTCGAGATGACAGCGTCCCGGCAGCTCGAGCTCCATCCGCTGTCGCTCTTCCCAACCCCTTCACTCCGAAACCTCCAGGAGAACGGCGAAGACCCGCCGTCCGGAAGAACCCGCTTCTGGCTCAGGGAAGGAGAAGGGTAGGAGGTAGAAAGTCAGGAATACTGATCCCTCTTCCGCATCGAGGCAAAGTCACACACTCCCAGGGTCCTCATTCCTTCCCTTGAGCAGATTTGCAACTTGTGGATCCGGAACCGAGACGAAGAGGGGCGCCCCCCCTTTCCCAGCTTCTCCCACGGGAACGTTCAAGAACGCTGGAACCACAGAGGGGAGGATCCTCAGCAATGAGCATGAAGGACGGACGGACACAGACTAGGGCTTTTGGATGGGCCTCCGTGGGGCAGGGAACGGGAGGAGATATCAAATGCACCTGCTTCGGCGGTACATACACTAAAATTGGATGGGTCTCAGTACCACTCTGGGGATCCCAGCCTTAACCGAAGCGTGTCTCAGCCTCCCTCCTCCCTCTCTCGCGGTGGTCGCATCCCTTCGGCGTTCCTGGGGAACACCTTTCCTTTCGGAAGTTTCGAACCATTCCAAGAACCTTCGATTTTGCTTCCCGGAGTTCGAATCTTCCTCCTTCCAGTCACTCTTCTTCCTCCCCCCCTTCAGTTCTGAAGGGGGGGGGGGCAAAGGCCCTATCGTGAAGGATGAGAGACTCGTGGGCGGCACGAAGAAACGCCGTCGGCAGGAAGGAGGAGGAGGGGCAGATTCTATTCGGGTTGCTCTCTGTTCGTGCTGGGCGGAGCGGCGCGCCGCCGCTTCAAGCTGGCACCCCTGAGGGCCTGCTATTTTCAGAAAATGGAGGTGAGTCGGCGCGCGCGCGTTCAACGAAGCCAAGGGCAGGCACGCAGGAGCCGGGGGGACCGGCCAGCTCGACCGAGCTGCATCCGCTCTTCGCTGCCTTCCCCCACGTGGCATAGGGAACGGGAGGAGGCGGACAGGTGACTCGCCGAGCGTCGGTGGTTGGATCGATCCTTTGGTATTCTGCGGGAATTCTCCCCTTTCTGCAATCGGGGAGGCGGGAGAGATTATCCGGGATGCAGCAGATACGCCCGAAGAAAGAGTCCTGCTTCCTCGTATGCTTCCGCTCCCTTCCTCCTCTCTCTCCCCTCCCCGTGTCGCGCGGAGCAGCAGCAGCGCCTTTGCCTCCACGCTCTCCCGGAGCAGAGTTTCCTGAGTCCAAAAGACAGTGCGAGAGACGACGGCCGTTCGGTCTCCGCCGCCGCCGCGCAGATTCCATCCTCTGACACGGTGACCCGGTTTCGGCCTCGAGATGCACAGCTGCAGCAGCATCTGCCCGCAGAGACTCTCTCCCCATCTCCCGGAAACGCGCTCTCATTGGCTGCGGCAGATCGGCGAGGTGTGCGATCCCTAATCACGTCGAGGTCCGTCCCGTTCTCTTCTTCCTTCGGAGCAGCAGCATCTCCGGTGCGAGAATCCTTCCACAACATCCTTCGAGAAGGCTTCCGTTTTGTTCCCTGACTTAGTTCCTTTTCCTCCAGGATGGGCAGCATTTGCCCCCGCGTGTCGATCACGGAGCATCGGGTGAGCCATCTCTGCGAGGAGGATGAAAAACGGCAAGAGGGAGAAAGGAAAAATGCTGTCGTCATGGAGAAGACGACGATGACGAAACGAGGGAGGGAAGGAACGGTGGGCAGCAGCGCAACGCTCGGGATCCCCCCCCCCCTTCCGAGTTGACGCGAGGCTCAGGCGATCCGACCAGGGGAGACGGGGTGTTGTAGGTCTGACGGTGCAGGATACCGGAAAAGATCCGGAAAGAAGGAGGAAGAACCCCTGCCTTTTTCCAGGCGGGCAGCCAGAAGGCGGCAGCCGAGCGAACGGATGCGTTCTCGGGAATGATGAGCGGCCTGGGACAGGACGACGTTTGCATCGGATGCACGAAGAGATCGTCCGCTGCGTTCGACGCTGAGCATCAGAGGAAGCGTCCAGACCACTTCGACGCTCTCTTCCAGTGGGGAAGCGGTCCACCCTATCCGTGCGCACCCATTATCTCCGTCTCGTCTCGTCGTTCGGTCCGTTACCGCGGACGCGAGTGTACGCCACCGCCGCCGCGCGCGAGAGGGCGCGCGGTTTCCTCCTCCTCTCCCCCCCCCCCTCCCATTCGGTGGTTTGTCCGTAGGCGCACTTCGGTTCGCAGTCTCGCTAGCTGGACCGAGACGAGAGAGATCCGAGCGACAGCGAGTCCTCCTCCCCCCTCTTTTCGCGCGCGCGCGCCGGAGCACTCGTCTCCGCTTTCCCTACGGCAGGGCAGTAGCCATTACAGGAACCGTCGTTCTGATCTATCAGCATGATCTCGTCTCTGCTTTCCCCGTGGAGAGAGCGGGACGCGGTCTCCTCGTGGTGCCGGAGAGGCCAGCGGGAGGTTGCCTTCCGGAACGCCGCAGGTGCGTCCGGCGAAGCCGCCGCTCCACGTCAGGAGGTCAACAAAACCATGCAGCCTCTCGGCTCGAGATGCCGGACGTTTGCTTGGCCCACGTCGCCCCAGGCCGCTCCCTGCTTCCGGCGTGTCTTCTCGGGAGGTCCAGCGTCTTCAGCTTCTCCGACGAGCATTCTTGCCCGAAACCTCCTCCTTCAGCCAGGCTGTGCCCTCACCGATCCCCGCGCTGCGAGAGAAAGTGGCCGGCTCCATCGACAACCTAGATCCTCGTCCACTCCTTCGTGTCCACCGGACGACCGGCTCCAATCTCCCGAACGCTGCTGCCCGCCTCATTCTTGTCGAACGCGTCTCTTCGGGCCGCTTGATGATTCTCGGATGCCCACGCGCCGCAGGTCATGTTTGTCTCCGTTTGTCGTCCCGCTGCCTAGAGCAGCTCGTCCAAGCGTCCCCACAAAAATGCAGGCGGCGAGTGGATGCCGGCCCATCACGCAGAGGGAGCCGACTGCGGCCTCAAGCCGGAGGTGTTTCAAATCGCATCTTCCCGGAGAGTTCTCGAGAACCAAACGGATGTCCAGGGATGAAAAGAGAGAGGGACCGCAGAAACGGAGAAAGAACTTCGCGAGACTTTTCCAAACTGGTGAAAGGGTGGCCTCTGGTTCAAAGAGCGTCTCTGCAGCAGCTGGACCACGGTGGCTACTCGTCGGTGAGGTGAGTCACATGTTTCGAGCGAGCTTTTCCGGACGCCGAGCTGGGTCTCGGTTGGGGAAGGTTCCTGCTGAATTGGCGCGTGGAGGTCAGTATCTCTTGAGCCACTGAATTCCCAAACCACCCGAGTCCAGTCGGATACGAAACTGCGCACGTGGGAAAAAGCGACATCTCTGGGGAAGCCGGAGATCCTTTAGAGTGTGTCTCAAACCCTCCATCAAAACGTAAATGTCCGTCTGGCAAACGAAGACGGCATTTCTTGCATAAATTCAGGTTTTTTCCTTGATGGCATCTGTCTCCCGACTGATCCGGAAGAGGTAGAGATAGCGTCAAGAACACACCTCAGATAGCCTTCTGTTTGCCATAGGGCTGGAAGGAAGGTGGACCAAAACAAATACAAAGAAAAAAAAAGGAATGTCTCTATGAAACGAAGGGACTGAGCAGGGGGAGGGGGAGAAGGTCGGCCACTGACATTCGAAAGTCAGTCACCTGATTTCATGCTCCATTTGTTCAATGCCCTGTAGAGTCAGGCGGGTCCAGCAGACGGTCAGGCCACATGTCACGGAGATGCCAGTTCGGCGACTTATCGTCTGGACGCCGCCTCTTTTTCAGGGTCGGTCTGTCTGGAGTTTTCAAGCAAGATGCGTCCGCGACGAACAGCAGCGGCACGGGTCTGGAGGAACTGGAATCTGGACGAACCTTCTTAGCACTCCTCCCTGGTTGTCTTCTCCCTGGATGAGGCAGCACTTTTCCCGAAGACTTTTATTCGCTCTGCAGGACGCGGGAAGGAAGGTGATCACGCTGGGGGTAAGTTCCTTGGTGTCTGCGTGAGGATCCTCACCTTCGTCTCTCCACTCTTAAGAGACTCAGATGGTCTCCAAGCAACAACGTTTCTCACTCTTGGGTCGCATCGATCGCTACTTGGAATTGGGCTCTTCCACACTTTTCGCTCAGCCGCAGCGATCGTTGAACTGCAGGGTGCCATCCCACCTCTTGAACTGGCGCGCGTCGCTTCCTTCTGCAGCTCAGATATCGTTTAGAGATCGAGCTGGAAGAGAAAGGAGCCATTCCAGAGTATTTCTCCAGAGGTTCCCAGATGTATCCGAAGCAGAATCCTCTGCAATACTCGGAGACTGGGAGTATTTATTTTTATTAATCTGTTGCTTCCAGTTCTCTTTTTCGTCCCACTCCCCTTCTTTTTTTCTTTTTTTTTTTTAACTCGTCAGCTTCATTTTTGTTTGAGCTGCCGTGTTTGGTAGGAGCATCTTCTTGAAGGATTCAGGAGGAGTGAGCTCGCAAGTTCTGGCATGGATGGCGTTTACCACCAGCGTTCTTGTTTCCGTCTTCCGTTTTCCGAAAGTGTAGCGATTCCGATTCCCGATCCCAGGCTTCTCACGCGTCAGCAACAGCGGCGCCTTCTGTGGCTGCATTCTTCAGCCTTGTGGATCCTCTCCTTCGCCTCTCTCCACTCCATCCCATTCCTCCCACTTCGTGTTAGCCCTGCCGACCTTGTGTGCGCCTCGCTCCTATTCTCCTCGCGGCTCCCTCTCCCTTTGTATTAGCAATGGCACGCTCCCTATCCCTCTTCTGCAGAGGCATTCCATGCGCACCCATCGAGGGCCGTCCCGTTGCACGTGACACCTCGATCGAAGTGTGAAATCATCCGGTGAGGGAGAACTCGCTCCAAGTCCCATCTCTTTTTCTGTTCGCCTACGCTCGGTAGCTTCGCAGAGTGCAAGCGTCCTGCGGTGGCTGAGCCTTTCAGATCGATACTTGGGCTCGGCTCACCAGCACTAGCCTGGAAGATCTCGTCCTGGCTCAATGGTTTGGCAGGATGCCTACAGAGAATCGTTGACGGACAGACGAAGTGGACTCATGCATCCGTCACACCTGTGGCTGCAGCACTGTCTTCCCTATGGGAAAGCAGTGATAGTTGCCTACTGGCCAGTGGGAGTTCTCCTACAACATCGTTGGAGTGGAAAAACTTTTAGGCGGATACTCTACGAAAGTGCTGGCCGACGCGGCTAATCCTTTCTTGTAGATGAAGAGACCTCACCGGTGGACCGACACGTTAAGTGTGCTCCCGTAAGAACTCTGGTCCCTCCCCTGTGTCTGAACACTACTGGTCTTTCTCTACTGTGGCAACACGATGTGGTGCTGTACCTGCATTGGGGTCTTCCCTGCAACGAGCGCGTGCACCACATGACGAGAGGGAGTGCGTCTGCTGAGTGTGTGCCAGGTGTGGAGAGACCGAACCGCGCTCCCTGCTGATGAACTGCGGCGTCATCCGTCCTCTATGGAAGAGGCTGACATCGGCTCTTCACCCGGAAGTCACCCCTGTTAATTTGCTGCATCGCTTCTTCAGCCGAGACGGGCTCTCGTCTGCCGCTGTGATGCGACTTTGTGTTGCATCCGCGGCATCCTAACGGTCCGATACTCGTTAGAGTTGTACGGACAGCGAAGAGAGGCTGCCTGCATCGCTATGGTTTTTCTGAAGAAAGCAAGTAGGTGGCCTCATCTGAAGCAAGAAAGCAGGGAGCTCAGCAGCATCACACGAACAATTTAGAAGATAGGCAGCAATCCCTGTGTCCCCTTTCCCACCCACCAAGTATTCATTTGTTCATCCCCGCACTCCCTCAGTGCTGCAAACAACTTCTTTTTTGTTCTGAGGGTCGGAGAGTCCTCCCCGATGAACTTTTTGTTTCTTTTTTTTTATTTATTCACGGGGACTGCGTTCCTTGTTTTTGGTGGAGTTTTATTTTTTCATCAAAATAAACGACCGGGCGCAACCGGTTGAAAAGCCTGTCGGGTCGCGAGAGTCCACGAGCAGACTTTGCTTCTTCTGAAACAGTGAGCCAAGGTGAACTCTGTCCAGGGAAAAGGAGAAGTACTGGGCTAGCCATTCGACGCGCCGGCCGCCTCTTTTTCTTCCAGGACTTGTAAGGGAGATGCACTCGCCTTTCCTCTTCTCTTGCCAAGTGAGAGCCTCTGACCGGTCCATCGAGCGTGCAGCAGCCAACTTCCAACTCATCTGGTGGTACATGGCTAGTACGACCGCCCCCGCATCGCATTCCTTCGTGGATGCCTTTTCTCGTATACGCGTTCACAATTCCTGGCGGAAGATGCAACCTCCGACCTCAAAAGAGCTGCCCTCCTTTGCGTCATTCTCACCACCCGTTCAAATAGAAAAGCACGGCACTTGGTCGGTGGCTCCCGTGCTGGTTGGGAGGTCATAAGCGCTTTCGGGTGCGTCTTTCAGAGCGCAGGCGTTGGAAGCTGGGCAACAGTGCCAGCAGGGTTGACATGGGGACAGCCTCCCCCCCCCGGTTCAGTCCACCTGAAGAACCTCGCCTCGCAGTTCTCGAAGTCACGAGCGAGTCCCAGCTCTGGCTGACTCCTTTCCTGGTCATCGAGCCAGAGCTGTGAGTGGTTTCACGAGATTGGGTACTGCGCATCTGATTCTTCCCTCATTCGCTGCCGCGTTACTGCGCACGCAGCTGCAGCAAGAGCACTGGGTAACCGGCATTAGGCAGAAAATCCAGGTCTTGACTACCGAGAGACTTGAAATCTCGCATTTTCGAAAATCCCTTTTCCTTTTTTTAGCAAGCATCAGATGCTCGACCAGTGGAACAATCTATCGAACGCCCCTCCAGGCGTGATGACACGGCGACTCTTTCTTAGACCATTATCCCGATCAGTTTCTGTTCCCAGAACGCAGTTTCTCCCCCTCCGCGTTCCGTCCCCGATACGCACTCCTTCATATCCAACGTGGAAGAAGAAGGATGGAGCAAGTTGCCAATTCATCGCTGGAGACGGACAAATCTTGGGTGTTGTCCCTCCGCCCTACTCTCGCCTTTTACTCCAGCAGGAATTGTGTCAGCACAGGTTGAGGCCTTCGACTTTCTCTTGTCGATTCTCAGGGATTCTCGCTAACCGAGAGCGAAATCTCCTCCTGTCCAGCTGTCATTCCCCTTCCTCCATAGAAGTGACCTACAGAGCTTCTGACGTTTAACTCCTCTAGAAGCCTAGACGTCTTCGGCGTTTGATTCCCGATTCCTGCACCGACTGGGGAGCAGGTCGCTGTCAGAATACTTTTCTAACTCGCGCGATTCACGGGGAGCATTTTTGGATGCTCAGCTGGATGTCAGATCTGCTTAGATGCCTTAATGAGGAGTCGGAAGAAGATCACTTCCGAGCTTCGCATTGCCATCCCCCTGCATGGCTGGAGGTGGTGGCTAAAGATATGACCTTGTAGATTTTCTCTGGGAATCTCATCAGACTGGAAATTGCATCAAGGGTGACTAGTTATCTAAGACGTAGTTGAAGAAGCAGTCTTGAATGTAGAGCTTCTTTACTGTGAGACGGGTCACAATGGAAAGGAAGCGAAGATTGTTGAATAAATAAGTGGTAGCTCTTGACTCTTGGCATCTCCAGAAAGACTTTTCCGTAATCCCGAAAGAGCTTGGGGAACCTCCTGGATGCCTTTTGCTCGTTTCTCATCGTGCAAATTCATGAAGTTCCCCATGGAGGGACTCCTCTAGACACGCAGCGAGCCCTCCTTTCGTCGTCAGCCAGTTGGAATAATCCTCTCTTCTCAGCTAGAAACGAGAGTTTTGTTTCTGATTCCATGGAGAGAAATCTGCTTCTTTCTTGTCCCATCTGATGCATTCTGAGCTTCATGCAAGTTTCGCATCTGCCACCTTGGGTGTCTGGCATTCCTGTCGGAGAAGAATGCAGTTCCGTTGCTTTCTCCTGTCAAAATGATTTGAGAACAAGGTATGATGCGGACATCCTTGGTGGCCTTCTCTTCTTATGCTGATTACGACCAACGGTTACTCGCGTACGTCAGGGCAGTAGCCATTACAGGAACCATCGTTCTGATCTATCAGCATGAACAAGAGACAAAGTATTTAAAAAGAGCTTGCAATCTATTTCTGTTCACCGGAGAAGAAGAGAAATACAAGACCCCACCTCCTTTGGTTCAGGTAGGCCTTGTTCAGAGGACAATAGAAGAATAACTGTGTATCCTGTCAAAGAACAAACCTGTTAATCTTTCAGCTCGAGTGCCACGGAGCTGCTTGGCTGTGGAACTGTACACCAAAGATGAGCAATATCGATGAGCTTGCTGGCTGCCCACTACCCCATAGGAACCATCTATTCCTAGCATCGAATTTCTGGAGACACACGACAACATCGTCGGGCACTCTCTTCGGATGCTTCAAGATGAAACGCAAAAATCTTGGCAAAGCTGAATTTTCTCCGCATTTGCACCTCTCTACTGGGTCATCTCCGTTTCTCCAGAGAAGAAAAAAAGGTCGGCATCTCTGTCTGCTCTTACAACCATTCCTTCCTTCCTTTGGATCAAGTAATTTGGAATGCCTTTCTTGATTTGCTATCCTGCTCTGCATTCCTACAGGAGAGCAACATCCGTGTATTCTTTGGGGATGTGCAACGAAAAGTACTGTGGGCACACAGGTGTTTCAGTCCTTTCATTTGCAATAGGGCTCTCTTTCTCTGGATTGTTCCTGCTTCTTCCCGAGTACTGGACACAGACTCCAAGTGGAAAAATCTCCGAGGCTTCATGTCAGTAGGGAAACAATTTGACCCCTCTTCCAAAGTCAGTGGCAAAGTCCGCGCTCTTGCTTTACAGATTCCAGGTGCATTTGGTTTTCTTCTATCCACACCAGACAAAGGCAGGTATTTCCGTCCAGGTGAGAGCACTGTAGCCTACCTCTCGAAGCGTTGCGACTTTCCGATCATCCATCAATCTCACTCATGTGCAAACATAGGTCGGTGACAACGGCTCTCCGTCTTCCAGTCTCCTCTTCTGCAGCATCTGATGAGTTGTAATGGAGCCGATTCCTTCTAGAAGATCACCAGCTCCGGGTAGGAGGAAGGAGGGTGCATCTCTCTCTGCACAGCTCTGCGGTCTAGTCCGGTCACTCTTCCGTGCGAGCCCACTCATCTACAATGTCATCTGGCAGGTCTGAATGCTGAGAGAGAAAGCATTTTCATCTGTTCCCTTGAGGGTGAGGCAGGCTGCAATTGCGAGGAAAGTGTGCGCGGCAGACGACATTTCGCAACCGATTCAGGACCTTCGGCACTGGTCTCCATAGCAGTGGGACCACCTCAAAGGCAACCAAAGCGCAACTCAGCAGCCGCCTGCCTCCTCGTTTGCTACAAAGTAAACAGCAGCAGGCATGTGCGAATCCCTACTCGACGCGGACTGGCCTCACGTTCCGTGGAACCTCTGCCTGCATCCCTGCTCACATCGGACCGCCGGAGCAGGGGAGACGAGATGCAGAAGGTGGGATGTGAATGAGAAAGAAGCAGGCAGAAGGTGGCGAGCCGGAGTGAAGGGGGGACCACACCTCACTGGAGACTCATTCGAGGGGGAGGGGAGGGTAGTTCAATAAGTAAAACAAGTAGGAGGTGAAATCGACCGGCCTCCGGCTAGTGAACATAGTTCCCGAGGGTTTGTGGAGCCGAGCCGGTAAGTAAGGGTCTCAATGAGGTGCTGTCCAGGAGTGACCAAGGGACAGTGGAGGAAAAAACTGCTGCTATGATCGGGAGAAGGAGAAGCAAACCCGAGGAAATAAGATAAGAGATGAACATGAGGACACGGAGCGGATCGAGAGGAAAGAGTGCTTCCGTCTTGCAGCAGGATGCCAGGAACGAGTTGGAGGTGGTAGGCAGTCGACGAAACGTCGTCTGCACAGAAAAATTCCATTAGAAGCGGAGCTGGGGCTCAAGGACAATAGAGAGGAGAAGCTTCAGTTGCCATCGATGGTTGCTAATGATCCCCGTGGCGTCATATTCGCGCCCGTTGGTCACTTTCAGGAGTCTTTCCACCTCAAGCGAACCATTCAACTAGGGGGAGAGGCTGCACCCGGTAGGCTAGATGCTCTTCTCTCCCCTTTCACGCAGCGCCACGTCCAACGCAGGATGAGCTCCCTCAAGCGAGGTACCGACCCACGTCAAAGAAGCACCGCCTCTTTTCGAAACGGCCGTGGAGCCGCCGCTCCCGCGTAGCACGAGGTAGTGGTGGCGGGAGAGGGGACCCCTTGCCCGGTGCATACTACACTGGTGCTGTGTCCTCGCCGGTGGTGGTTGTTCACGGCTCGGAAGGGAAGCAAAAGGAACTTGGGTAACAAAAGAACCGGACATGTGGGCACTGAAGGTCACGCTCTTTCAGCCGCGCTCGTCTGCTGCATGACCTTCAATTCAGATAAAGGGATGCTGCGGGATTTTCTCTGCTCTTTTGTCAGGACGGGACGTGGCCGAGCTTCCAGAACTCGTCTGCAGCCTTCCGGGAGAAGGAGAGAGGGAATCTCTGAGGAAACGAGGGACCGCCGCCTCACCTGCATCAATGGCGCGCCAGAGGGAGTGGAGAGGAAGGCGAAGGAGATGGGCGCCTCTGCGCCAAGTTTCCGAGAAATCTTCGAAAGGTCGAGGTGGACGGGTGGCAGTAACCGGGTCACGTCTCCACTCTTTGTCTATGGTCCAAAGGGATCACTTTTTCTCTCTCTCTTGCTCTCTTTGTGGTGGACTCACATCTGAGAATCGTGGTCCGGAAACGAAGATGGAGAGGAAAAAAAGAAAGAAAGAAGAATGGGGTCCAAGAAAGTGCAGTCTCCAAACTCCGAACATCTTTTTTGTTCTTCTGAGTTTTGAGGTCGGTGTGAGGAGAATTGCGTGGAGAAGGAATCCACAGAGGGCGCCCTCGACCTTTCCAGTCTCATGCTTTCCAGTCTACGACGGACTTCCGGAAGAGAAAACAGACGGGCGCGTCCCTGAACGTGCATTTGACAGAGCTTCCGCAGGAAAATAGGTCCTTCTCTCCCTTCCTAGGAAGAGGCAGGATGTGCGTCCTCGCTGCGGAGACGCATTCCCCGAGCTTGGACCGGAACCAGGAGACGCATTTCTGCCGACATACGCGCTGGTTCCATGCCAGTATACTTATGTACGTACGTACATGTGTACATGTGTACAGTAACGCATACATTAGCAGGGACTTCTTCACATATTCAGATTTATCAGTGTATGTTAGTGCGTGTTCACACGTGAAGATGGGCGTATCTGCACGCGCATTTCTGGAATCTCTCGGCAGCCACAGGCGACGGGATGCGAAAGGAATGCGAAGGACTCCAAGCAGCGGTCAGGACTCACGGGATGCATCGCTCCACGAGGAACGACAGCCTTCTGTGGGAGAAGCAAAGAGGGAATGGCGGGAAGCTGGCATCAATGATCTCGGGAAGCTGGAGATCCCCTCATTGCGAGAGAGGGAGGGATCGGAGGAAGAAACTCCAGAAGCAGGCAGAGGCAGAGCGTCGGCCAAGGGCAGCGGAGCAGGGAGCGACCGCATTCTGGGGAAGAGAATCCTCGAGCGAAGGACGCTGCGGAGATCAGCAGGAATGCCCGGCACTTCGGTTCTGACCGAGGAATGGCTCTGCAGAGAGGTGCTCGAGCTCAAAGGGGTTGGAGAGGGCGCGTTCAGGAGACCTCTCCTTACCCTCTCCCTCCTGCGTACCGCGGCTTTATTTAAGATCGCCGTCACTCCCTCAGCCCTCTACGAGAGGAGACCAAGCGGTGAAATAGATGGAGCGTTTTCCTCTCATCTCTCCGGGGAGGCATCCTGCGCGGGAACCACGGTCACACTCGCGTGAAACGCGGGCGTGCAACCGATGAGAGGGCAACGGCGAAGGGCCAAGCTCTGCCGGAAGGAAGCAGAGAGCTGCTAATGATGCCGCAGCCGAGCGTGTGGAGGTCTCGTGAGGAAAGGAGGGACGGGAGAGAAACAGATCATGGCTTGGGGACGGCGAGCGCGCGGGTCGCAGGTGCGGCGGACGGAGCATGCTGGATGATACGAGCCTTCTCCCCTGGGGGCATCCGCCGGTCATCACCGGTGCGACGCGCTTCGTTCTCCGGCGACAAGGCAGAGTGGCGGATGGGTAGACTGCTTCCTCACGCCTGCCGAAGGTAACCCGTCTAATCGCAGCCAAGTCCGCCGCACCATTGAGATCCACGGCGGATGCTGCTGCAGGATCTGGAAACACTGTGGAGATTCTCTTGTGATTCCCCAAGGGAATTTTCAGACTCCGAGCTTCTTGATCCGCTCCTTCATTTTTCTCCGAGTTACAGCGCCCCAATGTCTTGCAGAGGCTCTGGGATCTTCCCTGGGACGGAGAACAGAACCATGCTCTCGCATGAAAGGGCCCCTGCTCACGGAGAAATCGCGGGAACCCTCCCCCCCCCCTACCCTTGTGCTCTCGCATTGCTCCCGAAGCGGCAGCAGGGATGTACCCGCAATGCCAGGGAGCTTCGCTTCCCCAGCATCCAGCAAGACGGACCACTCAGAAGGACGGTCGTCTCTTCGGGATTACCATCTGCCCACTTGCCGGCCATCCCTCTCCCACTTTGCAAGAGCGGCGGTAGCAATTACGGTCAAAGAAAGGTGTGGACAGAGTCCGAGTGCGGTCATCCGTGAAAAGGACGACTCGCGACGATTACGGACGGACCTAGACTTCCTCAATTGACCTAGTCCCCACAAAACAATCTATTTTCCCGGTCCTTCCCTTCCATACCGACGCAGGTTGTCGGGAACCATAGTCGTATCGTTGTCACCACCATCTTCATCATCGTCGTCGCCACGGTGAGGCCGATCCATTCTACCCCGTTTCGCCTCCTCATTGGCCCTTCCTTCCCCCCCCCTCTCTCTCTCCATGCCTGCCAGGCCTGCCTCCAGCGAAGGTCGAATCCTCTCGTTTTGCGTCAGCAGATGGCTGGCCCTTTCTTTTGGGGGCAGTTTCGCTCACCCATAGTGAACGGATGGTCCCACACTCTGGGGACGGGAAAGACAGAAGTTCGTCGAGGTCACTTTGCTTCCGGGATGCGCCTCTCGCTTATGAGACCAACTTTCGGTTCCACGCGGCCCCAGTTACGAGAGGAGAAAATCAGGTGTTTGGGAAGAGGAGAAAAGGCGCCTCCCTTGTGCCTCCAGAGCATGGGAACCAGGTGGCGCCTCGAATGCCCTCCGAGTAATGCCGTAACCCCAATAGATCAGATCGAAATTCGGATCTGAGGTGGGGAAGCTGTGAGTGCGATCCCTCTCCCCTGAAAACCTACAGATGAGCCCAAACCGAAATCTCTGCTGCCGGTGGGTGTGACTTCTAGGTAGAGAGCATTCGGATCCGGGAGGTGCGAGCTTGACGCACTGCCTGCGGCGTTCTTTCGCAGATCCTCTACCGCCATCGTTTTCTCACTCCTCGCAGAGTCAGAAGAGTTTGGCAGCCTCACATCTGGTTCTTGGATGGGCCTCAACACCAGAACCAGGATCCCTATTCCTTCAAGGGGACCCCGGGAGATCTGAGGAAGGCTTCGTGAATTCTTGGCTTCTCTTTTCTTTTTTGATGAGGAGCGAGAAGAGCGGACACTTACGAGTGGAGGAGGAGGAACGTACGGAGGAATATGCAGAGAAATCGTTCGTCCTTTGATTCCGGCTGCTGCGGAAGGGAGGATTGACCCCTATCCTCAGCCTTTCAGACTGGCTGCGACGTTCAGGCACCAAGAGATGCCACGCCCTGAGATGGCTCTCAAGGCAAGCCGCACGGCAAGGTTACAGATCTGGGCCGAGAGAGGGACGTTTTGCGGGAATTGCTGGTTTCTTAACTCTCTCGTCTAGAATACCGCTCGGAGCTCTTTGCTGCTGCTGCTGCTGTTCATGCAGAGAGCAGTCACTTCCATGCTTGGGAGTGCCCTGGTGCAAACTGCTCGTCTCCCAGCGCACTGCAATCTCGTTCTCCGTCTTCTCTCTTCGTCCTCTTTCGTCCTGCGCGTCCTTCGTGAACTCCGAAGAGAACTTCAAATCTTCACTCTCTCTTTCTTCTCCTCTTCTCCTTCTTTCTACCCGGCAGTTCCTCCCGTCTTTGTTCCCCCTCTTTCCGGAAGTCGAAAGTTGTGGTGCACACGTCTCGATCACGTTCAAAACCAGTAGGGGTTAAAATCCTCCTCCACATCATATTGGCAGGAACTCATTGGAGTATTTGCTACAGCCACCAAGATCTGCGCCGGAGGCAGCTTCAGGAGAGGTAGTGCTCAACGTAAAGACCCTTGCGGAACCTGCTGTTCTTAGACGACGGAGACAAGAACCACTCCGTCCTGAAGGATTCAGGCAGAACACTTGAGCAACGCTCGTTTTCAGGGTCAGTTGCTCTGACATGTAAGAAGCTGAGCACTCTAGCGGATTCCAACCTCCATGGCCACCGTCTGCTGTCCATAGCATCCAACATCTTTCATGGGATCTGATAAGCACCTCATAGGGTACGCCGTAACCAAACGTTTGGTTCATCCCACAATGCTATCCCTGCTTACCGAAATGGGGCCTCCCGGGGCTCCCATGGACATCCATAGTAGGAGCTGCAGCATTCAAGAAAGGCGAAGCCCTCATCGGCTGATAGTTTAAGGAAAGGTTGATTACATCCCCAATGTCTCTAATCATTCTGTTTGCCTGATTAAACTCCGCTTTTCCTTTTCACTTCTAAGGGCACCCTGAAGAAAGCTTTGAAAGCATCCGGCTGCTGCATCTTCTTTCGCCCCTGCACCTGACTCCTACGATCAATTTGCACGTCAGAATCGTCACAGACTTTCTCCAGAGTTTTCCCTGTGTTTGTATCCTAGATAGGCCTACTTCGCCAACAGTCGGGAGTTTCCATCCGAACTACATCGATGGAAGAGGTCTGCCAGCTAAAGCACTCCCGAATCCCAGCTTCGAGAAGACCAAGAGGATTCTCTTGCTCCTGGTTTCTTCTACTGGCGAGCCGTTTGCTGAGGCAGACGAATCGAGCAAGTGCTTGTGACCAGAGAACAAGTCCTCTAGAAACCAGTGAATGTGAGGCCCATGGACCAGGTTACTGTTCCTTCTTCCCGTCGAGCGGATTGGGCAATTCGCCAGAAAGAGGTCGCCAGTGCGAGAACCGCAGTCAGAATGAGTTCCCTGGGCTGCTCTCTTTTCCCGGCAAGCGAGCGCCGGCGTGGTGGTAGTGGCAAGAACGTAGTTCCACGTGAGGTTCCAGGGTCACCGCACTCATAGGACGAGATGCTCCAAGTCTTCAAGGAAGGAGCTCTCACCTCACCGGGTGCTCTCGAGGAGAAGCACATAGTGCATTGTACCATCGGATGGGGATCGAGGAGGGAGTGAGCGGTGAAGAGAAGGCGACCGGAAAGCGTAGAACATCCAGCCGGTGTTGAATGGTGTTGAACACTCCGGCGAGAAGAATGCCAGGAGCAATGGACGGGTGTTTCCGTTTCTTTTGAGCGGAAAGAACGAAAGCGAAGGCAGTTCAAGTTTCGCAGGGAGCAAATGTGGCTTGCGGCTCGTTTGTTGACCATCTTGAACTATCCATGATCTTCTGGGAAGATTCAGGAACGCAGATATCGCGACTGTAAGAAATGAGCCAGCATATAATGCTACTTGAGGTGTCTCGCAGCTGTTTGGCTTTTTCAGAACGTCTGACATTGTATCTGGATCATACTCATATCATCTACTATTTCGCGGATGCACCATTAACGCCTCGAATTCCCAGCTCGGAATAATGGCTCCCCTATCCCCTTTCATCTCCGAATCTTTTGAGACCATGATGACCCCCCCTTCCGCAGATCGCGACTCATACGATCTCGTAACATCTGAGCAGAAGTGCGAACTTGCGAAGACGATTGCGATTCCCTTGAAGGCCGGCATCCTTCTTCCCCCTCTTGGCTCTCGGAGCAGCTGCCGAAGCCGTCTTAAAGCGCGGATCATGGGGAAGAGGTTGGAGCCTCCACAGCGGTTGGCACCAAGTCCGTCCGTGCTCTCGCTCTCACCGCGGGCCGAAGCATCGCAGCTTCTCCTCGCAGAACGCGTCTTTCGTTCGCGTTTCCCCATGAGCGACCTCACCGCGAGGAACTTGAATGGGTGGGTCTATCTCGCCTCTTACTGTGTTTGAATGGGTCAGCTGCAGAGCGATCCACTTTGCCGCGTCTCGATGCCTCTGCTTCCCGTTCCCTTACTCGTTTACTGAGCTGCAAGAGCTTAGAGGAACCAGGGAAGGTCTCAAGCCGATAGCAGTGGACGAACTTACGAGAGCTAAGAGACTGAGCTGGGATTAACCGGAAGCGTTTCTTCGGAGATGAAGCACGTGAGCACTTAGGTGCCTTTTCCTCTAGGAAGAAGCTAGAAGCTTCGAGTTCCTAGTGATGGAGGAAAAGAGCTCTCTTAGCAGCTATGGATGATTTGTTCAGGCTTTCCGTGGATCTAGAAGTAGCAGGAAGAGAATTCTGATCCAGCTATAGAACAGCATTCCGAACGATGGTCTTTGCAAAGAAGCACGGGAGCTCCCCAACTGAAGATCATGTGGACCTAAGAGACAATCATCTGAGGAAGAAGCATCTTAAGAAGCCCGAAATCAGCCTTCTTCTCCTTGAGGATTCTCAGTGCGATCCCAAGAAGTCTCGGTCATAACAAAAAAGGAAGATGAGATCCGAAGGAAGAAGAGTGTGATGTCCTTCAATAGCAATACTTGCAGCTCTAGTGGCTAAGATAGAACTTTTTTCCCGTCGCGGTCTCCAAGAAAGGGAATGGTTCGCCCGGGACTAAGAAAAGAGAGAGGAGAGAGTTTGTCCTGGGCTGGATTCGATTTGCCAGAGAGGCCAAAGGAGTGCTTTCCAGTCAGGAATTCGTGCCGACGTCCGAGGAAGCCTCATAGAGGAGTCTTCATGGAGGAAAAGTCTGACGAACTTGAAAACAGGAAGCTCCTCTTCCATGCAGTACGTGGGTATGAGCATTGTATGCGATCCTTCAGTGTATCTCCAAGGAAACGGGGATATGAGAAACGCAGTGATTAGGGTTATTTTCCGTATTGGGTGGGAGCATAGGAAACGGCAAGTTCGAAGGGCAAGAAGCTAGAAGGAATCGAAATCCGAAGAGAAAACCTCGAGACTATTCTTTGTCCATACGCCTCGCCGTTGGTAGGGTTAGTCTTCCGTACCCGGAAAAGATGCTCTGTCGTCCCTGAGTGCGTCCTAGACAAGATGATGGCGCCTAAAGCTCGCGTCTGGCTTCCAGAGGCAGACACCGGAAGGTATAGCAACTCTGTGAGGAGGAGTTTCCATGTTTTTTGAAAAAGAAATCTGTCTGTTTCATCCGTAAGGTTCGAGATGGATACTGATTCTGCGAGTAGACGAGAACATATAGTGGAAACTGCACCCGTCTCGATGACTGGTGCTGCTGCCTTGGTGTCGGGAAAGAGGTTACGGAAGCGAGCACTCTGAATGAACAGGTTCTCTGGCAACCATCGTTGAGAAAAATTTCATCTTCCCAGTTGCAAGCTGTGGAGGCAACTGGTTAGAAATATTGAACCTCCATCTGAACAAAAGGATCGTGCACAAATCATCTTCCTCTCATCTGATCAACAGCTGGTAATTGACCTTCTTCATCCATCAGAGATGCTGTTTGTAAACCTTGAATGCAAAAAAAAAAAAAATGTATTCTGCAGAAGGTGGAACCTGACAAGGAGACGTACGTGATCCTCTGCAGCACAGGTAGACGGCACACGCAAAGCCTACGACGACCTTGACACCGTCATCGTCCAGAACAAGCGCATTTCCCATCGAGGGAACGCCAGCCGACTCCGCGCGCGTTCCTCGGATGACGCCAACCGCCTTCCTTCCAAGTCAGCCTTCCCTTGGGCTCGCACGGCATTCTGTATGCGTCTACACTCTTGAATGGAGCTGTGAGCGGACGCATACCGGAGCTCTTTGAAATGACAGAGGCTGCGGCTCCCATTCTCCAGCCAGAACGGAAAAATTCCCCCCTTTCTTTCGCCTTTTCGTCAACCCAGCTGTTGACTTTTACCAAAGTGCATTCATTTCGTAACCAGGCTACCACGATGATCGAAGAGGACGATGCGTTGTTCAGAGCCTCGCTTTTATAAATACGGGATGAAACCTCGCGTTTGTGCTCGAGGGTAGCACCGTCTGCGTCGGTAAGCTTTGCGGGATCATAGGATTCCTTGTGCTCCGAAACCTGGATTCGGCTTTATGAAAGCGCAGTGCGACCTTCAGCCGTGGACTCAACTCTTACATACCTAGGACCGTCACTTCGTTGCTCTGGGCAGCGCAGTCAGTCCTGGGCGCCTGGAGGATTACGGGACGGTCCCGGTTGAGAAGACGGTCAGGAGGAGGTGAGGCAGCCTCTGCAGCCAGCGACGGCGCACCTTTTCCCTCGCGGGTTCAAGTCTTGCCCATTCTCTGGGTCCGAACTCTCTTTTGCGGAGATGCTTTCCTACTGGCGACGTGTGGCAAGTCCGTCGCCGCACTGCGGCGTTGTGCTCGCCGAAAGAGAACGCGCGTCATCCAGAAAAACGCGGCCTTCTCGTCCACGCTTCCAAGTCAGCCTCGCGCAGTTTCCGCGCTTCCGGGCGAAATTCCACAACCTCAGTCGACCTCCAGCCCTGAACAGGAGCGGAATTCGCGCGGTGAGCTGTTTGCACCACCGTCGGAGCTCTGCACATCCAGAGACCTTCTGGGATGCTTCAAGCTTTCCGGTTTCTCCTGGATACTCGGGACACTCTTCAGGAACATTCCCTCCTTGTTTAGCGGCCTCTGGAGATCTTTCAGTGATGCAGCACATCTCTGTGATCGGATCGACGGAACCAGTAAGAGGAAGCGCGAAGGAAACAAAAACGGGAATGATGCCCTTTTAAGGACGTTGGAAGTTGGCGCACCTCAAGCAAGGCGCGGCGTGCTTTTCAAAGAGACAAAAAGAGAAAAGGAGAAACCTAGAGGCGAAGAAAGTATCGAGATAAAGGACCATTCATGGAAGGATACCCAAGCAACGGAACCAGCAGCAACATGGAGCAGCACAAAACAAAAAGAAACCGCAGACCACGAGCGGTCAAAACAAGTTTTCTTCGAAAGAAAATGATGGCGAAGCGTGATGGCGGCGGCATAGCAACAGCGGGATTTCCCCGCGGCGGCCGCTTTGTGAAATTATCTTGGCCTAGTGCGAGAGTGGCTGCAGAACTTTCTGAAGGATCTCAAAGCCTTCTGAAGCGTGCTCTCAGCAGACAACTCGGGTATGCAAGAAGGCGCTCCTTGCCAAGCTGGGCTGTCGGGGCGAAGAATGCTGCTCATGACACGAGCTCTCTATTCACCAAGGTCTCGTGCAGGAAGCGTTTCGCAGGTGCATCTCTTGAATTCAGCAGGCAGAAGCACTGTCTAGAGCTGCGCTGCGGGAGGAGGGAGATTTCTAGACATCGCGGCGAAGGAGACAAGAAGGTTCTTCCCCCCCCCACTCCCTCCCTTCCCTCCGTGCTGGATGACCGCATGTGTTGAATGTGACCGCGGGAATCCGGTTCGTTCGCAATCTGGAACGCAAGAGGAGGGGCTTCCAGAACAGATTCGGAACACTGGCAATTCGCCATTGTCGCCAAGACGGAGCGTTTCCCTCCCTCCAAAGTTGAGCAGCCACGCTGAGTCGACCCCACCGCGAGCACTCGGTTCAACTGACATGTGGGTGCCGACGGCTCTTCCTTCATAACCCGCGTCCCGTTCGCGTCCCGAGCTCCTATAGGAGGTGCACCGACTTGGTGAGAGGTGGGAAGGCGGCTAACTGTCCCATGTTCCCACGCCTCTATATCCGAAACTCATGGCGATTAGCATGAAGCTCCAACACATTTCCTCTCCGACTGCTGAACCGAGGGTGTCCGGCGTTTCGCCTAGCATCCCTCCATCTTCAAGTAAAAGAGAATGGAAGGAGAAGGAAGGAGGAACAAGAAAGCGCATCTTCCGAAACGTCTCCTCCGGGTCGGGATACTCGAGTCGGCAAGCCTTCCTAGTTCCGCTTCCATCTCTGATTGCACCTTGCGTGCATCCATGGTGGTGCAAGAGCACCCGAGGAAGCGATGAATGCAGAATAAAGAACGCGCTGCCAAAAAGCAGGGGACACTGCCGGAATGCAGGTGCTCCTTGAGAGATTCCTCCTCTGCTTCACGGAGCCTCCGTCGAAACACTCAGGTCTTTCGCGCGCGCTTCGACCTCGAGATCCTTCCGCTACGTGGAGAAGCCGACTCTCGTGTGATCCTGAGTTCGCCTGCCTCTCGGAGTTCCCTCGAGGAGGCCGTCCTCGCTCTCTCTTCCGGGAACGAAGGGAGTTGCAGCTGCCAGATCCCCTCCTCTTCCTCCTGCTTTCCTCCTCTTCCCTTCGTCCTTCACATCCCTCTGCGCGACGCGGTTCCCGTAAACCTCCCTCCTGAGCACACACGAGGAGCGTGAACGCACGGCTGCAGGGAAAGCAGCGGTGCGACCACCTATCTGCTCCTTAATTCATCTTCGATTCTCCCTTTCAGGACAGCGTTGGTCTCGGGAGAAAAACGGGATTTCGAAACACGGAAGGTTCGGCCGCGGTTCAGAAGAGTGTTGGTCTTGAGGCGTTCCTCTCAGCCGGATACATCGGCGCCCCAAACCACTGATCTACTCTTCCCATTGGTGGCTTCGCCACCTGAAACTTCCTCCCTCTTTCCCACTGCCCTCGTGAGCGGCCTGGTCTTGTCTTTATTCCCTCTCGGAAGCGGTTCCAGGAACGGTGAGGCGTAGGGCATAACCCTCCACCCCAAGGGAGCATCCTAGATCGAGAAACAAACGGGCGTGGCAGGGGAGCAGATCCATTCCTGTTAGATGAGGCATTCGCCCACTCAGCAGTTCGGCTGCACGGGGCGAGGAGCAGGGTTCTCGGAGGAAGGTGCAGAGAGTGGATGAGAGCAGCCCAGAAGGTGTTGTGGGTGGGGGAGGATACGTCGCCGCAGTCCAGTTCCTCTGCGCGATCGATGCGCCTGGGCAACGCCTTTTCCAACTGGAGGCAGTACCTTTTCGAGACGTCTGGACTCAGCCCTGATTTTCTCTGCACCGTGGAGACCTCCGTCAGACCGGTGTCGGTTGGCTGCTGCCGCTGCCTCCCCTTCCTCGCAGCTACTGAATTTCCACGGTGCCCACGCCTTCGAGGAACACGGGTGGGTCACCAACTCAATGGTTCCTCCTGGGCAGGTTCTTCCGAGGTTTCTCCGGAATCCGAAAGGGCCATGGCTCTCCCCCTGCCCCTCCCGAAAGAAGAGCACGAGGCGCGAGGCCTTCCAGAGAATCTCGCGCAGTTCGATGACTGTGCGTCCCCGCCATGGACGAGTCGAGAGCATTCCGAGTGCGCGGGGATCCCCTCGGGAGCAAAGGTAGGGTTCCGCAGCGCAAAACGCGAGCGGAAGCCTTGCGGGAACGCGAGAGGGAACCACCCACAGGAACCCCGAAGGCTCCACACGGCAGTGCTTAGGCTCACAAAACCAGCAGCAGCCCCCTCCGGCAGCTGCTCTACACCTCCGTCTGCTGAGCAGCCTCGGGTGACCTCCCTTCAAAGTCGGGCAGGCCATTCTACAGATGCCCAGCTGGTGGGGAAGTTGGCAAAGTGCCAGGGGAACGGAAGATCCGTGGGCGATCGGCAGAGGCGCCGTCGCAAAGGAAACGGCGCTCTAGAGAGCGAGCTCCACCAGGGAAACCGTCGGGAAGTGCAGGTCGGAATATAGGAACGGATGCTCGTGGGGCCCGCAGCCTTGTCTGGAGGATGAATAGGAGACGAGGCTCAGGAAGCGAGGGCGCGGTCGTGGTTGTGCCTCCTCTCCTCCCTCCCCCGGCGCATCACTTGTCAAGACAAACACGGGTGAAATCCTGTGGTCACTGTGGATTCTCCGGCAGATGGTGAGTGGGACAGCCGACATCTCCCGAAGGAGAAAGCGCTCCTTCGTTTCCGGAGTGCCTCTCACTCTGCCACTCTTCGAATGACCGACCGGAATGCGGTTAGCAAGTGGGGCAGGGAGCTCCCTTCGCACTCCGGAGGCCCAAGGGGCCGGGAGCGAATCTGATGCTGCGGGGCCAATTCCGGTAGCAGGAACCACTTCCTGCCATTCGGATTTCTTCGCGGGAACGCCTTTGTGCGCGTGCTCGAGAACCCTGCAAAAACACGTCCTTCCGCTATCGGCAGCCTCGGTGCGCCCATGCGCATGCAGTCACGCCCCCTTGGTTGCATTTTCGTGACGTCATCCTCAGGGTCGGCCGCTTCGCAGCGCTTTTTCGCAAGTACCGGCTGTTCTGGTTGTTTAGCCGGTTCCCGTCTCCTTCTCAATCTCGTCTCGGGAATAAAAACAAAACGAAAACAAAATGGAGACTCTAGGAGATAAACAGGACGAAGCACAAATGGAGGCTCTTCCGAGGAGTAGGAAGGAGTGAGGGATCGTACCAGGGTGCGCCGTTTGAAGAAGAAGAAGAAAAAAAAAGGCCATCTATCCCGTCGCCGGAATCCACTATGTCCCTATTCCGTTCATCGATAGCTCTGAGGCTTTTCCTGCTGGAGTGCCGACCGGAACGCTCGAACAGAAAGAACCGGGAAAGCCACTTGCTCGACGGAGCGGAAATCTTCTCCAGCCTCCTCCATGGTCACGGCCGTGCCAGCAAAGGAGGGATGGCGCAGCGCGGTTCCCTCCCTCGCCTCCCTCCTTCCGGGCGCATCCGAGCGGGAAGATTCCGTCGGAGCCCATCTCTGGAGCCTCTTTGTCTCACTGAAGGGCTGGAAGGTCTCCCGGATTCTGCCGGCCTTCCGTCCTCGCGGGAGGAAGCGCATCTCGCCTGAAGCGTTCCGTTAGGGTCATTCCCCTTCCGGGTGCACTCCCCTCCAGCTCTCTCGCTCTTTCTGGGACACTGGGAGCTGGTCCCTTCCGATCACCGGAAATCCGCCAAAGGCTGCCGCAGCAGCGCGAAACTCTTCCGGAGGCGGCCCGCTGGTCCCCTCCTTCCACCTTCTCTTTGGAGTCTACAGAATGTAGGACCTGGTTCCTGAACCCATCGGGTCTGCGATCCTCTCCGTGAGACCGTCGATCCGCTTCGGTCCGGGGGATGGTCAAGCAACGCCTTTCGCGTCGAAGGAGCAAAGTCCATCCTCCAGGAAAATCCCGCACCGCACCGGGCGGGTCCCTCGCCCCGCTCCATCTGGCGTCAGGCCGCCTAAAGCCTCTTTCGGGGAAAGCAGGAGGCAAAGTGTAGGGGGAGTGCCACTGTCTTTTCGGTGGCGATGGTGCCACCTGCAACTTGTGCCGGCTCCTTCTGGTTACCAGAGCACGGGGAGTGTCTCTTCCTGCGTTCATTCGTGACCTCGCGACCAGAACAGACCAGCCTCTCCTCCGCGACCTCGCAGCGATCGGATCCGGTCGCATGCACTCCTCCTCTGGCCTGACCTCCCACCGTCACTTCCGGCAGCTCTACCGCCGCCGACCCAGCTTCTCACAGGCCTCCCATCTCTCCCGCGACACTGATCAACCCGCCCTGAAAGACCGAGGAGGAGAGCAGTCGGAAGCAGAGCGCCTTACCCGGCTGCTTGGGCGGGAGGCATGGGATGGGAAGAGCTCCCAGCTCTTCCTCGGAGGACGAGCAATCTCTAGCCTCCGACCTTCTCAATGGGAACGCTCCAGTTGAGTAGGGGTGTCGATCTGGTCGCCTCTCCCGGACCTGTCCTGCTGGGTCCTTCGGGGAGCGTACCGGGAGCGTGCGCCCCTGTTGCTACTGCGGCGACGGGGTGACGGAGCGCCCGTTCAGGGAGGTCGACCTGGAGACGGAGAAGCTCTAGGGAGCCTCCGCCTATTCCTAATCGCAAGCAGATGGCCCTGAACTGACCACTGCCATTCTGTCGAACCCTTCATGCCTCCGAAATGAAATTCACGAGAGGCAAGAATGGAATCGAGCGCGGGAACGCTCCGCAGCGGACGGCCACTCTTCTTCCATCCTTCCGTCGTCGGTTGTTTATCACCCGGGTGCGCCGGAGCGTTTATTAAAAACTATCCGGGAACAGATTTCCTGGACAAAGGAAAAACAAGAGACGAAGGGGGTGAGATCCCCGACACGCAGGTCGGTATGCCGAAAGTCCGGAACGGGAGGGAGGGGACCACAAATACACTACTATAAAAAATAAAAATAAAAATATGGTGGGCAGGGGACAGGGGTCTTTGGTTCGGCCGTTCCTTCCTTTCAGAACCGGCGATGGATGCCGGCGATCTCTCTCCTCACGCCCTCTGGTAGATGGGCCCACTCGGCAGCCGACGACATGCTTGCGCCGGCTAATCCGGTAGGCTGACGAAGGATGGCCAGCTTCTCCAACTCTCGGTGGGCCTTGTCGATGGCGCGGGTGCAACACACGGTTGCAACGACAGCACCCAAAGACAGGCCGCCTGGCGTGAAGAAGCGGCGCATCCAGTCTCTCGCGGTGTCCCCCTGGTGCAGGAGAGCTGAGGTCAGCCTCCGCCACAGTTCTAGGAGGGCACCGCAGTCCAAGAGCAGGTGCGGGAGCGTTTCCACTTCCCCGCACCGCTTACACTTTGGGGAGACAACTCCCCCGGAAACACGGTTCGTCCGCTGGTTGGAGTGAAAACCCCAATGCACCAGCATGATGACGTCCTGCTTCCACGAAAGGGGGAACACAGAAGTGTTCAAACAGGAGGGAGGGACCACAAGTTCTTCGGGGGCCACACTTAAGTGTTCACTCCACCGAAGGAGTCCCTTCGAGATGTGGCGAGGCGTGGCGGCATCTGCCAGCTCGCAAGTCCTCCAGCCGCCAATAGGTCGTGTTGTTCCTGCGATGGTGCGGGCGACCTCCCATCTCGCTGGCTCGCAGCTGTCATCTTTTGCCCTGAGGGCTGACAGCGCATCGGCGAGGGGCGTGACGGCCAGGCGAGTCCACTTCTGGCTGTTGCACACCTCGTCCACCGTGCAATACGGGGACAAATGAGGCAACGAAGTTCCAGGAGGGAAACATCCTGGTGCTTTGCCCAGCCATGCAACGGTTCCTGCCTCCAGGCTTCAAAGTTCGTTGGGCGGCAGGAGATCCATGCGTGGGCTGCCAGGAGCCGGTAGAGAGGTTTCAAGGGGAAACCGAAGCTATTCGTGGAGCGCTCCGTGTGTGGCCGGAGCGACAGAAGTCCATCGCAGCCGGTGCAGCGCCGCAGGAGCAGGCGCGCGGGAGCGCACCACGGAGTGGACCAAAGGTTGGCGCACAGGGCCAACATTCGAAGCTGCACCTGCAGCTCGATTCTCTCCAGCGTCAGGATGCCTAAGCCGGCATCCCGATGCAGAGCCGCCAAGTCTTTGAGGCGGATCCTGGACCTCGCAGGTCCCCACAGAGCGTTCCTCAACAGACTGTGCGCCTGGAGCTTGGCCGAGTGGGGGGGAGGGCAAACAAAAAGCAGGGGGCGCAAGAGGGGGGCAATTAAGGTGTTCCATATCGCGGCCCGCTCCGGCAGGAGGAACCTGCCATGGTGGAACGGGCTCAGAGCACTCGTAGCCTTCCGAAGGCAGTCCGACCACACTTCCACTGGGCTGATGCTCCCCAGCGGAACGCCCGTCGTCGGTTGTATTGGCAATGTGGCGCTCGCAACACCTGTGGCGTCGCGTTTTTTGTGAAGCCAGCAGTCGACGCCGTCGTCAAGGGCGTACGCTTCGACAAGGACGGTCGGGTTGGCCAGCTGATCCTCAGGTGGTCCGACTCGATCGACCTTGTCGTGACGAACGTGTACGCTCCTAGCGGCGGATGCGGGTACGGGGAACATTCCCGGTTCCTCGAAACCCTGAAGCGCGACTGGCTGGCTGATACAAACGTACGCAAGGCACACCTGATCGGTGGGAATTTCAACATCCGTCTGCTATCAGGTGTGCCTTGCAGGCAAAAAGACGGCCAACGAGTTGTGAGCGGAGATGCGGGCGCGCAACTTGTTGGAAGACCTCCCGGAAATGGTCCCAAGCGTCGACCAGGTTTTCCTTGACGCCGACCTGTGTCCACGGGTCGGCAGACGAGGGAAACTTCCATCGACGCTATCCGACTATTTCCGGTTGATTTTCGAGGTTAGCCTCGTGACAAAGGACCACCATCCAGGGCGTGGCGTCAGTTCTTCAGCATCTACTTCGAGCTGGTGCTGAAGGCATACAGAGAGACTCTGGCAACCTTGCCTAGCTCGTGTCCCGGTACGCCTGCCGTGTCGGCCTATGCCGACGACCTTCTGCTCCTACTACCCGGGACCACCCCGGCATCAGTGCTCGAAAAATTCTTTGAGCTGCTGCGCCGCGGGACAGGCCTGGAGGTAAACAGGAAGTCGTCGCTACTTGCAACGAACACGTCGTGGCGCGGATCGTCGGACTGGATCCGCTTGGGGATCCCCACGGGCGGGTACATCAAGTACCTTGGCGTCCCATCGGGGGACTTCTGCGCTGCAGAAGCCTGGTCCGACCGTCTCCAAAAGATGGAGTTGGCGATCGGTCCGTTCCGGGATGGCAAGTTTTACTTGCAGGAACAGACCACGGTGTGGAACGCTTTTGCGGCCCCTCTCCTTCGCCCCCTACTTTTTGTGTGCCCCGTCCCTCCCCAAATTAGGACACAGACAAGGGGCCTCATCAGAAAAGCCCTTTGGGGAAACTGGAGGTCCCGCGTCCGACTTAAAGACTTGTGCGCTCCACGCAGGGACGGTGGACTTGGTCTCCTGACGTTGGAGCGCATGGAGCGTCAGCTCCAAATCAGGAAATTTGCCCTTGTGCCAAAATATTAGACAGCACCATGGTGTGCGCCCACACGACTCCTCGCCCACAGGGCAACCGGCTGCTACGGATTGACCTCAATCCTAGTAGCCAACGACCGTAGTCTGAACCATTGTGGGTTTCAACTACGGGACTTGGTTGCCCTGGTGAGGGACAACCCGTGGATCTCCTGCATACTGCATACTCCTATCTCCTGATCTCCCGCGGACCGGACTACCTGGCTACAGGAGTCCGTTTCCGCGTGGGCTAAAATCAACGGCTCCAGCGATGTGGACTTCTCCTGCCTCCGTCGAGGCAGGTACGCTGACCAGCCATTGCAGGAGATCGTTTCCAACTCACGGAAACTTCTGTGGCCTTTATTCACCCTCCTTGCCCCCGTGCTGCCCTCCATCAGGGATGCCAGGGACAGCCAAGAAGAGATATCGTGGGAAGTGTCCTGCCTCATCGAAGGCGGAAAAAAACTAATGAAGGCGTGGACGTCCCGGGAACTAGCGGACGCTACAACCCCGAGTGTCCCGCCTTCTGGACTTGTGCGCTGGGGCGAGCTGCTCGATATGCCTCCGGAGGAGGTGAATTGGCCCCCAGAGTCTTGTGACAACCGCACCCTCCCCCTACAGTGGCAGGAGACGGCGTTGCTTCTGCTCCATTGGGGACTTTTAAGCAGATCACGCCTGTCTCACTGAACCTCAGGGAGTTTTCACCCGGTCACGCCGGGGCGTTTATTAAAAAAAACACAGTACATCTGCGGTACTAGGCCCCGCTACGGCCCATATTTCATGGGACCTGCCAGGAAGCCGGTTCGCAGACCGGCTTGACTCTCCTCGGCAGCAAGGGGGGGGGGGGTAGGGGGTAAAACAAAAAGAAAAATAAATGAAATAACAAAAAGAAACTATTTGGGGGGCCGGGAAGGGATCACAACCCGCTGGAGGAAGAGACCATTCCTTCCAGGATGCCCTCGAGGTCCCTCGTCATAGCTCCCAGATGGGACCAGCCGATCGCGATTCGCAGGTAGCGACCCGCGTGTACGATGGGGTCCCTGTCGCTGCTTCCTCTGTTGGCTGCGCTCCACGAGGCCACAATCCCTCGGAGGCAGCAAAGCGCTGCCACGGTTGAGGCTGGTGGCAGGGTGTCTCGCACGAAGAGGAGTCTCACAACGTCTCTGCGGGTACTGCCGACCGGCATAGGGAGGGTCGTAGCAAAACGTTCCCACAAGGGCCGGAGGGCAGCGCAGTCCACTAACAGATGGGGGAGGGATTCTTCCTCCCCGCACACTGCACAGTTCTGTCCCACGTTCCCCAACGTCCAGTGGTGGCGGCGCGCATTGCAGGGAATACCCCAGTGCAGCAGCAGCAGCGCCGTTTCCTGCCACTTGAGGGGGAGGGTGGATGAGTCTATGAACAACGGGGGCCACTCTAGGTCATCCGCCGGGATGCCAAGCAGCTCGCCCCATCTCCGTATTCCATGCGGGTGAACGCTTGGGGTTGCGGCGTCTGCCAGTTCCCTCATGGTCCACCCGCTTAGATTCTTCTCCTTGCCCGCTATCCTGCAGGATACTTGCCATCTCGGCTTCCGAATATTTTGGAGCGCCCTCCGTAGGAAGGGCAGCGCCGTGGCTAGTGGGGTCGTCTCCGCCCAAGTGCTTCTGGCGGGACACTCGAGCATGTTCCGCAGCGTGCAGCGGGTGTAGATGCCGGGTCGCAGGCGGTTCCACGATTCACCACTTGACTGGTTTAACTTCTCCCACGTGCCAACTGTTTCTTCCAGCCATGCGCTGGAGTTGGCGGGGATGCAGGCCATCCAGCCGTTGTCCTTGGCCAGGGTGGCCATGCGTCCCAGGAGAAGTCCGCATCTTCTTATTTTCCGGCCGGGGCACAGAAGAAAAGACGCGAGTCCTTCAGTCCCGGACACACGTCTGGCGAGAAGGCGGGCTGGAACGCACCAAGGGGTGTTCCCCATTTTCGCCGCGATGGCTAGAGTACGCCACCGCAGCTGTGTTTCCATTCGCTCCATCTTCAGGACGCTAAGACCTACGTCCCGACGTGGAGCGCAGAAATCCTTTAAAGGCACACGAGGCGTCCCGCTGCCCCACAGGGCGATGCGTAGGAGGTCCTTTGTTCTTTTTTTCAGTTCACGGGGTACGGGGCAAACAAAAAGCAGAGGGCGAAGGAGGGGGGCCGCGAACGGGTTCCACACCGCGGCCCGTTCCGGCAAGTGAAGCTTGCCTTCCAGGAACGGGCCGATCGCTAACTCCACTTTTTGGAGACGACCTGACCACGCTTCTGACTGGCAGAAGTCCCCCAACGGAACGCCGAGGTACTTCAAGTACCTCTCCGTGGGGATCCCCAGGCGGATCCAATCAGGTCGTCCTGCCCACGTTGCACCAACCGCAACCAGCGACGACTTCGTCCTGCTCACCCGTAGTCCTGTCCCACGGCTCAGCAAGTCGAAGAAATCTTCGACTGCCGAAGCCGCTGCGGACATGGGCAGCAGGAGCAAAAGATCGTCAGCATACGCCGACACGGCCGGCGTGCCGCGGCACGAGCTCTACAGGGCAGCCTATGTCGCTCTGTATGCTCTCAGCACCAGTTCGAAATAGGTGCTAAAGAGCAGGGGACTCAGGCTGTCGCCCTGCCGGATGCCGCGCCTCACCGGCACGCCGAACACGTGCTGTCCTCTGAAAAACAAGTTGATGATCGCATTGCGCCAGCAGGCGCGCAGGTAGGCCGTTAAGGTGTCCGGGAAGCCCATGCGATCCAGGAGCTCCGGAAGGAGTTCCTGGTCCACGCAATCGAACGCTTTGTGCAGATCGACTGCGATCGCTAGAGCCCCCTTCCCTTCCCGGTCGTCCCTTACTTGCCCCGCTGGCGCCCCCAAATCAGGTTTGTCGACATTCCGTTCTTTTTCCTTTTTTTCCTCGCGTTGCACATGGAACCATGTGCTGGTGAAGAACAGGTTCGCTTCCATGCTTCGCCCTGAGGGAGTGTGGATGCCAATTGCACAGAGTGTGGGGAAAGGGAGACCTTCCCCCACTTAATTATCGAGTGTGTTGCCCTTCTCTAGATGTGGGATCGACTCTCATCGATCCTGAACATTCCGGTTGGCGACCCAAAAAACATTTTTCGACGCCTCCTGATGCGGGACACCATGCCAGCCGCCGCGTGTGTCGCAGTTCTCTGTTGCATACGTGGAATTTTGGATAAGTGGACCGCAACAAGGAGAGGACGGTGAAATCGGAATGCCATCCACTGGGCAGCCATCTCTTTGGAGAAGGCTTCCCGTTGGCGCCGACTTAGAAAACATTTGCCGGCACTTGTTCGCATCCAAACCCGGATGCAGAGGTCTCCTCACTGCGTACCGTGATCCCTTCCCTTTCCTCCCCTCCCTAAGAATATTGTCCCCCCAGGCGTATTCTTTTTTGTGGGTTTTTTCTGTTTTTCCCGCCCTTTGCGCCAGCGGAGAGGACCTTATCGGCCTGAGGGTCGGTAAGGACAAGTGCCCCAAGACAGTCACAACATGTGTTCTGACTGAAAAACAAAAATAATGTTGACAAAGAAGACTTTATTATGGAATTTTACCATGTAAAAATTTTAATAATAAAAGCCCCGGCTCACCCGGGTGAAAAACCATCCAGGGTGTGGCGTCTGCCGGGGACTGGACGCGGATCTCAGGTGCGGCGGAACACCGCCGATACCTGAGAGGCGTCACCCTCTGGAATCTCACAGACTGGAATCTCATGAAGGTCTCAGTCCGCGAGTTCTGCGAGGAGTTCCCTCTGCACCTCCTGCCCCTGGGATTTGGTGAGAGGGCCCGCAACGAAAGAGAGTATTTGCAGGCCCGTCGTTACGGGAGGACCCCTAACGTCCGTCTCTTGACCGAGTACAAAGCCGGGGCCGAGCGTCAAACCTGGCAATCCGGGCCGCCCAGCGTGCTGGACGACCTGGACCAGGAGCACTCGGACCAGGCTTCGATACGTCGCCTCGTGCGGGGATTTTACTTCTCCCTTACGCCAGGGCACCTGCGGAGTGGGACGCCTCGCGGCGCTTACTCCCAGATGGAGCCCCGGCCATAGGAGAAGAAGAGAAAGAAAGCCTCGACGAACCTTTTACGACCGGTGAAATCATAACCGCGATTAAAAGGCTCAAAAGGCGTAAGGCGCCAGGGGAGGACGGTCTGCCGGAGGAGTTTTTTCAGTGCTTCGCGGCAGAGCTGAACCCCTGGTGCTCGAGTTGACACGGCTGATCCTAGACGAAGGCACAGTACCATAAGGCGTTCGATTTTCACCCGGATTTCGCCGGGGCGTACCATAAGGCGTTCGACTGCTTGGACAAGGAACTCCTTCCGGAGCTCCTGGATCGCATGGGCTTCCCACCCTCCCTACTGATCTACCTGCGCTCTTGCTGGCGCAGTGCGATAATAAAAGTTTTTTTCAGCAGTCAGAATGTGTACGGCGTGCCGGTGCGCCGCTGGATAAGGTAGGGCGACAGCCTGAGTCCCCTGCTCTTTAGCACCTATTTCGAACTGGTGCTGAGAGCAAACAGGGTGACATTGGCTGCCCTGTAGAGCTCGTGCCGCGGCACGCCGGCCGTGTCGGCGTATGCCGACGATCTTCTGCTCCTGCTGCCCATGTCCGCAGCGGCTTCGGCAGTCGAGCATTTCTTCGACTTGCTGAGCCGCGGGACAGGACTACGGGTGAACAGGTCGAAGTCGTCGGTGGTAGTGGTTGATGCAATATGGGCAGGACGACCTGACTGGATCCGCCTGGGGATCCCCACGGAGAGGTACTTAAAATACCTTGGCGTTCCGTTGGGAGACTTCTGCCAGTTAGAAGCCTTGTCAGGTCGTCTCCAGAAAGTAAAGTCGGCGATCGGCCCGTTCCTGGGAGGTAAGTTTCAGTTGCCGGATCGGGCCGCGGTGTGGAGCGCGTTCGCGACCCCCCTTCTTCTCCCCCTGCTCTTTGTTTGCTTGTACCCCGCGAGATGAAGAAGAGAACCAAGGACCTCCTGCGCATCGCCCTGTGGGGCAGCGGGAGCCCCATGTGCCTCTGCAAGACTTGTGCGCTCCACGTTGGGATGGCGCTCTTGGCCTCCTGACGCTAGAGCGGATGAAAATTCAGCTGCAATGGCGAACCTCGGCCATCGCGGCGAAGTACTGGAGCACCCATTGATGCGTTCCGGACCGCCTCCTTTCCAGCCGTGTATCCGGGATGCAGGGTCTCGCGTCGTATCTTCTGTGCCGCGGCCGGAAGATCAAAAGATGCGGCCTTCTCCTGGGACGCATGGCCACCCTGGCTAAGGAGAACGGCTGGATGGCCTGCAGCCCCACCAACTCCAGCGCATGTCTGGAAGAAACAGTTGGCACGTGGGAGAAGTTAAACCAGTCAAGTGGTGAATCGTGGAACCGCCTGCGACCCGGCATCTACACCCGCTGCACGCTGCGGAACATGCTCGAGTGTCCCGCCAGAAGTACGTGGGCGGAGACGACCCCACTGTCCACGGCGTTACCCTTCTTGAGGAGGGTGCTCGGCAGCAGCCGAACGCTGAGGTGGCAAATCTCCTGCTGGATAGCGGTCAGGGAGCAGATGATGAGCGGCTGGACCACGAGGGAACTGGCTGACGCCACGACCCCGAGCGCCCTCCCGCGAGGAATTCGGAGATGGGGTGAGCTGCTGGGCATCCCGCTGAATGACCTAAAGTGGCCCCCGGTATTCAGAGACGCATCCACCCTCCCCCTCAAGTGGCAGGAAGCGGCGCTGCTGCTGCTGCACTGGGGTATTCCCTGCAATGCGCGCCGCCACCACTGGACGTTGGGGAAGGTGGGACAGAAGTGTGCAGTGTGCGGGCAGAAGGAATCCTCCCCCACTTGTTAGTGGACTGCACTGGCCTCCGGACCTTGTGGGAACATTTTGCTACGGCCCTCTGGATGCCGGTCGGCAGTACCCGCAGAGACGTTGTGCGACTCCTCTTCGTATGAGACGCCCTGCCACCAGCCTCAGCCCTAACAGCGCTCTGCTGCCTACGAGGGATGGTGGCAGCGTGGAGCGCAGCCAACAGAGGAAGCAGCGATAGGGACCCCATCGTACACTCGGGTCGCTACCTGCGAATCGCGATCGGATGGTCCCATCTGGGAGCTATGCAGAGGGACCACGAGGGCATTCTGGAAAGGATGATCTCTTCCTCCAGCGGACAGCGATCCCTTCCCTGCCCACCCAAGTGTTTCTTTTTTTTTGTTTTCCTTTTTATTTTTATATTTGTTTTCTCCCCCATCCCCACGGTTGCCGAGAAGAGTCAAGCCGGTCTGCGCACCGGCTTCCCGGCAGGCCCCACGGTCTATTGGCCGTAGCGGGGCCTCGTACCGCAAATGTACCGAGTTTAGGAATAAACGCCCCGGCGTGACCGGGTGGGAACTTCCGTCATCGCCGACGAGGCGAGGAGCGTGCATTCCCACCCGAGGTCATGCGTGCCTCTGAGAGCGAGTAGTCGTACGCCCACTGGAGCATGGCCCCCACGGACTTGAGTTCGAGAGTTTCTTGTGCGCGTGTCAGGTTCCCGTTGTGTTCGCGGCAGCGTGCACTTCTTTTCTTCTCTCTCCTTTTTTCATTCCACGGTCGAAGTCTCAGTGGGATTCGCCCACTGACCCAGGTCAGCTGGGAATCTGCGAAAGAAATCGCCCCTGAGCACGGAAAGATCGTGTAGATTCCCTCCCCTCCCCCGTGCTCACGACGCCGGGGGGCTCCGTCTTCCCAGCATCTAGCAGGGCCGACCACTCAGAAGGACGGTCGCCTCTTCGGGATTACCATCTGCCCACTTGCCGGCCATCCCTCTCCCACTTTGCAAGAGCGGCGGTAGCAATTACGGTCAAAGAAAGGTGTGGACAGAGTCTGAGTGCGGTCATCCGTGAAAAGGACGACTCGCGACGATTACGGACGGACCTAGACTTCCTCAATTGACCTAGTCCCCACAAAACAATCTATTTTCCCGGTCCTTCCCTTCCATACCGACGCAGGTTGTCGGGAACCATAGTCGTATCGTTGTCACCACCATCTTCATCATCGTCGTCGCCACGGTGAGGCCGATCCATTCTACCCCGTTTCGCCTCCTCATTGGCCCTTCCTTCCCCCCCCCCTCTCTCTCTCCATGCCTGCCAGGCCTGCCTCCAGCGAAGGTCGAATCCTCTCGTTTTGCGTCAGCAGATGGCTGGCCCTTTCTTTTGGGGGCAGTTTCGCTCACCCATAGTGAACGGATGGTCCGGCACTCCGGTGACGGAAGGTCAGACGCGATTGGCTGGCGTAAGCCAAAGCACGCTTCTGCTCGGCACCGGAAGGGAAATGGGAGGAGGATTTACCAATGAAGCTGGAACCAGACGACCTGCTTGTTTGGGATCAGCAGACTCTGCTGATGCCCTGGGAAGTCATTTTAGGAGAGAAAGCTGTCATCTGAAACAGGAGGAAGCCTAGAAGATCGAAAGGCACCTGGGAAGTCCTGAACACCGACCGCGTCTCAACGGCATGCTTCATGCGTACGAAGATCAAGGTCATGGACTGCGTCTTTGGCACTCGTTTCAAGCAGCCAGTCGCCAGTTCGTGAGAGGCCATTCGAGGCGGCAAGTCAACCATCAGCAACACCTCTTCCATGCAAGAGAAGGCGCGCCACGAATCCCGAAACCAAACCAAGTCCACCTCCCCAGGTTCCACACAGAAGAAATGTCCCATCCTTTCCAGGTTTGCTAGTCCGTTATCACCATCCACAGATGGAGATGACGGACACAGTGGATGGTGGAAGGGGGATGACGGAAACTCAGAGGATTCATCGTTGGGCACTGCAGCTGTTCATCTTGCGATCCTTCCCAAATCCTTCGTTTCGATTCGCAATGTCCCCGTGGGCGAGAAGATTCAAAGTGGCGTTCGCAGCCGAGATGCGATCTCCCGGCATGCAGCATCCATTTCTCAGCAATGCACGCTGCGTGACCATGTAGCCCTCAAGCTTCCCTTCTGCTGTGCCCCTGTGAGCCCCCCTCCCGGATAGCAGCGCCGATGACCGCGAACTTCCCACCCATCATCGTGGAAGGCGTTCCTGGAGCGCGCGAGAATTTGGACGCGTAGCGATGGGAGCCACTTCGCGCGCACCCCCCTCCCTCCCCACGTTTCCCACAGCGACTGTCGAACGGAAGCTGACCGGACAAAGGATCTTAAGGACCTTCCTATCCTTCTACAGAGGACGAGGGGGGGTGCGTGACCAAGTGCGATCGTTTTATATTCAGCCGATTCGGGTGTCCCTACCACGAACCCTCAGCATATTCCTCCCTGCACGGACCCCGTGAGCTATTCGGGGACATTCACGAGAAAAGGAACACAAAGGCATCCTTCCTCGTCTCGCAGGGTTTCGTCTTTCCGACCCCCCGTGGACCATCTCCGCCCTTCCCTTCCGAAAATTCGAAAGATCTGAAAGCATCCAAAGGGAGCTGCGGAGAGCCGACTAAGAACCAAACGCCCCTGTTGAAAAGTCGTCGTCAGGGAAACGGGAAAAAAAAAAAAAAGAGGCAGCTTTTCTGTTTCTCCTCCCGTCCAAGGGAAGAGAGGCGACGAGAAACAGCCCGCTGCCGCTGCCATCTTCGAAGGTCCGCGAGAAGACCAGCTCTTGCGCGTGGGAAGAGTGGAACTCGCTCCTTCGCCCCCGAGCCCGTAGGGGCGACAAGGTCCAGATTCACCCCGAGGGGATGCAGCGAGGTGGAGGAACGCCCTAGAGAGGACCATCTCTGGGCTACACGTAGAGGACTGCGCAGATGCGCCCTTCATCTCGAGGCGCGTTCTCAGAAAGCAAGCACCACGAGGAGTCGGGTGAGGTCGCTTAACTCCTTGGGTGGGGAGGCCTGAAGGGTGTAGCGAGCGGTGCTGCCGTGTGGATCCGAGATGGTTCCGAAGTCCGGTAGTGGGGAAGCAGCGAAGACAGGCCAGGTGCAGAACATCACAAAGGGAGACAAGAAGAAGAAGAAGGGGAAGAGGAAGGAGAACCACGCCATCTACATTCATAAAGAGTTTCGAAGCAGGTGCATCCGGATAGGGGTGTCTCCAGCAAGGCCATGTCGATTGGGAACAGCTTCGCGAATGACATCTTCGAGCGTATCGCAGCAGAAGCGTCCCACCTGTCCCACTACGACTGTGCGCATAGGACCATCATCACCAGCCGGGAAAGTGCAGACGACGGTGCGCCTGTTGCTGCCCGGAGAAATGACCGAGCACGCCAAGAGTACCGACAAGGCACGAAAGCTGTGACCAAGTACACGAGCTCGAAGCAAATTGTACGGCAGCAATGCTTTTCGGTTTCGTGGTGGAGGCGGTCTTTTTCGCTGCTACTCTGTCATAACCAAAGACCAGGATCAACGGCTCTATTCGAATGCTTACGGAAGAATGCAGAGCGATCGGCAGTAATGATAGCAACCACTGAAGCAATGATGCGATTAGAGCCAGTCAGAAGACGTTGAGGGGCTCTGAGGCTCGACTCGTCTGGAAATAGCAACGTCACCGTGTCCAGCCGCTACGCCGGCGCTAGCAGCAAAGTCGGCTACGTCGCCCATCTGACGGGCAGTGCCTCTGGCTCCCTCGTGGGCATTGACGGGACCCACCTCTGCGTCCAACCCTGGGAGCGCGTGGTCTGGTGGATATCCCTGGTCCTCTCCGTGGCCCTCATGCTCACGACCGCCGTCTGCAATGTCGCCTTCCAGACGAGACGGGCGAGGCGGGCCCAGTGGGAAGGGGAAGGGAGGGAGGAGAAAGAGAAACGCCGGGGACGGGAGTCGTCTCCCCTTCCTTCCTGTCAGGGGCCGCTCACCCTGCCCTCCCTTCCGGGGTTTCGGGCGGCACGCTACTCAGCGCTGCAGTCGGAGCGGCGGATGAAAGATATATATATTAAAAAAAAATAGCAATATCGGAGGAGAGAACTCTCTAAGCAACTATGCAGTCTGGATACATCCCAACGCACCCAAATAGTAAATGCCTTCTAATTTAAGACTGTGCATACCCATTTTTTTTTTTTTCTTCGTTTTCTTCTTTTTTTTTTTTTATTTAATTCAGCCAGAGGGGGCAGTGCAAAGGAAGTAAGACCGAAGCAAGTTTTTTCCCACATGCGTGTGCAACACAGCGTGATGAGAGGGCAACTGGGAACAGGCTTGGTTCCTTCTGTTTCCTGGTTCCTTATCCTGCTGGAAGCACCCTCTGCGTAACATTCTGTAGCGGATGTCAATTCCCCTCTAAATGGTTTACTTGACGGTTAGGTTAGCCAGGAGAAACTCCTTTAGATGAGAATGTTCTCTTTGACAGTTGGTCGATGAGAGCAGAAAGACCATTCTGACTCTTTCGTTCCTCTCGATTATCTCAGACAGGCGAGAGAAAGCAAGTTAACAAAACGAAAAACTAGTTCTGTGTCATACTTCCTGGTGGACTCCGAAAAGGCATTCGAAAATCAATCAGAACATGCCGAGGACAGTAAAAGTAGCAATGCCCTCCCCCCACCTCTACCATGCAATATCCATTCTATGCTCATTAGCGAGATTGATGTCGAAATTTTTTGAGGTCTTCGTTTTTACGTCACCAGTTCGCTCTTCAGCCTTCGTGATACCAGAGCTAAGAATACTTAAGCAGTTTTGTGGATAACTCCTTTTACAATCTCGTCCACTGTAAAGCTGTGTTAAAAGAAACAGGCACACACACCAAAAAAAACAAAAAGGCAAATTCAAGATCAAAGAAAATCTTATCTGATCTTAGACTTTTTCACCGAAAGATGTGATGGCAGTAATTACAGAAGCGTGCTCGAGAACTATCAAAGCTGAAGCAAGATCCCCTTTCCGCTATCCAAGAGAGTGTTCACACATGAAATCAGAAAATTGGAAAAAATTCTCCAGGATCTCCCTCTTGCATTTTCAGATCCTTTCAGTTTTTTCGACTGAGGAAACCGACCGTCAATGATTTATGAATCATTTTTCATCCCGAACAATGAAGATTAGAAATGCTCGTCGTAGAGCGTTTGGTGTTTCCTCCTCCTCCCACAACCTGGATGCATTATTTAAGGAAATTCTTGATTACAGGGTCGAAAATACAGATAAAATATGGAACAGAGCAAGCCGTTCACAAAAGGAATGTTCGATTAAAAAGAATCATGTGGAATGCTTTAATCACGGGACAAGGAACTGCGTTTACTGACAAACAGCCTATGATGAGTCTACAGTATTACCAGTACATTTCCGCCTCACAAGTAGATGGCTTGTATTTCATACGCTCATAATATCATATCAGTCATTTTCACCTCTATAAAAAAAAAAAAAAACTACTTTTCCGATATTTGCAGAGCGTCTGTTGGGAAGTTGGAACTTTGCACTAGACGTTCTTATTGGCAGGTGATCCACAGCTACTGGAACTACGAATCCGGAATTTTGTGCATGAGATTGGATCTCGTAAACAGCCACATCGGAAGCTCGTCTGGAATGAAACCGTAGCCACCTCTCTCCCGTGGACACATGTTTCTGGAGCTGCATAGATAAACGGGAAGTTTTCAATAAAAGGAAGAGTCATTAACGTATGTATTGCTGAATTTTACATCCTTTTTAGATCACGTGACAAAAATTTTACTGGACATTGCATCCTCAGTACATAAGAGTTGAAACTCCTAACCTCACACCAAATTGGGGCTCAATAAGACTGTTCTCAAAATTAACAACCATTCTCTTTAGACAAAAAAATTTTCTAGTTCCAAAGTTCCATGAGGATTCCCTGAAACCACCATTCCGAGTGAAGTTTTCATTTCGCTGATCCCATAATTTCACGTAAACTCGCAGCCTTTTGTCTTCATTCCATTTTACTTTTTGCTTCATTGTTTTTGCACATTTATTTGAGTTTAGCGTTTCCATTTAAATGAAATTAATGGCATTTCACCTTGGATTCTGATACTCTGGTCAGGTTTTTCCGTTCGTAAACAGATTGTTCCAGGCACTTGGAGATACAACAGCTTGGGAGAGAGGAAAACAAAAAAAGGAAAAAGAAAAGAAAGAGAAGGAGGGAGGGAGCGAGGGAGGGTGAGAGAAAGCCAACAAATAATTCCTTGCTGTGTAGAAATTCGAAGTGAGGTTTGACCTCATTGAAGTATATTTTGGGAATATCTTTGTGTTAATATTGAAAACAGGACTTGTTGCCATGGCAACTAGTATTCGAAGGGATTGCCGCACGGCGGATGTTTTTTTTTTTGTTGTTGTTATCAAACAAAGTGGGTGACAAAGCTCGCTATTTATTTTAATTCCCGGCTTGATTCACGTTTTCAAGCACCAAGTACGAATTTTTTTTTTTTTTCATTTTCGAGATTTTTCTGCACGAAGAGAGAATTTTTATTTGCTCTCTCCAATTAGCCACTCGAATGATTCTCTCTCTCTCTCTCCCCCCCCCCTCCCCCTGAAACACACCTGGTTGCATCTACAAGAATTCGTGTTGTTCTGCACACAGCACGCCGTTGCTGAGTTGTTTGCAGGACGTTCGGCTCCGATGCTGCGTCAGCAGTCATATGGCACGACGGTTACTCGAGAGACCGCACGCTTCTCGTTCGGGAAAAAAAGGTCATCCGGTTGCACGAGAAAACTTGTCGGGATCCAGGAAGATTCTTGCGATGCTTAGCAGCACATTAGTCACCTCTGCAACATCTGCTCAAGCAAATCGCTATCGGTCGAACGCGCGATCCCAGCGTAATTAACGGCAGGCCGATTTCGCCCGCGATAAGGCGACACGACGCTCATAACAAGGCAGAGAGAATCGAAAAATGCATCAGGTGGTCAAGATCACTTCCCCAGCGCGATAAGGAAGGTGACTACGGCGACTTCTTGCATTTGGCCTTTTGTTATTTCGCAGATAAAGTATCGGCTCAATTCATTGAACGCTAAAGGCTGGATGGAGAAGAGGCAGCAGACTAGAGGAGCACTCTGGTTGGCGGCTTTCGAATATGGGCCAGTGCGGAATCGGACACGATCGGGCGTTTCGTGCGCTCTGCGATCGGCGCTGTTCCCGAGGCGCCCTCGGGATCTCGACGGGGACGAAGAGGAACAAACGACACACCGGCATGTTGCCGGGAAAGAACGGTGGAAATCCGTCCCGCCCCATCTGTCGCTCGCCCGTCGTCCTCTAGGTTGCAAGAACCTGAGATTACGTGTTGGCTCGCGAGGGCTCAGCTGAAAGGATAAGGGGAAGTAGAGGGAGGAAGAAGCAGGAGGAAACCCGACCCCATAATCTGTTGATGAGGAAGGAGGGAGTTGATGTGCCCATAATGGCTCTGCCGCGAAAGCGGATCTCCGGTTGTCCCCTCTCCCTTCAGGGGAGAATGGACCTCGAAGGGAAGGATCAGGATGCCTCCTCTCAAGTCAGTGCGTAGGCGGTATGACCACTTCGCTTCTGCTTGCGAGCACCCTGGTGCACGACATCTCGAAATCGTTCCTTTTTCTTTTTTTTCATATTTTTTTTCTGTTTATTCTGAGGTGGCTGCGGAGGACCAAGTGGTGGCAAAACGCGCACTCCTAGTTCTCGCAAACGCAAGACTTGTCCACCCGCCGCCACCCTGCCTTCCTGGCAAGGAACTTTCCATTTCCGAGTCCGAGTGTGCCGTCGGCTTCCAGCGGGCCAGAACAGAGCCTTTCTCTCTTGACAGCCCGCATCCTTGGCCAGACTGGACATGGAATCTCTCCGAAGTGCCCCCCAGCAGCGATCGCAGCATCCTCTGGGTTTTCTGGGAATTCCGACAGCTTTTCTCTGAGCTCTTCGGCCATGGGAGTGGCTCGGCCATCCACTCCTGTCTCTGGGCGCGCGTGATTTCCGGCGCTATGACGTGCTCAAACATGACCTTGTGAAATCCCCATCCTCTCTAGTCAAGGTCACTCCTCGAAACGCTCGCAGAGGAGTGCTGCAAAGGCTGGCGTCGTAAACAACAGCGGAAAGCCATGACCACCACCTTCACACGGCTACTACCAGATCATCGTCATTACCACCACCTCCACACGGCTACCACCAGATCATGATCACCACCACCACCATCATCAGCGATGTTATCGTCGTCCTCATCCTTTCGTTTTGGCAGAGTACGCGATCTTTATCTCAGACCCCAGCTTGATCCTCCGCCTCATCTCTCCCCTCACAAATGGATACATTGCTTGTGGTCCATGAGGAAGAAGAGACTGAACGAATGGAGGCTCTCTATGCCACCGCACCTCCCGTTTCCATGGAGTCCATCTACGCTTCGAGAACAAGGCGACGACCTGCAACCATCTCCCCCCCCCCCCGCCTGCATCCATTGCTATCTTCCGAGGGGATTGTGGCTGCTGCACTGGAAGGAGAGAGAGAGGAAGAGGAGTTCCAGCAGCATCCTGGAGGAGGAGGGGCGGAGCCGGGATCGGAATTGCAGCACCAGGCAGCCGCCTCAGGCTGGATTTTCCGGTGCCAGGTGGGGATCCGACCGGCAGAAATTCCGGGGCAACGGGAGAGAATACGAGCCGGAGGGTAAAGAGCACGCCCCTCCGTTCCTCCTCCAGAGGTGCCGCAGCCGGACAGGGCCAGGTGAGTGGAGGCGGCGGCGTCCCTGCAGGGGGAAGGGGATTCCAGGGAGGCAAGTCGGCACCTGGCGCAACGCGGACGCCGCAGGGACGAAATCGAGCGAAGAGGTCCCGACCGGAGCGGCGAACTCGTTGGGCGGGAACAAGGGTCACAGGGGGTCCTTCCCTCTCTCTTCTTCTCCTCCTCCTCCACGAAGAGGTCATTCCAGGAAGGAATCTTCTGCCGTAGCCATGGTGGAGACGGTTCCTTCCTCCCAGCGGTTGCAGCAGCCCGAGCAGCACTCGAGGGAAGAATCCCGGGCAGCGGTTGATCTGAGAGACCGGTCCACGGGAGCCTCGCGAGGACTTAGCAGCTGACAGCCCATCCCCGAGCTGAGAAAGGGGTTCTCCTCCCCCTTCCCCATGTCCTTGGGCTCCTCCCCGACTTCTCCCGGGAGGAGCTCCCCCTTGTGCGCGCCAAGGGATTGGGGGGCGAAGAAAGGCAGAGGCATCTCCCTGAGTAAGGAATCCACTCCTCGCCGCCCTTGACCCTGCCTACGCAAGGGTGCTTCCTCGAAAGAACGAGGAGCCGAAGGAGAGGCTCGAATTGGCACCTCCCTGGATTCCTTTCTTCCTCTTCGTGGGCGCTCTTCTGTGAAGAGAGACCGCGATGGACCGGTGGACCTGTCCGAGTCCCGCCTCACGACCTCCTATCTTCGCAGGCTACACCCATCTTCTCTCTCCCAGGCGTACCTACAGGGCAAGCGCAGCCATCCCAGTCTGGAGGGAGTCGCCGAAACCGCTCCCGACCCACTCTCGGAGTCCCTCCCCTTCGAGTTGGTCCCATGAGGGGTGCTAAGAGCAGCGAGGGCGCAGATGTCCCCTTCCTTCCTCTCGGGGATCTCCGAAGAATCGACCGAGAGGCGTCTGCCGCACGGGAATCCACAGGAGGCCTCCATGCTTCCTCCGTCCACGTCAGCCAGTGGACGCGGAGGCTGCGCCTCCGAAGACCCAGGGGGTCGACCCTCCCCTGCTTTGCTTCCACTCGGTACCTCCATGCCCTACAAGCGTACCACCAGATCGGGGAGTCTCCGCAGAAGGAGCCACAGGGTGTCAACAAGGGCACGTCCTTTCCACACCCGCCGCCGATCTCTCGCCCTCTCCGCGTTTCCCCAAAGCCGACTCTTCGCGCCCCATCTCGGAAGGAAGGACTCCTAAGGAGCAGGAGCGGAGTCTTCCGGGGCGTGTCGGCTGCAAGGTGGGCAGCTACCGGCGATGTTTCCCCCGAAGTCACGTCCTTCTGCGATCGGCTTCTCCGTGCGCGCGCCCTCCGGCCACAGTCCATCTGCTGCGAGGCCACTCCGGTCTCCCTGCTCGCTTTCGATCTCCAGGGAGCCTTTCGAGACCCTTCTTTCCGAGGACCGGACTCGAGGAAGACCCGGGAGGACTGGGCAAGCTGGGAAGCAAGGGGGCCTGGAATCGTCCCAACTGCCTCCTTGGGAGGGCAGGATCCCGGAAGCACGCTCGGGCGTCCCTCTTCCATTTCTCCCCCCCACTGTTCTTCCCGAGCCTCCTTCCGTTTCTACCGTTTCATTCCCTTCCCCGGAAAAGGAAGAGGTTCCCCCTCCGATCTCACACTTACGACCGACGAGGGAGGGCGCCACCCAAAGCAGCGGGGAAGGTGCGGGAGGAGGCGGCGTAAGAAGCAGCCTCCTCCCTGCACTGGACCAGAGGCGGGAACTAGGAGCGACGGGCAATATCGCAGGACTGCAGGGAGTCTGGTCCGAGTTTCCTCTCTTGCTGCCTACTCCGGGGGTTGTCCCTGGGACTACGAGTTGAGTCGCTCGCTTGTCTTTCGAGACCAGGTCTGTTTCCCGGAGACGGGATGCTGGGAAAGCTGGAAGAGCGAGCCCGTGTCCCCCCTCTCTCTCCTCCTCTTCCTCGACGCAACACCCCCCGGCGCCCTCGAAAGAGCTCACTGGAGCAGGAGCGACGATCCCAGAGGATACGGAGACGCTTCGCTTCCGAACAGGGAAGATCCCTTGGATCCACGCACCTGAGGGGATGACCACGGCAGACGACGGACTTTCCTCTGATTCCTCCTCCTCCTCCCCCCCCCTGCATGTGTCGGCTTTGGAGGACGCCTCGAAGCCAAAGAGGAATCATCCATTTCCTTCCTCCTTTGTCGCTGGAGATGGAAAGCTCTGTGGAGCGTCTCACATCTTGCGGAGCCGCGCGCGAGCAGCACTACAGGGAAAACTCGACGCCTGCAGGCGAAACGCGCGGGAAAGGATGCGGCTGCGTCCGGTCATCGTAAGGGTCCAAGGAAGGGAAGGGAGGTGGAGGTTCCTAGCGGCGTCGAATCGTGGTTCCGACGCTCGGAGATGCACTCCTCTCGACCCTCTTTCCCGCTCCCCTTCCTGAAACCGGCTACCCCCGACCAGCCGGAAGGACACGCTGCTGCTTCGACAAAACTGGAAGTTACGGGAAGGGTGAGGGGAAGAGGAACGAGTCACGGGGACGACGACGCGCGCACGGACAGAACTGCCGCGAGCCCGCAGGAAAGCGGGAAGTCGCGAAAGGGCAGGCCCGGGGACAGAAACGGAGGCATCGCGCGAAAGCAGCCTCCTTGTTAACCTGGACCAACCGCCTCTCTTGCCCCCCCCCCCCTCTCTTTGACTTCTACTGACACGAGGGTGAGCGCGCCGCTGGGTCAGCAGTCCCTCCATCGAAAAGCGACGGGGCTTTCTGCTGGGTCCACTAGCTTCCCTAACAGAATTTCCTCCCCTATCCGCAAGAGGGACAGCAGTGCTAGGAGCATCCGATCGAGTGCCGATCATCTCCCGTGATCAGGGACAACGAAGTCACGGAAAGAAGGGGAAGGCGACGAGGTTCTGAGAACCAGAGCGCCCCCGCCTCCAGCCGAGACCCCACGATGCGGTGGTGCTGCCGTCATCACCACCGCGGAAGACACCGAGAGATGGAAGATGCTGCCGCGACCTTGAGATACGTCTCCAGAAACGAGTGGGGCTCCATGGGACTGCCCGCTGCTGCACTCGGCTATCCCACTTTTGTTCCTCTTACCCCTCGAAGAGAAGACGAAGAGAAGGGATGGGGGCGATGGTCCATTCGTTCCTTCCTTCTCCCTCCGTCTTTTACTCTCTCTCCCTTGAGCACGAGGAGAGCGTATGGTTTTTGATGGGTGCAAGAGCCGAGTCCTCTGGCGAGCAGTGAATCTCCGAAAACCCAGTACGAGGGAGGGGGCGACAGAAACAGGAAAAGGGAAGGGGAGGAGGGCGAAAAGCTGAGATGACGATGATCGCGAACCATTCTGAACGGCCCGGATACTTGCCAGGGTGGACGCCGAGAGGCGGAGGAACCGCAAAGCTGCCCAGTCCGGCTTCACCCTGCTGGGCAAAGAAACTCCCCGCGTTCTCGAGGCAAGTGAAAAGTCTGGGAAAAGTCACGCTCGCGTCCGGGAACACGGAGCAGTGCCAGCTCGGCGAGGAGGGCGGCGCAGTGCGCATGCGCGCATCCCTTCCTTGCCTCGTTTTTCGGGATGGGGAAAAAAAGGTGGAAGAGGGCTCCTCCCGATTCCTCCCCGAGCAGGATCAGGAGGGCGCAATGCTGCCTGCTTAGCCTGCCCGGCTCGCTGCTCGAAAGAGGGCTCCGACGTTCCCTTCGGCGCGCTTTGGCCAAACGGGTTGGCCGGCGGAAATCCGCGAGCCGACCAGGGGGGGGATTCGGAGCTTCGGCCTTGCTCCGGAGGCCACGGGCTGCTTGCGAAAGTCACCGACAGGAAGATGGCGCATTCTGATCGAGTCTGGAGATTTGAATGCACCTGCGGGGAATGACGAATGAACTTCTTGGGAGCAGTGAGGAGGCCTCCAGAAAGCGCCCTCCCTCGTGGAAGCTCCAATCCCGACCGCGTTCGAACTCGGGTGGGCCCATCTGCTGCCTCTGCCTCTTGGCGATTGCAACACCTCGCCAACACCCCTCTTTGTCTCTCGTCTTGTCCGCGAGGAGACCTTGGTCTTCCGTCCGGGGAGAGTGCAGACCTTTTGCAGGAGCCGGTGAACACACTGGCCTTAGCCGCGCGTGCGCGCGTCCCTACAGATAGCCTTCCCTGCTTTCCTATGCAAGAGCAGAAACTCCAGCTTCTCCCTCTTTCCTCCCCTTCCTCCCTCTTGTCAAAGGCACGAGCGACGCTGGATGCTTAGCGACCTCTTCCTGGCAACGGTCACATCCCGTTGAGTCGACTAGAGTATCTGCGAGCGACCCGGGAGAAAATGCATTTGGAACTCTCATCCTCGGATACTTGACAAAAACCGTTATCGTCTCCACACAATACTGGGGACGCGCTTCAGGGAGCTCCCATCTGTGGGGGGTGGGGTAGGGAGCCGATCATCCGGGAAGAGACCTCCCAAGCTTCACGCTCGATTCCTTACCAGCGTTGTCTGTGTAGGCACTTCGTGGTTGGCGCCTCTGTTTCCGTTGTTTGAGGACGTCCTCCCTTTCCTCACCCATCCCAACTCCCGAGCGGTTTCTGAAGCATCCCCAATTCTCGGTTTATCCTCTGCCACTCCGACTGCGGTCCAGGAGAAAGTAAAATTTCCTCACGGAGGGTTCTCACCTTTCCGTGTGATCCGTCAGATGGTTGCTGTCAGAAGCGACCCAGAACAAGGCCCTCTAGCCAAGGGTCCGTAGAGAACGCAGGGTCACGGCTCGGGTGCTGAGGAGGAAGGGATCACGAAAACTGAATGCATTAGAGGGAACGCAGCATCGAATCTCATGTCTGCTTCCGTGTCTGTGCACGAGATCGTATTTGTGTAGGACCCCGTACCTCTTCTCTTGTCCGTGTGTTCGTCTCTGCTTGGGAGGATGTTCCTCGGAGTCTGCACCGTGTTTTCATCCGTATTCTTGTGCTCCTGCCCGTTCGGGCTCGTGTCTGAGTGTGTGACCACTTGCTGTCTCCATCAAGGTGGTCTCCCAAGTGGGAGAGGACACCGTGGCAAGAAACGAGGAAGCTGAAGGCAGGTCTGCTCTTGCTCTCCCGAGATGCCACCTCGCTCGGCTCGCCTGGCGGCTCTCAAGTCACGACCGCGGGGCCACGGACTACACGCGCTGTTCTTCCGCGGCACGCTTGCCGGGGGGGATGGAGCGGTCCAGAGACCGAAAAATGCTGGACCTTGCTCTCGTGAATGCCTGGACTCGGATGGCACTCTTTCGGGAGCCGCAAGCTCGATAGCTTCCGGGAGGCATATGGACTTCTTTCTTCCGCTTGCCGTTCCCGCGCAGGCGCGGCACGTGAAGGACGCAGATGGCCGCTGTTTTCCTGGACCACACGATCACGATAGGAAAAGGGCGTGCCCGAGAATCTCTCTTTCTGACAGTGGTTGCAGGTGCTCTAAGGGTAGTCCGCTGGCTTCCGGGAGCGCGGCCGGAGGAAAGGCTGCTAGCATGGGAACGCCCAGAAATACGGGAAGGAGAGGAAGTTGGCGATGGCGATGAGATGCGCGAGTCGGCATCCCGAAGACAAATAAGAAACGGTGCCCCTCCCGAGGACGAGCAAACAGCGTGCGGCTATGCGGAATCGACCCACAGGGTTTCGTTACACGGTGACCGAGAGCCTCTGGGACAAGGAGCGGAACCCAGAGTCACTGACCTTCTTCCTTCCGGTCTACCCTCACCGCCACTGGGTCTTCTCTTTCCTCGCCGAAGAATGACAGCTTTCCGAGCGTGGCCGCTCCGCTCCTCACTGCTGCAGAGGTCTTCGTGGCGATTGCTACCCGTGAACAGCGGTCGTGATACCGAGAGTGGGAGACGACTGCACACTGGGAACTTCATTCCGGTTTCCAGCCCCATCTTATGGATCCCTCAGGGTGCTCCGGGGAGTAGCGGTCCCCACTATCCTGGAGTCGCCCTTTCAAAGGGAGCACGATCCAAGGACTCTCCCATGCCTTCAGAGCCCTCGATGCAGGGGTCATGGGCCCTCGGATTATTGTTTTTTCCTGGAACATTCCCGGAATGGTGGAGCCGCACAAGATGGAAGGAGACGAGCCCTAGAGCCTCTTCCCCACCAAGGGGCAACGCACGCCTTACTGTCAGGCAGGAGGAGTAAATGGAGGCCGAGGAAGGGAAGACCACTCCTCACCCCATTCCGACCGGGGTCTCAGTGCGGGAACGCCTGTACGGGAATGAGATCCCTGTCTCCAGAAAACTCCGGTGTGAATCCTATTACGACCTGAGGGTTCTTCCGACGTCCCGGGTTCCGAGGCCCATCATGAGTTGTGGCTACGAAAACATCGCGGTTTTGGACTTCAGACCAAGGAGATACCATGATAGGAAGGAAAACGACCCTACTGCCTCGTTTTTTCTCTTTTCCGGAATTGGACTGGGAATTGGATGGGATAGACTGACATTTCGAACTCGTCTGGAGCCTCATCTTTCTCTTAGCCTCCGAACTTCCCTGTACATTCTTCTGAGAGGGTCGTGGTGAGGAGGGCAGCGGGGGGGGCCCAGAGGGCTCTTTGACTCTCATGAGGTTGGTCTAGTGACTCCCTCCTCAGATGCGCAAATGACGGAACGTTCGGATTCGTTCGTCGGGCCCAGCTAATCCACTCTTGTGGTTTTGTCCAAGACCTGCTTGTGGATCTGGTGGATCTCTGGAGTTTTCCATCAGAGTTGTTCTGGTGACCTTCGAATAGCATGCCTGGGGACTCCTTCCCTTCTTCTTCGGGGGTGCAGTTGCATATGCTCTCCTTCCACATCTCAAAAGTCCCGGAACCTACCCTCATCCAGGAAAAGGGAAAAGAGACACCCTCGTTCTTTCCTTCCCCTTCCCTTCCCCAAGGAGGTCATCCACGTTTTCAGCTCCTCCCCCTCCTCTGTGAAGGAGCAAACTGAGGAAAGGAGGGAGGCGACTATTCGGGCGCCGTTGCAACGTCCAGTCCGAAACTGGCAAGGAGGAAATGGGGCTCGGAGACACGGGTCTCTCCATCTCTCTGTTTCCAAGGTCACCCTCAGGAGATTCTCCTGGGACTTTCCGTCGGGAGGGGGCTCGGAATCGACCCACGAAGTCGCAACCTGGGCCTTCGAGTGCCTTTCCCTCCTGCTGGAGTGGGCGCCCGCATGCTCGGGAAACCGGTCTCCGTGGCAAAAGCCTCGGAGTGAAGAAAGGCGGGTCATTGCTTCTTCTTCTGTCCCTCCTTGAGATGCTCCTCTTCTCTCAGTTCCCCGCTTTTTCTTCCCAGGGAGCCCCCTACTGCAGCAAGCATTCCCTTAGGAGCTCCAGCTCTGCCGTCCCCTAAGCTGGGCTTCTTCGGCCCGCGCCCCAGGGTCCGAACACTGGCTTTCCAGGGACAGGGAGCGGGAGGGGGAGTAAAACAAGATGGTGGGAGAGGAAAGGACTCCCTCAGAAGGGACAGAAGTCCGAAGGAACTGTCCTTTTCCTCCCTCCTCTCCTTCCTCTGCATTGAGGAATTGGGAAGGACTTAGGAGAACGAACGAATAGGGGACTTGGTTTAGTCTCCACCCTTCTCTTCTCTCCATCTTCTCTTTGCGGCGGAAGCGTCGTCCCAGGATTCCTCATCCTGATGCAGTGCGAGATTGAACCTGCTCTTCCTCGTATGAAGCACTCCGTTTCTGCCGGAAAGGACAGCTGCTTCCCCTCCCCGCGAATCCGTTTCGTCAAGCCTCCCCTCGGTTGACGCCCGCTCCCGGGAGATCTCAGAGAACAGCCGCGGTACGACGACGCTGCCGCCCCTGATGCATCCGCCGCTGTCGTTACCACACATCACCTTCGCATTCCTCTCCTTCTTCGTCTTCGTCTTCCTCCTCTTCTTTTCTTCTCTCCCTCGTGTCTTCGCTGTCTCCCTCTTTATCTGCTCCTTATTCTTTCCAATCCTGCTCTTCCTTCCTTTCTTCTTTTGCTTTCTTCTCTCTTCACCTCCTTCGTCCTCGATTTCTACTTCTCCGGCTATGCGGGTCCCCACGTCTGAGACTCGAGACGTCCGGCGGCGCCTCCGTGGAGGTCGTCGGCGCAGAAGCTGAAATGGCTCTTGCATGATGTCTTCCCTGGAACGACCCGCAGGGGGTCGATCTGAGCTGCACCTTCCGATCCGCAACCGGAGGCAGTTCGGAGGGACTCGGGTCCTATGGTTAGTAGAAGGAGACGCCGTCGATAGACCTGACTCGTCCCTCTCGGAAAGAGGGGGAGGGTCGAAGAGAGATCCTCCCGAAATTCCCTTCGCGGTGTCGTTGTAGGGTCCCCTCGATAGAACTCCCACACTGTAGCCGCCCCATCTCGTAGGCCGACCGATCACTCGCGGGACAGACGCCGAGGAAGGGGAGCCTCGCGGGACTTGAGGAACGCATGCGGGAGGAGGCAGCAGAGGACCGAGAGAGGGCGGGAGAGTCTCGGCAGCGCGACTTTCAGAAGAGGGCTCTCGTCTTAGGGGGGGTAAGGGAGGTGAAGGAGGAGAGGCAGCGACGGTTCCCGAGTTTTTTAACATTCGTCCCTTTCGTTCCCCTCGTAAGATCTCCGGCCACGAAGTCACAGAGTGGGGCTTTTTCTGAATCCACCTGGAGGCTTCCTGCTCATGCGAGTCTTCCAAGGGAACTGGGACGCTTGGTTGCGCGTGAAGATCTGAATCTGAGGGTCGGAGGGTGACCACCTTCACTGACGTCTCCGCGTGCGGATCTCGTATTGGAACCACCCACTGCTTGCGGTAGGGCTGCCGTTCCACACTTCCATCCTACTCGAGGATAAATAGGCTCACACTCATCCTCGTTCCCCTGGAGCCAAGGGCTCATCTTACCTTCCGCTGCTGATCACTTTCTCTTTCGAGTCCCTTAGATCCTTAGCTGGGCTCTCTCTTCGCCGCCGCGGTATGCCAGCCACCTGAGGATGCAGGCCTCGCGGCGCTTCTGGAGGAGGAATAAAACTCAGCTGGCGGAGAGCTCTCGTCTTCACTCTCCACGAACTCCGTCCTGGATGCGAGAGAGCTGAAGATAGAGTATAAAAAAAAAAGCAGAAACAAAGGGGATCCACCGCGATACCCCTCCACACACACATACACAGACACGCACACACACACACATTTACTGTCCCCAAGATTCCGTTTGCCAGCTCATCTAGCTGCAAAGGTCGGATTCTGGACACAATTCTTCACTCGTCGATCACTGTCCGTGCACAGCAGCCGTCAGCAACTGCTTCCCACGATCCCCGCTGAGTCTCCTTGCCCACAGAACGGTCGTAGTGTCCGTTCATGCCGCAGCCCTCTGGAAAGACATTGCCAAGCTGGTAAGTACTTCCCCTCAAATCGTCAAACTTACAGTGCCTCTTATCAATCCCATCAAAGTCATAGAAATTGCTATCTTTGTTTTCCTTCTCGTCATAGTTGCTAATATACCCACCGTGCCTTCTTGTCCTTCTTGTCGACCATGAATGCTCTTCAGACTTCTTGCCGTTATCGGCTTTAATCATTCATGACTCTACCGTTTTTAGTATGTTTTCGTTATCCCCTAAGTAATATTCTCAGCTATCAATTCATCCTCATTATATTTAATTCTCATTAGGCATTGTTCCAGCGTAAAGTAAAGAAGTGCACCTGTATTCCTGATCACTTGTCCTTCCCTTCTATTTTTACTTAAGCTTTTCTCCCTCTCCCTCTCTCTCACTATCCCATATCACCTCACTAATCTCGGTATCGCCTCATCCACTCTGTGCACCGTTATTTTTTTCACTAGGATCCTATGTATCCTACGTATGTATTATTTCACCAACTGCTTTTGATTGGAGAAGGACTGAGTCTGCGGAGGTTTTCCACCAGCACAAAATCAAAAAGTGCATCCATCTGTTTTCCTCATCGAGGACTTGAATGGTTACTTGAGATTATTTTCGTTCCTCTAATTACATCTTCGTTACTCACCCGTCGTCTCCGCATCTTTACGCTCGATCTTATTTTAGACCTTATTTTAGAGCTTTTTTTCGATTGGAGAAAGACTGTAAGAGTCGGTGAGCATTTCTTTGCCGTCTTGAATGTTTCCTTACAGTGACTCTCTCTTCGGTCATTTCTGCCAAGCATCGTCCCACTCTGTTCCCGGCTACTTCTGTGCTTCCCGTTTTTCGTTCGTCTTAAGTTTCCGCTTCTTACCTTCGTAGTTCTTTCACCTGGAAACCACAGCACGAGAACTAACGACATGAGTGCAGATGCCGGAATCTGAGGATATCGTTCCTTCTAGGTGCACTGGAAAGGGACTGCGCCGCTTCTGTTTCTCAAGAATGGATGAGAGATGGTCATAGGACCGCAGATGTTTGAGGTCCAATTGCCAAGGGAGTCGATTCGCTAAAGACTGCCTGTGGATGCGAGATGGGCAGTCTCGATCTACAGCCTCCGATTCTGTGGTGGTGTGCGCTTTCACCTTAATGTGCGATCTGAAAGACCAGATTGTGTGGCAAAACGATTCCTTATGGCATCCATTAACACGTGACCAATTGCACTTTCAGATGCACTCGAATAAGAATTCGACGGAGAAGATGCTGTGAGGAAACATGGGCACATGTTCTTCCGAGAACTGCAACCTCGTCCAGCAGATGTCCAACGCTTGACCCGAGAGTGTCTTTGCGTGCTTGTCGATGGATACTGTTCCTCAACATGGGTCCGAGCCAGAGCTAGAAGCACATCGGATGCATTTTGAAAGTGGCGATGGATGGATAGAACGGGATAGAGCTTCCCAGTGTTTCACATGGAGCCTTTATGGGACTACGGAACACGATGGCCGAGGTTGCGACCAGTCTTCGCGCCGGGTTCCTAATGTGCTGAAGCAAAAAAGAAGCGAATCACATTTCTTACATCTGGGATGCTATCCTGACTGTGCAAGCGCCGCGAAGACGCTCTAGAAAACTTGAGGAGGTTCCTCTCCTTCAAATTTTCCCTAGTCATGATTGGTTGCTGAGGATATCGGAGGAGCTCGCTCTTACGCAAGCGTTCTTTCCTGATGAGTAAACCAAACAAATCTCAGCTTTCCCTTTTTACGAAGGCGAGCGCTGCCTCTGCGGGCGTTCGAGCCGCCGGTAGAACTGTGTTACTACATCAGTGTCCTTTAAGGAAAGGTCATTGCGCCATTCCATTCTCTACGAACCACCGTAACGATCGTCCGAATGTTTCCTTACAGGGGAAACAGCTGCTCTCTGACTGCTTTTCGTGTGCTGCTTTCAAGAATTTCGTTACTTGGGACGTTTTGTTTTTTCTGTTTTCTTGCGCATCAAGAAAATATTCTGGAGGGCCGGGATTCACAGTCAAAGATCACCTATTCAGACTTTTGTGCATTGACTTCCCTGGAGGAATGCCGGGTCCATGAGGACGTCGGCGGTTCGTGTGTTTGGAGCGGCATCTGCTCGTGCGATCACCTGCTGTCTTCAACAGCTTCAAAACTTGAGCATTAGGGGAAAAAAATCCTCTGACTTCCATCTCAAAATGGCACCTATAATTGCCACCTATAATTCAAAGCTGATAGAGCACGAAGTGCTGTTTCTTTTATAATTTGCCTCCCCCCCCCCCGCGCTCGCTGTGGGTATGTGTCCAGAAAATTCCATTTCTCCTCGGGATCTTCATCTTTGTTCGCTTGTATTTGAGCTTTCTCAGGCTTTCCAGTATCCGAATTTTACAATTTTCTGTGGAAAAGCGGATTTTTTTTTTTTAAAAACTCTGCACAAAAAATCCCTTAAAGTAGAGCATCGTCTAAAAAGGAAAATTATGTCTAGGCAACTTTCACTGCCTATCTTGTTTTTCCAGCTTCCTTGCCAATGATACCGAATGATGTGACGTAATTGGTTTTCTCTGCCTGAGCTGTGGAGTGACCACAGCATCCATTCACCGACCAAAATCTCCATAAAGCTCCCAGTTCATTCCTCTGCATCACACCTGCAGGCAAAGGGGGAGGAGGGGGTGAACACATAGAAACTTGATGCGGGCTGGCCACAGCTATCCCACTGCATCGTTCCCATCTTCAGCCCACCGGCGCTCACAGAGTATGTGCACACGCAGCGATCAAGCCGCAATTGGATGCAGCACATCTCCTTGGGTCGCATTTCGGAATTACCTGGTCACGTGGAACGGTCTCCCTAGTGAACCAAATCGGAATCAGAACCGAGAAGGTGGACCCGATTTTCACAGTGGAAAAAGGAAACCCAAACACCTGAGTGAAGCGTTTCACAGATCCGTATGTGACAAAGTGGCTCCTCATTTGGAAGACGAACGAGGAAGAGGGAAATGGAAAATTGCCTCTGAGCGAAGCCTTCAAGATCTAATTGTAGACTTTTCCAGGAAAAAAAAGCAAAAACAAAAACCGGGAGCGTAAGGAATTCTCAAGGTGCCTGCACCTTGAGAAGGTTCTGCTGAATTTTCCATGTGGGCAATTCCAGGATCTGCGCAGAAACGAGGCTCTGGATGCCAGGCGCTCATTGAGGCAAACCCAAGACTGTTTTTTTTTTACAAAAGGAGGCTCTTAAACCAGAGTGGCAGCAGTCCAGTACTTGAAACGAATTGGATTTGGAGAAAGTTTGATTTATAAAAACGACCACCACTAATAAAGTGTGGTTTTGCCTCGAGGAAAAATTAAGTAGCATCTCGTTTTGTTCTTAGTTTCCGCGTATGAAGAGAGCTGCAGAAGCTGAAGGTGTTAAATCATGAAGCCCATGTGATGCTCTCAGCCTCGAGACAACCCCCAAGTAGCTCACATGAAACTGCTCAAATGTGAGAAACCCTCGACAATAATTCTTGCAACGAAGATTTCCCCATGGGGGTGTGAGTTTCCTCCGCAGTTTTTTATCTTTACCACCATTCTCTCACGTATGGCATTTCAGTTGCCCAGCCTGACCCTTTTATGTCTCCGATCTTTCTGTGTATTGCCACTTTTCACTGCGACCTTTTTCACGATCTTTCCTGGTCACCTCTCAGACAAGGCCCTCCCAGCACTTCATGAACCCGGTATCTTGCACCATGGATTCTCCCTGCACTGCTCCAGCGGGTTCAGACGATACTCCTTGGTCGATCACGAGGAATCTTTTTCCCCTCTCTCGCCCTTTTCTTTCATCGACCCGAATGCGATTCTCCAATCTTAAATCTTTGCTGGGTCGATTTGTGACTGCCATGTGACTCCTTCCTTTCTCAAAGGGTCCCTTTTCTACTGCATCGCATCTGAGTTTCTCGATGTGGCATCTTTTTGTACGGTTGCGTTGTATTTTGTCTTCACGTTTCAGCAGAAGACTTGACTCGGCTCTCTTCGTGCTGTTCTCAGCCACCGCACAAAGCGCCAGCTTTCCCGGAAAAGACGGATGTCGTCCGGCAACCGTTGTGCGCGAAATAGGCCGGCGTCCGAAATACAAATAGTCGGAATCCATGTGTTCGTTGGCCATTGGGCAACGAACACACTTTCTGATGTGGAAAAAGGTTGGTGTCAGGGGAGTGGAGCAGCCGCAAAGAAAACTTGAGGTGTTTTCTTCCTTGCTATGCGATTGGAAGAAAGGAAGGAAGGAAACGGTAACGTCGTATCTTTCCATGTTGTGATTCTTAAACTCCACGAATAAGTGGGAAAAAAAAAAAAAACGAAAAAAAAAAATGGCAGCGCGCTTTCCCTTTTTCTTCTTGTTTTCTTTTCTTTTCTTTTCTTTTTCTTTTTTTTGAGTATTGATCGCCCGATTTCACTGATCATGTGAAATTTCACTGGACTCCCTTCCGGTTCCAAAACCCTTTTCATCCTTCCTTGAAAAGCAGGAAATTCACTGTCCACGTTTCGGAGATCGCCCGCTGACCCAGCTGTCCCCGAAGGTTTGCCTACATTGCAGAAAGGAGTGCCCGAGCTGTCAGAAATCTCGCTCGAGTGATCGAACTCTTCTCCCGTGCACACGGCTTTTTTTTTCCCATGCTCTTTGCAAAATGCCTCCAGTGGAATCAGGCAATTATGGCTAGCATTTCCTTGCCCCACAGCTGCCTACCGTTGTCTCTGCGAGGAGAATTCCTCGCCGTTACACTTTCTATTTTCCCAAGTTCCCCCGGTTGCGTTGGAGAAAGCGCAGCGCGTCTTCCTGGGCGAGAACTCGCTTCCGGAAATCCGAGCCGTTGAAAGGTTGCCGTCCAAAGTGGAAACGTTTGGCTCTCGAGGCCTTTGGGAAAAAAAAACACACACACACACTCACACACACAACACGTTGTCGTAAGTACAGTGTTCCCATGAGGAATTCTAAGCGCGCTGCATCTTGATCTGACGGCAGAGAGTCGCCTTCGCCACGCAAGGTTGCGAGCGCGCGCGCGCTTTCCGGTAGCCTTCCTCTCGTCCACTCGCTTGGCAACGGGACGAATCTCCCTGCAGCTTTTGTATCAGACCTGCGCTGAACGCGGAAGGGCTTCGAAGGATCCGTTTCGAACACTCCCTGGAAGAAGGCATGCGGATGTGTCCCATAAACCGGCCACGCTGGGAGCAAAGGAGTTTCTCTTTCGCAGGAGCTCTGGTTGAGAAATCGGCGGAGGTTTTGCAATGTGTAACTGACCCCCACTGTAATTAACGCGATTCCAGCGAGTCTCCTTGATGTTGATGGGACTCTTCGCGATCCACTGGCTCTTCGCAAGTTATGAGACTCAAGTCTTCGTAATGATCGTGGAATCACAATGGTTGTTAGACTTCGGAATGGGCTGGCGCTGATTCATCATGCAAACACATGATGCCTTTGAGCATCTGTTATGAGTAGAAAGAAGCATTCCTGAAGCCGGCCACCACGACTTGCATTCCAAACAAGCTGGGAAAAAAATTCTTTTTCCCTGCGTTTATGCGAGACCAATAGAAAGAGGAGGGAAAGGAGGAAACTTGGCTCACTTGAGAAATCTGAAGTACTGTCTATCGAAAATTAGAAAGCAGTTTTACAGAATCCTTGTGCTTTTTTAACTCTTTTTCCATCGATCAGAAGAAAGGAGCCTGGAAGAAGAAGAAGAGGAAGAAGGGGGAAAAAAAAACACGTAGTAGACAAAGAAATAGACAAAGGAAAGTATTTTCAATGCTGAAGTAGATGATGATGAAGAGTCAAGAAAGCACCATGAGCTCACGTGGGAGTGGCCGCGCACTCTGCTCCCGATTGAACGGAATCCTATGAGTACGAATCCAAGGAAACCGTACGTACGTGTGTGTGCACAAATGTACATGAAAAACGTAGGCGTCATTTTGTGCGTTGCTGCCTCTGGTTTCAAAAAGACGGGAAAGGGAGCACATAAGAAGATAATCCTTGGCAGTTCATTATTTTTCTCAGGATCGGATTAAGGAAGCTATGAATATTACTAGTATCATTGTACTTGTTGTTATTTTTACTGCTTAATTTATTGAAATACAGCGGGTGAAATAAGCTGCACCTCGAATTATCCTCGTGGAGATGGAAAATCCCCCCAATCTGGCCATCACTCATTCTTATTCTGGCTTTCATGCCCTCGGTGTTACCCCAGATCCTTCGAAACTTCTTTAATATTTCGCTGGCGACGAGCGGTGGTGTTTTGAAATCGCCGCAACCGGGGAGCAGCCGAATGTACCGATTTATTCCAGTGGATGCCTTGCAATGCTAATTACTCCGATAGCATGAACGTACAACCTACTGGAGTGCGAAAGAATACTTCTTGACCGCAATGAGACCACACGTAACGGTGGTAGTGCGAATCGGCTTATTATTTTGGCGAAAACTTCAGCTGGCGTAAAGGAAAGAGAGGGAGAGAGAATACGGGATGCAAATCAGAATGCGACGTTCCCTCAGTTTCGGATGCCGAGTGCAAAGGTTGTACGTTCCGAATATCCGTTCACGGTTGCAGCCTGTTCGATTCTTACAAAAGGAGGATCAGCTGAACGCTTGGCCAACGACCGGAGAAAAAATTTTTCCCTCTCCTTTCCTTGCTGCTCAGCTTTATCTGGTACAGCCAGATGCGCCGGCCAGCTCTCTTTTGCTGCGAACAGGAGTCATTGGGATACAATGAATCGTTCGCTTCAACCTCGTGCATGTGCTTTTAACATTTCAGCCCCCAACAGCGCTTCGGCAAAAAGTTCCTGGAGCCTAGGAAACGCGAGGCTACGGGTGAGCCCGCGAGCATCTTTCAGGAGTAGTCCACCGATACGACCCCGCCCTGTGCCGGCCAGCCAGCTGGCTTCGTGCACGAGACTCTTCCGCGAGCAAGATCGAAGGGCCGTGGAACTGAGACCGTGCAGCGAGTGGCTCTTGGCAAAAAGGGCGAAGGCCCGAGGAACACTTCGCCGCATTCTCGAACATCTGCGGAGGTGGAAGGGGAGGAGAAGGGAACAGGAAAACGGAGGCTGCAGGCGAGGCGGAAACGGGGACGCGGCTCAAGGGATGGGCCCCTCCCCTGCTCCGCTGCGACGAGCCATGCCGCAGGAACTGCTCCCAAGCAACGGATTTCTTCTCCCTTCCTCCGTCCACTTCTGCAGGTAGAACCTCTCCGCTTTTCAGGTTTCGAGCGAACGACCGTCCGCAACTTTCTTCACCTCCTCCTCCCTCCCTCCTCTCCCCCCCTCCCCGCTTTTTTCCACTCCGGGGAGGTTCAAGAATACCAGACCCGTCTTTGCCGAGATCCATCTCTTTTCCATTTTCACTTTTCCGCCTGGAGCTCGTAGCATTCCGTGCCACGTCTCCGTATGTGGGTCATCACTCACCGTTCCGCGCGACGCGTGTGCGTGCGTGGTGTATGTGTATGCGTGTGTGCACGCGCGTGTATGCGTGTGTGTGTGTCTGTGTCTGGTTGTGTACGCGTGTGTGTGTGAGCGTTTCCCTTTTCACTTCTTCCTCTTCTTCCTCTCTCTCTCTGTCTCCTTCGTCTTCCAACCTCTCTGGTCATTTCAAAATTTCTGGCGCTTCTTTTCCTCTCTCTCTCTTTCTCTCTCTCCCTCTCTCTCTCCCGTTCTCCCGCGAAGTGGGTGAAGAGAGGATGGTATAAAAGAGAAAGATTCGGACGCAAGAAGAGCCATACTCTTCGGTGAAGGCCTCCAGTTGGTTGGTTCTCCCCTGTAGAGCGTGTGGTGTTCCCCAAAAGACCAAGGTAAGCGCTTCCCCCCCGTGGGCTCGTGCGCGCGTATGGGATGAGAGTCTCCGCGCCACCCCCTTCCCAGTGGACCCCCCACCACCCCCAAGTGGTCTCCAGGACCGGACTGGGTGGGGGAGGGGGTGGAAAGGAAGGGACGGCCGTGGGTTTCCCTAGCGGGATGCCGGCAGCGGAATGAGGGAGAGGGGAGGGGGGAGGAGGAGAGACCCGCAAGCCCCACCCCACCCTTCCCGGCAATCGATTTGCAAGATGAACCTGGTCCGATGTGCCGAGCAGGAAGAAAGGAGGTGAAGGGAAGGAGAGGGCGCCCTTCCATCCCATTCACGATGACGACGAGGAGGGAAGGTTTCCCGGGTGGCTGGATGGAATGGGGAGGTTCTCTGCTGGTGAGATCAGCAGAGAACCAGAGTGAATGGGAGCTCACTGAGAGACGAGGAGGAAAAATCTCTCTGGGATGCTGCTGAGAAAGCGAAAGAATCGGAGATATGAGCAGATTGGGTTTCGGAAGGGGAGTCGTTGGGAGGAAGGTGGAGGAGTGCACCGTTCGTCGAAGAAGAGAAGCTGCCCTTCCCCTTTGGTGTGGTTGCCTATGAAGATCTAGCATGAGCTTTTGGAGCGGGTTGGCTGCTGCCTGAGTTTCCATCTCCTTATCTCCCTCCTCTTCCTCCTCCCCGTTGTCGTCGTGCGCTCCCTCTGCAGACACCTCGCGCGGGAGTCTTTCGAAGAGAGGCGCAAAGAGGACAGCAGAGGAGTCGCGCTTCCTCGAAAGAGGCCAACGAACGGGAACTCGCTTTTCCACCTTCATCTGCCTCCTCCCCCTCCTCCTTTGCAGAGCCGCTCGCTGCGCCCCCTCGGACGCGTCCAGCCCGGGAAGCGTTCCGCGCAGGGGGGTCGCGCGCGCGATACAAAAGTGACGATTTTCCCCCTCGCCCTCCACCTCCCCTTCTCGTTGCTACCACCACCACGACTGCCGCTTCCACCACTGCCCCCCCTGCCGCGCCTTTTGGATCCTTGTCTCCCCTTCCAGCTCCTCTTCCCGCGCACGCCAGACATGACGCCTCAGGGGCGGGCAGGAAGCGCATGCGTAACCACGCGGCGTGTGAAAAATGCGGCTGACCTGCCGAGCTAGTCGGCTAGATCGGCAGAGACGGCAGCGGTGGAGGTGGCAAATGAGTGCTCCAGGGTAGGGAGGGGTGGTGCGCTGGTGGCAGTCGCCGCCGCGTGCTCTCTCCTGCTTCCATCTTCCGTTTTCTTCCAGACGCCATGAGCCTCCTTTGGCTGTTCTCTTCGTGCGCCATCATCGCAGCGGTTGGTGCCCAGAGATCCCTACTGCCTCCCGACCCCAACGAGTGTGCCACACGTGAGTTCTCTTCTTTTCCCGTCACTTTCGGGGGAAGAGCAGGAGCAGCCTTCGGGCTTACCGAGCGCTGAGGGAGGGTGAAAGAGCCGTCTCTTTCCGCCTTTCCCCCTCCCGGCCTCCTCCCCCTTCCCTCCCCTCCTCGACACCGAAACTCCCCATTCTCGTCCACTCCTCCTCCCTTTTTTCTCTACCCTCCTCCGACCCCCAGGCATCCTGCACGAGCGGGTCGGCAATCACTACTACTTCTACAGCTGGAGGTACGGACCGAGCTCACAGCTGGAGGTCGACTGGTTGAACGCCAGGAACATCTGCAGGAAGCACTGCATGGACGCGGTTTCCCTAGAAACGGCCGAGGAAAATGCGCTCATCAAACAGAGACTGCAGCAAGGTACGAGCGCGCTTTCTCATCCCTCCACGCTCACTCCTCCTCCAGATCGCGTCCGCTACATCTGGACCAGCGGGAGGAAGTGCAACTTCGCCGGCTGCGAGCTCCGCCCGGAGCTGCAGCCTGCCGACGTCAAGGGATGGTTCTGGTCGGGAAGCAACATTGTGCTGCCGCCGTCCAACCTGAGACTGGCGCCCAACGACTGGAGTCACACGGGCGGCATCGGCCTTCCCCAGCCGGACAACCGGGAGGTGCGGGAGAATGGGAATGACGAGGCATGCCTGGCCGTGCTCAACAACTTCTACAACGACGGCATCAACTGGCACGACGTCGCCTGCCACCACCTGAAGCCGTTCGTCTGCGAGGACAGTGACGAACTCATCAAATACGCCAAGGAAAATGGCATCCTCGTCCGAGGCATCGACTTCGACATCGACAGCTTCAACTGAGCTCCGGGGGCTGTGCTGACGGCAGCAGCAGCAGAGGCGGTGGCAGATCGCGACCGACAGCCGCCGCCACCATGACCATGACCACCACCACCCTTCATTACCATCATCTTCCCGACCCCACCTGTCAGCCACTCTCTCGCGCTCACGCTCCGCTCCCCCGGATCCGCCTGCGCCGCCGACCACCACCGCCCTTTGGCCCTGCCGCCCAGGGATGCCGGGGAACTGCGGCGGAAACGACGACGACGGACGTCAATAAAGAGAGTCTTCCTTGCAGGAAAGAGCCACGGATGCTTTTCCCCTACGCCCATTACCCCGAGTGAATCCGCTCCTTGGGATGATCCTCCCCTCTCCCGAGGGAAGCAAGGAAGGAGAGCGGAAAAACCGCACGAAGAGCTTCTTCCTCATCCAATACTCCAGGGCGGACAGACGCTACTGCTGCTGCTGCTGCTTTCGTGTCCGTCCGTCCCCAGAGAATGCCCTCCCTTCGCGGCAAGATCGAAGCTGCAGCTCCCCTTGCCACTGGGTCGGGAGGACCATCCTTTGGGCCAAGATGCAGTCACCCGGAGGTCTTCATGCAGTCTTCCGCCTGGATCACAAGAGAGGAAGGGCCGCAGGGGAGGACTAGGACTACCTCCCTTCTCCAAGCAGTAACTCCTACGGGAGGAGGGATGAATGACAGGCGAAGGGGGGGAAGGGGAAAGGGGAAGTCCAGGAAACGAGGCGAGTCTCCTCCTATTCCTCCTCTTCCTTCCTTCGCCTTGGAAGTGCTCGGTTCACATCGGTCTCTTCTCTGTTCCTTTTCAAGGCGGGGAAGGGGGCTGGAAAGAAAGGAAAACGCCTGGAGGGGGCCAGAGACGATCAACTGCCCGGGTGGGTCTCCGATCGCTCCCGCACTGGCCAGAGAAGGGAGCGAGGGACTCCGTCGCTCGAGGTTCAGGGTGGCAAGATCAGGAAGACAAGGAATTTCAAGGTTCCCTCCGCTCATTACCCCCGCCCTCTCCTTCATGCGCACCGCCCTTCGCTCCCGAGCCTACGCGGAATTCATCGCATCTCCCCCAAGAGGTCCAATGATTGTGAAGGTCTGGAAAGAGGTCCAATGCTCCTCCCCACTGCAGGGGATGCAAGATGGTGGGGTGGGTCTCGCGTCCTCTTCCCCCTCTGGCGAGAGGGAAAGGGGGAGCATTTGCCGGAAGGATCCAAGCGCCACCAGACACCCCTTCTCTCACCCCTAGGGCAGCCATCCCAGGAGTCTCAATGCAGGAAAGTGATCCCTCCTTCCTCCCCTTCCACAATCTCTCACTTCCCAGCCTATCTTTTATCAAAAAAAAAGAGGAGCTGAAAAGGTCGGTTTCCAGGGGCCTTCCGTTGCTTGAGGACCGCGGACCTCACCCTCGGGAGTTGCGGAAGCCCTTGCTAGAAGCTACCCCTTTGAGACACCCGCTTTTCTCGTCCAGCACCGCCATTCTCCCATGGGAGAAGGAAAGGGACAGCCATCTTTCCTCAGGGGTGGGCGGTTGCGACTCATTCGACCTGAATAAACGGCCATACCCGGAGTGGGGAGCTGTTGGTGGGGTCAGCCGGACTCCTTGGGCAGAGCGCTGTGCCTTCGATGGGGCTGGAGCTCCCGCAGATCGGTTTCTGCCCCTCTGGGAGATATGATGGGGCCTCTGTTCCTCCTTCCTGAGGAGAGAACGCTCCATCCTCTCTTCGAGATCTGCCCTGAGGACAGAAGGAGTCGCAGATCGCCCCCTACTCTCCTCTGCCGACGCACCAACCAGGGCTCTCTCGAATGCGGAGTCTCATCCCAATTTGGGAGCTCGTCGTGGTCTAGGAGAGGTGAGATGGGAAGGTGACTCTTGAAAGCACATCCTTCGCGGGAGTGGAGCGACGTCGCCAAGCACTCGGGTGGATCCGAAGGGTGGCTGGACGAGAGCAGCCTTCAAGCCAGACTATGGGTTTGCACTGCTCACTGACCTCTCAGCATCCAGAGAGGCGTGCCAACTGCTCTCGGTGTGGTGCGCGAGCGCGCATCTTCCATTCATCCGTGAGTGCACCAGCGCTATGCGCGCGGAGTCCGGGATGTCCTCCTCCTTCTCCCCCTATCGGCACCCCTCAAGGCCACCCCTTGGGAAGCCACCGCCCCAGGGGCATCCAACCACGGAGGATGGATGCAGACTCACAAGGTCCTCTGCCCTTGGACTCCGCCCCGTCTTGGGAAGTGGGGAGGCAGCTTCCCGCGGGGAGGTGGGTCAGGTGCGGGACATACTCACGGGGAAGCCCTTCGCGACCCTCGAGCGGGAAGAGGCAGCAGCCGTGAGGCAGGAAGATGTTGCCACAGTGCCGAAGGCCTCTTTTCAAGGAGCTCACAGAGATTTCTCCCGGTCCTGTACCCGGAGGCAGGGTCCTCTCACGGAAAGGTCTGGAGGCGCCTGTCTGGCTGCGAGCACGCGACTCGGGATGCACTGGGGCGAAGTCCTGAGCTCCTGCCGCCGCGCGGGCGAACTTCCCGGAGGATGATGCCCCTGCACAAGCCTGCATCGGGATGCTCGTTCCAGGATCCGCGTAGTGGGAGCATCTCTGGTTGCTCAGGAGGGGGCTGGAAACTATTTCCCTGGCCTCCGTGCGGCCCTCTGCCTTGCCGCCTCGCTTTGATTGACGGAATCGGTCGGGGGAGAGGAATCGGGGTCGCTTGGTCGCAGGGAACAGCGGGGAGGAGCATTCCGTCCTCTTCCCTTTTCGGGAGATCCAGGCAACAGTCTCTGAGCGGAGGCAGAGCCGGTGCTCGGAGGAGCGCCGCCAGGAGCAGCCGACCAAGAGCTCGCCTGTCCCTGGATCTGGGGGGAAAGCGCAGCGGATGCCCCGGTCGCGCGGCCCTATGCAACCAGTTTCGACTCGGAGTCCCTCCTCCCCCATTCCTGGAGTCCCGAATCTCCCGGAAACCACCTGATCCTCCTCCTCTGAAGAGCGTGGGTGGAAGCAGCAGCAGGAAAGCTCGGAAGAGCAAAGAGGCTGCGCAGCCGCCGAGGCAGGCTCGGGGATGCCCCTCGTGTTCTATAGAAATGCTCCAAGAATGGACGCTGGCCGTGGACTGCAGCTCCCTTTCCGTCACGCGTTCCCTCAGGGGGATCTGAGGTCAAGGGGGCAGGGGGGAGTGCTGTCTGCCACGGGCACGTCCTGAGCCTCCTCTCGGGGCAAACTGCCACCTGCCGCCCAAACCGCTTCGAGGCACTCCCTATGAAGGAGAGTCCTCCTCCCTATCCCCTCAAGAGAAGGGAGACTCCGAGTTTCGGACAGGTGCTTCGCCCATCCCGGAGGAATGGGACCTCTACAGCTGTTGCTGACACCCTCTTTCACTGATGCTGATGCCGCCTCACTCTGGAGGCTGAAACCCCGAGGCTGTGTCGTCGCGCCAGCGTGCGATGGTCAGGCCCCTCGGCTGGTCCGGAAAGCGGGAAAAGAGGCCATCGTTTCCCCTTCTCTCAGTATCCATGGATTTCATTGCTTTATCAAGGATCCACACAACACTCAAATGCTGAACTACCTCCGGCCCATGTATCCATGGAATTCCTTCAGCTTATTCTTTTGGTTCGCTGAGCACTTCAAGAACCCTCGCGCCTCTGGAGACGGCTCACGCAGCTCTTTGAGGCTGTTCCACTCCAACCGAGGGTGTGTAATTCTTCAAGACGGGGGTACCCGGGAGGGGTACCCCCTATTCTTCCAGCGATTTGGACTTCTTCTGTCTCCGTAGAGGCAGGTACGCTGGACAGTCCCTGCAGGAGATCGTTTCCAACCCACGGAAAATTCCGTGGGTTGGAAACGATCCCCCTTGCCCCCTTGCCATTTATCCCCCTTGCCCCCGTGCTACCCTCCTAAAGAACGCTAGAGACAGCCAGGAGGAGGCACCATGGAAATTGTCCGGCCTCATTGAAGGCAGGAAGTTCCGTGCTCCCTCGGGAGGCGAATTGTCCGTCTACTTTGAGGCTGTTCCACGAGAGACCCTGCTCTGGAGGTCCCTTCGGCGCGCCGGAAGGAGGAGTGGCCCTGCCGACCCCTACCCCGCATCGTTGTCCGCACAGGACGAACTTCCGGGGCTTCCTGAAAAGGTTCCAGAGAGAGGGACGCCGGGTGCCCTCCGCAAGGCCCCTAGAGGAGGGTCCGGGCTGGGTCCCCGGGGAAAAGGGGGGGGAGAGGACTCGTTCCTGTCCGAGGATGGCCGTCCGGTCTCCAGGGGGATGACCACTGCGACCACCACGCCTCTCAGGAAACGCGGCCCGCCTCGAGGGTGCTGCTGCTCAGGGGCGCGGAGGATGCTGCAGAGAAGCCGCAAGAGGAACCGCCAGCAGCAAGCTTTCGGAGTCTTCCCCCTCACCCCCCCTCCTCCCTCCGCCTTCTTCACGCTCCCAGGCCCTTCCCACTGCGAGGGGCGGGGTCATGCGTTCGTCTGGGACATGGCGGCGGAAACGGGAGAGGGCCTTAACTGGATCGCAGGTCGCGAGGCTCCTGGAGGTTCTCGGGAAAAGGTCTATCCCCGGATCAGTTCCTCCCGCTGTGGCCGTTCCAGCAGCAAAGAAAACCGACGACAGACGGCAGCCGGGCTACAGAAAGACGGAAGAAGAGGCTACAGAACAGGTGGCGCTCCCCTCCTCCGATCGATCTCCATGGTTGCGAAGGGAACCCCATGAAGGAGTTGATCCTAAAGAGCACCGCATCCGCTCATGGAGACGGTTCCCTCCGGTTCTCATGGGGATGGAGAGGATTCTTCGTGACGACCACTCCGGACGAATCCTCCCAAGGAGGACTCGCCCCATCCCCGTTCCGACAAGTTCGGTTACCTCGCGGGCGTGGGAGGAAGGGAAGCGTCCGTTGACCACCCCCTTGGTTGCCCTGACGACGACGTGCAAGAAGGCCGAGGCAACCCGTCGTCCTTCGAGGGATCCGCCCACTCGCCTGGACCGAGAAGCCCCTGCTCTCCGTTGATCTTCAGGAAATTCCCCATCGCTCGAGAATCCTCCCGTCCGGTACTGCCTCCATCCTGCGTAGAGAGAGCTTTCCTTTCCTCCTCCTCCTTTCCTGCGCATCAAAGGTACGAGGGAACCACAAGAGCCAGCTCCCCCCTCCCCCTCCTGCAAGTCTAGCGGCGGCCTGCAAATTCAAAAGCGAAAGGCGCGATGGCTCTCGGGTTGGCTGCTACCACTGCCACCTCGTGATCTTTCTGGGAAGGGGAGGCAAGGAGGGAGGGCGGTGATCACACGCATGCATTGAGTTGGGGGCGACCCGCGTGCTGATTCCTCCCACCGCCGGAGTCGCAGTGGGGAGAGGAGCAGCGGGGAGAAGAAGCAACACGCCGGAGGTGGCGGCGTGCCCCCCCCCCCGCTCCTCCCACAAGCACGCGCACGGCGGAGGCGGCCTCGAGCGCGCCCGGGCGGATGGGCGATTGCGGACTGCTCCGCGTGCCGGCACGGAATGGGGTCATCGCATCGGGCTGCGCGCGCACGAGCAGAGTTTCCCGTAGGCGGCAGCGGCTCCTCCAGCTGCTACAGCGTCCTCCCGCGCCCACCCGTCCGCCCACGCTTTCGTTTCTCCAGTGCACGACAGCCCCGCCCCCCTGCCTTCCTTTCGCGGGCTGCTTCGTTTTTCCGCTGCGACAGCCGCGTCGGAAAGACTCGGAAGGAAGACGGACAAGGAGAGGAGCAAGTGGCGAACGCGTCACCATCTCTTCCTTACCCCCCTCCTCTCCTCCCACCTACCTCCCGTCTGTCTGTCTCTCTCTCTCACGCGCGCGCCACTCTCCTGGAAAGAGTGACGAACGGAAAAGACTCGGCGGGAAGAGATCGTCGGTGTCCACTGCGAAGCGAGCGGAAATGGGGGGAGGAGGGGGTGTAGGGGGCTGCCTGCAAGGGAGATCCATCCATCACGGAATCTTCTGCGTGCTCGGAGGGCTGCGGCTGCATGGCTCCACGCCACGTTGCCTAGCGGGGACGGCGTGCCGCGCAGAGACCTCCCCCCTCCCGTTCCTAAATGGGTCGCCGCCGCCGCCGCGGCACGAACCGGAGGCACGTACGTGACAGCGCGCGTGCGCGACGACCAGGACCACAGGCGCGCCCTCAGAGCCCCCGGCGGGCAGGAGGAGGAGGAAAAAGGAGGTTGCCCGGCGATGATACGGCCACCACTCGGCGGCGCGCGGGTCGAGCCGCGCAGTCGCGTTCTCCCTTCGGGGCCTCCCGAACAAGAACGGAGTCGCCGCCGCTGCCCGGAACGGCGTCTGCGCAGCTCGCGCGGGAAAGCACAGCGCCGCCTTCCCGGCCAAACCTTCGGGACGCGAGAGCCTCCGTCGCCGACGCGCTGCCCGAGTTGGTGTAGGATTCCCTGTTCTCGGCCTCGTGCCTCTGGGCATCGTTTCCGTCTGCGGAAAGAAAAAAAGAGAGGGGGGGGGGAAGAAGGGGGAGAAGCAGAAGAAGGTCAGAGAGGTCCCTGGAATCCTGGAGGCGACCGAGGGAGCGAAGGGGAGCGCTACGCGGACGGCGAGGTGGCAGTTGCGGTGGGCCAAACCTTTGAGGCGGGCAGGCGAGGTTCTTCGCACCTATTTTTTCCAGGGGTGCCGCCCTGTCCTGAGCTCTCCCTCCTTGCAGAGTTTCGCCACCCAGAAGGTGAGAATCCACGCTAGTTCCGCTCCTCCCATCCGCACAAGGGTGAGCGCGGCACGTCCCCTGGTGACCTCCAGCGCATGCGGGGCGGTGGCTCCAAAGCTTCCGTGGGGAGCAGCTGGTCTCTCTCCCCACGGAAGAGGGGGGAACTCCTGCTGCATAGGCGTGCGGACCTGCCGGAGAATGGGGAACGGAGCCCCACGGAACGTCCGCCGCCCCGCACAAGTAGGAAGGCTGTTGAGAATAGGTTTCTAATGCTAGCGGGGGGGTGTTCCCTTATATTGTGACGGATTCTGGGGACGAGTGTTCGATTCTGAGATGCTGGGGTGACGGCAGGAACAGATGGGTGGGCAGATGAGGAAGATCCGTGCGACCTGTGACGGGAGAGGGTACAGGCGACCAGTTGGGATGTCTGACAGGTCTTCCTGAGGCAGCAAGCGCCAACAGAAACTGGAGATCCCAGGGAGCGAACGAATCACAGAGATGGTCCTGCGGGCGCAGGATTTCCGGGCAGCCTGCACCTTGCACGACGCTGTGGAGCCCTCGTGAATCCTGGGCAAGACATCGAGCTTCTTAGGTGTCTGGGAGATCTCGTTCCTTCCTTGTTTCGTCTCACGAAAGATAACGGTGTTGCATCCGCAGGAGGATGGAAGGAGGGGCTACTTCCAAGGTCCCTTTGGAACTCCGGGAACTGCTTCCCTTACAAGTCGCGAATTTTCAGATCCCCTAAGGCGTGTGATTTCCTTGGGTTTCTTCCTCCTCGTTCAACAGCAGCCCTCCGTCCAATCCTTTCCTGAGCCAACATCCCGGTCGCGACTCCCGGCATCCATGGTAACGAGACTCCACTAACGTCTCTTCTTCCTCTGACCAATTGTCACCTTGGAACCCCGACTGTGCATTTGTTTTTGTTTTTTTGTGTCTGTGTATTTTGTCCTCGATGGGGGGCTTGAGGTAACCTACCACGAGACCCTCCTGTATCTTCAAATGCACCCCTTTTGGTCAGCCGCTCAAACGGTCGATAAGTCCAGGGGATGTATCTTCGATGAAGACCGAGGACGGAGGACCACTTCCTTCTCCCGCAGAAACAGTGCCAGAAAAAAATCGGAAACTTTGGCAGTTTCAGCGTTCTCTTGGATTCCCAGTCGAGATCCCGGAAATCCCCCCAAAAAACATGAGATTCGAGTCATCTCTGCACCGAAGAAGCTCACTCCAGGATGGACGCGGGATGGGCGCGCTTCCCTCTGCGACACCTCCCGTGCCTTGGCGAGAAATTCTTCAGTCTATGTTCTTCACAGCTCCAGCGGGGACCGCGACCCGAAATACGAACCGATGTCCATCAGGGTGGACTATCCGCTTCCTGACATCCCGGGCGCGCGCCTCGCAGGTATCCCCGTTCTCCCGGTGGGCACCGCCCTCTCCCCTGAGGAGGGTTCTTCTTCCCTCCGTTCCTTCCTCCCGACGCATGTCCCACTCATTCCGAGTGAATCAGCCCGTCTGGCTGACTCCTGTCGGGGTCTTCATTTCCCGGATCGACGAAGCAGTGAGGCGTGCGGACGGGCAGCACATTGAATCTTCAGATCGGGAGCGCGCTGCTGGGTCACAACCCATCCGGTCGCGGCCCTGCTTTCAGATGGAGCCGTGGACGCCTCGGCCGAGAGCCGCCACACGGGGAATCCGTACCCTGAAAGAATCAGCGCTGCGATCTGTAAGTAGGTAGAGCGCGCGCGGTCTCGACGATTCGTCTGGTGCTATAAATAGCACCAGACAGCAATTCATGAGGCATTTTTCAGCGAAGAGAAAAGCATCCCGTCATTGCTAGGGCGCGCATCCCTTTCTTCAGCTGAACGCATTTCAACACTCCCGTCATCGTGTGCCTGGTCCCTACGATTTGGTGCGCCTTGCGGCGTCAACCACTATCCCGCGAGCAGCTTTTCGTTCTAATCGGGACTCACTGCCCTCCGTCCAGTGGATGGAAGTAGAATTCCCTGCAGCCAGCCTTCTGTGCATTTTCTTGTGGCACCAGAGCCCTTGCTCCAGATTCCGGAACACACTTGGAAGATAAATCGGGTACTGAAGAGGGGAACATTTGTTCTTCCCTTTTCAAGTCAGCGTCCACGTTCACAGGGGAATTCGCAGCCCTTCGGGAACACGCCTTGAGAATGTGTTGGGAATATTTCAATCCAAACGAGTCGGTGGTCCGGGGAAATCATTACACCATGACCTCGTGGGAGGGACATTACTGACTCGTAGTTCACGCAAACTTCGTCTTGAGCTGCATTTAGTTCAGCCAGGTGGGAGCGAGAAAGAAATAGGTCAAGAAAGAAAGAGGCGTTTCAAAATATTCATTCCGGTGTTTCTGATGTCGCACCTTACACAGAGAAACACCCGAAAGGAAGCATCTCAAGGAAGCACCCGAAAGTAAGCATCCCTCATCTCTCAAGGAAGCATCTTCGTGCCATTCGTCGCAATAATCAGCATTCACCCAAAAAGGCTGGGTTGCTTTCGTGAGCTTGCGACCTTTGTGATCGGGGAATGGAGGTCAGAAGTCTGACTGCATACTCAAGAGCAGTATGGATACAGTTCATGCATGCTTTAAATACCATGAATGCTGAAGACGTACACTGTCCCATCCCGAGCACCCTGTGAAGATCCCTTGCAACATTTCGACTTTGAAATATCCAAAGGTGACTGCTAACGTCAAAAATTGAACCATCGACCGCCGCTTGCGCCTGCTCTGAGTGTAGGAAGAAGTGGGTGCTACCTTTTCTAAAAAAGACACATCCGAGGAAGTGGCTCGGTGGTTCGATCAGGTAGACAGGAAATATGGATGATCATTGCCAGTATGCAGCAATGCATCTTATCAGTGAATCTTTTTTGTTGGCGAAACCATGAGAAGACGAGGACTGTTTAGCTAGTAATGGCATTGTAGGTGAACAGCTTTTCGAATATGGCTCTGTCTATTTAAAAAAAAAAAAAAAAGAAGTCTGAATAGCGTCATGAGCCGATGACTGTTGGTCATCGAAGCGAATACTCCCCATGTTATCTGTAATGTAGAAGCTGTTCTTACAAGATTTTTTCCTTCTTCAACGGAAGCATGGATTGCGTGGAATTTACATCCTCCACTACCAGAATAGATGCAATTTTGAAATATAAAATTCTCTTGCACTAGGAAATAAATCCATGAAAATAAGCGAACATGGCGCTTGAAGAACCTCCATGTTTATGGTTTCTGAATCCGCCCTAGTGTTCGTTATGTAAATTTGCGTGAATGGTGACCTAGATTCCTAAACTTTCTCGAAACGATCCCTTCGAAAGAGAATGCATTCTTCGTTTCAGAAAAGCTGAAACTTGTAAAATAAACTATTGCAATCAGAATCAGGCATCCGCCGATGCCACGACCCTTGAAGTCTGGTGACCATTCTCACAGAAATCGTCGTGCTTTTAAGGCTACAGGCACTCACTACCTATGAGTACAGTGTAATAGTAATGATGGATACCATTTTCCTGTCATGGGATCTCTAAATAGTATATTTACAAAATTCATCACCAAACTATGTTCTTTAAATGACATCATATGCTATTAACTGCTGCGAATCTGCTGTCACAAGAATTGCAACAACGTTTATGAACGAATGTCCTATTTCTAAACGAAGAGACTCTTTGCTCATGGTAGAGGACATTCTACTTTTGAAGCAAGAAACTCCCTACAACACACAGCCTAGATATCTTGGAATAGTCTTGGCGACAAATCCCATATGGATGACGGATTGGAAAAACCGGGAGAAAGTTTTGGACCAGAGTGGATGCAGTTTTTGAAATATAAATTAGAATTAATCAGAACCAAATCCTAAGGTTTCATTCTAGGAGGAAGACGGCAAACTGGAAGGATGGACTATTAAGCCTTTCAATCAAGACAGTCGTGGTCGTAGTGATCAGCAACTGAAATCTCCAAAAGGATCCATTTTCGTTGAGAATCACAAATGAATCACGGAAAAATTAAACTTTTATCTAATATCACATGCTTAATACCATATAATAGTAATATCTCCTTTCGAAACACCCTCCACCCATTCTGTATTGAATAATAGAAATTATCTACAAATAAAAATATTTTCCTCTCCAGTCACCTAATCAGTAAGCAGTTCACATTTTATGATTTTGAATCATTTTTACAAATACGTTTTGGCCATTTTTTTGGAATCTGGTTGTTTTTCTTACCAAATCGTAACATTCCAAGCATTTATGGCACTCTTAAATAAAAAAAAAAAAAAGCATTGTACTTTCTCTTTCAAAGACGTAATTTATAATTATTCCATTGATTCATATGTCGTATAAATATTTTGGATTCGGTATTGTCAATCCATCTTATATCTTTATATTACAACATATATTACAGGCTATAAAATAAAATTGAAGCCTCACACGCCGGAAGCTCATCGTTCTAATCTATAAAAACCAAGCTCCTCTGAAAACTAAACCTCATCAGCCTCTAAAAACTCGTTCAAGAAATGTGCTACTATTCTAAGATGAGCACAGGAATAAGCCGTGAGAAAAACAGGAAGAAGAGATGCTTGTCCATTTGCGAATTCGTGCTAAAGATTAGATGGTTCGGCCACTTGCGCCAGCGGACTCGAATACGAGACAAATTGAACAGCTTCATGGATGAATGATGACTGAAGCTTTGCCACGCGCAGTCTCCTTCATCATTGTTTTCAAACGTCCGCTGCATGCATTAGGGCATCCCTGGGTCGGTCCTCTGTGCCTCGAGCGACGAGAAGGAGCTTCTCGGTCGGCTGGAACGGTCCGTGCTCCGGTGTCAACGGATCTGTACAGAAACAAGTACAGATCAGGAATTTCGTCTGTGCATTTTTCGGAAGGTGCACAAGTTCTTGGGACCCATCTCGTTCTGATCACGAAAGCTGCGGAAATTTCACACTTGATGATCAGTCGTTCCGTTAGGTTGATGGGAAAGTGATACGGCAAATGCGTACCAGATATCTGATTGAGGAAAAGAGCTTGCGAAAGGTGCTTGTTCAGAATTTGATCGGAGCAAAGATAACACGTACTCAATGGGCTTTCTGCTCATTTTCGTTCTTTTTTTCTTAAAGAATCCTTTTTGGTGTCACTCAGTCGAAACAGCGTCACCTGCATCGCCTTGGGGAAATTAGATCCGGGATTTAACTAATGTACGTCGAACAGGCACTAAATGTACGAGAATTCGTACATGAATTTGAAGGCAGGCTCGACTGCAGGTACTGATCTGTTGCATCTTCGTCTCGCATTTGGGTTGTTGCAAACGGAAAACATGATGGTGTCAAAGTAGTACCACGTTTCCGTTTAGAGCAATGGGGAACGAATTAAGAGATTTGATTATCTGAACGTATCGTAGCCAGGAACTTCATCTAAGAGCATCAATCGAAAAAATCATCTTCGTCAGTATGCTGCATGCGAAAACTCTCTACGGCTATGGGACAGGTAGCAATTTTGTCCGAAAAATGATTCTGCCTGAATGAAACTGCATCCTGTGAGACATTATCAGTATCTCTTTCATGTTTGTCTTTTTGACTGCAATTCGGAAAGATGTAGTGATCTATTATCTGTGATAACTGTTTGCCTAAATCTAGCCAGAACGACATCAACATGTATCCATTCTTAAGCTTCAGCAGAGCTTACGGTGCTGAAGCTCTTGAAGCCAAAAATTTTTAGCTCTTGAAGTAATTTGTGAAGAAAGCCATGGGTGCTCTCCCCTTCAAGAATGAAATTAACAGAGTGCTCAAGTGAACTGTGGTTCGTGAATGTATCCTATGATGTCAGTGTGCATTACATAGGATATCGACGATATAAATATGATATGCAGGAATGTATAAACCTTCATTGCTAACAGAAATCGGATGACACCATCGTGTAGAATCAATGATGAACCTGGCAAATGCTCCAGAGCATGCCCAAATGCTACAGAATTCGTTGGCTTCACCAGAGCACCATATCAGTGGTGTTTCAGGTATCGACAGAGCTTCGGATGCTGTGGTTGTTACCAGCTTTTCGAAATTCCTGGGCAGCGTTGGGACGGTGGCTTCACGTAGGATGTGCCATATCATTTGTGGTATGACACAAGGAGGTGAACCAGATCGGTTCAAGTTTCTGAAACTTCAGCATCGCTCTGCACGCGATGCACCAACGAGATCAGAAGTATTGTACATTCTGAAACCTTGTTGAACAATGGCTTCCCTTCGGGGTGCCATAAGCTTGCAAGTTTCCAGGCGTCTTCCTAGAAGGTCACATGGCTTCAGGTATTATTCTGTCCGAATGAAACCACATCTGCAGAACGGGGGGTGGGTGGGAAGAAGGGGTAAGGAAGTCTCCAGACCAAACCACCACTGCAGTTTACGTGTGAGAGTGTGTGTGTGCTTTCACATGTGCGGTGACTGCACTTTGGAGGAGTTTCCCGAATTGACCACCGGGCATGGCAGGGTTCCGTGGTGCCTCAAGGAGTGACACCAGACGTGAATTCGTGAGGGAAGTGAGAAGACGTTATGCGTGTCAACCACAGTGGCAGAGCACACATACGTGCGTACACAGAACTGCAGGGTACGCGCCGGCAGCGTTCCTTCTTCCTTTTCCTCTACCTCTTTCTTCCTTTTTTGTTTTTTTTTTTGTGTGTTTTTTTTTTTTTCTTTTCTCCGTTACCCGTAGGATTCACTCTCCCAGGGAGCTTGCTGGCAAGTTTGTGGTGCAGGTGACAAACGGAATTAGAACAATTTCCACACTCGGCCTCGAGGAACAACTCCGCGTGTTGCGCAGGTTGTGGCCGTGTTTTCGTCCAAATCGCGTGTGTGTGTGTGTGTGTGGAGCTGAAGATGTAAATCGAAAGCAAATTGGAACTGCAGCCACGAAAAAATTCCCTGTGTGTGTTGTGTGAGCACTGCTTGTGTTCTTGCTGGAGACAGGGCAGGAAATTCGGAGCAGGATTTCAAAATGACGGAGCTTACGAATGAGCAAACGGAAAAGCTGTTGCAGCTTCAGGTATTATGAAACTTGTTCTTTCGAAAGCTGGGCATTGAACCTGTATTGCACTGTGATTACCGTTTTTGTGAGGACTTTGAGGGAAGTAGACCAGGATTTGCGATTTTGCCTCATTTCTGTGAACTACGGATTTCTTCGGTCATGTAAACATGCAGTATAACATTTTGTTTTTAGCATGTGTATTAGTATTGATATGCAGACGAATGCATTCCATAGTTCGCGTTTTGTATTGTATCGTATATCCACGTATCTACCTCGTGTATTTTATCCACCTGATACGTTGATGTACAGGAATGGGCATATTAGTGTTTTTTCTACACATTTTATTCCTCAACTATATCGTGGCTTCCAATGATTTAAAGACAAAAGCAGTACGATGATAATCTTGACATAAGCCAATGATTTAAAAACTTGAGAGTAAATAAAGGTTTTCTCAAAATCATTTTCGTCGACCATTTCTGTTTCCAATTGTATGATGGCTGGTTAATCTTGGTTCTAATGCCGGATGGCTGAGATACTGCGTGTACGGAATTACTCCAAAGAGCAATAAATTAACCTAGTAAGTGGCACAGTAAGCCAAAAAGTCCAAATGACAGCTTCATTTGGTTAGTCTGCTGCCAGATATTCTGTAACACCAGTAACAGACGATGGGCTTATACTTGGTATTATTAGGAATGGCTGTGAAGGAACACTTGTGTTTTATTTTGTTTTCTATTTGGTTCATAGTGCATTCTTGCATGGTTTTTGTGAGCTGTTTGGTATTAATAATGTGCATTGCACTTACCAAATGTTCACATCAAAGAAAAAGTGCGAACAACTCGCAACTTCTAGAGTTCATAGTCATTGAGCAAGCAGTAATTACAAATTTATAGTAAAATACAGCATTGCCGGGAGTTCAAATAAATACTGTCATATGGGGTGGTTCAAGGAACTGTCCCTCAATTCATAGAGGAAGTAGCAAAAAATCCAATCAAGAAACAGAGATTTTCAAAACAGGAAAATGAAACCAATGCATGTAAACTTCAAAATTTGCAGCAATGCACCAACTGCGGTTTCATGACACTTGGGGGAGAGAAACAAGTTTCTATTTGTGGAGAAGACATAATAGAAAGGATGTGCATTCAGCTATTGAAAACTCTTCCAATAACCTGCTGTATCAAGCAAGCATACAGATGTGCGGCCAAACTAAGTCAGAATTTTTCATATGCTTTATTTTTTTGAAATGTTTCTGCAAATAATGAAATGAGAACCAAAGTAACTTGTGATGAAAACTTTTTTTTAAAAAAGCATCGGAACAAATTACAGTGATGATTTTTTTCATAGTTGTTTCTATTAAGAATCAATATATAAGTAGCATGTAGGAAACAAATGAGATGTATTTTAACATGTAAATTTTTCTTAAGGATGCAACAGGTATGGAAGATCTTGCTATGTGTCGAGTTGTCTTAGAAAACCACAATTGGAATCTGGAAAGTGCTGTGCATGAACAGTTGCATATGAGTGAAGCCTCTTCACAATTTTCAGATCAAAGTAGTCAATACGGGATTTTTCCCAATGCCAACTCATTGCATAGACATTCTTTGCATTCTGGGCAAGGAATGTTACGATGGAGTTGCTCCCTACTGTATTTGCCATTTCAATTGATCTTAAATGTAACAAGAAATCTATTTCTGTTTGTTATCAGTTTATTGCACCCTATTAGCAGGCATCTTTTTTTGTCACAAGGTGAGTTTCTTTTGTTTGTTTTCCATATCAATTTGAAACTGTAGCAATGCTAATTCAGTGCCTAGCAATCCATTTGGGGATGTGCAAGCATTCAAAGAGGATTATGAACGCAAATATGGTGTCAGTCATCCCAATTTCTTCATTGGATCTTACAGTGATGCCCTAAATGCTGCAAAACGAGAGTTGTGCTTTCTCCTAGCATATCTTCATTGTGAAGATCACAATGAAACAGATCAGTTCTGTCGGTAAGCAGCTACTGTGTGTTCCTGTGAATTCACTGAAATTTTTCAGAGAAACATTGAATTGTTCAGATGTAATTACTTTTATAAACAGCCAGATGATTTTTTGGGCATGTTCTGTGAAGAAAGCAGAAGGATATAGAGTTTCACAGTCTTTGAGAGAAAATGGCTATCCTTTCTTGGCTCTTATTGTTTTGAAAAACAGCAGGATGACTGCAGTGGCTAGGTATGTGGTTAAGCAATGGAAATGTGTGCAGACAATTCATATTTTATCGAAACTGTTCACAAGAGCAATTGAACTTTGATCATTTTTCGGAAACACATTGGTTTCGTAATGCTTATGTTTGTATTTTCAAAAAATTTCTGAACATCTGGAATTTGATACAAAAGCATTTCAGCACATATGTGATGAAAGTACACTTCCTGCTATGTTTAACACATTTGTCACACAGGAATGTGCCAATCCTTAAAGGAAAGTACCCTGTCTTATCATTATGGCTTAGCTTCCATTGTCATCTCCAAAAGTCTGTAGTTTCAAGAGTGTATCTCAGACATTTGCTTTTTGAATTTTTTTTTTTTTTTTTTAATGCTTTTGAAGTTATAGAGAACCCTGTACAATGATGTCTTTAAAGATAAATATGAAGTATTAGGAGAGATCATTGCAAATTATATATCAGCACATAGAATTAACTAGCATTTTCAACACGCTATATTTAAGCACAATATTGTGAGAAAGTTGGTGCATAAACAAATTGAATGAGAGCTTTCTGCTTTAGAAACAATCATTTTAGGTAGTAATTTCTTGTGTTTAATTTGTTGGTGTTAAATGTCCAGCATGGAATATTTGTCAGTTAATGATCTGATGGTAGTTGACCACTGACACACAGCATACAATGCATGTAAATAGATTGAGAATTCTCAGATTTGAGTATGATGACTATTTTGAAACAAGAACAAACGTGAGAGCTTTTGTCTTTATATTTCGAGTTTCTGCATGGCATTGATGGAAAGACACCCAGTTTTTGCAGCATTAGTATTAGTTCGATGTGCTCTGACATTTCAGAATAGATTGAGTCGTTTTAACTTTTGGTTTGAGATTTACTATAGAACTATTGGAAAGCATGATATTTCTGAATTTTCTAATTTTGCCTTTCATGCAGCCTTGCAAATGTTCAGTGGTAAGATCAGACATCCAGACAAAACATCCAGATATTTATTGTATTATTATTATATGCAGTACTGGTTGACATCCACAAAATGCAATGAACTATTATAAAGTGTCTTACATATGTGCACAGATGGAATCCGCCCCTTCCCTCCCTCTACATTCATTCTTTCATTATTTGGAATGTGTTGCTATTTTGATCATATCATCTTAATGAAATATGCATGAAATTGTGTTCTTTTGCATGCTTTATGTGTTGTGAATGATAAATACAAATGCTACGTTTTCTCCTGTGTTCATGATGTAAGGTATGTATCAAAAACATTAAAAAGTAATTTATATTTTGATAGCATTCCAGTTGTGTAAAATTTTATCTTATGCTTAGAATGGAGGGATATATCATGGCTGATGAATTGCTGAATACACTTACTCGAGCAATGTCTGAAAACGAAACTTCCTTGATTCGTGCTAGACTTGAAAGGTAAGCAACATCACATGAACCATAATGACTGGAATTTCCTCAAGGGAGGAGCGTCAAATGAATCAGGTCCTTCGGGAAGAACAAGACCATGCATACCAAGAATCTTTGAAAGCTGACAGAGAAAAGCAAAAACGAAAGGAAGAAGAAAGGCTTAGGAAGGAACAAGAAGAAAGAGAAAGACAACTTAAAGAACAGGAAGCTATTCAGTTACGAGAGGTATAATAAGTATTTAATGTGTCAATATTTACTGGTAGTTAAGAGCATAAAGCAGCAAAAGATAGACTTAGTCAATAATGTGCCTGAAGAACCTGATGTTACTCATCCAGATGCCATAAACATAGTAATCAAGCTCCCGAATGGTATTAGATTGCAAAGACGTTTTCTGAAAACACAGTCCCTGAAGGTAATTTGCTTGACCAGGGAAGTTGAAATTGTTCTATTCCAGATGCTTTACTATTATGTGTTCTGTCATCCTGAGTCTCCAGATCGCTTTGAAATTGCAACTAGTTTCCCTCTAAGAGTGCTGTCATGTACACCTATTGATTCACAGTCAGACCCACCCACATTTGCAGCGGAGGGTTTTCAAGGATCCGAAACACTTTGGATCCGAGACTTGGATGCTTAAATTGTTTATAGTGGAGTTTTCACTCATTTGCTGCCTGATGCTTTTGGCATATGGCACAGGGGGCAGTAGGACCTTTCAGCCATCAGTGTACTATATGCTCTGTGCTTGCATATAGTGCAAATCCACTGTTTGCTATAATCAGTTACAGGTCTTCCGGAAACTGTGCATGCTGACATGCGAAAGTTGCAATTTGAACAAGTGTGCAGCCTGAAAAGCAGGGATCTGATAACCTGTTATGACCTCTCTACACATACCAATAGGGTAAATTCTGATGGCATTCTGGGCAAAGGATTTCCGTATGTGGAGAATTTTCCACATTATGATGAGTGAATATCTGCATTGCAAGGCTGTTGTAATTACTGTCACCTTCCTGTTACCCTAAGCTAAGTCCCTTCTTTTTCTATGCCACACTCACCCCAGTAGGTTCCAGTTTCACAAAAGCTTGTGCACACAGAACAAACATTTTGTTGGTATATGCAGTTAGTGCCAATAAAGTATAAATCTCTCGTATGGGAAGAATATCCTCGTATTCAGTCAACAACACTGATGTGCTGAGAGCTGCATCTAAAGCTCCTGCAAAATGCACATACACATGTACTACTAAAGAGAGCAGCAATGAACCTGCATGTATTTGACATTGAGCAAGCGAGAGGAAATGGTAAGCTTCTGCCCCTCTCCAGGCATTCTGTACTAACTGCAAATCTTCTTCATCTGGGTGAAATGTGTTGACAGAACAAATTTCTGGAGCACGGGCAGCTAACAGATACATTTTCTTTAGCTTTGTTGGAGGCAGTTTTTGAGTAGACATTTGCAGGACGATCTAAGGATTTTTTATCTTAATCAATACAAGTTAAGCACAAGAATACTTTTGTAAGCAGCCTTGTAATTCCTGGCCAATACTCAGCTTCAGAATATAAATTCAAAGCATCTATGTATTTGTTCTCCTTTTGAAGCTTGTTTGCATTACTTAACATTATTTTCATGCAATTGTACTGTGGATATCGCTGAGATAAGATTATCGCCTCTTTCCATTTATTCAACTGAATACATGCATTAACTGCTGCTTGTAGGTCACCAATCTACAACAAATGGTTGAGCTATTCCTTGAATAGTTTTGTTCAGTGTTTGTATGAAAATATTAACATTTGTATGAACAGTAATTTCTGGTTTTGAAGAACACATGAATTGAAACAAAAACTTAGGAGAATTAGTAAACAATAGAACAAGGTTGCAGAAAATGTTCATAAAAAGAAAAAAGTACTCATTATATGAGTACTCTTTTTAGAACAAAAAATGTAGATATCTTGGACAAAACATCCTTTAAGATGATTTATTTAGATTTCTTCAAAAGAAGCCAAAAATTGCCTAATAGTCTCATTAGAATTTGAAGTTCAAAATGCATTTTAGAGAACATGGAACAATGCCAACGTGAATAAGTAAACAAATGTTGGTCATTGAAGGACATTTAAGTAATGTCTCCTTAAACAAGTTTAGAGTGCTGTTTTGATAGTTTACAAACTTTAAAGTTTATACAGCACAAAATGTATGAGGATACAACTGACTAAACAATTTCAATTGCCCTTTAAAGTCTTGGGTCCTTTTTCAGAAAATCCATCTGTAAAATGACCACTCCCTGCAAAACAGGTATCTCACAACACAGCTTCAACAAAAACCTAAGCAGCACCCACGAGCAGTGTCTCAATGAAAAAAATGAAAAAGCTGCCCTATTCAAGAAAAAATGCACAAGCATACAAAATGTATTCACATGGACATGTTAGCATCATAACTCATTATGTCACAAATGCTGATTTGAAAATAATTATTGCTGCAAAATCAACAATAATATTAAATTAGTTCCTACCTTGCAATAGCAACTAACGGCTTGCTTACACAAACCAGCAGATGTGAAAATAGCTCCCATGTTATGAAGTAACTGACTATCAGGTGGCAACTCTTCAATTAATTGTTCCATACGCTCATAGTTTTGCAACAGAATGCAACACTTGAAAAGTTTATCATAAGTGTGAGCTTGTTCATAATAAGGGAGTGCCTCCAACCTAAGCAATGATCTCTCTCTAGTCCAAATAAAAATGAATAACTACCAATTCTGTCTCTCAAAATGCCAGTCTCCTAATTGCCTGCAACTATCTTCTGTCTGCTGATCAGAACCAGATGAACTTTTGCTGAGCAACTTGAGCACTTGCAAGTGGTTTCCCAATTTTTGATACAAATGAACTGCTAAATCACTGGGTTTTATGGGTATCAAAAAGATAAAGAGTTACTGAAATTTGCTTGTTACCACCGATCAGCATCAAGATAAATCTTTTCGGCATCTTCAAAATGGTGAAAGTATGCAGCAACTTCAGCCTTTTGCAACAGTGTGTTCTGGATTTTGGAAAGTCTTTTGACAAACTGGATACCAGGATAGTCAACACACCGCACAAAGCATGATTCTGCAGTAGCAAGATCTAACTGTTCAAGAGCTTTTTCAGCTGCTAACCTCCTATAAAATGTAAACATTGTGATTAAATACATACTGTAAAGCTTGAAAGGACCTCACCATAAACATGAATGAGGATTCTCTTCAATAAATTGGAGAGCCTGCTTGATCCCAACATTTTCTAACAAATTTCTGGTGTCCCTCAAAGATTTAACTTCCAATTTAATGGAAAATTCTGGAGATGGATTTGTGGGTTGAGCAAGCAACTGATCCAACAAAATAAGATGCACTTCTAGCTGTTTAAAACTAGCGATGTAGCCAGATGTGGCTATAGGCTCATCTGGATCCAAATTATGGAAAATATATAAGCGGGACTTTTCCATTGCAACAAAGAGATCAGGATCATCTGAGGCCCAACATACATCCCATACATCCTTTCGTTCCCACTGCTGTGTGCTTTCTTTGTCAGAAAGAGTTAACACAGTAAGTGTACTTGTAACATCAATAACTGCCACACAACTTAAAGACAATGAGCAACTATTATTATAGTTCCATACCTTCCAACAGAATTCAAAGCTAGATAGAGAGGATGACACTTGTGTTTGTAAAGACGCACTAATGAAGCATAAGGTAAACTATACTGCTGAAGCAAACCAGATTCTCTGCCAACTAGGAGAAGACTGCCTTGAGCTGTTAAGCTGCAAATGGGATCTTCAACAGACTATGATACAGAATAAAGAACCTGTCTATGAATCTCTATGAAATTTTGGTGATAGCTTACATGATTAGCTTCAGATGAACTCTGAAGTACACCATCCAAGTTGTACATTGAGCATTTCTTGTGAGTAGAAAGATTAGCAAACTCAGAGATCTGAGCAGTAGAAGAGCAGCACATCCACACACAAAAGAGGCTTTTAGATGCAGCAATAATGCAAGAATTTGTCATGGTCACATAAAGGGGCTGGATCTGTAAGGGACAATCTATGTGAGTGTAAAGCATCTATTTTAGAAACTAAAAGACTCACTGTCAATGGGTGTGCCTCTGCAGTTACAAAGAATTAACATGTAAGGTTGCATAATATCATCAGTGGCTGTTGCCAGGACACAATGGTTAGTGGAAGCTGCTACTGCCAGTATGAGCCGCACATACTTGACATGATACTAAGAAGATATACTGGAAGATTCTTGAGAAACCGGTACTTCCTGGGAAGAAGGATTCCAGAAAGCTACAGCTGTATCATTCTTATCAGGTCGAACATAGCTGAACATGACTGTATTGCTGAAATAACACCACTTGTATCTTGGGCGTAGACTGGCCAAATATACAAATGAGTCCACTGCCAACACCATCTGCAAAGAACTGCCATCCCAAGAGAAATCCATTAATTTCTTCCCAGGGACTCTGAGTGTACGTAAATGCTGAAAAAGAATGCAATACTGATTAGAACAAACAGGACCTACCTCTCCATGGCAGTTGTAGAAGTAGATTACATTCCCAGCCAAACCTTTTGATTGCACACCTGCCACTGCCAGCACATAGCCATTTGGACTCCATTCACAGCAAGTGGCATGCAAATCAGTGGTTACCAATAAAGGATCTACTAAATGCAATAGAAAGCCTCTACTACCATACCATCATCAGTCTCATTCCTCATTAATAGTAGATTTCCATTTTCAAAGCACACTGCAAGGCTGGGTTGTGCTGCTTTTAAATTGCAATGACTCCATTGTAGCCCTGCTACTTTGCTGTTTGCAGTCACAGCTTTAGTGTTGAGCTGTCCCTATGGGCAAGTAATCTCTGTTCAAAGATCATACCTTGTCACATACAATCAATTCTCCCCCAGCATCAAAAATCTTAACTTCTGAAGATGCAATCAGTAACAATTGGGAATTTGGTGACCACTCTACAACAGAGAGATCAACATTTTTCAGGTCTTTACTCCACAAACGACTTCCATCTACAGAACCAACGATAACTGTGCCTGAAAATTTTTGTTAAGGTCTTCATAACTGCAAGTATTACATGTTACCATCTTTGTAAGCTATACAAATCTTTTGTCCAGAAGTATCCCAACGCATGTCACATACAACAGCATTAGTGCGACTGTTTATCATTTCTTCACCCCAAGATGACTATTGGTTAGAAACCAGATTAACTGCAAATTATTAAATAAGCTTACTTTTTGAAATGTTGACACAATAATTAACCCTTTGCTGTCACCACTGGTTAGTTTTTGATGCATCTCATTCCAAGTAACAATTTTCACTTCCCCACTATGGCCTTCCAAAGTTTGATTCATGCTCAAGTTGGAAGAAGGTACATCTTTTTTCTTCTCATCATCTTAAATTTTTTTTTTTTTTTTTTAAAGTCATGCTATATATGAAAACAATATTCGCACGACAGATCAAAGGTAATTACTTTTTATAGTGACTCAATATTTTTGAAACTCAGAATTCAAAGTTCTTTTTAAAACACACAATGATCTTCTCCCACTTTGAAGACATTATTAAACAAGAAATGCTATTATGCAAAAAATATGCATCAAAGGAAAGCAACAGGTGACATCTTCAAATCCAAAAATCCAATCTTTGGGTTTTAACTTAGCAAAATTAATTTATCAGTCCTTGCGTTTTGCATATTTTGCATTTAAGTAAGGGCAGTATTGCTTATATAACATTTAAAATTCAATATTTTAAAATATTACCACAATCGAATTTGAGTACTTTAAGAAGTCCATCTTTCCCACCACATGCAACGTATTGACCAGTTTTGCTCCAAGACACACAGGTCAGCTGGGTATTGTTGGGAATAGCAATCTACTAAGCATGGGTTACAGAAGATTCAAAAGATATATACATACCTTTTTGCTGAGATAGGCAAACATCGAAACTTCTTACGTGCCTACTATGCCAAAATCTTTACTAAACACAGCAACAGTGGGCTTGATTTTCTTTGTCTCCACACTCATTTTGTAAACTTTGGCACGTTAACGCTGAAATGAGTCTTAATTCCCATAATGAGTGAGGAAGCACAGAGATTTCAAGAATATGAGCATTTCAACAAAAGCATGACCAGACTTAAATTTCAAAGAAATCTTTTTCACTCGCACAATGGTGCAAGAAAGTTTGCACTTTCTACCCGGCATCTGCTGCTAGTCCTACACATTTCCGGAGAACTCAAAGTTCTAACCTAAGGTGACCACCTCTAGTAATTACTACTCTTTCTACCAGCTGAGAAATTCATAGATACCGCAATGTTGAATTCCTGCAGTGAGAACCGACATGGATCTACTAAATCTGTTTTGCAGCAATCTTCAGAAATACAGATAATTATTAAAATGATGCTCACTTGTAATGTATTTTTTTTAATTTTTTTACACATTTTCATTACTTTAAGTAAATCGGTGAATACAAACATCCATACGTGAAGATTTCGTGATATGTGTGAGAATCTGATTTTGTTATTTAATTTAAGAATTTTGTTTGAGTTCATGTCCTGAGAAACTAAGGCAGTCTAATCTAATGGTACTTGGACTCTGAAATCTAATGGACTCTGAATGGCTGGAGAAACTTCATATTTATCCCTCCATTCATAATAAAAATCATTTTTTATTTACTTTCACGCACTGATCCTCTTAATTCTAAGCCTCATGAACTTCTTGATGGCCAACTGGAGTTTTTAAAGAAATCATAATTTGATGAGTTCTGTGTTTGAAAAATTTTCAGGTCATTGAAATTACATCTGACATGGTTTTCACACGGAGATATGAACTTCAGATGATTGAGGTGATTCGACGCCTCAATTAAGGCGAGCCATTGACACGGATTTGCTTGCATTTTAAGTGAGGATCTCCCATGGAAACCATCGATCTCGCAGAAACGTAAGACAAACGTAAGCAGACATTTAAATACACCGAGAAATAAAATAGCATCGATTTATAGTCACAGATTCATATGCAACCTCGCTGAATAAATGGATCCATCAGCCAGGATAGAAAAAAAAAATAAAACGGTTACGTGCTAACCCAAACGTTTACACTGATTTTCTGGTTTGATATAATCGTGGTTTGGATTTTGAAGAATGGTATCGAAAAACAGTAAAGCACACAAAGGATATATAAATCATCGATGAAACTACATTGAAAATACAATGGAGTCCCATTCGCAGTTTTGAAACGAAAACTCATTGTAACATAAATGCTTAACGAAAATACACTTAGTTCCTAATGGCCTCCATTTGTACATATGCCATATGTGGTACGTGCATGAACAATAGTACAATAAATCCTTTGAAATGTCTATGATGTCAAATTCTTACTAACCATTACGATGAGATAGTCAAATGAGGCTGGTTTTAGCTCACTGAAAAAGTGTACCGTCTTACAAGGTACGTGGGTATAAGGTAGCAGCAATTATCAAATGTTCGTACATCTATGCATGTGAACTGAGGTTGTAGTTTCTGTTCTGTCTTGTGGAGCCTGGATCGTTTCGAATCTCAAGAGGAACACCCTTATTCATATCAAAGACTGAATCCTTGCTTTGAAAAAAAAAAAAAACTTTCATCGTTAATTCTTCAAATGAACAAGTGACCTGAAGCACTTTTGCTGAGGACGGGGGTAGGCTGCTTCCAACGCTGAAAATGGTCTGTCGACAGCTACGCAAAAACATGGCTGACAAACTATCTAAACGGAAGCTTTAAAAGCAAGAAAATAAAAGAAATCGTGATCTTGGGTTAAGAAACTGATAGCGAGTCTTTTTTCATTTGTCAGAAATGGATTTTGAACCTGTGCATAGCTACATTAAAATCACTTTGTTTTCTGATATATTATTTAGTGTTACGGATTTCTTCTATTAACTTTAGTAATGTAATAAAATAGTCCGATTTTTGAGTTTCCTCGACCACTAGCGAGCATTCTTCAAATTCTACAAGTACACCTGTACACTGCAAGTTCTAAATTGCATTTTCTATTTAATGCCTTTGTGTTAGTCTCGATTTTCTGAGACGCATTCATGTCTTTTTCATTCTGAACAGTCATACGTAAGTGGACTAGGTCTACTATGGATATAATAAAGCATTTAACACGATGAGGTCTTTTGGTGCCTCCTGAGGCATGAAATGGCAACGACTGCAGAGTACTGCTGACCTGGAAAGTGCCTTATGTTTGCAAATGGAAACACGTGTTTTGGAAACGCTTTTCAGTTCAACATTTAGAAGGTTATACTGTTGTCCATCCAACCAGATGGAGACTTCAGTGCTTTCAGCAGCCAAAGTTTAGCAGCTAACATGCTATTTAATAAGATATTGTATTTGTTGATACTGTAATTGCTATAACTGTAAATTTCAAAATAAGTTTATTGGATGGGATTTTAAAAAAAAAATCATAGAAATTTTTCTGGTAGCATCCACTTAGCTTTTGGTATGATCATGGAAGGTATGGAAGGTATGATCACTTGTGAAAAAAAAGTTCCTTGTGAATTGCCAATCACAATAAACCAGTTTTCAATTGCTTTCAAGGTTTACACAATACTATGTAAGCTGCAGAAAAACTGCTACTGCTCAAGGAAAGTCTCTGGGAACTCCTTAACTCATTCAATGGCCCCATCTTAAAAAAAAATTGATGAAAACTTGAGTCGCTCAAATGCCTAATGCAAGGGGAAACAACTGAAATGACTGACAATTTTCATTTTTTTTTTTTTTATTTCTGACCAGTTTTGATCACATGTGATAGACTCCAACTTCCTTGGCACACATATCTCAAAACAGAACAGTATACTTGAAGATAAATGAATCTGTTGCATCCACAGTACTGCCACAGATTTTGAGCCCTAAAGCGTCAATTAGCTGTAGTAACTTCATTAGGCTTCGATCTCATGTGCGAGATTAGTATACACTTGTTTCTAATGCGATTTGTTTCCTTCAAGGAGCTCATTTTTGCATTCACCAAAATTTCAAAGCCATGTTTACCACGTTTACTGAACACATACCCTAGTATGATGGGCAATTTCGTTAGAATTACCTTCTTATATCCTCACATCAATTTTCTGGGAGTACCATCTTATGGTTTGCGAATGCAGGCAAACCAAACCTTAGCCCAATGTGTACTACTTTCCATTCCCAGGCTAAAGCAGTTGCTTTAAGGAATTTTTTCAATTTGATGCATGAGTAATTCTAACAACAATAGTTGCAGTTATTTTACATGTCATTGTGATTAGTGACTGACAAACCACAGTCCATTTCACTAGACTTGCTTAATTAAGTGATTAAGCCCAACATTAGCATAGGCAAGCCAAATACTGAAACAGGATGTCACATCAACAAAAGATGATTACTCAGCAAATGATCGTTATTGTGAATATGTGCAACCTGAGAATGGAGATAAGACCGAACAGCTGAATGTAAATGCTGCATCATGAATCACTACAATGAATGATTTATGGAAATCAACCCAGCACCACAAATTACGTAGAGAATTAATGCCAAAGCATCTCGATATGTCAAAAACGTAAGAATGTTTTACTTCTTAACAAATGTTAATATTTTTCACAATCTCATACAAATGCAAATCTATTCCTATCTGTTCTGTATCCATACAAGAATTCAATGAGGGATCCTTTGGAACTAAAATAATTCAACATTTATTTATTTGCTCCCTAACTTGATTTGTTTTTGATGTAAAAATAATACTAAGAATACTGATGCTGCAACATGCAAATGCAATAGCATTACAGATGTGAACCAAGTGGCATCATGTGTATTCATTACACAATTGATCAAGCCAGTTGACAAATTTGCAAGTAAGAAGAAAGCTAATGGATTATAAGAAATAGCAGAGAAGAAGATAGAACACTGGTCTGCCCATGGATATTGAGTTAAAGCACTTGCTCTGGCCTTTTGGAATACATCTTCAAGGAAAAACAATGTTAGTGCAAAACATCCACATAAAACAATCAGCAAGCAATAGGGAGCATTTGCTAAACGTCTGGATGGAAGACTATTCAACCAAAGATGAATCATGGCTAGACCAAAAGCAAGTGAACATACAACTAGTAGGTTTTTCAATATCCTCCTCCAGTTCTGAGTTCTAAAGAAAAATCAACTAGAATCATATGTACTCCCCTTACTGGATAAGCATTTTGTGTACACCAACACCTGAGAGGTGGATTACCACAAAGCCTGCCACAGAGCACAATCCCTCTCGGTTGGCATCTAATAGATTCTGGGTACGATCAAGACGCAATATCCAATCCTTCAACTGGCCTTTGCTCAGTATAATTTCATATACTGAAGACAATAATACAATCAAGATAATTAAATTCTGGGGCCAACTCTGCAACAGCAGAGCAGAAAGAATCTGCAACATAATGCCACATAATGCAACTTATAAATCAGAAAACTTACATTAACAGTAAATAGTGTGAAGAAAAAATTCCAATGTACCCCATATTCTATGTCCACAAAACCCTTATATGTAATACTATGAATCACCACTGTACGCATTATGCCTAGAATCAATAAAGGACACGATTTCCTCAGGACCAATAAAAAACTGTTCAAGTGATGCTGAAAATGCATAAAACTTTCTTCCTTACTCATTCTTTCTCCTATTGGAAGACTGAAAGACTAGACCATTAAAGAAAATGAATGCACCAACACCAAAATCCATCAATGTGCATCCATACACCTGGCTTTTAGCAAACTTGGCTGGAAACGTGGGAAAATCCACAGCCAGTATCACAATAGCTGTAAGCAAATTAAGTCCGCCACGACACTTGGTGATACAAGGAACTTGTTTACTATTAAACTGCAAGATCATTAAGTTAAGATTATGGGCAGAGTTTACAGACACAATATCCAAATTTTATGTAAACAAACAAAAACACTTACGTCAACATTACAGCATGAGAGAGACATGTTTTTTTGTTTTGTCCAGAGATTCAGCAGAACAAGCGCGGCTACAGTTCCAAAAAATAGGAAAACACTAACTGGATAATCTGCCAAACTAGTTAAAAGTACAATAGGTATGCTACACAAAAATATAAATTCCACAAAAATTCTAAAACAAAACCACGTGTAATGCTCCGATTATCAGGATATTCAGTTGATGAAACCTTTTTGCGACAATACATACCTTCTTCGTACATGAGATGGAGGGCAAATATTGCTTGCTATAAAGGGCATAAACCATAAACTTAGTAAAATTAGGGGCAATTCAGATATGCTGGAGAGCTGGCTGCTTGCAGAACTGTTCGTATATTCCATATCATTGAAAAATACTGTATCAAAATGACATATGATTACAGAGTTCACATAGGCTAACACAACCTCGGCTTCCGTACGATTTCTATGCCATCGCCAACTGCGACGGACGTTGCACGTCCCACAAGCAACGAAAAGAACTCGAGAGGGTTTACAAAATTCGGTTTCCCATCTGCAAGAGTATCGGCAGCCACATCAGCATTTGAACATAATATTTTATAGTTGCACTTCTGGAAACTATATTGTGCCAACTTTACATATCAGGTCTTCCAGGGATCTCCAATTAAGAGAGTTTCTTATCCAGAAAATAAATAATATTCACTTTTATTCTTCTTTATTAAATACGTATAAGAAATGCTATTTAATCGCATCAATCAGTAGCTTTTCATTTTATAATGGCAAGCATACAATCTAATGCAAGTTTATGAGTAATATATGTAGCTTTGTTACTTGATTTCCGTAAAGCCAAATCTCTCAAAAATCTCTCGCCATACTCACTCAATATTCATTTAGATCGTGAACTACTTTGAAGGCATAGTTGCAAATTCTCCGGTATTGATGACTGTATTTATTGAAATACCCAAGCTTAGTCCAATTTGTGACTGAACACTTTTGTCGTTATTTTGATTTTTGCAAATCACATTATGACTGCAAAAGCCCGTTTGTCCATAAATATTCTATACCCAGGACGAATTCATTGGTCCCTCAATTACGCATCACTTAGAGTGCAACAGTCCATAAATATGCTATATCTGCTGTAGTCAAATAGTGCAGTTCTCTTATAAGTCATGAAGCAACACTTCTTTAGAGCAACACACTTTTTCTTCGTTTACATAAAATCGTGTGATCATTCATAGGAAACTCTATATAAGCAACTTTACCAATCAGCAGTGAACGTAATTTCAGTGAGCATTCTATGGGAAGAACGAAGGAAATGCTACATATGCAGCTTGGCTTTTTGGGTCCTTCCAAATACATTTAATCCGAAATTTGATTCAAGGAAAGCAAACGAACATACGTTAAGTTTACGTTTTCATATGTCTCCAGATCGGGACTCAGGTGGCAGATGATAAGGCTGCAAATCATTTGACTGCACTTCGAAGTCACTTATTTGTAACACCAATTTCAAATTATGATGACTGAAGCATGCTGATAAATCTTATCTTCAGAGTACATCCTACTTTTCTATGCTAGCAATGTATGACATTCGAAACGGACAGACAGACAAACTCCTAGATTAACATTAAAGATAAGATGGTTTTACCAACGAAAGTAATGCATGGTTGAGAAACACATCTTGTTGACGATTTGTAGATGATTCGCATTAGTCATAGTTTGCACCATAATGAACACTCCAGTAATCTGCTGTACTGAACAATTTATCAAGAGAAGAGTTCATCCTCAAACCACTAAAATCACTGAGCATTTAGCTTAACTACTAACCCCTAAAAACGATCTTCAAAGTTCCCTTTTCTGGATTATTTTTTTTTTTACTCATCATAGTTGCATATTTCATAAAAAAGTGTTTTGATAGCAGCACTAAGAGAAAATACTTTGTGTTTTCTGTTTTTGAACTTTCAAGCGTGAGGAATTATGTTTTATCAATAATGTGGAGGAATTAACGAAGTTCCCTTCTAAAGGAACTTATGGCTGAAATCATCACTAAAATGGATAGTCTATTGGGTTAATCTTCAGAAGCAAATCGCACTCTGCTCAAGTTTCATACTTGTGCCTTAGGGGTCAACCACAGTGTAAGATATCATATTTACTTATGAAGGATCGTCCACGTATGCATAGGCAGGCCGCAGTGAGAACGAATAATTCGTACTAAATAGCCTCATTATCCGAATTCACACCATTCGGACTTACAATTACATGTAAAATGCACGATTGGTTCCCGCTTAATAGAATAGGGAATGAAAGATTCTGAACATAAGTTTTTTATATGCTCGTTAAAGAGATATTTACCATAAAAATACAAAGTTTTTCTTTGAATCTGAATTCTTCTTTAACAAAGTCACAGAGTAATTGTAGAGGGCAAAATAAAAGCAAAAAGTTTTTTATACTATCCACGGACGTAGCCTTACGCCAGCAAAAACATCCCTACTGCTTTTCCAAATAGCATAGATAGGACTATCACTTTTCACAAATCTTCATTGATATGCTTGCAGATGCAGGATGCCTTATCGAAATTTCACGTCCCTTTATTTTTGCACTAGTAATGGCTTTGCACTTTGATCTTGGTCAAAAAAGTTGCAAATTCTCCGGTATTGATGACAGTATTTACTGAAATACCCAAGCTTAGTTCAGGATGAGAAGCGATGTAATCTTAGCCTTTCCCCAATCTCACTAGGGTGGGGTAATTTAACTTCTTTTTGCATTCATTCTATAGTCTTTCATTCCACTTCGAACAAAGTTCATTATTATTTTTATGTAAATTATGTAATCTTGGCCAAAAAGCCAAGTAATGGCTTTACCTGAAAAAATAATCTTGCCCATTTTCATATGGAGCTTTTTGCAACAAAATAGTCATGGATATCACGGCAGAAAGCAGTGCATGTTTATGCCAAGATAAAAAAAGCTTGAAGCAACAGCATCTAAAACATCAAGGAAAACCTGGCAATCTTTGCTACGCATGCATTTGTCCACATTAGCTGAATTTTGATGTGCATTATACATGCTCTGGATTCCTGCGAAAATTCTTGAGAAAGCAAATTCACACTGATTGCAGCGTACCCATAAATGTGCTATCAGGACAGAATTGCAAAAAATTCCTATAATTTGTCAAATGATTGAACTGATTTTTTTTTTTAATAATTCATGGGTGAGAAAAAAAATTATGTAGCTGTCAAAACAGCAAACCTATTGACGCATACTTTCTGAAAAATGATCGTGCACTTAAAGTCACCATATTCTTTCACTACTTTACACAGTGCCATTTAAAAACACTGGAATCTTACCTCTCACTGCTTTAAATGCGATAAATGGTCTTAATTTTGATATGAAACAAAATTACGACCATATCAAACACATCTAAGTGTTTTAAGTAACTTTTCTTAACACCATAAAACCATATCTTCAATTTGTAAACTAATGGGCAGTAATCGTATGTACTTTGGTTTAAATGGGAGCTAAGTTGGTACTTGCTTACAATGAATGACGCGAATTTCTTCCTTCTTATTCACTTTATGCATTTAAATTCCACGGATATCTCCACAATGTTTGGCAATCCATACACAAGTGTTTCTGAATAGAAAAAGTAACTCGTTCGGTACATCGATACCCAGTTGATTTTGTGATTTGGATTTAAGCCTCTACTTGGTATTCATTCATCATGTGTTAATTTATTCCAATAAAGGAATCAAACTTCACTCCTTCAACTGCTCCTAACTCTCTGCATATGAATCATTTTAGGATCCACACTCACATCTTCATACACTCGTAACTGAATCAATAGAAATCCTGAACATGTAAGTTATTTCACAAAAATGGGAATAAACATTACTGAGAATAGTGAGGTGACAAAATGCAAGAAGCATCTGGCTGTGGTCTTTTCATATAGTGAAACAAGAGACTTTAAAAGTAGGAAACACTATAGGCGAAAAACGCAGAAAATAAACAAAAATCACAGCAAATAACACCTCTCAAAAGAATTAAAGCTCCAAGACTTGAAGCATTTATTTATTTGACATCAGTTGTTTACTCGAAGAGACCTAAAATTAAATAGAATCATAAATGTTGTGTGTAAATTAGTAATAAATAATAATAACAATATATATTCATTCAAAACTCTAATCAATTAACATATCAGAAGCTAATACATCTTAATCATATTTTAAATTCATGAAGATTTATTTACCAAAAGATATCAACTTACCAAAACCCATATCATCATCAGATTCTTCAGACTCTTCCTTAGTTTCTTTTACTTCTTTTGCAGGTGCTGCTAAAATACAAAAGAAATCAATTCACTTGCAAATAATATGCTATTTCTCTTAGGTCCATATGCATCATATAGATCAATGTCATCCTATACTCAGTTAATACATGCTTCACATTTACTAATCATTTTCCTGTGCATAACGGCATGTGGAAACATAAGCGCAAAAATAAACTCTCACGTGTAGCTGCAGCTTCTTCTTTTCCAGCAGTAGTTGCAGTTACAGGGGTACTAGCTACTCCTGCGCTGATATTGGTAATTAGATCCTTTAAACTGATGCTTTCCAATGCTTTTGAAAACAATCCTAGGAAGTTATACAGATAAAATTAGCAAACACTTTCATTAATGAAGATTGCAGTTTACAAATCTCCATTTTAAACCAAATCTTTAGAACATGCATATGCACTTAAAAATCTTTTCACTTTAAATTGCATCCATGAATGCAAATTAATTATAATAACAATTACAATATTATCCTAAACGTTTTATGAAGAAACAAAAACACATTACCGGGCCAATATGGCTCTACATCAACACTTGCAGCTTTCAAAATCGTTTGAATCTTTTCCGCCTGAAACACACTTTCTTTTACGATACAACAAATACTGGTCTTTCTGAATGCAAAACTTCAGACTCTTTCAAAATGGAATCCAAATGAAAGATTTACGTTCAATTGCAACACTAGCGTAAGAAGCAGCTCCAGATTAAAAACACTATTGCAATATCAAAGTCATGAACTATGGCAATGATGGTTCATTTGAACAGGCAACTTATAAGGATTCCAGGTTATACAAACAATTAAAAATACAATTCCCTTCGGCTAAAGAAATTTCAGTTATAACAAACTAAATACAACACTGGTGAAATCATCCCCGAAACAAACAACTTCGTATACGTTGTGTATACAAGGACTGTTACCAGTATTGTTTGCATTCCAATATGCCCGATCGTATATGATTACGATTAACATTAAGCACCACAGCAACTTGATAGCAAATTAACACACAACACAACATACTCATTACATACTGTTATTGGAATGTCGTCATCATAAAGAATCAATGCTGAATAAACACAACCCAATTCAGCTTTCTTGTCCGTATAGGCACCCATTTTCACGAAATCGTCCTACCGCATGCAGGAAAAGGATTCCCTTCCACTGTACAAAACAGGATATCCAAGTGCAAACACATTACAGTTTCCACGTTAAATACTATGCATAGTATTTGGAAAAAGCATTCCTTTTTGATGAATATTTTTCTAGAATTTCAATAGTCAAAAGCTTCAAGTTAATTCCCTTGTTGCAATGAACAAAATTTGTAATAAGAGGATATGGCAGTAAAAAGACAGTTGTTTATCAAATTCCAGCAAGAACTATCCTACCCAAGACATGTGGAAAACATAAAATCTAAGCTCCAAATGATTTTGCAATGTAAGAATAGAAGGTCAGAATTGTGGAGTTAAATTACTATTTATTCAATCTATTCAGAATGAGACATAAAAATTCTTGTTTGAATAAAATCTCGGAAAGTTAAATTATTGTAGACACAAAAAACGAATTAAGGTTTACGAAGCAGCAAATAAACCATGAAATACCTGTCAGAAGTCCTTACTATCGAAAACCTTTGATTCGGAGATGATTTGTAGCACAATATGGACAACGCAAATTGTACTTGACCGCGTTGGAAATGCTTATCAGAGGGATGCGTTGCTCTAAGATCTAAGCAAAATTAAATACTCTAGCATTTTTATTTTGTAAAAGATAATCAATTTCAAAATAGTCATATATTTCAAAACCTTATTTACATCACTTAAGAATACGCATTAAGACAACAGCACTTGCGTTGACAAGCGTGCACTGCTTTATGAGAGCTGACCAATTGGTAGACTTTCCAAATATAATGTATGCATCAGATGATGCTTTATGAATTCATCCGAAATGTTAATCTAGAACCATATGCAACAAATCTAGGAATATTTATAATTACTTTGTAACTGGTTGGTTTTATGATCATCTTGTCTCAGCCACAGCAAGGATTGTTACCCTTTCTGACGAATACTTTGTATAGTAGATAGAATTTGTTATGTGTCCTCTATCCCATTGTAACCAATTGCACAATCAATCCATTTGTGAGAGATCTTATGATCAGCTAAATTTATACAATAGAATAGAACTTGAGAAGGTTTTATTTAAGTTTTTTCGGATTCTTGGTAAGAGTAACACTATTTTCTCATTTACAGATGGAGCAATGTTTTCAATGCATTGCAGTAGGTTGCAATTTGCCAGTCCTACTACATTCACACACCTTTCCATGGGCAAAAGCAGCTTGCCATTTGCACCAAACAAATAATATGCATTTTTTGGCTCTGGAAATGATACCTTCTTCACATCTTCACTTAATCTGATTTTAGAATTTCCTCCAATAGCTACCATTTTATACAAATACCTTAATGAAGTTTGTTTCCGTCATATCACTGCTCTAGAAAACTCGAGTCTCATAAAAAACTGCATACCTAAATGGGTACCAATGCCCAACGCATTGATCGCATACTTCTGTTCATAAAGACTCAAAATAACTTCCTCACTGATATTATTAGAAGCGAAAATAAGCAAAGCTTGGAACCATAGTATAATAAATCTGTAAACAACTAATGTAGAATCTGCAATGTTATTACATGTAATTCTGTGTTACTGCGATAAACACATTCCTTGTCATATTTGCAAAGTAAGCCCAATCATCACTGTCAATACACACACCAGTTGCTCCATATCCAAGATCCATAAGGACCGAGCCCTCAGTGCAAAAAGGTTCAACACACTCCCGTAAATGCATAGCTCTACTCATAAATCGTTGCATACTCTATGGCAATCAACATAATTACAAAACATGCAGATTAGGAACTAAAGCTGTAAGCTCAACATAATTATATCCTTTTAGAATCAGGAAATGGGATTCTGGTAATATCAAGGTTATATTTGATGATTGTGAAATGTTATGCTCAGAGTATTGCCCATATTTATATCATTATCATGTTCGAAATGTGGAGCTTTTTTTTTCTTTGTTCTACAAATTTGAAATTATCCTCATGCTCACAGGAAATGCACATAAAAAATTTGATTACATATAAAAGAACTTCTTAATCATCAATTAGGTTTTTCTTTCCTTTGCTTTTTTAACAGCATAATCAATACTTTCATATCATATATGACCACAAGTACAATCACTTATTAGATTGCAACTGCTAATAGCGCATTGCTTCTAACTGAATGTATCATTTCTTCCGAGAATGGTATTCTAAATTCTAACTTCAAAGCTCGAAAATTATTGTGACATTTGCTTTTGATTACTAAAGCATTTAGTTCTGTTTCATTTTTTCCTCCTTTTCGTTGAGTTTTCAATATGTTGGTTTGTATTTTGAAGTTCGAAAACATTCTCAATCAAATATCATTGTTTACAATGTGGTTCTCGTTTTACAAATTGATTTGGTATTGTGAATTAGGAGTATTAGTATTAGAAACACCGCATAAAAAGCATCAAACAAGGCTAGAGGACTTAGAGAAATTGGATTTCAAAATAATTAACGTCTTTTACTTTGGAATTAAATTACAATGCTATTTTGTTTTCTTGGATGTTATGAGATTATTAATTTCAAAAGCCTGTATTTCCTATCTCCTGTTTCTCACCAGCATCAATATGGAGAATACTAATACAGACGTATGCGATTTAAAAATATTTTGGCAGTCAAGGATTAATAATGTTGATGCATTATCACTTGGCAGACATTATGTATTTTTATACTTTTACAAAATATACATGTACATGTAAGTCAAGCGGCATACAAATTAAAAAAACCGGTTGCCACCATTCTTGGAAGCTTCTGGCCAAAATGCAAATAAGTAGAGGCATACGATATGCCTCTATTTATTTTATCTTTGAAAACAAACATCTCCTAATATTAACAAAATGAATTGGAATCCTGTCTAAATAAAAATCAAGCAAATTAAAAATGGAATGAAGTCATGGAAATCCAACAATGCATACACTCCCAGTGGGAGGACCGATTCACCATCAATAATTGTCAAGGTACAACGCTGCTAACACAAATTACAAGGTGTACAAAACTGGTAGAGAATGTCATCAAACAGTATTCGTTATGCTTTTAAAAAGGCTGTGAGGAAGTCTTTTACAGAGTTTGTAACTACTGTATTTCAAAACATTATACCTAACAAATAAAAACCAAAAAAATCATCAGGAAATGCGATATAGCAAAGCTATACAGGACTCGAGCACTGAATCAGATGCTTCAGATTCGGAAAGGTGTAACGGATCACATAACTTCTTTCATGAAATGCAAAGTTTGTTTAAGTCTCCTTGGTACTCTCCTGTCTTGTGATGAAGCATCTGAAGTCCATGCAAAGATCATTACATTTACTTCCTAATTAGCAAAGCAGGGAGAACACTTTAATCCAGGTGAACATGCTTTCCAGTGATCAAATAAGTAACGTTACAAACTTTGGATAACTTACTTTTTTCAGTGTAGCATCATTACATGCAGAAAAGAAACATATAAAAGAATGGAACATTGTCTCCTTCAGAGAAATGTGAAAAAGCTTACTGACCAAGATATTACTAGTCCCATCTCTGTCAGCCATTATGTAGACATTCATTATAAGATGGACAAACAATATTAATATATGCATGTCTTGAAGCAGACACTTCCAGCTGGTCCCTGTTCTCTTCCCAAGCCACGATCCAAAAGGTGCAAATTATTACCTGCAGCAAAAAATGTGCTGCATTGGTTGTCATCAAGATTAATCATTAACACCAATTTGACATAGGCCAATTTATGGCTCATTACTCGCATAGTTTAGAAGAGTTAACAGTTGTTTCTAGTAATTGTGCAATAATGACTGCGCCTATTATTTTCATGAAAGGGGCTCTTGGATTGGGAATAATGACCAATCAAATTGGAACTTGTGGAAAACCTGGCTAGAAAAGGCCAAGAAGCCTTCATCTAGTGCATGAACAGCAATTCTATTTGTATTTAAATTATGTAAATAATCAAGAATTTTATCTACCCTTTCAGGCACAAAACTCTTAAGGTAAACAACATCTGCATAATGTTTCACCAATAATTTTGGAACATACGATGGAAGTTTCACAATTTTCTGTTTGGTAAAAACTGTGACAATCCTCGAGGCCGACAAACATTGTGAATTCTTGAGACGGATTTTCTCGAAAATATAAACCAAACGCTGCAATTTCCTGAGTCGTCCTCATTTTCCAATTTGCATACATTTTGAAATTACGTACATTTGTTGAGAACAAGGCTCAAAATAAAATAACAAGCAAAGCAAGTTTTATAAAGAGATACAGTGAATGCCAACAGTGATGAACATTACCCGATAGCAAGGGCTGTAGGAAATTCGAATGCGGTTCACTTGCAAAATAACACAATACCATTGTTTTGTTTTTTTTGTTTTATTATCTCACAGATTTGTAAAATACTTTTATATACCGGAATGAATCTGTCTCAGAACAGTTTGGCATGAGTGGGCAGTTTGCACGAATGCAGAGATAAACTCCAGTTAATGCAGCTACCAGTCGAAATTGCCAAGAAGCAAAAAATGCATGCGCACGTGTTCCAGGCTACTCGCTTCTAATTGCAATATTTCTTTCGATAAATACCAAAACAAATGTGTGAATGTCATTTGCATATTTTAAGCGGTCTGGCAATCAAGATCATTCTTCACTGTCAATGCAAAATAAATAAAACTAGCAAACCATTGAAAAATTAAGTGTTTACGACTGAATTCACAGATTCGCAAGCTACGTGGAAACAGCTATGGAAATTTTCTTTCGCCTGCTCTAATCGTTGAGGATTCAAAAGCAAAAAAATAAATGAAATACTGTAAGTGAAATGTACTCATTGTGGTCCTATAAGGCAAGAGGTTAATATAGCTATCTATAACTCTGAAACGATTGAAACTAAATACCACTGTCCAAACTTGATGAACCAATGTGATAAGATACCAATACAATCTTTACTACTACAGTATTAATGATATAAAGCAACTTGGGTATGATGTGAGAAACCATAACATTAAGGTTGGTGTTACAGAGCTCGATGGGTTTTTCAAGGTTGAAGGACTGTGAGCCACATATGACGAATCCAACCGCAACGTAAAGAACCAACTCACCCTACAGTTTTGCATACCGAGCCTACTCTGAGTAATTTGGTCTATTCTGTTTGTTGAACAGATGCAATAAAGCTTGGAGTTTCTTATCTGGTCTTTATCAAAATGTATTAACTACATGCTCTGCATCTCTGCAGAAAGCTTTTCGTTATTTTTCATTTTTATCCGCCGATTTACGGCTCACTCATATCCTTTTTCACGAGGTGAGGTGTTGAATCCTTCAGAACGAAAAATGGATTGGATATACGGACATTCCAGGAACTTTATGAAGTGTTATTTGAGGCTCTGCAGATTTCACTATTCTCCTAAGATGCTTTTAAAGGAAATTTTTTATACTGATCTTTTTTTCTCACTCTTCCACTTTTGCGTCTGTAAATCCTCCATGTATGGGTTACTTCTGGCATGAAGTTGACACCAGTAACGCCATGAGACAAAAGTGCAGTACGTAGTATAGCTGAATCCGTCTCATTAATCCCTACCGTCATGAAGTCAGCCATGAAGAATGGCATTGCTGCAGATCAATGACACTGCTACAGAAATTCGTGGTAGAACGGAGCATCAAAGGTGCAAATTATGGTCCTAATATCAAAAATGGAAAGAATCGTAAGGACACTATTGTAAGAACTGTTTAACTCTTCCATTCCTAATCTTCCGAAACATTGAAAAAATGGAAAATATACTAAGTAATGCATTAGAGTCCCAGGTTGAATAGACATTGCTAAACTGTATTTGGTGGATTATATTAGTTATAAAACAGAGTATTCACCATAACGCGTTGCAAAAATTCCGTATACGCTCATAAACACTATTGAAAACTGATGGTATGGTATAATGTCAATGATTTTCTTTTCAAGAGCACGGAAAAACTGTTCTAGCATCAGAGAAGAAAGCTTTTAACTTCGAAACATATCTATTATTAATGTTTCTGTAAACCTTAAGAATAGCATTGCATATTCTTATTTTTGGTAGATTAGAGAGGCGGTTGACAAGTTAGAGCGGTTCAAGAACTTACAGTGGGTTACGTTAAGTAGGAGCGTATGTATGTTGAGGTTTGTACCTGTAAAGAACATAATACAATATAACCAAATTAAATTTATCGGCATAAATTTATCAAAAAAAAAAAAAAAAACGTTTCCATGAAACCTCGAATATGAGATTTCATGGAAACATGAAGCTTCAGGAACAACTCTTGATTTCAACTATTCTTTATCTAGGAAGTCAAAAATACTACTATGCTAAGAAATAAATATATTTATATTTTTTAGATTCATAAAGTAAGGAAGGCCGTACTGTTATCATCATAACTATAACATGAAAGAATGTGTTGGTTCGGAACGTTTGTAAAGGTCATCCTTTTTGAAGCTTTGTCTTCATGTCAAATCCAGCCGAACTGGTGAAAGCACTCTCGGGCACAAAACAAATGTAGTATTCACACAAGTCATGGATTATGATACTTTTTGACACAAATACTGCAACATGGAAGCATTTTGCCGTGAAACACTGTAATAAGTGAAGTCGTGAGAAATTTAAAAGGGAACCTGAAGCAGCACAAAGAAATTAGAAGTTGTACTCAGAGATGGAATGTATATCTACTATCACTACAGCAGGATTATCAATTCCAGCTTCACGCTGATGCAAAGGATTAATTTAGATGCAGAATCAAAACGTTTCCTCCGTTTTGGAGTGTGTATGCATGTATGTATGTATATATATACATTTATAGGTGAAGGGAACTGTTCATTGTGTGTTTTCTGATTCACTGGTTATATGTCTGACATGACTGCCATTTAACTAGGTTTTTTTTTAATCTCTTCTGTGGTTTCTTCTGTTGTAGTTCTGGTTTTCTTATCCCCTTCTGAAATATTAGTGCCGATTGCTAAATGAATTTTGAACAAATTTCAACCAACTTAACAAAGAAATCGACGTCTTTTTTTTTTTTTTTAACTAATTTTCATTTAAAAATTCCCCTCATTGACGTATGTACTTATCTGCACTAGAAGCGGACAGGTGTTTTGTTTTGCCTGGATTTATATGTAAGCAAAATCTACTCCTTAGAACAGAACGCAAAAAATTCATACTCGAAAGAAAATCTCAGAATCTGCATTTAAATTGAAAAAAGCATTGAATAGCAAACAACGAATTTGATCATTGAATTCATGATAAATTAGTGTTTCAATCAAGTGTAACCTTCTATACTTTTTGAGACCAGCGTGCAACAATGAACACCATTTTCTCTCTATGCTTTCATTTTCATGAGCTCACCCTCCGGAGACAAAAAAAAAAACTTTTGATAAATTATCAGATTAACCTTGGAAACACTACGTATCAAAAAAATTCAGTGTAAGCAGATTTGAGGCGACAACACTTCGAAGTACGAATTTTCTTTCCGGCAGCAAACGTAACCGCAGAATTATTCTCTGCTGTCAGCACAGTTGTTTAGGGTGTCTTCGTAAACATTCCAAGGATGCCTCAGCAAACAAATCCTGGATAAGCCATCTTTATCTGGGGAGAAAAACTACTCGTCATAGTCGGAAAAAGGTCTTTAATGAGCTAAATCGAATACAGCGGAAAACACGTTCGAAATCTTGCAACTGTGGATTCTCTCCTGTTGCAATGATTTTCCAAGAACAAAGCATCACATTTCTGGCACATTTTCACAGCGACAAAATGTCTGTTGCGTTATCGTGAATATCGGCTCAAGCGAAGGTTAGCCTGAACTTAAGATAATTGGAGGATCTCACCACATATGTGCTCATGACATCTTTGTATGTTCCTAAAAAAAAAAAAGATGAAGTGTGGAGCTTGCGACATCCAAAAGCTATCCAATAGCTTTGACAGAACTAGTGTTTCGACTATATCTAAACTGCATTGCGTGTATTTTTTTTTCATTGTAATTAAGTGAGACTGGTTCTCAATGTAGGCTTTATATTTGTGATGGAAATGGTAAATTTTCATGCAACAGGCATTAGTGTTCTGATCCCTCGCGAAAATGTCTGGCCATAAAAAAATGCCTAGCTTTAAACGGCGCATCCATTGAAAGCGATAAGGGACCCCATAAAAAGCTATAGGGAGACTCACGTGACCCAACGACCAAGAGGGATTCACACCACTGTATCCCACTGCCTCATCCGTAGTCATGTCATGAAATCTCACTGACAGTTTTCTCCTCTTTTATCATTGCAAAGTTTTCGTTTGTAAACAGGTTGCCATCACGGCAGGACTATCTCGCTGTTGTCCACTTTTTAGTCGAAAAACACAAACAAATCGGAATTCTTGTGTTGCAACTATGTATATTTATGGTTCCTTCTGATACAGCACTCAGGTTGTTGGATTTTGGAGCACAAAAATCTTTTACGTGAATGTTTTACTGGATACGTGTGTTGCCATGAGTGCCCGAGAGCTCATTCCTTAGCTCACGATGAGCGCAATTAGGAGACAATATGCTCCATACTATTCCATGATCTTCGTAACTCCATTCGCAGATTGAGTTGGCTCATGTAAAACCAAATTATCAAGAATATTGGGTATTCCGAAAAGTAAAGCAAAACATTTCATGTATATTTTTGTGTTCATATAAACATCTACAAAGCAAATTATACGAAAATTTACAATATGCATGGGATAAATGAGATTATGTGCTCTCGGAGTATACACTATACTATAGTGTACTATCAGTTTCTGGTCGTCTGTATTATTAGTTGGCACCATCTCATTCTATACAATCACTGATATGCTCACAAGTGGTTATTGTGAGGCAGAAGATTTTCTCTTACGGACCTGTTTCCGGTTGTTGCAACTTCAGATTCAGTGAAAACAAACGAAATGGTTGCGAGTCAAACATTCAAAACAGCTTTATACTTGGGACGGCTCGTTTCCATGTAACTCAGGGGATTAATGGGAAAAATTCAGAACCATTGCCTTGTCCTTGCTTCCCAGTTCCTTAGCGTTTGCAAGCAGAGAACAAGAAGAAAAGAGAACAAAAGCATTTTTATCTTTTACATTTTGTTAATTTCGGTTTGCGATAGTCCCAATGCGTTCAAAGGTAGGTTCATAGGAACAAGACGGCAACCTCACCGACAGGAACAGCAAAAACTCCTACCGATGCCGAAGTCGGCAACATGCCGAGTCGCTGTGAGGACTCTCGCCACAACTCTTCTAGGAATGAGGAACACAAGGATCATCAACGAAAATTAAAAACACATGCATTACACGCTAGTGGCATGTGAATGCAAAGAGCATGAGAGTGAATTCAGTCGACCACACCACGATGGCACTCTCACTCATACAGATTGGACTTACGAATCTGGAAACTCTGCTGCTCCCACTTTCTGCCTAAAGAAGAAAAACAAAGAAGGCTTCTTTTTCCTTTTCTGGTACTACCAGGCATCCTTTCTCACGTGCATCCAGGAGGACTATTGTGAAGGATCGGAAAGACTTGTTTGCTTGTGAGCGTAAACAGTCCTTTCAAGTCGCTTCTTAAAGAAAGCATATTCTTCTTTTCGTTTCGATCATCCAATGCTGTTTCGTAGGTGTTCAAGCCACCTTTTCTGCAACATGAGTGACATAGCCAAGTTAAAAAAAGGGACGGATTTCTGTAAGTATCCAGTGAAAGGCCAACAGTTTGATGCATGGGTCATTCGTTAACTTGGAAAAGAGCCATTGAGGAGTAATTACTGAGAAGCTTCTGGAAAACTGTTTAAAAGAGAAGAAACAGGCACGACATGGCACAAAAAGAAGACAAAAGACCCTCTGATTTGTCTTTGGCGTACTTCTCGTGATATAATTGGCTGTTGAATCAACAAAAGAGCTGCAGAAATGAAGAGTCTCTTCGTTCCCATCATCAAAACACTCCTCAGTTCTTGATGTGCTCTTCATGATGCAAAGGCATCTGCATCTTTTCAAATCTGTCGTATTTCTTTTGAATACAACAAATTTGTGTACACAGATATACCCGTACGAATCATATGCGCGGAGGAATGGCATGTTGATAGAATCTGTAATCCACCCAGTGAGGATTCCTAGTATGCAGTATTCCTCTATGCACGCAGAACGATGCTATGTCTTCGGGATCTTGGAAAACACTTCCTTGGCCAACACAGTAACTTGTGCATAGATCGGCTCATGTCGAAGATGGGAAACTTTCCGCATCGAAGCAGGAAGCAGGACGTGGTCTTGTGCTTAGAATCTTCCGGAATAATCTGCGCTGGCTTTTCGCTCTCGGAGATCAAAAGCAGTGTCCCGACGAGACAGCAATAAATAAATAAATAAATAAAAATGCGTGCATGAAAATCAGATGATAAAGGGGTTGAGAAAACATCAAGAACAGCAACGGAAAAATGTCAGCAGCTAAAGCTACGTACGCATTTCGCGGATGTTTGAAGATCCGAAGGTGAAACTCGTGAATCTTTTTTAAAGAACGAGAATTCTAATTCAAGGATGGACATATCGTCAGATACCATCAGCCATTGAAAAATTTTCTGGGGAGCAGAATATCGAAAAAGCCCACCAGGAGATGTAAGTGGGAGATTGGATTCAGAAAGCGTGCGTCGGAGGCTGCGAGAAAGTATACGGGATGAATTATAAATTATCCCACCTTACTCGGGTGTATGCCGTCTGGTACGCAAGGTGAATCCTAGTAGGAACTGCGACTTGTATGAAGTCCAGTTCTCTTTCTCTCTCTCTTTCTCCAGAAAAATCAAAGGACTTGGAGGATTCCTGGAGAGATACTCCTTTATCTTGGAATAAGGCGAGTCCCTGCCCGTAGGTAGGCAAGCTGAGCACGCTGGACGCAAATGCAGGGTAGCCGGAGATCACGATTTATTTTCTCGCGCAAGACTCGCTGTGTGCAAGGCCAGATGCTGAAAGAACACATGGCGGGGGAATCGGAAGATTGTCCTGAATGAGAACCGTCCACCTGGCAGACCCACCACTCACCGGTGCATCGCTTGCTCCACACTACGAACCTATATATATGTTCATTGTATAATAAGAATTTATTATGTAATAGGCACATTTTAATAAAATCTTATATATATATTAATAATTTATTAATACATGCTATTAATAGTATCAATAATATATTAACAGATATTAATAAATGTGCATGTTAAAATAAATTTACATATTAATCTACAGACAAATACAGATATTAAATATAATGAGCACATACTTATTTTTCATGATCTTTCGAGATCCCGAGATTTTGAACCAAACCTCTTGATCCACGTTAGCGAGGTATCTACAGGTGACCAGAAGATAAGAATTGCTTACTGCTGAAGATTCGCTGACACCCTGATTAGGATGCAACGCGTAAAAATCAGCCCTTGGTGTGCATGAAATGATTCTCTCTTAGAAACGAACGCGAAACACCCAATTGCTGTCTCCTATCAACAGCGAACCATCTCACCATACTCTTCGACATCACAGTTCTGTAACCTCCACACCTTCGGATGTTCTATACTCGTGAGCAGCCTCCCTTTTCCCTCTCTCCTCATACCTAAGATTACGGTTGAAGGTCAGATGGTCTCCCTACCCCAACAATTATTTCTTAAACCGAAAAAAGGAGCATCAAACCAAAGTGGGATTGTGGTGCAAGCTGCTGCTTTCATTCCAGAGATGGGACAGGAAATCCTCATCGTCGACCTAGAGCTGCACTTGAATCGGAGGAGCCGAAACTTCCCACGGGAGCAGCGAAGGTCAGCGGCATGGAAGCAAAGTTACGAGTGACATCAGGTGAACGAACTTTCCACGCCTTTTCGTCTAAGGATGTGCCGAATCGTCGAAGTTTTGGAGTGCTCGCCATCAACTAGTGACTCCTTTATCTTAAGAGAACAGACTTCTTGCAAGTCATCACCTGCGGGATCACACGTTGCAAACCTGATAGACACACAAATGCTTTCTTAAGTCTTTTGTCTGTGGCTGCAGTTACCTCGGACCCCACATGCAACAACGTGCAACCGGAAAGAGAAAAAAAAAAGCAGTGTCTGAAGATGACTGTGGAATTATTCAGGCTGCAGGCAGGAAATTCTAAAGAGACCACTCTGACTGAATCAAAAACGTGGCACAAGCACACTTACTGCTACTACCTGTCGCTATAGCAACGAAATCGGCAGGAGAACTGCGGGAAAGGACGCATTACTGGGCTACCTTGCTCCTCTTCGACCTCTACCCCGGAAAAAATATTCTCCCTTCTTGGTCAATTAAAACCGTTCCAGCCAGTTATTTGATTTGGAGGAAACGGACCAGAAGAATGAAGTTCGAAGAACTCAAAAGCAAGTGGAGCCATCATTCCCTGGATGGGGGGAGGGAGGAAGGGATTTTCATGCTGCTGAATCCAAAGATGTGCTTTGATCTGATTCCCTCGTGATATTGCCGGAACTGAACATGGCTCATCAAGAGCAGCGTTAACGGCGTTACAGAATAAGTTGAAGGGGGTGAGGGGTGTGCGGGAAATAAAGCACCATCAATGCGCAGAAAGTTCTCGTTCGATCCTTTCAAGTTGCAGAGAGGCTTCTTTGATGAGCTCGGATGGATGCTGGGTGGAGGAGGCGTTGCCCCCCAGCAATGATAGTCGAGGAACTTGCAGCTGCTTCTACTGCAGCCGGTGATCGACCTCCGTTTAGTGCCTTCGCGCATCAGGGAGCAGAATCCGGATTACTCGAAAATCCCGATGAATGTTCTCTTGAATTTATTTCTCAAGATGGTTTTCGATTCTCCTTCTTTTGAGTAAAAAAGAAAAATGAAACAAAACGATGCCCTCGGCAGATTTCACGGACGGAGGCGCTGGTCCTTCGACAACTAGCATGCCACGGCATTGTCTGGCTGCTCGTGACCGAATGGTGCTGGATCCGCTGACTATTCCAGAAAGGGGCCTAATGTCCAGGATCCGCCTAAAAGACTTGGCGGCTCTGCGTCGGGATGCCGGCTTGGGCATCCTGACGTTGGAGAGGATCGAACTGCAAGTGCAGTTTCGAATGTTGGCCCCTTGCGCCAATCTTTGGTCCACTCCGTGGTGTGCTCCCGCGCGCCTGCTACTGCGGCTCTGCATCGGCAGCGAAGGACTTCTGTCGCTCCTGCCGCATACGGAGTGCGCCACGAGAAGCATCGGTTTTCCCTTGAAACCGCTCTACCGGCTCCTGGAACCCACACTTGGATCTCCTGCCGTCCAACGAACTTAACACCTGGCAGCGTTATCGTCCTGGGCAAGGTATCGGGAAGTGCCGATAATCGAACTTCGTTGCGTGCACCTTTTCCCTTATCCTCCTTTGGAAGATGTGATGCAAGACCAAGGCAAGTGGACCTGCCTGGCCGCCATGCCCCTTGCCGCAGCGCTGTCTGCCCTCAGGGCATCAGAAGACAGTTGTCTACCGGGAAGGTGGGAGGTCATCTACACTATCGCAGGAGCAACCTGACCCATGGGCGGCTGGAGGACTAGCGAGCTGGCAGAAGCCGCCACGCCTCGCAACATCCCTAAGGGACTCCTTCGTGGAGCGAACTCTTGAGTGTGCCCCCTGAAGAACTTTGGTCCCTCCCTCGTGCGTGGACACTTCTGTGTTCCCCCTTTCGTGGAAACAGGATGCAATCTTGCTGGTGCATTGGGGCTTCCATTGCAACCAGCGCGCGAACATTGTTTCTGGGGGAGTTGCCTCCCCGAACAGTAAAAGGTGCGGAAAAGCAGGAACGCTCCCGCACCTGCTTTTGGACTGCGGTGTCCTCCAAGGACTGTGGCGGAGGCTGGCCTCAGCTCTCCTGCTCCAGGGGGACACCGCAAGGGATTTGATGCGCCACTTCTTTACGCCAGGTGGCCTGTCGTTAGCTGCAGCTGTCGCAACAGTCTGTTGCATCCGCGCCATCGACAAGACCCACCGATAGCTGGAATCTCAGGCGATTCGTCGAGAGGCCACCGGAATAGCCGACGAGAACATGACGTCGGCTGCCAGGTGGCCTCATCTTGCAGAAAATGTCAGGAAGGAGATCTCCGGCATCCAACACCGGTTTTGAAAGAAAGGAATGGCCGAAGCCGAAGACCCCTGTCCCTAACCCTCCCCATATCTTTATTTATATTTTTTTATATGTTTATTTGCGGTCCCCTCCCTGCCGTTCCGGACTTTCGGATTTACCGACCTGCGTGTCTAGGAGCCCTCCCTTCGTTTTTCTGTGCCCTTTGTCCAGGAACTTTGTTCCTGGATAGTTTAGTAATAAACTCCCCGGCGCACCCGCGAGAGAAAGAGTCGACCGCAGGGTATAATCCTTGGTCGGTTCGCGATCCCCACTTCTTGTAGCCTTCTCTATGCCCTTTGCTCGTCTTCACCTGGTCATATGATTGCTTCACAAGAGCTGCTTTGCCATTTGCGTCCGTGCCCTAAGAAATCCGCGCCCTCTTTCGTGAGGGATCTCGCGACGAATTGGAATTCTTAGACTGACTCGACAGTCGCAGAGTGGGCCCTCTGTGTGTGTCCTCCATGTTTCGGGCGACACTCTGATGGAAGGCGAGCTTGCACTACGGGTCATGACCGCCTACAAAGCAAGACCGTGCACTCGTAAAATGCGAAAAGAGTACTTTGCAAAAGACGAATTTCCTAAGATGGAAAGAATGCTTTGCAGGCTTCTCCATCCGAGCTCTTGGGCGCGGCGAGGCCATCCAAAAGGCAACCGAGTTGGAAGTGCCACCCGCTTAATGAAAGCATATGTTTCGACGGGAGGATTCCGCACACGTGGTTCGCCTACGGATTTGTTGGCGATGCCTCCACCAGAGTCCATTTGTTGCAACTTCCATTCCGAACTCACCGGGAAACCCCGAATGAGGTATCCTTTACTTCTTGAAGTAAGTTCCTTGGATCCTAGAGGTCCTTATACCTTCCTTGAACTCAAAACGGATCTTGGTCCCCTCATGAATTCCTGAAAACTACCGCAAGGGGACCTGCTTGCATTGATGGATGAGTGCTCGCATGGTCCTGTTGCCTCTCCGTGAGCTGACAGATGCCATCCACGGTCCACGAGACTCCTGATGTGGCCAAATTTTTCAAGGTTGCTGCGACTCTGGAGGCGCCTTCGAAAGTGGACTGCTTTGGCTGCCTGAGCTTCTGTCCTGTTCTGTCCTATAGCTGGCTACCTGCTCCCGGGAAAGTCAAGAAAAACTGCTCATTTTTGCATTGCCCTCGTCTCACTTCACTCGCTTACTGCGACACTACGTTCCCGAAGGCATCCTCATTTATGGAATCCACCACTCGACTTTCAGCACACGAACTGAATACAAATTTCAGGAAAACAGTACCCTTCTCGGCTGGAGGGAAACGTCGCAGCATCCCGGTTCGCTTGGAACGACTCTGCAGGCAGCTGAAATCAAGGCAAATCACTCCGTTGCCCGGTTTCCCATCTTCGTTACATCATGAGCCGATCACGACTCCATTCAGTGAAAGTACTTTCACGGAAACGGGGGAACCCTACCTACTTTCCGTACAACCACACCTCACCGTACTCCCTACGGTAAGCCTGTTATTGAGCCTCCAAGGCACACGAAACCCACAGGCTCCAGGGACATGGGCAGCAAACTTTTCCGAAAGGCCACACGCGCCTTGCCAAACGCAAATCGGTTCCAAACCCTCTTATCGAACGCTCTTCAGCCTTCGGCACGAAATCTTCAAGCCTCGCACATCAACTGCGCAACGAACCTTCAGACGGCTTTTCAGTTTCGCCCTTTGACGAACTCTTTTCCGCAAGTGTCATTTCAGGAAACACGACGACCAACGAAGGCACCTCCCCCGCAACAAAGTGCACTGTCATTTCATCGGTGCATTCTTCCTTGACCACTGTTCCAGCTGACTCCCATGCAAAACACGACAAAGCGCGTTTTCCCTGCTTCGTCGTGCCTCGTCGCAAACCAAGCAGGCACTTTCCCACAAAAGGACACCGTTCTTTTGCAGTTCGTAGGTCCTTCCTGTACAAATCCGCCGCCCTTCGCTCCTACCTTCCTAGCCGCAGTCGATGGAGGCAACACTTTACGATTTGTGGATACGATCGAACCACCCGAAGCAGCAGCGAATACGTTCCGGAAAATAAAAAACGAACGGCCTTCCACGGCACCATTCTCATGCTTTCCTCTCTCAGAAGCCTGTTCGCGTCCATGGGGAACACTCTCACGCTGCACGGATCCTTTTGCTGGATCGTCCCCAATCCGCCTCCGTTTGCTAAGAACCGTCCGTACTTGAATCGCGACAGTCCACAAATCCTTCCCGCCCCCGCCATTCGCACCCTCTTGACCCTATCATGTCCAATCACCACCGCCAACCCTCGCGCAAACTTGGCACTTTGCTTTCACCACAACCCCAACGGAGGCGGACGCACCCCTTTGCTCAAGACTTCCACGTCTTCGTCAGCCGTGTCGTCCAAATTTCTTCCTCGCACTCATCCATCCCCCATTTTCGGACGTCATTTCTTCCGCAAACAAACCACACGAATCGTCTCCACGCACACGTCCACGTACTCATTCATGCGCAAGTCATTTGGGGCGGCTGCTATTCCACCCATTCGATCTACTAGCCAACCGCTCTCCTTCGACATGGCCTTGCGTTCGGTTCTCCCCTTCCTCTCCAGCCCGTCGAATTCTCCATTTCCACATCCAATGCCATGCCGCACTCGTTCCACCTGCTTCTCCGGATATTTTCCCAAACCGTTTCACCATACAAATTCAAGATCAACCGGTCCGGATCGAGTCCCGAGAAACACGCAACACGCAGCCACGACCTTGTGTTGCGGAAAACCACACCGGCGGGAAACGTTCCCATCGCCCGGCTTTCCACGCGAGAACACAAATTCCGACGATTCTCTGCCACAGGCATCAGCACAAGACGAGGGGAGCTCGCATCTGGGCATCACTAGCCGGATGGGGCAGTCCCGAAACGCACCGGAACTGCTTCCGCCGATGGAATCCAACTGCTCGATCCGAAACCATGGCCACGACACATGGGATGACGGCCGGCAGCTTCTGCAGCCACGAAACTCGGAAATGCGGCGCAAATGCTTCCGCACCCTGGAATCAGGTAAACCTCCAAGCAAACAAAAACAAAAACAAATTACAAATTACAAATTACAAAAACAAAAAAAAACCAAATGCACTTTCCAGAGAAAACAATCCACCTAAATCCTAATTTTACATGCACCACTTCCACATTTGTCCAAACTCTTCTCCGCCCGAGCAGCAATGCAGCTCATGCAGGCCACGTTCCCAGTGCAGCGTCCTCCTCGCTCCCCGTTCCCAATCTCAACTGCAAGACGCGCGTCCCTTCTTTTCGATCCTCCTGCAAGCAAAGTCTGCTCCTGCCGTGCAGTACTCGAAAATTGCCACGAAACTGGGCGACTTCGTTCCCAAATCCACGACGCCTTTTCCTCAGCGACCCAATTCGTTCGTGCACGTGCATGCCATTCCCTTTCCATCCCGTCCTCTGCCTGTCTTCCGCATCCAACGACCTCAGTAGGCAAACGGTCACCACAGCCTTTCCGCCTCCTTCCAGCACGCTTCCCCGGTCCGCCTTCTGGAAGACACGAGCCTGGCATGGCGTCACGAACGAACGCGTACAGCGTGCGTACTCTCATACACACGCGCGCGTTTACGCTTGCACGCGTCCGGAGGAACGACGTACTTGCAGGGATCACGGAGATACGCACCCACGAAAGAAACCACTTCCCGCAAGACGCGCATCCAAACCAGGGCGAGACGACATTCGCTTCGATCCGCATCCGGTTCGTGGAAACACAGCGCTTCCTCCCCACTGGCGAACGCGTGAGAACCTATCCCCAACATGGCCTGAGGGGCTCTCGAACATCCGTCCTATTTCTCGGTTCCGAGCGCGAAATGCGGTCGAAGCGCGCAAGCGGAAGAAACACATCTTTGTCAGTGTCAGCACAGCCCCCAAGTCTTCAAGCAATCCAATTCTTTCCAACCAGCGAAAACTTCCTCCGCCTTTCCAACGGTTGAATGGTGCACACATACACGCGGCCATTCGAAAGTTGGTCCCCTATTCGCCAACCCCCTTCCTTTCCTTCCTTCGTCAAGCCATGCATACCCGGCCAACTCCCATCCGAGGTACAGCGCCAACGCAAGGCATCGTCTCCGATTCCCGTGCCCACGACGGGAGCGGCGAAGCGAACCGACCCGCAAGCGCCGCTCCAACTTCCCAAACCACAAACTTCCGATCTCGGCTTGTCGATTCCCTCAGTGCGAGCGTGGCTCGACCGACAGAACACGCCGAACTCTCCAGCTGCCGCAACGGGTTCACGCGCACTCCCGCACTACCATTCCCGCGACTTTTCCCAACCACCTCGACCAGCACCTCGATGCTTGCGTCTGCTTTCGCTCACAGAGCTCGCAGCGAGGCTGCTTGCACAAAACACACGACTCCCCCGTCCTACTGCACGGGCGCCAGCCGTCCGGTGACCACCTCGACTGCCTGCCAGCCACTGCGCGTCCTGTGTCCCTAGCCGATGCTGAACGAATCCCATCAGTTCCCTGCAGTCTTTCTGAAAACGACGATCCTTGCAATCACCGCTCTCGACCGATGTCCTAGGGAGCGGGAAAAAGCTGCGGAAACTCGAAATCTCGATCCGTTCTCCGAAAGCAAGGAGGATGGATGGCTTTCGCGTCCATCCCCAAAAGGGATGATCCTTGGGAAGGCTTCAGGGCACTCGAAGAACATTCCGCGCGTCAAACACCCCCTTTCACCGATTTTCGCCGCCACTCGTGCATCCTTTCGGCCTCCTTCTCGAATTCGTGCAAAGCACCTTGATCGACCTCAGCTCCCGCCCCTTTTCTCGTCTTATCGCAAGGTGCGCTCCGACCCTGATCTTTGGCCACGCTTCGCTTTGGGTTGCGTTCTACCAAGCCGCCCCTGCGAACAGATGCTCGCTTAGTCATTCCCGTTCCAACTCGAAGCCAATCCTCCGTGATCTTCGCTTTCCCCATTTGCTTTTCTTGCAAAATCTCCCTTTCCGATTCCATCGCCATCCGCCGACCAACCACCCCGTCCAGGAGGCACTTTCGCAGCCCTCTTCGACACCGACGTTGCAACCCTTGGATGCCCCTTTCCGCCTTTCTTGTGACCGTCTGGCAGCAACCGCACATCCGCTGGTGGCACAACTCGGATTCCGGTGGCTGCGCACAACAGGCAAAGCCTCCCTCCAGCCTCAAACAGACAGTCTCGCGGCCAACTTCTTGCTTTCCCCATACCGTTTCCAAGAGGACGTGAGCACCCAAAGGAAATCGCGATGATCAATCGCCAGCTTCCCCGAGAGGAAGCGGGAATTCCGCACGGTTCGCGAACTTTGCACCCTTCTTCATTTGGCATTTCTCCCATCCTCCGGAATCTCCCTCTCTCCTCCTCCTCAACTTGCACCATGCCCAACCACAGCTTAGCATCGCGTCCATCTTGACGGTTGCGCGGCGCACTCGGAAATCCTCCCACCGCAACCTCGAAACAAACGCTCTTACGTTGCCCGTTCATCTTCACTCTCGTTGCGAACGCCGGCGGATTCCTCGCTGGCACCCTGCGAGCGCTTCCCCTTATCCACCAATTCCATCCTCCTCTCCTTCCTCTCCGGTGAGAGTCGAGGAAAAGAAGCCCGCCTCTGCGAAGACGTCGGTGCGAGCAGCTGCACGGTGGCAAAAGACGACCGAATCGATTTCCGCAAAAGAAAACCGTCGCAACCAGCTACCTCCGATTCGAACATCCACGGCCAGAAACTCTTCTTCGTCGGCGTTCGGGTGCGCCCAGCGCTCCCAGGAGCAGGCAGCCGCTTGCTCTTTCTCCGATCAGATAACCGGCCGCGAGGTGATGCTTTTCCGATGGCGAAATGCCTGCAGCGAGATCGTGTGAGGTGTCCGACGCCGTGGGCTCTGCATCCAACCGACGACCACCACCGTTCCTTTTTCTGCAAACGAGGCCCTCATCGCAGAATCGGATTCGCAGCGGCTTCGGTGTTGAGTGCCGAAGGGAAAATGGGAGACGTGCCTATCTGTCCGCACATCAAAACGAGAGCAGCATCCTTTCCTATTGCTCCTTATCTGCATCCATGCGGGAAGCGAAACGCTTTGGATTCGCGGCATCGTTGCTATTCATTCCATGGCGGTCGGCATCCTGTATGCGTGCAGACGATCCAGATGCAATCGTTCTCGCGAAACTAGTGAGAGTAGCATGGAAGCGCAAACACGCAACACGGCAGCGGGTGCGCAACCGTACGCACGCACGGAAAATCCAGCGAAACCGCCTTTCCCCCTCCTCCCCCCCCCGCAGAGCCCTACGCGCCCGATTCACGTGACTTCCCAGTCATCGCATTCTTCCATGATGCAAGAAGGCAATCATTTTCGTCACGAACGATGCGCACGCGCGCTGCTCGCGGGCGGGCACGCATACGGGAACGCTGCGCATCGCAACGCTGCTCTTTTGCGCAATCCTGCCCGACTTGCGTCTTCGCCTCAAGCTCCACCCGGTGCTCGCAAACGACAAACTTTGGCCGGCCGAGCCTCCTCCATCTTCATCGGGAGCACGCGATCAAGGATGGCGCCGCCCAAGGTTGACGCATCCTCGTTTTCCGGGAACTACGCGCGACAAGCACCGGCGAGCTACCGCAGCAGGCTCGTTGCAACCGCATGGGCTGCATTCCCTCTTCGCGCCCGACGTCTTTCGTTCGGTTCGTGCACCGCCTTTCCACGCAGCGCGTTCCCCACTTCCCGCGCACCAGAATGCGCCCGCAGCGGCAAGCCGTGCGCGGTACGGCAAGCGGGAAACCTCCGCGCTGCGGCTCAGACGGAAGGCCGATATTTTGCGGGCGGGCGGACGGACGGACGGACGGACGGTCCGATCGAAATGTCGACTCGGACCGTCAGCTACGAAGCGAATCGCCGCTGCGCTTTCCTTTTCGACCACCCCGCCAAGAAGGAAAGGTTGCAGGAAAGCAAGGCGTCGACCCTCGACCTGACTGACACCCGTCGGGGCGGTGGACCGGAAACAAAGAAGGGGCACCGACGGCCCGGACGGTGTTTGCGGAAGGACGCGGAAACCAGCGTTCCCGCTGCTTCCTGCAACCGTTCGCCTGTCACGCCGCTCTGGAGCTGCAGGTCACTTGGCTTAGCCTGCGGCCGCATTCCGTCCGTTCACTGGCCAACGTCAAGACGCATTCCATCCACTTTCCGCAGCTTCCTCGGTCGTTCGCAACTCGGAAAACGCCCTCCTCCGCAGAATTCCTCAACCCCGACCGAGCGTGCGCATCCACGTTCTCTTCGGGAAGCTGCAGCCGAAGCTGCACCTCTTGCAACGCGCCCCTCTTCCGATCCTCCGCTCCTCGCTATCCAGACAGCCAGACAGCTTGCACTGCCCAAAGTGACCAGCCAGCAACTTCCCTTCCAGGCACACCGCGGGGAGCGCAGCACTTTCCGCTGACCTTCCGGTGCATTTCGCTGCCGAAAGTGCCAACCCCTTTTCCAAGTAGGGAACGATCGTGTGCCACGCCGCCCCCTCCCATCCGCTTCCCTTTCGCTCATTCTCTCAGTTGAGAGCCGCGAGCACGCGGACCCCATTTTTCCGACACCCCTTCGTCTACCGCGAGAACCTTCTTCTCCTTTACCGGGAAGAGCAGCACTTTGGCGAAGCGTCCCTGTCGGTCACGCTCAGGCACGTAAGCGTTCGTCCCACTTCCCGCGAAGCGCGCGGGGAACGGGGACACCGAAACCTTTACCGAAACGACCCCAAGGCACCGCAACCCACGGCGCTCTTCCCGAAAACTGGCAGAGCACGAATTTCGCCCTCCGCAGCCGAGCGACGCAATGTCTGCCGCAAAAGAGAAAGCCGTTCGCACGCGGAAGTGCCCCCGATGGCTTCGTCGGCGGGAACGAGTGCACATCGGGCGGGAGCCAAGAATTTTTCTCCTTCTCTCCTTCGAACGGCGAAACACGGCCGCCGGGGGCTTCGATTCCTCCTCCTCCTCCTCCTCCTCCTCCTCCTCTCATCTTCCTACGCCCATCGGTCATCACGAGCATGTGGAAACGAAAGGACGTGGCAAGGAAGCATCACGCGCCCACCAAACCCTTCCGCGAGTCCTCGGTTCACGTTTCTTCAGCAAAAGGAGCGCGCGGCGGCGCACCGCCACGGCGCAATCGGCCAAACCGACACGCCACACACCACGTCGACCGAACGGAGATCTTCCTGCCTTCGTGCCAGCAGCAGCAGCCACTCGCCTTCCGCCTGGCTTCCGCCTGTGGATCCCACACCATTCCAGGACTCGCAAGCAGCGAACGTACTTCCGACGGCAAGACGAGCAGCTGCTCGGTCGCTCGACAACGCACCAAGCGCTTGCGTCGTGCGCAACGAGCGGCAGCACCACCATGGCTCTGCGAGTCTCTCCAGCCCTCCCGGCGTCCGAGTGACCGCACCCCATCACGGCAGTTCCCCCCGTGCGCGCTTCCAACATGCGATTCGGCCGCAACCAGCAAAGAGCAGGAGACGAGCGTTTGGGGTCTTCCTGCAGAAGCAGCAGCACGGCACGCAGGCTTCCTCGAACGGCAGCCCTGCGACCCCGGTATCGACCCGTGGTCCTGTTTGCGAAACGAGTCCCTGCAACCGACAGCTGTTCCCTCCCCCCCCCCCCTCCCCCCAAACACACACACCTGTCCCTTACCGGCACTCGCGTTCCGATGCGAAACCAGTCCTCCACCTGGAAGTTTCCGCTTCCTCGAGACTCTTCCCACCTTCTCCCGCCCCTGTCGCGAGCGTCATCCTCACGAGTGGATGATTCCCGGCGCGCGTCGCACACCGCCGGGTGCGAAGATGCACCCGCGTGGCAGCTGCGACAGCGTGGCGGCGCCGCCGTCGGGGTCCGCGTTCGCCCTTTCGCACCACGTCGCGCCTTCCGCCCCGAGCGCAGCCGTCCCCTTCAACGCGCCTTCGGTGTTTCCCCAGCGCGTGCTCTTCGCCCGTTGCGAGGTACGTCCGGCATACCTCTCAAAGAAGCGCGCACGGCCACCTCGAAACTCGGCTTCACCGCGCGCTTTCTCGCTGCGCCTTCCAGCGGGCCCTCTGCAAACCGTGGACTCGACTGCTGCGATGTTCGCACCCGGGGAAGCTGCCGGCCATCGGGCAGGCGCAGGCAAACGGGATCGCCTACAAGTTGGCCTCCGACGCAGTCCCGAAGGGTCGGAAGACAAAGTTTGGCACGGCATCCCATCCGTCCTTTCGGGAGAGGACCGAATGCCTGAAAGTCATCTCTGCATCGCCCTCCTTCCCACACGCGCACGGTCACGCGTTCCGCATCCCGTGCGCGCGGGAAGTTACCACCCGGTCTCACCGGCACGTATAGCGAACTTTCGGCTCTGGTTGTGTGGGGTAGGAGGGCGCAGCTCCACCCACCCACCCGCATACACACACACACACACATACAGACAAGAGCGATTCTGCAGTGGACCTGCTGGGCCCCGGGTACGCAGACCGGGTACGTTCACCTCGGATGCAGAAGAGAAGGGGGACAAACGCAAAGGAAAATAAACAAAAAGAAATGGGAAGTACGTGGGGAGAACGGGAGAGGAATCTGCTTCCTTAACTACACGCCGGCTACGTCCGTCCGAATAGATGCCAGGCGATGCCATCTGTCCGCTACCCGCAGATTGCGAACTGCGAACCGGACGGCGTCCCTCTCGTTCCTTCCTCTACAGACTTCGCTCCAGGCCGCCGCAATCTCGCCGATGCCGCGGAGCACTGCTGGAGGACGCCCCGCACAAAGAGCAGCCGTGAAGCGTCCCTCCTCGAAGGAGACGCAGGGTCGTTCGCAAACGTCCTCGCAGCGGCCGGAGAGCAACACAGTCCGCTAGCAGGTGCCGGAGGGATTCTTGCGACAGTGCCGGATGCCGGATCGCCGCCCCTTGGCGTCCAGCGGTGGCAGGGAACATTCCAGTGCAACGGCGACGCAAGTGCCGACTGCTGCCGCTGCACAGGGAGGGGAAGCTCCTGTTCTTGAGCACCGGCAGCAACTCCAGGTCTTCGCCATGAATACCGAGCGGCTCGCCCCAGAGCTATAGTCCTCGCGGAAGGACACTTGGGGTGGCAGCACACGCCACTTGAACCCACGTTCCGACCACGCATCGTTTTCTGCTGCCTGCAATCTCGCAGGAGACAGCAGATGACGGAAGATGCGCGCACGGAGCAGGCGCGCTCGCAGACCTGGGACGCACGCACGCGCACAGCGGGGGTGCGCGGGTAGACGAGAAAGACGCCTGGCCAGCACGCAGGAGGAGCTGAGGTAGGATTCCGCTCCGGCGGGTGCCCCGTACGCCGTGCCCCTTGCGGGGAAGGGCGTCTTCGACCGTTTGAGCAAAGGACCGTTTTTGTTTGCGATCGGAGGCCAGCACGGACGAGGTTCACAGGTGGCCGCGCCACGGTTCACGGCGCGCTTTACGCGTCTTCTGTGGGTCGAGGGAGGAGGCGACTGCTGGGAGGGACCGCAGCAACGCAAGGGAGGGAGCGAGGGGAGGGAGCTCGAGAGGCGGTCTTGATCGGATCGATCGACACCAGCGTCCCGCTGCCGCCGGCACGGGCGAAGCAGGCCACCCTAGGGTACAGGAAACGAAAAAGCCTCTTCCCGTGACCGCGGCCCGACGCTGCCCGTGGCCTACGCGCGCGACAGGCGAGCGTTTTCTTCGGCCGTAACCTAGACCGCTGCAGTCGACAAACCGTGCCACCACACGTCCTCACCCCGTGATTTGCACAGCCCCGACGGGTCCCCCGAGCAGTCCGGAATATAGGGAGGGCGAGGCACGGCTCCATCCGATCTCGGGGCAGAGGAAAACCAACAAACAGCGAAAGGGGCAACCGCGCGCACGGGCAGCGTGTCCGGGATCATTCCGCGGGGGAAGTGCGTCTCCGCGCCTGGAACGCCAAGCGGCACCGTGGCGCCCTTTCCGTCTTCAGGTCGCTGCCTGCGCACAGACACGTTTCCCGTACCGGATCGCAAGCACGAGTCTTCCGCGCTCCCGAAAACGGGGAGCGAGCGCTCGCTTGCGCTCGCTCCCCGTTTTCCGTGACCGCAAAGACACCTGTCTTTGCGGTCACCACGGGCACGCCCTCCACTCACTCCTTGCTCAGCACCCGCTCTCGGGGTTCGCAGCCCGAATCTCCGTGTGCGTGCGGACGTTTGCAGGAGCGGTCCGTCCACCGGGAAGAAAATCCGGCGGTATCCGCTGGCAGGCCGCGCGACTGACGGGATTTCCCTCAGCCGGCGCCTCCCGGACGCCAAAAGCCAACGGAGCGACCGATTGATTCCCGTCGCCTTTCGCCGCCCTGACGGCGATCCCGCTGCCACCACGCCTCCAGTCAGCCCGATGAGAAGCCACCCGACCCGAGAGACCGCGTCGCGCTTCCCGCCTATTCTCGGGAAGCAGACGTCTCCTCGGACGCGGCTGGGGTGCTTTCCACGGCGAGGGCACTCTTCAGGTCTACGGTCAAGGGACGCCGGCGTTTGCGACCCTCTCCCCACCCGTCCCCGAGAGGCGGTCCGAGCGGCTGCTTGCCTCACCTCCTCGCAGGACGCCCTGGCTCCACGAGAGCTGACGACGTCGTCGCACGTTCCCCGGGTCGAAGTCGCGGGAGACGACGCCCGGGCGTCTTCCCCGAGAGAGGCGCCGCCGCCTTCCCTTCGTCCTCCTCGGTGCCCTGCCCAAGCCGAGCAGTCGCCGCTGCTGCTGCCTTTCCAGCTCCCCGGACGCCGAGGGTCCCCGAGGGATACGCCTCGTGGCTCGAAGATCGGTTCGCTCCCGCTTGCCTGCGACTCCCGAACCACCCGCTCGCAGCCTGCGAACCCCTCCCTCCTCCGAAGCGTACCGGCGAAAACAAGATAGGAGGGCACGCAACTTCCACCCTGCTCCTTCCTTCCTTTTCGTTCTTCTTTCCGAGCAAGGCGGGACATGCGCGCGCCGCAAGTGCACGCGCGCATGCGGGCAGCAAGATGCACGGGGGAGCCGTCCGGGCAAGCCGTTGCTGTTCACGGGCCCGTTGCCAGGAGAGCGCTCGGGGCCCAGCATCCGTCGAGCGGAAAAACGGCGGTCGGCCCGATCGCAGAGGGTGCACGACGACGACGCGGTGAAGGTCACAGCCGCCCGCCAGCGATCGGTGTGGAACGGGCCTCGCGCGCCGCCAGCCACACCGAGCGGAACGGAAGCCGCAGTAGGGAGCTGGGCGCGTCCGCCGCGACGGCTCTCCGGCAACCCCTCGTTCGGGCTGCTCGAAAAGCAAGCGGAAGAGAAGAAAGAGGAAGGAAGGCGGGGGAAGAAGGGAACGGACGGCCGATGGCGGCGAGGGGGTGGGGTGGGGAGTCGAGTCGCCGCCGCGCACCTTCCCCCCCCCCCCACGCTGGAGACTCGCGGGCTCAGCCATATCGGTGACTCCTCCACCCTGCTCTGCCTCCATACTGGCGCGCACTTTCGCCTTCCTCTTCCTCTGCTCACGTCGTCCGTCGGCGGACGAGGCAGCGTCGGTGGTCGTCGCCCCCTCCCCTGCATCCTTCTCCTCCTTTCCTATGCATCCCCTCCCCCTCCTCCTACTGGCCTCGACTCTTCCTCCACTGCTTCTCCTGCCTCTCCTCCTTTTCCCCGCGGAGGGGATGCGCCCCTTCCCGTTTCCCCGAAGGCCCGCCCGCCCGGAACGGGACAGGCGGGAGGAGGCTTTGTTTGCTGCTGCCTTCTTCGCGTACCTCGTGATGCGGAGCGAGCGAAGCGGGGCTCAAGCTGGCGGCGCCCGTAAGAGAGGAGAGGGTAGGCGCAGCCGCCCACTCCAGCCCTCGAGACGCGGACCCTCGCCAGCTGCGCCCTCCTCGGTCGTTCCTTCCTTCCTTTTCGTCGCCACAATAGCAGGAGGCGCGTGAGCGTGCCGGACGCCCCTTCGCTACAGCCGGTGATCATCCCCGCTTTTACTCAGTTCGTTCCCTGCGAGCCCCTCGTCGAACGCCGGCAGCAGCAAAAGTGCGGGAAACGCCGCCTGCCGTCGTCGTCTGTTCGCAGTGGCGACGGTTGTCAACCGCACCTGCAACCGAGCCTGGAGAGAGGCAGAGAAGACGGGAGCGAGGGAGGGAGAGGGGAAAGAGAGCAGGAGGAAAGGGTGGCGCTGCCGCCGCCGCCTCCCCCGCACGACTTGCACGCCGCCGCCGTTGAGCAAGGCGCCTTGGCGGCGTCGTTCCTTCTCCAGCGGAGGGAGGCCTCCGAGCGCGCGGGAAACGCGCACGCGCCCGCACTCCCGCATGGACCGCTCGCGCTCGCAAGTCGGCAACAGGCGCGCGAAGCAGGCGGGGCAGCACGGAGGCGGTGGCAGCGTCCGTCTCCCTGCAGATAGAGGGAGAGTGGGGGGGGGGGGGAGGGGGGGGGTTGCTGCTGCTCCTGCTGCTGCTTCCCACGGGGACCCGCGCGCGCGTACGCGCGTCCTTCCTTTCCCTGTCAGGAGGCGGCGGCGTAGGCAGGGCGCGTTAGCGGCGGCGGTTACCGATTTCAAGGCCGTCGCTTTCCGCTTTCGCGCGTGCGCTCTCGCTCACCCTGGGGGGAGGGAGATGGGGACGGAGGGAGGAGCGGAAGCGAGGATTGGACGTCAGCGCGCGTATTTGAGGAGCCCGTCGAGGAGCGCCCGTCAGCCGTCAGTCGGTCAGTGGTGGTAGCGTCGGAAGTGTGCGTGCGTGCGTGCGATCGATCGAGAGTGGTGCCTTGAACCACCTTTGCCTCGTAACAAGCACAGCTGGTGCGTGCGTTTTGGTCGCGTTGCCCTTTCGCCACCCTGTTCGTAGCGTTTCGCTCCCCTCCCTGCTGTAGTCACCATGGTGATCGTGCTTTACGCCATGAATGCGAGCTCGCCGTGCCGCTCGGTGGCGCTGTTCCTGAAGCACGCCAACCTGCCCTGCGAGCTGAAGCACGTCGACCTGTTGACCAAGCAGCAGCTGCAGCCGGAGTTCCTGAAGGTAGGTCGTCATCGGCCAGAGGGAGTGTGCGGCGGTCTGTAGCGAGCGCCATCGCCCCCGCTTCCCCCTTCCCCCGTTGCGGGGGAGGGACGGGCGGCGGCGGCGCGTTGCGTTGCGTTCCCGCAGATGAACCTGCAGCACACCGTGCCGACGATCGACGATGAGGGCTTCTACCTGCACGAAAGGTGACCGTTGGGGGGAATCGGAGAGGGTGGGCAGGGAGAGGTGGTCGGGAAGCGAAGGACCGCTCCTCCTCTTCTGTCTCCGTGCCGCTCTTCAGCCGGGCCATCCTGCAGTACCTCGCCAACCAGTACTGCTCAGACAATGCCACCCTGTACCCGAAGGACGCCAAGAAGAGGGCCATCGTGGACCGGATGCTCATGTTCGACTTGGGCACGTTGTACGACCGGTTCGGCCAGTACGTGGTAAGTAGGCGGTACGCGCTCGCCGTGTCCCATCCATCATCCCGCGTGCTCCCCGACGAGCCTGCTCTTCCTGCTTTTTTGCTCCTGCTCCCGCTCCCTGGTTGCTTTCCTGCCTCCCTCTCCCTGGTTGCTCTCCTGCCTCCCTCTCCCTGTTTCCTTTCCTGCTTCCGCTCCTGTCGCTCGCGACCAGGAAGTAACCGCGCTTCCCATAGTACCCGGTCTTGTTCGCCTCGGCCACGCCCTGCCCGGAAAAGCGCGCCAAAGTGGAGGAGGCGCTCGGCTGGCTCGACCAGTACATCGGAGAAAACAACTGGGTCGCCGGCGCCCACCTGACCATCGCCGACTTCGCTTGCGCCGCGTCGGTGGCCACGATGCAGGTACGCCGCGCGCCAACGCTCCCTCCCGTTCCTATTCCGCTTGCCCCCTTCCCTTGCCTGAACGCTGGCGGCCGTCTGGTTGCAGCACTGCGGCTTCGACCTGAGTCAGTGGAAGAACGTGAGCAGGTGGCTGGCCGGCTGCAAGAAGGAACTGCGCGGCTACGAGTCGGAGAACGAGGAAGGAGCGCGCGCGTTCGGGCAGTGGTACGACAGCGTCAAGAACCGCTCCTGAGCGGGTGCGGCGGCGGATGCTTCCGGTGGCAAATAAAAGAGAAGCCGAAGGAAAAAAACAAACAAACAAACAAACAAGCAAAAAACACACGCGACCTCATCAGCAGAAGGTTTTTCTTGAAAAAGAGGAGAGAAAGAGAAACTCCGGTTGCCGGTCATCTGCTGCTGCTGCTGCTGCTGCTTTTTCTTCGCTCTTCTTGGTTGTGAGGCGCTCCTGGCGTCCACGCTCGTCCTCCTCCTGCAGGGCGTGACGGTGGTGTGAGCCCGAGAGGCGAAGAACGATGTTGGGCTTTGGCGGCGACAGCAGCACCAGCAGTTTGTGGTTCGCGCGCCACGACGTGCATTCTGCAGCGGCGGCGGCGGCGGTGGCCGTAGGCGCGGAGAGGGGACGCTCCAGAGTTCGTCGCTCTTAGGGGAACGCTTGCGGCGTGGGCGAAACGCCGCTCTCGTTCGTTCGAAAGGCGTGCGGGTCGTCGTCGTCGTGCGGCGTCGGAGCGCTGCGTTCGCGCATGCGTGTTGCCGTCTGCCGTCTGCCCTCGGTTTGGGCGTGCGCGACGCGGGGCCGTTGGCGGAGCGACGAGGGAGCAGACTCGCGGGCGTCCTGGCACCGCCTGCCTTTCTCCCGTTGAACCCAAGTCTGAAAACTCCAGCACAGAGTATTCCCTGTGCGTCCTCGTGAGCAGGGAGGCTGTGGACTGAGGACCGGAGAGGCCGCGATTACAAGCCGGGAGACGCCGGTGTTGGCATCCGTCAAGGTTCATGAAAAGATCCCTGAACTGGAGGCGGTATCCGGCGGATGGGACTCAACGGAGAGCGGAAAGGCCCCTTGCCATTGTTCATGTGTTAGATAAGGACCACGGATATCCTGAAACGAAGAGGGGAGCGGGGAACATTCGGGTGCATTCGGAACGCATGCAGAGCAACAACAAATGCGTGACTGGTCCTCCAGCACTTCCAGGTACGCTGCATGCTTCCCTGCAGCGTAGGCAATGGCGTCTTGGTGTACAGCCGAGGTGCTTCCCGCGAATTACTCGTCCATGAATATATAGGTGGATATCTGATGGTTCCGTAGTGGACCATTTGTCCTTTCCGTATTCTTTAACGTGAGCCCATGAGGCTGGCCAGTGGTTTGCCGACACGCTCAAAGGCACTCCACAGCCTTTGATACCACTTTGGGAATAGGGGATTCCCGAGGACCTCCCCACTCCAACGCAACCCTTTTGGTTGGTGCTGCTGCTCGAAGTCTCCTGATTTTCTGATCCACGTCGTTCGACAGCGACGTTCCCACACGTGCTCTGCTTCCAGTTTTTGGCAGTTGCCTTTCGTGATGCTTTCCAGAATTCCCCACGCTTTAGTTCGGAGTGGCAGGAGACGGAAAAGCATTTCAGGAATGCTGTTGATCTGTGGGAGGGTAGGTTCAGACACCCATTTAGAGAATAGGGAAATACATTAAGAGACAAACATAAAAATGAGGGTTACCCTTTCCTGTTGTTAATGTATGTTTAATGTAGAAATGAATGATACGGACAGTAGGAAGATGCCAGGTAAACCCGGTCTCCAGTTTATTGCAATTATTCTGACCTGGGATCCTCAAGTTTTGAGTGCAGAAGGGAAAACACACAAGCGGGTGGCACGCGTTCCAGTCTCCTTCCGCATCCGTTTCGAACTGAGAGAATTTGTTGAGGCCATCCCGTCGCCTTGCTTTCGCTCCAAAATCGCGAGTGGCTTTTCTTTCGCGCGCTCCCCCTTGAATTCCCGTTGAATCCCAGCAGAGTGCTCCAGCTCTGGGAATTCTGTCTCGTAGTTCTCGAGGCATGAAAACTACCTACTCTGCTCCCGCAAGGTACAGCGTCCACCTGAATCTTGCTGAAACAATCTGACGAACAACAGCGCAACCCCTTTTGGTTGGTGCTGCTCGAAGCCTCCTTTCTGGAATTTACTGGGAACGCGAAACGGGAAGCCTCTTTCCCGTTCCTTGGTTCCAGTACATTCTAATCAGCAGCCTGCAGTGCGCCGATCACGAAAACGAGGGAGGATAATCATTAAATCAAGAAACAGAGAGCGGCAGCAGGAACCACTTGTCATGCCTCCTGCCCTGCCCAAAAGCCAGGTGGATCTCAAAGAGGTGTGACGATTTCGTTCAACCAAATTGGGACGTCTCAGGCAGATTTCGTTCCAGTCTGCCTGAGACCTCCCAATTTTGTTAAGTCATCTCAGCCACTGTTCCCCCCCTGCTTTACCTTGACTGATCTGCCACGAATTCATTCTAAGCTGATGCACCACTTGGAATTTATGCCGAAGAATACGGCAGAAGGATTCGTGGCATCTCATCTTCCTTTTTCGTCTCGCGTTCTGCACCTCGTCAGATGAATTGATGCAAGGTTAAACACGTCTCTGGGCTCCGGTACTGATCTCACGTTGCTAATGAGACGTCGGCCAGTTTCAAATACGGCCGCATTGCGTACTGACTGTCAATTAACTTGTTTTAAATAAAGTTTCTTTTAATACAGGAAAAACAAAACAAAATGTAGGCAACTTCATTACAAAAAAAATATTATATACCATTATCATAAATTGTAAAAAGTATTTGCTGTTTTAGCCGTGAGTACTGAAATAAAAAAGAAAAAACCTGAGAAGTTGAGAAGGAAACGCATAGCTCCGTCAGAAAAATTTTCGAATAAGTTGAAATCTGGTCAACTCATCTCTTAAAGAATTGAAACCTTCGACCCTGAACGCCCGTTGGGAAAAGTTATGGCCAGATATTCGTTATTACAGCAAATTCTTCCACTTCATCAGAAACAGATGCAACGCTCGTAGCAACTGTTGCGCAGAGTATTGGTGGAGGGGGGGATTTGTTGACATGCATGGGACAGAAATCACTGAATGAACTCATCACAACCAAGATAGTGACGAAACCGTAGAATTCGTAGAATGAGCACATGGTTCTGGTTCTCGTAACGATGAGGAAAGCTCATTCCAGATTTTTAATCAGCAAGAGCAACTACTGCTGCATTGGATACAGACTCTTTGCATTAGACATGAATGAGACAGACATCACCGACAGAAATTGGACGATGGAATCCTTTTGGGTGCTTTTCTGTCTTCGCTGTTATTCCTTTCAGCTTTTTTTTTTTTCCTTTTTTTGGTTCGCTGAGTGCCTGAAGAACCGTCGCGCGCCTGGCGGCCCACGCAGCTCTTTGAGGCTGTTCCACGCCACCCAAGGGCGCGTGTAATTCTTCAAGATAGGGGGCACCCGGTAGGGGACCGCCTATCACACCTGGAAAGGGATCTACCAAGCGAACCCTGCACTTTGGTTGCATCCGGAGGGACCACCCGCAGGGGGGCTGCTCCATGTATTCTTCTCGGAAGGGAACCCGGAAAGGATCCTCATATCAGGAATTTCTTCTCCGGAGGGAACCCGCAAGGGAACCGCTCCTGTTTACTCCTCTGAAGGGAATCCCGAAAGGACGCTTCCATTTGAATTTGGAGACTTTTAAATAACGGGTTAGAAATAGCCAAAATGCTAGAAACATATTTTATGAAATGCATCCTTTCACAGAGCGCACTCTATCGAATTTAAAAGAAAATTGAATGACTGTCTGTCTATCCCGATGTTTGCCAACCAAAAAAGATCTGGAAAAAGAATTGGTTCTCGATGACGATAATGATAGGGACAGAGCTATGGACCCTTCAAGTGATGCATCTGTACAGCGAATATGAAAAAGACCGTGTCGTTGGAACTTATTTGTGGATACTTCCGATAGTGGATAAATGTCGAATAGTGAAGCGTTTCTATTTCTGTTTTTCATTAAAAATTGAATAAAAAATACTTTCCCCTTATATCTTTAAATGTGCATTTTATTTTTTTGATAAACCTTTACATCTTTTCTAACTATCAGCTTCCCCGTGCATATATAAACAACAGGCACGTGCATACACAGTACATTACCAAACAAAAAGTCGAAAAAGCATATCAAGATGTCCAATTTATCTTACGCGTTGTACGGGGCTGTTCATCGCGTTGTACGAGTCGCAATTTTTTCGTCGCGTCATACAAATTCGCGCTACAGGGGAGCGCGCTATCCGGGGGTCCACTACGTTCCTATTCTCGGTTTCCTCACAAGCCCATGGATGACTCACCGGATGACGGTCATTTACTGTGATGTGCACGCGTACACAGCGGCACCTCCGAAATTAATACCCACGAAAAATAAATTATCTCTTAAGACGAAGCTAACCATCGTGTGAAGCTGAACGCGAGAGAGTAGCTGAAAGTGGGGCTGCCTCATCTTTTAGATGCAAGGAGGCTGCAGTCCGTAACAAAGGGAACCGTGATGAACGACGAACCATCACCTGCGGATGCAAACAAACCGAAATGGCGTCATTCTGGGAACGTCTCCATCGTAAAACCAAGTGGGCAACAAAATACCACGGAGCCACCGAAGATCTGACAAGCAAAAAGGATCCATTAACTCTTAAGAATGGTCAACAGGTGTTCGTCATGGCGAGAGTCCTGCGCAATGCATGGTAAACAGTAATGAAAGCTTACTGAAGATCTGGCTCAAGAGGTTCAGAAAGCTTGCGAATTCTCCTATTCATCCATCATGCAGAAGCCAACAGGCATGCCCCCTCATAGACACAACACATCGGGAGAGTCGAAAAATCCCCACTCTAGAGACAACTGATTATATTCTCTTGCGTGCCAACCAAATGACACGCACCCGACTACCATCAGGCCTGCTGAGAAACCAAACGCCTTGCTTGGGTGGAGTTGCGCCTCCCTCGTCGGCCGCCGCCACAACCCCGTGGAAAGAAACCTGCGGGAGGACATCTCTCGGAGGTTTCGCCGCCTGCCCCCACTCCACACGCAGACAGCGCGGTCGCTGCTCTCTCCGCAGCTTCGCGCAGCTTCCTCCGCACGCAGAACGAAGGAAAAAGGAGGAATCCTGCCGCGTGCCCCGGTTTCCTTACTCCAGAGAAAGCAACCTCCTGCGAGAAGTGCCGCAGCAAAGCAAAGAAGCGAAGGCGACCGACCTGCACCAGGAAGGTGTTCCGTCCACCCGCAGCCCTCCCAAATCGACGACGACCATGAAGGAAACGACCGAAAGGGACCCAGGCAGCGCAAATTCATGCCAGCTTCCCCTGCGCGAAAGGAAGTGTCGCCGTGCGTCGCATGCGACTCCACGGTGCCAACGCGGGAAAAGCGCGAGGAGCCGACGGTTGCCCTCCGGATGTCCCGCCTGGAAGAAACCGGGCGACGGAGCGGGAGCAGGGACCGAAACGAAGGCCGCGCTCGTCCCGGAGGTCGGCCAGCGCCGCTGTCCCAGCGAGCGGCTCCTCGATCGAGCGGAAGCGAAGCATCCCTGTGAGCGGGGGAAGACAACCACGGGAAGGCAGGCAGTGCCAGGACGCCCGCGAGTCTGCTCCCTCGTCGCTCCGCCAACGGCCCCGCGTCGCGCACGCCCAAACCGAGGGCAGACGGCAGACGGCAACACGCATGCGCGAACGCAGCGCTCCGACGCCGCACGACGACGACGACCCGCACGCCTTTCGAACGAACGAGAGCGGCGTTTCGCCCACGCCGCAAGCGTTCCCCTAAGAGCGACGAACTCTGGAGCGTCCCCTCTCCGCGCCTACGGCCACCGCCGCCGCCGCCGCTGCAGAATGCACGTCGTGGCGCGCGAACCACAAACTGCTGGTGCTGCTGTCGCCGCCAAAGCCCAACATCGTTCTTCGCCTCTCGGGCTCACACCACCGTCACGCCCTGCAGGAGGAGGACGAGCGTGGACGCCAGGAGCGCCTCACAACCAAGAAGAGCGAAGAAAAAGCAGCAGCAGCAGCAGCAGATGACCGGCAACCGGAGTTTCTCTTTCTCTCCTCTTTTTCAAGAAAAACCTTCTGCTGATGAGGTCGCGTGTGTTTTTTGCTTGTTTGTTTGTTTGTTTGTTTTTTTCCTTCGGCTTCTCTTTTATTTGCCACCGGAAGCATCCGCCGCCGCACCCGCTCAGGAGCGGTTCTTGACGCTGTCGTACCACTGCCCGAACGCGCGCGCTCCTTCCTCGTTCTCCGACTCGTAGCCGCGCAGTTCCTTCTTGCAGCCGGCCAGCCACCTGCTCACGTTCTTCCACTGACTCAGGTCGAAGCCGCAGTGCTGCAACCAGACGGCCGCCAGCGTTCAGGCAAGGGAAGGGGGCAAGCGGAATAGGAACGGGAGGGAGCGTTGGCGCGCGGCGTACCTGCATCGTGGCCACCGACGCGGCGCAAGCGAAGTCGGCGATGGTCAGGTGGGCGCCGGCGACCCAGTTGTTTTCTCCGATGTACTGGTCGAGCCAGCCGAGCGCCTCCTCCACTTTGGCGCGCTTTTCCGGGCAGGGCGTGGCCGAGGCGAACAAGACCGGGTACTATGGGAAGCGCGGTTACTTCCTGGTCGCGAGCGACAGGAGCGGAAGCAGGAAAGGAAACAGGGAGAGGGAGGCAGGAGAGCAACCAGGGAGAGGGAGGCAGGAAAGCAACCAGGGAGCGGGAGCACGAGCAAAAAAGCAGGAAGAGCAGGCTCGTCGGGGAGCACGCGGGATGATGGATGGGACACGGCGAGCGCGTACCGCCTACTTACCACGTACTGGCCGAACCGGTCGTACAACGTGCCCAAGTCGAACATGAGCATCCGGTCCACGATGGCCCTCTTCTTGGCGTCCTTCGGGTACAGGGTGGCATTGTCTGAGCAGTACTGGTTGGCGAGGTACTGCAGGATGGCCCGGCTGAAGAGCGGCACGGAGACAGAAGAGGAGGAGCGGTCCTTCGCTTCCCGACCACCTCTCCCTGCCCACCCTCTCCGATTCCCCCCAACGGTCACCTTTCGTGCAGGTAGAAGCCCTCATCGTCGATCGTCGGCACGGTGTGCTGCAGGTTCATCTGCGGGAACGCAACGCAACGCGCCGCCGCCGCCCGTCCCTCCCCCGCAACGGGGGAAGGGGGAAGCGGGGGCGATGGCGCTCGCTACAGACCGCCGCACACTCCCTCTGGCCGATGACGACCTACCTTCAGGAACTCCGGCTGCAGCTGCTGCTTGGTCAACAGGTCGACGTGCTTCAGCTCGCAGGGCAGGTTGGCGTGCTTCAGGAACAGCGCCACCGAGCGGCACGGCGAGCTCGCATTCATGGCGTAAAGCACGATCACCATGGTGACTACAGCAGGGAGGGGAGCGAAACGCTACGAACAGGGTGGCGAAAGGGCAACGCGACCAAAACGCACGCACCAGCTGTGCTTGTTACGAGGCAAAGGTGGTTCAAGGCACCACTCTCGATCGATCGCACGCACGCACGCACACTTCCGACGCTACCACCACTGACCGACTGACGGCTGACGGGCGCTCCTCGACGGGCTCCTCAAATACGCGCGCTGACGTCCAATCCTCGCTTCCGCTCCTCCCTCCGTCCCCATCTCCCTCCCCCCAGGGTGAGCGAGAGCGCACGCGCGAAAGCGGAAAGCGACGGCCTTGAAATCGGTAACCGCCGCCGCTAACGCGCCCTGCCTACGCCGCCGCCTCCTGACAGGGAAAGGAAGGACGCGCGTACGCGCGCGCGGGTCCCCGTGGGAAGCAGCAGCAGGAGCAGCAGCAACCCCCCCCCTCCCCCCCCCCCCCACTCTCCCTCTATCTGCAGGGAGACGGACGCTGCCACCGCCTCCGTGCTGCCCCGCCTGCTTCGCGCGCCTGTTGCCGACTTGCGAGCGCGAGCGGTCCATGCGGGAGTGCGGGCGCGTGCGCGTTTCCCGCGCGCTCGGAGGCCTCCCTCCGCTGGAGAAGGAACGACGCCGCCAAGGCGCCTTGCTCAACGGCGGCGGCGTGCAAGTCGTGCGGGGGAGGCGGCGGCGGCAGCGCCACCCTTTCCTCCTGCTCTCTTTCCCCTCTCCCTCCCTCGCTCCCGTCTTCTCTGCCTCTCTCCAGGCTCGGTTGCAGGTGCGGTTGACAACCGTCGCCACTGCGAACAGACGACGACGGCAGGCGGCGTTTCCCGCACTTTTGCTGCTGCCGGCGTTCGACGAGGGGCTCGCAGGGAACGAACTGAGTAAAAGCGGGGATGATCACCGGCTGTAGCGAAGGGGCGTCCGGCACGCTCACGCGCCTCCTGCTATTGTGGCGACGAAAAGGAAGGAAGGAACGACCGAGGAGGGCGCAGCTGGCGAGGGTCCGCGTCTCGAGGGCTGGAGTGGGCGGCTGCGCCTACCCTCTCCTCTCTTCCGGGCGCCGCCAGCTTGAGCCCCGCTTCGCTCGCTCCGCATCACGAGGTACGCGAAGAAGGCAGCAGCAAACAAAGCCTCCTCCCGCCTGTCCCGTTCCGGGCGGGCGGGCCTTCGGGGAAACGGGAAGGGGCGCATCCCCTCCGCGGGGAAAAGGAGGAGAGGCAGGAGAAGCAGTGGAGGAAGAGTCGAGGCCAGTAGGAGGAGGGGGAGGGGATGCATAGGAAAGGAGGAGAAGGATGCAGGGGAGGGGGCGACGACCACCGACGCTGCCTCGTCCGCCGACGGACGACGTGAGCAGAGGAAGAGGAAGGCGAAAGTGCGCGCCAGTATGGAGGCAGAGCAGGGTGGAGGAGTCACCGATATGGCTGAGCCCGCGAGTCTCCAGCGTGGGGGGGGGGGAAGGTGCGCGGCGGCGACTCGACTCCCCACCCCACCCCCTCGCCGCCATCGGCCGTCCGTTCCCTTCTTCCCCCGCCTTCCTTCCTCTTTCTTCTCTTCCGCTTGCTTTTCGAGCAGCCCGAACGAGGGGTTGCCGGAGAGCCGTCGCGGCGGACGCGCCCAGCTCCCTACTGCGGCTTCCGTTCCGCTCGGTGTGGCTGGCGGCGCGCGAGGCCCGTTCCACACCGATCGCTGGCGGGCGGCTGTGACCTTCACCGCGTCGTCGTCGTGCACCCTCTGCGATCGGGCCGACCGCCGTTTTTCCGCTCGACGGATGCTGGGCCCCGAGCGCTCTCCTGGCAACGGGCCCGTGAACAGCAACGGCTTGCCCGGACGGCTCCCCCGTGCATCTTGCTGCCCGCATGCGCGCGTGCACTTGCGGCGCGCGCATGTCCCGCCTTGCTCGGAAAGAAGAACGAAAAGGAAGGAAGGAGCAGGGTGGAAGTTGCGTGCCCTCCTATCTTGTTTTCGCCGGTACGCTTCGGAGGAGGGAGGGGTTCGCAGGCTGCGAGCGGGTGGTTCGGGAGTCGCAGGCAAGCGGGAGCGAACCGATCTTCGAGCCACGAGGCGTATCCCTCGGGGACCCTCGGCGTCCGGGGAGCTGGAAAGGCAGCAGCAGCGGCGACTGCTCGGCTTGGGCAGGGCACCGAGGAGGACGAAGGGAAGGCGGCGGCGCCTCTCTCGGGGAAGACGCCCGGGCGTCGTCTCCCGCGACTTCGACCCGGGGAACGTGCGACGACGTCGTCAGCTCTCGTGGAGCCAGGGCGTCCTGCGAGGAGGTGAGGCAAGCAGCCGCTCGGACCGCCTCTCGGGGACGGGTGGGGAGAGGGTCGCAAACGCCGGCGTCCCTTGACCGTAGACCTGAAGAGTGCCCTCGCCGTGGAAAGCACCCCAGCCGCGTCCGAGGAGACGTCTGCTTCCCGAGAATAGGCGGGAAGCGCGACGCGGTCTCTCGGGTCGGGTGGCTTCTCATCGGGCTGACTGGAGGCGTGGTGGCAGCGGGATCGCCGTCAGGGCGGCGAAAGGCGACGGGAATCAATCGGTCGCTCCGTTGGCTTTTGGCGTCCGGGAGGCGCCGGCTGAGGGAAATCCCGTCAGTCGCGCGGCCTGCCAGCGGATACCGCCGGATTTTCTTCCCGGTGGACGGACCGCTCCTGCAAACGTCCGCACGCACACGGAGATTCGGGCTGCGAACCCCGAGAGCGGGTGCTGAGCAAGGAGTGAGTGGAGGGCGTGCCCGTGGTGACCGCAAAGACAGGTGTCTTTGCGGTCACGGAAAACGGGGAGCGAGCGCAAGCGAGCGCTCGCTCCCCGTTTTCGGGAGCGCGGAAGACTCGTGCTTGCGATCCGGTACGGGAAACGTGTCTGTGCGCAGGCAGCGACCTGAAGACGGAAAGGGCGCCACGGTGCCGCTTGGCGTTCCAGGCGCGGAGACGCACTTCCCCCGCGGAATGATCCCGGACACGCTGCCCGTGCGCGCGGTTGCCCCTTTCGCTGTTTGTTGGTTTTCCTCTGCCCCGAGATCGGATGGAGCCGTGCCTCGCCCTCCCTATATTCCGGACTGCTCGGGGGACCCGTCGGGGCTGTGCAAATCACGGGGTGAGGACGTGTGGTGGCACGGTTTGTCGACTGCAGCGGTCTAGGTTACGGCCGAAGAAAACGCTCGCCTGTCGCGCGCGTAGGCCACGGGCAGCGTCGGGCCGCGGTCACGGGAAGAGGCTTTTTCGTTTCCTGTACCCTAGGGTGGCCTGCTTCGCCCGTGCCGGCGGCAGCGGGACGCTGGTGTCGATCGATCCGATCAAGACCGCCTCTCGAGCTCCCTCCCCTCGCTCCCTCCCTTGCGTTGCTGCGGTCCCTCCCAGCAGTCGCCTCCTCCCTCGACCCACAGAAGACGCGTAAAGCGCGCCGTGAACCGTGGCGCGGCCACCTGTGAACCTCGTCCGTGCTGGCCTCCGATCGCAAACAAAAACGGTCCTTTGCTCAAACGGTCGAAGACGCCCTTCCCCGCAAGGGGCACGGCGTACGGGGCACCCGCCGGAGCGGAATCCTACCTCAGCTCCTCCTGCGTGCTGGCCAGGCGTCTTTCTCGTCTACCCGCGCACCCCCGCTGTGCGCGTGCGTGCGTCCCAGGTCTGCGAGCGCGCCTGCTCCGTGCGCGCATCTTCCGTCATCTGCTGTCTCCTGCGAGATTGCAGGCAGCAGAAAACGATGCGTGGTCGGAACGTGGGTTCAAGTGGCGTGTGCTGCCACCCCAAGTGTCCTTCCGCGAGGACTATAGCTCTGGGGCGAGCCGCTCGGTATTCATGGCGAAGACCTGGAGTTGCTGCCGGTGCTCAAGAACAGGAGCTACCCCTCCCTGTGCAGCGGCAGCAGTCGGCACTTGCGTCGCCGTTGCACTGGAATGTTCCCTGCCACCGCTGGACGCCAAGGGGCGGCGATCCGGCATCCGGCACTGTCGCAAGAATCCCTCCGGCACCTGCTAGCGGACTGTGTTGCTCTCCGGCCGCTGCGAGGACGTTTGCGAACGACCCTGCGTCTCCTTCGAGGAGGGACGCTTCACGGCTGCTCTTTGTGCGGGGCGTCCTCCAGCAGTGCTCCGCGGCATCGGCGAGATTGCGGCGGCCTGGAGCGAAGTCTGTAGAGGAAGGAACGAGAGGGACGCCGTCCGGTTCGCAGTTCGCAATCTGCGGGTAGCGGACGGATGGCATCGCCTGGCATCTATTCGGACGGACGTAGCCGGCGTGTAGTTAAGGAAGCAGATTCCTCTCCCGTTCTCCCCACGTACTTCCCATTTCTTTTTGTTTATTTTCCTTTGCGTTTGTCCCCCTTCTCTTCTGCATCCGAGGTGAACGTACCCGGTCTGCGTACCCGGGGCCCAGCAGGTCCACTGCAGAATCGCTCTTGTCTGTATATGTGTGTGTGTGTGTGTGTGTGTGTGTGTGTGTGTGTGTGTGTGTGTGTGTGTGTGTATGCGGGTGGGTGGGTGGAGCTGCGCCCTCCTACCCCACACAACCAGAGCCGAAAGTTCGCTATACGTGCCGGTGAGACCGGGTGGTAACTTCCCGCGCGCACGGGATGCGGAACGCGTGACCGTGCGCGTGTGGGAAGGAGGGCGATGCAGAGATGACTTTCAGGCATTCGGTCCTCTCCCGAAAGGACGGATGGGATGCCGTGCCAAACTTTGTCTTCCGACCCTTCGGGACTGCGTCGGAGGCCAACTTGTAGGCGATCCCGTTTGCCTGCGCCTGCCCGATGGCCGGCAGCTTCCCCGGGTGCGAACATCGCAGCAGTCGAGTCCACGGTTTGCAGAGGGCCCGCTGGAAGGCGCAGCGAGAAAGCGCGCGGTGAAGCCGAGTTTCGAGGTGGCCGTGCGCGCTTCTTTGAGAGGTATGCCGGACGTACCTCGCAACGGGCGAAGAGCACGCGCTGGGGAAACACCGAAGGCGCGTTGAAGGGGACGGCTGCGCTCGGGGCGGAAGGCGCGACGTGGTGCGAAAGGGCGAACGCGGACCCCGACGGCGGCGCCGCCACGCTGTCGCAGCTGCCACGCGGGTGCATCTTCGCACCCGGCGGTGTGCGACGCGCGCCGGGAATCATCCACTCGTGAGGATGACGCTCGCGACAGGGGCGGGAGAAGGTGGGAAGAGTCTCGAGGAAGCGGAAACTTCCAGGTGGAGGACTGGTTTCGCATCGGAACGCGAGTGCCGGTAAGGGACAGGTGTGTGTGTTTGGGGGGAGGGGGGGGGGGGGGAGGGACCAGCTGTCGGTTGCAGGGACTCGTTTCGCAAACAGGACCACGGGTCGATACCGGGGTCGCAGGGCTGCCGTTCGAGGAAGCCTGCGTGCCGTGCTGCTGCTTCTGCAGGAAGACCCCAAACGCTCGTCTCCTGCTCTTTGCTGGTTGCGGCCGAATCGCATGTTGGAAGCGCGCACGGGGGGAACTGCCGTGATGGGGTGCGGTCACTCGGACGCCGGGAGGGCTGGAGAGACTCGCAGAGCCATGGTGGTGCTGCCGCTCGTTGCGCACGACGCAAGCGCTTGGTGCGTTGTCGAGCGACCGAGCAGCTGCTCGTCTTGCCGTCGGAAGTACGTTCGCTGCTTGCGAGTCCTGGAATGGTGTGGGATCCACAGGCGGAAGCCAGGCGGAAGGCGAGTGGCTGCTGCTGCTGGCACGAAGGCAGGAAGATCTCCGTTCGGTCGACGTGGTGTGTGGCGTGTCGGTTTGGCCGATTGCGCCGTGGCGGTGCGCCGCCGCGCGCTCCTTTTGCTGAAGAAACGTGAACCGAGGACTCGCGGAAGGGTTTGGTGGGCGCGTGATGCTTCCTTGCCACGTCCTTTCGTTTCCACATGCTCGTGATGACCGATGGGCGTAGGAAGATGAGAGGAGGAGGAGGAGGAGGAGGAGGAGGAATCGAAGCCCCCGGCGGCCGTGTTTCGCCGTTCGAAGGAGAGAAGGAGAAAAATTCTTGGCTCCCGCCCGATGTGCACTCGTTCCCGCCGACGAAGCCATCGGGGGCACTTCCGCGTGCGAACGGCTTTCTCTTTTGCGGCAGACATTGCGTCGCTCGGCTGCGGAGGGCGAAATTCGTGCTCTGCCAGTTTTCGGGAAGAGCGCCGTGGGTTGCGGTGCCTTGGGGTCGTTTCGGTAAAGGTTTCGGTGTCCCCGTTCCCCGCGCGCGTCGCGGGAAGTGGGACGAACGCTTACGTGCCTGAGCGTGACCGACAGGGACGCTTCGCCAAAGTGCTGCTCTTCCCGGTAAAGGAGAAGAAGGTTCTCGCGGTAGACGAAGGGGTGTCGGAAAAATGGGGTCCGCGTGCTCGCGGCTCTCAACTGAGAGAATGAGCGAAAGGGAAGCGGATGGGAGGGGGCGGCGTGGCACACGATCGTTCCCTACTTGGAAAAGGGGTTGGCACTTTCGGCAGCGAAATGCACCGGAAGGTCAGCGGAAAGTGCTGCGCTCCCCGCGGTGTGCCTGGAAGGGAAGTTGCTGGCTGGTCACTTTGGGCAGTGCAAGCTGTCTGGCTGTCTGGATAGCGAGGAGCGGAGGATCGGAAGAGGGGCGCGTTGCAAGAGGTGCAGCTTCGGCTGCAGCTTCCCGAAGAGAACGTGGATGCGCACGCTCGGTCGGGGTTGAGGAATTCTGCGGAGGAGGGCGTTTTCCGAGTTGCGAACGACCGAGGAAGCTGCGGAAAGTGGATGGAATGCGTCTTGACGTTGGCCAGTGAACGGACGGAATGCGGCCGCAGGCTAAGCCAAGTGACCTGCAGCTCCAGAGCGGCGTGACAGGCGAACGGTTGCAGGAAGCAGCGGGAACGCTGGTTTCCGCGTCCTTCCGCAAACACCGTCCGGGCCGTCGGTGCCCCTTCTTTGTTTCCGGTCCACCGCCCCGACGGGTGTCAGTCAGGTCGAGGGTCGACGCCTTGCTTTCCTGCAACCTTTCCTTCTTGGCGGGGTGGTCGAAAAGGAAAGCGCAGCGGCGATTCGCTTCGTAGCTGACGGTCCGAGTCGACATTTCGATCGGACCGTCCGTCCGTCCGTCCGTCCGCCCGCCCGCAAAATATCGGCCTTCCGTCTGAGCCGCAGCGCGGAGGTTTCCCGCTTGCCGTACCGCGCACGGCTTGCCGCTGCGGGCGCATTCTGGTGCGCGGGAAGTGGGGAACGCGCTGCGTGGAAAGGCGGTGCACGAACCGAACGAAAGACGTCGGGCGCGAAGAGGGAATGCAGCCCATGCGGTTGCAACGAGCCTGCTGCGGTAGCTCGCCGGTGCTTGTCGCGCGTAGTTCCCGGAAAACGAGGATGCGTCAACCTTGGGCGGCGCCATCCTTGATCGCGTGCTCCCGATGAAGATGGAGGAGGCTCGGCCGGCCAAAGTTTGTCGTTTGCGAGCACCGGGTGGAGCTTGAGGCGAAGACGCAAGTCGGGCAGGATTGCGCAAAAGAGCAGCGTTGCGATGCGCAGCGTTCCCGTATGCGTGCCCGCCCGCGAGCAGCGCGCGTGCGCATCGTTCGTGACGAAAATGATTGCCTTCTTGCATCATGGAAGAATGCGATGACTGGGAAGTCACGTGAATCGGGCGCGTAGGGCTCTGCTGGGGGGGGAGGAGGGGGAAAGGCGGTTTCGCTGGATTTTCCGTGCGTGCGTACGGTTGCGCACCCGCTGCCGTGTTGCGTGTTTGCGCTTCCATGCTACTCTCACTAGTTTCGCGAGAACGATTGCATCTGGATCGTCTGCACGCATACAGGATGCCGACCGCCATGGAATGAATAGCAACGATGCCGCGAATCCAAAGCGTTTCGCTTCCCGCATGGATGCAGATAAGGAGCAATAGGAAAGGATGCTGCTCTCGTTTTGATGTGCGGACAGATAGGCACGTCTCCCATTTTCCCTTCGGCACTCAACACCGAAGCCGCTGCGAATCCGATTCTGCGATGAGGGCCTCGTTTGCAGAAAAAGGAACGGTGGTGGTCGTCGGTTGGATGCAGAGCCCACGGCGTCGGACACCTCACACGATCTCGCTGCAGGCATTTCGCCATCGGAAAAGCATCACCTCGCGGCCGGTTATCTGATCGGAGAAAGAGCAAGCGGCTGCCTGCTCCTGGGAGCGCTGGGCGCACCCGAACGCCGACGAAGAAGAGTTTCTGGCCGTGGATGTTCGAATCGGAGGTAGCTGGTTGCGACGGTTTTCTTTTGCGGAAATCGATTCGGTCGTCTTTTGCCACCGTGCAGCTGCTCGCACCGACGTCTTCGCAGAGGCGGGCTTCTTTTCCTCGACTCTCACCGGAGAGGAAGGAGAGGAGGATGGAATTGGTGGATAAGGGGAAGCGCTCGCAGGGTGCCAGCGAGGAATCCGCCGGCGTTCGCAACGAGAGTGAAGATGAACGGGCAACGTAAGAGCGTTTGTTTCGAGGTTGCGGTGGGAGGATTTCCGAGTGCGCCGCGCAACCGTCAAGATGGACGCGATGCTAAGCTGTGGTTGGGCATGGTGCAAGTTGAGGAGGAGGAGAGAGGGAGATTCCGGAGGATGGGAGAAATGCCAAATGAAGAAGGGTGCAAAGTTCGCGAACCGTGCGGAATTCCCGCTTCCTCTCGGGGAAGCTGGCGATTGATCATCGCGATTTCCTTTGGGTGCTCACGTCCTCTTGGAAACGGTATGGGGAAAGCAAGAAGTTGGCCGCGAGACTGTCTGTTTGAGGCTGGAGGGAGGCTTTGCCTGTTGTGCGCAGCCACCGGAATCCGAGTTGTGCCACCAGCGGATGTGCGGTTGCTGCCAGACGGTCACAAGAAAGGCGGAAAGGGGCATCCAAGGGTTGCAACGTCGGTGTCGAAGAGGGCTGCGAAAGTGCCTCCTGGACGGGGTGGTTGGTCGGCGGATGGCGATGGAATCGGAAAGGGAGATTTTGCAAGAAAAGCAAATGGGGAAAGCGAAGATCACGGAGGATTGGCTTCGAGTTGGAACGGGAATGACTAAGCGAGCATCTGTTCGCAGGGGCGGCTTGGTAGAACGCAACCCAAAGCGAAGCGTGGCCAAAGATCAGGGTCGGAGCGCACCTTGCGATAAGACGAGAAAAGGGGCGGGAGCTGAGGTCGATCAAGGTGCTTTGCACGAATTCGAGAAGGAGGCCGAAAGGATGCACGAGTGGCGGCGAAAATCGGTGAAAGGGGGTGTTTGACGCGCGGAATGTTCTTCGAGTGCCCTGAAGCCTTCCCAAGGATCATCCCTTTTGGGGATGGACGCGAAAGCCATCCATCCTCCTTGCTTTCGGAGAACGGATCGAGATTTCGAGTTTCCGCAGCTTTTTCCCGCTCCCTAGGACATCGGTCGAGAGCGGTGATTGCAAGGATCGTCGTTTTCAGAAAGACTGCAGGGAACTGATGGGATTCGTTCAGCATCGGCTAGGGACACAGGACGCGCAGTGGCTGGCAGGCAGTCGAGGTGGTCACCGGACGGCTGGCGCCCGTGCAGTAGGACGGGGGAGTCGTGTGTTTTGTGCAAGCAGCCTCGCTGCGAGCTCTGTGAGCGAAAGCAGACGCAAGCATCGAGGTGCTGGTCGAGGTGGTTGGGAAAAGTCGCGGGAATGGTAGTGCGGGAGTGCGCGTGAACCCGTTGCGGCAGCTGGAGAGTTCGGCGTGTTCTGTCGGTCGAGCCACGCTCGCACTGAGGGAATCGACAAGCCGAGATCGGAAGTTTGTGGTTTGGGAAGTTGGAGCGGCGCTTGCGGGTCGGTTCGCTTCGCCGCTCCCGTCGTGGGCACGGGAATCGGAGACGATGCCTTGCGTTGGCGCTGTACCTCGGATGGGAGTTGGCCGGGTATGCATGGCTTGACGAAGGAAGGAAAGGAAGGGGGTTGGCGAATAGGGGACCAACTTTCGAATGGCCGCGTGTATGTGTGCACCATTCAACCGTTGGAAAGGCGGAGGAAGTTTTCGCTGGTTGGAAAGAATTGGATTGCTTGAAGACTTGGGGGCTGTGCTGACACTGACAAAGATGTGTTTCTTCCGCTTGCGCGCTTCGACCGCATTTCGCGCTCGGAACCGAGAAATAGGACGGATGTTCGAGAGCCCCTCAGGCCATGTTGGGGATAGGTTCTCACGCGTTCGCCAGTGGGGAGGAAGCGCTGTGTTTCCACGAACCGGATGCGGATCGAAGCGAATGTCGTCTCGCCCTGGTTTGGATGCGCGTCTTGCGGGAAGTGGTTTCTTTCGTGGGTGCGTATCTCCGTGATCCCTGCAAGTACGTCGTTCCTCCGGACGCGTGCAAGCGTAAACGCGCGCGTGTGTATGAGAGTACGCACGCTGTACGCGTTCGTTCGTGACGCCATGCCAGGCTCGTGTCTTCCAGAAGGCGGACCGGGGAAGCGTGCTGGAAGGAGGCGGAAAGGCTGTGGTGACCGTTTGCCTACTGAGGTCGTTGGATGCGGAAGACAGGCAGAGGACGGGATGGAAAGGGAATGGCATGCACGTGCACGAACGAATTGGGTCGCTGAGGAAAAGGCGTCGTGGATTTGGGAACGAAGTCGCCAAGTTTCGTGGCAATTTTCGAGTACTGCACGGCAGGAGCAGACTTTGCTTGCAGGAGGATCGAAAAGAAGGGACGCGCGTCTTGCAGTTGAGATTGGGAACGGGGAGCGAGGAGGACGCTGCACTGGGAACGTGGCCTGCATGAGCTGCATTGCTGCTCGGGCGGAGAAGAGTTTGGACAAATGTGGAAGTGGTGCATGTAAAATTAGGATTTAGGTGGATTGTTTTCTCTGGAAAGTGCATTTGGTTTTTTTTTGTTTTTGTAATTTGTAATTTGTAATTTGTTTTTGTTTTTGTTTGCTTGGAGGTTTACCTGATTCCAGGGTGCGGAAGCATTTGCGCCGCATTTCCGAGTTTCGTGGCTGCAGAAGCTGCCGGCCGTCATCCCATGTGTCGTGGCCATGGTTTCGGATCGAGCAGTTGGATTCCATCGGCGGAAGCAGTTCCGGTGCGTTTCGGGACTGCCCCATCCGGCTAGTGATGCCCAGATGCGAGCTCCCCTCGTCTTGTGCTGATGCCTGTGGCAGAGAATCGTCGGAATTTGTGTTCTCGCGTGGAAAGCCGGGCGATGGGAACGTTTCCCGCCGGTGTGGTTTTCCGCAACACAAGGTCGTGGCTGCGTGTTGCGTGTTTCTCGGGACTCGATCCGGACCGGTTGATCTTGAATTTGTATGGTGAAACGGTTTGGGAAAATATCCGGAGAAGCAGGTGGAACGAGTGCGGCATGGCATTGGATGTGGAAATGGAGAATTCGACGGGCTGGAGAGGAAGGGGAGAACCGAACGCAAGGCCATGTCGAAGGAGAGCGGTTGGCTAGTAGATCGAATGGGTGGAATAGCAGCCGCCCCAAATGACTTGCGCATGAATGAGTACGTGGACGTGTGCGTGGAGACGATTCGTGTGGTTTGTTTGCGGAAGAAATGACGTCCGAAAATGGGGGATGGATGAGTGCGAGGAAGAAATTTGGACGACACGGCTGACGAAGACGTGGAAGTCTTGAGCAAAGGGGTGCGTCCGCCTCCGTTGGGGTTGTGGTGAAAGCAAAGTGCCAAGTTTGCGCGAGGGTTGGCGGTGGTGATTGGACATGATAGGGTCAAGAGGGTGCGAATGGCGGGGGCGGGAAGGATTTGTGGACTGTCGCGATTCAAGTACGGACGGTTCTTAGCAAACGGAGGCGGATTGGGGACGATCCAGCAAAAGGATCCGTGCAGCGTGAGAGTGTTCCCCATGGACGCGAACAGGCTTCTGAGAGAGGAAAGCATGAGAATGGTGCCGTGGAAGGCCGTTCGTTTTTTATTTTCCGGAACGTATTCGCTGCTGCTTCGGGTGGTTCGATCGTATCCACAAATCGTAAAGTGTTGCCTCCATCGACTGCGGCTAGGAAGGTAGGAGCGAAGGGCGGCGGATTTGTACAGGAAGGACCTACGAACTGCAAAAGAACGGTGTCCTTTTGTGGGAAAGTGCCTGCTTGGTTTGCGACGAGGCACGACGAAGCAGGGAAAACGCGCTTTGTCGTGTTTTGCATGGGAGTCAGCTGGAACAGTGGTCAAGGAAGAATGCACCGATGAAATGAAAGTGCACTTTGTTGCGGGGGAGGTGCCTTCGTTGGTCGTCGTGTTTCCTGAAATGACACTTGCGGAAAAGAGTTCGTCAAAGGGCGAAACTGAAAAGCCGTCTGAAGGTTCGTTGCGCAGTTGATGTGCGAGGCTTGAAGATTTCGTGCCGAAGGCTGAAGAGCGTTCGATAAGAGGGTTTGGAACCGATTTGCGTTTGGCAAGGCGCGTGTGGCCTTTCGGAAAAGTTTGCTGCCCATGTCCCTGGAGCCTGTGGGTTTCGTGTGCCTTGGAGGCGCAATAACAGGCTTACCGTAGGGAGTACGGTGAGGTGTGGTTGTACGGAAAGTAGGTAGGGTTCCCCCGTTTCCGTGAAAGTACTTTCACTGAATGGAGTCGTGATCGGCTCATGATGTAACGAAGATGGGAAACCGGGCAACGGAGTGATTTGCCTTGATTTCAGCTGCCTGCAGAGTCGTTCCAAGCGAACCGGGATGCTGCGACGTTTCCCTCCAGCCGAGAAGGGTACTGTTTTCCTGAAATTTGTATTCAGTTCGTGTGCTGAAAGGCGAATGGTGAATCTTCAAAGTATGGACACTTGAAAATTGCAGCTTGGTGCTACATTGCTGATACACCACTGAAAGTCGTCCGCTTTTGATGGTTTTGCGAATAGAAAGAGCCACATGGGAAGGGAATTTTTCTGTTATGCTTGCACTGAGTGTGCTGTGAATATTGTTTGTTCTTTTCTCCCGTGACTTTCTGGAAAAGAATGGGCCAATCGGCTAGATTGCATGTAATAAGTTGCGTTTAGGAAGCATTCTCCGAATTGTAATTAGGTGTGCTTCCATGTCTTTGGTTAGATGGGATCACGGGAATGGGATTTTCGTTTTCAGGGATGACTTGCAAATGGTGAGATCGTTCGAATTCATTGAAGTTGCTGTACACACCGAAAAACACGAATTGAAAGGGGGAAAAAAAAGGAAAAGAACAGAGGTGGAATCCGAGGTTGGTTGTTCTTTCTCAGCAAACCAACATCATTGCTCTGATGTGGACGTGTGGAACAGAGTGAGGAAGGGACTGCTGAGCTGCAAATGTTCTCTGTGGTTGCTGCATTGCTTTCTTTCCGTGAAGTGATGTGGGGATGGTAAAAAGTGGGACAAAGGTAGAATGGAAAGGGAGGGTGAATTCCTTAGTGTTTTTATAGGGGTACTGAAGAAGAAAATGAATATTCAGCAAGCCACCCGGTCGACAGGAACTTAAGTTTAGCTTGTGTCGATGTGGAGCCTTTCTTCCCTCTGGTGAAATTCTCGGCAATGGGGTATGCAGAAATCTTATGGTTCGCGGTTGGCGTCCATCCATCCGTGGATTTTTCTACTTCGTGGACATTCGAGTCACGCTTAAAAGACAAGAACGCCATCTTAGGAATACTCTTAAGAAGTTTCTGTTAGCATTTGATAAGCTGACTATCCTGAACGAGTTTTTAAGGGAAGCAGAGATGGAAGTTTCTGTTGTCAATGGAGCAGAATGTGTGCTGGATGTGAAGCTGTTTCTGGAATTGATGAAAATTGAAACCGTTATACATCCATGCAGAAGAAATGGAATCAGCAAGCTTTCGTAGTTTTCAGCTGTTACTTTAATTTTTCCACGTTCGTTTCTTTAATGTATTAATGTTTCCACATAAGGTTTACATATGACGCGGAAGATACGTGTAACTGCTTTTCAAGTGTTTTGCGCTAAGGCTGCTCGTGTCTGTTTCAGAAAAGGGCTTAGAAATACTCAGCATTTCTACTATGTATCATAACCATGACATTTCTCCTTATGGTGGTTTGCAATCCATAGTATTTGAAGAACGGTATTTGGTGACGTGACCACTGTTGATAATGCACATAATACAAATCACGCTTAATTTATTAGAAGTGATGCACAGTACGCAGCCCCCCAAAATAATTTTCACGTCTTAGGCATTCATATAAGACAACACGGTGCGGAATCATCACTCAAGGAATGTAGTAATAAATTATAAAGTTTTCAGATTGTTGTGCAGTTTTAGGACAATATAAAATTTCTATACATGCATGTAATTAACTTCACCAAAGCAACTCGTATCCTAAAATGGAGTGATTTGTAAAAACTGTTTTCAAACTTAGCAATAGATGAACAATCGTCAAATGAGACTTATTAAATATTAAGCTAGAGGGATCCTGCATGCAAGTTAGAGATTTGTGCTCTATAGACAAGCAGGATATAACTCCAATTTTTCTTTCAATAAAACTTCAGAGAGCATTATTTTCATCAGTTAAACTATAAGCGTCGAATCCATAAACTTTATTGAACTTGAAGAAACTGATTGCCGTAAATGCACAATGCAGAGATAAAACTCGTCTAATCCAGCTTTGAGTTCACAAGAAAGAAAATGTTCCTAATTGATAGGGAGGTCTCCGAATAAAAACAACGTCCAGAACACATAGTCAATAAACCAAATATTTAATTTAAAATTTGGCCTCATTTCATTGAAAAGTAAATGAAAATTCCATGACAGATGTTTTCAGCACAAATTGACTTGCAATTTGCTATATAATCTGTAATTCTATCCAATTTTAGACATGGTTGATCTAGATGTTAATTTGCTTACATAACGCCTATACATAAGTTACAACAAAGAGAAGAAAAACATTAATTTCAAAGCAGTTTAACTGTAAGGAGATGATCCACTGGCTTAAGAAAATCCTTCTTTAAATTCGCCTGATCATTCAAGTTAAATCTCAAAACATTATGTATAATAAATGCCACATTTTGAATGTAACTATTATATTTGGCATAATTTTTTGATTCCAATCCATTGATGCATGTTTACCTAAACCTGTTATTAAAATATCAATTATGGATAAATTACCTGGAAGTCTTTATCTAAACCACACTTAAGAGTATGACGTTCAAATAAAATGAAGTTCAGACTACATAAATAAGTGAGTGGAATGAACCAGATCTCTTTTTATAACACAAATCAAAAGTTTATTTGATATAGGATGAACTTCACCAAGAGTGGAGTCGACTGAAAAATTCTACATATAATCAATTATCTGGAAGTCCAGGAACTGGTTCTTCAGATTTTTCTGAAGTCGAAGTTATGGCTTCCTGAGCAATAAGTCCACGTATGCTGAGATCATATATAATGACTTCAACACGGTGGACATCATATTTCAACCCATCAAAGTGTCTGCGCAGCGAATCGTTTTTGAAATTGAATAATTTAAAATTCTGATTCAATAGGGTTAAAAACTTAGATACACGCACAGGCCAGTCATACAACTGATATGCAGCACTGTTGACTGCAAAGCGACTCTAAAAAGTAAAAGATGACAATGATGCAAATGATGTACTTACTTACCAATTCATTTGCCATTTTCAAAAGACCATGCAAGTAATCTTCTAGGTCCAAATGAAATGAAGCATTGTTTTCTTCCCAACTAACTACTTAACAATGAAAGAACTTTTATTGTACTTGATAAACTTCTTACTTCCTAATGCTGTTGCTACATCTAAACCTGTGGCAATTTGTTGATGTGACAGGTAATGAAGGAGGCAAACTAGGAAACTTAATTCCTGGGTCACATGTTTCCAATGATTATGAAAGTAATAATAAGAACTTGGATAAACTCTTTCTCTAAGAGTTTGAAATTTCAGTTTTACATCAGCAAATGAAGCTAAGGCTGCATCACACAACTCCTGCACTGCACATTCTACATAAGTTTTTAAATATTTCTCCACGACTCACTTCTCTTTGCTCCTCCTTTTGTATGAATTCCTTGCAAAATATTCTGAATTACCCTTGCCGATGTTTCTAAATCGTTAACGCAAGATTGGATACTCTATATTTGTAATTAATTGCTGAGTTTCTTTACCCATTACCTCTATTTTATCATAAGTCAATTTCTGTTGCTGTGAATACTGATCAAACATTCTATGGATTTTTTCTTCCATTTTTTTTATACAGTAAAGCTGTAATAAAAAGTAACGCAGATGCAACTAATTAATGGCCTGAAAAATATATACATTTCATAGGATGTATTCTATTGATGTACTCTATTGAAGAAAACCTATCCGTTTTAAGCAGATAGGTTTTCTTCAATTCCATATTTTGAAATTAATGGTACAAATTCGCTACTAAAATTCCAAGTGTAATAATAGCATCTCCAGATTTAATAAAAATACAATGACATGAAAGAAAAGCCATATCATAACAGTGACTTAACGATTCTTACAAATCACTCATCACACATGCTTCCTCTGCTAAGAAGTTGAATTCAAAATAGGTGGGCAATGCAAACGCAAACTGATGCAGACCGCACCGGAAGTTTTGATTCTGTCAAAATAAAGTTCAGCAGCTCAAAACACAGCACAGACACCTCATTAGTTTTACGATTTCCTGAATCCAGTTACCACCAAATGATAGTCAAGGGTTACTAGCAAACCCAACCTTTTAGAAAAATCCAATGCTTGCAGCAAAATCATTTAAATTTAGACTTTATATTACTTCAAAACAGTTTACGTCTCATCAGCAATCTGATATTTTGATATCATCTAGTTTCAACAAAAGGCATTTCTGTTATCCACCTAACTTGACATATTTTGTCAATTAGATGCTTTCCAATACTACTTCGACCGATAGGGGATCTGCAATAGGTCAAATTAACTGCAGTTTTGTATAGAAAGTTAAACTGGTACTGGAAAGTACTAAATCTACTTATAGATAATGAAACTGTGCAACTGAAATCGTTACAGATCCGAAATGTGCAGTATTGGTTGACCCAGAATTATAGAACTTTAAAAATTTGCAATAGTATTTAATTGATGTTCAGCTATAACAAAACAGAGAAGAATTGGCTCCACAGTATAAACTTGGCTTTTAAAGTTACGTAGAACGGGCAATCCAAAAAATTCTCCCCTAATACAACCTTCATCATTTTCCATTACACTGGACAAAACAAAACTAATGGACAACCGCACCTCCCCCTGAAGCGGCAGCAGTCGGCGTTGTTGGTGCTGCACTGGGGTCTCCCATGCACGCCCGCCGTCACCACTGGACTTGGGTGTGTGGACCCCAACTGTGTCAGGTGCGGGGTACGGGAATCTCTCCCCCACCTGTTAGTGGTCTGTGTCGCCCTGCGGACCCTGTGGGAACGCTTTGCCGCTGCCCTGGGAACCCCGGAGGCAACTCCGGAAACACTTTAAAACTCCTCTTCGTTCGCGACGCCCTTCTGCCAGCGGCCTCCCTTGCAGCCTTGTGCTTCCTACGCGGGATCGTCGCAGCCTGGAGCAAAGCAACGGGAGGGTCCAGCGATAGAGATGCCATCCACTTCGCCGTCCAATTCATCAGAAGGGCGACGCGATGGCCCCACCTGGAAGTCAACATTCAGTTAGACCTTGCCGACATCCTTGAGAGGATGGACCGGACTGACACCAGCAGACAGTGATCTCTTCCCGAAGCTCCCTCCCCACTGCTTTTTTTCTTTTTTTGTTTCCCTCCACCTGCTGCCGTGGTGGACCGCGCCGGTCTGCATACCGGTGACCCGGCAGGTCTCCTCTAAATTGGGAGTGGTTGGACCACCGGTCCGATGTACCATACATCCTGCATTAGGTTTGTGTAAAATAAACGCCCCGTCGAACCCGGGTGAAAATCACGCTGTCAAACGACAAACCTTATTTTACTCCATTATGCACGGGTTTTTCTTAGTCAACAAATACATGAAAGTCCGGCAGAGTTAGTTCTCAAAGGTGACCGACCCTCCCTGTAGTTGTGTGGAATTTTTTCAGAAATAATAATTGCGAGGAGCTCAAGTCATAAAATCAAATTTTCAAGCATTCAGTGGACTTTGTCAGTTTTTCCCTCAACCAAGTACGTTTCAGACGGATCAAATGGCGCCGGCCGTCCACAACAGCTTCCGTCGCAGTACCAGTAGCCAAGAGCAAGTTTCTGGAATTCTTGTGAGGCTGCAGAATTACACATTTTGTTTCCATTTTATTTGTTCCCTCGATTACTTCAGCAATCGTGACTTTAAGAATGCAAAACAGCAGCGCAGACGGATGAAACGATCGGGGTTTCCAGGAAAAAATTACGCAAAATACTGACCTTACATTGAAACCGTGCAGGGTGCAATGTCTTTAACCAAAGCAGTGAAGACATTCTATTGATGTTTCTCAGAACACCACAAGTGCCTCTTTAATGATATTGATAACGTAGACGGAAATGCTTGCCTACATTTCCAGTTGCATCCTGCCCTAGGAATCCCTCGTAATGCCTTCCTGTTACCCAGTACAAACTCTAGGTGATGTTTTTTAAAGAGCAAAACTTTTAGTGTCCTTGAGAGCATTGCCGCCGTTTTTAATGCTGCTTGCGAAAATTCGTGCAGTTCAACAGAAATGCCTATCCAGAAATAATCCTTACAAACTTTATCTATGCAAACCTTAAAGGCTACATTCAGATTTCCTCATAGGGACTCAGTTTTCCACAGTGGACTGCCTACTTTGTATTTGGTCTGACTCTGCAGCCCTTCCAGAAAGCTATTTTCAGAAGAGGCATTATCAAAACACGCCGATGAATTCCAGCTTTCTATGCTGGATAATAATAGGAAGACAGGAAAGTGGAATATTCTACGCAGGTCGTCTGTCCAATACGAGCATGACTATTCCTCTAATGTTGAAAATTCTGAATTAGTATTAACATTTTATGGAGGTTTAAGAGGACAGTGCGGCTAAGCTAAGTGACATAATACTTCGAAACATGCATCAGAAAAAAAAAAGACCAAATTCTTTTGAAGGATGAATAATTGTGAAGATGATGGAAATCCTTTCTCTTGTGTCCCCGCAGCTCTTTCACGCTGTTCCACGCCACTCGAGGGTGCGTGCAATTCTTCAAGATAGGGGGCGCCCCGGGAGGGGTTCTCCCTATGAATCCAGGAATGGCTCGGAGTCCGTCCCCCTTACGCCTGGGGAGGGATCCCCGCAATGGAGATCACCTCCACCCTGGTTGTCTCCGAAGGTGAACGCCAAAGGGAATCTCCCCTTCCTTATTCTCTCCGGAGGGAGACCGCCGGTAGGATCAGCTCCATTTTTTCTTCTTCGGAGGGAACCCTCAAGGGAACCGCTCCTGTTTACTCCTCCTCTGAAGAGTACCCCGAAGGGACGCTTCCGAAATTCAGAAGGATGCAGCTTGTCCAAAGGGATCAGCTCGCTTCTCTGTACTCTCTGGAGAAGTGGCTACACACCTTCTCCATCGGCACGACGTGGAGGGCCTCCCCGGAATGGGGGGTCGGCTCCTTTGCACAACCGAAGGGGAACTCCCACTCCTTGATTCCTGGAAGGACCCGAAGGTCGACTACCATTGTCCCGACCCTCGTCAGAGGCCTGCGGTGTCAACCGCTACCAGTGCCGCACCCGAATGAACGCAGGCCAACCAGCGTCACCTTGCGGGAGGAGCAGCTCGAACCCACGATGCACTGCCCGTCGATTCAGTTCGGAGTATTCGAATCCGCGACGCTTGGTGGTGCCACGCGCGGGGACCGCAGCAGCCACACCGCCTCCGACGCTGGAGCAAACAGCTCAAATTCCAGGAATCCACGAAAAAATCTCGTCAACAGACACACGATGAAACCGCTGCAACAAAAAATGAAATAATCAAAACTGCCTTCTTTCACACAGGACCTAATTTTATTCATAATCACACTATGGACTCCAATTGGGGTGATAGGGGCACACGCTCAAAAGAGCGTTGCCCCTCGACTATTGCTACGTTGAGCGATTTTTTCCATCTCATGAGCTGGTTGTTTCCGCTTGCCACACTCAGGAAGGTGCAAAGCCGAAAAGCAACTGTGAGCGCTCAAAACGAACGTGAAAGCAAGGTAAATCCTACGGTGTTTGCGGCTAAGTGACAACACCTTTGATTTCACAAACGTTCTATGCTGAAAAGCATGAAGGCGACTGCGTGGGCAGTGAATCTGACCGGAAAACGAAACCAGACAAAAGCAAGTTAATCAGAAAAAGGCTGCATTAAGGCATGAGAGTGCACCTTATATCTCAAGCAGTGCATCTTCGTGTTGATGCTATGAATTTCACACCAAATCTAACCCGGTGTACAATCGATTCCACCGACCGCTGTATATATCAACTCATGTATCGGTTGAGTACCATGCAGAAGCGATGTCGCCACATGTGAAAGCTCTCCCTTTGCCCTTAGGTACCCTGTAGTTTCCGATGAATCGCCGATTCATCCTGGGAACGCTTTCATCATTTTGAGTTTTCAGAGTGGTCGAGGTTTGACCACCAGTGAGACCATCCACACAAGTGCTGAAGAATAAGGTTCGAATTTCACAATTATGATAGCATTAGCCGAAGCTCGCAAGCACCAAGGGAGATGGCACGTAAGGTAAATTCACGAGCTCGGTTGCTGAACTGGAAAGCCATTAGGTGTATTGATCGACAAAAAAATAAAATAAAATGCGAAACAAGAAAAGAGCACAGCAGTGAAATCTGATATCTTAAGGATGAAACGTTTTTTTTTTTTTTTTTTAGTTCTACAAATTCCTGGAGCATACTGGATGGACGTGTTGTTTACTTAAATGAAAAAGGGTACCAAGAAGATCGTTAAAAAAATATTCGATCGGCGGTGCTCAGGGGTGCCGTGTTTCCTCCATTCACTTGCGCGGTGGTGCTGCAACCAAAACCAGAAAAGAAAAAAAAAAGGGACATGCTGATGAGATCGACATTTTTTTTTTTTTTTTACTGCTTGTCTCGGATCTGCATTCCACTTTCTCCTTCGCTTGCTGAATAGCCTTGCAAATTTCACTTATTTAGGGGGCAATTCATCACCACTTTGTGCAGGCCCCCCAAATTAGGTTGACGTTCATTTGCTTGACCCTCGCAGCCCTTTAGTATTTGCTACACTTAAGCAGCACGCACTTCCAGTACGATTCCCAAGAGTCGACCACTGCTCACGGAAATCTTGTGCCACCTAAGAACTGTGCCACATTTTATGCACTCGTTTGCAGCACGAGAACGTTGTGCACAACGTTGAGCTTAATCGCCATTAGGGTGGGATAAAAGGAAAAAGAACCCCCCTCCCCGATTCGGAGTTTTGGGAAAGATAAAATCTAAAACTTTTTATCTCGTTCAAGGGGCTAAACTTGTTCGAAGCTCTTTCTGTGTTCACGTACTTTCACTGTAAATTCACTGATTAGAAGAGTTAATAAAGCGTGTGTAAGATTTTAGCTCACTACTGATAGAAACAAGCAAACGCAGAAGCACACCACACATAAAACTTGGGTGGAATTTCAGGCCACGGAAAGGTTTTCACCAAGAAAAATTCTTTTAATCCTTCGGATTTGCAGATTGGAACAAAGCTAGGTTCATCTTACATATGTGCTGGCTGATTCGTGGCCATCAAAGCAAGATGGATAGTTTATTGCCAGGGTTTCATACCACCGACATTACCATCACTGTTGATGACGTTTTCATCAACGAAAACCTCACTGCCACAACCAAGTCTATGACCAGTAGAGATCACAGACAAAATGCCTGTTATCAGTAAAACTCTCAAGTCTGTCATTTGGGACCAAAAGGAATTCAAGTGGATAGTAAAACAACGTTGGGTTGATACAGTCATTGAAATTAAATTTTCCTTTTAAGGATCCGCCAGAAGTGGTTTCTTGAATGCAGCGCATGGATCCACCACTCGACCACGCAATGAAATGTTCGGCCCATTACAACAGCAATTCAGTTTTCCACGTCCACTACATAAAGCACGGTTTGCAACGAACATTTCTGAAAAGGCGCCGTGATGATTCAGCTCCATTACGTGGACGTCTTACACTTGGAGTTCGTTTCCACCTTTCATCTGAGTAGCACTTGAGCTTCTCAGAAGCGAACGATTGTGTACAAGAATACAAAGTCGGTTAATTCATACCGTACGCAGAATTGCCTTTCATCCCGAAAAGCTCCCAGATTACGAGGGCTTGTTTCAAGTGCAAAGCTGCGCAAAATCAGCCAGAAAGACAGAAACGGGAGAACGCTTAAATAGACAAAGCAAAGGAGATGCCATCTTGGGAAAGATGATGGTACGCTATAATTACGAGGTAGCTGAATTTCGGTATTACTGAAAATAATGGGAGGTTACTCAACAGGAAAATAGCTTCCAGTGAATTCTTAATGTACGATCACAAGCACTTCAAAGTTCCAGGGTTGGAATATGCAAGAGACTAAACCTGCACGGGTACGAGAGATGAAAAGTTTCATATACACAAGAACCATAGAAGAAATAAAAATGCGAACCGTTCAAGTCGGACTAGCGAGCAAGGAGGATACGCGGAAGTGAAACCAACTTGTGAACCTCCAGCAGCAAAGAGGACCCACGACTTTCAATGGCAATCTATCAGTATAACAGTGGATCAAAAATGCAAGTATAATTTCTTACAAGACTAAACTGATTCACAGGATAGAAGAGGACGTATTGGTCGCATTCACGACTAAGCGAGAATTTTGAATAACCGTTAAGCAAGGGCGACTTCAAAACTTCCACATATCAATCTAAAAGTCCAACTGAATTCCGAATTTAGTTCACAAACATATTCCACTTACTGTCAAGAATACTACTTTTCGTGTTCAAAGCAAACAGTTTTTACACCGGAATTACCAATTATCATCGATATTGCTGACCAGCGTCAACGTTTCTTAATTAAAATACATTCATCATTTTCAAAGGTTGGCTACACTACATGGTCAATCTTGACAATGGATAACTGTTATTATCCCCCTGCACATCTGATACTTGATCTAAGACGTACACTTCGTTGGCTGACAGTCAGCATCCTCATATTCTTAATGATGCATTAAAAAGTAATATGTACACCAGGGCTTTCCTTATTTTCGACTTTAAACATTAGTAGTTTGCGATGGTAATCACGTCGATTTTAATAGGTTTGCATCATATTACACAAAGTGAGGCATTTAGGGAGGAAAATTGCTTTCAAATCCCTTTATGGATAATTAAGTACCACTTTTTAGTACTGAATGAGATATGGTTACTTCCAAGTCATTCAAGGCACTCATAGAACATTTCATGAAATCTTTTTTAGCATATAATAGCTTAAAAAACATCATATTTCCAGAAAGTGATTAATATAACTGAGCCACACAAAATGCCAATTCATTCATATGATACTGTAAGCTCATCACTGGTAGCATCATGGAATTAAGTTGAGGTCTTTAAGTACAGCAGGAATCTTAGAATCAAAATGAAGCATGTTATATATGCAGTAATACAACCACCTTCAGGTTAATAAAAACTTAAAATCCTATAAAAAATGGCATGGGCAAGAAGGATACAAGAATGCTGTTAAAAGATTATAAAATCTGCTTGCTGATTCATAATGAACTAATGATAGTCACACTTAAAAAGAGCATAATAAGAACAGATTTAACCAGAGAAGCAAAGCATGCATGATAGAACCATGACAATATACCTCAATTTCAGACAATGAAACGTCAGCAATCCATATGACATACATCATAATTCTAATTTACTTTGAAGATTTACTTCATATATGAGAAAGAACAACAACTAATTATGTAACATGTAGATATTACATGCAAACACTTTATAATCTCCCACAACCAAATAAATACGAACACTAACAACTGATTAACAGTATTTTAGTAAACTTTATTTATGTTTAAGAACTCTGTTTTAGCTTTTGGGTGAATTCGACATACAAAACGTGATAATAAAAAGAATAACCGTCAGTTTAATCTGATGAAATGATTTTCATGCAATAGTTGGCAGCTGCATATTATTTTTCTTCAGAAAATACACTTTTTCACTGAAGATGGTTTATCATCACTCTAAGCTGTTCTAACCTGGTAAACTGCATCCCATCACTAATCAATATATCAAGGAAATTCACATGCTTGCACTCACAATAAGATCTACATCTGAATGAACGAAAAACCGACTACAGCAGCATTCCTATGGATTCAAGCAGTAGTGTCTTAAGCTAGTGAGGTCAACAACAACTGGACTGAATAAGAACACAGATACATGATATACATGAACTGAAAAGTTACTGGAAGTAGACATAAAACAAGAACTGACAATGCTGGAAAAGCGACAGATTACACCACAATTATTATGTTGCACTAAATATATTCTGCATTTGTAATATATCAGATAAGGAACTTCTTAGTTGCTTTTGGTATACCTTCAAATGATCACTCATATTTCCAGCCCCATTACTGATAGCTGCTTCACTAATCACATGCTGTTATAAGCTTAATAAATGAAACAGTTTTGCTCACATCGCAGCAAAAGTTAGCATCAATGAGAAGATAAGAAACAAAAGGTAAATGGCGTATAGATTCTCAACTGAATGAAAAATGTCCTCAGTCCAGTTATTCTTGTTTAATAGCATTTATTAAAAAATTAATTAGATTTAACAACCTCATTTTAATGGTTGAGAAATTGTACATTCTGTTTTTCTTTTTAATGTAGAATGTTTTACACACATGAGTATATCATAGAACTCATTGTTGATGCAACATTTAAAGTTACTCGTGAATCCAAGACTACTGCTAAAATTTCGATTAATCAGTACATTCATCCTTTATTCTCATTTGTTCATGCACATATCAAAATCTTGTTAGTTTTTAATCCGATTGTTAAATTTTGTACATGGAACAATTGTATATGTCCACAATATCATGTAGATTAAAAAAATTGAATCAAGAGACGTTAGCAATCTCTTTATAATTAAAAACGCTGTTCGTAAATAGCTACAAAACAGTTCCAGATCCCGTACGTTAATGGAAATCATGCTAAAAGACCTTCCAACAAAAATCTTTTCCTAATTACTACTACTACATCTATTACAGAAAAATTCTACATGATTGTATTATCAAGAGATCTTTCAAGCATACACATAATAACTCTGCTAAACTAATGCTAGACCAGAATGTGAATACAATGAGAGCTCAATCATGTTCTCAGCATTTAGCAGGATGTTAACAAGAGCACTTTGTCCAGAACTGAGGTTTCGACTCCTTTCTTTCACATGTCCTTTATCCCAATCGATGAACTCGGTAAGCATGAAAGGTTGAAAATCATCGAGCAGGGTTGCTTTTTTTACATATCATCCGGCTATAAATTTAAATAAATGGAATATATCATCCACCCCAAAATTACACCCAGAAATCGCTTCCAAAGTACATGAATTTGAAAAACAACACACTCTTGTAACATACGTAATTCCAAAATAATAATATTTTGAGCAGTGGCGCTCTCCACAACTTCTACGACATGTGTGATTGTTGTTGTCCCAACACTGACTACCTTCTAAAAAGCGTTTTTTTTTTTTTTTGTTTTTTTTTTTGTTTTTTTTTTTTGCAAAATCACAAATTTCACCATCAGGACGGTCACTTCAGGAATTACAATATACAAAACCGATGCCAGGACAATGCTGAAAACCCACTACATCCACCACCACCTCGCACGTCCACAACCCCTTCCAGTGGATTACACTACGCCTCACATCACCGGAACTATTACCGCAAATCCCCTTCCATCCAACGTATGCATTCGGCTAGGAAGATGTCATGACGGGCGTTTCTTTGCGGAGTAATATCTCGTGGAGTTGTTACTGGATCCGCCATGATGGATGTATCTTCGCAATGTGTTTGAAAGTCGAATTTCTAATCGTTTCTTTATATACACAGTGGTGAAACGAATATTCAAAATGGAAAAAAACTGAAAGTGATCATTAAGTGGCTGTTTTGGGGATTACGCCCCTCAACACTCTATAGTGATGAGTTTAGTGATTTGGTGTAGATTTCTTTGATCGAAAATTGAAGATGAGCAAGCTATCCTTTCGAGCAAGGGCGCTGGATGCTTCAAAACCGATGCCAATTTATCTTTTCGAGGAAATTCCGGATCTGCCAGAGGTTTCAATCAACAGATCTGTCCCCCAAATGCCAACAGGAATGGAAAAAGATGAAGAATGTGTACGTAATATCGAAATTTTCATTCATTATGATATTTCGCACTACGCCATCTTGAATTGTAAACGGAAGTTGTCGGTGTTCTGTTCTCTAAAAAAGTAGTCCCTAGTCGAAGCATACTAGATATTGTTCTCGATGTAAACAGTAGACCAATCATTCTTCTGCTGTAGAGGAAGCAGAAGCAGTCATGCTCTGCATTTACTATGCGAAGGTCTTGAACCATGAGTACTAAATAAACTGAACAGAAACTCAAGGCAACTCAGGACCATAGAGAAATTCACACATTTACGAGCCCCCAGATGAACCTTAATTTAATTCCAGTTTCTTCTCACACAATTTCTAAGAATTGTATCACACTTTAATTTTTGTTTTTCTGAATAACTTCAAAGGAGTCCAATGGAACTGTATTGATGGTTTACATACACAGTCCTTCCAGTCTTTAGGAGTACAAAGAATCAAACAAAACAGTTCTTAAACATGTAGGCTGTAACATAAACATAAAACAGAGCTCAAATCAGATAAAAACTGATCCATATTGCCAGGGCTGCTAATTCATCCTGTTTCACCAGAGGTCTTATACTATGTTTGAGTAAGGTAAATGATTGAAGTTCCTGAAATTTCTGTGTAACAACTTAATTTCAGCGCAGATGTCCTTAATTGCATTATGTGTAATCTGGAAAACTATTCAGAAAAAAGCAAATTTTTGTACTTGTAAATGCAAGTGCAAACTTCCACTTTATGTAATATTTATTTCTCGGTATTCTTATTTCTGTACATCACTTTGTATAACAAGGCTTTTATCAGATCTAATAAATAGCACTTTTGTCTCCCTCAGATTTCAACATGTAGCATTCCAAAAATCACATCAAAACTTCAAATTTTTTAGTTTGAATTTCCTTTCAAGGCAATTTTTTCTTGTTAGGATCACTTTTTGTTTATATTGCTTAATATTTTGGAATTTCATTAAATAAGATTTCTGTGAACTTTTACGCTTCTGATTATAAACTGTAAAAGCATAATTGACACTGTGCATAGATTTATGGAAAACAGGAAACCAATAAAAATCGAAATTGAGAATTACTTATTGATTCATTTTGCAGCACATGTTCACAACATTGAAAGCTTCCTTGATTTGCATCACCTTAAAATAATTTTGGTAGTTCAAAAACATTCTGGACATGTGTTTTTCTTTTGCTCTAAGGTCTACTGATTCCAAGGCAAAAATAAATATTGTGTTACTTCCAAATTAGCATAGGTGTTAGCTAATAAATTGACTACCAAGCATCCAGGAATTTTGATAAAGATTCATGATCACAGTTAAAGTTATGTAAGGGTTCTGTGAGCCTTGTTGTGTAATATTCAGTAGCAGCCTCGCAATATTGCTTAAGAATACAATAGTTTTAAACATTTATTTATATTTACATGTTTTGATTGATAAGAAAGTGAGAGAAACAAATATGTACGAGAAAATAATGTGTTATGTTGCTGTTGAATTCTTAATAACTTAAAGTTTACACTTGAATTTCAGATGACAGTTTCTTAATATAGACTTGCAACATTTGGTAAACAATAGCAAAATATAATGTCCTGGAAATAAAGAATGCCATTAGGGGATTAAGTTGAACCTTTCATGCTAAAAATAATTTTCCTGCATATAATAATTTCTTTGAACAAAGTATCACTGCAGCATCCTTCTTGTATTTTGAGAAAAATCATTCAACAATTCTTGAGAATGGAAACGGTTGATTTTTCTTTTAGATGTAAACATGATTCTTATTAACAGCCAGGAGTACATAACGAGAAATACTGTAGTTTTTATTCTTTCTAAAATTTGTATTGATCCAAGGAAATTTGTTTTGTAGGATCCATTTATGAAACAGTTATCATTATATTTATTGATCATCTGATATATTTTTTATAAACAATAGGCCACCATTGTATCATATGATTGTTCATATAGTTGATAGATAGTGTAATTTTCTCAATTTGGAAACCTTCATATCATTTATGAATTCAATACACACTTTGTTTTACAAACATGATGAATGTATTGAGGGTGATTACAGATAAATATTTGGAAAACTTATGATTTTCACTTCAGGAACATATATCTGAATGTGAAAAATTTGATATTCTCCTGAAAATGATATGATCTTTGGTAAATTCTGTTTTTTTTCTAGGTAACAGAGCAAAAGAATTAAAAAAATAGATTTCATAAGTACGTGCATAAAGAAACAAAGCTATCGTTATTTTCCCTAAGTTGGGAATTCTAAGATTATGAGCTGTTTGATACATCATGATCAGCTGCCTGTTGATTGTTGTGATCAGTAACCAAAGATACATAGTTAATGATGCGTTGCTTTGTAAAGTTAATTGATGAGTTGCTTTCAACATATTAATAAGCTATTATTAAATTAAATTTTCTTTAATTTGTATGTTCCATAGTGACATATTTAAATCTTAGTTTACATGTGGGTACTTTCAAAAGAATGGCATTTTGATTGCAACAGACATTGGCATTGGTTTTTGCAATGAACCAGGTGATTTCAGGAAGGGGAGAAAAACTTGTTGCCAAAAAATTGCAGCATACTATTGTATAATAACATTCTAAACCTTTTTAAACCAGTAAAGAAGAAGGATTATATTACATTTGTTTTGCATTTAGAGGGATACTTTGGTCAAACAAACACTACATTGCATTAAATAGTTTTGGTTATCACAAATGTCTTACTAAACTGCGAAGTATTGTGGGGACTGTGCTGATTGTAATTTTTTATTGATTCCTTCTTTTAAAAATTTTAAACTAAATAACTGCAGTGCGAGTGATATGATGTAGTTGACATACATAGAGTTTTTGCTTTCCACGAATTTGTTTTATACTTGGTGATTCATAAAGTAAGATTTAAGTGTTTCATTATGTGTAATTAATCATGTTATCACTTACGTGTTTTGTATATTTCAATGAAAAGTAAAGTATTTCATCAGGTCTTTGTTTTGAGATTGTAACATTCATTTGGTTTTATTGAATTTCAGGAAAGGCATCTACAGCAAGCAATCAGTGCACGCCAGGCTCCAAATGATGGTGGCACACCTATGGTGATTCCTACTCCTGAAGTATATGAGGACTTGGAACACTATGAATCTATGTATCCTGCTTCTTATATTCTTCCCAAGCAATACATTCATGTCCAACGTAAAGTATGCTTATTTTGCAGGCACTTTTTATTTGATTGCCTTCAGCATTGCATACAGAACAAGAATATCCAGAATATGATGCTGATGCTGAAGATGAGTATTGGCTGGAAAAACAACCACATCTGCATATTAATTTGATGCAGTTTGAAGAGATGATTGAAAAGCTTGAAAAAAGCAGCGGACAGCAGCTGGTGACTTTGCAAGAAGCATTAATGCTTTTGCCTCAAGAGGATTTTATTGTACAGTGTGTATTTGAATACTGGCGGTCTAAAAGGTTACGGCTGGTAGGTTTAACATGCAGTAAGTGCATATCAATAGATCCAATTTCAGGGACATCCACTTATTCTAACTGTTCGGATGGATAAAATTGGTGCATCTGTTCATAATCCATATGTCGCTTTTCGTCGCCGCACTGAAAAAATGCAGACAAGAAAAAATCGCAAAAATGATGAGGCATCTTATGAAAAAATGCTTAAATTGCGACGAGATTTAAGCAGAGCTGTAACTTTATTACAAATGGTCCGCAACAGGGAAACAGCTAAACGAGATTTACTCCTGCTAACTGTGCGAATTTTTGAACAGAGGTGCTTTAGTCACTTCTGGGACATTAACACGTCTAGTGGCATTACTTTAATTACAGATATCATCTTGCTGACTTCTCTGGCGAGTTGCTGGCCGAAGTAGCAGAACACAAACCGAATAGGGCCGCTTTCAGCCCTATCCATATCAACTGCAACGAAATTAAGGTAATGCAATCACTAAGATGAAGATGTTGCATAGTGTATGTCCATCCTTACGTTTATTATAGGAAGAAATGCCTAGAAGAGAGAAACGACCTTATAAGAAGCGAAATCTTACAAAGACTGCGTTAACTTTACCCTCAGAAGTTCAAAGGAAAGGAGATTCGAGAGTTCCTGCTGATTCTTCTTGCCTGGAAGATGATCGACTTGCCAGTCTGTCTACCTATGAGCAGAATGGACCATTTGCTTTTCAGCGCAAGCGAGGATGTCAATATCAGATGGTAGTTTCATGGTGGATGTTGCATAGTGTATCATTAGTTATTACAGCCAGTTCCCTTTGGTAAAGTGAGTTGGCCATGGAGTAGTTCTGCCGACAGTGAAGTGGCTGACAACCGGTTTCGTTATTCCCCAACTTGTCTGATGCATCCATCGAAACGGTTTATCGGACTCTCAAGGCGTAGGATAGGAAGAGGAGGCAGGTATGCCTACATTTGCTGCATTCTATGTACGCTGAAATCTCATTTTTGTGCAGAGTGATTTTAGATAGGGTTTCTTGCAACTGGGATGAACTTGAAGACATGAAAAACTGTATGAACAAGAAACCATCTAGTAATCCTTCTGCCAATCGAAATCCAGTGCATTTGTATGTATATTACTTACTGTTCCTCATATTTTTTCTTTTTTTTAAGGTCTTGTTTTGTTCCACGGACTTGTGATGCATCCTCATGTCATGATGCAGATGAAAATTGCCCTTCCCCTTCTGTAGTGTCCACTCCCTCCTTAATCACAATCAGTGCTGAAGACAGTGATCTGACCACAGTAGTGTCCCTTCCTAATATCCCAGCCCGCCCACGGCACACAAAGCCTCCAGAGTGGGCTCGATTGCCCATGCCTAGTGATCATGAGTATGCTAGTGCTTGGGGAGAAGACTTAGAAGAAGAACATGCTGGAGGAGGAAGTCCTAGACCCAGTGAATTTATTACGGGGAGTGTGGTGCGCATTGCAGAATCTACACCCTGTGGAGAAGCGGATTGGGACCTCCTTCCTTGCTGGTTGGATTGGGATGCTTTAGATGAAGATGATTCTTCACCCCCTTCATTCCGAACTCATTCTTTTCCTTCAGTTTGTCCCCAATCAACTAGTCCAGGAAATGTGAATTGTCCTACAACTTCTGTTGATCCCTGGGGACGTCTTGATCCAAATTATTATTCCTGTGATATGAAAGTGACCTGTGGCATGGAAGCTAGCCTATCCAATGCTATTAGTGGTAAGATGATGATCAAAATCACGGTTGTTATGGCTTAGTAGGTGTCGAGAGTCAGCCTCTTTGCTCACGACGGTCTGCAGTTTATCTCCATTCATTGAAGCCGTCCATTGTATCTACGCTTAACCCTTATTCCGGTAGTGATGGTCTGACTGTGACCACTGGATCCCCCAAATCATCTCTCCTATCTTCATCTGAGGGTCGAACTCGTGGCAGGTATCCAAGGGAATTGGCAGACATGGCATAGCATTTAATGTATTGCAGAGTCTCGCCTGAAGAAGGCAATTCTCTATGTTCAGATAGCCTGGGGGTGCATGATCAGTCTGTGGCCATGGAGGTCACGTGACCCTACATTAATGTATGTCATGTATTCTTATGCTACTTTGGATTCCTTTTGGCTGATTGGCAGCCTGCTGCCTCTTCTGCTGTTGTGATTGATGTTGCCAAGCTGTGATTGGACATCCGCAGTGCCTGTGGTTGGCAGCCGCGAGATGTGCCACCAATAAATATACTTTGCCACCTTATAAAGTGGCTATTACAAAAAACGAATAACAAATAGCATATACATATATTATATTTGTGGCACAATGCAAAGGGGGGGGTGGAGGGGGTAGGTTAGGTTTATCACTTGAAGAATCAGGACCGGAGCAAGTCGTTTTCATCCTGGAACTTGTTCAGTATTGGTTAGTGTGGATCCTCATCTTACTGCTAAACTCCGGAACAGGTGGTTTCTATCTGCAAAAAGACTTGCACCATCATCGCGATCGGCCATAGTACCGCCCTAATAAAAAATAACGTTAGTTTTAGATTTCAGTGTGTCCAAAACTGACTTCGGATAGCCACTGGGAACGCATGCTGTATGGGCTATCAGGCCTACAGGCTATTTGCACCGTGGTCTCATCATAGCTGCGAACTGCGGACATGCTCCTGAATTGAATCCCTTGAAATGGTGGCCCGTAAAGTGGAGGACATTTATACCTGATTGTATTGCTTTGGTCGTGGACGTCGGCGTCTAATAGATTACGACCACCCAAGGCCGACACTTCTGGACCCGCAGATACCAACGCTCCTAGACACGCTTTATTATCTGATCATCAGTTGCTGCTTTACCTGACGTTTCGTTTGTATCACACGGACCTTGGTTCTCTTTAGGATCTGATAGTTGGTAGTCCGTGGTGGGCAGCGAGCTGGTTTTTTTTCTCTGAAAAATTTCTGGTTTCAGTCGGAAGTTGAATGTGTGCCTACGCGTACCTTTTCAGCATGACTTTTGTTCAACAAATTCAGCAGTTTGCCTTCTGGAGTAACCAGCGTGCTTGGGTCAAATTCTGATGGCAACGGTGGGTTGGGATATTTGGCCCTTGGAATTATGTAAGGTAGAATCCGTGATTCATTGTTGTAAGAGGTCGATTTTGGCTGCAGGGAAACTCATTTCCCGGTCCACAGAAGTAGGATACGTACCGCTAGTGATTCATGAAGATGTGGAAAGCGTTCAGTGCTATCGCTTGAAGTGTCAGCTATCATGGCACGTTTATCCAATGTACCGAAGCCCTGTAACCGGTTGTGATGCCGGTGTCTCTGTCGGATGCATGCCAACAGTAGTGCTATAACCAGTAGTACTGTCAGCATGGATCCCAATAAAGCCAAGGCTATTAGGAGGGCTGGAAACGATGCATGATTATGCAAAAAAAAAATCATTCCGAAATTCGTACCTTTGAGGTTAATTTGGCAGTTCCTTCCAGTGAACCATCCTCTACACTTGCAGGATTCCGTTCCTGAAGCATCTTTGTAGCAGTCTCCATTGTAGGAGCACCATGAGCATTTTTCTAGGCGTGCTACGCAGAGACGGCCCGGAAAGTTTTTGATGTCTTCTGATGCGTCCTCTAACCCATCAGGACACTGGCAGGTGAAGCTTCCTTCTTTGTTGATACACATTGCCTTCCCGTCGCAGTCTGCAAATTCAGGATGCTCGCATTCGTCGAAGTCTTAACAAGTAAAAGATTAGCTCTCGTTCGGAGACGAATCTGTTCCACAGACCATCAGCTCTGATCATTCTGTATCTGTCCGCTGTAAACAAGGAAGAATTTCCAAAGCTCATATTATTCGATTTTAGTAACTCAGAAAGTTGATCTTCCAGAGCGACATAATTGACGTTAGCTTCCGGGGATATCTTGTAACAGAATCATAAATTGCGACCGAAAACTTCTGCTTACATGGACAGCAAAGGAAGCAAGAACACCGTTGTTGTCAATCCCTTCATCTTGCATTGAAGGAGAGTTGAACTCCATCAGTGTGGTTCCCTGGTAGTGATCCCCTACTTCCGTGGACTTCATGATCCTGTCTATTCCGTCTTTGGAAATCAAGGCCAGCTGCAGATATTCAGGGCTTTCTGGATCATTGAATTCATCGATAAATTGCAGCCGATTATTGTTGATGCGATTCAGAAAGACCTGAACACTGTACAAAGATGTTTCTGGATAACCTGTCTTAGAAACCGGCTTGTTAATGCTAAGAGCATACTTTGGCACTCCTTCGAAGTTTCGTGCCGCACGAATCCCGGCCTGCACACGCACGTCGTGTTGTGGTTTACCTTCCCACATATCTCGTTTTTGCTAGCGGAGCACGGAGGGACACAGTTCCCTTGAAGGTTCTTGGTCTTGTAGCTCTTTACCAGCCCGTGGTCGAACCCGAAGATGCCTGCGCGTAATATTTCGTTGTCTGCTTCTAAAATGTACAGGGTATGAAGGGTTTTCCTCATTTCAACCGAATCAGATGCCGTTACCTTTTTCCGCAACAAGTTTCGTGCTGCTGTCCATTCTCTCGACGTTCGTGGCTTTCCCAGCGGTTTTGGTTGCTCCCGACGCGCCTTTGTCTTTCATATCCTCTGTGGACAGGTCCACGCTTTCCTTCACGTTGCTGAGAACCGGCTCCATCTCCAGGATCGTGGGGTAGATCGTAGGGGCGCTCATTACGTTCGACGGACTTATTCGAGGAGAGTCCGTCGTGGTGTACACCGATGTGTACGTCGTTGGTTTGCCTTTGCTCATGACCACCTTGGTCTTGGTTTCCGTGAACACGCTCGCATCTGCGAAGCGCTTCGTTTCCGAGGGACTCGGAACGATGCTTGCTCTCGTACGGTTGAGCTCTCCTGACGATTTCGTGAAGGGACTCCCAATGATAGTGGTCTTCCCGGAAACTATGGTGCTGTGGTCCGAGATGACCGTCGTTCGAGCGTTGATGGAGCCTTGCATGGGGAAGAAGACGGTCTCGCTCCCTGTGATGACGCTGGATGTGAACCGAGTCTGCCTCGAGGCTTCCGTCTTTCTTCTGCTGCTGCTGGTGGTGGTGATCTGGATTTCCACAGGTTCGATTACGCTTGACTCAATAACCTCGTCGCCTTGGAAGCTTATCGACGGAACCGTCGTCTGAACATCGGCCAAATCTTGTGGCTCAGAAGGAGGAGGAGGTGGAAGGGGGGGAAGGGGGGGAAGGGGGGGAAGAGGCGAAGTGGAAGTGAGCTCCAGACTCGGTTGGAGGTGCAGCGTGCTGAACGAAGTATCAGGTTCGTTCTGGGGGACGTATCCTGGCTCGGAAAAGACGATGATGTCAGGTTTCTTGAGGATGATGTTCGTGCTTATGATGGTGTTTTCTCCTTCCACGACGGCCACGGGCTCGGGTTTGTAGAACGCCCCGCTCTCGATGGAAGGCTGGATGCCGTAGACTGAATCTGCGGGTTCCATCTTTTCCGGGAGTGAATCGTCCCAGCCATTATCGAAGATCTCTTCCGTGTGGTCTTCGGGCTGCAGAGGCAGGGGGATGAATTCCAGGCTCACGTCCGGCTTCTCGAAAGACACGAAGTCGTTCTGTTTCTCGAAGTACTCGGGGTTCTTCGCGGAGTTTGCAAGGGCGTCGTCGTCTTCGGAGGCGTCGCCGCTACCCGCGCTCAAGGGGCGGTAGAGCGGTTCCACGGGAGGGGGGTGGTTTTCTCCGCCAGCGTCTTCCACGGAGCCTCGGAGATCTAAGGGGGTGCCGCTAGCGTTCAGATTCTCGCCGTCGTCGGCCATGATGCTGAACCCCGTTTCGACGTAGGGCGGCGGGATGAAATTTGGGATGCTTTCGGACGAGACTTGGAAGGCGCCTCCGAGGCGAGGGAATTCCCCACCGTCGACGGCGAACTTCGCGTCCTCGTTCTGGAAGCGCACGACCTGCGAGAGTCTGGATTGGAACTGTTGGTTCGGGGATACGTCGTAGGGCGGGTATCCGTAGGAAGACTGCTGTACTTCCGCCGGAAACGCCTCCGGAACCTGTAGGGAGTTCATTCCGTAGAAAGGCGCGCCACTCGCTCCGTACGAGGAAACAACGGGCTCGTAGTAGGGATCCCCGAACTCGTTGTCGTTCTGGAACGGGTATTGGAAGTTTTCTTCCTCCTGGGCGACAGGGGGAAAGTGGACGTTGAGGGGAGGCTGCTGGTGTAGCTGCTGCTCTTCGCTCAGCTGGCTGATCCTATTGAACTTATGAATTTCTCCAGCACGATCGGGGAACACTTGGAGCTGGGGGTCGGGTCTTATTAGGTTGGGTCTATCGAATCGCGAGGGGGGACCCTGGTGAGCTGGGAAGCGCGAAGAGTCGTTCCTGCGGCCGGCGGCGATCCTGTTGCTCAGTAGCCCGGCAACCGCGTTTCCCACCAGACCGAGAACAGGGATCAGGGGGTTGCTCAGTCTGTGCAGGATGTTCGTTCCCGTAGAATGTTTCACGGGCTCTGGAGATTCCGGAGGAGAGATCGATCCCGAGTTGATCCCGAAATTCGATGTCCCGTGATCCACAAAGAGAGGCTGGAGGGGAGCTTGACCGGGAGCGCTGCCGCCGCTGTCCGGTGACGCCAGTGCGGCATCCGAGGAGGGCGGATTGAGGGCCGGGGTGTCGGGTGAGGGAGAGTGGTGGCTGAGATCGGCGCTATCGTCGTCCTGGGGTTTTCCGAGGAGAATGGGGCTGTCCATAGTCGCGTTGGGGTGGCTGTCAGCCGCGACCATTTCGGGATCCAATGCCCCTTCGTCGTCGCCATCGCTCGGAGGAAAGCCTGCCTCCCCCGGAGGATGGACCGGTCCGTTGCGGACGGGGTCGCTTGTCTGTTCGACTCCTCCTTCTCCGACAGTCTCTTCAGGTCTCCCGGGTGAGGTGGGCGACAGAAGGAGCACGGGGGTTTCGTGGTTTCCGAGGTCGTCCGCCGCCGCCGCCGTGCGTGTCGGCTCGCGAGGCAAGGAAGGGGAGACTGGACCCGGGATCTCGTCCTGATACGATCCCGAAGGATCCGCCTCTGCATTCCGCTCGCCTTCCGGTGGAGCGTGATCTTCGCTGAATGCATTTTCGGAAGCGGACGTTTCGTCTTGGGTTCCCGTAGCGACATCTGAGAGAGGGAAAGAAAGGAAACCATAAAGCAAAGAAGCGACCCTCATCCTCAAGAGCGCGTCGCTGGCTGCCTCACCTCTTTCGCCTTGAGTGTAAACCAACGAAGGGCGGATGAGCTCCGGGAGCGACATCTCGGAGACGACGCTGCTTGGCTCGTGGCCGATGTCTTGAGCTAACGTGTTCGGAAGGCCGCTGCCACCGGGAACGCCGCTCGGCTCGCCGCCGACCGGCGTGCTCGTGACCTGGAACCTGTCGACGGGATGGACGTCCTCGATGGGGCTCGTAATGATCTGCGACTTGTCGCCGCCTGTCAGGAACGGTCCTTGAGGAGCCTCGTCGTAGTGCGCGGTGTTTTGCAAGTAGTAGCCGTCGTAGGGAGCATCGGCTTCGGAGTCCTCCGACTCGAGAATCACCTCGGATTCGGTGATGTACTCCGTGCTGACGACGATGCTGTTTCCTTGGGTGTAAGTCTTGAAGGTGGTGAACGTCGTGTAGTAGGTCTTCGTGACGTCGTAGCGCTTGGAGGGCTCGATGTAAAGCTCCTGGGGAAGGAGCGCCTGGTAGCTCGTCTGCCTCAGGTCTGGGATCTTCGTTATGACTTCCTTGGTAATGACTTCCTCGGAAGTGATGATTCGGTTGCCGCTGTCAACAAACTTCGAGAAGGTGTACGTAGTGTAGTACGTGTTCGTGTCGAAGATGAAGGTGGAAGGCTCCTTGAAGCTCATGTAGGTCGGAAGCAGCACGACGTTCGACAGGGTCTCCACGCTCGTCAGGACCACCGGCTGCTCTCCGTCGAAGAAAGTGTTCAGGTAGCTGAAGGTCGTCAGGTACGTGTAGGGGAACAGCCTAAGCTGCTGCTCGAACGAGAGGGCGCTGGCCGTTTGCGTCTCGTCGCGAAGCGTTCTCGAGAGGAACTTCGCTTCCTGCGTGACGACATTCGACACCACCTCGGTGGTGGACGTGAAGGCGGTGCTCGTCCCCCTCACGGTGCTGTCGAAGTAGGTGAACGTCGTGAAGTAGGTCTTCGTGTAGAACTCGGCCGAGTTGCTCCTCAGGGAGGACAGGATCTCGTGGTTTTGGATCTGCAGGCACCAGAATCATAGTTGTCACCCTCCTTCCCCCGGCTGCCGGCCAGCTGCTTCGCGATCCGAAATGCTCACCTCCGTGTCCCCGTTCTCAGGAGTGTTGCCCACGTACAGGGCGTTCGGCAGCTTGTTGGGCCTCATCGGTCTTTGGAAGCTGTCGAGGAAGACAGCATTGTTGTGGGTGCCAGTTGGCTTCTCTGGTGAAAGGAAACATCAGTGAGGGGTTCGCTTACGAGTAAGCGCGCGCTTGAGCGCACGGTCGTGCGGAGAATGGGGTAGAAAAGAATAGGTGATGGCGGACAAAGATGACCTCATGCTCCAGCAAGAGAGAACAGAAAACACTAATCATCAGTCAATAGCGGGCTGATGGGTGGGGTGTGGGCTAAATAAGCCCACACCCCCATCTCGGTTGGATCTCACAAGCAGTCCGTTCCATATTCTCACGAGGAGTGCATTTCCTGTCTTCCAAGGTACCAACGGACTAGGAATGGGAGCGAGACACCCCGCCCGTCTCCCACGAGACCCCACCCTACATGACTAACTCTCTGGTGGGAGAGGATGCACCTGAGCAACAAAGAAGATGAAGGAGAAAAAAGACAAGTGGCTTAGGAGAGACCGAGTGCGGGAGAGAGAGGGGAGGAGACGAAACCCGATTAAAAGTGGGTGGAAGAGGAATCCCTTAGTACACTCTCAAAATTCAACATTGAATCTCCCAACATCAGCATCATGCAATGATTAGGAAAAGAAACGACACGTTACGTCCCATCTATTCAGTAGGCCCGCGGTTTCTTTCCTTGTGAGCTTTCTTTGGCGGGACGCCGTTCCGCCAAACGGCAAGTACACGGAAGCAGAGAGACCACGGGCCTCGAAGAAACGCATCCCCCTGAAACCACCCTTCGCCCCATTTCAGCCCAGGAGATTTGCAAGCAAAACACGATGAACGGATTTGGAAAACTTAGCTGCGTCCCGTCCTTCACACGCTTCGGTCTCTGCCACTGCGTGTCGGAAGCTGCCACAACTACCGATTCTTGTGCAGCTTCGGGCAGGCGAGTCCTTGAAGGATTCTGCGACGACCCAGAAACGGGAATGCCAAAACAGCGCGCTCCGCACTGAAAGGAGACCCGTGATCTCTTCCCCCCCCCTTTCCTTCCTCCTGGTGGTGCCTCCTCATTCGTGCGCGCGCGCGCGGAACAGTGAAGGTGAAGAGGTTTCGAAAGACTCACGAAATTTCCTGGCACCGCGAGAATTCTAACTGAACAAAAAAGGAAGAAGATTCAAGTGCTATCCTACGCAAGGCTAGGGAGGAAACTTCGAGAAACACACCAGGAAAGATCGAACAGCGAACAGCAGCAGGATCGATGCCGCCAACCCGGATTTCTGGATCCTCCTTGTCCCTAAGGAAATCAAAGCGCCTCGGAAAAGATCATGCTGCCTGGAGCCACGGGATGAGACCCATGCGGCAGTCGCAACGGGCGTCCGGAGTCCAGAGATTCAAGAAAATTCAACGTGACTACCCGTAGATACGGGAACGAGAGGAGGACGGACGCCTGCACTGCAGTTCAGTGCGGCGCATCGCGATGGCGGAGACTCCTCGGGCGGTTTGGTGGATGCGTGCAATCGAGGCCGCTGCATCCTTCAGTTCCTGTGGCGGTGCCTCGTTCTCCTTCATTCCGACCGGCAGGAATGGACGTGACTGGCGGACGTCCGATCCCTGCCTCGCGCGCCGCAAACGCCGTGCGAGGCGGGAATCGAACTGCGGCTTCCCCAGTTCGGTCCTCGCATCCTGGTACCAGTCGACTCGGCTTCCGTGAGGGACGGAAGCCCGCCGCCACACTCGGTGCGCGTTTTCGCCGGAGGGCCTCACTGGACCACGAGAGAAGCTGGTCTTTTCCCAGATTGCTGTCGTTCCTCGAGCGCCGCAGGCGTTTTACTTCGCGTCCAACAGAGCTACCAAGGGAAGATGATACCTGCAGGCTGTGCGCGAATCCAGTTCGGTTGGCAAGCGACTCCGACTCTTTTGTTCGATCAGAGAGAAGGCATGGAAGAGATAAAAGCGAATATTTAACCCGAGTCTTCTGGGTTCCCGCTTCATTTCCATCTGGCGCAACCGGAAGCTTCCGAAAGCAGTGCAGATCAGTCTGCGACGACTTCGCTCTCGCAATGGCTGCAGTCGCTCCGACCGCCAAACAGAGGCGTCGTCGTGGAATGAGAAAACAAAAGATAGAAAGGAAGTGCGGGTTGTCTTCGCCAAGTGAAGATGAGAAGAAACTGTCTCCTAAATCTTCCTATTAATGGGTGACTGTTGGGAGCGGGGGTGGAACCACCGTCACAAGAGCTAGCGAAACGACAACGCGGAGCGTCGCACTCTCCTGGGGAGGTTTGTTCCCTGAGGAAGGTCTTCACAGGAGTTTCAAATTACGACCTCTTGCTTCCCTCTGGAAGTTTCAGTTTCGGAATTCTTTTTTCCCGCGCTTTGGAAAAATTCGTCTTTGCGGAACTCGCATGGATTTCCTACTCTGGACGAAAGACGCACCAACTCCCTCCCTACGAAATGCTGAGACGCGATCTGGGACACGCTTCCCGAAGTCTTCTCTGGTTTAAGAATCCGAAGACGTCAGTCATAGCTGCGTGTCACCAACACCAACGGGGAGGAGGGAGGGGGGTGCACTGTTGGCGGCACAGCACGAAAGGAGAAAGGATTGGAGAAACCGAAGGATGCGGATGAGTGGATGCTCACCCTGAGCGACCATTCTGTTTCGAGTCAGAAATTCACGGGAGAAAACCGGATGCCAGCAGAAACACTCTGGAGCGAGACTCCGGGCCGATCAAACAGGTGCGTTGCAGCAATGAGAACGATCGAGGTGTTGGTCCTCTTAATCGCAAGCCATCAACAAGAGCGACGCTGATGCCCGTTGTTAATGACAACGCTTGTCGAAGCAATGTATTACGTGACGTTTGACGTGCTTTTGCATTTCACGCAAAACGAAACATCAAGCGCACACGTGTGCATATACTACACACATGCATGCATACGTATATAAGCGTACGAAACTTCTGCCTGTGAAGGAAAAAAACAAGGGAAGGGGATGGTAGTGGAATAAAATGTTTACTTCGATGGACTCAGTGGGTGAGGCATGCGATGGTTCGAGAGGAACAGTGCTTGGAAAGAACTTTCCAAGCCCTGTTCTTAAGCAGCCAATTTCTGATGCATGCGAAGAAAACCCCCTGCCAAAATCTTTAGAACATCGGGCGATGACTTCTCGCAGCGCTTCTTCCATCATTCAAAAACACTTGAAGGCAATAAAATTATTAACCCAGACAGGGATGAAGGAATGATGTCAGAGTTTCGTTCACCACCGTGGCTTCGGATTCTCGACAGTCTTTACGAAATAGGAATAATTGGAAAGGGTCAAATGCATTCAGCTGCCATGAACGCAGTGCACGGTCCCATTATCCCATAAAAAAGAAGTTAAGAGACAAAGCGCGAGCGCGGTTCTTCTGGTGTCGCTCTAGGCACGCAGCCAATTTCTCACGCAGCGTGAAGGACGATGCTTTTGAGGAAGCCGAGTAACGGGGACTGTGGGGACCAAGACGTTTCTCGCGGAGGCAAAACGACCCTCCCTAAGGAGGGCTTTGACATTCCCGCGCGAGAGGTACGCCGGGGGTCCAGCAGCGGAAGTCACGTCGGCATTCGTCAGGCGGAGGGGAGCGCGGAGGAAGAAGAACACGAATCCGACCGCATCCACTTACCGACGATGATCATCTCTAGCCCGTTCTTCAGCTGCTTGGTCGACAGGATCCTCTGGCGTGCGTTCCTTTCAGAAGTCTCGTCGGAGTTTTCTAGAGATACACACGAGATGAAGCACATTATTTTGGAATCACTTCGCGATAGGCAGCTCAAAGCAAAAAAGACTCGACTCCCTTGCCGAAGGGGAGGGGGAGCTGAAGGAAGGGTCAGTGCTGGACAAAACCATGGAGGGGCCCAAAAGTGATCCAGGAAACGCGTTCCCGCTGTGGCGGCAAACACAGCCCAGGACCTCCTCTGCCCAGTCTGCTTGTTTGCTGACGTATGCGTGATGCGTGCGCGTATGCTGAGTGTGAGAGCCTGGCGCGTGTATGCATGGCGTACGACGTGGGCGTCCGGGCGACACGAGCGCTGTTAGTGTTTGGGATAGATGGGGACTCCTTGCTCGCATGGTGCCAATCCGGGCGATGGGTGGAGGGAGCTCTAGTTGCTATGGCTTTACTTTCGCGTGATCTTTCCGATGCACCACGAAAGGAACGCTTCCCAATGTGAGGATTTCCAGTGATGGTGGCATTTGGGGCACGCGAAAGAGATCGGACAAGGCTCTCTCCAGGGCGCAAGCGCGAGTTAGGAGGAAGAGGGGCAGGTCAAGAGAGGAAGAAGGAAATTCCAGAGTGTGCGCTGAGGACAGGTCTCGGATCTGTTTGGTTGAAAACCGGAGCAGGCTCTTGGGCTTGGGCGCACTGGCGATGACGTAATGTTTCCTAGTGCTCCGGAAGATTTACCGGTAATGACGGGCGAAGGGGAAGTCTCAGGATGGGACGCACGATGCTCAGCCACGTGCCGAACTGTCTCCATTCCTTCCCCCTCCCTCTTGACATATTTCGTGCGATCTCTGAGGCCCCTTGTAAGACGAGCCGATGGAACGCCTCCATCGTCTCAGCCTTGCCCTGACTGAGCACAAGAGCAAAAAGAGGTCATTCCAGATGGTGCTGAGATGGAGAGGACGCAGCAGGGAAAGAGGTGCGTCTTCCCCCCCCTCCACGAGGCGCGTTGAAGGGGAACGTGAGAGAGCGCTGGAGCCTTCTGAAGTTGATGAGGGAGGCAAGGAGGAGCTTCAGTATGGAGAAGTGGAAAAGCTAGAGGGAAAGGAGCGCCCGTATCCGCTCGGAGGGGCGTTTCCTAAGTCCTGCCTTCCCCGTTTCGGCGCGCACGAAGTGGAAGACACCGCTGGGGAACTTGCCAGAGGTGGAGGCGGCAGGCGAGCGAGCGAATCAGGCGCAAGGAGGATGCTGATTTTTCGGGGAGATTTCCTCGGAAGCCAGCACCCCCATGGGAGGCTGGATGAACCGACCCGTGAGGGGAGAGGAAGGGAGACTGAAGACCAACCGGACCGACCGATGAAGTTGCAAGGCCGATGGTCCCAGAAGCTGGCAGCAGAGAGTATGCGGCGAAGAATCTCAAATCCTCACTTTCCTCCTCGTCCGCCATACCCCATCCTGCCCCCTTCGTCTTCCTCTAGCGGAAGGTTCCGATCTGGTGGGTTTTGGCGGTAGGTTCGCGGCAGACTTCGGCGCCTCGCAGCATTTCCGGAGCCCGACTGGCAGTTAGAAGAGAGCGCACCGCCGAGCACAAGGAAACAGCAGTTCCTGGATGAGGAAGAAGAATCATGTGGAGAAGAAGAGGAAGGAAGGTTAAAGGCGTGAGGCTGAGGTCAACGGCCTGTGGCAGAGTGCTCAAGAAGACAAGGGAGACTGCTGAGCGCTAAAGTGGAAGTAAGGTTGGGGTCGGCAGAGAAAGATGGTCAGCGACAGAAGACACAAGAAGACGAGGATGGCCGTTCCACGTGGCCAACTTACCGCTACTTTCGAGGCTCTGAAAAGAAATCACTGAACCTTCGGGTTCCGTGATGTAAGAGGTGGTCCAGTCCTGGATTTCGGATGAATCCTCGTCCTCGGAATCAGGGAAGGAAGGAGAGAGCTGACTGTCCGACACGCGATTGGCGGAATGATCAAGACCGGGAAGAAGGGATAAGGAAAGCGGCTCCTGGTCCGGGAGATCAGCTGCCTCTCTCGAGTCGGAGATCAGAAGGTTAGCGTCCTCAGCATTTAGAGCCCTCCTCAGGCTGATCAGGTGGTCGAGAAAATCCTTCTCAGGTGCCGCCGCTGCAGGGTCCCTCCAGGACGTCCATGGCGACTCGTCTTGGATCGGCGGCTTCCTGTCGCCAATGCTTTCGGGATGGTACCCGCTGCTGGCTTGGCCATTGTCGTCGTCGTCATCGTCGTCGTACTCCACATACTCCGTGTCGTTTTCGTCGTCGTCGAAAAGATCCTCCTCGTCTCGGAGTCTCACCCAGGACGACCGATCGTCCCTGAACGGGCGTTCCGGAGACTCTGGAGGAAAGAGCGCAGGGCTCCGCCAACCGTCTCCGCCGCCAATGTCGAGGGGACTGTGGGTTAGCATAGGAGGTCGCTTCCGGATGCGGGAGGGTGCCGGAAACTCGGTCTTCAGGGAGAAGCGGACGCTGCCGCGGTGGCGGTAGCTGCTGCTCCTCCCAGCGTCGGATGAGTCTACCCGTGTGTAGGGCGAAAACGACGGCCCCGGGGGCTTGGGAGGTGTCGTTGCTCTCTCCGGGTCTCGAACGACGTCAAAGCGGCTGGACTGCAGCTGCATGTCTTCGCTGTCTTCACTGCTCTTGCTCAGGAGAAATTCCTTGGGGAACTCGGCGGGGTCTGAGTGCCTCCACGATGCTTCGCTTCCGGAGGAAGCAACGCTCGGGAAAACCTCCGGAAGAGGAAGGGAAGGGTCCGATACCACACTGCTGAGGCCGCCCGAAGGCCTAAAGTAAGTTGCAGAGACCAGGAGCACCCTGGACGTGCCTGCGCTGCCGATCCGCTCTCCCAGGTCCGCGGTTCCTCGATTTCTCTCCCAGACGTAGCTTCCTCCTCCTTCTTCCTCATCCCTGTCGTCAAGGAACTTCTTCGTGAATCCCTCCCGCGAGGGATCAAGAGGTCCCGGACTCAGCTCCGAAACAGTGACAGCCGTGGTCGAGTAGCTCGTGGAACCAGGAGTGGTGACGACTGCGTACAAGTAGGAGAACTCAGTCATGTAAGTTTCCAAGGCGATGGTGTCCTCGCCGCTGGCGTCGTGATCCGTCATCCGAAGCAGATCAAAGGAGAGTTGTTCTTCTGACAGTGGTCCCTCTTGAAGTAGTGGCGGCGAAGAAAACCCGTCCGTCGCTGCGGAGCGATCGTCCCCATCGGCGTCCTCAGCAGGATCCGTGAACTCTAGTGGTGCCGCCACCGATTCCTCCTCCTGGAGCAGGAGAGGAGGAGATGGAAGCTGTGAGAATGTGAGTTCTGACAAGGGAGCTTCTGCCGTCCCATCTCCGAGACCCAGCTGGGGGTACGAGCTGGTGGTGAAGACCTCCTCCTGGGCGACTCCATCCAAGATCGCCGTCGGGCCAAGTTTCTTGTTCTGGTTCCTGAGGTAGCTGGAGAGGGCGCTCCTGCCAGCGGCCAGCAGGCGCACCACCTCCTTGCTGATCTGGACGGTGGGCGTGACGGCCGCCTCCGACCCAGCAGACCGGCTGGGGTGGATGGTAGTCTCCTTAGTGAAGTCCTGCAGGTGAATGTTGGCCGTGCGGAGGACGGCGACCAACTCCGAAGAGGAGGTCACGAAGGAGCCGCGTACGTCATCCGAAGTCGTGTACACGTGTGTGAAAGTCTTGTAGTACACGTCCGGTTTTAGCAGCAGCACCGTGTGCTCGTTGATCCTGCTGTGACGCAGCTTGGCGACCTTCCTGGTCCTTCGGTCGGAAAAGGTGGTGGCAGTGGTGCCCCCCCCTCTCGCATCGCCGTCGCCACTGCCTTCTGGAGGCTGGCGGGTCGCTTCGTCGGGAACGTCATCGATACCATCCTGATGCAGAGAGGAAGGACTATAGGCCCACGGTAGCACCGAGGTCTCCTCGAAGGCGGTTCTGAACGCTCCGGGTGGATCCTCGAAGGTGGGGTCTAGCTCGAACGGCAGCTCCTCTGGAACTCGAGAGTCTCTTCTTCCTCTCCCAGAGAGGTCGCGCCTCCCTCTCCTGCTGCTGCGGAGGCGATCCACCCCATCCTCAAAGGCTCCATTTCCAGAGACAACGGTTCGAGTTGGTGGCGTGGAAGCTGACGTGGGTGTCGGCTGCAGCAGCCCCTGCCGGAGGCTCGCCAGCTCGTCTCGTAGACCTCGGAGCACCTCCTGGCGAGGTGCTGGAACGGTCTCATACTCGGTCGCGGTGACTACGGACAACTTGGAGCTAACGAGCGTCGTCTGGATTGTCGAACCCCGGAATATCACCGGCAAAGTGATGGTGGAGTACTGGGTCAAGGTGGACGTGTAGACAGACGTTCTGGTGTCGTAGGCGGGTGGAGCAAGGGGGGGGTGACCATGGTCAGGAACGTCCACAGCGCTCCCGATGAGTTTCTCGAGGAGGCCAAGGAGAACGGCCGCGGAGTCGGTAGTCCTGGTTACCGTCTCCACCAGTTCGTACACAGTGTGGGGAGTCACTTCGGTTACCAGCCTGGACCTGCCGCGTTGCTCCTTGACCTTGCTGTAGGAGATGCTGGTCTCGACGCTGGAGGTGATGAAGAAGGAGGTCACCTCGGTGACTCCGATAGTCGGCGTCGCCGAAATATCCCTAAGGAACAGCTTGACCTCGCCTCCGATAGTGGTGCGCGAGTACTGCTCCGGGAGCACCACAGTCGTCGTCCTCGAGGAGGTGAGCAGCTTCCGGTGAGATGTCGTCCGGCCGTAGTCGTCCTCCAGTGGCAGCGTCAGGGCAGTGGGGATGCTGTACGTGACGGTCAGCTTCTGCTTCTCTTGGATGCCTCGGTCACCTCCTCCATGGGAGAAAGGAGTCAGGGCATTGGGCTGGAACCCCTTCTTCCGGTAGATCCTGGCCCTCCTTCTCTCGCTGAGCCTTTGGGTGGGGTAGGCGGAGGTAGTGGTTGGTTTGCGGAACCTCCTCCTCTGTGAGAAAGTTGGTCGCTGTTGTTTCCGTGAGAGAACTGAGTCCGTGGTCGGGGTCGTGCGTTGTTGTTGCTGCTGCTGCTTGAGGCTTCCCCTGCGGGCGTTCCATCTATGCGTAGGCAGCGCCGGGGATGAGGGGAGATCTGACTGCTCCTCTTCCTCTCCCGGCCGCGTCCTCTGGAAGTCTTCCGCCTCCCTCTCGTTCCTCCTCCTCTCCACGAGGCTCCTCCTCCTCCTCCTTTGCCTGTCCACCAAGGTTCTGTCCTCCTCCTCATCAGTCTCCTCTTCTGAGGCGGAGGCGGCAGTCGTTGTTGTCCTCTTGAAGAGAGGGTTCCTTCTAAGCAGGGGAGGTCTGCTGCGAGGCGGAGGGACCGAATGAGTAGTAACACGGTCGACCTCCCCTTCCTCTTCTTCCGAGACGACTGCAGCAGCGGTGGTCGCTGAGGTCCTCGGTGGTCGTGTAAACGGTCTCAAGGTCCTGCCGCGCGATCTGCTCAAAAGCTCCCGGAACCTGTCCACTGGCCTCTCCCGAAGCGTGAAAGCGGGTCGGGATCTAGAGGCCGGGTTTCCACTGGGGTCGTCAAGCTGCGCTTTCTCAGTGGTGGCGGCGCCGAAGATGGAGTTCTCTGCGTACTCTTCCTCCGTCCTCTTCTCGTCTTCCGGGATGTCTTCGGGATCCGCCGTTGTGGCAGAGTCATCTGCCCTGTTATCAGGGGTCGTAGGAACCCCATCCTCGGTTCGCAGTAACTGCTGAGGATCCCTGCCGAAGGACGGCTGCGTCCTCCTCCTGGCGAAAAAGGCGGACGTGATCCTCCTGCCAGTGTCTTGGGGGGGTGAGTCCGCTTCCCCGCCCCTACGTTTCGGGAACGGAGGGCTCACATCGGGAGACTGTAGCTGCTGCTGCTGCTGTTGAGTTCTTCTGGCGGAACCGAAGGCGACGGCGCTGCCCACAGAAGAGAACCTTGGGCGAAAGGAGCGTCTGGTGAACTCTGGGGGGTTCGGGGAGGAAGGGGAAGGGGACAAGAAGTCCTGCACCTCCGGCCCGGAGGCTGCGGAGGAAGAGCCGAACTTGCCGCGGAACCTTTTTGTGGGCACCACGGCGACGGCGGCAGTCGCACGCTCGGGCTCGTTCTCAAGAGCTCCCACTTCCTTGCGGAACCCGAAGGACTTCCTCCTGGCTGCGCCACTGGCAAAGGAGGGAGGCTCGCGAGCACTGCTCGGGGGAGTAGCCACCAGGGTGGGTCGGAAGGACTCCCTGGTGATAATGGCGGCGGCAACGCTAGGAGAAGGTCTGACCCGGTTGCCGAGGAACGAGGGTCTCGTGCGGGACTTGAAGGGACGGATGAAAGGGGTGAACGCCTGGGTGCTCTCGGCATCCGTTGACGTCGTAGAGGTCGTGGTAGTTGCAGTCGCAGCCTCCTCTTCCTCCTCCTCCTCCTCCTCTTCTTTCTCCTCCTCCTCCCCTGCAGCAGCCGCCAGAACAGTAGCCGTTGTCGAAGAAAGGTCGACTCCTTCCTCCTCCACGCCTTCAGGGGACGCCTGCACGGGATCCGTCACCTCCTCCGTTTCGCCAATGTCGTCGGCGACGACGACTTTGGAGGTACTCTCCACCACCTGGGAGTAAGTCCCTCCGATGGACGTTCCCAGGAGGCGCGTCTCGTAGAAGGTGGTCCGTCCTGTTTGGACGATGGAACCTGTGATGAGACGGATGAGGCCAAGGGGTTCCTCAGGGACGGAAGTGGACCCCGCGTAGTCTGGGTCGACCTCGAGCCTCGAGGTGCTCTCGATGACCTGGGCGTACAGGCCACCCACGTACGTTCCCAGTGCGCGGGTGGTGTACACCACCGTGGACGGTTCCTGGATGATGCTGCCCAAGTCTATGGAGATCAGTCCGAGAGGGTGTTCTCGTTCGTCGTCGTTGTCATGAATTTTCGGGGGTTCGCGAGGCAGTGGGGGAGTTGCACCCTCGTTTATTCCTTCCTCTTCATACTCTCTTCTCCCTTCCTCCGTCGTGTTCTGGTCCTCCGTCGCCGACGGTGTGGTGCCATCGCTGTCTCCGTCTTCTGAAGATTCTTCAGGAATAACCTCGGACGGGGGAGCAGGATGCAGGGTCTCCGTGACCACGTTAGTCACCGTCTGCAAACTGCTCTCCACGATGCGGCTGCCGTCCACGAAGGAAGTCGTGAAATAGGTGAACGTGGTCAGGTAGGTGACCAGTGAGAGTTCGTCGTGGTCGCCTCCACCGTCACCGTCGTCCGAGAAGGAGTCCAGCAGGGTGATTGTCGCATCCTCCTGTTCGGCTTCTTCTTCCGTAGCCGTCTGCCACGAAGGGTAAGAATGCTCCTGCTGCTGCCCGTCTTCAGCATTGGAGACGTCTTCCGGGATCGCTCCCTGCGTGGAGTCCGGGTCGCTTTCAGCGAAACCATGGGAGATGACAGAGCTCTCAAGCTCCTCGCCACCACTACCTCTGTGGTGGTGGAAGCGGCTGAGGTCCTCGGAGGGAGAAGGAAGAGAAGGTGGAGCGGCCGTCGTCACGGGTGCAAGCTGCTGCTGCAGCGGGGTGGAGGACGAGAAAGCTCGATGTCGGGAAGGAGGACTGGCAAAGAAGCTGCCTCGAAGCGAGGAGGGTAACCTCACTGAGCCGAGACCTCCGCCTTCTTCCGCCGTCTGCAATCCAGAGCGGACGGTCTGCCCTCTCAGGAGAACGTTCGTGAACACCTCGTAAGAGGTGTTGACCACCTTCTTGCCGCCGGAGAACTTTGTGCTCACATAAGTGTAGGTGGTGTACAGGGTGGACTCCACGTCGTCAACCGTTGCCGTTGCCGCCGTATCCTGCGTGGTGGCAGCGTCATTAAGGTCATCTTTCCGAGAGACCAACATCCTCTCCTCCTCCATCACCACAGACTCCTTCGGGAAAGAGGCGGTGAGGGAGGGGAGCGACGGGGAAGGGAGAAGGGTTTCGGTTGCCACATCGACCGCGGTTCCTCCCACTACGTTCGTGATCACCTCCGTCGACGTGCTGACCGAGGTGGACTCGCCGATCAGGAAAGTGGTCAGGTACGTGTATGAGGTGTATAGCGTCCTGATTTCCCCTTCCTCGACGGGATAGGTGTCTTCGTCGGTCAAGTACGGCTCAAAGGAGTGCAGAGGAAGCTCACTCTGCTGTTGCTGCCTCCTCTCTTCCTCGTTTCCATCCTCTTCATCCTCATGCTCTTCTCGGGAGGCGTCTATCCGCGGCCGTTCCGTCTGCTCGCCTTCCGCGGAGGCAGGTCTTTCCCGCTCGCCGCCGTCCTCCAGTTCTGCCGTTTTATCCTCGGAAGAAGCAAAAGTTCCCATCGTTCCTCCCTCTCCTCCTCCAGTTGCTCGTTCTTCGCTGCCTTCGCCGTGGTTTCCGCGCTCATTGGTCAAGGTGCTCCCGAGTGACTCATCCTCTCCAAGGTCGGCAACGGGAGTGATTGCAGACGAAGGCGGGACTGTTCCTGTACCCTCGGCGGCGCTGCGTTCCAGAGAATAGAAAATGCTGGACGTGCTTTGGATGACCTGGGCGTAGTGATCGCTGATGAAAAGCCCACTAATGAGCGAGGTGAAAAGGGTAGTGGTGCCTCGGTTGATCACAGTGCCCCCGATAGACGTGATGAGACCTGTAGGGAACGCCTCGGAAGTGTGATAGACCTCGGTGGATATCGTAGAGAATGCTGAGGTCCCCGCTGGGTCTGCGGTTTCCAAGGAAGTTCCTTCCTGGTTGTCTTCGTCTCTACCGGGCTGCGCTTCGATCACGAACGCAGGCTGCCGCTGTTGCTGCTGCTGCTGTTCCCGACTCCGAGGCTGCTGTTGGTTGTCGAAGGCGCCGTCTGCATCTGAACCGTGAGGAAGGCCGTATATCCGGTGCGGGGGAGGAGAGGTTGCTTCTTCCGTGGAGCTCAGAAGTATCTTGGGGCTGAAGACGTGCTGTTCCTTCTCTTTCTGGGAGGTCTCCTCCGTCGTCGCTTGAGCCGGCGTCGATAGAGAGGAGACAGGGCGAGATGGTGCCAGAGATTCGGATGGAGGCTGCGATCCCAAAGGCGGAATAGAGGAGATGACCAGGGACCTTCCGATCTCGGACTTGGGCTTAAACACGACCTCTGTGCCGCTTATAGTGGTGGTGAAGTCGGCGAAGCCCACGTAGGTCACCCGCGGCAGCCTCGCGGCGTGCCTTGGGACAGAAGAAGGGCGACTGCCTTGGAGGAGCGGCTCGGGGGCTGCAGCCCTGGCGTCTCGGCTTGCACCACTGCCCGAAGAGGAGGTTGCGGAGAACTTGGCGCTCACAGGTCGCGGGTTAATAGCGTCCTCTTCCTGGATGAGAGGGCTGGCCTCCGGCTGACCACCTACAGGGCTTTCCAGGACGCTAGTGGTTGAGATGTCTTCCTCACGAGCGTGCGAGATGTTCTGAGTCGAAGTATCGTTTTCTTCTACTCCTCCTCTCCCTCTTTTTTTCGGGTGGTCTCTTCCAGGCTCCTTGGATGTCGCCTCTTCGCTTGGCTGACTCAGGGGCCTGGTGGGACGTATAATTTCCTGCGTTTCTTGAGGGAGGATCACCCTGGAAGTGGTCGACAGAAGCTCAACATGCTTTCCGTGGAGGCGAGCTTTCCGAAACTCAGTGGTATAGGCCAGCAGGGTGTCGCTGCTCCACAGAGTCCGGCTTTCCACCGAGCGGGGAGGCCCCGATAACGGGTCTTCGTCGTCGTCATCGTCGTCGTCGGTCTCGGGAACCTGTCGGTACAGAACCGAGCTCCGGCTAAACACTCGGGAGTGCGAGCCGTCGACCACTGTATTTCTGACCACTGTCGTGTGCTCAGTGGTAATCCCTGAGTTCAGAAAGGTCCCCACTGTCGACAGAACCACACCGGGCGCCCAGTGACGGCGCGTGCCGGCGACAATCCCGAACTTCAGGGTAGTCTTCAGCCCGCTGGCTTCGCTTCCAGGTTCTTGGCCAGGGGGAACAAAAACAGGCAGTTAGAGAGACAGACCTGGAAGGGACCCGACCAGGTGCGGGGAAAGAAGAAGACAGAAACAGGAAGGCCGGAAGACGCTTTGCGCAGGCGCGGGGGGTGCGCCGAAGACGACTTGCGCCGGCGCCCATCTTTTCCTGCATTTTTTTTTTCGTTTTTTGTTCTTGCTTTTTCCGGGAAGAAGGCCGCGCTCCGGGACGTCTCATCCAAAGAACCAACCAAACAAAAGCGTCTGCCTCGCCTACCTGCTGCCCTCACAAGGCGGTCGCGGCGGCTCCCGGACTCCGAGCCATCTCCATGGTCCCCGCACTCCGGCGTGGATCCTCCAAACGTCGCCTCTATCGGAAAAGAACAAACGTTTGATGGAAGGTGGAGACAGTGGCCAACGGGGTGGAAGGACGAGACCGTCCCGACCACCAGGAACGCAATGCTCCGCGGAGTCGCGAAGCATCCCGCGGCCGCGTGTTGAGGATGCTCTCGACCGTGCACTCCTGTTTCTCTCTGTTTCGCGCATGCGCACGGTTCCTGAGGGTCCTCAGAAACTGCGCTCGGCACCCGGGCGGGCGGCTCAGTCCATCCTCTTCAAGCGGAACGGGCGGCCACGACGGCAGAGACGGCGGTCGCAACAGGGGGTGAGAGAGAAGTAGCGAGCCGCAGGAGCGGCAGCGGCCGCTGTCACAGCGGCGGCGCACGGAATCTGGCCCCGAGGGCAGGAAGAGGAACGACAGGGACAGGAGCAGGTCAAATGGACAGAGGGAGCTGCAGCAGCTCTTCGTATCTTTTATCTACCTCCGAGGTCAGCGGTTCCAGGAGGTCTTGAGGGGCGCTTGAGCGTTTCTCATCTCACTTAGCTTGGGATGGAAAGGAATGGAGGTGGTGAGCGGGGGCAAAACGAGAAGGGCCTGCTCCTCCCGGATCCTGCGCATGGTGTCTCCCGACACGGGGTAGACCGGGGCTAGCTCGGAAGAAAGTTCTTCCATCCTCTCCTTCCTATCGCAGGAAAGATAAACGGGGGGCAGGGAACACTTCTCCGGGACGACGTTCCTCGCGAATCCACCCTTCGAGGACATTTCTCCCGGTCCGCGGGAGGGGCACCAGCGAACGCTTTTCATTCCCCTTAGGCTATGCTCCCACCGGCGTGGCGGCGCGCGAGCGTGCGGGGGCGGGGGCTGCAGTTCCGTGCGGCAGCAGTCGCCGGAGGCGGTCCACGTCGCTTGTTGGCTGCTGATCCTTCTCGGTTTGCAAAGGCGGTTGTCAAGGAGCGGTCCTCGAGAGACAAGGGAGATGGGGAGGTCTCAGAAAACTTCCCATACGGAGAAGACGGAGAGGAGTCTCACCCCCTCAGTCCACGCGAGGGGAGTTCCGCCTGTACCGAAGGGCGTCCTTTCCTGGGAGGAGGAGGAGGAGGAACCAAGGAAGAGTGCGACAGAGAGTTGGGAAAAGGTCGGAGGAAGGGGATGATGATGAAGGTGAGGTGAGGAGGAAGTGGAAAAAAAGACGTGCGCTGGTGGCAAGGGAAGAAGAAGAAGAAAGGCCAAGGAGCAAAAAGTCTCGAACCACGTGGGCTCCTAGATCTCTGCTAACACGCGCTCGGTCAGAGGCACCCTGTGTATGGTCAGCTCTCCCTCTCTCTCGGGGGGATCAGTTCTCCTCGCGCCGCGCCCTAGAGCGAGGTAAGGGATGGAGGAGGCGTCTGGAAGGATGCTATGGGATCAAGAGGAGATCGAGAGGAGAGCTCGCGCACTTCCCTGTCTGAGAAGAGGATGGGAAATGACTCTTGGGAGGATGGACTCATCTCCGATGCGCTATTCCACAGAAGAGCAGTCTGCGTCTCGAAACAGCGACAGGCAGATTCCGGGATGTGCGCCCTCCCTATTTCCCTTTTCGTGTGTCTCGATCCAGCCCTTCTTTCCCCCCCTCTCAATCTCCCTCTTCCTTCCTTTCTCTCTCGCCCCTTCCTTTTCTTTCCCTTTCTCCTTTCTCCCCCCTCCCCTCTCTTCTGTTCCTTCGAGAGCATTCCTTCGAGCTTTCCCTTCCGTCCGCCTGCGGAGAACTGCGCCGGCGCTCGCCTGCTGTTGGATCCAGCGGGAGGGAAACTGCGCCTCCTCGTTTCGCCTCTTCCCCTTCGTACATCTCGGAGGTCCAGGGATCGCTCACCTCCTCACGACCTTCCCCAGGTCAAGGACGTTATTGAATCCTGCTCTTCGAACCGAACAAACCCCGAGGAACCGTGGGTCCACGAAGGGGGCGGAGGAGACAGATGAGAAGAGGAAGCGGCGGAAGTGGCAGTAACGAGGGAAACCGAGTGTCGTTTCCTCCTCGGGCTCCTTCTGGCTGTTGTGCGACGCAGCACCGAGGGCACCAAGGATGGGAGCAGCGGTGCGCCAAGGAGAACGCCGAAGAGGGCAAGGGAGGAAGCAAGGACGAGAAGCTCACGGATTCCCTATTGAGAAATCCATCTTCGCGTTCGAAGGACGGAAGCTGGAAGCATGGAGTCGCATCCCCGAAGATGCCAGCTGGTTGGCTCCTTCCTCTGCGTGACGCCTGAGGCTGCTCCTCGGCAGGCAGAGGAAGGAAGGAATGGCCGCCAGCATTCCTTGCAGCAGAGACCACTCAGTCGAGCATCTCTTTGCTGTTTTTTCCTGACCCCGGCTGAGCGACGGGGAACTCTATGAGATGCCCGCCTTCTGAAAGCCGGGATAACCGGGAGAAGGATGCTATTGCGGTGGAAATATGCCTTCTCTCTTTCAACGCGCGGTCATCCGCGGACGGGGCAGATGGCTCGCCATCTCTGGGATGCTGAACACTGCAGCAGCGTTCAGTGGGCGGCAAAAGCCCTCTCCACGCCGCCTGAGCTACCCGTGAGAAATACGACCGCTCAACCACTGGCACAGTCCAGATCGACGCCGCTTTTTTCGGTTCTCTGCTGCTGCAGCCTCAGCCCAGCTGTTGACCAGGCGGAAAGGAAAGACCTCTGAAAGCGTCCTGCTGCTTCCGGATTGCCTTGCGGACCGCCGGGAATACTCGCGGACAGGAGGGAAGAGGACTGCACCAACCTGTCGAGATGACGGAGCTACGCCTGCGGCGAAACACCGTTGTGGAGAGAACGAGGAGAGGGACGACGTGGGAGGGGAACCATGAGATCCACGAAGGAGAAGCAGTCCTCTTGAAAGAGACTGATAGCCGCGCCCGCATCATCTCGTTCCGGAACGGTCGCCAGGATGCCCACCGGCAGAGACGTGCCTCCTCCAGGGGTAGCGGAAGGATAGGGGCCGGAACATCCGAGCAGAGGAGAGAAGATAGGAAACGCGCGGTGAAAAGGGGAGGAAGAGGGCATTCCTATCGTAGGAGGCTCTCGGAGGATTCTCCTTCTAGCGAGCAAATTGGAAGCTCTCGCCGGGACGTAGCCGTAGTCCCAGGAAACGACCTATTTCCGAAGAGGGACGCGCCTCGGCTGACATCTTGTAAACGCATCAGCAGCCGCTCCCGAGAGGTCCTCTCGCTCGGAGATCACCGGCTGCCGTTGTGGAACCGGGAAAGATGGCGGACTGTGAGCAGAAGGGTTGTCTGGTTCCCTCGCTTCTCTCAGGGTCAAGGGGTCGAGGGAGGATGCGCGTGGAAACCGTGCCCTTGGGGAATCTGCCGGTCCAGCGGCTCTTGGCGTTTTCATCGCAAGAGAACAGGGAAGTTCCGACCGCGCGGCACGCCTTTCTTCGCCCTTGGGTCGCCGCCCGCCGCCACAAAGCCGGAGATGGGCATGCTCCTCCCCTTCTCCCTCCTCCTCCTCTCCCTAGGGCGAAGCAGAGCCCCAGGCAGATTTCCCGGGATCGTACTCCGCAAGCTCTATGACTTGTGGTGGATTCCGAGGGGGAAGAAGAGGAGGAGGAGGAGAATATGGTGATCGTCCCTGCTCACAGATTTCCAAGGAGATGGGATTGTCCAGCAACGGCGGGCAGATCAAGACGTCGCGAAGCGCGTCCCGAGGAGGGAGAGATGTCGCCGACGCGGTCGCACGAAGGCGTATTCGAGGCGAACGGAAGCGAAGTTATGGGGACGGGAGTGAGAATCCGTCCCAGAGGGAGGTCAGGAGAGCCAAGCCCTCTCCTCTCCTGCACCACGTACCGGTTGCGCTCGCGGTCATTCTCCGCCCCTCCTCCTCGCCCCGCCTGCTCTCCCGGGGGTACCCGAACGAGAGAGCGCGGCATGATCCCTGAACTCTCGGTTCTGGGGAGGCACCGGAGGAAGGGCGGCACCTTTCCGTTACCCCCACTCCCTTCCTCCCGGTTCTGTCCGCGCTCGCTGCATCCCCGCTGATTTTGCAACGAGCATCTTCCCATCCAGAGAAAACGGGGGACAGAGAGGGAAAGACTGCCCACAGGGCATGTCTGGAGCCACTTGCACGAAGACGGCGCTTATTTTGCCCTCCGCTCCCGCTTTTAATCGGGAAAGAGGAGGGGGGGGGGAGGCGTCCGAGGTGAGGGCTTCCTTAGCCTGCCTCGATCGTCGCTGCGCATGCGCCATCGCTCCCGGAAGTTGGTCGAAACGGCGCCGGAAGCTGCGGGGAGAACGGTGTTTCCCAGGTTGCAGTGAGTGCGAAGGGCTCCCGGAGTTTCCTCTGTGGGGCTCTGCGACACCGCTGGAGGTCCCTGTCGCTGGGCGGAGTCGCAGGAATGCGCATGCGCCCCGTTCCGAGGATCCGAGATCAACCGGCAGCGAGAGAGGCGTGCGAGAGAGAGAGATGGAAGGAGAGGGGGAGGAGGAGGAAGAGAAGGAGAAAGAAAGAAAAGAATCCTCAGGCGCTTTTTCATTCTTTCTTTCTCCGGCTGGGGAAAAAGGAGCGAGGCGAGGCGCGGTGGGTGCATGTTTCCCCGAAGAGCGCTTCGGCGGCGGCGACCGACACCTCCAGCTCGCGCGTGCCGGGGCAACGGGAAGAAACCAGCCGCAGCTTCTTTTTTTATTTTTTTTCTCCGTCGCGCCACGCTGCCTCTCCGCGTCGGATGGGCGGAGGCCGGTCCCGGGCGCCCCGACGCGGACGGGGCGGTCCTCATCCCTCTCGTCAGACGTCTCGACTTTCCCGCAGCTGCCCGCCAGCATGGAACGCCGATGTCCGCCGCTCCTACGGACATCGCCCCCTCATTCCGCCGGGTACGCGGGGGACACAGTTTCGCGCACTGGGGAGCCGATCCCGTTTCAGCGTTGAGATCTGCAGATCTCCCTGGTACTCCAGAGAGGAGCTGGGGAAAGCCGGAACAGACCGGTTCCCCCCCTCCCATTCAGAAGAACGCAGTGCCCTCTGGCCACTGACTTGGGGGAACGGGGCAAACCGGTTGCTTTCTGGGTCATTCGAGGCGATCCCACGCCGTGCCCGAGGCTGAAGGAATGCAGCAGAGAATCCTAGAGAATTCAAGGGAGTTCCAGAAGCTCCACGAGCGTTCCGTGGAATTCTGGATGCATCAGACGGCGTGAAGCATGGGATTGCGCGGGATCCCGAAGAAGCACAGAATTATGGGAGCTCCAGTAGGAGGAAGCGCAAAACCCCGGAGGCCACCAGGAGAAAAAAAATGCGACGCAGACCCTCTGGAATTCCCAAGACCGCCAATGCGATTAAGGGCAGAATTCTGGAGGTCGCCTGGCATGATGGGCATAGGTTCCCGGGAGCTGCGGAGGCCGCCGACGGGATGGGGTGCAGGGATGGATGACGGAGCTCTTCTCCATCTTTGCCGACGGGCGTGCCTTTGCGTTCCTGAACTCCTGCAGCTCGCAAAAGCAGTTTTGTCTGTTCCCTCTCCCCCCTCCCCCACCACCATCGAAAAAAAAACTGTGCTTCCCTCGCGGACTTTTGCCACATCTCGTCCACTTCCTCTTACAAAGGGTGCATTTGGGCACTGCGGCGCACGAAAGCAGGAAACGGAGGGAGGAACGTGTGAACACGCCCGCGTGCGCGAGGCGCTTCGTGATCCGGGAAGCGACGGACTCGCAGGTAGTATAGTAGGAGGAGCCAAGTAGCGGAATGGATGTTCTAAGGGGAAGCCTCGGGGGGAAAAACGAAACCTCCGATCGCAAGGGCAGCGTCCGCTTCCGCTTCGATCTCTGCTGCTGCTCGGAGCCGCGCGTGCGTGTGCTCCGCGGTCGAGTACATCCGGCCGGCGGTGCCACCATTGGCGTACGACTTTGTAAGGAGCTCCCAGCGCGACGAAGAATGCCCTTTTCCTTGGTCAATGACCGCCGGTAATCCGCGGTTCATCTTCCGCTAGCAGCTCCACATGCGTCGCCCGTCCAGCTTACACTGGGAGTGCGCTCGCTCGGGCCCGCAGGGGGAAAGAGAATGGTCTCTTTCTATCCCCCCGCGCGCGCGTGCGGCAGCGTCGCGCACCTCGCGTCGGGACGCGCGCGGCTCCGCGGGCGCCTCGACCAGCGTCCGCTCGCGACTCCCGTCCGAGCAGAGAACGCGAAGACGCGCGCGCAACGTTTCCGGAGGTCGTGAAATCGAAATCCGCGCGGCGTGCTGCTGCTCCTCCTTCCGGAGGAGAACGAAGTGCGCCGCCACCCAGCAAAAGCGTCCGTCGCCGATCACGTCGTGGGGGGAGAGGGGGGGGGGGCGTCTCGCCGTGCGGGAGAGACTGCACAGCAAGACGCGCCAGCGCCAGGCGGCCATTTCCCGAGAGAAACGTAACGGTCGCCTCAAACAATGACCGGTGGAATCCTCCGAGGCAGGGTCGGAAAGACCGAAACGGTGCTTTTCGGTCCACCATCGCCTCAAGCACCGTTTTTCCTGCGCCGACCACGGGGGAAATCGCATCAGGCCCGAGCTGGTATATCACGCGCTTCAAGGCAGCCGCCTGCCGTGTCGTGGCGTCGGTCCAGGAGATCTCAAGCTCCGGCATCCGCGCAACTTCGTGACTCTCGGCGGTAAAGCTGCGGACGCCAAAGGGGGGCCCACTGCTGTGTAGAGGGCGCAGCTGCGAATTCTGTAATCGCATAGTATCGGTCACTCTTTGGTCACCTTTGTTTTTTTTTCCTTTCCGGCGCGATCCGGGAGAGCCGATGCCCGCTCGAAAGTAAGCGAGGGGTCTGAAAAGGGTACCGTCTCCCCTATGTTACCCCTCCTTCCTTCGATGCAACTTGTTTCGAGGATCTGAGGAAAACAGGAGCAGGAAACGCAGGTCGAGTCGAGCGGAACAGAGCAGTTCCCAGCATCTTCTTGCGTCCTCTTTGCGGCGAAAGTTCCCCATCGGACACGCCTCTGGGAGCAGAAGGCAAGCGGACAGGGGTGGTGAGTTCCAGAACATTCTCCAAAAATATCGAAAACGAGAAAGTGAGGCATCCGGAGTTTCGCACGGAAAGAGGACAAGGGTCACTCTGTCCGCCAGCGGAGTAGCGGATTTTACTTCGGCACAGTCGAGCCAACGCAGACTTGGCCGCTGGTGGAGCGTCAACCGTGGGTTTCGTTACGACCTTCTGCAAAAAGCGTTCTTCATTTCGCCTGCGGTCACGGTGGTCGGCCATGTTTGCTGCGCCAATGCGGCGCCTCGATTCCGACGAGGAGCGCTCTGTTTCCTGAGCGCCGCGTGGCCACCAGTTGGTCCGATGAGCGTTCCGGCACGAGTAGCGCTCTGTGCCTCTTCGTTTCCACCAACGCCCCCGCCACACGACATGCGTTGAGCACCCACCTGCCGATGGAGTCTCCAGACAGAAACTCCCACGCGCTCCGCGAAACCGAAATCACGCAGGTCCGGAGTGAAGAGGTTGACGAACGTGGGGAGGACCCACCCCCTCATTCGTGACGCCCGTAAATGGCGCAGCAGTCCGCGGTCTCCGCGGAAGGAGAAGGCGAGCCGCGAAGAAGGCGAACCGAAAAGCCCGAGCCACGCTTGCAGGGACGAGGGCCGCCGCCGGCCTTTCGGGAAGGAGCGCCAATGGTGGCTCGCCGCCCCGAACGCGGGCGACTGCTGCACGAGGTGTTCGCCTCGGCAGTCCACGCACCTGGGAGGCGAGGGGAGAAGAGAAGCCAAAACAAAACAAAAAAAAAAAACGTCTTTCGATTATTCCGCGTGCCTCTCGTGAGCCCCCATGGAACGCCACGGGGAATCGCGCGCGCTCAGCCGCGCGACAGCAGGAACGGCGTCTGCTTCCAGGCGAATTCTCCTAAAGCTGTTTTGATGGCGTCCTGCAGAGAATTCGAAGGATAAGAGGAAGAGGGGAAGGCGGACTTTTTGCCGGCAGCCACTGCCGGCAGCGCAAGCGCATCGAGGCGCAGCAGCAGCAGCAGCAGCAGCAGCAGCAGCAGGAGAGGCGAAAGTCGGCTCGTGTGCTCCCTCGGAACGCGGCTGGCCGGGTGCTCTCACCCGTGCAGACACCCCGGCCGCTTTCCCGACGAGCTCAGGGTGCGTCGCGCATGCGCGCGCACTCCGTCCGATTCCGGAGGGGATGCGGAGGAGGCATGTCCGCTCGCCCCCCCCCCCCTCTCCTTTGCCCGCTTAGAAAGAGATCCCCAGTTCAGGAGTGCAAGAGAGCGCGGCAGGCACGCGTCCCACGCGCCAGAGCTCGTGGTTCCCCCGCGTCTCGATAGGGCTGCGTTCCGATGTGCGCGTCCCCGCCCGCCCTCGATCCTTCCGTCTCCTGGGGTGCCGGAGTTCTTCCCTTGAAACAGGCCGCTTGTTCCGGAAGGTCCGTTTTCCGTGGGAGCGGCGTTGCACACGGTGGTTCTCGTGCGTTACCCGGAAAAACCCACGGGGCGGCGGTTACGAAGTGGGCGCCTGCGGTGACGCCGCTCGCGGCCGCCGCGCTGCCCTTCCCGCTCGACAAGGAAGGAGGGGACGAGGTCGGATTCGGTGGAAACGCTCGTGCCGTTTCCCGAGGGAGCCCCGAGTGGATGCGTATGCGTGACGTCTTCCTCTTCAACCTGCCTCCTCCCCCTTCCTTCTGTGACTTCACGGATGCTCCGGCGCCAAGCACCGTCTCGATGTGCTGACTCGCCCTTCGTCGAGCCTCCTCCCACCTTCCTCGACTACAGCGAACGCTGGCGCAGATGGGGTGGAGGGTGGGGATGCGGGGTGGGAGGAGGTCGGCCTACACCGCCACAGCGGCGGGACCCCAAGCCTCCGTCCAGGAACTCGTTCCAAAGAGGGCCGAAGAGGAGGAATGGAAGTTCTCAGCACGCTCGACGGGAAGCTCCGGCGAAGGACGAAACCCAGTGGGGTCCTTTCCTCCACGGTTGGAGCAAGAAGTTTCTCCCGCTCGCGAACGCACGAAAGAGCCATTGAACATGTGGAGGTCCTTGCAGTGAGAATTCCCACCGCGCTGACTACAGCAGGATTCTTCGTTCCGCTCCGGCGATGATGGACGCATTTCCAAGGGGAAGGTGAGGCGGTCGGGGGGGGGGGGGGAGGCACAAACAAAAACAACAGCAAAAAAAAGCTGGTGGTGGACGTCGGAATGACGGCCACCCACCTGCAGAGTCCTTCGGACGCTCCAATGTAGTAAGGTCCCAGTGTGGCGATCCCTCCTTGAATCCTGGAGGCACTCGGTTCTCCAGGAAGGTTCCTCCACGCCTGAGGATGTCTGTGTGCCCCCTTCCGGATGTGCACAGACTTCCGGAGATGGAGGAGAACGCGTTGGCAGAGGGGGACAACGCTTCCTTCTAGCGGGCCCTCGCGGTGCCTTCGCTATCATGAGGACAGACTACAGGGAAGAAGCGAAGGGTGCGGTGCAGGATTCGGAAGAGCAGCAAGTGCTGGAAGGGAGGAAAGGAGAAGGAAAGGCCTTGCCCTCATCTCGTGACGCACCCCTACTTTCCTCCTGCCCTAGCAAGGGCGGCAGGAAGTCTCCCGGCTCGCAACGCGCGGGGCGAGGCCGGCCTGCTCCCACCGTTCCCTAGAGGTGCGCGATGCAGCGCTAGGGAAACTGGGATGCGCGGGCTCAGCACCTCCGTCTTCGCGCGCGCCATCGCCCCTCAACGGTTCCACCCTGGTCTCTGCTCTTCGCCCCAGTCCCGGACGTCCTCAGCCACCGAGATGTGCCGAGGCGAAGACTCGGCTTTTCCGCGGCTGAATCTTCCTGAAGGAACGTTTGCGCGGCATCCCGGGTTTCTTTCTTCCCGTTGCCTGCCCCTCAATGTGGGAGGGGCTCACTGAAGAGCGTCAGCCTTCTGATGTCTTCAGCTAAGGAGGTCGTTGTTAGGATGACCTCCTTCGCTTCAGCTGCTCTCGAAAAGGTAGCTTCCTGGGGGACGCCCGGGATACCGTTGCCGCTGCTGCTGCTGCTCCTCCTCCGAAAAGACTCGGCGCGCCCTCGGATTCCCCGAGGGAGGTTCGAGGCAGAGGGGAGGAAGGGGTCTCCTGGTCGCGGGAGGCAGTGGGACGGGCACGCCCCCTTCCGGAGCGGCGGGTGTTCCGTTCCGAAGCAGCGGCCCAGACAGTCAGGCCTCTGCCTGCCTCCTGGTTACCCGCCCTTCCTCTTCCCTTCACCTTTCGAAAGGTACAAAAAAAGGAAAAAGTAGGAACTCTCTTTCTCAAAGCTTCGGCGGGAACTCGAAGTCGAAAGTGCGGACGCCATTTCTTTAGAAAGCGCGTGACGAATTTCACAAATACGAAATCATGTAGAAAATGATGGATTGTAGTTTCTCATGGACCAGACGACCGAGTTACGCCGCTTCCGTACTCATTCAGAAGGAATTTGACCGCCCCGGGTCAAACAAACCGTAAACGCTGCTGCCAGCGTCCATTGTGGAAAAAGAAACTTCCCAGAGTCTACTACGGGATTCCGACGAAATTCAAAAGCAAGAGGAGTAGGTGGATGGAACCCGTCCCCAGCATCTGCAGCACGATGCTCATGTCCCGAGATGACAAATTCGGCTAATTTGTGGCAGGGTGGCTTTATTTGGGACCCAGAGCGCTCTCGACGCCCCGCCGCAGCTCAAAGCAGGTGGCCGCGTCTTGTGGTGCGCGCATCCCGGATGGTCGTCCGCGTGTTCGAACACCTCTCTTGCAGGGAGGGACACGGCGCGCGCGCGTTCGTGTTGCGGGTCTTTCCCGGTCCCGACGATGCTACGACCATGCGTCGAGGCGCTCCGCTCCCTCGGCAACGCCGCGGATTTTCTTCGCAACCAAAGGAGGGAAGGGGTGGTCGCCGCGGAGACGGCAGGCGCTTCTTTCTTTCCTGCGGCAGGAAACGAAGGGGGAGGGGGGGGGGGAGGGAACGGGAATCGCTTCGGGACTCTTCGTTCCGCTGCCTGCAAGGGCGGGTGGAATTCAAAAGCCCAACAACGCAACGGTCGCGACCGTGGCTCGAGGTTACGCAGAGCGGGGACAGCGCGCATCCCAAGCAACGGGCACCATTCTCACTCACTGGAGGCTGCAAGAGCATGAAAACAAAAAATAAAAATCTCCCCTTAGCGGGCTTTCGCAGGCGGGAGGCAACACGGAAACAACATCGCCCTGGAGACGAGAGCCGGAGGTGCAGGCGCACACGGACCGCGCGCCTACACGCCTCGCCAGGCGTGCGAACACGGCGAGAACGCCGAGTCTCAGGAAACTTTGCATCCACCGTCGGGGAAGATGATGACGGTGAGGTCCAACCTGCCCTGGACGTTCGAAACCCACCGCTCGCATTTCCCCGGGAGTGCATTTAATTCGGAGCTGTGCCATTACGCTTCACAGGACAGAATAAAAGACTTTGCATCAGAATCACTGGAGCAGAAACGTTCCAGCTAATGATTCCGAGAGAGAGAGAGAGAGGGAGAAAGAGGGAAAAGAACTCCTTGAACGTGCGATCGCGTAACTATGATGAAGGACCCAGGCTCTTGAGCGTTCTCGCAAAAGGTCGTTTTTCCATCTATTAATAGACTCTCCGTGATCTCTAGGATACGCGCTCTTGTTTGCCGGAAGCACGCAACGGCCAGAAACCGGGAAGGGTCCCCTGGTTTTCGAAATCGGGAGCGGGCGAAGCGCGGAGGTGAATGGCGAGGAATGGGAACGCTGTCTTTCCCGCCCTTCTGAGCGGCCCCAGGGAACGGACGGGTAGGCGCTGCTGCTACCCACGTGACAGATTCAGCCGGAGCTTGGCGCGAGCTCCTCCTCACGCCTGGGTTTCCGCGTCTGCCTCCGACGGGTGCGCGAAAAAAAAAAAAAAAAAAAAAAGAAAAGGTGCCATCATCGTCTGGCACCGCTGTGACTACGAGGACGAAGTGGCAAGAAGCCACCAAGCGATTCCTCGAGTTGCAATCGAAGACCTCCCTATTTTATTCCTACTTGAATTCATTCTGAGCATTCGGCATTAAAAGAATAGGGGAAACACTCTAAAGGGGGGAGGGGGGGGGGGCTCGTATAACTGGTTTGAAGAAAAAGACGAAGTTTACAGCAAACTGAACGCAGATGCGCGGCTCCGCAAGGCGTGCAATAACGAAGGAAATTGCTGCTGCTGCTGCTGTTGTCTCAAGAGTCGTCTGGAATTCATCACACACGACGTGCTCTCCCTGCAACTCCTTCGCCGTGCCATCTACGGAATGCTCGTCAATCAGCGCAGAGAGTGCTCTCCAGATATCCACGGAACTGGAAAGATGGAAGGATCCCACGTGTTGCCACCCATCTCTGAAGGATCGCACGTAGTCATGTGAACGCGAGCATGGAAACCGAAGAAATGGGCTTCCCGGACGTCGCTCCGTCTTACGTGGGATGCGACCGCCCCCGTGAAGAATCGAGGAACCTGTCGTAGAAACCGGGATCACTCGAGCATTTCCGTTAGAACGGAATCAGGAGGGAAAAAAAAAAGAAATCCCCGAAACCACCCTGTGCGAGACTGGCCACCTGGATGTGCGCGAGCTTGCTCCCGGTTTGCCTGCTCTCATCCTGCCGCATCTCGTTCTGCGATTTTCCTTCGGCTTCACCCCTACGCTGCCTGCCTAAACGCGGGCGAACGCCTAGCGATCCCCTTCCCCCCTTCCCCCCCTCTCAGAGCGTTTGCGAAGGCACAACACGTCCTAGGTGAACACCACCTCGCTGGTTCTCTGCAGGAGCATTCCGGGTCGGTCCTTTCGACGACCGTTGCCTGCAGAAACAGGATGCGGGCGGACGCATCCCGCTTGTTCGTGATTTTGAGGGGGGAGGGGAGGGGATGTGACAACTGTTGGAACACTTTTTGCCTGCTGAGGGCGCACGATAAAGGCCGCAACGTTGTTGCGAAGCACTGCTCGCGAAGTGCCCGGTGTTCCCACCGTGGGGAGGGGAGAGTTCCCTTAAACAACGGCACTCACGAAGCGAAAGATGCGGAAGAGTCAACTCGAACTCACCTCCACTTGACGTGAACCTGGTCAGCAGCAACGGGAAGCACAGGATGCACAACACATGCATAGCGTACGCTGCTTTAGGAATCAAACGGCTTTGAGGTTTCCAGCTGGCACTTGCTCGGAATTATCACAGTAAATGTTGGGATGAAAAAGGAAATCGGGAATACGTATCGAAACGAGCAATTTACTTGGAACTGGAACTCGCGAAACATCCCATGACATATGAGCGGTCACGTAATGTCAGCTTGCTTTGGAACTTTTCGTGTATTCCTTGTCGTCATTATACGACAGGTGTGTCGGCCAAGTTAATGCGCTGACCACTCGAGCAGAATGCCATACCATCACTACAGGACGAAGACCTCGCACTCTGAAAGCAAAGCGAGAAGCGCTCGCCGCACCGCCCCCAGAAATCTTCGCAAGTCTCTCTAATTTTTTTTTTTTTTTCTTTCCAACTTCAGGCAGGGAGAATCGGAGAGAGCTCTCTTCACCAAAGGTGTTTCTCAAGGAGCGGAACGCCGGACTCTGTCCGTTCCACATTTCCCCCGCTAACTAGTCGCGCTGGGTGAAAGTTGTTTGCGGTGGGGGCTCCTGGCGCAGTCGGGTAGAGAGGCTCGCGTGTGCAAGACGAGGTTCGGGGAAAACACCTCCAGCGCTGAAGATGCGGAAATGTGATGGATCAGTATGAACTACCGTTGGCAATGAAAAACCGGAGCGGCATCACGTCGCGCAATCATCACATGATGCGAAATCACGAAAAGGAGCCGGGAGAGATCATTTCTGCATGACAACACAATTAACTTTCTCCCGAGCACAAGATAAGAACGTTGCAATAATCTCATAAGTCTCCGCTTGCGGGAGGAAAGCCGAGGAGAAGACCTTCCCCGGCCGTGTCTCTTGCGTTCAGCATTGGCAGCCTGAGTTCTGTGCTTTGCATCCATGGGATCTCAAGACTAGATGAAGGTGCCACTGCTTTTTTTTTTTTCTGAAAAAAAAGAAAAAAAGGAAGGGAGAGGAAAGGACACCCTCCAGCATGCTGAAGAAGCGGAGTGTAAGGCCATCTGATTTCCTTTCTGGTAACTTTTGCCCTACCCTGTCGGAAGACTCAACCCTTAAAGCAGCTGCTTTTTTATCACCTGGAGAAGGAAGCTGGAAGTTCCGTCTCCCTCCGACAGACTTTCAGACGGACTCGAATGCCGCCGCGCCTGATTTTCGCCTTGATCCGGATGCAGGGCGCTGAGCGGGATTCACTGCCTTCAGGAAGAAAACAAAAAATCGTTTTTCCGAGTGATGCACAGCGTTTCCCTGTTGACAGATGACGGAGAACCAGCCAGGTCCCTGCTTGCTTGGAAAAGCAATAGACGCCCCCCACCGTGCACTCGTAAAAAGGCCGGGAATCAGCGCGGCGGTGTGAAAGCGTGCACGGGACGAGGTACGAGGAAGCTTGCTGTGGACAGCAAGGAGAGAGGCTCTTTAGTTGTTGACCGACGACGCACTTGGGAGTAGCAGGAGGCTCAGGGAGCTCGCGGGAACCTGGAACGGAACGGCGTGTTCCGCAAGTTTGCTTTCTGGGTTGCTTGCAAACCAAGAGGAACGCCAGGAATTCGATGTTCTTCTGGAATTTCTTGTTGCCTGGATCCACTGATGGTACCAACTAGAGCTGTTCCGTTTCACGATTCGATGAAGATTCATTATGACGAGTCAGGATGGGAGGAGGGGGAGGGAGGAATGACGTTGATACGTGAAATCTTCGATTAATCTGCTTTGCATCGCTGCTGGATCCTGGCTTCATAAAGGAAATTCCAGAGGTTTAAATGGGAGTAAAAATGAAGAGGCGGAGATCAGCGGAGAACCGTTGCCGAATTTTTTTCTAAGGAGAGAAGACACGATACACGTACACGTCCAAGCGAGAAAAATGCAAAATAGAATTTCTGGAGCAAAGCTGCTTTAGTTTGGATGATGATGGAACTGGGTGCTGTACACCCCTTGAAAGTACACTTGGAGATTGGGTTCATATCGTCCCTGAACTCATGCCACGGACGAAAGGGATCGGCACCTTGTCCCACAGGACTTCCAAGGAGCAGATGCGGTCTTGGAGTCAAAAAGGATGGTGCTGCAGATGTTTGTCAAGAAAACTCGATCTGTAGATAACGGCAGCCCCAAATCCATTCTCAAAACGAGAACAAGAACAAGGTCGAAACAAACTATGCCTGCAGCAACTAGATTTCATTTGAATATCACACAGATTTCATCTAAATTCCATAGGCGGTTTATGTATCTGCATATCGCCTCCTTCTGCACTCCCCGGAGCGAATGAGGTGCTGCCAAAGCCTGTGCTTCAGTCTAAAATTTTCTTTCTCTGTAGGTGGCTCACTCAGAAGTTCCACTTCTCACAAATTTGTCCTTCCCGTTTTTACTTGGAATCACTGCTGATGTCCAGCGCATTAACCATGGTTAAGGTGCTATGAGGACTTCCACGGGCCCACTGTAGAACGCTCCTCTTGGGACCACGAAGACGGTTTCCGGTCTCGTGCGCATTCACGCGTCTCCACGGGGGAACGCTAAGCTTTCCGGAACTGCCATTTTGTTCCTTGGGTTCCATCTAGTGGTCGCCGTACCTGAGAAAGCTGCAGACAAGGCCCACGATACAAAGTTCTTTAACTTGACTGCAGTTGAAGATGGCCACTTGACGTAAATGCAGCAGTCCCAATTTGCTCACCAAAAAGGAGAGGTTTGACAATACTCCAATCTTCCACTGAACGTTCTGCTACGATGCTCGCTGTTTCTCAATCAGCATCCCATTACGCGTTTTTCGAAATTTTCTCAAAAGAGAACGGCATGGTTTTTCTCATCGGTAAAGCGAATCTGTCTTCTGTTGCCTCCATCACAGGTTTCCCATGAGTCCTGTGGTCGCTCAGGGACCTGGCATTCAGAGGTTCGACCAGTCCTTTTCCAGATGCAAAGAACTGGTTGAACTGGTCCAGTTCTTTGCATGCTGGCCAGATGATGGGCAGAAGAAAGCGTTTGACATCGCTACTAAGGTTATGGTATAGTCAAAAGTCCAGAGGTCAGCAAGATCGAAGTCTCCAAAATAAGTGGTGGACTGTGCCCAACAAATCAGCGATCCTTTACAAGTGAACAGCAGATTGCGACTTAAAGTACCAAAGATTCAACGCGGAGTGCCTTCACATTCCTTAGAACAGCAAAAGGAAATGCGATTGCAGGTCTGTGATTGCTTGTGAGAGCTTTCAGATCCAGGCAACATTTACTTTCCTCCGACAGACTCAGACAGATGATTCTGAAAAAGATATTTTTTCAATGAAAACCAGCGCGCCACCGGAGGAAGGCAGCTGAAATGCTTCAGCGGAACTTCCATGGGACTTTCCCACGTAAGCTCGTCTACAGTCGGAAGCATGAGGAGCTTTCGGGATCAGAAACACGGAGGATGCTTTCACAACTGCGGAGCTGGAAACGGCCACTCGGCCTACAACTGCAGTCCGGCGGTTAGCGGCCGGGCTGCAGTCGCAGGCACCTATCCAATGTGGAGCATTCATATATGCACGAATGAGCATCTCCCATGCCCCATAAAACATTTCTCTTTGTTCTTTCACATGCATTCTGCACCAGTGTCAGAAAACGCACCCGTCCTTCCCGTCGCTCATGCAAGCCGGGACTCGGGGTTCCAGCCTGGAAGCGCGTGCACGACGCGGACTTTCCAAGAGCACCGGCAGGAAGGCGCGAGGAGGAACTGTCGGTTGCAACAGCTGGCGATGGCGCGGCCGCTCTCCCCGCCGTTCCTGGAGCTGCGGCGCCGAGCCGACGGGCGCAGCAAGGACGAAGTTCTGGAACACTCGGGCACCGTCCGCGACATCTCCGCGGCCAGCTGGGGCTGCTCGCGAACGGCAGCGCGTCGGCGTCGCGCTCCTGGAAAAGTCGCGCCGGGACAGTTCGGCTTCCTGTCCCAGGAAGAAGGACAAGCTGGCAGCTGGCGGGCGATGCGTGTGCTGCTCTGCTGGCGCGCAGCAGAGCGCGAATGCGAGCAGAACGGGATGGGGCAAGTGGGTGAGGGAAATGAACGCTTGAACCAGTAGCGGAGGGGTTAAACGGGTCAACCCTGGGGTTTCCGGGCACCCTCCCTAGCAAATATTTTAAATTTCAATTATTTGTTATAATTGTTGAGTATCTCTTGACAAATTGCGTCCAATAGCAATCGAGCAGCAACTGTACCAACCAGAGCTCTCTTTAGGATAATCGGAGGAAGGGAGTTTATGGTTTTCATCCGGAGACCTCACGACTTTTTGTATGGGGGACTGACCACTGACCAGAACAACAAGGAGAAGACCCGTGCTACCCTAGCTGAAGCAGGATCATTCATCGTCTGTGGGAATGGTGCAGATGAAATGATCTCAGGCATGATGCGCTGTTGCTCATTTCCAGACTACACAACCGAGGATGCAGCTGAAGCCCATGACGGAGGATATAACTGAACCACACCACTGACGATGCTTCCAGCTGAGGAACGCGACGGAGAAAGCGCACGGTGGTGGACAGGATGAGGTGCACAGCGGGAGTACAGAACTGAGGTACAAGACAGAGGACAAGTAGCACATAAGTGAGGATTTCTTGTCTCTGAGGATGCTGGACCAAGAATGTGACAGCATGGAAATCATTCACTCATGGAGAGAAAAAGCGGAAAGGGAAGGCATTTACTTGGACCCCGGTGGTTTCACACGACGCGGCGCTGGGGACGCCTGCCGACCGACTGGCACTCTCCGTAGGAGAGGAAACTTGATCTTTGCGCTGGACAAACTGCAAACACTGGCCCCGGTGCGAGGGCAAAGGGCAGCCGTGTGCTTCCTTCCGCCTGTTGCGGGACCAAACGACGAAAGGCCGTTTGGCTGTTTCCTGCGCCCCTCAGTCCCTTTTTCTTGGGCTGAATACAGCGTGGAGACCGATGAGAGAAGGCGAGAGGTGCGTCGCGAGTGGAGAGGAGCTAAGCCATAGGGATGCCATCATGGCTCCATCAGGATGTCTCCCGATCGCACGAAACTTGACACCAGTTCCCCCCCTTCCCATGCTTCTGAGAGGGCGACCTCCAGCTTAACAACTGGTGCGGGGAAAGACTTGATCAACCCTCAGCTCGTGGTGCGTTTTGGGGATGTTCTCCACGACCAGCGGTGCTGGCTCCGTCGCTCGGGAAGGGCCAGTGCCGCAACAGCAGCATCGCGCGCTACCGCTGAGGGGGAGCGCGGAACTGTTCCCACTACATTCGAGGAAGAACTGGCGATCTTAAATTCAACCCGCTGGAGCGCCCCCTTTCAGGCAGTCTCCCAGACTACCTCGCCTGCTAGTTAATGCCCTTCAACTGAGCTTCTAAGGGTTTGGTCATTCCTGCGGTGGAATGAGGGAGGATTCCCTCGCCCTGTAGATTGGCAACTGTCGTTCCTTTCTCGTGGAGGGGACAGCACCGCAGCTATGGATCTGGAATACGGCCAGCGGACACTGGACCAGGGTCCCGACAGGCCACCTCTAGTGAGATTCGCCGCGCTATACGAGACTTCTGTTGGAGGAATAACTGAGGTCCCCAGAGTCAGCCGGGCTCCAGCTGATCAGAGGAGGAAGGCGATAGCCCTGGCATTCGAGTGGATGCGAATGAATACGCCCAACTTTCCTGCCGAGCACTAGAATCTCCGCGCGCCTAGGGCATTCCTCCCCATTCTCCTTGGCCCCGCAGCTTCCGCGGAATGCCTCGTTCTTCATCCACTTCCGATAGACAGACTGGGGGCTCCCTGGAGAGTGGATCTGCCGCCGTACTGATCGCTTATCTGGGAACGAAGACCGGAAGCACTCGGCTCGGTAGGCCTCCCGCTGCACTTGTCATGTCTGCCTCGGAACTTTCTGGACACGTGTCCTCCGTTCCGAGTCTCTCTCTGAGCGCTCTAATCAGTTCCTCTCCATGGACAGGTTTCCAGCGCAGTTTTTGGATGAGACTGAACCACATGAAACTACGAGTACCCGGCTGCCCTCTCGCCAAGAAATACCTCTCCACCTCCTGTGGGCCATGAGAAACTTCGAAGACAGTCAAAGACTTTCCGCTGATTCAGACCAGGAAGGAGCGACCTTGAGTGTGCGTGTGTTTTGGCCGTGTCAGGGAGCAGCAGGTGTCAGGGGGCCTGAGCGTTCTTCTTGAAGGCTCCTCTTCCAAAGACCCGGAAATGTTTTAGCTGCGGAAAACATGAAAGGTGTTTCTTTTTTTCCTCCTTCTTCCCTTTGAGGATGCGGAAGGCTGCAGGTGAGTCCGAGAGACGCGGCTGAGACGCAAAGTCGCAACTCTTACCCTGCGACAAGAAGTAGCCCCCAATGTCTTGCCTGCTCTCTTTCCTCTCCCTTTCCTCCTCCTCGACTTCCCGCTGAGTATGCACTGGACCAAAGAGACCGCCTGTCACGTACCGAGGAACAGGTTTCTCGTCTCCCCGCTAGGGGTGCCCCAGAAGCAACAGTAGCAGGGCACGCCCTCCGGGCATCAGGACCCCGGGGCTTTCGGCATTGGAGGGAGGGATCCCTCCCACTCCCCGCAGGCAGTCGAATTCTCTCTTCGGAACGCAGAAGCGCAGAGGTGCCTTCTGGTCGCGTGTAGGGCGGGCGGGAGGCGTCGGACGCTGCAGGTGGCCAGGTGGCGGCAGACTTTCTCCTGCAGGCATTGCCGGACTCTGAGCTGCGAGCCGCTGATCTTCGAGCCTCCGAACGCACGCGCGCAGACGGTTCTCCAAGGAATTCTTCTTTAAACGGTCCCCTCCCCCTCTCTGCGGCGTGTTCTCTCTCCGCCCGAGGTGACGTCAGTTAGCCATGTCGCCGCCATCGCTCACGTTCCGCGGGGAGAATTGAAGAGGTCATCCTTCTGCATCGGATGCGCGCGCGTGTGCTGCGGCGGCTCTCCAGAGTCAGCCCCAGCACGAAGGAATAAAATCTGCCTCCCCCCACCCGCCTTGCCACCTCCCAAAAAGAACCCACGCACTTGCACTCTCTTGCCGGAAGAGATCTCCGAGATTCCTTGGGCAACGCCGCCCCAAGTGAAGTCGTGACAGATTACGGGAGAGAGGCGGAGGATGCACTCGGCAACGATCGATTCCAGTTATACACTCGCGGCGGGGTCATCGTCATTGTGGATACGAGCGATAGTCGATGAGGGGAAGGAGAGGGGAGGGGAGTGCTGTAGAACCTTGACCCGTTTCGTGCGCCAAGTCCCTGTGGGAACGCTCCCTCCCTCTCTCTTGCGCAGGAGCAAATCTTTCTCCCTCCTCTTCCTCCTTCCCCTTCTCACATGCACGCACTCACACTTCCCTGTTCCATCCTTCCCCTCTCCACCCTTCCCTCCCTTTCGCTCCTCTTTCGTCCATCCTTTTCCACTTCCCTTCTGCTCTCTCTCCAGCCTCCGCTCCCGTTACGTCGTCGCCTCTATTGGTCTTGCAGCACCGGAGGCAGATCTTCGAAAAAAAAAATCAATGGACCGAGGGGTATCCGGGCGTCGCGAGGCGAGCATCTCGCGCGGGGGAGGAGCAGACGGACGCTGCCGCCTGCGGTCGCCGGAAACCTTGGCAACCTCCGCCCGCTTAGCAAAGCGACCCCGCCTCCCGTCCTCGCCCGTCTTCCGGGGCAGATGACGGCGGGGCCGCTCGGGGGCAGGGAGACATCCGCCATCCCTCGCCCTGCCGGTAGCCTCCGCGCGCGCTCTCGGATTCTCCCCCTTCCCTCCCCTGCAGGCAGTACGAGGAAGGGAGAGAGAGGGGACGGCACCGCGTCGAGGGAACAAGGAGGGTGGGCAGGGAAGGAATCGGGTACGCTGGACGCCTCCGTTGGGAGACCGGCCAGAGGGGGCCGTCCGCGCGCTCCTTCCCCATCCCCCCCTCTTCCTTTTGGATGTCTCGCGCCTTTCGAGAGCTTCGCCCACCCATTGTCTCCGGAAGAGCAACGACGTGGGACCGGGAAACGGGAGGCTTTCGCGCGAAGAACCGTTGCCGAAGGCAACGAGTTGCATCGTTCCAAAGGAACCCGGTCTGCCCTCGAGAGAGAGAGAGAGAGAGAAATCAAAAAAGAACGCCGGCCCATCGGCATCCCCCGTCTCCCCCCCCACCAGCTGTCACCAGGACTTCTCCGTTCCGGAAACGCGAGGGCTCGATGGTAGCGAGGCGGCTGAAGCGCACGCTCAGGAGAGCCTCAACGGGCATGAAAGGGGCAGCGAAAGACATCTTGGGAAATCATATGGCCTTGCCAATGCCGCCATCCCCGGGGTGAAGGGAAAGCAGGAGATGCCCGGTGATCCCCGCTGCTGAAGGCTTTCCCACCGGTGGGGCTGCCAAAGAGACTCGGTCACCTTGAATTCCTGCGGATCACCTGAAGCAGCTCTTCACCCTCTTCTCAGGGTCACGCAGCCGCCGCCGCTTCTGCTGCTGCTAATTTAAAGTCCCCGAATCGCCCCAGCTCCGGGGAGCCGGCTCAGCCGGAGAGAAGGGAGGCGTGGGAGGTGAGTGGCGGCGGTCCGCACTATTGGCCGCGCCACCAGGAGGGAAGGACGGCGCTGCTCCATAGCTGCAGCGAAGAAACGGTAAACCCCCAGCGCGAGAGAAGGAGGAGAAGACGGTGGACTGCTGGTCACATGGACGACGCCGGATCTCTCAGGGGGAAGGGAGGCCGGCCCGCGGATTGGAAAGGATTTCCGCCTCCCGCGGCCTTCTGAGGGCACGGAGTGTGGAGTGCTTAGCAACGAAACCAGAGCCGGAATCCACGGTCGAAGCTAGCGCTTCCCTTGACCACTCTCCCCGCCCGCGGCTTCCTTCAGCCACTCGTCCGCGGAAGCTCACTGGAGGATCCTTCTCGTTCAGGGGGACACTTTCGGGAGGCGGAGGAGGGTCAGGGCAGCGGATCTCCTAGAGCCGCAGCTTCCAGTCACTCTGTATCCCACCCAGAGACCGCGCTCCACCGGATCCTCCCTCTTCCGAGAGCGTGATTCCCGAAGGGCAGCTTCTCCTTTGGCATTCGGAGGCCCGCTCCACCCGCAACGACCTCGCTCGCATCCCCATGGAAAAGAGAGTCCGGCTTGGAAGGTGGACGAATGCGCCGGAGATCTCACCAAAGATCTCGTCACCGTGTGTCTCTTTCGTTGACCTTTGGTCCTTCAAACACTTCGGTGGCGACGTTTGAGCGGATCGGTGGGAATACAGAGATGCCTCTGCCCATGCAGTGGTGGGGTAGGGGAAGAAGAAGCGCAAGGAGCCCTCAGAGGAGGTTAAAAGGCAGATGGACCGTTCCTCAAGGAAGGCCAACTCCCTCCTGCTCATCCCGGGCGCCGTCCACCTTCCGGGAAGGGGAGGCGGAGACAGCGGTGGCTGCGGCCGCCGCCGGGTAGCGTGAGCTGAGGAGGAGTTCCTGGGACGGGACCGGAACGGGGAGAGGCGAGCGCGGCGGCGACAGGGAAGCTGCAGCGCCTCCTTCTCCTCCCGGCTGCTTTGCCGGACCGGACCCCGGGCGCGGCGGGAGTCAGGAAAGACCCTCCTGAGAAGGGCGGGTCCGAGGTGTCGGGGGAGGGAAGCGGCGCGAACTCCCATCTCGAGGCGGGGAGCCGACGGAGGAATCTCGGCAGCGACCCTTCTCCCCCGAAGCATCCAAACCGAGGGGACTGCCCCTGGGCCCTCTCCGCCGTTGCGGAACGGAGGCGCGGCTGGCGGCGCTTGCGGCCCCTCTCGCCGGGAGGAGCCGTGAGCTCGCCTCCGCTCGTTCGTGCGCGCACGCCACGCCGGACGGGCGATTCGAGAGAGTCGGGCTGCGGCGGCAAGATCCGCTGTACCGGAACACGAGCGAGGGAAAGCTGGGATGTCCCGCCTTCGATCCTTGTTCGTTGATCCGGAAAGGGGGAACCCCAGACGCGACCCCTCTGGCGCTACTCGGTTTCTCCTGCAGCTAGTGGCATCGCCGGGGACGGCCGCAGTCCTTTCACAGTGGCCGACTCCACACGGGGCTTCGCATGGACGCAGGGAGAAGGAAATGGCGAGGCTTGCAAAGGCAAGGGATGCGAGCACGAGACCGACGCCTCGGCTGCCCCGAAGATAAGGACGTGCAGTAAGGGGGGGAGATTCCAGGTGAGGACCCTGAGGAACACCTCCTTCTGGGGTCTGGAGATGGACGGTGGCAGGACTGTGGGCGAAACCCGGAGAGGGAGGGACTCTCCCACGCCAACCGGCCCATCCAGAGGGTGCTTTCTCGGCCACCCGGTCCTGGGGTGCTAAGGCGCACCTTCGAAGATGCACCCCTTCCTGCCAGCGTGAGCTTCCACCCCACACTTACCCCTCATTCTTCGTCCAGCGTGGTTCAGTAGTACTCGCGGGAAGGCAGGGTCTCACTGGTCCCTGGAGGTTCTCCCGTTTGGGCCGTGGAGGAGGCGCGACGCCGCGGAAGAGGGGGGGGGTCCTTCGAACCAGGGAAGAATTCCCGGAAACGCCTGTGAAGTCCGCCGAAAGAGAAGAAGCGGCGGAGAGAACGGCCCTCCCCCTCGCCCTGTCTGTGCCTGGACGACATCTGAGTGGCGGGTCGCCTGGGTATTTGGCACCGACGACAACCGGGGAGGAAGTCTCCAGGGAAGAAGGGAGGGTGCGCGGCGGGATCGTGAGGACCCCAGCAAGAGCTGGTGCTCTCCCCCCTCAGCAAAAAGGAGGAAAAGGGAATGCGCTCTGCCGCGGTGACTCAGAGCCCATTCCCTTTTCCTTCTAAACAAGGGAGACTTCGCCCCAACAAACCCCTCAGAGGGATTCCGTAGGTGCTTCCGCTCCTCCTCCTCCTGCCTCCCCTCCCCCTTTGGGCGCTCCTCAGAGGGGGAGAGACGGCGCGCGCTGAAGGCGTACTTCCAAGTGGCAACCGCGGCCATGGCCGCAGCCACAAGCTCAGCAGCAACCTCGAGGGTGGATGGCGTAAAGGAGGAACGGTGTCAGAGAAAGGAGGAAGGGGAGGGGATCGCTGGATGCGGGAATTTCTCCTCCCTCCGCTTCCCTGTCCGTTTCTTCCTCCTTCTCCTCTCCCTCACGGGCAACTCCGACTGGAAAAAGATAAAGAAAGTCTCCTGGGCGAACGTCCCTCTCACCCCGCCCCTCCTCCTCCTGCATCTCCGTGGCTACGAGGGCACGAAGACTGTCGCGCCGTTGTCGAGGATCTCGTGCTCCGACGGACACGCCGCCAGTAGTCTTGGCGGAGCGCCGATCGGGCGAGGGCGGGCGAGGGAGAACGGATTCCCGAGAGGCACGCGAAAGAGACCGCCTGAGGCGGCGAGCTGCTCCCTGAGCGGCAGGCGACAGGAAGTTCCCCCAGAGTTCCCTCACCTGCCTCCTCGGGACAGCACAAAAGGAGAGGGAAGCGATGGGGCTTTAATTCTGGAAGGCGTCCCGGAACGAGGAGGTAGGAAGCGGGGCCAGCGTCAGGAAAGTCCGAACAACTTGACCCTGCATCTCACGCGCCCCTCAGGGCGCGAGGCGTGGCGAGAGGGAGAGAGGTGGGGTAGAGGATGCTTTCCTAGGATGGCTCCTGAGATGGTTCCCGAAGCGACGAAGATCCGGGTTACGCGTCGAGGCTCGGAGGGGGGAAGAGGAAAGGCCGACCTCTTTCCCTCGACCGCAACACCCAACGACGGAGGCGGAAAACTTCTGCGTCTGTCTCGGTCGCCGAGCAAAGCGAGGAACCGGAAATTCCCCGAAGTTCTGGATCGAGGCCCTCCACTTCCTTCCCCGCCCTTCCCTTCCTTCCCGCTCGTTCCCTCACAAAGTATTCCCCTGCCGCCCCCCCCCCCATCCCCCACCCTCGCTTCCTGCTTTCCTTCCACCGTTCCTTTCCTCTCCACGGAATGGGCGGCGCTTTCGTCTCGCGCGAGCCGTCTTTCCCGCCGGTATCCATGGCGACGACAGCAAAAGCAGCTAACGAAGCGCGAAATCTTCCTTCCTTGATTTGTTAGCGGCTCTCGCGGGGAGGGAGGGAAAGAGAGCGCCTTGAGCTATCGCGACCTTGGTGTCACGGCATCCTGAACGTCGGTGAAGCCTCGCGTGCTTCTAAGAAGCGCCGCGTCGATAACAGCTGGCCGCCGGGCGTCGGCGTCGGCGGGCTCGTGGCCCATAGAGGGCAGGCAAGAGGTGCGCGAGCGCCGCCGGCTGTGGTCGAAGCGAAGGACGAAGGGGAAAACGAGGAAGAACACTGCGAAGGGGAAAAAAGAATTTCGGGGCTCTCGGAAAAGAGGAACTTCCACTGTTGCCGGGCTCCTTTCCGTCCCTCCCTCTAAGTGCGCCCCCTCCTCCTTCATTCCCTCTGCGATGTCGGTCAAGATCCCTACTGCAAGAAGCGCACGCTGCACCGGTGGGACGCAAACGGCGGCAAGGAGACGACCCGACGCTCACTCCGCCTCACCCCAGCGGGAGGCGAGCGGAGGGGTGACAGAGAGCGCTCACTGCGGGTTCCTGCAGTCCGGCCACCGGAGCTGGAGAGGGAGGGGGCGGTCCAGTGGATGCCATCGCCCGTGTCTTGAAGGCCGCACCTGCTGCTCCGACCTGCCCTGCCTACAGAGAATGTGACAGGAAAAGCGGACCGGTAAGTTCGGGTCCTGGACCACCCTAGTGACCTCCGCGGACGCAACCCTCCCCTTCCCAGAGCAAACGCCTCGCTCTCAAGTCCCGAACCCGGCATGCGGCAGCACCAGCGTTCCGGGATTCGTCCGGCTGTGGGTCGGAGTTTATGGAGACCTGGAAGACCGGGACCCTCCTTCGGTGAGTCGGTGCCATCGTGTGCGAATCGTCTCCAAGCGCCCTTCTCGACAGCCGCAGTCTCACCTTCCCCCTTCCAAGATGACGGCCGCTGAAGAGTTGCTGCCGCTTCAGGTATTTCGAGATGACACATAGAGAGGGACCTGAGGGACTCAGGGCGACCCCAGTGCGTGTAGAGTCACCGCGTCGAGAGATGAGGTGAGCGCGCCCCAGCTCTTCCTCAGCTCCCATCTCTCCTGCTCATCTCTCGTAGTATATCCACTGCACGCGTCTGCGCCGCGCAGTCTCCATTCCACTCTGCGCATGGCGCTGTGGGGAGTCGTCCGACTGACGCGCTTGGGGGTGACCTGTCTCCCCATTGTGGGAGCCACTAAGTCCATTGCACCATGAAGAGCGACGCGGCTGCCGCAAGCATCGGATATGAAGAAGCCACGCCTGAAGATCCTCCCATGGCTCCGGAAGACGGAAAGACCTTCCTGGAATTCCCCAGGAAATTCCTGGGTCCAGACTTCCCTGATCTCCTCTTCCTCCCCCCTCTCCCTCCCCTCTCCTTCCTTTGCTTTGCCGCAAAAAACATCATCATGCAGGTGCACTGACACCTCTCTGGGACAACATTGGGCATCCATGAGAAGAATCCTCGCGCACTGCGGAAGTGGTGCTCACCGCATAGTCTTGGAAACCCTTCTGAGCTTGCTTCTGAGATGCTCCAGGCTGCAGCAGGGCAGGACCCTTATCGTCGTGAAGCTCCAATCCCCCAGGATCGATTCCCCCTGGAACGTCCACCTCCTCGGAACCACCAGCAGCACCAGATGGCAGTTCTTCTGTCCCCTGAAAGAGCAAGTGAAGCAGCCAAGAGGAAAAAAGGGTGGATGTCCCTGCCGTCGAAGGGAGTCATTTGTGTTCCTCCAGATAGCTGCAGCGAAGTGATCCAGACTGGAAAGTGGCTCAAAAGGGCTCGCCAAAGACAATTCCTCATAAACCTGGTCGTCGTGACAGCACCGCATCTCGTGCTTTCCCCTCCCCTCCCTCTCCTCCCGAGGCAAACTCTCGAGAATCCTCACTATCGTATCCTTTCCACCCTCCACTTCCCCTTCCTCCAGGTGATGCTCACAGTAAGGTTCGAGTCCTTTCGCTCAGTGTGAGACTTCCTTTTTTAAAAAGTGTCAGACTTCCTATTTATTTATTGTAAATAAATTGGTGCTGCACATCCGGGATGAGAAAGTTGTACGCGGCATGTCTCCTGGTCCCGTCCATTTCAAACGGATGCCCAGAGCTCTTGGCTGAATCGCACTCATAAGAGTCTCTACAGAAAGGCTCTCTCATGAGAATGCATCCAGGAAGAACCTTTCATCCCTGCTGTCTCAAAAAGGATGCTGTTTTCTATGGGACTGCGGGTGAACTGGAAAGAAGCATCATGGCCTCGAGGAAGGAATTCTTTCCCATAACGAGCTCATGACAACAGGGTATGTGCAAGAAGAGGCTGTGTTTTCGATTACTGCCATTTTACTGTTTTTACAAGCAAGGTATTGTGGCAGCCCGTCTCCTTGACAACGGTATATGAAATGTAAGCAAACAGGCGAATTCCTGCTACGGTACATCGGCACGGATGGTGATGCTGCTGGTACCAGTGATTATTTTCACGGTGGTGTCTTCTACTTTCGCTGCAAGAAGAAGTCAAGAAAGGCTCGGGAAAATTCAAGGCTGAGATTGGATTTCAAGATGAACGCTTGGAACTGGAGAAAAATTCGAAAGCAAGAAGTAGTGCCTACCGCCTTCTCGAGGACTACCATTCAGGCCAGGTGGATGAGTTCTCATACCTGGGTGGGGAAACAGCAGTCGAGTGTGGACAGTGAGCAGAGGCAATGCATCCATGTGATTAACCACTTCCTTCTGCAGACCACCGAATCTGGACAATTATCTCGAAGGCATCTTTGTGTTTCCTCTGAGTTCCCACGCCCCTCGCGATAGCAAATCGGCATGCTTTTGTCAGAGTTGCAAGGACGTTTGGCAAGCAGATCAATAGGGTGAAAAGGTGGCATGCAAAAATGAGTCCTCGGTCAGATTCCCCAGACAAGCAAAGAGAGTGGAAAAGTCTCCTTTCCTTCAGTTGAGCTTTATTGTACAGGATCCAAGTAATGGACACTGTTAATCAGCATGATCAGCAAAGCTTTAGAAAGAAAAGGGTGCCAAGAAAGCACTTTCGATGTACAGAATCTTCAGCAAAGGCATTCTTAATCTGTTTGCTACAGTGTGTGCTTCGTGTTTGCTGCCATCGGTATACCTTCAACACTTCACCTTCCTTTGCGTTTCCAAGGGTATGCTCCCGCATCACTTTTCATACATTGATCCCACCTTTTTTAAGGCTGTAGAATCCGAACCGACTGAAACCGACTATCTCCACCCTTAGAATGCATCCTTTCCCTTCCACTGAACAGGGTTCCCTTGAAATCTGGAAGACTTCATCTATGCAAATAACTTCACCATCATTCAAACATTCACTCCATGGTCACTACTTCCTATGTTTTCCTGTGGATCAGTGACCTAATAGCGTGCAAATCACTCATTCTCCTACTCCGGAGGAAGATTCGATGTAACTTGGAGTTTTAATACCACCAGCAGCAGCAGCAGCGTCACCAGCAATAGCAACAGCAATAACAATAACAATAAAAGGAGAGGATACATGACCTCTGAGATCCAAAATTTTCAGTATTAAATCAATTGGCGTTTTAGTTGGACTGGAATTCCTAGAAGCAGGAATCAGATGGTGTTTTGACGACAGCAGCGTTGGATCTTTTTCACGATCGGCGCTCTTCACAACGAGAGGGTAACAGCCAGAATCATGATGAGCGTCACCTGCTATGGCTGGATGGAAGCTGAAGGGATGCGTCGTCATCATAGGATTTTCAACCGACTGATGGAATTTTCTTCAAGAGAGGACGAAACAGAGCCGAAAAGACTTTGTGCTGACGTCAGCTGGGTTTGCGGGAAGATGCAAATTCTAGAAACGATGTGAAAACTGGGTGGGAACGAGATCCAATGCAGATGCTTGGAGTCTGCCAATGTTCCGCTTCACTTCAGGTCTTTCTTTCGAATCCATTCGGTCCCACCTCAAAATATGGCAGAGTTACGCAAGCGGGGGCAACCTTGGATGCAGAAGCAAAGCAACAAGCGATTCGGCTCCAGAAGCGTCAAAGTTGATCATGTGCTCCAAGAAACGAAGTTTTCCCAGTTCCGTGCCAAAGAGGAAGTAATCGGTTTGAGGCCACTGACCATCACTCAAGATACAGAGCAAACCTGCTGAGGGACAGAGTCGTTCATACCCGTGCGTTGGGCAGAATGAGCTTGCGGTAAGGAAAGAAACCTGCGGAGAGATGCTAAGAGTTCAGCCAATGCTTCAGTTGTCCTCAGAGGATCTCTCCCCCGAGCCGCCAATTAAAATGGACCCAAGGTACAGCTTAAGGTTGTCTTCATCATCTCCTGGAAAACACTCCCACGCTGGTAAATCGCATTGATTTCGTGAGGAAGTCTGTAAAAATCTGCCTGTCCCATTCGCCGCACGCTAGCAGCCGCTTTAGAGAACACGAGGAAGAAATCCACTCTGCTCTTGGGCTAACCGCGTGGCAAATCCCGGAAGAGGAACCAACAAGAAAGTGCTTCCGGAGCATCTGAGCTCCCTTATCGCGGAGCGGTGCGATTTGCAGAAAGGCCGTTGTTGCCTTCCTCCCCCCCACCCCAGTTTCCCTAATATTCGGTTTCCCCGAACGCTCACGGAGGTTCGAGCTGTTTTCGGGAGTTCGGAAGTTACTGTGGGGGCAGTCCGTGTCCTTCAAACCCATGCGTTCCAGAGGGGATGAGAATTACTACCATTATTATTTTTTAATGAAATCTCAGACTGATTTAAACGATAGTGGACCATTAATCACGTGCGTGCTACTTAATTCTGCTTGATCCCCTACCATGAGATCATCTGCTCCGTGCAGTCACCACCCAATTATGCACCACGCCTTAAAATGCTTGAATATGCAGCTTTCGTTGAAGATAATGGGAACGAATAGGAGAAATTATGAAAGCTTCGCAATTATGGAAGAATTAGTCCCCATTAGCCGCCAGAAGTCCTCCCTATTGATGGACGGAACAACGGTCGCATCCCCTGATTTTGCGAGACATCCCACAGAAAGTTTCGATAGAGAAGGGTGGCATCTTGTGTTCTTTCCAGAGTGCATGCGATCTCTCGTACCATTCCAGGAAAGTCCAAAGATGCTCAAGCTCGCGAAGTGTTCCCTCCCCCACGAACGGGGTTTGGAGATCGGATCGGGACTCTGGAATTCCTCGGGATGGGCCTCTTCTGCAGTCTCGGACTCGTGCACCTGAGTGAGAAGCTTTCTACCAGCTTGTGCGCGGCCGCTGCACTGCCAGGTCTGTACGGGAGGAAGAACGACTTTCTGTCCTGTGAGGCTGAGCTGAGACCTGTGGCCGAGTGGTTCCCAGAGACACCCGACTCGTAAATCCGTTTCTGCGACCCCCCCCCCCTCCCTCCTCGAGCCGTCTTTAAGGGAAGAGCGCACCCGCGCTTCTGTGTCTGCGCCAGCCCAAACTGTCCGTCTGTAGACTGGAAATTCTGAGAACGCACACCTCGTAAATCGGTGATCCGCCCCGTGAACGCGCCGTCCCGGCACGGATCAAGTCTGCGCCGTGCGTCCGTGGTTGACCCCGTCTCGAGTAAAAATTCTTTGGGAAACCGTTTTCCACTTTGCATCACGTGCGTGCCACAGCTTCCTCGGTATGACATCGATCATCCACGACACTAGCATCAACAAACGCTTGAGAAACCATTTATGCCATTTTCCCATTTGCAGTGATCTCATGCATAGGAAATGTACATTAAAGATCCATTCCGGATGATTGGAAAATCAGCGTGGACTTTCACCCCGAAAGCAGCCAGTCCGTGCAATTGGGTTTTCTTTCTTTCTCGGGGGAGGACACAGTCCTCTGGAGCGGCGGTCCACATTCCTCGAACCCGCAGCATCCTTTTCTCTTACCCAGGAATTTGGGGAAGAGCAAGAGAGAACCTCCGAGGGCGCTCTCTCTCCTCTCCCTCAGCGACGGTCGTCAGGCATCGGTGAAATATGAGTGTTTGGTTAGTGAGAGAAGCTCACGAATCGCGGAGAGGCGCTGCCAGGCAACTGTCGGGAGAGAGGTGTTCATCTTCGTCCGTTTTCCGAAAGCCGATTTGTGGAATGCCTTCCCGTCGCGCGCGCGCTCTGAGCCATTCATTTGCATCAGGTAGATGAAAGGAGAACAGAGAATGCTCATCTGCCTTCCACGCGAATCCAGGGGGACGCATATCCATGGTGGGAAGAGGTGCGTGGGTGCGGCAGCAGGGTGAGGAGGGGAGGGAAAATGCATAAGTTACAAATAAATAGGTAAGGAGATAAACCGGCCTCCCGGCACTAATGACTTCCGATGGCCTACGTTCGGTCAAAAAAAAAAACGGGGAGAGAGGGACAAAGGGTGCTTTCACCGATTGCGGGACCTAAGACTGTTCCGAGGCGCCCTTTTTGAATTCGCCGCCCGTTGAAGCCACTTGAGCATCCTCCGCAACTCTCAACTGCTATTGCAAAGAGGTTCCTTGTATGCCGGCGGCGCTTCCCATCCTGCCGTGTCAGAACGGTTGATGTTCGTACGTGGTAAAAAGAGTGGCCGAGAGAAGGCTTCTGGCGAGCAGAGGAGGCTTGCGCATGAGACCAAGGAGGTTCGGCTCCCTTGTGGTGCCTCCGCATTCGTGCTGCTGCAGTCTTCCATGTTCCAGAGACTAGTGAGAAAGGGATGTCTCGATGTCAGGATGGACACGCTCCATGGCGATCCTCTTTTTTGAGACACGAAGCAGTTAGTCGCCACGAAGAATCCGAAATTCTGGAAGGAGAGCTGAGGGAATCGTAACTTCTCTTGGAGGGTGGCGCCTGCCACTTCAGCAGCGAAATTTGATCCAGCGGATCTCAGGGAATTCGAGGCTAACAATCAAACCGGAAATGAAAGGAGCCATTGCGGAGATCTGGTCATGTATAGGATGCACTTCAGCATATTTCGTTGTTCCTTCTTCTGCTTCCGATTCTGATGATAGCTCCCAGCCACAGTTGCCCTCATCTTTGGGAAAGAATGTGGTGAGGGAGGGACAGTGGTCCAACCGGCGTGACCGCAAGATAAAAGCGCTTCGGGCGGGCGTTACTGCCACTGGTCTCCATGTCCCATAAATCCTGAATCTCTGGATCAAAGAGAAGCGGCGGAGATGGGAATGGAACTCCAGAATCTTCCAGAATCCTGAAGCAGCATGCTTTTGCATTTCGCTTGTTTCACGTTCCTTCAAGGAGGTATCAGGGTGGATCCATCCGGAAAGATCTTGGAAGGTCCAGGGAAGAGGAGAGTAAGGAGACACGGGAAGGAAGGGGAATTTCCGAGTTAACATCCGGACCGAACTGCCCCGCAAAAGACCCAGAATCGAGTGCTTTCTTCATTCTTGTTGGTGCGATCGTCGTTTCTTAAGGAGCTCCTAAGGCCTGTGGAAACGAAACGAGAGCTGCCTAACCGCTGGCCCGCCAGTAGCGTGTCTGCTGAAGATTGTGGCTGCTTCGTCATGCTTCGGCGAGAGGGCCTCGGATCAGAACTGGAGGAGAAGCTCTTGCACGGCGTTCCTCGGGATGACACGAAAATGCTCCTCTCTAGAACAGAGCTGTTGCCTCGCAGGGACCAGGAAGCAGGAACTCCTCTCCTCCTCACCCTCTCTATTTACTCGTGAGCGATGCAAACGTCAGGAGAGATCACGAGAGTACATCTGAGTTCCAAGGTCTATGAAGAAGCCTACATGTCTCTCAGTATGCCAAAAAAACAACCGTGCTAGAAGCGTAGGACCCATTGGCCGGAGGTCCAGTTCAGTGAAAACGAGGGGGTCCAACGGTCTTCGTCAGTGTCGACGTCTTCCCTCATGGCCCCCCGATCTCCATGCTCTAGAGGGTAGGAAGGTCGCAGCGGAAGCATCTATGCGACCGATTCCAGAAGGTGAGCACCTCGGACTAGCGTCCCAATGGAGGGTATGGAAAGCTCTGGGAACAGCGAATGCTCCCGCTCAGACGATCCCGCGAGATCTACACTGCATGTCTGTCCCCCTGCCCTTGGCTAAATTCTGGACAAAGAGGCCTTGCATCTCTTCTAGAGAGATCACCGCACAGACGATGTTCTCTGTGAAACCTCGGCATCTCTGCAGGTTCTTTGGTTTAGCTTTTTCACTGTTCACTTCCTCTAAGAAACTGCTGCCTTTTCACTCTTTTGCGAAAGGTGCGGGATGCTGCTTTCCTCAGTAGGAGATTTAGAATGGAGCCGAGGTGACGACCATAGGAAGCATTCAAACTGCTGCATCGTGGGAAGAACATCCAGAATATTTTTTACGACTCGGAGGACTTCTTCGGGGAAAAGCAAAAGTTGAGACAGAAGAGGTGAGGCAAGAGCTCCTGGCCGTAAGAACGACTTTTCTGGTTTCCTCACCCGTGTGCTGACCTCCTCCACGCGTTGCTGTGACGACGGCCAGTTTCGCGTCTCCCAGGGACATCATGTAATGTTCCTTCCCAAGTCCTCCTTGCACGACTTTGGCTGGCCCTTCTCGAGGAGGCTCTTGACGTCCAAGAATGATGCTCTGTGCGTGGATTCAGAGCCCTTCGTGAGACGTCCTCTGTCTAGGATCTCCCTGGTTTGACGCTCCGAGAGAAGAGGAAAAGATGCACACGAACCCGAAAGCATCTTCACAGGCAGGAATTCTCCACGTAAATTACTCAGATCTCTTCAAAGGGATGCTGATTTTTCTTCTGCTCAAGCGAAGTAGCCAATCAGATGAATCGAGTCCGACTATAGGCCTTCTTCCGTTCGGCCGTAGGTTCTTCTAGGCGGCAGTCAGGAGCACGATGGGGTCCTACTACCAGAGTCATACCTTCCCTTAGGAATGCCGTGGGTGTTGACTAGGAAAACGACCAAATTCGGCAGGTCGGTGCGCGCCGTCGATACCATGAAGTTCGATTGTCACTATGGATCCAGGACTGAGGACACTGAGCAAAGCATTCCTGTGGAAAAAAGGACTTTTTCTTGGAAGAGTTATTTATGGAACGTCAGACGGTCTTATCTGAGGAAACTATCGAAGACATATGCTTATTGGAAACAGACTTCTAGTGAAAGTCAGAGACCACTCCAAAGAAATCATCGACACCTCCGGCGACGTTCGACATCCGCTGGGAGATCCGTTTCGCATAGTGATTTCCCTTTAGCTTTGCGAGTACGCAATGCTTCTTGAAGTAAGTTACAAACTTCAGATTCCCAACATTTCATCAACTGGAAATCATTTCTGATCCGTTAGCCTTCTGCTTTCGACAAATAGAAATCCCTACGACGAGTTCCCTGGATTTGTGACTAAAGTGCCGTTCACTCTTAGTACAAGAATAGCTCTTACGAGGAGGTGAAGCCTCTTAAAGAATGCTTTCATGTGATCGGTCTTTGCATGCAGCTCAAGGGGGTTGCACTGCCCCTTCATCAGAAGAATGACCTAGCCTGTGCGTCCAGTAATATCTTTGCTGTACTGGTTGTATGCCTAGTCTTCGCCCGAGTCGAAGGATTTCCATTTTTGGGGGGGAATTCATCGCCTTGGGAGATCCCAGGAACCCAGCAATTTCTAAACGCAAGGCTTCGAGTTTAGAGGAGGACGGATAGACAACAGCCTTTTCTCTATGTTCCCCTTTCTCTTTTCCCTGGACTCTGTTGCACCCAGCTGCAGTGCTCTCAAAGGGGCAACGGTAGTCAGTAACTAAGCTCCTGTACTCCTGTGTCCTGCTGGATTATGAGGTTCGATAAAAACGGTAGATCCAGATGTGAAATTTCCTTCAGTCGACGCATCTCTCAATGACCACCGTTTCAAGCGCTCGACTAAAGCTCGACTAAAGGTGTCATCCTTTTGGTACATTGACGAGAATGCCACACACAGGCGCTCAACGTGTGTAGTAGGGTCTCATCTCACACCAGGCAGTAGTTGTACGAGTCATCTTCCGGTTTTCTTTGCGCAGATCGGTGGGTAGCGGGAAGACTGAGTCGTGCTGCGGGGACAAACCTAAAGTACAATAACCTCAGGTGTTCGCCGCTGGAGATGAATTGGCTTGATACATAGTGTCGTCCAGCTTCGGAAGCGGAAAAGTAACGTGGGAGAGGAATGGCTCTCAATGGCGAGTGCTGCTGGGGAAACCGTGAGAAGCTGTCCCATGTTAAGCAATAGAATGCTCTTTGTGGGACTGAGGTCCCTTTCTGGATGTGCAGTCATGTCAGGAAGTGGGACAAAACGGGAAGCAGTTCATTAGGTGTAAGAAATATGGAGACTTCAGAGAGTGGTCAGGTAAGTTCTTGAAAACTCGGGGCACTGTCACTATCTGAGGATAGGCAAGGGGAGGTCGATAGATGGAGAGTACGATGTACCAGCGATTCCAGCCAGTAAGCATCATGAGTGCCTTAACGAGGAAGATGAATTTTCTTGAGAAAGGGGAAACTTTTTAGGAAAGTATGAGACAATAGGGAGGAGTTTCAGGAATATTTCTAGCGATGTATCGGTGAACCATCGTAGTGCACATTAGCACGTGTGTTCGTGTTGGATATATGGAGCTGAAATTTACCTTAGTCGTTATGGATCTAAGATTCAAGACCTGATCCGACTGCTCTCATCATGATTTCGATCTGATGGAGAAGAATCTGGGATGCAGTCTCAAATGAAATGCATCCGGGGCTGCATTATGCATTGCAGGATTATTTGGCATGTGCTCGTGGCAATGTAGAAGTCATGCGATTCGTATTCGTAGTCAAAGTAGCGTGCTCGCTCTGCTGTCCTTCTGAAGGTCAAGAAGAAATTACCTTAATGTGCACATTGGGCTTCGATAGTGCCAGTGCTATTCCATCCAGTGTTTCAATACCGTGCCACCTTCAGTAAAAGATTTAAATGATCTCAGGGATGGTTCAGTTACCAAGCAGGTCAAGCATAGAATTGCTCCACGGTTCGTGAAGAAGAAAGACTTCCAGCTCCGCCGAGCACTGTTGCCAGCAGAATAAAGAGCCCAAATAAATTACGATGGGTGGTGTTTCGAAGATGCGCAAGTGAGGGTCACTGAAGAAAATCGCAATCTCCAGCGCAATTTCCGCCATGAAAGTTCTCATCATCAAGGAGGCAGGGGTAACCTTTCATCCTTTTCATTTCAACAGCCTTGCGAAAGTTCCAAACCGGCTTTGACTTAGTAGCTGGTTGACTCCTAAGAGGAAACAGTTCTTGGTTAACTCATCCCTGTAGTTTCGGGCGCAATGATGGCCATTTCTTTCCATGCAACAGTGACCAGAGCTCTGTCAGGGAAATGTGAAAGTGCTTCATTAAGAGTCTTTGACGCTTCCCCCGAATTATACGCAATGCCAGTCATATTAGAAATGAAATCCATCCTGGGAAAGAAACCCCGTTGTTCATATTCAGTTTCCCCACATTCCATCTTCGAGATCAGTTTCAAAATTTCGAAAGAATCGTTAAGCTTTTGAACTCCAAGGGATGCCCTTGTATTATCTGCCTGTATCTGAATTTCAGTTATCTACCAACGAGTTGGATTCTGCGGTAGTAGAGACTTCTTAAAGGCATCGGAAAAACTTCTCAATTGGTCCGTTAGCTTCGACGAGTTAACACCAGGTCGTGGTGTCTTGGAGCCATTTGACAATCACCTCAGAAGTTCTCTTCCGGATGTTTTGGATTTCCAGAGGGATCAGTGCGGGGAAACCCTATGCCCAACGATGAAAAATTCCAATCCGAAATCACATGTCACGTGTAGGATGGAAATACCTCTCGTCTACATCGGCAGAGGGATGCGTGCGTCAATACCGGACCTTTTGTGCCACTGCTGACGTTCCTTCGAGGTCGAGCGGACTTACGAATCAAGAAGTCATTTCACCATTCTGTATGGCACCAGGCGATGCGAACGCATCTCCACGCAAGCTCAAGAGTCTCTTGTGATGACCATGGACATTTTCAATTGCGCCATTCCTTTCGGAAGGGGTGGCACCGATTTAAGGAAGCGACGCGTAAGTAATACGAGGCGGCATTTAGAAGTCATTCCTGCGGTGGCTGAATCATGCAGCAATTACATTTCGATGACAAGCAAAGAGGAAAGTGAAGAAGACTGCTGAACAGGAAAACAGGCCACGTCAGAAACCTACGGTAAGCTCGCTTTCCCGTTCAGGAGGAAGCGCTCTTGATCTCCTTGGTTCGGCCATTTCGTGTATTTCTTTTGGAAACACCACGCAAGCTTTGATAGAGATGGATAGAGACGCTTTTCCAAACCTATATGGGTCTTCTCTACTAACACTACAGCCTTTCCTCTGTTCGAATACATGCCAACTATGGAATCTTCAAATCTTCAATATCTTATTCAACTAATTCGACCAATGATCATTTGATGGAACATGCTGAAGAATCAACAGAACCTACAGTTTCAAGTCCTGCTACTGAAGTCCAGTTAGAGTCTGAGACTGTTTACTAGGGGTCTTGCTCGTGCTCTTCTACTTGCTCTGTTGCTCTGCTGCCTGGTATTGTAGATCAAGAGCCAGTGAATGTCTTCTCCTCTGCTATTCTCCTCTTGTGCTCTCTTTCCAGTCTCCACACACAAATCAGCCTTCCAGCTTGTTTGTTGATGGTTTTCTTCTTCATATGCCATTTGGAAAGAGATGGTTGTGGATGCTTTACCAGAGAATTCCACTTTTGGCTCTCTGTATCTCCTTTCTTCGAACAGAGAATTACAAGACCTCATTAGCTGCCATGGCGTTTTGAAAATAAGGTGCTATCACCACTGCTATTGTGTCAAGATGTCTGCAACACTGTTTACCTGATATGTGTCAGCTGGGTATCTTCCATTTGTTCGCTAGCTAGAATTTCCTTTCTAGCCACGGTGTTTTTAGCACGGTCATGCCTACAGCTAAAGGCGAAGCTTCATTCCTTTCAAATGATGTCCAAAGTGTGCCACCATTAGATTGCAATGATCAAGCAAAGGCTAAAAAATCAATGACGCAGCTTCATAACTTGCGAGCTAAGGGAGAAGAAGGAAAGAAAAATCCTAAAGTATTACGGCGGTTATTTTGAAAACAATGTTTTTTTTCTTTTATCATTGCTTTTTGAGATTTCATTTTCATTTCGCTACTAGCCTCAAATTAGTGGCATCGTTTCCATAAGTCTGCCTCATTTTGGTCCAAAGACACTGTTAAATGAGATTAGCCATCCAATGTCAGGCGCCCTAGATCATTAAAAAAAAACTCTTAAGTGTTCACTGTAGCATCAATGAAAGTATGGTTCCTGCATAACCAATTTGTTTTATGGTGATCTAGGAAGTGGAAATATCTTTCCAAAATGGGGGTTGCGTGGGCGGCCGCGAAAAGAAATGCAACCCAAAGTTTGTGTCTGCACAGTAATCGATCTAAGTGTCCAGAACTCTATAAAGTTTACGCTTGGACATCAGATGGAAATTCATGCTCAGATTTCATTTTCAAAACATACCAGGACTTTGAGCCGACGCATGCTGCTTCGATCATCACGCTGGTTCATTGTTGCATCATCAAGTGCATTGTTGACATCGGGTGGTTGCTTTGGTGCCGCCGGGCTCATCGCCTTGGCGTTCGGTCGCCATGTTGGAGTATTCTTAGTCGTTAAGGTCGTTCTATTGTTAGGTCATTAAGCTTCATTATTGCTACGATACTGCTAGGGTAGTTATGGTTACCGAGTCGCGTACTACGCTCGCAAGCTCCCTGTGAGATTAAAGATACCTTACGCGCTGTTTCGAACATGAACTGCCGTATTCGATCTTCTGTGTTTCGAAACGCTTCCCTTTTTCGTTCATGCTTTTTGCTCTCAGCCACTGAGCCGGTTTTTACGAATTGCACGCGAAATCTTCATTCTTTAAGAAATGGTTACGCTAAATGGGGAAATAGAACAATGGAATCCATATGCTCTTTACACCCAAAATAATGATGCTTGTGATTTCCTTCAAGTGGAAAAGCACATCTCTCGAAGTGCCTTTATTTCTTTTGAGATCCTTTATGTTGTTATTCATGGGAAATGTCATGATAACCTGAATCCGAATTCCAGCAAAATTCGACTTTTGATCTCTGCTCCCCAATGCTTGGGGTACGAGGATCTGATTTCTCATTCAAGTGACATGTTATTTGATATTCTTACCTACTTACGAATTGAAGGGTAAAACGAAAGATGTCTCCTGAAAAACGATGACCTCAATCTTTGGAGCTGCTTGTTTAGGAGGGGAAAAAAAACCCCCAGAGAACTAGAGAAGCAGGCCATTGAGGAGGCAACCAAAATCGCATAAAATACAAATCTCATCTTGGAGATCGAGTTGCCAGTGTGTGCTTGGCATACGAAAACAGCTTACTGAAGCTAATTTCCGAATACCTCACCCGTTCTTAAATCTCTCACTGAGTCGTGTTTCTTCGTTTTGATTACCAAGCACAAGTTTAAGTTCGCAGGAAACTTCAAACACAAAGGAAGCAGCTGCCAAGCACCGGGTAACAATTATGAATGTTAGGGACTCGAACCTTAGGAAGAGTTGCAGTTGATACAGAGTAAGCACTACTCACAAAGCTATTAGTCCAATTATCGGTTCCCACGTTTCTTCGCCTTTTCAAATCAGCGTCTTCTGGAAATCACGGCAGCTGAGTTTCGGTTCATTCCTTTGACCTAAGCCCACAAAAATATCAACCGCTTCTCTGTTGAGGGGATGACAGCGATGGATTGGCGTTTATGCAGCATTTGTGATCGAAGGTACTTCAACATATGTGGAATTCATGGATGGGGCGAACGAGAAAGTAAAGGTAGTGTTGCTGGTCGGAAAGCTGGCCAAGTCGAACGCAAACTGCCGTTGGGTTTTTTTTTCGTGCAGAGTTCGGGAACACGGAATCTTCATTCTGTAGAAGCCCTGCAGCACCAGGCTTTTGTGTCGGTATTGGTCCTCAAATTTTGTGCAAGTGGCCTTTAATTTCCTGGATTTGTTCTAAACTTGCTATCATTTCCAGCCCGTACTTTTGCTACATGGCGCCTTAATTGCTGGGGTGAAAGAAAGGTCAAATGGAAAAGTGGAAAAATTGACATCAAAATACTTTAGGGATGAAAGGAAGTGGGGTTTGAAGAGCCATGGATCCAACCAAGTTCGATGCCCAAGACACAGAGGTTTCCTCGTCTTCAGAATCAATCGTTGTGAAAAGAAAGGCGACTCAATTTCCACCCAAGCTCATGTCCATCCGCATGGATGGACGTCGAGCAAAATAGATGCTCTGATTTATTGTTTCTTGTGTCTGAAAAACCAATGTTGCATTTATCATCTGACTTGATTTCTCTTGCAAATGATATGATAATTTATGCAGTGGATGCGTACATAGAGGTAACGGTCTGGAACACAAGGCTCTGCTGTAATTGAGGAGACCTCTCTGCCTTCGGGCTACAGATGCGCTTTTCGTTCTGAGGTTTGCCTGTAGAAGATTGATTTACATTTTGCCTACAACAACTCTAGGGAGACTCAGACGAATTAAACAGAATAACAACAAAGGTATCCACGAACGATAAGCAGATGCAAGGATTTGCTTTGCTTGGGTTTCTGTTTCAACAGAAACTTCGGTTTCAAAGAACATTAAGTAAAAAAAAAAAAAAAAAATCATTCCTCCCTCTGCATAAGTGCATGCAGCTGTTTTCTTTTGGAGTGAAAATCCATTTGCCACCTTTGACTTCCTTGCACGCGAACCTTGAGGAAGAAGCAATTCAATTCTGTAGAAGATGCGACTTGCCTACCTGGGAAACCCTGGCTTCGTAGACAGCAGAGCTCGTCCTTCTCAGTTGTGCTGAGGAGACCCACAACCAGGCGAACGGTTCGGACATGTGCTGCTTCGGCGCGATTTTAGCGACTGAGAGGTTGGTTGCGGTTCAAGGAGAGTGAAGAAGGCACATGGCACAATCCAGGACAGACTGCAGGGGTGACTGATGTTCAGGACGTTCATTTTAGAAAGACTCCATTTCTAACCCATATGTTTGCATCGTGTAGCTTTTCTCATGTCCTTGTATATTGTATCCAGGAACCCGTCACTTTCTCAAGACGTCGCGTTCTGTTCAAGCAGTCAGAGACCTTGTTCCTTCCTACTTGAGCTCGACCCCGACACTTACTGATCCAGGAGGGGGACCCGATCATTCCCTACTGTGTTCACATCTCAGATCGCTTTACCTAAGCACAATACACCTTCCTCTCCTCACTACTAAGAAACAGAAGCAGCAAGCCATCATCATGCTCTCTAACGATGGATGTCCTTCAACGTTGTAAGTTGACTGAGGCCAATGGTAGTTCGAGGAATGTGATGCTTAGGAATGTTTATAGAGGGCTGTTTAAGCAAACACATCGTCCCTCTGAGAAAAAAACATACGAACAGTTTGCAAAAAAGACGCAGGGTAAACGAAGGAGTACATGAAGAATGGCTTAAACAGCTTCACCATTCACTTTGATGGAACTTATTTAGCATTTTGGATTAATACAAAAATTGCTGCTGGGATGGCTCTGGAGCATCTTTCGCGAATGATGTTTCCTCCGTGTTCTTCACGGTTTCTCGGTGCTCTCTTCCGGGCTGAGAGCATTGTCCAGGTCATCTGGTTGGGCTGCAACCTTTTTCCTTCTGACCTGTGCTGCATAGATGCTACTTGAGAAGCGGATCCAGGTGGCTACCATCCGCTGTCGTAGCCTGATCGGCTTCTTCTTCGGAATTCCTAGGTATTGTAGAACGTTGTCGTTTTCAGGATCCCATGCTCCAGGCGAGCCGACGATGATCGCCTGCACTTTGGTTATTTTCCCAGTGTTTCCGAGTTGCATGGGGACATCATGGTATTTGGCCTCCTTTGTTTTCCTCTATGTGGTGAACGCCTCCTTTCCGTTTTCAAATGGGCAGGAGATGTCCAGCACACCTATTCGATCGCTTTTCTCTAAAACCAGGTCTGGTTTTAGGGTGGAGGTGGTTCCTGGCACTCTGCGATTACTTGATACCAGAGTCCACTTGGCTTCATCCGTTGCGGCCTTCTTGATCATTTCCAGGATAGCATCATGGCGCTGCATCGTCAGAGGCGCGTGCTTTTTGCATCTGTTGAGCACGTGTGATAAAGTCTCGTCCTCTGTTCCGCAACGCCGACATATGAACGTTGTCATGGACCTTCTTCGATTTAGTGGCAGAAGGTTCAGTCTTGCCGCATGGATGAAGCTGTAGTCTCGGTATCTTAGGTGGATTCCGTTTGTCTGGAAGAAGCTTGAAGAGTGATGCACGACCTTCCACACACTGCATGGCCTTCCCTTGACTAACGTGGTTTTCAATGAGGGATTGCCATGCGTGTTCTCGCTGCAATGCTCTTACGCCGGAGGCGAGCCGTCTTCTTGCACTGCTGGTGAAGAGTGTTCCGTCCACCGTGGTACTGGGTTCTCCTTGTCGAAACTCCCAGAGGGCTTCTGTTCTTCTAGAGGTCTCCCTGCCTTTCGACCAGAGGCTCTCAATATCCCATCCGGGCTTTGTGATCTTCTTGTCCGTCGTGAATTCCCCGAGATTCTCATCTGTCGGGGCTTTTTGTATCCGTGTTTGGACGATTTCATGCAGGGTTGTTTTTGCAAGTTCACTTACTGCTTTGTCTGCCGACGTAAGTAGTTTGAAGCAGCTGTCCACGATGAAGGTATCGGACTCTTCAGCTAGCTTCATTAGTCCTCTCCTATCGGACTCTTCTTCATTAGTCCTAGGCAGCCTTTCGTTCTGTCTCCGTACAGATACTCGTTTGCTACCCAGGATGGTAGGTGAAGGGCCTTCTTCAACTTCTTCCTTAGCTGCTCGTCGACATACTGCCATTCCTCCTTCCGGTGAGCTATCAGCCTCTCGTAATGAACCAGGCTGGGATCGAAGAAGGTTTTCATTGCGTCCATCTTCTGCCATCCTGAGAGTTGACTCTCAAGTATGGCTTTCACTTTCTGGCAGATGTCTTCCCTAGTCAGTTGTATGTTGAAGACCCTCATACCGAAGGGTTTTCCCAAGTATTTGTATGCCTGTGATAAGGCAATACAAGGGATTTTCCCTTCCTTAACCCGGATGTCCACGTCTCTTATGCCTTTGGGGGTTCGGCCGCTGTAGCATATCGAGGCTCATTTTGCCGGGTTAATGGATAGGCCGGCTTGGTCGACTAACCTCTGGAAATGCGCATCATTTGCTGGACTTTCTTTTCGTCCTTCCCCCCTATGACGATGTCGTCTGCATAGGCTAATGTTGCCTCGTCCCCGTAGTTCTGCCTCATCGAGCGCAGAATCGGCTCAATCGATATAATAAAAAGGAGTGAGCTTAAGGGACATCCCTGCCTCACTCCGTGCCGCACGGAGAAGGTCCTAGTTTCTGTGTTTTCCAGTTGAACAACTTCCTGTGTTTATCTCTTGAACGATATTTATTATTTCTTCCCCTGCCCCTGCTTCATTCAGTGCTCCCATGATAGTGTCATGGGAGACTGTGCCGAAGGCATTCACGAAGTCGATAAATACCGTGCAGAAGTCCTTTGACAAACGACGTGCAGCATCTAATCTTATTTGTAGGATGAAGTTTTGTTCAAGCACTCCATCAAAGGGCAGGAAGCCCTTCTGTTGGGTGCCAATAACTTCATTCTCCAGAATCCATCTTCTGAGTCGAGAGGCCAAGTATTTGGCATATAGCCTGTAGGCACTGTTGCCAATGGATATTAGCCTCCAGTTGGAGATGTCATCTGCTGCTGCGGGTTTTTTTGCTATGAGTACCGTTCTGGTACACTTCCGCTCTTCTGGAATCCGATGAAACCTTTTTAAAATATTGAAAATTATTGTGAGCATTTCGGCATGTGGATCAATGCTCTTCCACCCGGCGTACGTGATTCCATCTTCTCCGGGAGATGAGTTCTCCGCATTGCTCAGTATCGCCTCTACCTCCTCTTGGGCGAATGGAGATAGGTCTACCGGGGATGTTGCTTGGGTTCTTTCCAGCAGTATCTTCTTGGGAAGCTCTTTGTCAGCTTCCTGTTTCATTTCAAGTTCATTTCGAAAATGCCTTTCAACTTTCTCAACTTCTAACTTACAGGTCGCGTCCTGCTGGCCTAAAATCGCTCTAAATGCTCTTCTTCTATTGACGTTATAAAGCTTTCAGATTGACGATCTGTTGTTCGGGTCAATCCTTAGTTTCTTCCCGCCTTTCCTCTCTGTTTTTACTTTAAGTATTTCCTGGATTTTGAGTTTCACCTTTTGATGTATCAGAAGGAAGTCCTCCCAGAGAGGGCTTTCTTCTTCCAGGATACTTTGGAGATAGCTTTTCTCCTCTACGAGCTTGGAGGCGTAGTTCGCCCTCCATGTCCACTTTCCTTTTTTGCCTTTCGGTTTCCATATCTTCTGTAAGGCTTCCATTTTACTCGTTCCTTCTGTAGGTTTTTCATGAGCAACTGTGGCTGAAGGAGAGGAGACGAGTGGTCTAGGAGGAGAGGAGAATCACACCATACTTTGTAATCAATGGGAGAGGGTTGCAATTGCTTCTTTTCGGTGTTTTCATTCATCCGATCTTTAATCAGAGGGCCTATAAATGCTTCCAAGTTGCCAAACAGCCCTCCTTCGTCTCCTTCCTCCAAGGGGGGCATCTCGGATAATGATCTCACCGAGATATCATCTTGTTTCTTTGCTCCCTCAGCATTCCTTTTCTGTTTTTGTTCTCCAAGTGTATCAGAGGCAGGAGCTTCCGTCTGCACCATGCTTCCTCCGCTGGCAGGTTGCCGCCTCCCAGCTCGTTCATACCAGCAACCTTCAACGTTGTAAGTTGACTGAGGGCAATGGTAGTTCGAGGAATTTGATGCTTAGGAATGTTTATAGAGGACTGCTTAAGCAAACATATCGTCCCTCTGAGAAAAAAACATACGAACAGTTTGCAAAAGAGACGCAGGGTAAACGAAGGAGTACATGAAGAATGGCTTAAACAGCTTCACCATTCACTTTAATGGAACGGAAAGGGAATAGTGGTTTCCGTGAGGCCATCATGGAGCCTGACCGTTCAAGTCTACTGCTGCAAGTAGGAAAGCTGAAGTGCAGGGCATGTGAAGCGCATCACGAAAGAACGAGTGGTTGTTGGTGAAGAAAGTTTCTTCTCTCACGCAGATGTCTGACGAATGAAAGACCGTTGCGAATATCATTTTTTCCCCATGTTCAGAAGAATACACAAGAGTGGAAATTTTGTAGCTTTTACTGCACAATCCGTTACCAAGGTGCTCTTTAGGACCGTGAGCTTAACAAGCGTCGCCCACTCCCTGGAATGATGTTTATACCGCTTTTCCGGACAGAAGGCCACTGATTCGAGGTTTATGACAACATCGGGAATGACTGCACATTTCTTTGGGGAATGCGAAACGGAGGTCAGCGGTACACCGATTCCATCTTCACTTCCTGGTTCCATTCGGAACTTGTTTTCCAGGCGGTCCGCAATGGAGGCAGCAGTCATGCATTTCAGTTCGACCGCTCGCTTGTTTTGGAGCTCACTCGTGACTTCAACTTTCTTCTGAAAAAGAATTCAGCCATTTATAGATTTATTCCTGAAAAAAAGCAAAGAAAAGAAAGAAAGAACAAAAGAGGAACAGTTATCTCGAAATTCCCCGAGCAAGAATAGTCCTTCATTTTGGTTCCTTACGTGCTAAATTGCATGACACTGATACTCGCAAGGTCCTTCGGTCTGAAAGGAATTCGCCTTGTGGTTCGAACGGAACGCAAACATCTATGACGCAAGGAAGTAAATCCCGAGGGAAAAGCATACAAGCAGGCCGTCTGAGAAGGTTTCCTGTGTGCTGTCGGAGATGCTGTGCTCTTGCCAGGAGTTCACTCCCTTGACGGAGATTTTGTTCTGCTCCTCTACTGTTTACTCCCTTTTTTTTTTTTTTTTTCCAAGTGATGCTTTTCTTTCGTTCTTTCCTTTTTTTCCAAAAAAGAAAGCCGAGAGCCGATCTCCGAACTATCAAGCCGCAAATAGCGGAGCTCAACTTGGAACCATTCATTGTGACAGTAAAAGTAATTGACATTTATCCGACTTCAGCGTGCTTATAGCTCATTTAAAAAGCAGGGGGGAAGAAAGCACGGTACCCTCTGATGTATCGCAGGCGTGAGGTGATAGGAAGGCTCGGAAGTTTGAATCCCTACACACACCAGCGATGAAATGGACAGGGAAGAACAATCGAACCCTTCTCGTCTGGAAATGGTGCATGTCGCTCCTTGTCGATTTGTTCCGAATGACCGCAGGATGATTCGGTACCGATTGTGAGCGATCAGCAAGGAATGCTGGTGTCCACTGTCCCATGGTTTCTTCTACCACCGCATGAAGTCGCAAAGCGGGTGCTTCTGCCTTATGTTTGTTGCGGAACTCAAGATGACCTGCTTTTTTTGTGGATCACTAGTGCGCTGCGCTTCCAGGTGGAAGCTCCACTTGAGGAAGGCACACACAAAGCAGGGAAGCTGCTGCATCTTCCTAGAGTGTGGCCATCTGATTCTAGCTACTGTGCCTTTCGGACGAACTTCACGAAACCTTTCTTTGCAGCACTGTTCGTTGTGTTTCCATGCGGAGGCAAGGACAACGGAATGGATACGAAATCTGGAAAGAGCAAGGGGGGAGACCGGCTTCAGAAGAATGGACTGCATATTTTTCTCCCAAAAAGGCGAGACCTTTTGGACTTTTTGGCTTCTGAGAGTACGTGACGGAGAACCACTCCGATTTGACCTTCTTCCTTAAAACGTTCCGGCGGAGCCCCTTCTCTTCTCCATTTCCTTAAATTTCTCAAATCCCCGTATACCTGGTCCCTTGAACGACAATCGGCTCGGTTCCAAGGAGGAGGGTCCCTCCTCTTTTCTCAAAATCACTTTCTCACCCGCATCCCTTTGGGTATGTCGCACATCTTCCTCTAGAAGATGTGCGACATGCAACATGTGCTACTTCCTGGTGCTACAATCTATGCTAGGAAAGGAAAATAATGCTTCATCTACTTCGGCATGTCTCATCGGTAGCAGGAGGGACGGGGATGGACGACAGAGGAGATGCGTGTGAACGAAAACGTGCTCCAAGAGCTACCGCCTAGTTCCTTCCTACTGAGCTTCCCAGTTCGACGGCTTTTCTGCCTTCTTGTGTGCGATTCCTAGGAGCAACATTTCTTGCTGACAACAAATTCCACAACAGACGACAGTTCTTGTTCAAATCAAAACAACGTCTCAAGAAAGTCGTGACGAGGGAGGATGCATAAAGTGTTTCCCTCGGAACACTGGACGCAGGCACTGTACCAGAATCCAAGCGAACACCACATGATAAAAGCAAATACAAAGGAGTGGAATGTGGGTGGAAAAGTCGCATTCAGTGCCACTGCTTCACTGCCGTGTGTGTGTGGCACGGGTGCAACTTTTCCAACGACAAATTCAAACAAACAAGTTATCCTCAGCATCCTGGGATTTCCTATTGCACTTTCATAGAAGATTTCCCATGACAAATTCAAAATTTCCCAGCGCAGCAGTCTTCCAGGGGGACTCACGGAAGTCCACCAAGCACAACGGGGGAGTACAAGAAGTTTCCCCAGGTGTTCACACTTAGCAACTGCACCAAATGCAGGCGCTAGTTGTTAAGCGAGGGGTGACCTATCCAGCTGACCCGATCAGGATTCTGATCCTCTTAAAGTTAGTGGACAGTTCCATGGACACAGCCTGAATGATGAGAAGTGTACAGAGCACAAATATTCACGTCTTTTCTTTGTTTTAAAAGATGACCCATGGCTATTCTTTTCTTTTTGTTAACTTGCAGCTCAAAGCTCTTTCTTTCTTCAGTATCGAGAGCAGAAAAGAGCGACGAATTAGTGGATGTGAGGAGAGAGGTCATCGTGAATCCTCGAGTGTTTTAAATGCCTTCCTTCTAGCAATGCGAAACTCTGCCAACGGCTGCTCAAAAAAATACACTATTGGTTCGACTATTGTAGGCATGGTACCATGTAGGTCGAAAGCTTCATCGAAAATCAGCGGATCCATCCTATTTTCCAGGGACACCGCCACCGCTTCACTTGCAATTCGTCCAACGTCACCCATCGGAAGTCAGACGGACAGGGAGCCGAAAAAGGATGGGATGGAAATTCTTCTTCCTCAGGCATAATGCTGTCAGGCTATTTTGAAACTCCACGAGTTGAGCGGAGGATGGCAGCCGGATGCACTTGCATTCTCCATATCGACATCAAGATGCCATCACGCGTTCGAATTCAAGTCAATGGATTGTTTCTCTACGTGGCCGTTATCCGTGTTACGCTGCATGTGGAAGCTCAGGGAGATTGAGCTCATTCTTTTGAGATTTAGGAAATCCTTTGTAAATATCGCCGCAACAGGCCTCGTCTCGGTTCTGCTGCTGCGTCTTCCCTTTACGTTTTTTCCTTGCAACGTTTAGATATGTAAGAAATATGGATCAGGTCACCTGGATGGTCGGGTAAAAAGGCTCTATTGCTCACTTCCAGATTGCCAGCTTTCCTAAACGGATTCCATCTGTCGAATCAGATGCCCTGAGGCAAAGCGGATTCAGCAACCAGGAAGTGAAACTCATCTCTCAACCATCACGTGAACGGAACGCGTACTTTCCCCTTGTTCAAACTCGGCACTTGATTGATTTCCAGCATGCCGGATAGGTTCGGGAAGGTCTGGGTGTATCCCCAGCATGAAACTGTTTCTTCCAGAGCGAAACTCAAAAGGATCGTCTGCTGAAGGCAACGGAGATGCGGGTCCAAATCGAAGTTCTCTTGATGGTCGAACACTGGGATGAGCAACGCCCGAGTTCCTTCACGTTCGCTTGGATAGCCGTACAGCATGTACAGATCACTTTTAGCTGCATTGAGCAGAAAATGGTGCAAAGACTCTTCCAGATCACTATGTCGTGTCCCCAGAAGCAGAAATGATGCATGCATTTTCTCAGGGCACCCTTCAGCAGGCATTTTCCCGAGGGCGGAATGAAAGTACCTGGACCTCTCTGACTTCGCGAAACACGAGCGAAAGTATTTATCGTTTTGACACGTGCATTTTTCAACGCACTCCATATGGAACCCAAAAAAAAGTGACGCAACGTGCTCTGGCGTGAGTAATAAATGACTGCTCAGTCGTAAGCGTGGACAAGCAAAAGAGACAACCGCTTTTTTAGAACGCACACATTCCAGATTCGGTCTTCAAGGACTGACTCGTGTTCTTCCTGATCGCTGCTACGGATGATCTGGAAACACTGCACAGATGCAGAGCCTCTATGCGTTACCCATCTGCTTCGAGAAACGGATAACATAGATTTCGTACACTCCTACTTCTCAGCTAACTCTCTAGTGTGACCTAGATCAGTGACTCAAACTGTGTCGTTGGCTCTGCCTCGGCTAGAGTTACTTAAATATTTATTTTTTTCGGTCGGTGCAAATACATCTTTCCGAGAGGTTTCCGTTAAAGCATCTTCATTTTAGAAAACTCATTGACAGAGTCTGCTTTGCCTACCGAGGTTGGGATGGAGGAAGTGGGCACGCGGCGCACACACATAAACAGACACGTTATGTAGGTACACAGTTGTATAGCGCATGTGTTGTGTACATCCAGCTATGGATATGAATTATATTTACGTATGTGCATGCCAAAACTTTCTCGATATACATGCAGGTACATCATAGTAATATATTAGGACCCGCTTTTGTGTGTACACGTTACAAATGGCTGTGTACACAGTGAGTATCTACAATACACACACTTTCAAGTACACATGCACAATCGCAGTTCCATTGCGCTTACATTGCGCCGTGTCTGCAAACCCAAAAGCAAAAGAAACATATTTATACCCCATATTCATGTGTATACGTGTATTCAAGCCAATGAAAGTGCGCGAGCATGGCCATACACACATGCATGCATCAGATTGCCTGCATAGGTAGCGCATGGATTCACTTCTGCAATTGTATGATTACAAACATATATGTGTTTGAAATCAGATGCACATATCTGCATCTGCGCGGTATCCTTGCATGCGCGAGCACACGTTTCCGAGTCGCTCGATTTCCTGAATTTCACGTCTTTCTGCTGCCACCGGCGGCTGCTGCGCCGCGTTTCCTACGCCATGGGCAGGGCGGTGAGTTACGCACTGAATACAAGAACCACCGTAGGTGGTTCTCGCAGGAGCGGTCGCGAGGGAGACCGAACTCGGAGCAGTTCGGAAACTCCAAATCCCATAGAATGTTCCACTCTGTTTCTTACTGGCGAGCGTTCTCCGTTCATCGGGACGTCGAACCAAGCAACGACGCAATCCCTGTAGCTCAGTGCGGAGGTATCAACAAGGAAAGGCCATAGGCATTCCCAAACTCCTGGTGGTCCATGCGAACTCTGCCCGTCAAAGCGAGATCGAAACCAATGAATCGTCTTTTGATCCCGGGTTGAAATGGAATGCACACGAAGAAGGTAGATGGAGAAGACGGTAGACACTTCAGTGCATTCAGTCTGGCTACACATAGACTGGAAAGAAGGCACATCGAGTTTTTTCTGGTACTTCCTGATGAGCAGGGATTTGAAAATTTGGACGTATGTGCTTCCAAGTACAAATTCTAAAGAGTAACAGCTGGACCTCCTGGCATACATGGAAATCGCAAATGAGGTGTGTCTTCTGGAGACCAGCACGCAAAAGTCCATACCACAAAGGCAGAATAAGATAGCAGCCACAGGAAGACCGTCAAAACTTCCATCAGAAGGTTCATACGACCTGACTACCATTGCTCATGCAAGCCGGGACTCGGGGTTCCAGCCTGGAAGCGCGTGCACGACGCGGACTTTTCAAGAGCACCGGCAGGAAGGCGCGAGGAGGAACTGTCGGTTGCAACAGCTGGCGATGGCGCGGCCGCTCTCCCCGCCGTTCCTGGAGCTGCGGCGCCGAGCCGACGGGCGCAGCAAGGACGAAGTTCTGGAACACTCGGGCACCGTCCGCGACATCTCCGCGGCCAGCTGGGGCTGCTCGCGAACGGCAGCGCGTCGGCGTCGCGCTCCTGGAAAAGTCGCGCCGGGACAGTTCGGCTTCCTGTCCCAGGAAGAAGGACAAGCTGGCAGCTGGCGGGCGATGCGTGTGCTGCTCTGCTGGCGCGCAGCAGAGCGCGAATGCGAGCAGAACGGGATGGGGCAAGTGGGTGAGGGAAATGAACGCTTGAACCAGTAGCGGAGGGGTTAAACGGGTCAACCCTGGGGTTTCCGGGCACCCTCGCCAATAGATGCTTTTTTTTTGGATTCACGAAGCTTTTAAAATGTATTTAAAAGTAAATATATGATTCGTATAAATTAAAATTCATGCTTCGTGTGGTCAAGTCATTTGCATAAAAATGAGGGCTGAATTTCCGCCCTATTACCGGCCCCCCTATCTCCGCCCTACTAATTTTGGTATGCATTCCAAAATCCCAGGAAAAGTCTTGACTTACATTCGTCGATTTTATCTGGACTGTCCATCGCATTTTCCGAAAATCGTGCTCAATTATTTGATGAGCAAGAAACCGCCATCTGGAAGTATGAGGGGAACAGGAGAGAAGGCGACTTATCGTGCAGCGCATGCGTGCTGCGCAACCAACGTATGGTTCCTTTCCTCAGCTACGTCATACACTCTTCCAAGTAAGAAACGCATCGGGAAAGTTCTCCAATGCATTCAGCTAAGAAGCTCCTGGTCTGACAGGTCCTTCCAGCTCGGTGCATCGTAAGACATGTCCTCAGCGGATTCACCCGACAATCCACACCGAGCAGATCTCTGACCAGTGGCACTGTGCTGTCTGAAAACAGATGGCCACAAGATTGATGAAGAAACCTGTTGAAACGACCAAGTTTTTTTTCTCGACATCCTATCCATTATGCTAGGAGATACCAATGCTCTTTGCCAGTTTTGACCACATCAGATCTATTTCTACCGTTCTACTCTATTGGAGTTCCTCAAAACTAGAAACTTTGTTTTCTGTTGCTCCCATGACTCCAAGACCTGTTTTTGCTCTTTCGTGAAAGGTCTGTTAGTGAGGGAAAGCCTGGTTTAATTGCTACATGCTTCATCGGCATTACTTCTTCTGCGTGTCTAGGGAATGGAGCAGTCAAAAGAAACACAGATGCAAGCAAAGATTACCAGTGTAAGATACGGAGAACCTGAACCTGGATATGCTTGCACTGTGATGCCTACATCGAATCCTCCAAGGTTCCTCGATGTCTGGAAATAGGTATCAGTATCGTAACACTTCTCAGAAGCCAGGCGTAGCGTGGTCAAGTCTTAAAAACCCACGTGCGTGCCCACGAAAAAGGATGTAGCTCTCCGAAAGATAAAAAAAGTGGAGTCTTCTTCAAGCAGCCAGCTTCACTTCTGCTGCTGATTGTAGTTTTCCTTCAAGTCGTGCCTACCAGTGGGTAATCACTTCATAGAGGCGCAGTGAGTCAGGAATAGCTATGACACGAAGGAGCGCCGGCAAAGATCTGACCAAAGGCTATCTGGCGATTTTGCGTGCGACACGGCTGCTTTCGAGAGGACTCTCTTCCTCGAAGGAAAGCCTTAATCAGAGGATCCCATTGAACGGATAAAAAGTTTCTTCTCTTTTCCTTTCTCGAAGCTTCTGGATCAGCTGAAGTGATCTTGCCGAGATGAATTTGGGGCAGGTCTCTGGATCGAAGTTTCTCCTCCTCCCTCGCTGCTCCTGGTGAAATCTCTTCGTACCGCGCTGGGTAGCGAAACCATGCTTGAGCCTGCTTGGTAACGGCGGGACGCGTCAAACATCTTTCGAGGGAGAAGATCAGTGAGGATAAACCTCTCTTTGTGCAGCATCGACCCATGGTCCCGAGGAGGTCGGGAATGAGCTGCATCTTGGGAGGATCGTTTCTCCCCTGCTAAGGAGACCGAGCCATTCTTGGCCATTCACAGCTCTGGCTGCTAGGACAGCCTCCACTGTCTTCTGAGATTCTGTTCGCGGTCTTGCTCCTTTTCTCCTTTCCTCTTTCTTTTGAAAAGGGCAGGAAATGGTAGGAAGTATTCCCTCGCCCCACTGCCGCCACCCACCCATCCACCCGTCCCCCATGTATGAGTTTCAAAGTCACGCATGGGTCATCCAGTGAAAGGGGGCCATCTTTCTTTCGAATCAGCCATACTCCTTGGCTAAACTTTCTTTCTTCTTTCCAGGAATCCCCGATTCCTTCTTCTTATTCTCGGGAAGACCCGCTTCTGCCGCGCACCGTCACCTTCGCAAGGAGACCGTTCCTAAGTGACGAACGGAGAGCGGTTCCCCCTTAGGACTAGCGGTGAGGTGGATCCTCTGGTCCCAAAGCAGCAATACAAACCATCTTGCCTGATCACTGCGGGACAGCAACTCATTGGCCCATTTGCTCGTCGCAGATCCTCGGGGGGCATGTCCACCACTTCCGAGGACGGTACATGTCACCCCGCACTTAAATTTATTTATCTGGAGGACTTTCCTGCCTTCTCCTTCACCTCCCCCACGAGTCTGGTCCCCAGCGCGGTTTCACGCCCTTTCTCTTCGAGTCGGCACATACCGGTCCCTTTCTCGCTGCAAGAGCTTTATTTATTTATTTTAAATAAATGGAGCGGAAGTCCGAGAAAGAAGGTCATGCTGGAACGTTTACCAGCATGCATAATGGACAAACAAGGCTGTCAGGAAGGGCAAGAAATAAAATAAACGAAGACATTCGGATGCAGAGGAAGAAAAGGACCCCCGGGAATTCCCACATCGCCCTGTGGCGAGTACGTGCGGCGGGCAATCTTGTTCCTGGACTTCCTAGGTAGGGGGTGGCAGCCGCCTTTTCCTGGATCTTTGCAGGAGGCAGCAAGGACAGTGATCTCACCTCCCTGCTGCCCTGCTTCCAGCAGCAGCTCACAGGGTCCCGGTCACGGCGTTCCCGAGTGGCGCCACGTGTCTGCGTGGTTGTTTCGACTTCGCTCCCACAGGGTCCCGGTCGCCGCTCTCGTAAGTTCTCCAGGAGGGCAGGTTCACCCGGGACCGGAGATTGCACTGATGCAAGTCCATCTGGTGCATCTGGCGCATCTTGCAGGTTCACATCATCTCGAGGTTGGTGAGGGTGGGCGCTTCCCCTCGCGGAACCGGTGTCCGCTGCATGGGATGACCAGGTGAGAGATGAGCGTCACCGGTTGCCAAGGGGGATAGGTAGAACCGTTCATGCGCAATGTGCGTGGGGTGTCAGTTCTAGAAGCTCTGAAAGTTTGAGGGAAGATCTCAGTCGTGGTGCACTCCAAAGCAGTGGAATAACGCGTTCGCCGTCTGGCACCATTCAACTCGGTCAACCAATTCTTCGCTTCGGCAGACAACATGCAGAAGGAGATGACAATGACTGAATTCGGGCACCTTGCCCGCTTGTGCTAAGTCCTCGAGATGATGGTTCTTCTGATGCTACAAGACAAAAGGAAGCGAGAGCCTGGTCCTGAATACCCAGGAGATTTCCTTTAGATTCCTGCAGCACACACCCTGTCTGTGGTGAACCCATCGCTCGACCTATACCCTCGTCAGGATGTCAAATACGGTCCACTACTCAGACTGCCAAATGGTAGATGGGTGGAGACACTTGGGTTTGCAGCTTGGCGAGCATCCTTCCACATGATGACTCCGGACGAGACCAGCAAGACCGGGCTCTCATCTTGCGGGTTCACTTTTTGCACTACTGGGTGTCGTGCATATCAAAGTTTGGTTGGCTGTTTCAAACCCGCGAGAGAGTCTACGGAAGGAAAAAAACCTTATTATTTGATTGGTAAGCATGAGATGGACAAACACGTAGAACCTACCGCCACTACCACGATTGCTATTACTTCTAACAATCAAGCTACCATCTTCTATTGCCACGGCTGGTCGAGACAATGTGTATTCGAGAGGTCCAGTTTCTTGCGATGAACTTGTAGGAAACTTCAGGCTCATGTTGAGAGACAGGAAGATACTGAACACATGGACACCGGGGGAAGGTGTTCTTTAGCCAGTCCGGTGTTCGGTTTTCCTCTTGAGCTCTGCACTCTCCGTGTTTCGCGTGGAAGATATGATGCCCTCTGGGATTGCGGGAACGGCGAAATGGTCCCGTGATGTTCCCTTGGCGGCATCCGCCTAAGCATCCACACAAAGCTACGAGGATTACTAGAAATCGGAACAGAGGGAGCGCTGGAACTCAAGTACGAGCGCGTTCAACGTTTCGGAGAGTGGGAGAAGAAGCAGCCGATCCGCTCCCATGGTAACTTTCTCATCCCGAATTAGAGCATAAAAAATTTAGCTGTTCATCTACGACAAGCAAATGTATCGATAGAAAGAGTGTCATATCGTCTGGAGTAAACACCATGAGGAGTCCAACCTCGTCTGGGCGGTGTCTGGAATGGACTGAAGAGCAAAGTGGGAGGGAAGACGGGTAGACAGGCAAAGAAGAGAGGGACAGGCCTCGCTGCTGCTAATGAATCGGGGTTGGGATCAGAAAGAAAGGATAGGATGCTGAATTCATCGGCTTTCACCTGCCCAAGTTTGCCTCGAGGAGTCCTTTCATGTCCGCAATCAACCAGGTACCCACGGAAACCGAGGAGGAGAGGGAACGGAAACGGCAGCGAGAGGGATCTCTCGTCTGGATCACGAGCGATTCCTTCTCGTATGAGATCAAAAAGAGGAGTCTGCTTCCTGCTTTTGAGGCCCATTTATCGAGGGAGACCACAACGAGAGTGGCCCTGATGGTGGTCGGAGGAAGCGGGTTTGCTAGGATGGACACCCTGAGCTGAAGATGAGAAGGCCGTGGGTAGGGAACGAAGGTATCATCCTCTGGAAGCAAGGCGGAGCATTTTTCCATGATTCGGGGTCGGGATGAATCCGAAGGGCGGATCTCGTGGTCTGTGTTTTGAGAAAAAGGAAGTCAAAAAAGGCAATAAAGAAAAAAATGAGATGCAGCCATCTCTTTCCACCCGCGCGGCATGCATGCCACTCCGCCAAGCGGGCAAGTCTCTTGCCCTCCTCCCCCTGATCACGGGAAACCCAAGGAAGTTCTCGGAGGTCTCAGAAGCAGATTCTGTGGACTCCACTCTGGAGGGACCGGCGACATTCACCCAAGGGCAAAAACACACACCCCTTTCGTACCGAGGGAGCCATCGAGGATGGGCTGCCTGGATCGTGGGCTGAGAAAGCCGAGGTTGCTACCTCTGCAGGGAAGAGGCTCCGAGCAGGAAGCTCAGTGGAATTCTTTCGGAGAACTGACGACAGAGATGGTCAAAGACAAGGGGTGAAGGAAGATATAGGGGGCAAGTTGGCTCTTTGGAACGCATCTCCTTGCCCTCGAAAAAAAAAAAAAAAAAAGGGATCCAGATTTACATCAAGGGAACCCGAAATGGCTACTCGAGGAATGTCCAACAGTTCAGATCCTCCTCCTAAGCAGGAACACAGGATTTGGGGAACAAAGTTGAAGTTGCTGGAAGTGGAGGAAAGTTGTTTTTTGGAGCCCACAGGTTTGACGAAGTTCGGAACTCGAAGAGTGGCGACCACTTGTTTCACCATGCAAGAGAGATCGATGCGGAATGAAGGTGCAGATTTCTGGATCAGTCACGGTGGACATTCCCGCGTAGATCGTGATTGTGATGCGGAGGCTATTAGCCGTGGCCGCGTGCACGAGATGCCGTAATAGCACACTACAAGCTACTAAGTGTGCTGATGACCGGTGACCGAGCAGTACAAGAGCATCCTTGATCGGATAGCCAAATGCGTAATGGAAAGAAGAAAGACCAGCGGTGAGATCTTCGAGAGGAGCCGATCCCAACTTCCCCGTCCAATCAAGAGCGGCTGGTATGCTGTTTCAGGGACGAAAACGGAATCGCTGATCGGCGAGCGCGTGGAACACGAAAGCAACACGGAGCGAGACAATCGAATGCTCTGTGGCTCAAATCAGTGATCCTGAGGTCTCTGGGTTACGGGAGAAAATGATGCGAGGTCTCAAGGTTACGCCTGCCCTCCCCTGTAGCGAGGAGGCGCCTCTCGAGCATGAGCTAGAAAGCAAAGAAGATGCAAGGATAAGAAACCGCCTGAGTCCGAAGACCTTGGTTACGACCTGGCCATTAAGGAATGACTACCGAAAAAGGTTTAGGCAATGGTCGGAAGTTCCGGTAGAGTCAGGAGCCCCAAACCCAGCAACCTATGAGTCGCACAGCGGGGAGCAGTCTCGCTCCAGATGACCTCTTTTATATCCATCTAGTTTATCCTTTCTATACTACACAGCTCCCTCAGCTCATCTAGGTAAAGAGAGCATTGATCTCGTTTGTCGACCATACGTGGAAGAGCAGGTCGTTTCTCTTGGCAATCAGGAAGCGAAAAGGAACGACAGATGGGAAGCGTAAGCTTCGCTCTTTATAAAAGATTCAATGAATCCACATTGGTGCACAAAGATGTACCAAAATGGTCGTGCTACCTGGGGAAATCGAAATCGTAGCATTCCTTGTCCCCACGGCGAGAGTTCCTAAATCAGGTGCTGGAAAGCACCTTGAAATGCTGGCTGTTGAATAAGATGAGCACCTTGAACCATACAGCTCAGAGGCACTGCCAGTCCCTGTCCTCAGTAGCCAAGTAGTAGGCAGTCTCTTTCTCAGTCTCCAATGTCTTAAGAAGTTTGAATGCAGCTCGAAAAAGAGTAACAGCCGGTATCAGTCCTGAAGACGTCTCGTCCCCTTACGTCCCCTTACGCAGCATCCGTCAACCATGGCAACAAACTGGAGTCACAGAAGATCCACGGGAGGGTGGGGAAAATCGGCCAAAATTCTCGGACACTCAACATGGCTGTGCGCTGGCGTGTCACGGAGGAGACTGTTAGCGGAGGAAGGAGGAGGGAATGGTCGGCAGGAAGGGAAGAGAGAGACCACAGGACTCGCTCTTCGGATTTTTTGCCATCCAGCATCACAGGAAAACTCTCCGCTTTCCTCCTCGAGGATGTGGGCTCCATTCGCCACATACGCACGATCTTCGCATCGTCAGCGCGGGGCGTCCAGCCTCAGGGAGGCGGCTCTCTTCCCATCATCCCTTCCGGGGCGCTCCTCCCCATTACGAAGTCCCGCAGTCATCTCAGCGCGCTTGAAGAAGACGGTGGCACGGCCCGACCCGGAACGGCGCGCTTCCGAGGGTGGAGCGCTCCCACCTCGGAGGAAGGGATCCACATTCTCTCGCTGGCGTGCGCGAAAGATGGCCTCCTAGTTGCAGCCGCGGGCTTCCGATCTCGCTGGCTTCGTTTTTCCGCAGGCTTCGTCTTCCAGCCTGTCCTGCTCGAGTTTCTACACCTACGGAACGCAAATCGCTCGCTAATGATATCCCCACGCGCGGGAGTCTGTGTGGCTCCCTGCAATCACGAAACGGAAAAGCTGAAATTCTCTCAGAGTCGTGGGAAAAAGCGCTCCATAGCAACGCGATCTTGAATCTCGACTTGATTCCGGGTCTCTCTCGGCCGCAAAAGATGGACGAGAGAACCTTCTGGAAAAGTAACGATCCGGAAGAAGGAGGGGGAGGGGAGAATTCCCTCCTCCTCCCCTCCTCCCTTGCTCTCCAACCCTCAGTGCTGCTTGCAATGGCACGGATGCCAAGAGCATTGGCAACAAACAGTTAGGCTTGCGGCTCCATCATCCTTCGGTTCGGAGATTTCACTTCCTCTAGCTTGATATCTGGCTGCTTCCCGGTTCGAACGATGAACGAGCACGATCAGGAGGAAGAAGGATGAAGCCACGAGGGAAGAAGAACCGGGGGACGAAATCGTGTGGAAAGTCAGCCAGTCATCTTCCAGAGACATCTCGGAGGAGCAGCGAGGACACTTGAGAAGAAGAAACACGGAACGTGGGAAGGTCAAATGGTTCTCAAAGAACACGATAGCCCCAAGGGTCGGAGCGAAATATGGGCCTCTGAAACGCAGATTTTTTTTTCTTCTTCATGAGCGCGCACATTTCTCTTCTTTTTCTTCTTCTCTGTATCGAAAATACCTGTCCATGCACAAGATTCATTGCTCCTCTGGTGCCTTGAGCTGGTGCCGAAACCAAAAGAAAAAGCAACCGACAACTCTGGAGGAGAATGCTGATGGAGATGAAGCACGCAGGATGGGGGGCATGAAAACCTGGGGACCTCATGAATTGTTGCTGGAAAACAAAAAGAAAAAAAAGGAAAAGTGTGAAGGCGATGATTCCCGAACCTTTCGCGTCTGCGTCCGGACCTCTCTTGTTGCGCAGCACCAGTCTTCATCCGTTCCCCCGCCCCCGATACACACGGAAAATCCAAGAGCGAGATCCAATTACCATCTCATTGAAGGGAGAAAGTATGTGACGTGCCACACTAGAAGGAACCCACCGAGTTGGCACTAATATGTCTAGGATACAGCCGCGCCCAAGACAGCAGAAACGGGCGCATGTTCTTCGTTCCCTGGTCACGTTTGTTCCTCTCTCGAGTGAGGTGCTTCCCGCTCTCGTCCTTCCAAGAGCTCCTCCACCTCTTGCTATAGCTCGACAAAGGGAGTCCGCAAAGGAGGCGCAAAGGAGGCGTTCTCTTGCTTTCCGTTTACTGAGAACCGGAAAAAACAGATCAGGAACAGACCGGTGGTCCCGTGACAACCACGCGCTCTTGCAGCCGCTCGCTTTCCCGTTCAAACTCACCAGAGAAAAAGAGAATTGAGCTTTCACCGAATGGATTTCCGGAACAGAAAAAATCAGGTGCTGCCAATCCATATCCATGCCTTACCGGACTGAGTTTCCAGGAAGAAGCATCCACTTAACAACCAAAATTTTGTCTGTCTGTCAGCAAAATCAAAAATTTTGAAACCACTCGTGTAGGCTAGTAGTCCGAGTCCTAATCGATTGGAGTCAGCCAGCAATCACCACCAGGAAATAGTAACGATGATGTCTTCGCTAGTAACCGATGATGTCACGAGATTCGACGTCGTAATTAAAAGCTACACACCCGAGAAATTTTTAACAGTTATGCTGAGAGCGAAAGAGAAAGGCGAACGCAACTGAGGTCTTTTATTGAGGAAACGGCAAGGGAATCCTTAAGGGGTCCCTCTCTGGATAAAATTCTTCAACCGGAAATCTGGACGCAACCACGAAAAGCTGCTTTAGCATGAGACCAGACGAGACCGAGCACCTCTGTCCTGCATCGCCTCTTCTCCGGAACTCCATTCCAGGCTCCATTCTTCCCGAGACTCCATTCATTTTCAACAGAGCTCAGATCCAACTTTTCACCTAAGCTGAACGACACAGCCAATTCCTTGGGAAACGCTTAAATGATTTATTTTCCTTTGCTCGCGTTATATGGCGACCATTTGACAAAGGAACCAAAAGTCGAATATTATCTGAAATTTCACGGCCACATCTGAGAGTTTGTGCCTCGCTTTCCACGTGCTCGTGAAACTTTTGTTGAGATCGTTTCACGGAGGCTGTTTCTTCCACGAGGGTATCATGGTATTCATTCTTGCTCATGGACTGCCTGGCCTTCAAGAAACTGGTTTTTCGTTGAGTATTTGTCATAATTCCAGAATCAAGGCGTTTCCAAAACATCCAGCTCTTCCCCCCCCCCCCCCCCCTCTCCCATCCTCCATTGAATTGGTTCCACGCAGAGAGTGTACTCAAGAGACTTCTGGGAAGAGAGAATCCTCCCATCACTATGAGACACTCGCAGCTGGAAGTTAGCCCGTGACTCCCAAGTCTCCTCAATCCTCATAAGCTTCCTTCTCTTTCTTGTTGTGAAGACGTGCTGTCTCAAAGAAGAGCAGCTGCATCTATGCCTCATTACCTACAAGATTTCCTTTTCCAGATTCATAATGCTGCATCAAAGAGGGAGGATGCAACGCTTTAGAGGGATTTCCGTTTATCAAGAGTTTTATTCTGAAGTGATGTCCATTCAGTGCTGTCCGAACGCAGCTCATAACTTGGATGAAGAAGGGACATCTCGAGCTTCTGCAGTTCTCCGATCAAGCGTTCCAGCAATTCTGAAATGAACTTACGAAGGTTAGCTGACGTTTTGAAAAACACCACGCTCCTGTTCTTAAAATGTATCCCTTGTCGGGTCTTTCTAGCATCCAAGGTTCCGGATCTCTACGCCACCATCTTAGCTTCACTTTCCACTTATCGAGTGCTGTGAATAAGAGACAAGGATCTGGTGCTCTGGCTAAGGACGAAGAGTCCTTGGCCAACATTTGGCTGTTGAATTTGCCAAACGAGACTATTCCCTTCCCTTCTTTTTGTGTTTTATGTATGGAAGGAGCTCAATGAAGGAAACCATCGGTAGCGAACCGCAGAAATGGAGAGTGGGGCTGCCCAAAGAACGAAATGAAAGCAGTCCGAAGATCAATTGGTTGAAAATGTGGTTTAATTAGTCAGTGAGCACAGTCAGGAGTGCTGCAGCGAGAAAACAGGAAGGGACCACATGGTGCTGCCACTGCTGCTGCTGTAACTGGAGACTATGATGCTGCAACATGTAGGTTCCAGAGAAGATCTGATCGAGAGGCAAATGAGCGGCACAGGATCTGGGCAGGAGATCTGGAGGAGAGTGCGCGGTCTCGAAATCGGAAAAAGGTGGAAAAGCTCAAGATTTCGAGGTGCTGCGGAATAGAAAACGATGGACGAGTAGCAGAAGCTCAAACTCAGTGCAATGGAACCTAGTTCTGCTATCGAATGACCCATATGAACAGGCGCTGAAAGCTACAGATGTGGCTGGAGGAATCTCTGATATGATACATGGAAAATGTATTGTGGAAGATTCAACTGTGGCTACCAGTTCTTTCTTAGCACTGCAACAAAGATTATCAGAATGCCTCATCTGATTACTAAGGTTTCCTTAAGACAGCAGCATCTCGTGAGAACAGGGAATGGAATTTCTTTTCAACTAGAGGCTGCTTGCTGCTCTTCGTCGCTTCTTCTCTGCGTTTGGACCAAGCACGGTGGAGTGTATTTGGGGCTGTGGATTTCGTGGAAAACTCTCACCTGAAAAATGGACTTTCTTGAGAAACGATGAAGCAGCAGCTTGCCAAAAGTGCAGAGTTTCGTTTTCCATGAAAGAAAATGATTTCGGATGCTCAAGAGGACCGAACAAAATCGAGGTTCTTGCTCAGCAGAGAGAGTAAAGGATGCTCCCTATGAAAGATGGTGCTTGAGGAAACTAGAAGTCGGTTCTGCTAACAGTTTCGAGACTACCGCACAGTTGGGAACTTTGGATTTCTCCTAGAGCCTGTGTGTGAAGTAATGCAATGTAAAGGCTGCAAGAATGTGCTTCAGCTAGAGAGACGAATAGAACAGTTGAGAGATCCAGGTGAGACCCTGTGGACACAGCCCCCGAAATGTGGTCCATTTGAAGGGTCCGTCTGCTTAGCTTGATCTCTTGACTCTGTGCAACCTGTGAGCTTAGAAATTCTTTGAAACAAAGGGTCTCTATAGCGAAAAGCATGCATATCCTTCAAGCCTTCTACATTCATCTTCATCCTTCTGAAGCTCACAAGTCACTAAGCATTCATCGGCTTTTCCCGTGTTGCTGAAAATTCTTAATTATCTTTGAAATGCGAGTTTCCTTCAGAAGCACATGAGCTTGCTGAAACCTGCTAAGGTTAGAAGCTCGGTGGAAGGGAGGGGGGGAGGGAACCATTTTGTATCCATAGGAAAATTCTTTCGACAAACGCTCGCTCCTCGGCATCTGGTTTTTAGACGCTTGCAGCCGCTTCCATCACCGTCTTCAGCACGGATGCTGGGATTGCAAAATCTCGTGTTAAGCAGGTACTCTGCCAGCAGTATTGCACCGATCACTGCCTTGAGTGATCAACCTCCCCCCTCCTCCCCCTGGGGAGCATCTCAACACGCATTTCTTCTCTTGATGTTTCTTACCGTTTTGTCTAGAAATGGGGGCACACCCGATTTTTCCTTCCGGCATATCTTTTCCCAAGGTTAAGGTCCTCTCCGTGCAAGGAGGCGGTAATTGGGGCTTCCATCCAATGGCTCGGGCCATTCGACTTTGCGTCCGTTCCGACAACAACGTGAAAGAAGGAAAGAGGAAAATTTAACCCAGAGGCGCACTCGTGAATCGCTGGAGACGAATTCATCTTCAGCAGTTCGAATGCATCGACATTTACGAAAGAAAACGAATATCCGTGAGAACTAACCAAGGTTTCAGTAAACTTCCGGAGTCAGTCCTGCCTGGAGTTCGTTGCACGGGCCTCTGGAGCTGCACGTTGCCAATGAACTCGGCTCCTTGGAGGGAACTGCGAAAAGAATTTCAATTTTTTTTTTTTTTTTTTTACGATCTGCAGCGGATTATCTTGCTACTCCATCGAGATTCCGCCTGAGATTTTACAACTTTTACGCCCGGGAGCGCATCGCTCAATCCCATGGGATGCGTTCATCTGCATTCATCATCCCCATGCAGATCGGCGCGCATCTTTGTTTTGAGGAATCTTGCGACGAGCCTCTCCTTATCTCAGCCAGCTCCGTCCGCCTCCGCTTGAGGTCGTTCGTTTCGGATGCAGCGGTCCAGCTGCGCTGCTGCTTCTCACCGTGAATTTCACCCCGTAGCGTTGAGAAAGAGGAACTCGTCACTCGGTCGCCTGGATTCCCCGAGGATTCGTTCCGCGTCTCCTTTAACATGACATAGGAGGAACTGCGTGAGCCCACACATCAACAGGACCGGCACGCATCATCTCCACACACGAGCGATCCCTAAGGACCGAAAGTGCTCTCATCGGAAACCTTTCCAGAACGGACAGGCAAAAGGAAACCCATATATGTGTGTGCGTGTCTGTCTGTATATATGTATATATACAAATACAGCAATCGAATGTGTATATATCAAATATATGTGTGTGTGTATATACATACATATCTGCATTTTCAAAGCATACACAGTACCCGCGAGAACCAAAAGTATTCTAATAGGAAAACTTTCTAACATTGACAAAGTTGAAAGGAAAAATCCATGTGTATATATATATGTGTATGTGGAAACCCGTAAATCTACGTCAGATGTGCATATGGGACACTCCTATATGTGTGTGTACGCATGTATATACACACAACAATCCAATGTATATATGTTTACATATGCATACATATCTGCATTTTCAGAATCCAATTTATTTATGTATTTTCTTTCTTCGATAAGTGTCTTCGTGTCGATGCCTGCGTTTTGTGCAAACCGTGTGGATTACGCCACGGTCTCCAGCATGCGCGGTTTCGGTCATTCTCTTCAAGATTAACGAGCGAACCTCGTCTGCTACTGCCTTGCTGAATCTCGTCAATAGGATTCGTGGGAGCGCCGGTTTGAACCACTTATCTTGAGAGTTTGAACCACTTATCTTCAAGCTTCTTTCCGAGCGTTCCTGGACTCATTTCTGCGGATCGATTTCCTTGGAGTGATTTCCACTGCCCCCTTGGAAGCCGAAGGACTCCGAAGCACGCTCGCAAGGCAGGTCTGAGAAACGCATGGGGATGAGTGAGCCGCCGCCACGCGTTCGAGACTCACCTCCCGCTGGCTTTTCAAGGCTTAGAGGAAATAGCCTCCAAGAACTGCTTCGCTTTGCCAATTGAGCGTAATCAGTGGCGTCTTTACAGTGGTCATCGCTTTGGTTCCTTTTGCTGGATGCTTCCAAAGAACTTGCCATGAGATGAAAGCACCACTCGCCTGCAACCCACGAAGGACACCAGCAGCACTCATTTATGATTGAATCCTCCGTGTCGGTGGTTTGGAATAAGACAGGGGAGAGGATCAGCAAGCAGGAGGAAATCTGAGAAGCTGCCGCGCCGTCGTCTTCCTGTGGGGTTCCTAACGAGCCCGATCCGCTCGCGCTGCAGATGTTTCTTCGAGCGCGCGAGGAGCGTGGGTCACGTGAACTCGCAGACTCCGCGGCCGCGCACGGAAGCAGCTGATCGCGCGAATGAATGGAAACGGCGGCTCCGCTGCCACGCTGCTTTTACGCGCGTCCCCACCGTACACGCGTACGCAAGCCCCCCGTACGGCAGTAGCAGACAGAGATCCTCCGGCAAAGTCAGCTTTGGGGAGGCGTCTGGAAAGCGAGGAGGCCGCGAAAGTACGCGGTTGCGGCCACTGCCGCCACCACTCGACGTTGCCTCTGCAGCATCCGCTGCTGATCTTTGGCTTCAATGATCGTCTCCTAGACTGCATGCCTTGCCGTTCCAAGGCCACTTTGCGCTTTCTCCTTTTTGCAAGCGTCTCCCTAAGCCGCCGTTCGACGAGGAATCTTCTCGTCCCTTCGAAGAAAAGCTCTCGCTTCCTCCTCAGGTGCTCGCTTCCCCAGCGAGATGGCACCCGCCGCTTCGGGCGGTCCGAGAGAATTTCCACCTTCGGAGGAGGTCGACGCAAACTTCACGAATCTTTCTGTACGGGTCGATACGATTTGAGCCATTGCCGCTGCTACGTCACCCGTCGCCGTCTTCCCTGAAACGGAAAGACAGGAGTAAACCCCTGTTTTCCGGTTTAGGAGCTTCTGGATCCTGTCTCGAAGCCTGGTTTCGCGTTGACCTTCTCGTTTGCCACGAAACAACAGAAAGAGTTTCTCCACGAAACGAAATCCTCAGGTGGCTGAAGGGTTCCACTGGCAAATGAAGAGCCACGTTTGTCCTCACAGCCACAAGACGTGAGACTCTGCTTCCGTTACCGACAAAGAGAGACGGATGGACTGTGAACGCTAGCGACACCGCAAGGCCGCCGCTCCCATTGGGACTCCGAGACTACCTGAACCAGAACGCAGGGCGAGAGTTCCCTCGGCACCTCGACATGATAAAGATTCTTGGAGGTTGCAATGACTACTCGTTAGGAGCTACAGGTCACGACGTCTCCTCGAAGACCCTCTCGAAGCACCCAAACAGTTGTGGGACCCCCGTGGTTTCTTAATGATGGCCAGTCGAGCTTTTCTTCCACAGCTGCCGTTAGAATGCAGCTGAAGAAACAGCTGGCAAGAACGAATCCACTAACCTTCAACAGCAGCGGATGCTGCTGAGGCAACGTCGAGTGGTGGCGGCAGTGGCCGCAACCGCGTACTTTCGCGGCCTCCTCGCTTTCCAGACGCCTCCCCAAAGCTGACTTTGCCGGAGGATCTCTGTCTGCTACTGCCGTACGGGGGGCTTGCGTACGCGTGTACGGTGGGGACGCGCGTAAAAGCAGCGTGGCAGCGGAGCCGCCGTTTCCATTCATTCGCGCGATCAGCTGCTTCCGTGCGCGGCCGCGGAGTCTGCGAGTTCACGTGACCCACGCTCCTCGCGCGCTCGAAGAAACATCTGCAGCGCGAGCGGATCGGGCTCGTTAGGAACTCCACAGGAAGACGACGGCGCTGCAGCTTCCTAGACCTCCTCCTGAGTGCTGATCCTCTCCCTCTTCCTTGGATTTCCATGACTTCTCGTCCTGTGCTACCACCCCCTCCCAGCGTCGTCGTTATCCCTTGGCGTTGCATGGACAGTGGCTACGCCTGATGACTTGTCGCCATGGAGTCGCCTCACTTCGGAGGAGAGGAGAATCCGGGCTGGAGGAGACGAAAGAAGAGCAAGAGATTCGAACACAACCCTATAGAGAAAGGACGAATGGGTTGCACTTCCCGTACCTCCCTCCACTTACTACTTCCCGGAAAAAGAAGGGGGCATTGCGATTTCCCCCTATTTTTATTTTTTTTCCCCTAGGGATTCACGTCGCGGGGTCGTAGTTTCGTTTGTTCCTTTTCTCTTGTTCCCCACGAGCCGTACCATAGCGACCGCTGCGATCCTTTAACGGCCAGAGAGGGAACCTCAGGTCTTCTGCTAGAGTCCGAGCGCTGCTTCCGAAATCTCCATCTTCAGCAGGATTATTGCCCTTTTCACCTTCGAGGGTGGAGGGTCTCAGGGAAACAGAAAGAGAGAGCCTGAGGCTAAACGGAACTCTTGAAACGAACGCTGCCGACGCTGCGTCTGTCTTCCTGAGAAACTGCCATCAATCACTCGTCTCTGATCTCTCTCTCGCATCCTCCCCCACTTCTGTCGCTACCGCTGAGAGCAGAACATCCACCTCAGTGCGGAGGGTCATCTTTTTCGATTCTCCTCCTCCGCCGCCATCTCTTGCCACTCCCATGCGCCTTCCCGAGTTCCCAAGGCGCGAGGATGCTGCTCCAGATTTTCTTCAAATGTATCCTGCCTTCAGCCCTAGATTTTTCGCAGTGCTCTGAGAAGGATGGCTCCAGTGATAATGGAGATGACCTTTTCAGTACCAGAGAGATCTCTCGTGCGCTTGCTCTCTCTCTGTCTCTTCCCCTTGGCTAGACGTCACTCCCTGAGACCGAGAAAAGTTCGTCCTCTCGGCTACCTAGAAACGGTTCGTTTCCCAACTGCGACGCCGGAAACCGACGCCCTCGTCCTCAGAAATGACATCCTGAGAGATATGATCGCCCTCAATATCCTTCCTGACTCCTTCCAGTCAGTAGTTTCCTTCCCTTTTTTCTTCTTTTCGCATTCTTCAGCGCCAGCTGGTATACAGGAGCAAACGAATCCTCCCCCTCCCCCCTGAAAACTTGGAAATTGGGCAGTTCCGCCTCCTGCTCGTCTCATGGTGAGGTCTTAAGGGTGCCTTCCGATTCCTCGTTCCCATGCTGCTCCAAGGAAGGGAGGGGCTCCCTGCTGCCTCGGCGTCTTCGACCCCATCTCTTCCTTCCCTCCCTCATTGCCCAAAGGAAAAAAACACAAATCCGCTAGCGCGTGAGCGTTCGATTACAATGAGCGAGCCCTCGCGCTTGTCTCCAAAGAGGCGCTGCTGACTTGGCACGCCCTGAGGCCACCTGCTGTGGTGGTCCCGAGTGGGCGCACGCGCAGAAGCAAAGCGGCGCGGGTCGGTGTATCGGTCTGGGCGGCTCTGACGCACTGCTGCAGAGCCCCCTGCGGCACGCTGTGGTGCCGGACGCGTGGGATGAGCAGGAGAGAGTCCATCCCTCCCTGAGGGGGAAAGCGAGACGTCTGGCGCATTCTGGCGGACTCCAGCCATCTCCCCTCCTCGACTTCTGGGATGGTCTCTGGGGAGGAGGGGGGGAGGGGAAAGGTTCTCACCACCCCGACTCACCAATCACCGAAGTTCACAGACTCGATGCACATTGTGGAAAGGGCCGGGGTGGAAGAGGGGAGGGAGGGAGGAGGCAAGAGAAGAACAGAAGGCGTGTGCGGTTGGCACACTCTGCGAGGGTGCACCTACTGGAAAGAATGGAGGAAGCGAAAGGGGAGGAAGAGGAACCGAGAGCGCGAGAGAGGGGAGGAAGTCTTCTCCGAATGCTTTCGCCCACGGCGCACTCGCGAAACAGTCGCGGTGGCCGCAGCACTGGAAGCCGGTGGCGATTTCCGTGACGTCGTCGGTCGCCTCGACTAAGAATGCGCGCGCGACACTATCGTTGCGGCCTGACCCGAAAGACGGGAGAGTCGCCCTGACCTCTTTCCTCTTCTTTCTCCTTGTTTTTTTTACTTTTTTTTTTCTAAAAAAAAAAAAAAGAAGCATTCTTCAGGCATTCTTCTTCCTGTCCCCGAGCGATCCTTGGCTCGGGGCAGACGAGGAGCTACGAGACACTTCGCAGACTTAAAATGACGACTTGTGACCCCCGAGTCACAAGCCGTCACCTTAAGTCTGCAAAGAGGAAGAGTGTTGCACTCCTGACTGCCGAGAGGGCGATTCTCCGCGGAATTTTGAGACAACGCCTTGGAGTCGGCTGCTCGAAGTCCGGGAGCGCTTCCGGTCGGGCGCGTGGGAGTTGCACGAAGGGCGAAGACACGAATTGCGTGTTCCCTGAACGAAGGGCGTCTCAGGCAACGCTCGGACGGACTCTGTCCTTTTGCGGTCGCTCCCCGTTGCCGAAGAGTTCGGGTCTCTCTGAGCCCTTGACCCCCGCTTTGATCCTCTGCCTCCCTTCCCCCCTGGGGACGAAGTGGCGACCGCTTGAGGGTGCTCGGCCTCCAGGTGCTTGGCGAGCTGCTGAGAGCCAGAGGTGTACAACCCCGTGCTGGTCTTATCGTTGGCACTGATTGCACATGCGAATGCCTGAGGGCCCTTGCACTCTGCTGGTCATAAGGAAAGGGAAACTCTCCGTCCTCTTCCAGCAGCAGTGGAGCGCGGGTTTTTTTGCACGACGCACTCTGGTTCCATAGAAGACTTGGTTGCGATTTCGATAAGTGGGAATGCTAGAAGGGGTAGGATCTCGTCGCTTCAGCGTCCATTGCACGGTTGTCCCTGCCCTCTCCAGGGCTGCATTCGACCCCACGAGGAGGAGCAGCAGGAACGTCCAACCCCTTCGTATTTTTCCCGTGCGAGTCGAAGACGTCATTCCCCCTGGAGGGCACCCTGGGCGTTCGGAGAAACGGACAAATTCCGATGGCCGCTCTCGCTGACCGCAAAACGAAAATAGAAGCCTCGATCGCCGCTCCTTCTTGCGGAGGAACGCAGAAGCCCAGCAACGGGAAGTGAGCCAACAATCGACAATAAGGAAATGGACGATTACTGAGACTTTTTTCATCACTCAATTATAGTAATTAGCGTCATTTCACCACGTTTCAATGATTTGCTTACGTGCTTACAATTCCATTTAGCGGGGGGGGGGGCATTTATTGTAATTGGGGTGTTAATAATTCATTTTCTTTTAAATAATGGCGCAGAGGATGGGGATGCGCTGGAACGTTGCCCACCTTCCTCTTCGCAGGCGAATCTCGTTCCTAACCTCACGTTTTACTGTATCCAGCGAAAGTCCCGTCGGCAATCCGAATTCCGGAATTCCTAGTGAAGTTTGCGGTTTCCGGCTTTTGCTCTTTTACTGCCTTGGTTTGACGAAAGCAAACAGCATCCCCCCCCCCTCCCTCAAACAGAAGAAGGGGAGAGCAGATAGCAGCGCAACACGAGTGGATGGTACACTCAAACAGCGCTCCCCAAACCCTGTGGCACTCTGCTTTTGAAATGTGGCGAAGTGCCACAGAGGTGGCACTTTGCCACATTTTTCTTTCCTATTCGGAGGCTACACCTTCAGCTACGGAGGAGGGGGGGTCGATTGGTCGAGCCACCAGTCGAAGTCATGGTGAATCAACCAGGTTTCGAATGGAAGCTGCCTGCTTCGGACAACCGCTTCCTTTCTCCTCCGTGGGACAACTTCTGATTCCTCGTGAATAGTTCGACCTCGAAAGAAGGTTGGCCGCCGCTGACTACTACACGCAGAATAACAGAACTCTACGTTTCGCCACAAGATTTCTTGCACTGTGCGCTACTAACCGGTCGCCCGTGTGTGCATCTGCGGTCTTGCGGCTGCGGTTTCCCGTAGGTGCTTCCAACGAGGACGCTGCCAAAGCGCAGGTACTGTCTGACTAATCCTACGCAAAAGAAATCCCGGGACAAACGACTCTTCTTCTTTCGGCACTTGTTTCGGGAACTCCAGCATGGGGGAAGCACCTGATAAAAGTTGAATGCGGCCTCTGGACGTCACGTCCTTTCGGTGACCGATGTCCGTTTTCTTTCTCTGAAAGTATGTTGAAAATTCGGTCAGCCCACTGCTCACCCTCGCCTTCATTCGTGAGTTCTAAACGGTTCCGCTTCTTTACAATATCGGAGGACCCCACAGGGCAATAAAAGTCCCAAGTGGTACGCCGAACTATCGTCCTCACGCTGAAATTTTCCATAGTCTCGATTTAGCCTCCCAGGTTCGTCTTCTGGGTGGATGCCTTGGAGACTGTTGATCGAATGGCAGCAGTGGATGATCCACTCCCACGTGAAAAGACGGCTATCAGGGATGCCACTGCTAGAGTTGATCAAAGGTATGCGACTACGGACACACCCAGCAACCAACTTACTGCATTGCAGGCTTTTTTTTTTTTTTCCCCTTTCTTTTTTGCCCGAACGTCGGTAGAAAAGCGTCCTTACTGGTTGCGTAGGTGTCAGCTGTTGTCCTGCCAATTGCGCTATCAAAGCTCATTAGCATTCTCCAATTCCAGCCTCTGGTTCCCAAGGGCATCAAGCTGGCTCGCTGTTTCCAACGACTGTCTTCTCACCTATCTAGAACGAGAAAGATTTCCGGATTTGAGAGTCCTTGATGGCTTGGAGCTCTGCGCCTTCATCTAGGAAGTGCAAGTCAGGGTAACATATGGTCTCAGAGAGGAGTCTCTGGCTTGCAATTATCGTACTCGTCCGGAAGAAATCTCTATTCTTCCTGTCAGGTAACAACCTGTAAGCAAAGCAGGTTCCTTGAGGATCTCGCGGCAAGGGACTCTGGAACTGTTTAGGAAACCGTCCAGTCGTCGACGGAGAGGAACAGGAAAGTGTGCGCTCTCTTGGAGGAATCTGGAGGATTGATTCCGTGGAGTGGAGGTTGGTCTGCAAGCCATGTAACACACTATTTGCAGCGACTGCTTGGACGGTTAGCTTTCGAGTAGCCCTCGAAGCTCCTGCACTCTGGAACCACTGGGTGCTCCTCCTGAGACCAAATTCATCGTCTCGATGCTTACCATCCTGTTCTCTAGATGGCCCCCAATTCGAAGACCATCCATTCTGCATCTCACCACGACTTGCATCTGTGCCTTTCCACCTTCAACCTCTTCGTCTTGTTTCGCTGCTCCAGGTACTGCGAAGTACCCGTGCTCGAGTCGGTCGCTCTTTAGGTTGCGGGGCTAGCAAAGCAGCACCCATTTTATCCACTCCTAATCTGGTGCTATGGCCTTTAAATTCAATGGCTCCTGTTCTAGATGCAGCAAGGGAGCTCAAAAAAGTCAGAAAAAAAAACAAAACAAAACATGGATATCCCTGCTTATTCAGCACCTGCGTGCGTGCCAGCTGTGAAGTAGTGAAGGACACCTGAAACAGTAGCATCCCAAAAGGGTTTTGGTGCCAACACTGTCCACAACACTGTCTTAGTCCCTGGAGACAACTGATGATTCATCGAGACAGCGATAACAGCAGCAAATCCTGCTGAGAGCGGTTACAGGTGGATTAGCCAGTAAAGTGGTCGGCGCTCAGGAAAACGACGCAGTGCTTCACTGTTTGATCAACCATGTTCGCGGTGCTCTCAGTCGGCCTGGTCACGTGGGCGAGTTTGCTCGCCACTGTGTTTAATGATTACGGTAATTTGGTCGCGTTAGCGCATGTGTGCTGGCGCTGCCACGCATGGCAACTTCCACATGCGCGCGACTTGGGTGGTTTGGCTTCAGGTCAGAAATGGCTACTTCCCCTGGAACCGGTGCAAGAAAAGCGTACTGTGGTTCTCTTTCGGCCGGAGGAAGAACTAACCTTCCACTTAGAGTTCGCAGGAGTCCACTTCCGATCTGAGGCGAAAAGAGATCGTTGTTTGCAGCGGTCAACGAGGGCACGGAACACTGGTATGCAAAGCCTTCAAGTAGAGAAGGAGCACAGTGTTGCGCGTGCTGGTCTAGAGGACGGTGAGAGCAGAGATGAACGAATGACCAACACTGTTCTTCAAGACGGATCTGTCGCAATTCGAGCAGCTGAAGACATGCTCGCTGTTCCATAGGGACGCATATCAGCTCAAGAAGAAGAAGCATGGGGGTTTTAAAGCAGGCATACGAAGCTCGTAAGGAACTGAGGGAGTCTGCCTTTTTTCCTAGCTACTTTCAAAAAGGAGCGGTGGGAAGGGACCTCTCACATCGCCTCTCGAAAGAAATTTGCATCTACAGGACAGTTTTTCAAAAGAGCTTTTCCTTCAGCAGGGTTTGAGGAAGGCGGATCGGCAGAAGCAACACCAAGCCGTGTCCACTGCCAAACAAAGGCGACTCCTTTTTTATCACCATGAGTTCCTTTCCCACTCGAAGGACCATCTAAATGGGTTCTGGCCATCATAGAGGAGTATAAAGGCTCCCGTATGATGGCTAGAATCTGTTCCAAGAAAGGAAGAGAGAATGTGGATTCAGAACACCTCGTTTCCAAAGCAAAAGCTCTCCTGAAAGTTTCACTATTTAGGGTTCAAATTCTTCTGGCTAGAGGGTTCTTAAGAGTTCATGATTCTTAGAGGGACAACAAAAACTGAGATTCTCCACTTCTGGTTCCCGTAAGATAAATGAAGATATCCGATGCTCTCTACGAGTCGGTCAGAGATTTTGGATTGCTGCTGGAGCTCACCACAACGTATTCACTGTGGATCAGTAGAAACGGTCCAGGATGCTGGGCGGATTTTCGAAGGTCGTTCTCACTTTGGGTCCGAACGTGGTGCTTCCCGAGAAGGCAATCCTCAGAAGGTCGAGTATTTCCCATCAGAGGAATCGGCACGTGCAAAAAAAAGTCAGCACATTTCGTTTCTTTTACTGTTTTCCGACTTCCTCGTGACCCGGTAAACGGACTTTAGTGGTACATTCAAGAAAAGGAAAGGTCGCATCTCTTCTCCCCTCGCATCTGTGGACCTCTCCACAAAACCCGCTGAGTAGAAAGCGATAAACTTCGGGCACAATGGAATCTGTCAAGAAGGCTCCATGGTTACGGAGGTTTTCTTCGTTTTTCCGCTCAAAAATGCGCACTGGTCATGCTTCCCTTAGGGGCGACTCTTAGTTTTTACTTATCCCATGGGATGTCTCCTAATGCTCCGCCGCGGATCGTGGCTTAGCTCGACTCTATACCACCAAGGTGGCGGAGTCAGTGCTCTTCGAGGTGCTCCCGATTTCTGTTGCCCACCCGCTCCAGGAGAGCACGCTGGTTCCTCGGCGACGAAGGGTGCTGGGCTCCCTCGGCATCTGCGGAAAGGGGGAGAGAGTCATGGCGCGGGGACTCGCTTCATTGAATCCTCTCGCGGGTCGCCTTCCCCACTGTCCGGAACAGTAAACCCAATTGGACTTCCAATCCCTGGCGTCTCTGTGCTCCAATGCTCGGAGACTCCCGATTCCTCCACCAAGAAGTGAACCGAGGACGGTGATGGCAATGGTGCGCGATCTTCCGATGACGTAGGTCAGTGGTCAATCCGGTCAGTGGTGCTAGGAGAGGAACTTCTGCCCACAGTCCTGCCTCCCGGCAACTATTCTTTCCGTCTTGCTTGCAGCCGAGCTCCATCCCTACGGTTCGGTGCTATCTGCGGTTCTTTCTCAAGAAACACCGGGGCGAACCCTTCCGAAAAAGCTTTCACCTCAACAATGGGACACCCTTTTTTTTACTCTTGAACACCTCCTTTGCACCATTCCTTTGCCAATAACAACGAAGCCAGAGGCTCAGAGCCTCCCCTCCGGTGGCAACAGATGGCGACAACCTTCCTGCACTGGGGTTTCCCGTGCAGCCAAAGGACAGGGACACCGGACGAGGGGCAACGTGCCCCCGGACGGCTCCAGGTGCGGAGGCGATCGAAGCTCACCCGCACCCACTTCTGCACTGCGAGTTCTTCCTCAGAGGATGGCGGCGCATGGCGGCGTCTTTGCCGCATCCGGGAGACTCCTTCGGGCAGCCTTATGCAGCGTTTCTTCTACGCCGCATGGACTCTCGGCCGTGGCCAGCTGGCGGTGCTGCGCTGCATCCGTGCAGCAGCCTCCAGTAGCCATGCCGTGCAGCACCGGCAGCACCGGACGGCGGGCGTTCGCCGAGCCCCGTTCACGCTGGCGAGAGGACCCCTCCCCTTCCCCAAATCGACGGGGACGCTGTCCGGATCGCGGGAAGGCCATAGGAAAGAGCGGAACGGAAACCGGCGATCCTTCCTTGCCTTTCCCTCCCCATTTCCTGCAGACCAGCAACGTTCATCTCCTCGACTTATCGATTTCTTTTTCCTCCTCCTCCTACCCCTCCTTTTCCCGCTTTCTCCCTTAACTCTTCCGTGCCGAGCGCACGTTTTGCTTTCCGACCTGCGTGTCGACGTTCCTCGAATCGTGCCCCCAGGCACGTAAACGTATGTTTTTATTCGCTTTGAATAAACGTCCCGGAGCGACCGGGTCGAAAACAATGAGGAATTTGGGAAGGTGATGGAAGCGATGAAGGCTGTGGAAGTTCTTCTGAGCTAGAAGTTTCTACGTGTTTCTTAGTTGCTGTTTCGAGTCACCATCCTATGGGAGCACCTACTCCTTTGGGTTTCATTTCGGGATGCCGTCATCTCCAGTCTGGGAGCATCGGTTCGGCATGAGAACTGTTGCTTGCCGTTCTCCCGGTGCCTCCCGTGCTTGCGAGAAAACGATTAATAGATCTGGTCTCAGGAGGCTTCCGTGCTGCTAGGTAGTAAAGGAAAGTTATGCGTAAACTGAGAGCTCAGATCTGAGTTCGGTTTCCATCTTCCAGCAGGCAAGGATCGGCGCTCCGTGACTTCCCTCACGCGAAGAGGAATTTCTTGAATGCTCGTCAGCTTCCTGACGCTTGACGGGCATTTTCTTGTCCCGTTTCCACTAGCGGTGTGCTGTCCTGCCAATGGAGCAGATTTGGCGAATATAGTGCGCTGTTCCGTCACGCTCCCATTGCCACGCGTGGGAGGAAGCAGTGTGTGAGCCTTTCTCAGATGGAGCTAGTGAGAACGCAGTTTCCTTTGGAGTGCATGCTGTTCCAATTGATCCGCTGAAGTGGATCCAAGAGTCTGGTATGAAACGATGCTCCACACTGTGTTATTCTTTGATGGAGACTTTCTGAAGAATTAAGGAGACATTAGTGATGATTCTTCCCAATTAATGCACGTATTTAGTGAAGAATGCATGCAGGTGCTACATAAGGAGTGTCGGTTTATCATCATCATCATGAACCCAACGAAACTCCAATTTGTTCTGCTCGTGAAGTGTCTCACAGTAGCACATTTTTCCGCAGCTGCCATTGTCTGAATACTGGAAGCTTCGTCAAGATAATATGGGGCGACAACATACTCACAAGATTCATTTGCTCTGGAAGAAATGTACCAAATCGTCAATGAAAGGAAAGGTCATGTGGCAGCAAGAAAGTGTTTGTGCAATGGAGTCATACTCGGGCGTTCTAGCCCTCTTCCAGTTGTTATGGGAAGCACAAAACTTATCGTTCCATCATCTTCTTCCTTCCCGAAATGTTTCTTCTTCGAATCTTCCACACTATTTGCAGATTTTGCGTAATCATTGAATTGTACAGATCGTACATATTTCCCTCTTGATACGTGGTCCAATGCTGGAAAGATTTCGTTCAAACGTGTGAACCGGAACCTTCATGAAATATCTTCTTCCTGGTTGCTAGGGAGAAAAAAAGCCTTCGTGTTACATCTTCCTTTACATCGACCGTCAAAGTAACTTTGAGGTGAAGTACAATCTGTGCGCTCCCTTTCTTCGTACCCGTGTGTCTACAAAGCCATATCCCCTATGTCTGTCTTCCAGGTGCACTCTGCTGATCAGAATGCTCATCATCGGAGCATTCATTTGCAGCCTTTTTTTTTTTTATTGAATGAAGAAGCGCGTGGGTTATTTCATCTCTCGGAAGATGGAATTCCGATAGCAGAAGCTGCCTGTCCGAGGACGATCCATAAAAAGAGCCCAAGAACCAGAGGAATTTCCACATTTCTTTCGAGAGCCCATTTATCCCTCTCATCAGATTCGCCAAGTATCCAGAGTCTTATGCGGTGGACTCGGAGCACGTGCTGTTCAGCCCGGGGATTCAGATGATAAGAATCTTGGTTTTTAGCATGCTGAACTGTAAAGATTCAAATAATTGCTAACAAGATTAATTTTCATTTCCACGAGAAATTACGGCATACGGTGGAATAAGCGGGGGAAAGTGCATCTCAGCTTGACCAAGTTCCGTATGGTAAAAACCACGTATGATGGAATACGGGTGGCTCTAAAGGATCGGTTCTAGTGACCCGAAAAGTTCTGCCCTCCTTTCATGCATTGTGGGGTGCTATTCCTGGAAGTCAGCTCCCTCGGTTCGGATGCGATTCCTTCTCGGATAAATGGATGGTTCTGCCTGATCATTCCACTCATTCATTAATCAGGGTCCAGATTTGCAGTTGTTCCCTTTCCCCTCTGCTCCATTTACAGGAATTCATGCGTTCGTGCACCTTTTTTTGATGTTGCTTCGTGTCGCTTTCATGATTCGAAGTAATTTCAATTCTAACTTTAAGACCATCGTTGGCTACTGCCGGGCCGATCTTGATCTGAAAGCCTTCGGGCAAAGTTTTCATCCATCTCTTCTCTGAGATCGATGCGTTTTGCATCATGAGCAGCAGTACCAACTGCATCGGAATATTCTTTCGGATATGAACGAGAACACGCACCCACCCACCCTTTTTTTTTTGGCCTTGTTTCTGAGTCTGGAGGAAACAGATTTCATTGAGAAGAAAGGAAACGCCCTGTCGCCGGCTGGTTTCATCCTAAGATCCTGGCCGGGTCCAAGACTTCTTCAACACGTGGGCTGCTTTCAAACCAAAGTCAAGAACGTGGTAGTGGTTCGGCCTACGTTGTCCAAAGCCTCGCGTAAGGTTCTAACCGAAATGCTCAGAACCACCGATCAAAGCTCAAATGAGTGCTGCACACGCACTTCTTACCACGAAACACATGGCAGTGTGCGCCACGACGCCTTGGTGAAACCTAACCTGAACTACACGATAGTAACAAATACCTTTTGCGACCCATTTCAGCCCCACAGCAACACAGGAGTTCATGCCCTTGGAAACATCTCTGCTTTGCAAACCGCCAACTGGGAAAACGTTTCCGCGTTTCAGGCAGAAATGTGCAGCGAAATTCGAAACATCTCGCGAGTGGGCTCCGAAACTGTGAGCTCGAAGAGCTGTTCCGATCGCTTTCCTCATCGCAACAGGAAGCTGAACGCAGTCCAGCTTCTTCATCTTGAAATCTCTCATAGGGAAGCAAAATCGTGCTTGTTGGACAGCAGGATTTTCCTCGAACGATCCTTTATGGATCCGAGCGTCGCGTCCGCTTCCCAATGTATTTAATCAAAGTATTCCGTTCTTGCACTGTCTCAATTGGAGCCTCTCTTCCTGACACTGCTCTCATTTCGACCACACTCTCTTGAGGATGTAGTCCCCGGTCGAGCGTCTGGAAGAGACCTTGCAAAATCCTGTCTAGAAAATGAATAGCTCGAGTTACCCTTTTCCTCTTCCAAGGAACCAATTCTCTACCCAGCGTCCTCACAGCATCACTCTCATTGCCAATGAAGCACGCGCCTTGCCTTCCGGAAACTCTAGGAAAGCAAACCGTTAATTAATGAGCGATCTGCTCAAGACTCCCATTTTCGCGAGTGCCTCCCTTCCGACTGCTACCACGGTTTGTGATGCTTACTTTCCTACAGTGTGTGCAGCCATTTTGGAATCGTGATTCGAGGGGCAAGGGATCCTCTAGCCGAGGTGGAGCTCCAGAAAATTGACACCAGGCACAAGGAACAGTGGAAGGAGTGAGTTCGGAAAGCAAGCAAGAAAAAGAGCCTTTTAAAACGAATTTTTGGAACCGATGGGAAGTGGATCTGTCCCTCTCTTTAAAAGCATCCCTTTCCTTTAACCAAGTATTCACTGGTGGTAGCTGGAATGTAGCCAGAAAGTCGCTGAGACATTCCGCATGCTGCTTTCCCTCTTAAGAACGCAGGCAGTAATCCTTTGTGTCCGCAACTTAGAATCCAGCTTCCAGTAAGTAGGACACTCCTGTGACGTTCTTCGATGAGCTTTTCGTTTGCTCGTTGCAACTTTAGAAAACGATTCTTTGCGATGAGGACGCAATTCTCTTCCGCGCATGTTTTCATCTGTGAAAAATTGAATTAGCAACTTTGCCGGCGCAACAGAATTAGTTCTTGTATCCAGCAATTACTTTTTGTGATTAGTAATCCCGAAGCTTTCTCATAGCACCAGCTCGGTGTTCCCACGGCCTTTTACATCCACCAGAGGTGCTCGTTTTGAGGTTGGTTACTAATTGCATTCATGATATCTTTGATTTATTTCTTCCCTGATATTCTGCATCGCATTCTCTGCACAGTCTCTGGAGATACTCCTTTGGTCTTTCTCCCTGGAGCTTTCACCATCATCTCGAGTTTTTTTGTTCGTGACATTTTCGAGACAATTCTCACCATTCTTGGGCAATGATTCCCTACGTGGATGGACATCCTCACCGTTCCGTACACAGTGGTATTCCCAGTACTTTGATTTCTCTAATGCTGATTCCTTTGATCGCGCAAGTAGGTGGAAATGGGATTTATGGGATCAATCTCGAAGATCGCATTGACGATCCTTTACATGTTCCAGAATTCTCCCTGTTTTTTTTTTTTTTTTTAATAAAGGCATTGCATCCAATTTTTTATTACATCCAGTACTCATACTGACCTTATTATATTACGTGTTTGATAATCTCCATTTCTTCCACAATAGAAGATGAGTTTATGGTTTTCCTAGATCATCATGGAAGTCTTGTGCCTGTGGAAGCAAGTGAATGGAGTCCTTGATGATGCTGATTTCCAGTTTTCTATTTCCCTAATCGTTGACCCGGCAATATTTGGGCAGCCCAAATCTATCAACGATTCTTGACGACCACTCTGAGCATTCAGCGATCAAAAAGTGAGTCAGAAAGATGCTCATTCAACCGTGAAAGGGGTGAAGGCATGAGAACATCAGAATTACTCCCACAGCCTGGTTGCGTGCATGACATTTGTTCTCATGAGAGCACCGGAAACCTCTCGAGTCCTACTGTGCTCTGGAGCAGTAGCACATGAGCGAGAATTCAATTAGGGACGAGCTATTGTGAGACCTCGTTCTTCGAAGCTCTCAGAGCCAAAACAAGAAAAGCAGAATTCTGCAGCGATGGATGACCTTCTCATCATCTGGTTATGCCTATAGCAGCCGACCCCCCAAGGGTTATTTTAACGTAGTTCCTCACTTGTTTTGAAACCACATTATACGACCTGAGAAATGGAAATGGCTCTCAGGAGATTCTTAATGAATCCATTGTTTACAGCTAAGGTTTCTTCATTCTTCCTCTTATTTCTTTCCAATACACAGGACCAAGAATAGTTTGATCATTAACTGTTTCAGCCTGGGATACGCATTAACCTACTACCTGGTGATATCAAAATTTCGAAATGAAATTTATACAGAGCTTCTCATTGTGTTCAGATGTCACCTCCATGACCCATCTCTGTGTTTCGGACGCCTGACCTTACATAGGCAGTGCCGGGGTGTTGTGGCGGATTTTGAATTCGAAGTCTGGAGACGATTGCCTTATGAGTTCAGAGACTCTTCGTGCACTCTGAGAATCTTTATCTAGCATTTTGGATTAATACAAAAATTGCTGCTGGGATGGCTCTGGAGCATCTTTCGCGAATGATGTTTCCTCCGTGTTCTTCACGGTTTCTCGGTGCTCTCTTCCGGGCTGAGAGCATTGTCCAGGTCATCTGGTTGGGCTGCAACCTTTTTCCTTCTGACCTGTGCTGCATAGATGCTACTTGAGAAGCGGATCCAGGTGGCTACCATCCGCTGTCGTAGCCTGATCGGCTTCTTCTTCGGAATTCCTAGGTATTGTAGAACGTTGTCGTTTTCAGGATCCCATGCTCCAGGCGAGCCGACGATGATCGCCTGCACTTTGGTTATTTTCCCAGTGTTTCCGAGTTGCATGGGGACATCATGGTATTTGGCCTCCTTTGTTTTCCTCTATGTGGTGAACGCCTCCTTTCCGTTTTCAAATGGGCAGGAGATGTCCAGCACACCTATTCGATCGCTTTTCTCTAAAACCAGGTCTGGTTTTAGGGTGGAGGTGGTTCCTGGCACTCTGCGATTACTTGATACCAGAGTCCACTTGGCTTCATCCGTTGCGGCCTTCTTGATCATTTCCAGGATAGCATCATGGCGCTGCATCGTCAGAGGCGCGTGCTTTTTGCATCTGTTGAGCACGTGTGATAAAGTCTCGTCCTCTGTTCCGCAACGCCGACATATGAACGTTGTCATGGACCTTCTTCGATTTAGTGGCAGAAGGTTCAGTCTTGCCGCATGGATGAAGCTGTAGTCTCGGTATCTTAGGTGGATTCCGTTTGTCTGGAAGAAGCTTGAAGAGTGATGCACGACCTTCCACACACTGCATGGCCTTCCCTTGACTAACGTGGTTTTCAATGAGGGATTGCCATGCGTGTTCTCGCTGCAATGCTCTTACGCCGGAGGCGAGCCGTCTTCTTGCACTGCTGGTGAAGAGTGTTCCGTCCACCGTGGTACTGGGTTCTCCTTGTCGAAACTCCCAGAGGGCTTCTGTTCTTCTAGAGGTCTCCCTGCCTTTCGACCAGAGGCTCTCAATATCCCATCCGGGCTTTGTGATCTTCTTGTCCGTCGTGAATTCCCCGAGATTCTCATCTGTCGGGGCTTTTTGTATCCGTGTTTGGACGATTTCATGCAGGGTTGTTTTTGCAAGTTCACTTACTGCTTTGTCTGCCGACGTAAGTAGTTTGAAGCAGCTGTCCACGATGAAGGTATCGGACTCTTCAGCTAGCTTCATTAGTCCTCTCCTATCGGACTCTTCTTCATTAGTCCTAGGCAGCCTTTCGTTCTGTCTCCGTACAGATACTCGTTTGCTACCCAGGATGGTAGGTGAAGGGCCTTCTTCAACTTCTTCCTTAGCTGCTCGTCGACATACTGCCATTCCTCCTTCCGGTGAGCTATCAGCCTCTCGTAATGAACCAGGCTGGGATCGAAGAAGGTTTTCATTGCGTCCATCTTCTGCCATCCTGAGAGTTGACTCTCAAGTATGGCTTTCACTTTCTGGCAGATGTCTTCTGGAGATTTTGAATTTGAAGGCTGGAGACAATTGCTTTACGAGTTCAGAAACTCTTCGTGCACTCTGAGAATTAACAAACTTATCAAGTAACTTGCATTGCAGAATCCTAAAGAGGCAAAGCTAATGGAGCAGATTCGTCGTGAGCTCGACTGACGGATCATTGGCGATGGTGTGCGTGTGGATTTCACAGCATCCTATTGCTCGAACACGAAATAGCAAGAGAAGGAAACTTTTCACGCGTTCATTAAGTGGATTTTTGAGGAACTCTTCCACAGAGCTGCACTTGAGTTATCTCTGTGAAGAAGTGTCAAATTGCGACACACTGTGGTCGCGGAGCTGCTCGAAACCCAGACGAAGAATTCCTCGGGAGATCACGCTTTCCAGGAAAGCATCAAATAGCCATTCAGATCTTCCAAAATCTTCATACTCAACAGCTCTTCATAGTTCATTGATTGATTTCGGCTACTACACACTCGGACTGTGTTCACTTCAGGTGCACTCGAGAGCATGCCAGATCATGCTTACCTTCTTCAGCAGTTTCTTGGAGTCTGGAACCTGAAGTCTTATTCTCTCACGGAAGCAGATTCCTGCAAGAAGTCTTCCTGAAAGTGCTCGTTAATCCAGTTCAGTAGATGAGCTACATGTTGAGGAATGCGACCTGGGAGCGCTGTCGGTGCCACTGCAGTAAGTGCCGGATTGGAAGTGGTAGGTGATCCACGGAAGAGCGAATCTGAAACTTTCTGAAGGGAGCTTGTGCGCAAGTAGTAGCTAGCATTGCGAATGCGTTCCTTGCTCGGGTCCACGAGAAGAAACGCACCACGATTATCGTGCAGATGAGGTTTCCTTCCTGCTTTCCATTTCTTTCTCGTTGGTTTGAAATACTATGGAGTCACGAGTTCGTAAACGGTCCCCGATGGTGTATATGGAAGGAGGGGCAAGCGAGGAAACAGAAACAACTCTTTGAAAAGGAAATTCTCGTTCAAACGTTTCCCAGCTTCCTGAGACTAAAATAATTAAGACGTGCGTATCCATTCGTTTGTTTACCAAAGACCGAAACAGTGCTACGAAAACAGGTAGGCATGTCTTTCTTTTGGTGGTTTCTTACCCTTGGTGCAGAGTTCTTTGCAGCACCACAGGCTGTGGCACTCTCCGGCACACAAACACAGAAAGTGTTTCGTTCAAAGGAAGCTCAAATAAACCCGGAATCCAAGTGTCCATTTGGTTGCTCATCTTCTCGCTAGATGTCCCCCTGAGTCTAGAGCCTCTTGAAGAGATGGAGGATACGAACAGGTATCTATCCGCTGCATCCTCCCAAGGTACCGGTTATCTCTCGCCCTTGTTTTAAAGGCGCATCTTCTCTTGAATTTGTTATGTCTGAGAAACACGACATGTGATTCCCTCACGATTCCGAGTTCCTTGGGCAATTGAGATGAAATTATCAGGGAACGGTGAGAATGCGTTTCTCAACGAAAGATTCGATTGCTTATTTCTTTCCCGTGATGACTCAGAAATCTTGTGGAAATCTCAGGCGCCTGGATGCAGCACTTGGAAAGCCCGCGAGCAAGGAAAACGCAAAATTCTCTGCTTCGTTCGGAGACGAGAAACGAGAACGGTTTGCATGGTGACGGTTACTCGGTTTCTCGAGAACATTCGGAACGAAAATCCCCACAGGTCATCACAGAAAGCGAAATCCGATGTAGAATGTTAGTCATCTGTATCAAGGAAAAAGACCGAAAGCCATGTAATTAATTCCAAAATTACACTCCAGGACCGTTAATAGGAATTCGGGGATGAGATTTAATCACATGGCACGGGAAAGCAGCACGAAAAACTCAGGCGAGGAAGCAAATGCTGCTTGTGTCTTTCTGTGTTTCTGCTCCTCTGTCCACTGAAACTCTCTCGGATGCCAATTAACGCGAGGTTCTGTTTGGGTGGCGGTTTTTCCTGTGGGACAGAAACTCTCCGAGGTCGTGCTGAAGATTTTACGACGGACTTTCCTTTCCTTGTTCTGCGGCTCCGTGGCGCAATCGCTCAAATTAACCTCATGGAACTCATCTTGCAAAGTAGGGTCGCGTTTTGCAATCCGCGAGATCGCTTTCTGGATGATCTTCATTTATTCGGTTCGTCCGTACACCGCGCAGGACTCTCGCATAAATCATGGGGGATGCTGGATTGTATTTTAGAGGAACTGTTGCAAACTCAAGCCGCAGACTGTCATTACGATCGTCCTAAAAGATGCACGCGGTTCAAAAGCATTTGCAGATTAACCAATATCCTTCATGAAAATGAATGAAATGAGCAAAACGTGGACCATAAATCAACAGTGTTTATGGTGCGTGTTGGGGACACCGAAACAGAAAGGCGCAGTGTGCAAACTTCAGAGATAAGCACAAAAGCCTAAGCTCCTAAAGAATTTCAGCCCGTAAGTCTTCCTAGGCGATCTCTCGAGGGATGTGCGAGAGACCGGGAAAGGTGAAAGAATTGTATTCCGGGAGGAACTGGAAGAACCCTTTGAAATGGTGAGCAAGACGACCCTGTGATCCGATGGAGATCTGTGCACACTCTAGGAAGAGTCGGAGATCATACAGCAAAAGCAAAGGATGGTTCCTGAGCAATCTGCCGTGGCTTCGTCGCATCCTAATTGGCTCTGCTTCGAGAGCAGGACTTCCTCCTCGTATCCTGATGAGCACAGAGGCGTCAAAGACAATCCAGTTTCCCCATTCGCTCTCAGGTTATCAGTGGCGTACTTTAAGTGACTTCACTGTCAAGTGCTGAAAGCCTCGCAGCTCCCTTTTTCTGCCGTTTCTCCTGGATGCTCCTCGGTAGGGCTTGACGATAAGCCGCAGCACGTTTGCTGAGGTGCAAGCAGAGGCTGCTCTCGAAAGTGTCACCAAATCCTAGGAATGCCGGTCATCGATCCTCACGTGAAGCGAGGATGAAATGCAGGCAGAGACGAGTCAGAAGGCTGCCGGAATGGACGGACCACGGGAATTCTGAAACTGGCAAGTAGCACAGCAACATTAGAGGAGTCCTCCAGAAGCATCCTAGTCGGGCAGTTCCTCAGTGCTCAACCGTTTCAGAGCTGCATTCACGGACAACATCTTTCAGGGAAGGTGACTTTTGATACACGGAGTGATGAGAGGTGAAGGGTGAATTTTAAAGTGTAGCTGCGGGCACAAGGGGATGCACATCCGGTAACGGATGAGGTCTTTACATTAGCCTCGCATTACATTTCGACAGGACCCTACAAAACACGTGTAAATATTTATGCGTGCACTGCACTCGTGTTTGTGCTGGTTACTTCCTTACGGCTGTTCCGAGAGTCTCTGTAGCTTCTCTGATGTCCAACTCAGATTGTTTCTTTGTCCTCGAAACGAGACCTTAGCCGATTCGGATTGCTGTGATCCACGCTGCCGAAGGGTGTTCTTCCAAGGTGTTTCGGACCGATTCGCATGAACAGCTTGGCAGCAGCGTCCCTTCAGCAGCAAACAAACCAGCGTCCCTTCCATCAAAGCTTCATCGTGAGAAGATTACAAGACACGAATCTTCGCTTCTCGTGGTTCTCGAACTCTCACAGTGGCACCCCTGGAGCTTAGCAAAGATCGGATGGCTCCTGGAATCTGTGGGGGCGAAAAAGTCCAGTTTTTCCCCTTCTTTCGGATCAGCGCATGTGGGTCCCTATATGCTGGCGTGCTCGAAGTATCCAAAAGCAGTTGCGCACGAAACTGCAGGTAGGCAGGCCTGCGGCGTTTTGAGAGCTGTAATCCGCTCCGCATCATTCGGTGATCTAGGAAACGCGACGGGAACTGCAGTTTCCTTAAGTTCCGGAACGGGGATCACGGCGAAGGAGAGGAGCAAAAGAGATCATGACTAGCACGTGGATTTGTGAGGGATGGAGGCGTTCAAGAGACCCTCATGGGGCTGCCATGTTTCGGACTTCGGTCTACCTACCTCTGCTGCGAAGCAAACCGAATCTCAGGTGTTTCCCCTGGCATGGACTTGGAAGCATTTCGCCCCGGGATTGGCTCCAAGGATCCATCTAAGCTCCCTTCCCACGGAATCCGTTGACAGTTCGGCTCAACCGCGGAAGGGAGGGGGGGTCGTCGTCTCGAAGAGCAGGAAGACTCAAAATGCTTTGACCGAGTTTCTCCCGAAAATGCACATCCAGAAAGAGTCCCATGTTGACCTCAATGAGCGAGTCGTTTCTACGGGGATTCAGTTCGATCGCCGCAAGCAATGGAGGACTGCGAGGCTGTTAATAACCAGAATCATGAAGATGAAAGAAATCAAAGAAGAACTTGGGTCTGGAAAATCGTTGGCCGCCTAGGAGGTTACCCTCGAGGGAACTTGAGGAAGTTTCCCCATCCCACTGCATCCGGACCACTTATTTACATGAGATGAATTGGGACGCATGAAAGAATCAAAACTTTGTTAATTCAGTCTGTAAGGGAAGGGGAAGGAGGGGATACTAGAGAAAGAGGACAGGGGGGGAAAGTGATAATTAGGGGGAAGGACTGGACTGTGTTCCCGCGGCTGTTCGAAAAGTGGGTCGGGAGGTGGAGGGGGCTGCACGGAAGGTGAGCGATGGACTACCGGTTCAAGCACTCTTGTTAGGCCACAATCCTCCAGGGTCCTCCCCCCTCTTGCCTACTTTGTTTTCTGGGGCGGAAGCAGCCTCTTGACCGCGCTGCGCATTGAGCTGCAAAAGCGGTTGCTGCAAAAGCGGTTGCTCCGGCGTCTTCCGGACCACCGTTCGAGCCCGCCATGGGAGACAAGCAGCTGAAGCAGCAACTCATCGCTGGAGCAGCAACCTCTGGGAGCGTCGGTTTGTGGGACGCCGAAGCCTCGTAGGAAGATCGTCTGGGAAGCGTAGCTCACGTGCCTCCTGTATGCGGAAGGCTGAATCGGGGATGGAAGCGTGTCGCAGAGTAGTTTCGGATCCCCGACGCCGCCTCACGGGACCCACCCCAGGAAACCTTGGCCTCTCGAGGCTGGTCAGTTGTTCCCTCTCTGGGGGGTTCTCTGCCGCGCGTGAGCAGCGGTGGCTGCCAAGGTAAGGGAGGGAGGAAAGGGCTGTCGTCCCGGAAAGCGGCTCGCGAGATCCCCATTGCCCTCATGCTGAGGGAGAGACGAAATGGCGCTATCCCGGATGAGGAGTTGAAGAGAACCTTCAAACCATCGTGGACAGATTCACCCGATACCAGTGAGCGCACTCCCATCCCACCCCATTCCCTACGATCGGGAAGATCAGAGTGCTCTTCATCCGAATTCGAAGTTGTAGGGGATGAGGAGAGAGAGAGAGGGGGGTGGGGAACCGCTAGAAGAAGCATTTCCTCAAGGGTTCCCTTCCGAGGATGCAGCGTCGTTTCCCGCCTCCCAGGCGGTTGCTACGGCATGCACCTCCCGGGATGAGGCAGGCTTGCCGAGAGGGAGAGCAACCGGAAGGAAGTGGGAACATCGAGTGGGTCAGGCCCCACCCCTTGTCAGTCGGGCGTTTCCCCGGAGGGAAAAAGTGACTCCTAAGAGCAGGGTGGACGCACCTCCGAAGGCCTGGAGTTAGGGAAGTCTGGCTCGCACTTCTCGCTGATTCCCCGGCCACTGCGAGTCACGTGGAGGAGCAGATCTCCTCCACGGATTTCCCCCATTTTTGTGCATGAAGTGATGTCAAGAAGGAGGATGCGAGAGAGTAGGTGGGAAATCTTCCTTCCCACATCTCTTCTCTGGAACCTCTTGTGATTTCGAAGCTTCTTTCACAGCGGGCAGTGGAGACTCATCCGGTACTCCCAGTACGCATCGCGCGGTAGCGCCGCACGCTCGCCCACGTCACCTCTTTCCCGATGCGCTCCGCCTACTCGACGGGAATTCCAGTTCTCTCAGCACCTCGTCGCTTTTCGGATCTCAGAACAACCCACGAAACCTACGGTCGTCGTTTTCTCAGCTGAGGTCGCTCCTTTAACACGCCTACTCGCTCTCGTTCTTCCACCTTGCCCTCTCCGGACCCGTCCGTGAGCACTCGTGGGCTCAAGTGATGTCCGGCACGGTCACCTTCTTTCAGATCTGGAGCACTTGGCCTGGCTTTCAGCTTCGAGTCCGTTCCCGGAACGGAGTGACTCGGAGGCTACCAGCTCCGGCTCTTCCGCCCAACTTGGGTCGCCAGCTCTCTCCGTGACCACCGTCTGGATGCTGACCCACCTGTTGAGGATGTAACCCAGCTATTCCCTCCATCTTTTGCACCTTCCTCACAGACGATTGGCGCTGGACCTGGCGAACGATGTCAGCACGTGCCGAAAAGCACCGCATGAGTGGATCTCTGATCTGCAACCGGAGGTGTTCGGCGTCGAATGGAAATGCCCCGAGGCTGATAAATAGGAGGCCGACGGTAACAGCAAGAGGTAGAGAAATTCGTGAAGGGGAATTTGGGAGGGAAGATAAGGACAGTGGCGTGAACATGCAACTGAGATGCGTGATCTTGAGAGGAGGACAGTGTTAAGAAGTGGAACTCTCATAGCAGATGGCATGAGCATGCTGGAGAATTGTAGACTGGCTCTCCATTTGGCATAGAAGAGTGGTAACAAGAAGGAGGCAGATAGGAAGATCCCTGAAAGATGAAATGAACATCGCAAATTTAAAGGGGCTTACCATTTTCATTGGAAGGATACCAGTGGATGAAGATTCTCACTTCAGGCGGATGCTGCCCAGAGTGGGCTGGTCGTTCCCTCCTCGAATCAGGTGTTTCGCAATGAGGGATGCCCATGCTACCCTTCACTGAATTGCAAGGATACTCGAGACGATGGTGTGAAGTCCCCTGATGCGATTCCTGGTACTTATCTCTCAAACAGACATCTGACCTCGCCCGAACGCTTGCCTTCACAGTACGACTCCGGAGGGTTTGGTGCCCCATGGCGAGAAGAAAAAAGGCCTATTCCATCTTCCGTATATCACTCTGGACGTAGAATCCCCCCCCCCCATTCTTATCCACCGGGACTCCTGGAGGTCTCGTTCACCGTTGAGGGCGGCGTCCCTCTTCTGGACAAATCCTGAACTTCCGGTTCCAGAGAGGCTAACGGCTTGTAGCAGATGCCTTTGACAAATTTGTCAGTCCTTTCTGATGGATGGGGAAGACTTCTTCATCCCTCTAATGTGCATGCATACGAGTTCTCCCCTCCGCTTCACCCACGCGTGGCTGCAGACCCAGGAATCAGTGAGGGTAGATGCTGCGAGAGATCTGGATGTTGGAGAGTCTGTCTCCCTTTTGGTTTGTTCTTCCTCACGTTCCCTAAGAAATCCATCCTCCCGCAGCATCGCATCGAATCCACAGGTCTTAAGATAGTGACGATCCAACAAAGACCGCTTCCCCTACCGAATTTTTCCTTCCAGTTTTTTTTTTTTTTTTTTTCGGATTTTTTCTGGGGGTCCGCTAAGTACCTCAAGAACCGTTGCGTGCCTCTTGGCGCACGTGGCTCTTTAACACTGTTCCACGCCATTTGTGGAGGGTGCATGTAATTCTTCAAGACAGAGGGCACCCCGGGAGAGGGATCCGCCCTATGAATCCAGGAAGGGCTCGGAGTCCGTTCCTCTCACGCCTGGGGAGAGATCTCCTCCTGGAAAGGGAGGGATCGCGCTTCCACCGTACTGACTTCAGAAGAGAAGTGGATTGCCAGTATCCAGGGGATTTTCCTTTGGCTGTTCCTCTTTTTCAAAGACCGTCGTGGGGTGGCGCTTTCGGCTAGCAGCGCACCGGGCCCTATCTTAGCAAGGAGTCGACCACTGCCTTGGGCAGGCGGCAAGCTTCCCTTTCCCACTGCTTCTTTCCGACCATCCTCTTCAGTTCTCAGTCTCATCCCGCCGTGCCTCGACAAGATCACGGCTTGGCCGCTGGCATGGGATGATGAGGGATGCGCGCGGGAAAATCTGCACATGGCACGCACTCTCTATACGCGATGCACGCCATTCCCGGCGCGAGCACTGCGTTGAGCTTCTCCCCGTTGGAGCATGCTCGAGGTCATTCTTATCTATTTATTTATTTACTTTTTTCGTTCGGCATGGAGAGAAGGTGGGTGACGACGGTGTTGCCTGGTTTGCAGCAGGCTCCGTCGTGGACCATCCCGATGCGATAAGTCTCTTCGTTGCTGTAGCCGGGGTTCGTCCACCTTCCAAAGTCAGGGCAGCACCAACGGCGCTCTCAAGAAAGCTCTTCAGGAGTCTTCGGCAGCGCTGTAGCAGAAGCAACGTGCATGGCCATGCCAGAGGAAAAAGCTCCGCGCGCGTAACACACGCGGAGCAGCAGCCCACGAGCTCCCATTCGCGGAGGGCCTGGAGATCTCCGTGCAGCCCGGTCACGAAAACGTCGAGACCCTGACGTCGGGGAAAAGACCCACTCGGCTTTCGGGCTGGGCAAAAGCCGCAGAGGGGAGAGACAGAGGTGGGGAGGGGGGGGGGAGAGATGACTCGCGAACCTGCAGTTCCTTGTTAGCCGTGCATCACCAATAGATGAACCCATCATCGTGTGGAAGCCAGCAGAGGTCGCGGCTTCCTACTCTGCTACTTTCCGCATCTCGCCGCAGTGCTGGTCTCTTGGTCGTGGATGAAGCCAAAGACTTCGGTCGGTTCGCTGACTTTTCGAAACCTGCCTCCGGAGGAAGGCTCCCCGGTTCCTATGCCAGCCTCCGGAAAAGGGCTCTGAGCATTTCTCAGTTGACAGAAGACCTCTTCGTTGTTGCGGCGAAGCAGACGGACCGAGGGTGATCCGCCCTGTGGACGAGAGTGCCCAGAGCTTTTGTGCGACGAAAGCGGCCTTCGGCCCCGATGCTGCAGACAGAAGGGGCCTGAGATGCTGGAAAGCCGAAGGAGGGCGGTTGCCCCGAGGCGATGGGACCGGGATGGTGTGCTCGACCGATACCTGGTTAGACAGGGACCGCTCGGGGCCGCGAGTTCCCCGGAAGGGAACCCGAATGCTGTGTAGATCACGAATCAGCGCGCTTTAGTGATCCCGAGAAAGCGCTCACAGAAGGATTCAGGGATGCTGTGTTATAGATAGATCCGAACCGCGTAGGAGTGGAGGCCGGGAGCGGCGCCGCAGTAAGAGCCCTGCTCAAGGAAGCGTTGCAATCCGGAAGACTCCCAAACATGCCCGCCCGCAGGCCATCAGGGGAGTTTGTTCTGCCTTCAGGCTTGATGAGATTCAGGAATGATGAACCGGATGCTCCGCAGAGAACCCACGGGTGCCTCCCCGACTTAGCCACGGCTGGTCGGAAGGAAATGCGATCCTCAAAAACCAATAAGAGGAAACGAAGAGAGAACGGGAGAAGGCAGATCACGTCACCGTGATCGCTCACCACGTCACCGGCGTCGGAGTAGGCGTCACTGGGGCAGAGAGCTATCCTGGGGGCTCCGTTCAAAATCTCGAAAGACCACTATCCCAAAAGGTCATAAAAAAAGAAACATATATGATTATTCTACATAGATTGATATAAAAATTTATTTTAATATGGGTTATTCATGATATTATCTGTATACATTGATATATAAGAAGACGGTTCAATCATATATGTTGGATCTACATATATCAATAATATAATGCAAAAGTTATTAATTATAAATCCATGTTAATAGATCTTGATAAACAGATATGTTAAAATAGCTTAAATATTAATAATATATATGTTAACAAATGGTAATATATATGCTAACAAATAGTATATGTTGACCATAGAACTATATGTATGAAACCTTCGGGATTGTGATCTGCATCGTGTGAAAATCTTTACAGGATACCATAGAAAGCCTCCTAGTCCCCGTTTTTTGAAAGATTCTTCCACGGCTCGCGATGCCGCCAACTGAGCATCAGAGAGGTAAATGCGCTCGCTGCGCTTCTTCATGTGGGCCTTAGCTGACGCTTCCCTGTCTCATCGTGTCCGTGACCTCCAATGAGATCCCCCCTCTTTCGCCGGGATCAGCTTTTCATGTCTTTCCCAGTGGTTGATGTGGTCGAAAGTGAGAGCGAGCGAACTTGCTGGGTCCATCTTAAGAGCAAACTAAGATCAAATGATCAAAGACTGCTGACGTTTTAGTTCTGGGGAAGGAAGGCGGAAAGCGCTGATGAATGCCTCTAAGAGGAGACGAGCAGTCCTCTTCGAAATCACGAACGAAGAGCTGCACAACCGTCTTCTATCCAGCATGCTCGTCTCCGTGATCCATCTGCTTCGTTTCGTTTTCTTTCCTGGACAGCAAGGAGCGAATGGACTCACGCAGCCCAGGTCAACCCCGAAGATATCATTTTGATGATATCTGTCTTCAAGACGGCAGTGGGAGCGCAACCTACGAATGATGTGATTACGAGGAGGGTAAGGAGCAGCAGTCCTGACATTCAGACTGTGTTCGTGCACGGCAGACGTAAAGGTAGATTTCTAGAAAAAATACAGAGGCAGTGTTGGCATGGCAGCACGCGGCTGAAGAAGCGTAGAAGTCAGCGATCGTTAGTGTTGGTACGAGGTTGATTATGGATACGAAAGAGCATGGAAAGCCATGTAAATATTGATTCCCTGGTGTATGGAAATAATGATATGGGATTAGCTTAAGGTTGTAGGGATTTTAAGGGGTTAGTACTGTGAGTACTGGGATATAAGAACGAAAATGTTAAGTGGTCATAGAAATGGGAATCATGGCTGTGCACTGGCTGGGACTTGGTTGAGGTTAAAAAGCTTGCTGAGTCTAGAAATAATAATCTTGTGAAGGTAAGGATGCTTTTTCCTGCTGGACATGAGTCTAGGAGAGGACGAATGCATACGCGTGATTTCGATGATGCCCAGACTTTGTGAGGGGGAAGTGCTTGGCTGTGCTTGTTAGATGGAACTAACACATCCACAATGATGATTATTGTCTACCTGTTAGTACTACTGGATGCTAAAATTGATGGTATTTCTACTGTTGGCGATGACAGGGATGAGTGAGGAGCAGCATGTTGGAGTGTAGCATTTTTGTAGATGATGAGGTGATTGGATAGGGAGCAGTATTCGGGAAGGGATGGGATGGTTGATGAGGCAGGGCACCGCTCGCTGTTGATGTTTGCAGTGTTGATGTTGCCCGCGTCGGAGGCCTTGTGGTTTAGGCTTCCGCGTGTGGCACCGTGCGTCGCGGGTTCGAATACTTCGGCAGAAACTCTGACGCCATTGAGTCGTCGAGTTCCGAGTTTCGCCTGCAATGGCGCTGGCTGTCCTACTCATTCGGGCGTGGCACTGGCGGTAGATTAAGCCGGAGGCCCCCGATGAAGGTCAGAACAATGGGAGTCGACCTTCGGGTACTCCCAGGAATCAAGGAGTAGGGAGTTCCCCCTCCGGTCGTGCAACGGAGAGCGGACTCCCCTCACCGGGGGTCCCTCCGAGTCGTCGCCTCTTCACAGAGTGCACAAGGAAGCAAGCGAGAGCGATTCCCTGCGGGAAGCTGCAGCTCCCCTTCTGAATTTCGGAAGCCTTCCTTCGGGGTTCTCTTCAGAGGAGTGAACAGGAGCGGTTCCCTTGCTGGTTCCCTCCGGGGAGGAAATTCCTAGAAGCGGATCCTTTCCGGGTTCCCTTCGGAGAAGTTGAAATGGAGAGGACCACCCCACATTAAGGGGGTGTCCCTCCGGAGACAATGAGGAAGGAGATTCCCTTCGGGGTTCCCCATCGGGGACAACCAGGGTGGGAGGTGCGATCCCTCCCGTACAGGGGGATCCCTCCCCAAGCGTGAGAGGAACGGACTCCGAGCCCTTCCTGGATTCATAGGGCGGACCCCTATCCCGGGGTGCCTCCTATCCTGAAGAATCAGTGTGATTCTGCAGGGTAGGATAAGGATGGGTGGTGGTTTGATGTTTGGAGTTGTGAGGGTGATTTGAAGTGTTATGGTGATATGTGGATTTATCTTTCGAAACGAGAACAAATGCTGCGATGGTGATCGTGATGGGATAAGATTATTCGAGTAGGGTTTCTATGTTTATGTACATAGCTGTCAGATCTCTGCTTTTTATGTGTGTGTGTGTGTGTGTTTGATGTCACGTAAGAGGTGTCCTGACTGTGTCATTCTGGCACACTTGCCTGCACGGGCTCCCCTTCGAAGAAAGTGCTACTCAGCTGCTTCGGCAGCCCTCGGTTTTTCTTTAAAAAAACGAGCGTTGATTGAGGAGATTTCTCTGCAGCTGCCACCGACCCGTTATTTGGAATCAGCGCGCTTCTGCTTGGGGAGGCATCGCACTTCATCGAAAGGCACTGGAGCTAGGGGGAGGTCGCGTCCGGCTGTCGGAGAGCACCGGGAGCTCAGCTACTAAATTCCTGTATACCGAGAGTCGCCTCCCCATTTCGCAATCACCAGTTTATACGCGCTGCTCGACACAGCCACTGAGGAAGGCCTCCAGAAAGAAAAGGCTCAGATCAACTGTGCAGCGAGTGTTCGATACGAGTTTCTGAATCACATCTTGAGTCGCCACGTGCAGAACTCCAGCTTTATGAAGAAGAGGCGTGCACGCTGGGTCGTCCTTATCGAGGAAGTGATGCACGAAAAGTGGGAGCTAGTCGTCTCGAACTCCCCAATTCCGAGAGAAGATTTCAAGCTATGTCCGAACCTGGTGCTTCAGAAGGAAAGTCCATGTTGCCTGCCCGCGCGAGAGCTCCGAAACAGCATCGGAAGAAGCGACGACGAAGTAAGACGGATTACAGGAAGGTATCTCCCCTTTCTGTGGGAGAAGAGTACCGGCTTCGTTGAGAGCACTGGTGGTAATAGGATCCTCGGAAGTCTGCGACTCAAAGGAAGATGAAGTTCGCTAAGAACTTGCTATTCCTTGCATAAAGGCAGAGAACATGGAGAGAAGGAGACTATGAGTCAACATTCAGCATAGTAGGAACATGTAATGGGGACAAATTCCGGGTCACTGGCCGGGGCGAACGATTGTCAGCGAGCCTCTGGTGGGATGATAAGATTGTGTTGCACAACCACTTCAAAAGTCTTGCTTCGTCTTAAGGAATGGTGATTTGCTTGAAATCAATTCACCATGCTCTTGTTTTTCAGTTAGCTTTGGTGTTTAAGGGAGGAGGGGTCGACCGATGAACTCAGCTTGATAGTTTATGCGTGCCACCTGAAGAGTTGATCCCTACAGCTGTCCTTGTGGACGCGCGACGATCGAAGACGAGCCTGCGTGAGACGGAATTCCACAAACGATGTGAACTCAGAGCTCCATTCTTTTCTCCATTGGTGGCAGTTGGAAAGAAGGAGAGGGACTGAGATCTGGAGCCAGTCGAACCAATCGCACGCGAGCGGGCGATTTTCGACTCAAGGCACACGGTGACAGTGACATCCGCAACGTGGGATTCGCTTTGCCGGAGGATCAGAGCTGATGAGATATCACGATTTCAAGGACGCCGTCTCGGTGAGGATCCAAGCTGCAAGTAAATGCAAGAGAAAATTCCAGAATCTCCTTTGCTCCTCTTGCCATGCCAACAAGAGTTGGAAAAGCTGAGGTCGAGAGGGCGGCGGCGTCCCATTTAAAGAGAGCGGTCCCGTTGGGACGCAGGGAAGCTCCTTTGTTCTCCCGTTTGAGACGCTGCTGCCTTTGTTCAGGTATCGAAGGGACTCAATATCCCTTGTCATTCCCGTGCACTGATCCAGTAAGCGGAAACGGTCCTGGTTGTTTGAGTTCTTCTTGACTTGATTTAATGCTTTGTCTCAGCTTGGAACCAAGTCTGGTTGCTTCTGGCAAGCTGCTTTCGATGTCGAGACCTTCCTGAGCTTCGCAGCCCTTCCGCGAACCCCTGCTGACCAATGATGTCCAAATATTCGCTAGCAGCGTTTGTATCGCAACGTGCGATGGTTTTCCTCAGACACGAAGGTGGAAACTCGAGCCTAGATGATGCCAGATGGAGAGGGATGCTCTCAAAGAAGAGGGGAGAAAGGTTCTGGCACGGAGGCTCTTGAATTCTCACTTGCAGGAGACGCATGGGAAAGCCGCTGGTGAGATTGTGAAAGCAGGCTGCCTGAAATGATAGGGGTGGATGCTTGTGGGCTTTAATAATGGACAGCTGAAAGAGAGAAAATATCATCCACGGCAATCTTTCGAGGGGGAAAAAAAAAAAAAAAAAATGGGTTTCTCCTGTTAGATGCAGGCATTTCTACACCCGGCAGAATGCATTTCTCACCCGCACGCATTTCTTGGCATACATTCATTGCGTGCCAGGGAGTGCTAAGAGCTTAGTAATTGTGGGAGGCTTCAGCACCGAAGAAGCCGAAAGTCCTAATTGGGTCTCGAGAGATTTTCGGCTGACACACGCTCACCCACGTGATGCTCACGTTGTCGGCTTGCGTCTACCCAGCAAAGGCATCCGAATAGTATCGGCAAAGGGCGAGCGCGCGCGTTAAGAAAGAGTTTATGCAGCGTGGTGTTCGAGAGAGGTGTTCTGACTGGTAGGCCACACTTTGCTTGGACATCGAAAGGGGAGAGAGCTCTCTGTCCGGATTTCTGGGGGGGTCGTGACGGGGAGGGGGGTCGGAGAGCTGAGGACACAGCGGCCGATTACACATCGACACCATTCCTCTCTGTTTACTTCTGCATCAAATTGCATCTGTGCATCACAATCATCAGTTTCCTCCCGTTTGATTTTCAGCAATTCCCACGGGATAAATTTTGGTTACACTTTTTTTTTTTTTAATGACTAACTCGCCATGTTTATAGAATCTTACGTGTTCATAGTCAGTTGTTTTGTGGAGCCCATAAATTCGGGAAAATCTGAACTTCTTTCAAGATGTAATTATAAATGCTATATAGGATGCCAGTGTAACATACACATATGTAATTAAATAATGAATGATCAAGTATGTTTCTGTAATATGATGTATATCGATGTCCGTTTTTAAATATTCAATATTCACGTGGTTTTGTATTATAAAATTAGTATTTCAAAATGCTTCCTAGCTCTCCTAAAGAGCCCCTGTAATACGAGGCTTAGGGTCTTCAATTCTGTCCTCCTATTAATCCTTGATTTAATTCACCAATGTTTTGATATTGTATCTTATCTATAAAATTGATCTCTGATCAGCCATCTGTAATTCGATGGCCTCTCCGATGTGGAAAGAGACCAATGCACTTTGATCTTAGACAAAAGGCCGAGAAGCCGAGACCACTGCATGTGGCAAGAGCCTTTAGATTTCTCAGAACCAAGGACATTTTCTGGTCCTCAAAGGTTAGGGTCCTGACTTCGGAGGAGCAGCTTGGAACTGCGAGCAACGAGTTTCTGTTGTGACGAGGACTGAGGTCTCTGATGACGTTACTCTGTCAATGTACTCTTCTAAAATCACTGCCTTGTGTCTAAAAGTGAGCGAACGAAGGTCTCAGAAGACCCCAAACTCCTGATTCCACAGAAAAGACCTGCTGCTTCTTTTGGTCATTCCCGAATCTGTTCCACTGTGAAACCCGCAGACGGATTCAGCTTCAAAGAGTGCGAGTCGTCAGGAAAAAAAAAGGAAAAAACGCAAAATGGATTCTTCGAAACGATTCCAGGAATCTCACTCGCTGCGCAAGAGTCGATTTCTCCCAACGTCCTCATCTAACGGAACTCAGATTCTCCACCTCACCTATTAAAAGTAGGTCAGTCTGTCATCTTCTTGCCTTTTAGGAAAAAGAAAAAAAAGGCCAGGTTCCCTTGATTGTCTCTTTCCCAAGATGCAATTTTATCCACGAGCGCAAATCTTGGACAAGTTCGTGCATGTCACATAGTGATTAGGGTTTCTTGCTGAATGCCATTACCGGTGTCTTACACAGAATCTTGACTACTCATCTTTCTTTGGTTCTGTAGAGATGAGTGCTGCCCTGATTGAGACGGATTCCTCTTGCACGCTTGCTCTGCTGCTGCACACGTCACTCCCTGCATCGGACGGAGGCGCTCACGTAGGTCGGTCTAGGCTCAGTCTGCGGAACCGCAACTAGACGACTCATTGTCTCTTTCGGAGAAGGAGATCATCACTTCCGATGCGATGAGTGGACTCCGTGGAAGCTCTCTGCTAGGGGACGCGCCTGCCACCGCTGCATCCGCCAGCATGGCGCATTGCACCAAGGATGACCGATTACCAAAAAAAAAGAGTTTCGCTCAGCACCTCTTTTCGACAGGCGCCAAGTTCTGCCAGGTTTGGTCGATCAGTACGCGAGATCGCCCTACACGTGCTGAGATCACTAAGTCACTGTCTTACAACGCCATGGCTGATTCTTTCTCTGCTGAATCCTGAAACCTTGCAGCATCTTCTCGAGTATCCTATAGGAATCCAAAAAAATTTAAATCGAGTTTCTCCACGGTGGCTGTTAACCGCACCGTTCTGATTCCAATTTTGGGGAACGTCCAGGCTACTCTTCACTACAAATTCCTGGTCCATTACGAACATCTGTCAGATGCAGTTAGATGCACCCTAAAGAGATTTGCACCACCTCAGGCAGCACTGTTACTAGCACATAGAGAGCAAGTGTTTCCAGATTCCTTTCTGATACCCGAAAAGCGAGAGGAGATACTCATCGCGCCATCTCCTGAGACCTCGCCGAGATGACGAAGCACAGCTTCCCCGAAAGTTGATCGTTTCTCCGTGCCTCGGAAGAGCATACTTCAGCTTAGCTTCTCCATCGTGATAGCATCCTTCCCACGCGGAACCTTTGCGAAACGCACTGGTGACATGTCATCGATGGGTCGATTCAAATCGGAGATATCATCCGCTGGACCGAGGTGTCTCCACTTTACCGAAACCCTCCTTGAGATTGTAATCCTGTGGCAGTTTCGCGAAAAACAGCCATGTGAAATAATATGAGTACGTGATGTATGTACACAGTGTGCTCTTGCTCGCATCCCGCCATGTACACCTCTACAAACTTTCCTCCGATGATGCGCTCAAAACTTTTCCGCCTTTTGGGGGGAATGCGTCGGTCTACTTTCTCGATCTGAAAGCTTCGCTTCCCCAAAGACAAGGAAGGCAACAAGAGGAACCTGATCTTGGAACGGTCTGAAATAGGGTGCTTCTGTATTTTCACCCGGTCATGCTGGGCGTTTAATGTAAAAGATACATCCTTTATCAATAAATCTTCCAGTCTTTCTGCACTGGTAGTACAATGCCATTACTTTCGGATCTTCTAGAGGAATTCTCTGCCCGGGAGCAGTCGCCGGAAGAGTTCCGCGCAGGAAAATTAGGGGGAAGGGGAATATACAAAAAATAAATAAATAATAAACAAACAAGTACTAAAATGTTTGGGAGGGGCGAGAGAAGGGATCACAGATTGTTCCCTGGTGGCATCTGCATCCCTCAAAGATGCCGGCAAGTTCCTCCTGGTTGCGTCTCAGGTGCGGCGGCTATCTCGCCGCGATCCTTAGGAACGAGAAGACGAAGGAGATGACTGCTCCTCTGTTATTCCGGCCTTTTTTGTTGGGGTTTCTAGCCGCCACAGTTCCGCGGATGCAGCACAAAACTGCGATCGTCGCGGTGGGCGACATTCCGCCACGCGTGAAGAGGCATCTGAATGATGCCCTCGGGTGGTCTACTGGGAAGTTCAGGGACGTGGTCGAAAGTCCCTACACACACCGCAGGGCAACACACTCGAAAAGCAAGTGCGGCAAAAGGGTCTTCCCTTTCACCGCACCTGTCACACTCTGGGGTCACACTTCCTTTGATCCAGTGGTGGAAGCGTGCGTTGCATGGGATGGTCCAATGCAGAAGTTGCAGCGCCGAGTCCTACCACTTCAGGGGAAGTACGGAGCTGTCGTAGAATGCATGGTGCTTTTGCATAGACCCTTTCTTGGACGGCTTCTGAGCAAAAAAGAGAGAGCGTATGAAAAAGTCTTAAGGAGTGATGGCATTTCATGGGCAAGCACTGCGGACGAGAGAAAATCCTCTCGCAAAAAAACAAAGGGATAAAGATAACCTTTCTCAACAGAAGTACACCCTCAAAAGCAAATATTTTTTCTTCAGAGTAATCTTCTACATCTACTCTTTTAACACAACAGGGCTGCAAAATTCCCCCCATTATTTCGCAGACTGCCTATTGTTCCAGCAAGTGTAAGGCTTCCCCTATGAAAGATTGTCTGTGTGTAAGCCCAGCAAATGCTTCAGGAGGTACCTGTAAATACGAAGACGGTTTTTTTGAAAGCCTAAAAGTTACAGGAGGACTCAACGAGCAGAACCTTACCACTGAATCAAACCTCTGAATCCAAAATGGAAGTAACACAGCTAGCATCCTCATGACAAGAAGGAAAGTTTGAGGATGAAGAAAAAAATGCTCCACCCTCAATAGGAAAGATTTGGTCATGAACTTTGGCAGTCCCTGAATCAAGAGGGCATCATGCCCAAAAGAAAGTACTTAGGCGACGTTAGAGGAGGCATGACAAAAAAAAAAAAAAACCATGTGCTCTCACTTTCGTTTTTAGCGAACCAAAGCCACAGTTCGCTCCCTTGTCATTGGGGAATCAGGATCCCCCGACTCCCGGGCGTGGGTCAGCTGCCGTTGCTGCGCTGCATCCGCGCAGCAGCCTCCAGTCGCCACGCCGTGCAGCGACGGCAGCACCGGACGGCGGGCGTTCGCCGAGTCCCGTTCAAGCTGGCGAGGGGACCCCTTCCCTTCCCCCTTTCCGTCCCGAAATCGAGGAGGACGCTGCCCGCATCGCGGGAAGGACGTAGGAGAGACGCGGGACGGAAACCGGCGATCCTTCCTTGCCTTTCCCTCCCCCATTTCCTGCAGACCAGCAACGTTCATCTCCCCCCATCGAGTGTACATCGACTTATCGATTTCTTTTTCCTCCTACCCCTCCTTTTGCCGCTTAACTCCCTTAACCCTTCCGTGCCGAGCGCGAGTTTTGCTTTCCGACCTGCGCGTCCACGTTCCTCGAATCGCACCTCCAGGTCACGTGATCGCATGTATATGCGCTTTGAATGGACTTCGCGTAGAGACCAGGTTTGCAGTAACGGCGTTGCCAGACGGACCGTGGAAACGGTGGAACTTACGGAACATTCTTCCTTTGCATCTCTTTATGGGATCCTGAATCTTTCGAACCAATCCTGATCTCCGGGAGCCGAAACTTTCTGTGGTGGACGCATGCTGGCAAGAATCCTAAAGGAGCGTTTTGAGGGGCACGGGAAACGAACCAGCGGGAACAAGGCTTTTGCAAAGTCTGTGTGGGCAGATGGAAAGGAGCAAAGGCTGCACGAGGGAGTAGCCGACTGACCCCATCGACGATGAATGCGGACGACGTCTTGGAGCCACAGGGAAGAAAATTTTGTGTCCAATTCTTCATCACACCCCCGAGTTCTGCCGAAAGGCCACGGAGACCAGAGTAGTGGTATGGTAGTGGACCAGAGCAGTAGTGGATGACAAGAATACTGAACGAGACGGCATTGAGGAAAACGGGTTCTTTTTTTTCTTTTCTTTGCGTCCTCATCAGCAGCCCAGTCAGATCTTCCAAAAGCTACATTCCACAAATCTTTTACGAGCTTATCTTATATGACCTGAAGCGTTCCCTCCCTGACGTTCTGATCTCTCGTCGCAGACAGTGCACCGCGTTGCTCTTGCTAGTGGTTTCTCTAACAGACGTTTCTTTCAAACCAGCTGAAGCAGCGGCAAGCGCGCACTTCCTTTGACGTAGCTGAGCCCGGACTGGAGTCCCAGTGCTGACTCCAGATGTGGGAAAATGAATTCACCAGGTGAAAAAACTGAGAAGGAAATCTCTCCTTCCATCATCCCGACCTTCGCGGCTTTTTCTGCTGAATCGACTTTGAACACTTTAGAGAAGGAAGGTTCTCGCCTCGTCTCCCCCCCCCATTCGGGGTGGGGTTTGGGACGACCCGAACCGCCACGAGCAGTTGGTTCTTGGATCCTTTTTCTCCGGAGATGAAAGTTCTGCCTCAGCCCTGCATCTCGCGTACGGCGAATTTCGCGCACCCCAGATCCGTTTTGCTCCAGATCCTCATCCACGGAGAAAGGCAACCCAGCAAACGTGAGTCCAGCTGCGTCCTTCGGAGGAGCACACGCGGCTCGGATGCCGATGGTCACTTCTCTGGCTGAAATCCTCAGATGGATGAACTTCAGGAAGCGCTTTCTTGTGCACAGAGGTCGTCTCTTCTGGGTTCTCTTCAGGTTTAATGGCACCGTCAGCAAACAATCCTTTTCTGAGGGATGGACCATTTTGAAAGATTCGGGAATGCACAAAGACAGTAAGGGTGGAAAGAGAACCGTGATTTCATGGACAAGCACTCCGGAACAGAAAAAGCCTCCCGCAAAAAAACAAAGGGAAGAAGATAAGCTTTCTCAACAGAAATACACGCTTAAATGCAAATATTTTTTCTTCGGAGTAATCTTCTACATCTACTCTTTTAACACAAATTCCCCCTATTATTTCGCAAGCTGCCTACTCTTCCTTCCCTTAAGATGATTTTACACCGCTGACACCACATGTTTCCTTCGACGTGTAGAACTTCCTCATTTTGACGGATGACTGGTGCGCGATGGATTCTCAAGAGTGATGGGTGTTCCTGGAGACTCTACCGAAGGCATCCTCCCTCCTGATTCCAGCCCTCTGCCTTTCGTCTTGGGTGCCAAAGATTCCCTCACTGTGCCGAACAACTGCGTGCTTTGGATTCCGGAGTTCCTCAACACCAGAGGTGTGCCTTCTTTGGTGTTTTATGTGTATGGGTCTATGCCAAGTCCTTGAGGGGGTCCCCTGCTTAATGTTGGGCATTATACTGATGAGGTGGCTCGCATGAATTCTGGGAACCTTCAGCTCTTTCAGAACACTGTTGGGGGGCACAGATTTTCTTCCCTGTGGCTCCAAGACGTCGTCCGCATTCATCGTCGATGGGGTCAGTCGGCTACTCCCTCGTGCAGCCTTTGCTCCTTTCCATCTGCCCACACAGACTTTGCAAAAGCCTTGTTCCCGCTGGTTCGTTTCCCGTGCCCCTCAAAACGCTCCTTTAGGATTCTTGCCAGCATGCGTCCACCACAGAAAGTTTCGGCTCCCGGAGATCAGGATTGGTTCGAAAGATTCAGGATCCCATAAAGAGATGCAAAGGAAGAATGTTCCGTAAGTTCCACCGTTTCCACGGTCCGTCTGGCAACGCCGTTACTGCAAACCTGGTCTCTACGCGAAGTCCATTCAAAGCGCATATACATGCGATCACGTGACCTGGAGGTGCGATTCGAGGAACGTGGACGCGCAGGTCGGAAAGCAAAACTCGCGCTCGGCACGGAAGGGTTAAGGGAGTTAAGCGGCAAAAGGAGGGGTAGGAGGAAAAAGAAATCGATAAGTCGATGTACACTCGATGGGGGGAGATGAACGTTGCTGGTCTGCAGGAAATGGGGGAGGGAAAGGCAAGGAAGGATCGCCGGTTTCCGTCCCGCGTCTCTCCTACGTCCTTCCCGCGATGCGGGCAGCGTCCTCCTCGATTTCGGGACGGAAAGGGGGAAGGGAAGGGGTCCCCTCGCCAGCTTGAACGGGACTCGGCGAACGCCCGCCGTCCGGTGCTGCCGTCGCTGCACGGCATGGCGACTGGAGGCTGCTGCGCGGATGCAGCGCAGCACCGCCAGCTGACCCACGGCCGAGAGTCCATGCGGAGTAGAAGAAACGCTGCAGAAGGCTGCCCGGGGGAGTGTCCCGGATGCGGCAAAGTCTCCGCCACGCGTTGCCATTCGCCGGGGAGGAACTCTCAGTTTAGAAGAAGGCGCGTGTGCGATCGCCCCCCCCACCTGGCGCGGTTCGGGGACGCGCCGCCTCTCGTTCGGTGCCTCTGTCCCCGTCGACGCTGGCTGCACGGGAAACCCCAGTTCAGGAAGAGTGTCGCCACCGTCTGTTGTCACTGGACGGAAGACACTGAACCGTCCGGGAGGAAGGTGGTAATCGCTAATTCCGTCCACCAGAGGAGTCCTTGGGTGCGAACTCTTAGTGACGGGACGTCCAAAACTTTTCGCAGCATTCAGTCGCTTCTCGGTTTCTTGACTCCTGCTATGCAGCAAGAAATCTCCCACCTAGACGGTTGGCTATTGTGATCACGTTCCCATGGAGAGGGCAGCGTTGTGGCTAAGGAGGTCGCGGAGGAGAGTTCTCACTCCTTGGAATACCGTCCGCACTTGCTGCAGGGATACTATTCCAAGACATTGGACAGGACAAAGCACTTGCAGGGTTATCTGAAGCACTCGCGCACCTATGCGTTCTCAGCGTCCTGCCGCCAAGCGTTGTTATTTTTCGACGAACAATAATTTCGTAGCTGTTTCGTGCAGATCGGTGAGAAAGGTACAGGGTGGTTACGGATGTGGAAGCAGATGAAAAGAATAAAAAAGCACAGCCAATTCCAAAGTGCACCTGCTTCTCGCATTTACAAGTATGCGACCCTCCCACTTTGTAATCTGGACTAAATTGCCAATTTCCAGAAGATAGAGTGAATGATGAAAGAGAGCCATAGATTAGCAGTCCATGATGTTCTTCCACGTGATTTCAGAAACATGAAAGCACGTCTCTTGCATTCTCCTTGTTCATATACAAGAGCTTTGCATTATCTTAGATGCTTGTTGTCCATTTGAGAACACGGCTACAGAATCCCAGTTGGCTGTGGAAGAGAACCAGAAAAATATTCAGGCATAGCCACAAAAATGCGGAGTCGGGATCGCAAGAGGTGGAAAGGTCTCTGGTAGTGGGGTCTTCAGAATGATGAGTCGTTACGAGAACTTGAAGTTTCCCAGCTATATGCGGAAGAAATGAGGCGATACTGTTGGTAGCCTCTGACATCCGCTCTCAGGTCAAACAACGACAGTAGCCCACCGGCAGGGTGGGAGTTCTCCTGCAACATTGCAGGAGTCGGAAAACTCCTGAATGGCTGCAAGACGAACGAGTTGGTGAACGCCGCCCCTCCTCGTTTCCGGGCGAAGGGACTCTTTCGGTGAAGCGAGCTTCTTGGTGTGCTCCCCGAAGAACTTGTGGTCCCTTCTCTATGCGTGGACACCTCCGTATTCCCGCTACTCTGGAAATAGGATGTTGTGCTCTTCCTGCACTGGGGATTCCAATCAGCGCAGACACCTGGTTTCAGGGGAGTTGCGGGGCGCTTTGATTTCACACTCGGGTGCGCCGGAGCGTTTATTCTCTCACAGGAATCGATGGAGCCGATGGTCCACCAATTCCCACTGTTACACTAGAAATAAGGAGGGTCGCCGGAGAGGTCCATCACGTCCACGACGGGGAAGGGGGATGAAACAAAAATATAAAATGAAAACAAACTATAACAAGCAACCAAAAAAAAAAAACAATAAAAAAAACAAAAATTAGTTGGGGGAAGGGAAGGGATCATATTTCGTGGTGGATGAGGCCTCCACATCCGTTGAAGGATGCTGGCGAGCTCTTTCTTCTTTCCTTCCAGGTAAGGTCACCTCGAAGCTATGAGCAGGAAGCGGATACAAACACGCACGACAGCACAGCGCTGCAACCGCTGCTGCGGGCATCATGGGGACCCTTATGAAGAGGGGCCTCAAAGAGTCTCTCGGATCGTTCACGGGATGAGAAAGAGGCGCGGATAAATGTTCCCAGAATACCCGGAGGGCGATGCACTATACTAAGAGGTGGGGGAAGGTCTCCTTCTCCCCACACCTGGCACAGTTCGGCGATGCGTTTCCTCTCGTCCAGTGATGCCGGCGCGGATTGCACCAGAGACCCTAGTGTAGTACCAGCAGCGCCGATTGCTGCCAATTGAGAGGAAGCAGCTTACTGTCCCTAAACACAGTCCTTAGGGATGAATAGAGAAGAGTTCACCCCAAAGTTCCAGTGCTTTAAAGACGGTTCTTGCTGTTGCCGCGTCAGCTAGCTTACGCGTAGTCCAGCGACCGATAGGCTTCCTGCGGACCGAGATTTCGCAGTAAACTTCCCACTTCGCCTGTAGGCAGGTGCAATAGTGGCGAAGGGGGTGGCTGCTGGGTAGGCCAACATGGTCAGCTCACTACCCGCCGCCTCCAGTGTTCTTCCTCTGTTCTTCTGAAACTCGGCAGCGGGTAACTTCCGACGGGGCCTGGGTTAGCTGGGCCCACGTCCTTACTTTCTCCTGCTGCCAGACCGGAGTAAAGGGCTCTGTGATGGCAACAATCTGTTGCATCCGCATCATTGTGACAGCCCTCCAAGTGCTAGAAGCAAGTTTGCGGCGAAAAGACGCCACCAGCATGGCAGCAACCCTTATGAGGGCAGCTGCGAGGGGGTCTCACCTGCTACAAGAAGTAGCCAGAGAAATCACCATCATCCAGCGTCACTTCTAGAAGGAGTGGAACGTTCCGTACCAAAGATCCCTGTTTCCATCCTCCCATTTTTTATTTTTTATTTTGTGTCCCCTCCCTCCGTTCCCTTCTTTTTGGAAGCCAGCCTGCGTGCCGGTGGTCATCCCGGACGAACTTTTTTGTTTTTTGGATTTTCTTGTTTCTTGAGGGGATACATATCCCTTCAAACTTGTTTATTTCAATAAACGTCCTGGCATTACCAGATTAAAACCCCTGACATCCGCAACTACAGATATACATGGAACTCACTGATGCTCTCTGGAAGAGGACCCGGGTTGGCTCCCTGAGCTTCCAGAAGCCAAACGTTCAGCTGCTACAGGATGCCCATGAGGTGTTGGGGATGAAGAAATCCTCCCGCAGGCTAGACCGGATTAAGCTACTCCTGCTTCTATGAGAGAACGAGAATGATGATTGTGGAGCGATATGGGACTCGAAGGAATCAGCAGAAACAAGTTGAGGAATGTGCATCTTCACAACACAACCATTGTGTCCATTGAACTGTCAACTATTGTGTCCTTTCTGAAGACAGATAGGTACGGTTCCAAGTGGAATTCATGGACATCGGAGTAGAAGTAAGTAGAAGTTCCTAAAAGCTCATAGCTAATTCAGTTCCATGATCATTCCGTAGTAGCTACTGGAACAAAAGGAAGAAAAGGCAGAGAAAATGAGTGGATGGGACTTGAGAATTTCAGGAAGGACACTTTTTTGATCATCCATTTCTTACGTAACTAAAATGCGGTTCTCCTAATGAGACCTTGGGCAGATTTCAAACCATTCTTCAACAAAGCTGCATTCGGTTCTTTAGCTTCTTGGTGCTTCCCAACAGCCAGCTCAAAGAAATCAACAGAGATACAATTTTAGAAATAGGGCAGCTACACTTTGATCCAAGTAACAGCAAGAATAATACTAATAATAAGAATTGGAACTGCTCTCTTCCCTCTATTCCACATGGAAACTCTTCCACGTAGCCGTTTTCACACCCAATAAGAAGAGCAATCTGTACGTGCCTCATTGTACTTGTCTTTAGAAGACTGCTTGATCTGGACAGAGGAATACATAGCAACAGAGAATACCTCGTGAACTGTGGTTTCCCTTGACTTTGTAACTTGTGATTTCTCCTCCGTCTCTACCAAGCAATGAAAACATTTTGCAAATGTCTCCAGCTGTCAGCTATTGCCCACTGAACATCCGAAAAATCCAACGACTCCCCCCCACCCAAACAAGGCCCGCGTAGGAGGCCTTGTGGCACCGTGCGTCGCGGGTTCGAATACTTCTGCAGAAACTCTGACCCCACTGCGTCGTCGAGTTCCGAGTTTCTCCTGCAAGATGGAGCTGGTTGGCCGAGACATTCGGGCGTGGCACCGGCGGTGGATTAAGCCGGAGGCCCCCGATGAAGGCCGGAACAATGGGAGTCGACCTTCGGGTCCTCCCAGGAATCAAGGAGTGGGGAGTTCTCCCTCCTGTCGTGCAACGGAGAGCGGACTCCCCTCACCAGGGGTCCCTCCAAGTTGTCGCCTCTTCACAGAGTGTGCACAAGGAAGCAAGCGAGAGTGATTCCCCTGTGGGAAGCTGCAGCGCCCCTTCTGAGTTTCGGAAGCGTCCCTTCGGGTTCTCTTCAGAGGAGTGAATAAAGGAGCGGTTCCCTTGCGGGTTCCCTCCGGAGAAGAAATTCCTAGAAGCGGATCCTTTCCGGGTTCCCTTCGGAGAAGTTGAAATGAAGTTGAAATGGAGAGGACAGCCCCTCCCCATTGGGGTGGGGGGTGTCCCTCCGGAGAGAATGAGGAAGGAGATTCCCTTCGGGGTTCCCCTTCGGAGACAACCAGGGTGGAAGGTTCGATCCCTCCCGTCCGGGGGGGATCCCTCCTCATGCGTGAGAGGAACGGACTCCGAGCCCTTCCTGGATTCATAGGGCGGACCCACCCCCATACCGGGGTGCCCCCTATCCTGAAGAATTACACGCCCCCCTGCGGGTTGCCGCGGGCGGAGGGGCGTGGAAACAAAACAGTGTGTTAATGTTTAAAAAGAGCCACGTGCGCCGCGAGGCACGCGACCGGCTCTGAGGTACTTAGCGAACCAAAAACAAAGAAAACCCTTAAAAACAAAAAGCTGAAAGAAAAACAGCATACAGAAGAAAAAAGAAGAACCTAAGGATTTCCACCCAAACATTAGAAAAATAGAAACACGCAGCAGATATCTTCAAGAAAAGGTGAGGTTTTCTTGCATTCCTTAGGGATGCGAACCGTCATACTTGTAAAACAGATATCGCATCCTCCCATTCGGACGAGGCGGAGGAGTGATAGCAGTTCACGGGGATGCCCTCCTTCTACCAGGCGTCCTGCGCGCCCGGGGCTGAGGACCACCGAGGACGAGGGCGGGAGGACGCCCCGGTGGACCGAGTGCGTCCAGTTGCACGAGCCGCGAGTGGTCCCGACCCCACCCCGGACACTCTGGACCGGCTCTTCAACGGTCTGAGCGTGGCGCTCCTGAGTTTCGTGGAGGACGCCAAGCTGCTGCTGCTGCAGAGGCTGTTTGCCAGGGCGTCGTTCGCGCTGGAGGTCACCAAGGCGGTGGACGACGACAGGCCGGTGAACGGCCCCGAGCTGCGGAAGATCAGCAGCTGCGTCCTGGAGCTCACGACGTACACGAGCGCCCTGGAGGCCTGCAGGTTCCCGGAGAGGTTCGTGGTCGACGAGGAGGCGGAGAGCCTGGTGGCCATGATGCCCATGGTGGCGGGCACGGAGACGGAGTCGGAGGACGAGGCAGGCTGAGACGAGTACCCGGAAATCATCCGCCGGGATCCGTGCAAGAAGAGCCGACTCAAGAGGGGGTCATCCCGGTGAAGCACCCGGTTTCCGTGGCCGAGATGGGAAGGAAGGCACGTCGAACTGCGAAGATATCATCAGACATAGGCATACATTCTATCCATCTCTCGAGTCTGTTTCGACGAAAAATGTGTAAGTAGAGATTCTATGGCCAGATGAGGAAGAGAACTACTGGAAGGCAAAAATCTCAAGTGCGTCTTGGCCGCCTCTGTGATCACTCGAGACAGACCTCTTGACACGATACCTGCGGGAAAATGTGCAAGGCGCAGCCGTATTCTCGAAGATAAAAGGCGTTTTTCAAGTATGGCAAAGGAGCGTTGCTTTCGTACGGAGTGCATTTTTGTTTGCCTTGCTTCCCCGGAGAGGTCCTCCTTTGTTTCTTGGTATGAGACAGCAAGAAATCCTTTGGTCAGAGTTCTACAAAGGAAATTTCAGAGCTGGAAATTCGATGTAACAAATGAAAGTTTTTATCTGTTCATCAATCATTTGCAGAGAAGTTTTGACCACTGCGCTCTGTGAAGTGCACAGCTCATAGCCGAATCATAATTAATGAATTTTTTGATGGCTTTTTACATTCATTCTCCCGCGAAAATGACATGATGCATGCCGCAGGTCGTGGATCCACCATTACTGTTTGTCACTTGCGGTTCTTGCACACAATCCGCTCAAGTTACCGAATATTAACGAGCATCTTGATCACTGCTTCTGTAATTACATCGAAGGCGAAATCATTATCTCAATTTCCTTTTGCCACATGCGTGAAAGATGGTCTTCCCGTTGAACGCTGCCAATCCGAACCGCCTCGACGGATCAGTAAAAAATCATTTGAATAAGGCTGAGATTTTCGACATCATTGCGACCATTCATCTTCACAGAATTTTTCAGAGGTTCTCGTCCTTTAAAGACGCATGCACTTTGCATCCTTTCAAGAATCTGGAAGTTACCAAATAATACGTGCATATTATGAAATGACGGCAGCAGCAGACCGTGCATATTATGAAATGTGAGCCAAAAAAAAAAATTTTAAGGAAAACACTTTCAAACAGAAAACGCACCAGAAAAGGATGATTAATCTTCAATTGTGTGCTTTCCAATAACAAGCGTTCCTTCATACCATTACGAGAAAATGCGCTTATATGATGAGCATAATGCACACAGATGTAAATAACACTTTCCCTTTGCCTCGAAGCAGCCAAGGGCATCTCTAATTGTGCTAATAGTAAATCACTCAAACGAGATTCGATTTGGTCATAAAGTTCCTCTCGTTTTTAATTTTCAGGAAGATTCCTCAAAGTTTCTCAAGGCAGCAGCAAATGGGAAGCAGCAGCAATTTCCGTTGCCTTTAGCATGCTGCTCGTGTTCTGAATCAGTGGTCCGGCGGCTCGGATCTGTGCTTGAAACCCCCCAGAATGATGCACTCGGCTCCGAGAATGAGTAGGGAAACACCCCTTCAGTCCCTTTCTGGCACTCCCATTCCAACGTGTCCCGGGTTCGCTCCGTCGACCACGTTTGAGTACTTCTTCGGATGCATCCTCTGTCCTGCGTGTGGGATCTCACGACCGACCCGTTCCGTGTCCGAATCAAAGGCAGGAGCATAATCCCAGAACCCGGAGAAGAAAGCTTCGGTTCGACCATTTGAGGTCGTGAATCGTCACAGTCGTACAGCATGAGCGTTCCTAAACAAGAAATTGGAAACCCATTCTTCGTTACTATAATAAGGGTAGTTGCTGCTTTTGAGCCGACCGCAACATATAAAAGCAATCATCGTGTCGCATTTCTCAAGAACTAATCAACAAAAGACAATGAGCTCTTGCTTTTTACGTTATCAACATGGAGAATTATTACTATTATTATGTTCACATTAGGAATACTTGAGCTAACCCACTGTTACAGGCTATTTTGCTCCTGCTTTCAAGCATCACCAAAAGCCTTTCATTGTTGACAGAAACTGGAAAGCAAGGGGTAAGGATTAATTTACAATGTCCAACAAGCCATCTGTGGAAGCAGCAGCTCTCAGCAATTAACAGAGCATCCACTAAAGAAGAATGCTCACACGAGTAATAAAGTCGATCCGGGTAGCAGAATGCGAGCGAAAGCAAGGAACGACTGGAACAGGGGAACGCCGAATTCCCATCCTTCGGAAGAGGACACGCGCGTTTCACAAACAGCCAATGAAACAAATTGCACAACCAGTATCACGGGAAGCAGGAATAAGAAGAAGAAGAAAAAAGCAAATGAGTGTCTTCCAAGACCGAGTCTGCGTGGAAGCTTGAGGAAAACTACGCGAATTTTTCATCCCAAATTTCCTGGAAATTCGCAGCTTCAGGACCTGCACGGATGCCATCCTCGAGAGCAACAGCAGCGGAGTGCAGCAGAACAATGAAACAACTTCAAGGTTCTCTTTTGTTCCACTCTTCTCGTGGTGCAGCAGATCGGATTACTCTGTCTATTAACAGAGGAGCACTTGGCACAGAATCTGGCCAAAATTAACCCACTCTTGTAATGAAGTCCTGTTTGTTGACAAACAGATCACTTACATTTCTCGAATACCATCCTTTCTAGTGCCATATCCTTGCGCAAACTCCAGGAATGGGTGACCCTGCATTCGCAACCGTCGGCAACGCCATCTATGCACTTAGCGGTAAACTGCGCTTAGGCCTGCACTCATGAATGCCCCATGCCTCATTGCTCAAGTACTTGAAGGAGCTCTGTATAGGTACAGTATGCTAAAAGGAAAAGAAAAAAAAAACCTCGTTTCTTCTTTTAATTCAAAATCGTTCCTGAAAAGACCGCATTAAGCGCTGTACATCGAAGATCCATCTTGAATTTGAGATGTTTCTCAATAGATGCCATGCAAATTGATTTCCGGATGGCTCCTCGCTGTTCAACACATTTCTGGTGCTTGGAAGAACTCTTGTGAGAATGAGCAGGAAAAAGATGAGATCCTATGCAGTTCTGAAAATTCAAGTTTGACGGCACAGTTTCTCTTCCAGCCGACTTTCCACAGTAAGAGACGAGCGGGAGCGACTGATTGTCCATATGGTTAATCATTTTTCACTTACACAGGACTTGGTGGCGAAAAAGTTCTCGAGCTTTGTTTCTGGAAGAAATGTACTGGATTTCAAGGAAAGGGTAGTCCCGCAGTACACAACACACACTCATAAAGTCCATGCATACAAGGAATGCTACACCACCTCCGGTTCACCACCTGTTTTTGGATCGTCTAGTCTTGCCTTCCCCCCAAAACGGCCCATTTGTAGTCCTTATGCGCAGTGGATGTACAAGAGTAGACTGGACACGTGAAACCGGAAAGCGATCCGCAGAACAAGAAATCTGCAGCATGCAGTTCGACTGTAGTTTCCATCATCTCTGTAAATACATACAGATGCAAAGTGCATATGTACGTGGACGTACCCGATCTTCGGTCATCTCCAGAGATGCGATCCTTGAAACTCCTGTAAGAAACAGAAATGGCTGCATCCTTCAATATCCATAGCAAGACCCGGAGTACTTTTCGAAGATGATTAACTCCCTATCGAAAGAGGGAGGCCGTCTCGACGGAGTCAAAGTGGTGAAACGCAGCCTCCCTTGGGAGAGCTGGACTTTTGCATTCATCCCACAAAGTCTTCGCTTGCGACAGGAAGTCTCGGGTCACATCGCGTGCACGCATCCTGTGTTACACGACATGCTAGGAAGACGATTCAACGAAACGGGGGGTGCTCCGCCTTCTGTCCTACTGCTGAAGGTTGTCCTAGGGGCAACGCCACCTAGCAGGATTCCACGGCAGCTGAGATCAACGAAAACTCAGTGATGCACAGGTAAGAAAACTGGGTGAGGGAAACGGTATCCTCGGACAACCTTCGTGCTTTGCGGAAAGTGTGTAACCCTCAGTGTAATTGGAAAGCAAAAGAGAGGGTCTTTTTTTTTGCTGTCTATGGTAACCAGGGAGTGTTCCCCCTAAGAGTAAAGACTTGTCCACAATGCTTTTTCTCGAACAGTGAAAACAAAAAAAAAATTTCGTTCGAAGAATGCAATCGTGCTCTGTCTAATTTCATCTGCAAGGCGATGTGCCCAGGTTCCAGACAAAAACAGGCTGCTAAAGGTGCTGCGGGAGTGTCAAAGTCTGAAAATCAGAAGCACGTTGAAGAGTCAGAGGATGAAGTTTCTGGGAGTGAATGAAGTGTTTTCTTGCCTTCAGTGCCTTGGACGGATCTCATGACCACCAGCGCGAGATGCTCCCATCCACGCCCAAATGGGCGAGTGAAGGTTAGCTGTCATCTCTTGAAGCGGCGTTGCAAGCTCCACCGTGGAGCCACTGTGATTCGTGTCAAGCCGGCTTCGCCTGGGCAGTATCTTCTCAGTCGTGGGAGTTTTGTCTCATCGCTTCTGACTTTCAGGCTGTGACATTTCCTCAGCACCTTTAGCAATCCGTTTTTGTCGGCAAAAGCAGGGAGCCCTTCCTGATTTCCAAGATTCAAAAGGACAACGCTTGAGTCAGTCTGAGTCAAAGTATTCGGATCCATGAAGATCATTCCAGGGGTGAAGACAACTGGTGTCGACTGATTGCATCGGACGGAAGAGTTGGTTAGCAAAGTTGGTCAAAAGGCTAAGGGATGACCCGCTAAATTATCACGAAATTATGTCATTAATCAAGCCGTGATCTTTATAATACCAGAACAGGGGGTGTTTCGCAGACCAGTCCTTTCTTGCAACACGACCACCTCAGCAAGAATGTCCTTTGGTTATTGCAACGGTCCCCAAACCTTAGAGAGGCCTTTTTTAAAGTTGAACGCAAGAAACTATCTACTTTTAGGTTTTCAGAGGGACTTCTACGAAACACCTCATACATTTTCGTTTGCAGACCGAGCAGGCAGCAGGTTTTGCCTCTGTACCATCCGTTCTACACACGGTTCAAGTGCACAGTCAATCATTTTTGATCGGAGATTCTTCTTACGATGGGAGCTCATCCTAGAGTTTCTGGAGTACGGTGGAATGGAAAGGAAATTCAGGCTTCCATTCTCACTTTAATGTTCACGCGCTTGCCAGACTCAGCACCTGCCTGGTACCCCTAGGAGAAGCTGAAGATGACGGGCACCAGCATGCCACCTACTTGGAGGCACGATGCTCCTTCTCCGTATGCACAGGTTGTTATGCGCTATAGAAGCTAACTCGAGCTAACACCATACCTTTTCATTTCTCCACCAAAACAAAACCAAAGCATCTACGCGAGGGAAAAGGATGTTCCTCGGTCTTCATCCACAACCAGTTTTGGAAGTGAGGCTGGAATGTGCCATCCTAACAGCTGAAATGATGGAGACATGAAACTTATCCGTGGCGATGATGATATAGAGAATAACGCTGATGGGAACATCCGTGGATTGCAAAAGTAGCACAAGATATGATGCTGTCTGTAGTAATATTGATCCAGATGATGCTAGCCGAGCCTGTATTCTCAACTGCAATCATCGTGGAAGAAACCATAGCAACGGTAAGAGGAGCACGGCAATGAGAATTCCTACTCTCACGAGTGCTCAGGGTGTAGCTAAGGGCTCCGATTAATAAGAGAAGAATGGCGCATCACAAAAAAAGGCAGGAACGGTGCTGACTATGCTGATGCTGTTTGAGGGATCTGACAATGTCTGTCACGCTAAAGAATGGGGAAGAAGGGGTAATAGGGACATCCCTTGTCTCCCATAGCGTCTTTCTTTCAAGGAAGCCCTACTTCGACCGTGGAAACGAAATGGGACATTGGCAGTGTGCTCGTGGAAAGAGGCTGGAAAGTTGCATGCACTTAGTTCTTCTCAGACAGAGCTTAGCAGCATGGAAAAGTCTTTTATCAGCTGATCTGGTAACTTCCCGCAAGCTGGGTAGGGATGCTTCTCAAAAGTTAATGGTGAGGCTACCCATGGACCTTTGCCATAATGTCGCATCTTCAGTGCCAAGCATAAAGTAAGCCACAGATTGAATAACTGGTCGGTAAGCGCTTATTCATTCGTGCTTGGAAACGAAATTCCCCCCACGAGAAGCGTTCTCATTTCTGGAGACAAATAAACAGCTGCTTTAGGAACTGAAAAGGGATATCTTAGCCGCCGAGAACCACTGGTTCATGCAAGAAAGATGCGTGAATCAAGTGCAAGTGGCATGCGCTGTGGCACATGCATCTTCCTGCCTCTGGACCTTAAAGAAGTATCCAATCCAGATTAGCGGAAACCTTTGGGAGCCGTCTCCTACTTCCCGTGTTCACCTTCCGTTAGGAGGTGACATGGAGACGCGTCGAATTCCATTCTCTGCTTCGACTTTCTTTCGAAAGTTTGCAATAGGGAGAAGGGTGAGAATTCTGATTGGGATGCAGAATCTCCTGCGGAAAATATGCGCATCCGTCAAGCAGAACCCAGAGTGGCAGCATGATTCCAGAACACTCCCACTTTGATCTCACCAGCATCTCTTTGGGCACGAACTCATCTGCGCGTCACCAGAACTGCGACCTCCTTGTTTGATGCACAAATCTGAGTGTTCGTCGTGTTGCGACAATGGACGTCCCAAATGTAATTCATAAGAAGGATCTCCAGTACGACAGAGAAAGGATGATGATGAATCTCTGTTTGATTGCGAGCACCATGAATACAAAAAGGCCAAGACGAAGCCAACTCGGATGTGTCGAATTCCTATGCCACGAGTGACAGCCTCCGAGGAAGCGCAGCATCAACCATGATTGACGATTGATCTCGGCATGATCACAATGAGTTGACAAAATGGGAGGAAGCAACCAATCTGCATACATCAAAGGGGTCACACAGAATGCATCGATGCCAAGCGTGAGGAGTGACAGCTCTGGACTTGATGGCGATCAATTGCAAGTGTCCCCTTGAATTCAACCGGTGGACTTTAAGGAATTATGCGACTGCAGTTTTACGGTCGCAGATTGCTTGCTCCTTTGATTGCATCTGCGCGGAAGAGATGTCATAAAGGCACTGCACACCGTTCACTGAGGATTGCCCATACAAAGGACTGGGTGGCAGAAGAATGAGGTGATCCACGAAAGGGATATTCGAGAGATGTAAGGCAAGGCATTGCTTTGGGCAGTTTCCTCAGATGTTGCCTCGAGTAACTACGAGATGTGCAGAGGAACCAACAAGTCATCCTTCCCCTAAAGTCTTTCCAGTAGCCTGTGCACCATAGAAGGCAGTGTGTGTGTGTGTTTCGTGACTTATGTGATACATCCTAACGCAATTTCTTCCGCTACCTTTGGCACCGTGCTGTTCCCCAAGATAAATCTGGGACTTATGGCGTCAAACGGAAATATTCGGATGCGATCGTTCATCTCGTTTGCGAGGGAATGCACGCGCGCTGGAATGAAAATGCTACAATCACTCCGAAGATTCCACAAAAGAGTGATATCCGCCGTGCATTCATGGTGACAAGAGAAGCAGAATGCGTCTGCTTCCCTGGCTCGCTGGCATTCAAGAACCATTGGTGAAAGCAACAAAGCCTTTATGGCTTTTTCTGCGAGCACTTTCTGCTCCAGCCGTTGATCATTTAACAACGGTATCAACGGGCAGATGCTTCCAGGGGATCGCGAGTGCAGTATTTCATCCAGAATTCTCTCTTCTCAGCCATTTTTTCTTTTTTTTTTTTTTCCTCCTCCCTTTGGAAGTGAATGAGCTGCTCTCGTGCTCAGCGCACGAACGCACGCGTTTCCAAAATGATGTCGTGTGACCAGATCCACTCGCACGGGCATTGGCAGCGGATGCAGAACGGTGGCTGCTGCAGCGAGCGCTGCTTGCCTTTTGCGCCTTGCTCTGTTCCAAGCTGGAGGACTGTAGTTCAGGTAGATGTTGGGCAAGAGATCAATCCCAACGAGTTTTCTTTACTTCCGCATCCATTCGCAGCTCTTATCGAGAGTCGCCTAGGCTTGCGGATGCTCTTAATGGGTTCCTCGCAAGCCTTGTCTCCATCGGAGGCCCCGAAGCGACGCAGATCCCCATGAACTAAAGTTCTCCTAGGCACATCAAGTTAAAGTCGGTGCTCCTTGATGACGGGACATCATGCCCATTCGTTCGCTATCGAGGAATCTGCCATGGGAGACATCAGTAAAGCAGATTCCAGCAGGGGGGAAATTTGCCGTTTTCTGGCTGATGTCTCACAGGAATCAGCGTGTCGCCTTCTGCAGCCGTAGTGAATGCTGACGACGAGGAAGATCAACGTTTGGAAGCGAGGGCGGTTCGAACTCGTAGACAGTCAAAAATCTAATTTGGGGGAGAATGCATGGAACTGTTGGTAAAAATGGCTCCAGTGAATGATCAACAGAGATCATTAAGTATTGTGTGGCTCTAGATGTTCTTTTAGGCAATTAAGTCCATGAATTCGAAGAGCATTCTCTGTAAAGGAAGAAAAACCGGCAAATGGTCTGGTTAGGTAGTTGACCTCAAAGTTAATCGAGAGAATCAATCAGCTGGGGTCAGGACACATGCAGGCACTTCGCTCGTTCGTTTGAATGCAGGAACCCCTCCTTGCTATCAACTGCAGGAGGACTTGGCGGCATCTAGAAGGACCGTTCTTCTGGAAAGTGACCTGCAATCCATCAGCTGCAGATTGCTGGTGGCAAATAATCCTGAGACTGAATTCTCAACGTCATGAATTCTGAAAGAAAACCCTGCTCCTTGCAACGGAGAGCTAAGGAAGGAGTTCAGATCAATCAGCAGACACCAAGATGGACTGAAAAGCAAAATGGTGAAATCAGCAAATTCACGGCTGGGTTTCTGCCCAGCCGTGAGTTGGTTTCCTGCCTGCTACTTGCGTGAGTTTTTAAGACTTCGAGGATGACTATTTACATCAGTCTGTTTACTGAAACTCGAGAAGCCTGCTTTTTGTTTGGAACGTTCCAGAAGCAGGAAGATAACACGAGGATGAGATTACGGGGAAAGTGCATCCAGACCACCTTAAGGTGAGCCTCCTAACACAAAGGGACTTGCACGAATGAGAGATCGGCAATATCATGTGTCTTGGAGATGACCATGCCGAGATTCAACCATTATTCGAAATCGCGAAAATGCCTTAGGCGTTTCCTATTGATGATGCCAACTACGCGTTTTTGGTCTCCTTGCGACTTCAGAAAATCACAGATTCATTTTCACTCCGATTCCATTCAACCAATTAGGGATTCTTTTTTCTTATTCTGTAAGGATGAAAAGCTAAAGCCTGATGATCTCTGGAGATCTTAGTGAGTGAAATACCTCCACAGGTTACTATGAAAAGTCCACGAACAAGTTCGAAGGGAGCTTCGTCCTGTAAAAACATACTTGCTTACTGGAAAATTTTAGGAATCGATTCCAGGCTGCTAGGAACCCAGGTCAGAGACTGGACTGAACATCCCTTTTACAGCTCGATGAGGAAGGGGAATGCTTGAAACTTGGTGCAGGAACAGGTATCGCGAAGGAAGTTTCCTCTCGATTCCTTCTTCTCTGTCGAAGGATCCATTCGAGCGGTGAAGCAAAAGTGGATGGCGGATAGCCATTTTCTTCTGACCCCTCCTGAGCCTCTCTTGCAGGGAGAGTGACAACCCCCAAACCTCAACCTTGTTTGCTTTCCTGCACTGAGATTCCTTCTCCTTTCACCTCGCCTTCCCTTCAAAGATGAGGATAGTCTGCTTGTTCATGCTTGGAGGGGAAGTGTCTTTCGAATCATTCGTGTCCTGGAATGGTCTGGCCTGCATATCTAGCAACGCCATGACCACAGGTACATTGGCCCCTTCTCCACTGCAAAGGGCAAGCTAGATCGAGCCTTCCATTTCTCTTCAGAAAGGCGACCAAGTCTCTTCAAGAGCGGGTGCGACTAAGATCGCAAATGCCAACTAGAATAACGACCATCATCAGAGGTATTTCTTTCTTGGTTGGCTGAGTTCCTCAAGAACCGTCGCGCGCTTGGAGGCCCACTCAGCTCTTTCACTCTGTTCCACGCCACTCGAGAGTGAGTGTAATTCTTCAAGATAGGGGGTATCCCGGGGGGGGATCGCCCTGCGAACCCATGAGCGGCTCCAGGGAAGACAGTCCGTTCGCTTCTCGCCTGGGGAGGGATCCCTCCACCCCGGTTGTCTTCGAAGAGAACCCAGAAGGGAATCTCCTTCCTTATTCTCTCCGTAAGGACCCCTGGAGGGGTCCGCTCTATTTTTCTTCTCCACAGAGAACCCGGAAAGGATCCGCTATTAGGAATTTCTTCTTCGGAAGGAACACACAAGGGAATCGCTCCTGTTTCCTCCTCTGAAGGGAATTCCGAAAGGACGCTCTCCAATTTCTCTGGAGGAAGGCACGCTTCTCTGCGCTCTGGAGAGGCATCATCAATCCAACATCTCCATGGTACGAGACGGAGGATCCCCCCTGATAGAGAGTTCACTCCTTTGCACAACAGGAGAGGAACTCCTGCTCCTTGATTCCTGGAAGAACACGGAGGTCGACTCCCATCGTCCCAGCCACCCATCGGGGGCATCCGAATGAATGTAGGCCAAACAGCGTTGAGGGAGGAACTCGGAACCTGCGACGCACCCCTATCTCTCTGTGTCGATTCTTTCCGAGTATTCAAAACCGCGACATTTAGTGGTGCCACGCGCAGAACCCTCAACCACGGTCTCCGACGCATTTGATGAAGTATTTCTTTCTGATTTTGCTGGAGGGAAGAGGAAGGATCAGAAGAACTTTCCCATCCAGTGCGGTTCCTGCAAGGTCGTGGTCGCGAGCTCTGCCAGATTCGAAGTCTCACAAAGACAAAAATACCACCAACCCCTTCTGGGTAGCCAATGAAAACCAAGCGCAGTCCGTTGTTTCTCGGATGCGCTCCTTCTAGAGAAACAGAAATCCGTCCCGCAATGCCACTTCAGCATGGAGCAGCCCCGTTCACTCCATCCCATCGATATCCAGCAGAAGGAAAGAAACGCACGGCTCGGGTCCAAAGTGCCAGTAGAACGAGGGGACGCTCTCTTGCAGCCCGTGCACACGTCTTCCTCTCGCGTTTCTTCCGGAATTCATGAAATTTCCCTGTTCAGTGGAACGGTTCCAGGGCTCTTGGGAGAAAAGTCCATGTTCAGCTGAAGGAAGCGGATTCCGAGGTTGCTTTGAGCCAAAAGAGGTCAAAAATCATAGGCGCAAGCTAGGATTCGTGTACCAGAGTTCTGTTCCTCGGTCATTGCTGATGTCCTTTCGCAAGTTTGCTCCGGTCGCCGGGGTCAGTGTAAGCGCCAACTAGTAAGCCGTGCCCGGAATATCAGGAACGCGGCACACGTTGGAGGCCGTAGTTCACCAAGCTCTGCGGGTTCGAATCCCCACGTGGAGGATCGCCGCCAAGCATGGAGGATGCGTCGTGGGTTTGGAGTCTTTCTCGAGGGATGACACTGGCTGGCCGATAGGCTTCGGAGGCACTGGGGGAATCCGGATGCCCCGTTGGCTGGCCGGGATTGGAAGTGGACCCTCCGGGGTTCTTCCAGGAACCAATGAGCCCTTCCGCCCCCTCGGAAGGACCTTCCATTGCGTACCGTGGAGCTGATTGATATCTCCCTCGGGGGTTGCCTCTTCAGAGTGATAAGAAGAGGCCCTTCAGGGAAAATTCGGAAGCGTCCCTTAGGAGTTCTTTTCAGAAGAGTAACAAAGAGCGGTTCCCTTGCAGGTTCCCTCCGGAGAAGACGGAGGAGTGGTCCCCTCCGAGGGCCTCTCAGGAGAAAATAAGGAAGTGCTTCCTTTCGAGGTTCCATTCGGGGATATCAGGATATCAGCAATGCCATGAGATAACATTTGAAGAGTCCCTTCTACCTTCACTGCTTCTGGCTGTTTTTTTCTCACGAGGAATGGTCAAATCGATCGCTTTCGTTGGCTGCCTGAAGCAACAGGTGGGGATCATGCAGACTGAACTCTTTTCTGGTCCGACTTCCAACCCTTGCTGCGTCCTATATCAGAGGACAAGGACAGGTAAGTTTTCCAAATGTTATGACGCTTTTACATATTAAGAATGATTTCTTGTTACGCGGGCTGCACTCCTCTTTCTGAACTCTGGACCTCTTTCTGGACTCTGGACCTGGAATCCAGGTTTGAGGGGAGATCGGTTTTTCCTCCCTTTCACGCTTTCAGCGCCATCTCGTTGGTGAAAACGACATTCATGAAGATCAGCTCATCTTACCGTGACTGATGACGGTGGCGAAAGCATTTCTTCTGGCGGTTTAGTTGTTTTGTGGAACAATTAAGCGAATGACCGCTCGATAAAGAACGATGAGCATTGGGATTTACCGCTCTGATTGAGGTTCTCGGAAGACTGCCATTGGTAAGGGTGGGTACACGCTTTAAGTGTCTTCCTCTTTGTGAACGATCCAGAGTTTACGATAGTGTTCATTATCAATAAAGACATATGGTAGGAAAATTTTTTTCCTGTGCACTGAAGACACTCCTTTTTGGATCCCGAAGGCAGTAGCAAAGTCCTCTCAAAAATGCAGGTGCTAAGTGGAATTTCAACAGAAGTATTGAACACATCTCTATCATAGGAATGTCTCCTATGGTAGGAACAAAGTTCCAGTTGAATTGCATTCTCTCGAATACAGCAAGGATGCTTGCTTTACACTACTGTCTAGGAATGTTCATCTCTTATAATGAACTCTGAGGCCACTAATATAGAGAGCATCCCGTCGACTACATGGCAACAAGATGTGCTCCCAGCTTTGATCGATTTTGATATCAAACTAGAGATATTCGGTGTATAGATATTAGTTTTCGAGGTCCTCCTCTGCATACAATCGGTCAATTCTTTTTCCCCTTTTGCTAATCATCCTCTGTAGTTTGCTCTCAGTCGTTACTCTGTGGTCACCAGCACGCAGGGTGCGTTTCTGAAACCTAATGGAACGTGTATGTTTGTAGTTGCATCTTGAAAAGGTGGACCTGAGCACTTTGATTCATCCCTCTCAAAGTGTGGGTGAGCTACCGAGGCATCGACCATGGGTGATTTGAGTGGCGCATTGCCTGAAAAGTTGAAAGAGCAAAACTGCTCTTTTAGTGCTTTGTTTGTGGCTGGGTTTCGGAAAAATAGGGTTTTTTTTTTTATCAATTTCTTGTAGAATGCGTTCTGGCGCTTTTTTTGACCTCACTCCTTCTTGCTGAGTTCTTCTTACGCATCTCAAATCGAAAAAAGGCCACAAATTGATTTCTGGGCACCACCGGCTGGTAAGAAAAAAATTCTTTCGGCCTTTCTCGAGTTTTCGAGGAATACTTTTTTTTTTTTTAAACCCTTTTTTTCTTTCTGGTTGGGAACTGCCTTTGCGTATCTTGGCAAACAAAGGAAACCATTCCTGCATGAGGCAGTCTGGGAATCTTGTCAAAAACTGCGAAAAAGAAATTCCCAGTAAAAATTTTGACGGGAAACTCAAGAGTGATCAATCCAGGAAATGCATATCATTTACACTGAAGTAAGCATTCCTTTGGAATCAGACTTCGGGACAGCATACCAGAGGATGCGAAGCACTTCATAGCAACTGGTGGTCTTGACATCAGTTGCTATGAAGACAATCCAAAAGCACTGATGGTAGAACCGACGAAAGACCATTTTTCATCTCAAACAGGAAAATAGATCTTTAAAATGCTCATGGTCAGTTTGAGAGAAATGGAAATGGGAAACATGAGGTGGATGACTGTATCGATTCAGGTTGGATGAACAGCTTTCATCTCAGAAAACGATTTCAGAGATGCAATAGTCTCTAGGTAACTATTAATCTGATGTGATCCGGAAAGCCATACTTTCTGAAACCCCTCTGTGCTCAATTAGGGAAGTTTCCGTATTTCTCCAGGTTCGCCAAAGTATAATTATGGAATGACCATCCTACAATGCCTCGACCATACGAGAAAGAAAGAGTTCTCTTCATTATTCAGGCACATCCTGTAGGGCATTCATGATGCTCCCTGTGAAGAATTCGTGGTTCAGTTGAATTCCTGGAAGATCACTGCTCTGTGCTACTATCACGTTTGAAATTCGTAGTGCTTTACAGACTAGGGCGCCCGCTTGGAGATGAATGCGGTGGCTTCAGATTGGAATCAATCGAGAAACCGAGGTGGTGTGTGCGACTTCTGGCGTATTTCAGATGGAGAAATACAACCGAAACACGTCAGGAGTACCGGTGCTTTCCTATCTACACTCGTTCTATTAATGAATCTTGGATTCGAAAGAACAAGAATTTCCGGAAAAAGTGTCCCGAAAGAGCTTTTGTATTCACTGGTCTCTTGGTGGACGAAGGGAGGCAGGCTCATGAACACACCTTCCGGCGCCTGGGGCAGCGTCCGTTGAGCTCGAGCATCTCCTGCTGGAGCGCTGCTCCGCTGTTTTGTTTGCCAGGAATTAGACGCGGTGACATGAGGGTAACCATCTTTCTACTGGCAGCAAAACTATCGGTCTGCAGCCTCACTGACAGCCACGGATCCCCGTTTCAAACTCCCCATCTTCCTTCTTCTTTCGACTTCGATCAAACCGATTTCCGCTTGAATAGGAAGAATTTTCTCTGAAGGGTCTTGCTGCTCGGTGCCTGAAGGGTTTGTACCGCCGTGCGGGTCTCAGGTATGAGAAGATGAAGATCCAGAAATTCGATCTCGAGTGATTTCTTCCTGAGGGAGTCGATTTATAACGCTGGTGAAGACAGCTCACAGCAGGACGCATAAAGCTCTTTATAACTACATCCTTCGGAGGTCTCACGTTGCGAATGCAGTGAAAGTCGTTCTTGCAGGTGATTCATTTCGAATGGCAGCATGAAGAAGTGCTGCATCCCTCCTTTCGGAAAATCAACTACCACGATTGCTACAGTCGCTGTGAGATCAAGGCTCCCGCTGCAACCGACCCCAATTAGCACCGGCTCCACCATCAGACCCCCTCCCTCCATGCAAAGAAAAACGTCCCGATTCCGACTTTCGGAGTCTGCCGATTATCGGTTGTTCCGTCTGAGATTCCCAGAGAGGGAGCGGTCCATTCTGTTTCAGAGCAGCTGACACAGCGAGCTCCGCTCTCCGAGCTCCAGGTTCCTAAAAACTGGATTTGCATTTTAATGATGGTTCTGATGGATTCCTCTTGAACTGGAGCTTCAGAATCATTTCTGCTTGCCTTGTAAATTGCGTTACTCGGCCGCCGAGGGACGAGTTGAGCTCTGACGACAATTCCATCTCTGGGAAAAGCGGATTTCCATACTGGTGGCCTTTGGTCCCTCCATGGTTGCACTTCCCACCCGCTTTACCGGTTAACACAAATCAATTTCGCTTCTTGCTCGCTGCTGCGATTGGACGGGTCACAGAGCGCGCGCTCGGGGGACGGGGCATCTGATCTCAAGTGTCAACATGCATGAACGATGAAGATGCCTGAGAAGCTGCAAGGAAAGGAACGGGAACCGTAGGGAAGCGTCTCTGTGCTTCTGAGAAGCGGGTAGCGGCGGGCAGGTGAATGGTGGGCTGCGGAAACGGGTCGGAAATTTACAAAGGACGCACTTCCTCTGCTCGAGCAGCCGGATAAGCTACAGAGACTGAGGAAGGGGGGGTGCATCTGCACAGACGGCAGCGAGTAGGCTGCCGACAACACTGGCAGCGCGACTCGTAAAAGATTGCAATTTTCCAGTGAAGTCTTAAAGACCTCTCTGCTTTCCACACATATTTTCATGAATCTGCACCTCGGAAAATGGTTCCTTTTATCCACGGTATGGTTCGTTTTCTTGCAAAAGGGAATGATCGTGGATAAAAGGAACCACTCGCGATTCAAGAACTGAAGATTATGCAGCTGAGCAGTTAACTTCGCGGCATGGAGCAGTGATGCCGCTGTTGGGTTGGGTCCTCTAAGAGTGAGGGCAACTGCTCGAAATCGCACTTCACGGGTTTTCTTTTGGTTCGCAAAGTGCTGAAGAACTGTTCGACTCTTTAAGCCTGGGGGGGAGGGGGGCTCATGAAGCTCAATAAACTCTATTCACGCCGCCCGAGGGTGTATGTGTGACTCTTCAAGCTAGAGGGCTTTGAACGCAGGAAGGCTCGGGAATGAGTTCGTTTCTCTTGAGCTTGGGAGAGGAACCATTTCCTTATTCTCTCCGCAGGCTCTCCTCCCCGGTAGGGGTCCGCTCCATTGTTTCTTCTACAAAAGATACCCGGAAAGGATCCGCTCCTGGGCTCCTGGAATTTCTTCTCAGGAAGGAACCTGCAAGGGAACCTCTCCTCGTTTACCTCCTCCTCCGAAGAGAACCCCGAAAGGACGCTTCCCAATTTCTCTGAAGGGTTCTCCCCGGAGGGAGCAGCGCTCTTCTTAGGCTCTTGAGAGGCAATCCTCCGAAGGGGATATCAAGCAGCTCCACGATACGCGATGCGGGTCCTCCAAGGAAGGAGGGAATGGCTCCTTGATGCCTGGAAGAACCCCGGAGGATCCACTTCCAATCCCGGCCAGTCAATAGAGACATCCAGTCTCCGGATTCCCCCAGTGCCTCCGAAGTCTATCGGCCAGCAAGTATCATCCCTCGAGGCAGACTCGGAACCCACGACTCATCCTCCATGCTTGGAGTCGATCCTTCATGTAAGGATTCGAACCCACAACTCTTGGTATCACTCGAGGAGCCGGCAGCCACACAGCCGCGAACGGGAGCTTCTACGGCAACCCTTATGTAGCGCATTTAGCGACTCTGCGTGTCTTATTATTCCACTTAGCAGTGCGTGCATGCTTCCACGTCACGTGCTGCTCTATAAATAACGATGGGTGTTTGGGGGTGTTTGCTGAGCTTCAATGAGCACGCAAGTGTAAAGTGTAAGTCTTCGTAGGACGTTCGCTTTTCCTGGAGTACGTAATTCTAGACACCATCTCCGAGTCTGCGACCCTCGCGACAACTACCCTTCTAGGATTCGCAATGGGATCGGGAAACCCAGAGAAACAAGCGCTATTAATAACGTGCTCATTCCAAAGTACTGCAAGGCGCGGTCATAACGACGGTGCGTTACCGAATGTGACGACTATTCACTTACATGCGACCTGTTCGGTCCATTTGGATTTCTCTTAAGGCACCGAGCTCTTTGGAGATCAATCAGCCTTGATGGACCACTCTGCCTCTTCAGCGTGCTGCTCATTGACGCGAAAGTTTTCTTAAGCTCCAAGAACATCTCACAAAAGGGCAAACTATTTAGAAATTCTCTGATTGAAAAGCATTCATTCACGAAAGGATGCGACACCGATTCGAGATTTTTCTGGATGTTTCTGTTCCATCGGAGAGCAAAGAAAGGCTCGGGGAGCAACTCCTAGCGTGTTCATGAAGGATCCGAGTGGTGGCCTCCAGAGCAGAGAGAGAGACGAAAGTCCGGGCCAAAGAATACAAAACTTCTGTCGAAAGTAAATTATTCCACAAATAAAAATACTTACTTGCTGTTCTCCGATCTCTCGCAGTGATCCCAGACGTGGAGCAGCCATCAGAACGTCCACGAATGCTTTTTTATCGTCTGAATGGTATTCGGCTGCTACAGGGAAGATGTTGGCTTCCATCACAGTCCTCATTAGGCGAGACCTTCCTCCAATAACCACAGAGACCTTGGTGGCTATTTGCGTAAGTGAAGGCGTGCTTGAGCTGTACATGAAAAGCCTTTTATCGATGGCAGTACTCAGAGCAGCATGAAATTAATAAGATTAACGGAACATATGACAAAGGTGCAATAATGACTGATGATTGCAATGACAGTGGTTGTTTTAGAGTTTGTGCTTCTCTTAGTTTGTCCTCTCAAAGCAGTCGAAGGGATAGAAGGGCAGGAAAGGGTGAAAGACATGTGAGACAATCCTCAGAGAATAGGGAAAACATTCTTATGGAGGAGATGAGATGTTGCAGCTGGGATCTGAAGTGGCCAGTGAGACTTTATCGGGAGCAGGTTTCATGAAGGAACTGAGAAAAGAATCCAACTAAGAGTTTCCTCCCAAGTTCTCAAATGAGAAACGCGGGAGCTACTAATCGCTTTCATCTGTAGCTAAATGCTTGGTGGGGGAGACGTTGCGATCACTCTTCCTTTGAGCCATCCGCTGCGATCCCGAATCAGTCTTTCTGTTTCCTGAGCCCTCCTAGCATTTCCGTGAAACTGATTTGTTTCGAACTCTCTGTCCATCGAGTTCCTCCTCAAGAAGGCATCTGGAGTGCTGGGGATCCGTGGTACCGAGATTTCTGTTTACCACGCACGGACATTGATGTAAGAAAGACAAGAACATACAAGCAAGTCGAAGGTCACGCGACTTTGACACGAGAGGCAATTTGAATTTCCTTTACTCAGTTTGCGTTCAGTGAATTGCATCCATTTTTCTGCCTCTTTACAAGACACTTTACACCTACCCAGAGCCCTCAATAAAGTCGATGCTTCTATTCTCAATACTTTGAGGCCAACTAATGGTTCCTTTGGCCCCACAAGTTTTAATAAAAAGCCCCCCTTTTATTTTTCACTTTCACGCTGAGGCTGGAAAAGATGGAAACAGAAAGGAAATCAACAAACTGAAAGTCACCAAAGCAGAAGGAATTCGAAGTGGAAAGCGAACTCTTCAGGTGTCAAAGAGGCCGTATCCGAAGAGAATAGTCCGAAATCCTAACGAGATCAGCAAGCTAATTGACATATGGAATCGTTCTATTTGGATCGAGGCAGAGTATGTTCCCCGCTATCAACGGAAGCTGTTCTGCAGAGACGAGCCTTTTGTTCATCATTCTGAATCGCTTCTAACCATGATCGTCAATCAAGCCTTTGCGGACATTTCGCCGTCTAATGGAATGATGCTCAACCAAATATGCACACATTCCACATCCGATGGGATGGGGTTTCCAATTAAATTTCAGACTTCAGACACGAATTCAAATTTGGCCTTCGATCAGAATGCGAATTGCATTGAGTATTAAAATCCAAAGATTCAGATGGCAATCCAGAATCAATTTCAGCTGCAGTCCCATATTTAATTAAATGGGAAAGTTATTGGTAACAAAGCTTGAATCTTTTCCTGCATATGGACTCCAAATCATGCTGCCTGGTCTTCTGTGGAAAAAAATCGCCGTCTTGAGTGCACTTCATAATCCAGCATCCTCCTAGTGATCCAAACGAACTGCGAAAAGCTCAGTATCCGAAATAGTTTTCTTGCTCTTGAGGGATGATTCCGTCCCTATCTCCAAAAAGCAAGATCCTATAAGAAGCCCTATAAGAAAGTCCCTTCAAGTCCTATAAGAAGCTGCGTACAAAGAGCACCTTGATAGAATGAAATGACCAGTATAGTGAGGCTCCAGCGTGCTGCGCTCACTATGAGCTGAAACGGCGGGTGTAGTGCTCATAACATGAGCATAAAAATGAAATCATTATAATAAAATGACAGGTGCAGCAATGATGCGCTTGGTCGACTGTCACCAGAAACCCAAGAACTCTTCCCTGTTAGAACTGCATCTTTTCACATGCTTAAAATACCTTGCAACACATGCTGTGTGTTGCAAGGTATCTTAAGCATTGATCACTTCAAGAAATGGGGACGATGATGGCACTTCGCATGGTCAATGAGACAGTGGTAATTGCATTAAGGATACCTTAGAGCTTTTGCCTATCAGTGCTTTTAAAGAAATTCCAAGCAGTTGAACCATCCATCTCTGCGAATTCCTCACAGAACACCTGGGCAAGCCGGGACGCGAGCCACTTTGAATTTCCGAGTCCTGTGAGGCTTTGAAAGTTGCGAATTTTCTTCGCCATACCGTTGTTCTGGAACTTCAGTTTGTTGCCTCTCCGGCAAGAGCGGATCGTTCCTGTGCCCGGCTGGTGTCACTAAAACGGCTGCAGGAGGAAGGGTGACCCTGAATTTCATCTGTGCATTTGCTTGTCTATTTTGGACCAACGATTGGATTGAGAGTGAATAGACTACTTCTTGCAATGCAAAACCTTTGCCTCTTAGGGAAAAAGTGCTACGAACACTCTACGGGAGACATTTGGGCAATGAGAGTTTGTCAAACGAGTGAACGGATGGATAAAATCCAGGGCCTGGGTGAAAGATGGTGAGTTCTGGAACAGTGGAGCAGTCCCTCATGAAAGTGGACCCCAGAGAAAACCGTGGCGAAGAAAGAGTATCGGCATTGGTTACGACGGATTCCGAACAGAAACGGCCTGCACTTTTTCAGGAATTTTTTTTTCCCTGAGTAGCACACACAGGGAAACCCAGGAGAATGGCTTGCTGATCTGGACTGAAACTTCTTGAGTCAACCGCAGAAGTGAAGCCAGATTCTACCCGGTTTGAAAAGGGCAGCTGGCGCCCGGATCGGCCCTCAAGCTGGAGCAAACGGAACAGGACACGTTCGCGGCTCCGGAAAGCCTACATTTGCGAAAAAAGGCTGAAGAGTCGAAATGGGGGTTAGCCTGATTTTACGGGAGCGTGGCAAGAGGGAAAGTCAGGGGAGGCTTGTGGCTAGCATTCCTTGCAGATGCTGACCGTCAGCAAGAAAGCACACATGTGGTTTGCAAGCAGAGATCACCGTCAGTGGCATGAATATGTAAATCGAGGAAGGAGATCTTGCAAACGTACATCCGCGTTTCGAGTGCTTCCCAAAATATTTTCGAGATGCTTCACCAAGGGTAAGCAAGGGAAGTCTCTGCGAGTAGCATCGGATGCGTAGAAAAGCTTAGAGGTGTCGATACCCGGGGAGAAGATGGCAGAGGGGAAATTTCGCGGTTCGGATTCGGTGTTGGTAAAGGCAGCCATCGGGGAAACAGCAAATGCCATCGGCTTCAAAAGTTGCCTTGCAATAAATTGTGAGTCACTCTAACGAACGGAATGCCAGGGAGCTGCCGAGTGCTCTACCAAAAAACAACAACAGCAGCAGCAACAACTGAAGGGAGCTCTTAGGATGAATCTCGACACGGAAAGCTCGAAAGGGAGCGGAGATTGATGACTGAAATCACATTTTCTCAGCGAGGAAATACTTAGCTCTCTGATCCTGGTGAGCTGATGAACGTCCATGCATCTGCCGTCATATCCTTTCTTCCTTCAAGGAAAAGAGCAGCTGTGTTTGAGTTTGGCGTTGATCATGCGGCATAACGAGCGTTCTGCATTCTGCTTTGAAAGTGGGAGTCACGACCAGCTCTGATTTACGTGTGCCAAGAACAAATACAGAATCTTGTACATGGATGCGGAATGTGTTTGTGTAGCATCTTACGATTCAGTGAAGTCCTTTCACCGCGTGCCCAGTGAAGTCCCCAGCCATGACGGGAAAAGTTATATTTTATGGAAATTATTTGGATAAATGGGAGAAAGAAGCAGAAACGATGCTTTATGGTGTTTCACCTCTGTTGGTGCGTTCCACTGAAGCATTCAAACGGAATCAATTGATGGCCATTCAATTTGAAATCCCAAAGGGACTCGATTCCAAAACGAGACTGCTATCTTCCGTTACTACACTGTGATAGGCGTTCTCGCATGTGCCTCCGATGATGACGTCACAGACTTCCGAAAATCTTTCCAAAGTAGAAAAAATGGAGATTCGCAAAATGCAATGCCCGCGAAGCACTTCGCAAAGATTCTCATAAGTCAGGAAGGAATCAGCTAATTTTCGCATTAGGTTTTTCTAGATTTAAGAGAAGGTACCAGATGGAAGGAAGCTGAAAACAGGCGTCGTTGGAAAGTCTAATGACTTTCGAGTTGGACACTTGGGTTTCGTTTGAATCTGCATTGGAAGAGAGACAGATGGAGGGAGTATGTGGATGGTACGTGCTTTGGAGTAAATCTTACATTCTGAGTGGTTTCCATATGTACATCTGGGATGAAGCAAGAGGAGTAGAACAGCGCAGATATTCGGCAATTACGCAGGAAGGCAAAAGTGGCTCTGCAGAAGTGTGACTTGCATTTCCAAATTACACCGACCGACTGACACAGAAGTTGACTCGAATTCTTTGCGCAGAAATTAAAGACAGAAGAGCTTGCGATCGAAGATCTGCTTGCTTAACTAGATTTCAAGAGCTTGAAAATCCTATTCCATTAGCTCACAGGGAAGATTTGAGGCGACGCTCATCCTTCAGAAGGATGAGTGCCACCATTATCAGTTAGAATTCTTTGGAGCTCAGTTATTTTACCACTTTTTGCTCCTCGCATGTCTCAGTTCGTACTGTCGTACAATCGTAAGCTCCGTCCTTATCCTAACTTGCAAAGAATACGATTCATTGATGCTGCTCGCTAAAGTAATCTTTCTGTTAAAGACGCCATCAGAATTTCTCTCACATCCTGGTTTTCGAGAGCTTCGCCATCAGTTCATGGACCACCTCGGCCAGATCTGCCTCAAAAGACTTCTCGACTTGCCTCACACCTAGCTGTTCAGAACTGTTTTCGGAGGCGGAAGGTGTTTTCTGTGTTCCGGTTTATAATGACCGCGACAGTAGTGCAACAGAATGATAACGGCTGACAGAAATAATTAAATGGGTGATTCAGCACCGATTCATGGGACACGTCATCCAAGCTCTAAGATACATGGGCAATGTACAGTACGCTTTGCGGTTAGGGGTATAGGGCATTGGGACCTAAAGTTTTCTGTTAGCAAGATGGCAATCTGAAGAACCGACCAGTTTGTACATCTCTGAGAAACCAGTCATTCCATCTGCCTGCTTTCCTTCAACCCTCTGATGCTCATCAGCAGCATTTTTGATCAGCGTTCAGCGATGCGATGAGGGGAGGGCTGACTGTTGCTCCATTTGGTTTCAGAATCTTGCCTCTTGTACTCTCCTTCTACGGAAACACATGGAAACTGGAAGCAGGGTTTGTTCCTTCTGAAGTCTGTGACCCTCGCGCTCATTTCTGTGACCAGCGAGGAAGTCCTTGGAGACTGACCATCATCCTGGACGGCAGCAAAAGAATGTGAGGGACCGTGGTTTACCTTCTCCTAGCGAAGGTGATGAAAAAGCATGCATTTTTCGCTGTTGGTTGTACGCACAACGGTCTTTTGCAACCCCAAAAGCAACAGCACGCTCTCACAAACACACTGCGATAGGCGAGCCAGGTGGGGTCGCAGTTTTCTCCTCGACTGGCAAAGGGTTTCCCTGAATCCCGTCCCGAATTTTCGCTCCTATCCGTTTGTGTGCTTGAGAACCTTTGCAGCCTGACTTCGAGATTGCTTTCTTTGTTTTAGCAAGAACAGTACTTCTAGCTGGGGTCACGCAGCCTCGCCTTTCTTCTGAATCGTGGATCTGATTACTCCCGCACGTGACTTGAGCGAGATGGTTTTCCTGCAAATGGCTCCCTGGGTTTACTGAAAGAAGCCCAGCCACCAGCAGGAAGTGCGCACTCGAGTTTTCCTTGACGAATGCTGACCGATCAATAAGATCCTCTTTTCTCACCACTTTCTATTGCTGACGGAGCATCTGGCTTGCTTTGTGTGAAGCAGAACAAAAATAAAGTGTGCCTGTGACTCAGCGACCACTGCCTTTCTCTTGGATCTGGAAGGTTCATTTGAACATCGCACAGCCGGTGTACATGTGCCAGTACGCTTTTCCACTGGTTCATAGCACGCACGGTTGTGTCCACAATGACCCAGGAATGTTTTAATGAAGTCACTCAGTAAAATCCAGGCTCCCGAATGCATCCCTGCACATGCTTTTCGTGGGTGTATCAGAGGGCACTGTTGTATGCTTGCCCGCGCATGTCCAGAGGTTTAGAAACCGAAAGAAATTAGAAAAAAAAAAAAAATAGTGTACATGGAATTTTCATATAAATGGTGCCACTTTCTGTGCTCCTTCTGCTGCTGGAAACTTTCTTATGGAAATACTCAAACATATGGGAAACTTTTCTTAAGGAAAAGCAATCGAAGATCAGAGCGTCCTGATCATAGCTCACCTTTTCACCCATCAAGCAAAAGAGGTAAAGGTTCTGACCTGAAGGGGTGCGCGTGAGTGCACCATCAAGAATTTATGACGCCATTTTAATGTCCTCTCACCGTTAAGGGAATGGTCGACGCTTCTGGTTTCCTTTTGTTCCCGTGTGCTATTTCGTGTCCAAATGGATGCCTTTCTGCGCCTTGGCAAGCATTTCTGCGAGACCACCAAGCAATCATCCCAAATTTCTGCTTGTGGAAGAGCCGATGCTGAGCTTTCATTTCTTTTCCTAATGCGATACTGTGATATGTGATCTGCCTGCTTTCGGGATTGGCGGTTTTCGGTTCTTGCTTTGTCTCGTCACAGAGACTTCTGGCGACAAATCCTTCCTTCGTAGGAAATCTCCACAGTCAGTTGCGATGAACCCAGCACGCTCTATGACACAGGTCGCGTTATTTTGATTACGGTCAGGAAGATAAGCGAGTCCGCGAGTGACCTTCAGAACGTAAAAATACCGGTTCCTCAAGAGGAACCGTGATTTCCTGCTTTGACCATTCACAGGAGATGCGATGCAAGTTTTGGCGACATTCCATCCAACGTTCGTGTGCATCTGGAGTAGCAGCGATGAGACCCTTCCTCCCTCCCTCCCGCTGCACGACTTCACTTCGTGCCGATGCAGGCGTCCATTGGCCACCAGCTAGCTGCTTCGTGTGGCGGCGGAAGTGACGCATCCGAAGTCCGTCGAGCTCCAAGAGCCTAAGCAGTATTCCAACCTCGGATCACTTCAGCGGCATTCGAATCACTGATTTCGAGTTGGCGGCAGGTCACCGATCGGCTCTCACCGGTTCTCAGGTGCTATCGGGTGTTCCGAGAATCGGTTTTGCCGCTGACCGACTCTAGACGCGCGCGGGGACAGCCAGGGTCCTTTGACACGTTCGGCCCGCTTTCGGCCATTCGGTGGAGCTCTGTCTTTCCAGCGAACCGAAAGCGCATTCCGCGTCGATCCCTCCATTTATTAATGACAGGAACTAAGAATGCAGCGTGAATAAGACCAAGTCGTTGAGTTTGAAAAATTAAATTCTTGGGAGGCAGCTGGCTGCGGCTCAATCAGATCGCTGAATGGAAACAGATCTTGGGAACGTTCTTTAATTTTGAAATTCCTGCTAATGCACCAAATCGCCCACTTCCACTTTCAAGTGAAACGCTCAAAAGTAGCTTCGGTCCCCTAGGCATTGATCGCTTCCCAGGGAAACTGGAAGCTGCTGAGGGAGACGGCGGAAAATTCGAAGGCTCCAAATTCCTCTTGAAGGAGAGTCTATCTTCAGCCGCCACCAGCCGGCATTTGCGTAAGGCAGAAAGGAAAAGATATCGAAACGACTAATATGACCAAAGTTTGTTGACAAAGGTCCATGAAAGAACTGGCAGGAAAGGTGCCATATTCGTCTTCGAGAACGTCTTCAAATCAACTCCTTAACCCACGTTCGGCCTTTAAATTATCAACTTCCATACTCGCTTAACAGGGAGGCGAGCATCAAACCCGGTCCATTGCAGCGCGAAATACATGCTTCGATGAAGAACAGATCAAATGCCACGTACTTGGTCGTAGTAGATCTTTGTGTTCATGGAAAGTCATCATGGATGTTGAGAACTGGTCATTAGTTTTTGAGTAATAGAGACTTTCCGGTGCTTATGGGATTCTGGAAGAACTTTTCTTGTAGGGGGGGAGAGACCTTTTCATTCATGGATCAACAGGGATCTTCTTCTTCTTAATTGCTGCCTACTTTCTACCTTTTTTGTGCTTTTCAATCCACGGAACAGCAGCCCTGAATCTGCTGCTCTTTCAGCTTCCCTGGAACGAATTTCATATCCTTTTTATTTGATTCGATTGTGGGCACTGTTGGCACATATGTCACACATGTATTCTAACTCCTTTCAAGAGGATTCTGCTCCTCATCTCCGTACTGGTAATCATTTTTTGCATTGATCCCCGCCTCGCCGCATCTTTAACTGCTTTCACTGTTCCATTATTTTACGGCTCCAACACAGTTGCAAAACATAATCATCTTCACTCGTTTCGAGACAGCATCCTCTGACTATTTTAATGATGACTAGATTGCACCTAACTTTTCATCCGAATAAAAATCCGATGCTTTCATCAACTCAGTGTCCAATCTCGTGTTTTGTTTGTTCAACCTTTTAAACAAGAAACCATAAGCATCACTTCCTTGCTAAACAAACTGGAGACCTTCAGCAGCAAGCTGGATTGGCTCCAGCACATCGACTGATTGATGTGCTGTCGGTATGCGCCATTTGTGTAATCAGTTTAGATCGCTTAGAGGCTTCCATCCCTGCGAAAAAGGTTGCGAGAAGTGCTTGAGGTTGGCTTGTCAAGTCCGGCGAAGTCTAAGGGAGGATTTCGTCCTTTCTCTGGTCTAGCTGGACCCAAGCCATGGAACAACGAATTTTTAGTTGGCGAACCTTTAGATACTCTTGCTTTGTGGAAGGGAGGGGGGAGGGGAGGGTTACTGAAACTCTCATCGTGCCCATGAAGCTTCGTGCCCATGGGATCTGCCCTCGTTTGTCTTTCTCGGAGCTGATGTCCTGATTACTTGATTCTCTCGCTGCCGCCTGGAAGGAATAAGCCATCTGTCACAATTCCTCCATTTCGTATTTCCTGCTTACTTCCTCTCTCTCTAAATTCTACAAAACCGTGGTAACTTCGCAGTGAATCAGGTGATTGCGGCACATTTGATGAACCACCCCTGTGACTTCTGAATTTTCCCATCGCAGAAACTGCATCAGCAGTGACGGTTGCCATATCACGGGACAGTTCCGGTCCACCTCGCATTAGTTTCTCATCAGCAGCCCTGAGGAAGATTTCGGCTTGAAAATCTCTTATCCATGGGAGCAAGCCCCAAGTTTCCAGATCCTTCTGCGGACTCATTTAATAGAGTAAAGATTAGCTTTGTTCACGCGTCTCTTCCATCCCCGTAACACTTGCCCGCTCATCTCGCGAAGGTGCGTCCGGTACGCTTGGGCTCTTAATATTCCATCTCACTGACCACTTACTTTAATCCATCATAGCATCTGCAGTTGGTATTTGTGTTATACTGGTTATGAATTGAAGTGCATTATGTGGCCTTTAGTGTCAATGCTTCCCCTGCTGCCTATCGAATTGAGTCTGCGCCCCACTCAACATGCACTGTTTGGTGACACTGTTTATCTGCCCCGTGGCAACCGCCGATTCACAAGAATTTTCGGGACAAACTTTCCAGTGATCGAAAAGGCAAATTCCCATGGGAATTTTCAGAAAATCCTCGCTTTGAGACTCCTACGGTAGTCACTTCGGGCAGGTCGAGGATGGGGGCGACGTTGCTGGGACACGAAAGCATGCAACATAAGACGTAAAATCTGATGATCTGGAGAGATTTGAACCAGAAAGGAGAGGTGAAGCCGTCATGAGGGGTGGCTCTGCAAGGAACACACAGCACCAGATGCAATGACCAGTGTTCCTCTCGATTCTTAGGATCAGAGCCATTATTGGCTCCTCATGACTACCGAATCATGCTTTGCTTCCGGTCTGTCGAAATGCGTGTCGTATCCTCCTCTGTTGGGGGAGTCCTTCGTGTTTCCGGCTTTGTAGGAGTCGATGTGCTTCGTGTCCACATCATTTTCCTTGTGGCTAAAGCAGTCAGCAGTCCTCCTAATGATAGCTTATGCCTATCTGTGCAATGTCTTCTCTGACATGCTTCAGACAAACGTTATGCTGGCAAACCAATCACTGCCCCTGACCAGCTTCCATCGCTGGGAATCGACTGCTGGCTCAAATCATATGAAGCGTCCTCAGAGAAAGATGATTTCTCCTGTTCTCCCACCATGCAGCTGCTTGACGATTTTCTCAGCGATCGCGGAATCTTCGTATCTTGGTCCACGAACGCTGACTGATGTCTCCTCATGTATCATGGAGCAGTGGCTCATGTTTACTCGCAACGAGCACAGCTGATGTTACCTGCACGAGAGAAACCCAATAAATAAAACCGATTGCATGAATCTCTGAGCACGTAGGAATTCCCTGAGCACCTGAGTTCATAGATAAGCCAAAGCTCTCGCAAATGAAAGGTTGCGAACAAGAACAGTTATTCTGGAAGTTTGCAAACTATGATCATTAGCAATCACTAATGATTCTTAACTAGAGCTTTCTGCTCTTTTTCTCTCGTTGAGTCAGCGTAAAAGGTATAACTGTAGGGCTGTGGGCGAAGAAAGAGATGTTACGCACACTGAGATTTGTGAACAAAAGCATAAACCCAGCCATCCATTTATCTATTTGATGAGTGAGATTTGGTTGGGTGACTGCGAAAAGTTTCCATCTTTTTTTCTTCATCGAGTGAATCTTGCAAACCTTTCTTCTGATGCTTTTTTTTTTTTTTTCCATCAGCACCCAAGGGTGCTGATGGTTTTCCCAGAAGCTTGCCTCGGGGTACTTTCCCAGTTATGTCTCATCCATCTAGATCAAGAGTCATCAAGGCGATAGAGTCATCATTTCTGACGATATAGTCGAAGCACCTGTAGCGTCCGACTTCCTATTGGCATTATTGGCTAGGATGCAATCTTCAGCTGCTTTCGTTGAAGCAAGATGGACATCTCTCTTCTGGTTTTCAAAAGAGAAGTTCAGGATTTCTTAGAATGCTTGCGGCATTTGCTTGGGACAAGCGCATTTGAGAAAGTTGGCTGGAAACTGAGAAGCAGCAGCAGAAGTAACCACGAGGCATCACCCTGAATATGAGGAGGATGTCCATTCTCAAAAATCTCAAAAGTTATACTCATCTTTGAAATATATGCAAAGAAATTTCCATCCTCAATGATGAAAAACATGTCGATAAGGACGAAAAGTAAGCATCTTAAAGGAGCGTTAGAAATAATCAAACCTCTGAAATCAAAGTTCTCCGTAAAGAATGCTACACAGAGGATTGCAAACTTGATCTACACCCAGTGCTTGGCTGGAAACTGCTACCTCTTTAGCAAGCTGCTCCTGATAGTATCTGCAAACACGGAACGATCTTCAAAGATGTGGCGCTTAAACTGTTTAGATATGAATCTACTAGATGTACAAATGCAAGAACAGATAATGGGTACAAAGGTCACGAATGCATGCTTTTCATATGCATGGGAACAAAATCAAGTACGTTAATGATAACCATACACTGAACTTAGAATTTATCTCTAGGGGGTCACTTTTGAGAGAACAGGATAAAAGATACATTAATTGAAAACAGGAAACGAGAATGGAGGATTTGATTGACTACCAGAGTGATCCAGAAACACGAGGACATCTGTATTAATTACTTAGTAATCAAATGGTAGTCTGGAAAAGATCGAAAAAATAATCCATCATGTATAAGCCTGCTCTTCCGATCATAAGGTTTTCACTACTTTGGAGTGGTTGGACAAATGCAGACTCCTTCGTTTCCATCTCCTTTAGTGTTTTTCTGGACTGCTGGTATTCATTTAAATCAAGACGTCAACGATCGTTGCTTGCAGTAAGAGGTCAAAACCGACCGGATTGAAACTCATCGCAACACGATTCGGTGATTTTGCAAGCAGATGTCCTCAGTTGACATACCAGAGTCAAGGTGGATCAAATGCCGCATTCAGAGAAGAACCTAATTCTCTCTGTAAGCATCATGTGGAGCTGAAGTCTGAATTGGTGTCAGCGTCATTATTTGAATTCATCTCCTTCGCAACCAGCAGTAGAATCACTGCACCGCAAATCGCTGTTGAGCTATTCAGGCAGCATTCAAAATAAAGGAGAGGATAAGATGAAAGACGGAGCAAACCACCTTTAGGGTTCGCGAAATTTTTAGGGCTTTCTGTCGGAGCTGCAGAAGTTTAACGGTCAACAACATGATGAAGAACGCTCTGGCCAGTCACTAACAAGAGCCATCGGCTACTTCGACGAAGCCTCCGTGTCCTCTTGTTTCAAAATAACCAAGAAGACGAGTCACTTTGGATTGAAAAACCACGATCAGCACGTAGGCTAGTGGCAGAGTAAAGTTTTCTGAGAATGCTCGAAGTAAGATGGTATTTTCGGAGGCGAGGCTTCCACAGAGAGCTCCAGCTATCGTAGCGTAAAGAATTTTTGATCATTACCTCGTGTCACTCGAACCTTTCAAAGCAGAGAACCCTCTCGCTCTTTGCACCAACTTTCCTAATGCATGTTCTTAAGACTGAGCTGAAGCAGGAAATTCTTGACGAAGTCCTTGCTGGAAAGGCAGCACGAGTTTCGTCGGTTCGATTCTGTCAAAAGGCATTCTTCTAAGGCTGCTGAGTGATTTTCTGGATCTCCCAATTTTAGAGGGTTCTCCGCATCACAACTTATGTGCAGTCTTAATGCTGCTACCACCTGTCCAGGCATTTGAAGCTCGGTTGTATATCATTTTAACTTCCGCTCAAGAAACTCTTCTTAGGTGACCTCTTTACAAGAGATCCTCGTCTTCAGAAGGTTCCTTTAACTTGTTTTCTTGGAATAACTGAATCATCTACATCTCTGGACTTTGAGTTAATTAGAAGTCCATTATTTCTTTAAAATCCTTAAAGTTAGTCTCGCGTTTATCCTGATGCATTTTCACTTTGTTCATCTCTTTATGAGATGAACGAAGTAGACAAACAATAACGAGTAATTCTCGTTATTGTTTGTCTATTCCTCAGTTTTAGCTCCCATCTATTTGAATGCCACCTTTTCCTGAGATTACAGATGCTTTTGTGAATCATTAGATTGAAATTCCATTCCTGAGAGCTGAAATTTCCGGGCATTGTGACCAGAAGGGTTAGGAATGAATGGGAAAAGACACAGTTAGCAGCCAGCAAGGTAGGATGACTTGTGAGAGAGATGCTGGAGCACATGATTTACTATGAAGTAATGACTACGATTTTCAAATAAATGTGCACATGGATTGGCACGAATTGATAAGACCAGTAAATAATCTGGGCACAATTGATTCCAGCAGTGTTTTCTCGCCTGTTTTCGATTCTCAGGAGATTCTTCAAGTTCAGTCCCCAAGAAGAAGGAGTTTCTTGTTGATTTACCAAAGGAGGAAGATGAGTGGAGGAGTTCAATCATCAAAGTCAGAGTTTCTATTCAGACTACAAAATATTTACTTAGTTAAACAAAACACACACACACACATATTCGAGCATAAGAATATAAAAGTCCAGATAGAAGGAAAGCAAACACTAGCTGAGCTTGAGTAATAACTAATGAGTTTGTTATTGGATAAATACCACAAAAACAATCCTTGTTGAGGAGGATCCGAATCTATCACCGAACAAATCAATGCTGCAAGCGGTGGGAACAACAGCCGTTTGTTTGAAGAAATGGTGTTTATGTCGCAGGCAGAAAAAATACGGGTTGAAGGGTATCGGCCAACAGGAACATCACTTAGAACGAACTCAGCTCTTCGTGCAAAGATGTTTGCCTGGTAGGCTCTTGAAGAAGCATCAACCCCTGCACGCAGCAGAACCTGGATGGAACGAGCCGTGGCACTCAAAGGACAAGCATGACGAAAGTGGCCGGCAAAGTTTCATAATTCGGGCGGGGCAGAGTTGAAAACGGTGGTTGTGCAGGATATGGAGGTTTGTCCTCGAGGAAACTGTCGAGACTTCGGGAAGAAGGTGACTCAGGGACTCGCACACTGAGGAGACGGGTCTCCTCTGCTTCACTTTTCGGTTTATCCCTCGCCTGAGAGAAGTTTCCTCCTTGACGAAGACTGTCGTCTCGTAGTAAGCTCTGCAAACAAGGTAATATGAAGAGCTGAAAAACAGGACGCAGGGAATACGCGCTGGCGGATCAAGGGACGCCTCGCCCTCCCTGAATTAATCACCCGTGTTTTTTTTCCCGTGCTTTGTGTGGAGAACTGTGCAGGGACGCCTTTGAAAATATCCCGTTTGGATCTCAGAGAACGTAAATCACATGTCGGAAACATCGCAGCGCTCCGTCTTTCCGCAGACGTCTTCTCTAGAGGAGAGAACTCTTCGGTGATTCGGATGCCGGGTCGCTGTGCTCGCTAGACGTCGTCCGCCCGCAAGCCTCAGCATGCTCCTGACGTTGCAAAAGAGCTGGAGAATTTCATGCTTCCCTACCCAGAAGAATGAGCTGATTGAGCATGAAATCGTTTCGATACCCGGTGGATTTGAGGAAGCGCCATTTTCGAGTAAAGGGAGGATGGCGAAACAACCAGGCAGTCTTCAGTCGGCTGGGTTCAGCAAACGAGGAGGATGATGCAACCACTATTTCCTACTATTTCCGTCATGATTAGTGACCAAGATGGCTGAGGACAACAACAACAGATTTCTGGATGCCTTTCCCTTGATTCCATCGACGACATTCCTTTGCTCACTAAAAAGGTACAGCTGAAATTGCGAAAGCTTAAAAGAACGGGGATGAAGTCCGCAATTCCTCGTTCGCATGGAGACGCACCTCCCTATTTCCATTTGCATGCAGATCTCGAGATCCTCTAAACCTCCATCGTTCAATCCTCATTTCTTCCTCCTCCAGAAACCAAATGTCGCTTTTCAGCGATCGTATACGTTTGTGTACGAAGTGAATAAATTCATTCTCTAGCAAGCACAGCTTCACAGATTATTTAACAATATAGAATCGCCAGTACATCCTCGTATTATGTGATGTATACTACCTTACATAATGTACATGCACACGTCTGTGTGCATATTTATAAGTGCTTACACATGCACGCTTACACATTCATACCAACATACACATTATTGTTAGTGCACATATAAATACAAGTGCAATTATTAGACAGTGTAGATGGAAATTCCATTCGGAGTACATTAAATTATGAGATTTTCAGATTACAATGCATCTTTGGAGCGAAGAAATGTAGACACAATGCGTGGGTGAACGTGTTCTGCAAATGAGCTAAATATCTGATTCTAATTTTTTAAGAATAACAGATGAAGAGTCCCTAAATTATCTGGAATTCTATCAGAGTGATCGTTTTCATCCAGACGGGAGAGAGGACCCAATGATCTCAGACCGTAGCATGATGCTTAATAGAATTTTCAGGTGCTTGTGATCGCAAATGAACTTTCGCTTTTTATTGGTTTCCGTAGGAACGAGCCGTGTTTCTCTCCTCAGAGAATTCCCTAACTTGAACGCTGGTGATGCGAGCAAAAGGATAAAAATCAATAGCATCTCTGTCAATTATCACGCTCCTCGGAACGCTACAGACGAGCGAATGTTGCACCAACTAAACTTTCAATTAGGACTTGTGACAGCTTTATGAGAGTTTATGCTGCTTTCATGCAGATTCCGGTTCTCCATCCCAGCATCCTCGCTACGGAATGTTTTGTGTTTTCATCCATCAAAGCAAATTAAGCAGGAGTAATGGATGCCGTCGCCGGATTATTAATCCACACATTATCCCAATACAGAAGGAATTTCTTGAAGCTCTGCAGAATGCAGCAGCCGAAACATTTCTTCCAGTACAAAAATGCATTGGGAAAACGAACTTTAATGCCCTGAGCTTCCTTTTCAGGAGCCGAAGTGTTTTTCTCGGACACTGAGAAACCAAATATTCAGGAGTTTTAGGATCCGACTACGGCACCAGGTCTTCGGGTTTCGAAGAACTGGAGGGCCGATCCATGCTCCAGCACTATCCTATCGGATCGAGGCTGCTACCGCGCGCTCTGAGGCTGCTACACGCTGGTAGCAGAACCACCTTCCAGGTTCCACCACTTTCAATCTGTAGGAGTCAAAGCAGTCCTCGTTGCTGCTGGGTTAGCAGACTCACGTCAATTTTCAGCTTTCCTGGGTGGTTCTCTCTGAGTGCAAGTCCTAGCTTCCCGTCCAGGCGTAGCATCCACCGCCATCCTGGAACACAACCGTCGAGGAATTCGAACGTTCCTCTCGCAGGAAACCAGCCAGGATGCGAGGTGGTAGAGCACATCCACATGGAGAGCGATGGAGAATGCCAGGACTGGGAGGCACCTTTATCTTAAAGAATAGAGTGAGTAGCAACCCGTCAGTGAGTTCCTAGTGTTACGAACGTCTCCAAGAACCTCTGCCACTCTCGGGAGCCAAGATGGAACTCTTCAACTGTCGAAGGAGCGAGTTCCTTTTCCCACGTTGTTATGGATGTTAGAAGGTCATCAGATCTTCCACTTTGAACATTATTCTAAAGGGAGGAAAAAATCACGCAGAACGAGGCCATATGAATGTCGGGAGTGGTTCCTTAGGTAGGCTTTCCTTCGTCAAAGATCAGCCCACCAAATGTGAAAGGCTGTCATGCTGCAGGGGATGGATGGAGCCAACTGCTTCTCCAAGGTTTGCTCCATAATAGGATCGAGGCCTCTCAAAGGAACCGGTGATGACCCAAACATTTTATACCCTTGACTAGAAAGTTTCTATGGAAGATCAGATCAGTGGTCTTGACCTGATCTTTCATAGAAACTTTGTAGATTCTGATCCAGACTTTCTAGATTTCTTAAAGTTTCTGACCTCTCATCTTTTTCGACTACAAATTCACGATGGGATGATACCTCGTCTTGCAGCATTCTGTCCCTTGCGCCTTCGTATGCCCAAGGTCGTACGGGAGCATCATTTCCCTCGAGAGTCTCATACCAGTGAGGATGCCCAAACAATGAAGGGTGTTGGGGCTACCAGGAAGATTCGCCTACTTCCTTGGAAATGTTCTTAAGACATGATTTGAAATTACATAAAGAAATGGGACGAAGGAAGTTCCCATCGCTTCCATCACTTTCTCAGATTCGTACACTGATTTCAACCCGTCGCTCCGGGATGTTTACCCAAAGTAAACAAACAAACATTCACGTGATCTGGAGGTGCGATTCGAGGAACGTGGACGCGCAGGTCGGAAAGCAAAACGCGCGCTCGGCACGGAAGGGTTAAGGGAGTTAAGCGGCAAAAGGAGGGGTAGGAGGAAAAAGAAATCGATAAGTCGATGTACACTCGATGGGGGGAGATGAACGTTGCTGGTCTGCAGGAAATGGGGGAGGGAAAGGCAAGGAAGGATCGCCGGTTTCCGTCCCGCGTCTCTCCTACGTCCTTCCCGCGATGCGGGCAGCGTCCTCCTCGATTTCGGGACGGAAAGGGGGAAGGGAAGGGGTCCCCTCGCCAGCTTGAACGGGACTCGGCGAACGCCCGCCGTCCGGTGCTGCCGTCGCTGCACGGCGTGGCGACTGGAGGCTGCTGCGCGGATGCAGCGCAGCACCGCCAGCTGACCCACGGCCGAGAGTCCATGCGGAGTAGAAGAAACGCTGCAGAAGGCTGCCCGGGGGAGTGTCCCGGATGCGGCAAAGTCTCCGCCACGCGTTGCCATTCGCCGGGGAGGAACTCTCAGTTTAGAAGAAGGCGCGTGTGCGATCGCCCCCCCCACCTGGCGCGGTTCGGGGACGCGCCGCCTCTCGTTCGGTGCCTCTGTCCCCGTCGACGCTGGCTGCACGGGAAACCCCAGTTCAGGAAGAGTGTCGCCACCGTCTGTTGTCACTGGACGGAAGACACTGAACCGTCCGGGAGGAAGGTGGTAATCGCTAATTCCGTCCACCAGAGGAGTCCTTGGGTGCGAACTCTTAGTGACGGGACGTCCAAAACTTTTCGCAGCATTCAGTCGCTTCTCGGTTTCTTGACTCCTGCTATGCAGCAAGAAATCTCCCACCTAGACGGTTGGCTACCGTCATCTCACAGGATCGGTGTGATTAGGCAAAGGGATCCTGGGATCTTCGGAGAGATTAGTTGAAAGCGATGTCAATTCCTAGGACTAACTATTTCTGCTTGTTGAGTGAATGGGTAGATTACATAAGATAAAAGGATATTTGCATTCTTAACCATCTTCATGTGTTCTCCATCTTCCTGTTCTATGAGTTTCTTGTTCTGTGAGTATGAGGTTGTGGAAACCCTTCCATGAAGCTCCCATCTACATCGTTGTCGGTTGGTTTCGGTTCTTCTCGGATGTTTTCTTTATCGGAAGGATGTTGAGATCTATGTACCAAGTATATCGCGGCTATTTTGGGTGTTAGAAGCAGCCATCATAGCGTCTAATTTTGTCGAGGAGCAGCTGCAAGATCTTCAGCTCTTTCATCACCTCTCCATTTGGGAGGAGGGGAAGATCCTAGAGAGCCATCTATTGGAGCTCTGTAGGATATTTGAACATCTTTAGCCAAGAGAGAGACAGAGAGTTCTTCACATTTCGTCTCCTCTTTGCCTCGAACACTTCTAGAAGAGTCGGGAATTCCCTCGAGGAGGCCAGGCAACATCCAGTATGATCACTCTTTTCCCCTTGAGGAGTAGCAGATCCTAATCGATGTAGAGACCAAGGTCCACTTCAGGAATGAGCTTATTGAAGGAGACTACTTCCCAGTTCCCGTCATCTGCCTGTCTCAGTCAGTGAAGCAATGAGCCATGCTGCTGCAAGCACAGAAGGGAGTGCCAAAAGCAGCGATTTAGCACATGCTGCAGCGCCTCATTCCAAACCTGACATCTCCTGCAGCTACGATCTCATTTGCGATATGTAATTCCCCTGACAAGGAGGACGTTGAGCCGGGAAGCACGCATGAATGCTCAACCCGAAAAACGGATGCGTTCCCCTGAAGTGAGGAAGCGGCTCGAGTTCCAGTGTATAATCCAACGCATAACAAGGCTTCTTGCTGGCTTCTGTGATCTATCAGGAAATGTCACCCCTGACTGCTCTGAAAATTACGAACACTTGAGGCCAAATTGCCCCCCATGGTTGCAACAAATGTAATGTCTCCGAAGAGACCCGAGGCCCTCCATATGCAAACGATCATTTTACTTCAAAATACAGAAACTTTTATGCTTTTGCGCCGCTTCCATGGAGCCTTCCTAACATCCAGCACAGTCAGAGCATCCGCTGGACGCACCAGCTTAGACATGCTCCAGACGAATCGAATACAAAGCTGTGCAGTCAAGCAGACGCAGACCACCACCAACCTACAGCTCAGTGCAACAGCGAAACTGAAACAAGCTGGCGTGGCCCAACGATACCGAGAGGAAGCTGAGGGTTCGAACACCCCGAGGTAAGTCTTCACGACGAAGCGCTCATCTCAACCTTAAGCACACTTTTACTCTGCTCTGTTGCCTCTGTCTAATTCTGAAGACTTATGGATGCTGCTTGGAAAACATATACATGTTCGCTCCAATAGGAGGATTGATTGCATTGCGAGTTACTGAGAATGCTTGACTCCTTTGGGGCATGCATTCGTGCCCTGTCCCAGTGTGAACCATCCCTTTTGTTCTCTCAAGCACCCTGCCAACCCTCTCTCAAGCAACCTGCCAATTCTTGACCATGTCCGCATGTGACTGTATCGTCCCTCTAGATATCCCGACTTCTCTTCCCGACGATCCTTGTTGAATCAGAAAACAGGAATCCTCAGCAAGGGAGACTTCCCTCTTGCCCCTATTTTCTTGCATTTTTTAGATCCTGAAACCGCGATAACCAGAATGAATCTCTTCAAAGACAGCATAGTCCCAAGAGACCGAGATCTCCAGCACCAGTCATCTTCATGAACCCCACGAAGTGGATGAAAGCTTTTAAGGCGCAGGGAGTACAGATGCTTGCTTTTCTGGAGAGACAACGTAAATTCCAAGGGTAAAAATGATACTTGAGGATAAACGTGCGTCTTCGACTGACTCGGGATTCGGAAGAGAGCGTGGAGTGAAGACCGAAGAGTTCGTTACGAGTACAATGACTCCGCTGATCTGCAGACATCTCTTCAGATACTCCCCGTGAAGAGAGAAGAACGTCTCGTTGCTCCTCATCTCAAGTGTCGAACCGAATTTGAAATGGCAGGTTCCGGGAAGCAGAAGGACCTAGAAAGGCTCCCATGCGTTTGCGCTTCCTGGGAAAAAGGCATTCTTCCTCAGAATTCAACTCTTCCTAGCTCTCTGGCCTTCATCAACCGCTATCGAAGAAAGGGCGGAGGCTAGAGAGATCGTTCCTGCTCCTGTAAATCACTTGTAAATTCTCTGGCTGACCGGTTCAGTGTCTTCCAATCCTGAATGCACCTTTCCGGTTCAGGACCAAAGCGTTGATAACAGGGAAGAGATTTATCCAACTTCCCTTATTGCCCACGCTTTGCTCTTCACTCCTTTCGCCGGCACTCCAGCTCCCCCTATTCCGGCCCCAAAATTTCGAATCAACCGGACTGCTCGTAGCGCCCTGAGTTTTATAAATGGCACTTGCTGTCTAGAAGTGTTTCCGGATTTCATTGGGATTGGAGGTCCCCCCCATTTTGCCACCGCAGCCATCGCATCACTCTCTTTAGAGCTTTCGGAGCATGGAATAGTGGGAGAGGAACCGCCATTCTTTTCTAAGATTCCGAGATAATGTAACTATGCTTGAATTTTCCTTAGCTCCACGATCATCTCGTAAAAAATCTCGATGTGCTCGTCAAGTTTTGTTATCTTTTGTTTCTTCCACTGCATTTCATTCCACCTCCTTCTTTCCTATCACATCAAAGTAATTGACGTCTGTGTCAGTGCCGAAATCACTGCTGAGGAAAACGCTGTCTTGTAACAACAGACTGCCTCAGGGCATTTTTTTTTGTGACGGAAAAAATGATCTCTTGATCTTTCACAAGTGTTCTGGATGTTCCTTCGAGAAGGTTTTCTGGCTTAACTGCTTCAGATGCTTCTGAAAAAGTGCGAGAAAATTCCCCTTCCCGAGGCACGTGATTTATGGCAACCACATTCTTTGATCATCAAGCCATAAGCACCTGGGGTTCCTGGCTTTCACTCCGCTCCCGGTCTGGACTCAATTAGCATGGTAGGAATGATGAATCTTGCTGCTTTTCCTCAAGAGAAATTTCTTCCGAAGGATGGTTATAGCAGGAATGTTTTCAAGATGACTGAGATCTCACGTTTCTCTGAAAAGGATTTCAGTTTAGCTACATTCTGGTGAATGCCTCGCCGTGATTATTAATGGGAGGCTGATCTGAATCTGGTAGATTGGCTTCCTGTTCTGAAACGCTTTTTTTCTTCTTATTTCGTAAAGCTTACTTCAGCGAACAAAGATGAGAAACGAAAACTTTCCATTCCTGAGATTTTGTTCGGTCGTTTCTTTAATTGTGTAGCAAACTCAAGTGCACAAACATCGCGGCGATAATCCCTTGACAGCAGTACAATTCAAGAATGAACATCTTACATCCATTGAGTAGAGTAAACAAAATCAAATCGTACGGCTAAAGCTTAAATGTAGGTGTCACATTTGCAAATAATCAGCAAGCGGCTTACATGAGTAACGAAAGTAAACAGAAATGACAAAAGAGAATTCAGTCACGTGCATGAAGATTTCGTGCTCATTTCGTCTGCTTCCTTGAGTCCCACATTCTGTGAATCTGAATTATCTACCTCGATTTTTGGATCAGAATCCTGACAAGATCAAGTGTGTTTTCCGAATGTGAAAACATGGACACAGGGCGGGTGGGCCGAACATAATCACAGGGAATGATCATAGATGGCTCTAGTTTGCAGGTTGAAATGCCTCCCCCGTGTAAACATTGACATTGAACTTCCATAAATAAAGTTTCCCAATCTTCTGTTCTAGATTGAAGAGAGCACCGTGTGTATATGAGAATCGATCAGGAAATACCTCAATATTTCATTCCAGAACCGTATTTAGCCCGTGTTTTTGACATTCTATTTATAGCTTTAGTAGATTGAAACGACCTACGCATTCTGGATTGCTGATAGCTTTTAGCTACTCCCATTTTAAACTGCATCTGATTCTAAATCTTGAAAACGAAGTTGGGATCACATGGGCAAGTAGCACGAATTCCCGAACATGCCACCGATGCAACACACCAGAGTGAAGGAGCATCGATGCTGCCCCTGCCTCTTCTTCTTACTCAAGCATCTGAGTGTCAAGATCGAAGTGTTTGGTAGTGTTCCAAATCATCCTCTATGATACGTATTGCTTCACTGTCTTCGCTTGCTGGATCTATTCTTAGCTTGCGTCTCTCGGAAACCAAGCCGATCGAGAGCACAAGAGCCACGCTTCAGGATGCACCCAGGAGCACGCTACCACAGCCCGAACGAGGGGGACGGCGACCCACGGTGGATGCACGTCTGCTCATCAGAATCGGAACCTGCTTCTGATGACCCGTGGAAGCCTGCTGACGCGCCAGGAAAGCAAATTTGCAACTGCAGCGCCGCTCCAGCGCCGCGCGACTTCGATGGTGTCCTCGGAGGTCGGCTGGCTGCGTGCGTCCGCATCGTCGACAGACGGGAAGTTGGCGACCGAACTAATGGATTTATTGCGAATCTCCACGACGGAGAGAAGCTCTCAGGAGATCGCGGGAGAAAGGAGGAAAGGCCAGCTTTTAATCGATCGCCGTTTAATGAACGATTAGATTCCGCTCGGGTCGAAGTGTCTGCATCCAACCAGCTTTCATTATGTGGTCATCACGAACGTGTTCCCCGGGGTAATTGCGATGTTTCACGCTTCGAATTCTCATTAAGGCTGCGATGCACCCAGACGGGCAGACGAATCGATGAACCCAGGGGCGATCGCTTCGGAACTTCGCCGGCCCTGATGCTGCACCGGAAGTCGAATTCCCACGATGGACCAGTCGGCATCCAATTCCGACTTGAACAATGCCTCTCGAAGAACTCGGCGACTCTCCAAGTGGCCTTCCTCACCTTCGGACGGCGGCCGGTCCCCTGAGCAGTCAGCTTTTTCTATTCGGAGTTTCTGTCGCCCCTGGGCGTGGCGCGGGAGCACCTGACCTGCACCCCGCTTCACGGGTTGGCGCGGGCTGTGGGAATTCTTGAACGCAGCCTCCTGGACCGACCGCGCCACGGGATTCCTCCTCGAAAGTGGGAGATGGCGGCGTCCCCACGTCACCGGCACGCTCAGAGACGGAAGGGCTCAGTGGCACTGGCCGGGGGGGGGGGGACAGCTGCGCCCGCCGAATGGAAAGCGATGAAGTGCGGCTCGGGCAATCATGAACGAGGAGGGAAAAGGGGAAAAGGAAATCACCAATGAAGAAGGGATTCATGGATGGGAGGGGGAGGGAAGGGGGGAGGGGAAGTAGCGCGACACTCTCTCGAACACTCTTCAGTGTCCCGAGCTGTCACGGCCGTCACGGTCCTGCAGCGCTATGCCGGGAAGGATCAGAAGGCAGAGGGAGATAAGTGTTCCTGTCCTGCTTCTTGTCATCAACGGGCCGTCCTCGGAAACGAAGGCAGGCACGGGGAGGCATCTCCTGTGGGTTCCGATTTCGGAAAGCTCTGGAAGAGGAACGCAGCTCCTGTCCAGGGCGCGATGATCCTTTTAGACGCTCCCGCCCACGGATTCCTTTTTAGTATTGCGATGATCCTTGAGGGCAACAGGGTGGGTGGGTCGAGTGCGGGAGGGGGGACAGTCCGCGCAAGTACAGTTGGCGCGAAAAACCTCCGAGGAGCCACCTGTCCCGTCGATGCCTCCGACAGCGATGCTCGTGGGAATCTGGAAAGGAAGCGGAAGAGTGGGAAGAGTCGCGTGGCTGTCCGAAGGGGCCGCTTCCGGGTCGGAAGCGAAGTGCAAAGGGAGGCTATCCCAAGAGAGGTTTTCTCTCGGAGGCATTTGGAAGACGAAGTGGCGGGGTGTGAACGGGAAAGTCAAGGAGAGGAGCTTGGGGATGCTGCAGGGGGGAAGAGGAAGAGGAAAAGCAAAAGGAGGAGACTCCCGAAGGATGAAGAGGAGGAGAGCAGACTGGAAGTTTCGAGGCTGGAACGGAGATCGAGTTGGCCGGAGTCCCAGCCGCCCCCTCTCCCCTCCCCCTCTCTCGAATAGTCGCCACCCGGAGCGCGTCTTTCGAGTGACCGCGACAGAGGCTCTCGAGGCGCAATGGAAGAAGGGGAATGGGTGTGGGGCGGGCAGAGGCTGAACTGGGGAGCCGCGCAAAGCGTCAACTCCTTCCCGCGGAGCAGGTCGAGTGGCCGTCCGGTATGGGGACCGACCCTTCCGTGGAAAAAGGGCTGTCCTCCCGCGGGGGCGAAGAGGAGGGGGAAGAGGGGGGGAGGGAGGAAGGACTTCTGCGCGACCGGTCGAGCCCGCCTGCCATCAGGAGGTTCGCAACAAATCATCGCTTCAATTCGCGCCAGGAGGCACCGAGGTGGCTGGAAGGCAATTCCCAGGCTGCAGCGCTCGCTCGCCGCAGAGACTGCGGGCCGTCTCGAGGTACTGCGAGCGTCCGGCAGAGGGCAGTGCGAAGCCGCCTCGTCGGCTGGGCGGATCGGGGCTCTACCGAACATGCAGCTGCTCCTAATTAAAATGTTATCGGGGAGAGGAGGAGGAGGAGGAATCGAGGCGCGGCGACATCTCTTCGGACGGACGTGTGTGCACCCTCCTTTCAGTGACCGAGTGTTCATAATTCATCCCGGAACATTTTTGCTGATTGTATCGAGGAACGTGTCATTCAAGAATTAATTAGGCGGTGGCTCCTCCGCAGGAAAACATCCTCTCAGCCGGGGATCTGGAATTCGCCACCTCCTTCTCTCCCGCCCCCGCCTCGTTTCTTTTTCCCTTCTTTTTTTTTTTTTCCTCTTTTTTTCTTTTCTCCCTCCAGCCCGCGATCGACTTATCTCTGCCTCATCTTCGGAGTCAGCCTGCTGCTCCTCGGACGCCGTCTTTACACGAGTTCGGACATCTGATGACCAACCGGACCGTCTCCCTTCGGCTCTCCGCCTCTCGATATCGCAGGAATGTGTGATCGCGCGCTGGAAGAGGGTCTTCTGCCTGCATCCTGGCTGATGGATGTGGACAGGAGACGTCCGCCCTGGAAACGCCGCGCGACCGGGGAAGAAGAGGGGCTGCCTCTCGGGGAAAGCGCGCGAGAGGAGGAGGGGGGGAGAGGGAAAGGGAGAGGAAGGAAAGGGAAAGATCCAGCCTGCGCCCTCGCTCCCTGCGGGAGCCGCCGTCGGGGGATTCGGTTCGGCGACGGGCTCCCTGCTGCCCCGGGACGGAAGGAGAGGGAAGAGGAGGGAAGATTCGACCCTGCATCGCCGGCATCCCGCGACCGGGCTCAACGCGCGCCAGCGAAACGGGATAGCCTTCCGGTAGTGGCCGGAGCAAGGAGGGCGGCAGTTCTTCGCTACCGTCCCGGCAAGGCAGCCGGCCGGGGTCCGCTCGCGAACCCCTGGGGAGCGAAAAGCGAAGGAGGAAGGGAAAGAGAGAACAGAAAAAGTTGCTTCTCTTCCCGTCCTCTCCCTCCCCCCCCCCTTTCTTCCGTGCTCCGAGAGATCGTGGAGACGACGACGCATGCGCGGGTTATCCTCTCCTCGCAGTGGTGCACGGAGCTCCTCGCAGGAGATCGGACGGCGGGCGCCCGGCAGGGCGGGAGGGTTCATAAGAGGACCGCAGCCAGCCTCTCGGCCCAGGGAAGCCATTTTTCTCGGACCGTCCGAGGTTAATTTACGGGCCGTGTCAACTCTTCTTAATGAGATGTTGCTTAACGCATTTGATGTCTTCCTCGGCACAAACAAATTCTTTTCTTCCTTGTAAATAGCCGTCGCTGAATAATTGGTGGCTCGGCGTTGCTGGCGGGACCGGGCGGGGAGGCTGCCGCCGCGGCGCGCTCGGGGACGGAGGCGCTCCGCGGACATGAATCTTCCTTTAATCTCCGCGCACGCTGCCATTAATGGAGCCGAATCGTTCCGAATAAATCTTCAGTCCATCCCGAGGGAGGCGGCAGCTCGTGATCGATGGCCACGGGACGCCGGACCGGGAGCGACGCCAGTCGCCGGGATCCAGGGAGGCGATCCGCCCCGCCTGCTCGTTGCTGGACGTTCCCGTCGGTCGTGCGCGGAGGGACCCCTCTCTCGATGGGATCCTCTGCCGGGGATCGCTCTCCTTCCCCGCCTCTTCGAGGGAACCCCCTCTCTCCCTCCTCCTCCCTTCCGCCTCCGCCGCCTGCTGACGGGTCCCATTCGCGCCCAGCAAGGTGCCCGCCCTCCTCGCCTTCCTCCGAAGGACCTCGGAGGGGGATTTTGGGCAGCCTGAGGGGTCGGTTTGCCTTATTTCGGATGCGGCCGGGAAGGCGCCGCCATTGGCTGGAAGAACCGCGTCGGAACTCGGGCAGCAGCCTCCTCTTCGGCTGGGCTTCGGGACAGCGCCGTTCCTCTCGGGAGCCTCTAGCTGCTGCCGCTGCTGCTCCGCGGGAAAGTGACCCGGGCGCTCTCGCGGGCGGACGAGGAAAGGAGGGGGGAGGCGGATAAATCACGCGTCCGACGACCGCCAACCGAATTGTCCGGATGCGCGCTTCTTGTTTAATCACATCTCGTTGTCATGGAGCGGGCAGGTGAGTCTCAGAACGGAAATAAATCGCCCTCCGAGAAGGATTACTTAACGATGACAGGTGCGTCTCCACAGCACCGTCGTCCTCCAGTCCGCTTTGCAAAGGGCGCATGCGTTCCTCCTCCGATTTTGCGGAATCGGCTCGCGCATGCTCCGTGTTCGCAGGTGGAAGAAGGCGAGGAGAGAGGGGGGGAAAGGGAGGGGAAAAAAAAAAGGGAGACGGAGGAGGAGTGCAAGGAGAACCAAAAGCAAGAAAAGGAAAAAAAGGAAGAAAAGAAAAAGAAAAAAAAAACGCGAGCGTGCGCGCCTGCGCCTGCCACTTTTCTCCCGCGGACGTCTGCCTTTTCTCCTCCTTTCATTGGAACGTGACGTTCCGTTAAATTATTTCATCCCCCTCGCTGTCCCTTCATCATGCGCCCAGCGGTTCCCCCGGAGACGTCTGAGTTACGATTATATCTTTTCCGTTTTCTCTCCGCGCGCACCCGCCGTAAATCAGCGCGCTCCGGTGTCCGTTCCCGGCGCGGAGCGCGCGCGTTCCCCCGCGTCAGGACGGGGAGGAGGAGGAGGGGAGGAGGGGGAGCCTGCGAGCAGGAAAATGAAAATATCTCGTGGAATGCGGCGGAGTGGGGGCAGGTAGCCCCTCCGCCGCCGCCGTCACCGACGGGAGTCGCCCGATGAAGACGGCCAATAAGTTACGAGCGTGCGCGCGCGCGCGCGCCCGTCTTCCCCTTCTTCTCCCTCACCTCTCCCCCCCTCTCCTTCCTCCGTCCACCTTCCCCGCGCCGGGCGCGCGCGCCCGAGAGACGGGAAAACGAGTGGTCCACGCTCGTTTTCCTCGTGCCGAACGGTCTCCATGGACGCCAGAGGGAAGAGGACGTTTGCGACGGGTAAAAGTGGTATGCAGTACACGGGATTTCTCCGCGAGCGTTCCCGCTCAGTAATAAAAAAAAAAAAAAAAAAACTTGTCGCGCGCTTCCTTGATTTATGGCGCAGTTGGCCCGGCGGAGACGACCCGGGAGGCTGGCTGCTGCTGCTGCCTCCTCCGTCTCCAGCAGCAGGTGATCGTAAATCCGCGGTAACTGTACCTGCGATCCGAGCTCCGTAAATCAACTTCTTCCCGGGGAGACAAACGGAAAAGAGGAAAAGGGAGGAGGAAGAAGAAACAACGGGAGAGGCAAGGAGGAGGAGGAGGGATTCCCTGTCTGTTTCCTGCCGTGGTAAACAACAGCAAAGCCTTTCGGACGCCGCGCACACCGTCTCTCCTCCAGTGCGCCGGGAAATTGCGGGACGGGAGTGATGAAGGCGAGGCGCGCGCGCTCCTCCCCCCTCTCGCGGGGAGAGCAGGAGGACAGCGGAGAAGCTCCCTCGTGAAAGAGGTCCTCGTAGGCAGTGGTGGGGTTCGAGCGGTCCTTGGGGCCCGCCGAGGAGGAACCTCGTGAGCAGAGCGAACCGCGTCCCGTCCAGGCTGTGCCCCTCGGCGAAGCCGCTGCGTCATCAGTGACGAAGCTTAGAGTCGAGGAGAGGGAAGAGGAGAGCAGAGGGAAGAGAAACGCGTTGGGAGAGAGACTCGTTGTCCGTGAACCCCCGCACCCCAAACGGAGACGTCCGCTCCTTCGTGTGGACGGTTGCCGCAGCAAAGGACCCTGGCGACTTTTCATGATATCGGGAATCTCCCGTCTTCCGTGTGCCGCCAATATCCACGCTGACGCTGCGTACCTGTTGCCTTCGTGCCCTCTTCCCCTCCTCCCCCACTCCTTGCTTGGGTTTCCCCGTTTCCACTCCGTCACTCCTGTGCCGCGCGCAGCGCTGGGAACGCCAGGAACGAGGCGGAGGTGACGACTCGGACGGGTCTCCTCGCCCCAAGGTCACATCAATCAACCGGAGAAACACCATTGTGTTTAGGGGGTCGCCCTTGCTCCTGCCCTCTCCCGCCGTCACGGGCGGCGGCAGGTTCCCGGGGGATGGCGCGATTCCGGCCTGCTCTCGTGAACAGGGAGAGTCCGGGTCCTCCTTTCCCTACCCCCCTTTCCTCCGCCCCCTGCCTTCCTCTTCCTGCCGATCGGTTACACAACGGCCACGGAAGATCTCGCTTGCGCGGAAGGTCCTCCCTGAATGCTCTCTTCGGCGGGGTAGCCAGAAGGGTCAAGACAGCCGAGTGGTCAGCCGACACCTCCTGGAGTTCCGGTGGACAAGGCCTCACGAGGATTCCCGACGTCAAGCAGGAGCAGCAGAGGTGCCAGGATGCTCGGGAAGAGGAGAGGAGTTTGTCCAGTCCGCTTCTCCTCGGTGGCCTCCCGAGCGACCGAAGGAAAAAAAAAAAAAAACCTTCCGGCCCCTTCCCCCTGGTCTCCCAGAAATCCTGCCTCATTTCCCTCGAAAATTCCTATTGCCTTGCCAGAGGTGAGGCGACTTGCTCCTCACCCGAAATTCGCAGGGTGGTGGGGCGAGGCCCGAAGGCACGCACCATAGCAGACTCCATTACTGCTACCAGGGCACCACCATGGTTTTTGGCGGACTCACAGGGGAAACTCCGGCGCCATCTGTCAGAGAGCGAGCTCAGAGTTCAGAAGAGAATATCCACGAAGGTGCCGCTGGGAAACGTTCTCTCGGAGGTGTGCTGGCGCGCTCCCACACCCATGCTCGAGCTCGCCGTCCCCCTGGAAGCCACCGTGCGCGTTGGCCGCCCGACGGCTGAGGTAGCAGGGCGTGACCCTCTAGGATTTGCAGCGGTTCCTGCTCCCCCAGTGTGGCAGTGAGAGGGGAGGGGGCAGTTGAGAAGGATCAGAGAAGAACCCAGAGGTTCCTCCGGAGCCGAGACTGCGAAGACGGGAGACTGCACTCAGGAGTGCCAAGTTCTGCTCCAGAGAGGAGAAGAAAGGAGTTATCCTATCCTAGGTAGCTGGCAGCATGCTTGCGAGTGCTGATTCGACCCCCGAAGGGGCGGGCCTACGCACGAGGGAAGAACGAGAGAGATTAGGTTCAGGTTCCTGTCTTCCCCAGAGGAAGAACAGAAGAGGAACGGAAGAACGGCTCTCTTCGGCGGAGACGAAGAGCAACCGCGAGGGTTCAGCTGGCGCCGGTCCGACCCCGTCCTCAGGCTCCGTCCGAAAGAAAGAAAACTGCGTCCTTGCGTTCCTCGCAGTTCCTCCTCCCTCCTTCCCTCTCCCCTCAGTCCTCACGGGATCCTGCGACAGAGTAATTTGCAGCTGGGATACGCGCGCGCGCTTGGGAGCAGGCAGGAAAGGCCACGCGGGGGTTTTCGCACTTCCGCGACGACACCGAGCGGCTAACTGTCGGTTTCAGGTTCCTTGTAAACAACAAGGAATCACCTCGAAATAACAGGTTGTCATCCTCGCTTCCCTTGTACCTATTGAAACGAACGGCGGAAACAACCGGCAACCTGATCATTTAAGCACCCTTGAAAAGGGGAAGCGCTGGAACTGACACCGGGAGGAGAAATTTCACAGGGGTGGAGAGCCTGTCTCCTTTTTCTCCACGAGGACGAGATGTCTAAATCAACTCGTAAACACCTGTAACGTCTGTTCCCGCAGTCACCTTTGTGCTCTTTCGGGATGTAAAGAGGGATGGAATTCATCGGACAAGAAAAGTGGGAAAGGTAATAATAACAAGAGGATGGAAGAAGAAAGGAAAGCGGAGCCGTCCGTTTCCCTGCCTCGACGTCCTCCCGTTCTTGCTTAATGACCGGTTCACCACTGCGCTGCAAACGTCCACTCCTCTTTCAGAGAAATAACGACTGAAATGATGGGACAGTCAGTTCAAAACAAGGAGAAAATTAGATCATCCATCATAGCTGATGACTCAATCGACGGAGCGTGGATTGGGATTCGACAGGTCCCAGACGAGGGCAATTGTTTTTTCGGTTTCCATGCGCACTGATTACAGACCTCGGGGTGCATGTGATGGATCATACGAGCACGGGCGGCAAGATTGCTGTTGGAATTTGAAAATTTCCAACACCTCAACATGGGTCGATGGGATGCTGCCCATCTGTCAAAATCTCGAATTTCGTTTCGTCGGTACCCTCAGAAAACAGGAGGGGAAAAAAAGGAGATGAGGAGGAAGAAAGAAAAGAGGAGGAAACAAAAGCACGCGTAAGAGAAGCGACGCACGCGCACGCAAGCATGACAGTTACTAAGTAGCTTTTAATGCATCTCGGAGGCCTCGCATCTTTTCGTTCTGATCATCCATCTTGGTTCAGTGCGCCGTGTGGCTGAAGGAAAAGAAAGGGATTCTTCTTAAAGCATGGGGAGGACCCGGACACCGAGGCGAAAACACCACTGAAGACGAAAGTGGCAACACTTTCAAGGCCGCGAGGGCCGATGCGTCCTCTTGGGCGCGAGGGAAAATCCCTCCAAATACACGAGGGGGAAAACACTTCCAAGGACGCAGGTGGGAACTCCTTTCGCAGGCACGGACTGAGACACCTTCCAAGAGAGGGGGCGAACATCTTCAAAGACACCGAGCGGAAACACTCTTCAAGGGCACCAGCTGAGGTGTCTTTGCAGACACGCGCCCTGTACTCGGCTGGCAACGTCTGGGAGACTACTGCACCTCCCTTCTCGCTGCTCACTTTCAGGTTCACGTTCTTCCACGCCGGTCGAGCCCGGTTGAGGTCGTCACCGTCGTCAGCCATCACCGATCTCAAAGAACTCTCCAAGAGCGAGGAAGAACAGAATTCGGGGTGGACGGAGGTCTCTCAATCACAATCGATTTTCTGGCTCAGCGGAAGACTCACATCCTCCTTCCGTGCGCGCCACCCAACCGCCGGCAGAGGAGGGAACTCTCCCGTTGCTCCGCAACGCAAGGTGGTGAGGTGCGTCCGCTGCCACCGGCCAGGTCTGCTGCTTCTCCCTTCTGTCTCCTGCCTCCTCGGCGCACGCGCGTTCGGGTGCTACACTTTCCCAGATCTTGCCTGAGGGAGGAGACACTCGGCTTCGCCTTGTTTACACAAAACCTCCGTTTGCCAGAAAACGGAAAAACGCAGAAGCGAGAAAGAGAGGGAGATGGGGAAAAGGAGGAGGAGGGAGAGACATCTCGAGACGTCTCTCTCTCCTCGGGGGAGCTTCGCCACATCCTGAGAACGATGCAGTCAAGCGCCGAGTGTTTACAGCCAAAACCTGCCGAAATTTTCATTTAGCAGTTTGCACGTGATTGAGACCGGGGATGGCTGCCGCGCTCCAGGATCTTCTCGAAGAAGAGATCGCGCTGTTTATTTCCTGAGGAAAGCTCCGCTTCCCCGGTGCACGCGCCAAGGCAGCGGCTTCTCCCTTCCGTGCTCGGCCTGCTATGGAGGCCGCTGTGCGCCCTGAGAAACGCCGCCAGCAACAGAGCGCTCCGGAAGAGTCGCCGTCTTCCGGATTCATAGCAGTTGGCATTCCCATAAAGGGCGGCAAGGAAATCCGCTCTCCTGCGGACGAGCTTCACGCGTGCCCCTCCCTTCTTCCTGACCCACACATCCCTTAGTTTCTTGGTTTCAGCAGCCTCGATTGACCTCCGCATCCGAAGAGCGCGTTTGTAGATGCGTGGGCATTCTCCTGCAGCCACCCTTCGGGTGGGCTACGCGGGAATGAGACCCCCGTCAACTCTGCTTAGCGCGGATCGCTGGAAAATAAAAAGAACGACCGGAATCAACTATCAGAGCATAAAGATCCAAATGCTGGGGGATGCTCACTCCTCTTCAGTCCATCGGTCACCCCTATGACTCCTCTGTCACATGACAAGAATGAGGGGAAGTTGAAAGCTTCCCCGGAACGTGCGAGGTCTCGGCAGGAAGAATCCATCCCTCATGGGTTGCTGGTCTGCGGTGGCCTGCCTTCTCCGTAAGGGATGGAAGAACGAACCAGGATCTCATCTCGGAACGCGGGCGGCGTCTCAGAAGACCACGTTTCTCCGTCCAGGATGGGCTTTGGATGGTCAATTCTCCTCCACCCGTGCCCTTCTTCCGCGGTCGCGGTCGCCCTTTTGAGCTACCTCCCAGCAGCTCACGGCCTGTAGGGAACCACGCCGGCGGCGGCGGCAGGTGAGTCCATCTTCTTCCTCATGGCCATCTTTCTGGTGCGTGGAGCGAAAAGGCAACCCCACTTGACTGCAGCAGCGAGGGGGACCCTGTCTTCCTCGTGTAAGAAAGGAGAACCAGAAGGACAGGTGAAGTTCGGTGCCCTTTCCTTCATTGTTTATCCATCTTTTGTTTATTTACCGCCTGCATTCCCCCCCCCCCCTCTCTCCGTCACTGCGAATCTCTCTCTCGGACCAATTGGACATCGAACAGCATCCCCCCCACCCTCCTCCGTAGGATTCTAGTTCTCCGCAGGTTTCTTTCCTTCCCTGCTTTTTGTTGAATGACATCCCACGGAGCAGCCTTCTCAGCCCGATTATCTCGGGTTCATTCGTTTCAAGCATAAAATAATTTTAGAAAGTTTGGGAACACATAAGGAGGATGAGGGAAAGATGCACTTCTTCGGCACTCTCTTCGGCTGGATAATGCAGTCGTTCGGTGTGGGGCTCGCTATCGGGGTTCCTTCCCGGTTCTTGGACCTTCATGCAGCCCGACTTCCCCGTCGTACAGTCGGAAGAAGCATCCCGTTCGGGGTATTCGGGAAGAAGATCGCCGTCGAGGCTGCAACCGGGTTCCTCGTGGCGGATACCGGGTTCCCGGCCCGCAATCTTCATAGCGTCATTCTGCCGGGAACGTTCATGGGTTCTCTCGCCTTCGGGCTCCGAAGGTGCAGGTCGACTTTGAGTTGGTCAGACTCCTCGGCCTTGTTTCCCAGATTTGACATACGATTTGCGCTCCGGCTGCCCAAGGCCGTCTGGGATTGCTACCAAAGGGCAGAGCTGGCACGTCTCATCTCAGTCAATGAGCAAGGGTCCGGCATGTACCGGCCGAAACGAATGGGATCAAGTCTCGCTGGGGACCAGACTAAGGGAGAGTGATGGAAGAGGAAGGACAGTCCACGAATGAATAGGGAGTTAGGTACGTCGGCATCACGGTAATGATCATGAAACCCGAAGTCTTGAATAGGGAGGGGGTGGAAGAGGGGATAGGGTGCGTTCACTGTTTTTGAGATAGTCTGATCGCAATTGCTCCTAGAGCCTCCCCCTGTGTTTCCTATCCCTTTTATGGCACTCCTCCCAAGGGCGATGCTGCTAGCTGATGGCTCCCTGAAATGACAGTCCCACCCTCTGTCCACTTTGGTGTTCGTTGCTGCTCGCACCTAGCAGGGAATCTCCTGTGGGAAGTCGATTGGCGGGCCTGGCACACATCCGCCTGAGCAGGTTCTGGAAAGCATCAGGGAAGCTGAAGTGCCTCCGCTCGCCCTCCGCCGATGCACGCCGCCAAGTACGAGGAAGGGAACGCTCAGAAGGGTGCCTGCCATCCCGTAGTGGGCGCGTTCCTCCAGGCGTGGTGGACGCTCCCACTTTTGGAAGTAAGAAGAGGAGTGGGGGTGGGCGCAGCACACCATGGCAGAACAAAGTGCGTGTAGGGGGGACCCTGTTCCGCTGCAGGCCGTGATTTTCCCCGGCACCCGTCGGAGGCGTTCCCGTCTTCACGTTCGTGCTCGAGCGAGAAACGCACGAGCCTATACGAAAAAAAAAAAAACCTCCTCCCTCTTTCCGAAAAGAACGATCCGGAATCGAACCGTCATTAGCATTAATCAAGAAGCAGGCGGGCGCGCGCCTAAACAACTGCTTTTCCCGTTTCTCTGAGAAAAAGACGGACCTGCCGATGAGGTCTCCGAAATCTCCCAGGCGCCCGCTGGTCGACCTCGGGAAACGCAAACCTCGGGCCAAAACAATTTCTATCTCAGTTGGAAACTCTGGAGCGCGCCAACATAAAGCACGCCCGGGCAGCCTGCAGCTCGCAGAAGAGGCTCGACAAACATGGCGTGCTCAATCTTCCCAGAGCGCTTTAATTGGAAAATCATCGGGATTTTTCCCCTTCCATAAAACAAAAAAAGTGGTCCGTTTCCCCGGTGCTGCATCTTCTCGGAGTCGGTGCACGGATCGAACGCCTCGCGACCGGGAGAGGCGGAAATCGCCTCCCCGAGAACGGTTTGCCTCCGCGGCGAGGGCGAAGGGTCGGATCCGGCGGGGTGAGCTGCGTACCCTAGGAGGCAGCGACGCTATCTCGATGCAGGGACCGGGGGGGAGGGACTGTCGGAAGGGGAGGAGGAGGAGGAGGGTCGGATCTCTCCTTTTTCTTTTCCTTTTTTGCTTTCCTCCCGGAGAAAAAGGAAATGGAGATTCGACCGCGAAGAAAAGGGGGTCGGCCGGGAAGCTGCGTTGTCCCGACTCCTCCCGGAAACTCCGGGACCCTTCAGGATTTCCCACCCCATTGCAAACGTCTTCGTTCCCGATCCGCGGTTTCGAGAGACGGAGCATCAGTTTCGGATATCACAAGTGATTGCACTTTCGCCCGTACTTAAAAGCTGCAATTTCGCAACGCGGACCACTGGCTACGTATCCTTCATCATCATCATCATCCCGTGGCTTTCCGCTTCCCTCTCTGGTGCTGCTGCGGAATAAACAATTACGCGCTCTTGCATTGTTACAACTTACAGGCGAAGAATGCGAGATCAGATTATGGTCCAAACACTCGAACGTAATCTGCTTTTGAAAGGCGCCGCGCCGGAGGCCGCGAGGTCCCTTTGAATTCTTCCTGTTCAATTCCCCTTTGACGAACGAGCGCAACCAGAAAAAAAAAAAAAAAAAAAAAAAAAGGCAGTTCGGGGAGGAAAGGCGAAGATGAAGATGATGGAAGGCGCGGCGGAGCAGAAGAAACGCAGGAGGAAAAGCGAGGCCGCATTTTCGCACGCTTCGGCGCGGCGTTCGGAGGTGCGCAGGAAGGTGCGCTTCACGAGGAAGACGCCCCAGTCGAAGTTGAAGAACACCCATTCGGACGGCTTTGGAAGAGATGGAGCATCAAGCTCTGGACCGATTCCGAAGAATCAGCTACCACAGAGTATCCGCTGCCTTTTTGAACCCCTGGAGGTACCATCGCACGCACACGGGACACGGCGAAAGAGGACCGTCCGTCATGGAGGAGAAAAGGGCGGTCGAAACTCCCAACTACTTATCAGCGTCTTCTACGCAGATTCGATCCGATTTCTGCGATTTTTTTATGAAAAAAAAAAAAAAACATTCCCTTCTTCTCCCGGACGAAACCAAAAGCATTCGTACTCGAACGGTCTGCAGCCGCACAGAATCACGAGCTTTCCTGACTGCCTGCCAAACGCAAACCACCGGCTGGGGAGCCCAGGAGGCCTCGTGGGAATCCGGGAAACTCCTCTTCCAGTGCCAAGACTCAGTCACCAGAAACGGTACCTCCCTGCGACCTCTAGAGTTTTGGAGGTTTTGCTTTGATCCGGGACGGTACCGACCGCGCGTCTGAGCGCTTCGAAAGGAGATTCGAGCAGGCTTGGTACCCTTGGATGGGAGGCTGAGAAAACGATCAGCTTGTCCCGCCAGATCTCGCAGCCCCTCGACTTCGCTTCGTTTCCGGTAAAGGCTTTTTGAGTGAATCCATCAATCTGAGCCCCTGGTATTCCCTGATCGGCTCCAGGGGTTTCCCAGTGTCCAATACCAGAGTTCGCTGCACGTTCGTCGCGTTCTTCGCGCATTATCTTGTTCATCTGTCCAAAGTCCCCCTTTGTTTTTCTCAACCCTTTCCACGAGACGGCAGTAACTACATCCCACAGGAGAAACTGGGAGAGGCCCCAAGAATCGGATGACAGCCAGACTGCTTGCTGAAAACCGGTGCTCCGCATTCTTCCCACTCCCTCTCTCCTCTCCACTTCTGTACCTCGTCCTGCCCGAGTTAGTTCTCAGGGAGCCGATAGCCTCGGGCACTCGATCCGCCTTTCCCTCGCTTATTTGCTCTCGTCTTCACTCCTCCTCCTCACCCCCAATCCCTCCCTCCCTACGCAGCGATCGCGATGCATCCACGTCAGGCGAAGTCTCGAATACTCGTGTGCCTTTTATCCATTTTGATGGGAGTCTAGCATAATCTGGACGAGAAATCTGCTCAAACGCAGATCCTCGTCTTCTTCCCTTTCGCCTTCCTCTCCAGCTATCAATCCGCAGCTTCTCGTCTTTCAGTTGCCACCAAAAGATATCGGAAACGAGACTTCCGGCATCTACTGACTTTGGAACCGACTCGATTCAGTGAGACGCCAGCACGAACACACCAACAGGGTGCCATCACTGGACCAGCCCCACCACCGTCTGCTCCCTCCGTACGTCCTTAACAGCCAGGATGGGTTCCGCCCGGACACGCGTACGGTATCTCATGCAAAAGAGGCGCACCGTTCTGCTGGACCAGTGATTGAATGGATACGTGAGGTGCATTGCAAACAAACGCGTTACACGCTCAGGGGAAGAGGCTGCCTGGACACGCCCAAAAGGTTGCGGGAACGATTCTTCAAAGTCAACACTTTCGGAGGGAATGGATACTTCTCTTGAGCCTCATTCAAAGGGATCCTGGCGCATCACCGTCACGAGTGGAGCATTGAGCAAACAAGTGCTGCTGATTATGTGTCAGCAGTCGGCGGCTAGGAATACAAACAGCTTTGCAGAAGCACGAAAGCCCCGAGTTCCAGGACGAACGCAACGGGAAAAGAAAACATCGCGGCGTTTTAGGCATTTAAATACTCCGTTCGCGGTCTCAGACGTCTCCCTCTAGTGTTACCCTTGTGTTTACCCACTGAACTTCTGAAGAGCTCAAGAAGCTCTCGACAGCCTCAGTCTCTTCCTCGAGAACATGACGTCGGCTGCCGAGTGGGCCCATCTTCCGGAAGACGTGGGGAGCGAGATCTCCGGCATCCACCACCGGTTCTGAAGGAAAGGAACGGCTGAAACCAAAGACCCCTGTTCCCTTCCCTCCCCATATCTTTATTTATATTTTTTTATATGTGTATTTGTGGCCCCTCCCTCCCGTTCCGGACCTTCGGTGTACCGACCTGCGTGTCGGGAATCCCTCCATTCGTTATTCTGTGTCCTTTGTCCGGGAACTCTGTTCCCGGATAGTTTAGTAATAAACGCCCCGGCGCACCCGTGTGGGAAACGGGAAACTCATCCAGGTGATCACACAAGCAGCGGCTTTCGCGAGGAGCGCCTGTCTTCATCCGAAACAGGTCTTCCTAGAGTTTCTCCAGAAGGAACGCGACCATCACATGTAAAGACAGGCTTTCCATCACGCGTCCTTGAAGCATCAGTTCCCCGCATCAGAAGTACCCGGAATATCATCCCCTTTAGACACGTCTATAAATGTTCAAACTAAGCCGAATGGAAAAAGGAAGGAGGGGGGGAGGAGGGAAATGAAAGCAAACAAGCAAAAGAAAAAAAGCATCCAAATGAGCAGTCAAAACATTTGGAGTGAGTCAGATCATCTGGATTCTCCCTATACGACTTCTCCGAGCCTACAACGGATGGGTTGGCTCAAAAAGTCAGACAGAACCCTGGGGCTTTCCTAAACCGCAAAGATCTCTTCACTTGAGCAGCAGTGCCATCACCAGCTCATCCGCCGGAATGCAAACCAGGCAGCTGCGCTTAAGGGTCCAGAACGAACATGCTGGGATCTCTGATATTCCCAGGGTGCTTCCGATCCACCACGACTGATCCCGGACACGTCGAGGTCTCGGTTTTAATCCGCAAATCGGAGTCCGGATTGCGGGGGACACGTCGAGAAGGGACCGGAGAGAGCTCCAGGCGAGAGCTTCTCCTCCATTCTGTACCTCGATGATGCATGCAGACTGGTCCGTGGATTATGCCTCGTCTTCCACGCCCCTTCCCCAAAAGGATTCCTTCCGCTCGCCTAAGAAAACGCGGCTTCGGGAACTTGGTCCCGAAGCAAGCTTTCCGCGAAGCAGACGGATCGCTCGTTCCCACCCTCGTCTCGAGATCCAAACGCAGCTTCATTAGAAGGAGGCGGAAGCCGCCTCCTGGAAGTTTTTTTTTTTCAAGACGACAAATGAGAGAGGAGCTGTGAGAGGGACGCCTTTGGGGCGCGCTTCGGCGCAGGTGTCGCTCTTGATCGAACGGGATTTAGGGAAGGAGGGCGGGCGTTTTATCAGCATGTCCGAGAGAAGGCTGGGAGAGAATGAACGAAAATCTGGCGTGATGTGAAATTCTTACAGAGAAATTATGCAGCAAGAGGAAACATCTCCTTCATGAAAACATTGGTTTGCTCCCTGATCCCTAAGGACATGCCGATGCCTCGTGATGATGCATATCTCATCCTTCCCTGCGAACTAGTGAGATACTGATAGCAGCAGCCCCGTTGAGGCTCCATCTTTGTGGACTCTTCTTCATCATGTGCTGGTGTTTGGTTGCACTTTCCTCCTCCTGCAGCTGCAAGGCGAACCTGAAAGGCGAACGGTGTCACGTGAAGTGTCTACTCTGGGAGATGAAATCAGCAACCTCTCATAGCTGTGGTCCCATTCAAAAAGACGCAGAAATCTCAAGTGAAAGACACGGCGAACGCTCTCAGCTTTCTCCAGCCGTTCTGGAAAAGGCCTGGACTGTGTCCTTCCCCCCGAGTGCTTCTTGGAAAAGGATTCCAGCTGTCCGTAGAATCCTGCGTGAAAAGAGTCGGGAACCAAGCACAGAATCATTTGGAACAATTCGATGAACGTGTCTTTAGAGAGTGCTAAAATCCAAATCGCTGTTTTTCGAGGCGATCATTGCATACCACTTAAAGTTTTCCCACCTTTCGTGACCTTGGAGCTGTCTCCTTCAGAGCTCCGCTCGCACTTACAGGCTGCAGGCACTCAGCGCCGTCTATCCGTAATAGGGAGTGAATAGAATAGAGCTTCCGCACGTCTTCGGGTGATCCAGCTGCCCAGCTGATCCTGAAGATTCGAGCAGCTCATAACTCAACTCATGCATCTTGGGGTTCCGGCTTGGAGACCCATCCACCTCTGAGATAGAAAGGAGAGCAGTTGCCGATCTCGGGAGTGCAGAAGGTCGAGAGCTCGAAAGAGCCACAAATGTGCATTCTTTGAGGAATGGATACATAAACGGGAAGCTGAAGCTAAATCCTTGGGCGCAAAAAGTTGTCTTCACTTCATGGAGATGTCAGTGGATATTCTGCTTCAAGGTGTCATTCATCATAGATTGGTAGCAAGCCAGTGGCCAAACCTTGTGCTTGAGAAAGTGAATCTTAGGGAAACTGCCGCAGGCAGTTTCCCTAAGTTGGTTCTTCGTACTATGAAATGCAACATTCTTCAGTATAACACAAGGGAATTTAAAAGAATTTTCGGACTTCAAAAAGGATTCCTGCGTGCTCTGAGTGCTCACTTGACTCCACCCCATGTAAATTTTTCTTGACTCTCCAAACCAAAATGAAGCCGAAGAATCGAACACTCCATGATCTGCCAGCCATCCGTACAACTTGAAAGGGGGGATCAAGAGCTGAAGATTTTTAAGACTTCAGAACGAGAAGAGGCATTTGAACACCAAAAAATCATCAAAGAGAGCCATTTGGTAGGGGACAGCTCATAAACATGATGTTTGCACATTATCCCGGATGCTGGAGTGAGTTAATCTGAATGCTATGAACATGCCATTCTTTAAAACTGAGGCCCAAACCACTAAACGCCTTCATTAGTTGATCAGCTCTCTATTTGAAGGAACAGAAGGCTCCTTCCAGTGGAGGACACCTGAAGGTGAGTGCAACACCACCTTGCCATGCCTTGGCAGAACGTAGCTGCTGACGACAGCTCACCCTCCTTCCTCCTGTTTTCGATTTCTGGTGCCATCGATTCGTTCCTCCTCCTGATTCAATTCGTGCACACAGCAGGTGACCAGGCAGAGAATGAACTGTGACCAATGAGAACGGGTCCTAACGTGTAACGAACCAGTCCATGAAGCAACCCACCACGTGCCACCCACTACTCTTGCCGTGGACACGTCTGGAAGCGGGCTCGCAGTCGGAAGGCCAGTTTTCCCCGAGTCGATGATGGCTGCAGATAACTCACTCGTTGTCCGGGCGTGAGTGCGCTCCGCCGTGCATCCAAAGCGAGAAGACGCGCAATTCGAGTGCGTCAAGGGAAAACCACAGTAGCCACCTCCAAAGAATTTGGTGCACAAAAAAGAAATGGATGCTCAGAGACTTCCATAAAGTAATTGAAGCTGTGCCATGGCATCTACCAGATTAATGCGCGTTTAAATCGTGTCTTCGGTCCGGTCGGAGAATCGTACAGAGCCTCCTCGGTTAATGCAGACTCAGACGCTAATGACCTTTCTCCAGATATTTTCTCACTGGGAAAGCACATCTTCCCTAAAGCACTGCGCCACTTATCGAGACGGGGACGAATCCGGAGAAAGCTCCATTCCTTGCTCTCCCCTCGCCTGGCAAGACATCACGTTAGGGGGGCAGGTTAGATACGTTACCTATGAGTCGAAGTGTCTCCACCTCCCAACGGCGCTGCCGGATGCGGACATGCGGCAACGGCAGCTGAGGAAACTCCAGGAATCTCTTGACGCGGACATCGAAGACGCCTCACGTAGGACAGCGGCCAAAACTCGAGAGGAGATGCTGGTGGCCTTCCATCTTAAGACTAGCAGCATCCCCAGGTTTCAGCAGCCGGCCCTCTCCAATGTGGTCTTCAAAGGAGTCAGACACCCCAAGTCCCTCTTTCTCCCTCCCCTAGAGTGGGTTCCCTCAAGTATTCATCGGTAGTAGAAGGCTCGAAGGGCCTTCCTAAGAGACCACCGCCCTCGAAGAGGAAAGGGTCAGCGCGCGCGCGTGCATCCCGGGTGAAGCGACATCTCAGTTAGCGGGCAAGCCGTGCTCACATGGGCACGCGGTTGCGCGTGTGCTCTTCCCCGTTCTCCAACCGCGACGCGTGCGTGCCGTCACGAGCGCCCCCGCGTCACACGCCGCCGCCGCGCACGTTGCGACCGCGCTTCCTGGAGTGAGGAGGAAAGGATGAAACAGGAGGGGCATCTTTTCGCCCGCGTGGCTTGCCGACGCATCGTAGTCCGCCCATCGTCGCCCGCGTGTACATCCATGACGCCTTGTCTTTGAAAAGTTCTCCCCTAGGGCGCCTATCAGGAGTCCCGGCAACTTGATTGATGGGTCCTTGCCTCCTTTCCTCCCCTCCTCCTCCTCCTCCACCCTTAAAATGTACTTCCGATTCCCCTTTTGTGCTTGCTGACAGCCGAAAGAAAGGGCGGAGCGAGACTGCCACGCCGCCGCTGTCTGTGTCAAGGTTGCCAAGCTCCCGCAGAGACGGGGCGCTCTCCTTCGGGAGAAAGGGGGAGCGCCCCTGCTTTCCTGTGCCCTTCGCTCGGCCTCCTTGAACGCCCACGCGCACTCGGGTTCCGCCCTCTTCCTGATCCCTTTGAGCCTTGTTTTTCTGGAAGAAAAGGAGGGGACGCACTCCCGGCGACCCATGGAGGCAGCTTGGATCGGCAGCACCATTTTGGCTGCTTACCTCTCTTCGAGGACATGGCAGTTCGGGATCGGTTCACACGAGAAGGAGAGGGCGATAAGAAAGGAAACGAAGGACAGCAGCACCATGCATGCAGCCACACTATCCTCTGCCAGCTTCTCCTCACGTCTTCTTGGCAAGGAAGCGGAACGACCACCGCCAACTTTGCCCTCATCCCGAGGAAGACTTCAGTGGGCCTGCCATGGCCCGCCCGGGTCGGTTCCGCTCCTCCATAGTTTTCTCCCGCGCGAGAGCGTCACATCCGACCCCTGACCGACGGCAGGAGGTAGCCGCGGGTTGGTTGCCACTGGTTCGCAGCAGAGGGGGATCCCGTCGCGAACCGGTCCTGGAAGTGGTCCCCACCCCATGCCGCAGCTAAGCCACAGTCCGCTGGAGTCTCCCAGGCGCTTCCTTACGTTCACACCCGTCGTGGACTAGAGGGAGGTGGTGCACAAACTGAGGCTCCCGCCCGAGTTTACTCGTCGGCGGTCGCCTTGCTCGAGCGTGCCCCGCTCCACGTGCGGGCGAGAGCGGGCTCGCTCCAAGCACGAGCGTCTGCGTCCTCGCGCAGAATGGAAGCAGAAGCGCGGAACCCGGAGCAGATCATTTCTGGGAAGGAAGGGTTGTCGGCCGCTCTTGCTCCTCCCTCTGCCTTCCCTCTCTCTCCCTGATGTCGCCCCCAACGTGGCCGAAGGATGTTTCTGCTCACCTCCTGAGACCGGATCGGCTGGGTCGATTCCCGGAGCGTCCCGCTCCTGGGGGTGACCGTCTGGCTGCTCTCTTGGAGTTCCTGAGCCTTGGGGTACCATCACCGGCCCTTTCACACCAGTTATCCCCACGGACTCGCGCGCGCGGCACCGTCCCGGGAAACGTCCCCTTTCGGAATGGTGATTTGGTGCTCAGCATTATGCCTGCTCTCTCCTCCGGGAAAAGCGCTCCGGCTCCGGGTCGGTGGGGACGGGCGTTCAGCAGCAGAGCGTCCCGCTTTTGCGACCACATGCTGCGAGCAGCTCGGCACCGTGGCCAGCGTCACTTCTGGGGTCGCTGGCCACTGTGCCACGAGATTCGCTGGGCGAAAGAGGCAGCAGAAACGTCTCGGGGGTTGGGGGGTCCAAAAGCACCTGGATGCTCCTCTCCAGAGATCCTCCGAAATCAGGAACGCCGTGCGCAAGAATACGTTGGGAGGAGGCGGTAGGGAAGAGAACGAGCTAGGGGTCCCGCAAATGCCAGACGTGCGGGAGCGAATTCCAGGAGCGCACCCACGCTTCGCCGGCTCGCCTGAGATTCGTTCGCAGCTCCACAGCCACTATCCTCTGCATGCAAAGAGGGGAGGCGGGAGATTCTCTCCGAAGACTCCACGAAGCTGCAGGGCAGTGGGGATGCAGGCAGACTGGGGAAGCGCTACTGCGGTGTCTGTGGGTGACGTCCTCGAACATGTCCATCCTCCCCGAGAGGCGACGGTTGCCAGTGTGTCTACGAAGGAGTAACCACAAGCAGGGCAGGAAGTGGTCCTGGTACTTCGCTCCACTCTTCACATGGACCCACTCCCTCGGGTCATGAGGAACTCTTAAACTGCGAGAGCTCGGTTTCTGACCCCGCGCTTGCGGCTTTTGGCAGCTCCCCACCCCCACCTCTACATGGAAGCCCTAAGGCATCCCTGATCCAGAATGAGTCTCCTCGAGAGTCTCCATGTCTTTTCACTCCCTCAGCTGCTCCGTCAGAGCAAAAAGAAAAGCAAGAGGGGGTCTATCAGTGCCCTCCATCGTTCCCTTACTGTGAGAGGAAGAGGAGAAAGAGGAGGAGGGACGGAAGAGCGATTGTCTGATGCTCACAGTCGTCTCAGAGACGCGGCCGTCCTTCGGAATCTTCGGAGGGGATGTCTGGGTGTTCCGCTGCCTCCGCGAAAAAACGGAACGCAACAGTGAACTGTAGGTGAAAAGAGTGACGGCCTCCTCAGCTCCATTTTCAGCCACCCAAGAACGGGGGCAAACACTCCTCCTCGGAGGAAAAGTGGGGAGAAGGGGAGCATATTTCCTGACGACACAGAAGGACAGCATCTGCAGCAAAGGCGGCAGCGGACGTGAAGAGCGACCTCGGCGCACCACCAGCGTCTCCTTTCCCGCAGCAGAAGCGAAGGCGAGCGCGCTCCTTTTCTTCACATCAGCGCCTCTTGCGGCGTCCACTCCGAGCTCGCTGACTTTGATCGCTTCCGACAGTTCACGAAGTGCAATGGAGCCACCGGGAGATTCTGGCTGAGTCCCGGAAGCTTCCTGAGGGGGAACCAAAGTGAAGGTGTCGGCACAGCCCCTCGCCATCGTCTGTGGGTGCGCGAGAGACCCCTTAGGGGTCGCTCGCGCACCAGCAGTCAGTCCTCCCGGCCGAAACGCTTCTTCTGGCTCTCTTGGGAACTCAGGGAAGAGGAAAGGAAGGAGTTCCATCGCCCGCGAGAGCCCCCTGAGGATGCAGTCGCATTCCAGGGCGATGCCGCGGACTGAACCTGCAGGCTCTTCCCTAGGTCGAGATAGCCGCATTCACGAGCTCCCTCAGGATTCGCTGCTAGGCAGGGGCGTCTCCCTGGTCTGCCCTCTCGGACGGGACGGCCTGGAGCGACCTCACACGCACAGGGCGTCAGCAGCAGCAGCGGCGGGGAGCCACAGGAGGAGCGGTGCAAAGTCTGGCCGCGGGGCGAAGGAGCGAGAGACGTGGAGTCACTGTCGACTTACCGACGCGCCGAAGGCGGCGGTCCGGAAGTTTCAAGGTGCGCGTGCTGCTGACCTTTCCCTCTTTTGAGGGCAGAGGTCTCTCAGGAGAGCTCCTCGACTCGCAGTTCAGGTGTGGGTTCGGGAAGGAGGGGAGAGCTGGGGATCCAAGCGGATGAGTCCATGAGGAAAACACCTGCGGGGTTTGGGACGGGAGGGAACCGACCTGCTCCGGAACACGAAAAGGAAGCCGCGGAGGAAGACGACGGGCTTGCCCCAAGGGTCTTCCATCGCTCATCCCTGGAACGCGCGCCGTACTTTCGGGCTGCTTTTCCTGGTCCGCGGTTTCCGCGGGACGCGCCTGGCGGAACCCTGATCAGGAATTCCTCAGACAAGCGGCGAGGGAGGTTCTTCCTTCGGTCCCCTTCTCGCAGGAAACAGCACGATGGCGGCTCGCGCGCGCGCGTGCGTGCGTGCCAAGGAAGAGCCGCGCGGAGGAGGAGGGAAGCTCGCCGAGTGCAAACAACCCGGCCGGCTGGCTTTTTCTGCCGCTGCCCTTTCTTGCCGGATTCCAGGGCCTTTTATGGCCTCTAGCGTCAACTTAATTTGGGGTCCCTTTATCTTTCCGGAGAGATTCTTCGAGATAAGATGCCCCACGTGCACCCGGGAGAAAGCCCTCTCGGTCTGTTCGCCGAAGCTGAAAATCCGGCGGATGGCGGCGGCGGCGCGGCAGTCGGCGGGCAGGAAAGCGATGACAAATCTCGGAGCGGTCGTCTCCATTTTTCAGCACCTCCCGAAAGCCACTGTAAGAAATAAATAAGCAAGGGGAAGCAGGGGGAGCGTCCGTTTTCATTGATAAGCAGCCGAGGAACTCTCCTCTTCTGGATTGCGACCATTCTGCTCTCCAGAGAAGAGGTTCGTGGCCTGAAAGAAGCAAAAAAAATAAAAAGGGGAGGGAGAGGGGAGAGGAGGGGGAAGATGACTGCATCTCGAATCGCAACATCACCCTTCGTCCACGCCACCCCCTCCCCACGCTCATTTCGAACAGAACGGTCAAAAAGGGGGGGACGAGTCCTTCTGAGATCCGAAGCATCCCTCATTCCGCGGTCCTACCCCTCTCTGGCTTGTGCAGACGGGCAGCGGGCAGCGACAGGACGTCCGGCCACCTCGGCGGAGACACGTCGACGCAAGTGGGAGATTTGCGAACACTCGGGAACAGATTCGAAAGAAGAGGGAAGAAAGGCAGAGAAAGAGGAAGGAAAAAAAAAAAATACTGCATCGCGTTGCAAAAACAGGGTTGCCAATCAAAATCCACTCCCCCAGACAGCTGCGGTGACCTTGGGGAAGTGGTTAGAAAGCCGAGAGAAGCACATAAAACTCCCCATCTGGTTTTATTAAGATCTGAGCTGCCACGAGATGACTGGAGCTGAAAGTGACTGTAATCTTCCATCGAATCCTCGGTCACTTAATGCGCTCCGCTGATAAATCTGATAATCTCCTTGAAAATCCCTTCTTGCAATCTCGACTGGAAGATACCATCCTCGTTTTCGCGGATCGCTGAACGAACCCTCGTTCGTTCGCGCGCGCGCGTCGGCAGCATTGCCGGAGCCCGTCGCCTCGGAGTCGACGAAATTTCTGGAAGATAAGCGAGTCGTAAAAATCCGAACGAGCCCTCTCGGATACTCCTCTGCGCGCCGGCGTACCTGAAGGCCGGCATGTGCATGCCCATTCCGGGTCGCCTCTCCTGCGCCGATCGGGGGGCTCTTCGGCACGCGAGAGAGGCAGGGAAAAGGGGGGGGAGGGAGAGAGGGAGGGAACGGAGGTCTAGAGTTGCCGCAACAAAGGAACGGGGTGTCTCGGAAAACAGAATTCCGGAAACCCAGCCGACGGGAAAATCCCTCTCCCCCTCCCCCGTCCCGACAACCCACTCGCGGCAAACGAACGGCTAATGCGCCGCCGGCGTCTCCGGCGTGAAAAGAGTACCCGGACCAAGGGTTAATCAGTGCAAACTCCACTCAAATTATGAGCAATCGGTGACAGGAGCCATTGTTCGGGGGATTAGCCAGACCAATTAAAACACAACGTCGACGAATTTCGGATCCTGCCTGGCTGAATGCCTCAGAGTATTCCGGGGGCAAACACGCAGCGGGTCAGCGGAGGCTCTCTCCCGCAGGTCTTCGCCTTCCGAGAGAGCTGTCTGGAAGGCGCTGCAGGCGGGTCGAAGGTCCGCCTTCCTCTCCCACTGCAGGGACCACCGCGGCTCCTGGTGAGATTTCGAAAGGAACCTGACAGAACGGTGCTTTTCGGGAGCGGCAAACAGTTCGCGAACCACCGGGCTCGGCCACGGGGTCTTCCACCGAACGGGTGGGGAGGAACACGGTTCCCATGACGTTCCTTCCGAAATTCCTCCCCGGGGTGCAGGCGACTTCGTTCAGCTTGACCCAGGGGACGGGATGGCGAGGAAGTCGTGGAGAGTGGAATGCCACGGGCCGAAGAGCGGGCTCGCGGGCACAGCCTCGCAACCGGTTTCGCCCACTAAGAGCGCAAGAAGAAGAGCAGCGCTTCCTTTAAAGAACTGCCGCTGTGTGCTCCTGCTGCAGCGTTTGGGTTCTCATAGGCCTCTTGGATTAAAATCGCATTCGTGGGATGCAGGGAGGAGATCTCAGCTCGAAAAGGCGCGCATGGTCAGGCGTGGTCAGGAAGACTCGTACTCCGGGGATAAGGGAAGCCAATTCTCGTCCGAGTCGAGGAAGCTGCTCGAGAGCGACGCGTCTTCCTCTTTCTAGCCTGACAGTGCATTTCACGACATCGCAGTGTTTTTGATGTGTTGTGGTGGTTTTCCTCCGATGGTCTCGGACCACCCTTTTAAGGGCCTTCGCACGTGACTTCATCCTTCTTTTGCGCACAGTTCCCTGATTCTCATGATGCACGGGGCATTGGAAAGACCCTGGATGAAGTGCTTCCCGACGACTAGAATGGACTCCACCGTTCCAAGCCGGGTCCATAGCTTGCGGAGCGATGGTTTACGGGATGGACTGCGTACCGGAAAGCGGGGACAGTGAGCTGCAATGGCGCACGCTGCCAGTCCACCCTGCGCAGGTGGTTTCGAACACTTCAAACCGGAACGTTCTTCTCGAAGATGCAAAGATACGAATGAGCCACACGCCCCTTCAGCCTGCCCCCTTTGGCTTTCCAGAAACCACTGGTAGGAGGGACTTGGGCATCTGTCCCAAGGAACTATGCGATTTTCTTTTGTGCAGCCGACTGACCTGAGTGCTTTGAAGCTGACCAAGGAAGTCTAGGGAGTTCTTCCTCACAGTCCTTTTAGGAAACATCGGCGCGAAAAAAAGGGAGATGGGGGGGGGGGAGGAAGAAAGGAGGTAGCGTCCTTGCCCTGTAAGATGGCGTTCGTTCTTCCTGCATGTGGGGGCTTACAGGCGGGGCTGGGCGTGGGCTGCAACCTTCCCGGAGATTCTCGCCACTCCGCTGGTGCGTTTGTGCTGGGGCACCACGGTCACGGAATAACACCCCACCCCATCTGCAGATTCCGGGAGCGGCGTCCTTTCAGATTCCAAGCTGAGAGTTGTGCATTTCGAAGACAAAAGACTCCACGGCATGACTCCGATCGCCGAGATGATCTGAGATCTGGCAGCAGGCAGAAAGATGGAGAGACAAAGGGGAAGAAACCCTTCAGCGAGCTCTTCGAGGAACTCTCTGACATCGAAACATCAGGCTCCTTTCCCACCGAACGCGCTGAGGCATCCAGCGGATTAAGGGTTCTCCATGTAGATCAGACAAATTACCGATTTATCTGGTCCATTTGCACACAGAAGGGGCCTGCGTTCTCTGAGTACCAGAAAGCATCACCAATCCAGTTGTGTCCCCTTTACGAGAAGCAAAAACTAAATTTGGCCTCCTGAACCAAGGGGCCTGGATTCCTTTTTCCATTTTCGATTGGAATTCTTTTTCTGTTCGTTCCGTTGCCAGGAACGCCATCAGATTCATGAGATCATTTTCAAGATTTTTTATGAGACTCTTTGCCTCTCTTTGGCTTTCGCTTTGTCTTCTTCCATGCTCTCATTTCTCCACACTTGCTTGGATCGAATCCATGAGGGAACTTTCCTAGCAACGAGGGCTCGGTTGCCGATCTCCCAAGCCGGGAAAGACCTGCTAAGTGCTGGGGCGCGGTTCCTCCTCCTCCGAAGGCGGGCGCGAGTAGCGTAGGATCGACAGTCCCGTGGAAGTGGCTGGATAGAGAGAGAGAGACGGGGGGAAGAGGGGTGCTGGCGCTGTCAGTGAGGGGAACGGGATGGGGCGAGTCTTGGAGTGGCCCACGAAGACCAGGGGAGGAACACGGCTGGAGCAGTTGGCACGTGGCTCGTCTTGGATATCCCTGGAGTTTCAGTTGGCAGAGAAAACCCAGGAATGAGCGGAGAGCTTTTGACACGGACCTCGAAGTCGAGTCCAGCCTCCCCAGCACCTAGTCATCGCTCGAATTCATGCATTCGTGGAGGCCGATCGTGAAGACCTCTACCATGACCAAGAAGTCTTGCGCCTCGTAACCATGGAAGATGACGGACTAGAAATATCGAAAAATGGTTCTCGTTGTAAGGCGCGGTTCCAAGGAAGCGTCGAGAATGCGTGCAGGTACCACTGCTTACATCAGGAAGATGGAGGACTACTTGATGGAGGAGGACGTCCCACTCACTCCTCACTAAGAGAGCACTGGAAAGCCCCGATGTCAAGCCAACGAAGATGCGGGAGAACCTCCTCTCTGATTGCCTCGCATTCTGAAGAGACTGCTACCGTCTGATCGCATGGAACCAAACGGGCCTCGCACGAGACCCTGGGGACTCACTGCGAGAGGGGGAAGAACTTCTCCGGGGCGATGGACCCTTCAAGTGGAACGTGAGAAACTGGATCTGACGACAGGGGACAGGATTCACTGGAAGGAAAGGAACCGGAACAGGAATTCCTTCTGGTTGCCAAAGTTCAGGAACCTCTAAGGTTTATCGCCGCTCGCTGGCTCCGCTGCTGCATTCTTCTCTCGGGGAGGAACAGCACTGCTCTCAGCTGGTTTTGGAGAGGATCCGTCTCCAGGAGAAGGAATACCTCGCTGCATCTTGGCGCGCCTAGAGCAGGAACTTTTCCCAACCGCACTTGTAGCTGATGCCCGTTGCCTTCCCTGCCTGCCTCTCGGTTCCTCGCTTGCCCACTCCTCGTTGGTGTGCGTTTCCGCAGGAAGGCACAAGGCAGCACGTGCCTCAGCACGCGTTCCGTTTCCGTTGCATGGCGACGAGCGCCTCGGTAGTCCCTGATCAAAGAGATGGAGCGTAGTTTGAAATCCCGTTCAGTGTCAGCACGTCATGCGTCACGGGCTCCAGTCCGACGTACGTTGGAAGCACCGGGAACCCACCTGGAGTGGAAAAGGAGGGAGTAGGAAGGAGCTGAGCGATTCGCTCAGGATGCTGGATCTGTACCGAGCGCACACACGCTGCATGTTCCGAAAAGCTCGGGAGGTCGTCAGCGGCGATGGTTTCCGCGCTCGCATCAAGCAGAGCTCATGCCGCAACCGGGTTGCGGCGGGTAAAAGGGATGGAAGAGTTTTCGAGGGGCGTAGGAGGGAAACGTGCTGGAGGAGGGAAGGAGGGGGGAACGGAGAAGGAGAGGGGTAAGAAAGGGGGGGGGGGAGAGAATCGGTCGGTCCGCTTTGCTTTCATTGCCACCCGGCTACTTTTCGGTCCCGAGCTGAGCAAATTTCAATCTCAGCGCGCGCGGGCGCTGCCTGAGGTCCTTTTCTTGCCACTTTCTTGCTTCCTTTCTCTTTTTTCTTCTCCCCTCCCCTCTCCCGTTGCGGTTGGGCCCAGCTGCGATCCACCCTCCCGTCGGCGCGCTTGTATCCCGTGGCTTCCGACACGAGACATCCCGAATAATGGTCATGCGCTCCCACCAACATGAAAGACTACCTTTTTATTAGACCCACCTGTCTACAAGAGTGTTAGCGCCAGGTGTCGGTGCAAAAAAGGAAGAAGAAGAAGAAGAAAGCAAAAAAGCAACAATTCGGCTCCCAGTGCGGGTATGGCTCCTGGAATGTTGCAAACTTGCAGACCAAAGCGCGTGGGAAGCTCGTTGCATTCCTGGAAGGCCAGACGCTCAGCTTACCGCACGTTCGCGAGCGCGTTTCCCTCTCTCTGCGCGTTCCCAATTCCCGCTGTCCCCTCGTTGGCTACTCGAATCTCCTCATCGTGTCAGGGTTGCCGCTTGTTTGCGTGGGTCGTACACCATTACCAGTGGCCACTGCCTGTCAGAGGCGAGGTAAAGGAGCCGCGCTCCTGCGCGTTCCTGCTTATCGTCGGCTTTTCGAATGGAAAGCTCCAGCCAGCATCCCAGTGTCGGAGCAGGCTGTGATCCGAACAGTTGCACCGGAAAGGAGGCTGCATCCGATGCACGGGGAGGTACTACTATTTGCATCTGAGCCATGAGTAATTGCTGTACCAATAATAAGAAGTCCGATAAGTCTCCAGCATAAACGCCCACAGGCAGGCTTGGAGCCAGGTTATGAGGCAGGGCTGACATCGGGTGATCCCCAGCACCATGCTGAGCCAGTGCGTTGACAGCGGTGGTCCACGCGCAGCTGCATTCCGAAGGGAGGAGCCTGCCGTGGGCGCTGAAACGGGGAGATTGAGCTCTCGAGCATTCGTCGATCCGGGAGGTTGATGAGGAGGGATCAAGAACTCGGGAGATGACGGAGCGATCCATCTTGCGAGCGAGGACGAAGCCGACATCCGTGGTTCCTGGGAGCCCGGGAGGATGCATCCCTATTCCTGGAGCGTATGCGCCACCTGCGGACAGCCGTCATCGATTCTGAAGTCCCCCATGCTCCCCCCCTCCTCCCTGAATCCGCAGAGACTCCGGTTTCGCTCCCTGCAAGCTTCCCGGCGTGCAGAAGTCCAGAATTGTGCTCCAGTTTCGGAGCGCGCGGACCCCAGGAGGAGCCCGGATAACGCTGCCACCGGAGCGGCTCAACCGGCACAACTGGGAGGGAACCATCGCCGTGACGGAGGAGCTCCGTACCGCCAATCAACAAGGAGCAAGCCAACCGGCCAGCTCGGAGGGTCGGTCGGCGGCGGTCTTTGGTCGCAGCGGTCGGAGATGAGGAAAGGAAATCGCGCGGTCCAGCAGCAGCGGCAGTTGCTCGCGAGATCGCTCGCGGGGATAGCTCCGAATGCGCGCTCGGTGCGCACGCAAATCGTTCCATCCGGGTAGCAGCTGGTCGGAACTGCCCGAGGCTGCAGACCAGCTCCTAGTGCCATCTTCCATGCGAAGGAGGAGACGTGTTCTCCGCAGTAGCCTCGCCGCTCGCTGGAAGACGGAAGGATCGTTCCTTCCTGTCCGAGAGGTCCCGCAGCGGCGAGAGGGAGACCAAAGGGAGAAAAGCTTCTTTCGTCCGATTTTCTCCTCTTTCCCGTAAAGGCCCAGGGACTGTCCAAGTCGTCGGGCCGGTGCAGAGGAATCCCAGGGATTCAGGAGCTCCTTCCCCGCCGGAGCTTCCAGAATTCGGTATGTGACCTGGAGCGTCCTGCGCCCGAGAAAGATGGAAGCCACATCCACTTCCTCTTCCTGTCCGGCAAGGAAACGGACGAAGTGGGTCCACCCTGGGGTCCTTTTCTGAGAACAGCTGGTTCTTCCACGTGGCAAACGTTTTGCTCCCCTGACCACGCTTCGTTGGCGCCGCGAGCTCCGCGAGCGAACCCGTAGGCACTAGCAAAGGCTGAGAGGGTTTCGAGGATTCCCAATGACATTCTTCCTCCTTTCCCGAATGGGAAGCCTCCCGGAGGAACGGGGGAGAAGCTGCATCCGTCGCTGCGAGAGCTTAAGAATGACGGATGAGACCCGCTTTCCGTTGCAGAACCACGGAGGAAGTCCGGGCGCGGCAGCGGCGGCGAGCGAATATCCCGCCCGGGAGAGCGGCTCGCGCGCGCGGACCAGCCGCGCACGTTGCGCCGCCTCCCGCCGTGCGCTCGCAGCCGTGAGCTCACGGCGACATCAGTCGGGAAGGAAGAGAGGGAGGGAGGGAGGCAGCGAATGTCGACTTTTTTGCAGCTGGAAACGCAGCGTCCGCTCGGGAATGATCTGTCATCCCTGTCACTCGGCGGATGCAGAAGAGCGCTTTTCGACGGAGGCGAAGCTCGGAAACGGGTTGACAGGTTTATCAAGCGTGGAAGAGAGGTTTTCACTCCGTTGCAGAAAGATCGGAATGCGATCTTCGCCCCCTCTCTCCTCCTGCTGCCGGTGCAAAATCCTTGGCGCCTCAGAGGATCGAAAATGCGCGCGTGGAAGCAGAGACTGGAGGGATGAGGGGACGAATCCCCGCTCTCCGGGTTTCCTCGGCCGAAGAGAGCGACGACTCCCTCTCAGCTCCTCCCCGCCTCCCCTCGAGGGCGCCTTGCGATGGCCGGAGGATGCGATCGGCTTCTCTGAACTCAGCTCTGCTCTTTCCTTCCCCGAAGTCCCGGAAGACGGGAGCGGCTTCGCAGGAGTGCGTTGCATGGGAAACGGAGGGACCTCAAAAAGCAAATAACGCCCAAGGGAATTATGATTTATGAAATTCCCCAGCGTCTGGCAGATTCCTTTGTCGATAATGCTCCGGGGAGGAAGCTGTGCGGCAACCGGGGACCATCAATTCGGGGTGCACAGTCGACGCTCTCGGGCCGGCAGGTTTGATCCACGCCGCTCAGAAGGTCGGTCGCTTTGCATGCTGCGGGTCGCACGCGGCGCTCCACTCTCCGGAGGGTGGAAGGGGGCGACGCCGAAATCGAAGGGTAAAAACCTGCCACGTTCGCGGCGGCCCAGCGGGCTGTAAAGAGGGCTCGGACACGTTCGGAGCCGGACGGGTGGCCCCTGCGAGTCCGCGGCGGCGCTCGCGGCGCCCGCTGCTGGGAAGCGAGAGGGAGGCGACCGATGAGCAGACGGACGGACGGGGGGCCGAGGACATCATCGCTCGAGTATCCCTCCTCTCCGTGAACTCGAGCGCACCATTCTGTGCCCTTCGTCAGCACCTATGGAGCGGAGGAGGAGGGGAACCTCTCCATCGAGACCCCGACCATCGGCAGGGGCTCGCAGTTCCTCGCTGAGAAGATCGGAGCGGAGCTTTTCGCCCGCGATCCAGATGAGGGTATCAACACGGCTGCTCGATCTTTTTGCTCGCTACGTGGAAGCGGAGCGAGCGAACGCCGGGCGGCTGGCTGCTGCCGCCGTTCTTGCGAGAGTCGCTATTTTTAGGCTTTGCCATCCCAGAGGCAGTCGCGAAACACATCACGGGCAGGCCCAGCCAGTCCCCAGAGAGATTTCCTTTCGATCGCTCCCGTCTCTGTAGCCCGAGGGTGGGAGAGTGCACCTTACCAGTGGTTCACAGTCACGGGAAACACGGGAAACGAAAGGAACTAAGGAATCCCTGAAGGGAAAATCTGGAAGATGAGATCCCGGGCTACTGTGAACGCATTGAACCTCCTTGGATCTCACTTCCAGGAATTGCAAGGATTTTTTTCTCCGCTGCGGACCCCCTCGCGTCCTCGTTCCGTCCCTCCTGGAGAAGCACGAGCGAGTCCCTGCGACGGTACCGCCCTGCTCGCTTCAGGACGGTGCCAGAGGAGATCCAGAACGAATCGCGCGAGAGTGCAAAGGAGCTGTCGCGGCCGTCCCCTGGGACGATCAGGATCCCCGAGCGAGTCAGCGGAGGCGGGAAGGAGGGACGCGCAAGAATCGGGTCTTCGAGGCTGTTCTCCAAAGCACGGAGGAGGAGGAAACGAAGTCCCTGCGCTGGTCGTCGTCGGCGCCCTCATGATTTTGCGAGAGCGATGAGGCAGCACGGGATCTTACCGGAGGGAGGAGGCCGGAGAAGAAGGGAGGGGGATGCCCGGGTGGAGGAGATACTCCGACTGACACAAGCCCTCATCTGCTCCGCGGAGTCTTCCGTCTCGGGACGGCGGGAAGAAGCGATAGCACGAAGCGCGCGGGGCGTCCGTCCGTCCGCCCGCGTGGGTTCGCCGGCCTCCGCTACGTGTCGCGGGGGGAAACGCAGCTTCCCTAATGGAGCGTCAAACAACTCTTCGGTTCGCCGTCCGCCTCTCGTACACGGTCGCTTCTGCTTTTATTGTCCGCTTCCTTCTGCCATAAAAGTGGTGGTCGACCCGAGCGACGAATGGTGCTCGAGGATTACAGAATCTCAAAACTCCCGGTTAAATGAAACATCTTTTTCTCGTTTTTTTTTTATTTTCTGGACAAACGATCTGGAAGGAATGATAAATTTCCTTTTTTTTTTTCCTTCTTTTCCTTCTCCTCTTTACCATGCTGAGGCCATAAACAAGAAAAAAAGAAAAGGAAAGGAAAAGAAGACCATTCTCTTATTCCTCTTTTGCTTGGAGCGACGTGACTCTTCTCTACGGACCTCGCTCGTTCTTGATAAGCGCAAATCAACTTGATATTTTCATTCGAGAAACAGGAACCACCTTTTTTTGTGTTCCTCGAAAAGAGTCAGTCGAGGAAGGTCAGCAGGCACGAAGCGGCCCTCGACTGTCACAGGATCGTCCTTTCTTCATCCACTCTTCTCCTCCTGCCCGTTATCGCTCAGGAGCCGGTGGGTTCTTTCGCGCGCACTGCTACTGCACGCTGTGGAGGTCGGAGAGAGGGCGCGCACCGCCTCCGTGACCGCTGCTGCTGCCGTGTGGAACAAGCGAGAAGAGCTCTTTTCTCCCCTATTCTTCCTTGCAGCCGAGGCTTCAGAAGGGAGAGCAATGACTTTCATCCCGCTAATAGTCCCTGGGGAAGGTAAGCTGGCGAAGGGCAGTAAACGGCAGAATAGAGCACCATCGACCCGCGTCTGCAGAGCGCACTTGCATCCTGGGGTCGGAATCCGTCTCCTGCTCTCTGCCAAATCGATTCAACAGTCTTATGCCTGCAGGATCGCCACGACCCAACAGCCACGAAGGTGCTGTGTTTGTTAAATTCTTCCTCTTTGTTCCATCTTAAGTCCTTTCAAGACTTGGTACGAGATCTCTTCTTTTCTTTCCTTTTCTTTTCTTCCCAGCTACCGGAACGCTTTCCACAGGTCTGGAAGCTGCCGAAAGCCTCCTGAGATGGGAACATCATCAGCCCTCTGTGGTGAGCTAGCGGTGCGTCACTTGTGGGGAAAACAGAAAGCGGCACCGCCGCCGCTGTGCGTTGGTTCGTTTGGTGTTCAGGAGTTTGAGTGTGCCACTTTGACTGCGCGCCTCCAAAGAGTCCCACAAGTCCTTTACGAAGAGCTGTGCAATCTTCTCGATTGGCGTCCGCGACCAGAACTTCGAACCCTCTGGAACCACCAGCAGAAAGCTTGGCGTCATCGAAGTTAGGATAATGACTCCACGTTCCCGCTGATCCGTGCCACAGCACCAGTAGATCGCGTACTGCACTGCACTGCGTACGAGGCAAATTCTAGGCTTCCTTGGACTGATCGCTGAGGACAATGTCTCTCTTCGTGCTTGGAAGACTGCCACGTACAAGCCCAAAAATATCATCCGCTCTCTGAAAGGATTGCGGAGCGCATCCCGCAACTGCTCTTCTCCTGCCTTTTCCTCCCTGCTCCTCTTCTTCCTCTTCCTCTTCAGACATCCTCAGTCATCTCGCCTGATTTGAATTCCATTCCGTCCGGCAAGCCTCCAGCGAGTGCTCCTGGAACGTCCCTAGAACTCCGTGCTTGCGGAGTGTGTGATGCAGTTCTCAGCGAAGACTCAAGGCAGATGAAATTTCCATTTCCGCTGGCGTCTGGAAAGAGCCCTCGTCTGTGTTGAGGTATGCTATTCTCCAGGGATGTGCTCTCCATCCTCTTTTACGTCATAGTCCAACCTTGGACATCCATGTTCCCAAAACGGCAGGGAGAGAAAACGCGGATTCACTGATCTGGATTGTTTGAGAAGCTCATCCGAGAGTCCTCTTTTCTCAGGGAACAGGAGGACACAGGACTCACGGGGCAGCGCCACTAGGGGGAAAGAGTTTTCTTCGATGGATGCTGCGATCTTTCCCATTTAGATGATCAAGAGAGCTGACTCCAGACGCTATCATTTCCGGTTCGGGAAGACCTACTCGTGGTCATCACCCTCGAACACTGAGGTTTGTCCATCCACCGCAGGGTGGTCTCCAACTCCGAATCTGGCAATCTGTTCTGGCTTTGCCCGGAATGCCTCGAATCTTTTAGATTATCGAGACCATGGCGCTGCATTTCAGAGGCAGTGCACGAGTATGAATCGCCACAGTGTATACCATCGGACTTTCATCCCGACATTTTTTTCCTTCTAAGCGGCACGCCGAGCACGATCTGAAGCCGTCTCTATTCGCATTGGTTGCGCATCTGTCGAAAGAGAATGGTACTCCCTATTCACATATTCACGGCATTGGCATACATGAAGTAGGAGGCGGCAAAGGCCTCGAAACACGAAGCCTCTCGAAACTGGTAGTGGGTCATGTAAAGTAGAGTTACCCCCAGGAGTGCATCTGTCCTGGTACGGTGCAAAGTGTACGCATCTTTCACCGTACCAGTGCAGATGCCTCATGACGACTGTACATCGATTGCGAACGAGACCCACCCGACCCTGCAGACTTTATCGCGTATTGATACGCACACTGCGCACATGCCGAGTCGACTTCGACCGTTAGCTAGCACGAGCGGGATCTTGGCTGGGCGATCAAAACATTTCTTGGCAGTGGCGCTTTCTACCCTCTGACACGCAGGGAAGAAGTGACTTGCAAATTTCGCCAGTTGTGCTCCGTCACGGATGCAACAGAACTCAGAGTTGCCACGTGTTCCCAAGAGGGCAGATGAGCCGAGGAAACTGTGCCGCTCGAACGTCGCGATCTCTTCTTCGGCTTTCCGGCCAGCTTCCCGCCTGGAAGATCCTCCGGAAACTGGGAGCTCAAGGGACTTCGGATAGCCATCTCCAGAGTTCTCTTACTTTTCCATCTCGCTCATCTTAAAAGCACACACATCCTCCTTCACCTTCTCGTGTTTGCGCGAGCGCACGCGAGGGGAACTTGACAGGGAGATGCGCTTCCCTCTTGTTCCACAGGGAGCTGCACTTCGGCGATCAGGGCTGCCCTGGAACTCTGCTCCCCGGCGTCTGGAGCATACCGCATGTCGGTTTGCACACAAACACACACACACATACACACACCACAGAAAAACAACAACAACTCGAAATCACCTATATCTCTATGTATGTGTATAAAAATGATCGCTTCGGGACCGTTACTGATTGTTTCTGTTGATGGGAAACGCAGCCAAGAAAACAATGACAGTCGTGACTGAGGCACTGAATTTCTACCTCCTGATTTCGATCGTAAATACCGAAAATTGATTTGTTTCATTTGCTTTGGATTTCATCATTGTTTATGGAAGCGGCGGCTGCGTAGCGATTACATCTGTGTGTGATGTGCCCATCCGCACGGGTACTCCGGAGCATGAATATTAATTCCGCGCCAGGCATGCGATGATAAAAGCAGGGAGGGAGGAAAGGGAGGATCCACAACCACAAACACATCGGCGAAAACATTCCGTGAGAGCTGACCTTTAGAAGGGACACAGATGCAACACATCTGAGGGGAAATTTTTGCAAGAGGATGAGCCATCGCGGAGCGGCGCCCGCGCGTCCTGCATGGCGCAGCTCTCGCAAAAGACCTTCCCAGGTCTTAAATGGAAAATTCTTTCAGCGGATGCATTCCTCTTTCTCACGGAATCCCTCCGCTGCTTCTGCTTCTCTTTCCAGATCAGGGGAGTGTCTTTTTGTCCCGTGCCGCCTGCCCCGGGAACGGTTTCTCTCGCACGAAGTTTCGCCTCCTCCCCAAATTTCCCGAATTTCCAAGTTTCCGGGCGGTCTTCTTTTTGGAAGCAGCAGGCCGGCATCCTAGGCATTCCGGGTGCAGCTCGAGGTGGTCTCTCGAAAGCAGGCATGGAGAAGGAGGCAGGCACTGAATCGATGGCAAGCCTGGGGAACCGCTCAACTTGGAGCGCGAAGAAGCTCTTTGGTGATTTTTATCTTCTGGGCAGTACCTGCTCCCTTTCAAGAAGTGCGGGAGGAAACCTCGCAGTCCTCAGATCTCCTCTGCTTCTCTTGGCGGGGAAACTAGAGCGGGGAGCTCCAACGCTCCCCCCGGCAAGGCGAAACTCGGGACACCCGCGTCATCCCGGCCACCACGGTCTTCCGAGGACTGCAGTGAGCGGAAAAGGCAGAGAGAGGTCTGCTTGTGTGGATTTGCCTACTGAAGCCGCACGAAGACACGGTAACGCCACGTGCACGTGGGTATGTGGCGGATGAAAGCAGTGACACAACCGACAAACTCGCTTGCTGCTTTTCCGGATCCCTCCCGCCCTCGTTTAGGAGAATCGCTCAGCCAACGAGGAACTCAGAGAATAAGAAAAAAAAGAAGAAATGAAGGTTCGACGCTTTTCAAGCCTTCCCGTAGAAACGATCCGGTAGCCCTTGAAACCCGATAGACGACTGCTGCGGCTACCCGAAGACAAGTGCGGAGTATCTGAAATGGGAGGTTCCAATGAAACCATGGCCAAAAAAAAAAAAGGAAAAAAAAACGTGTGAGAACCGAGAACCGAGCGTGAGAATTGGGGGCACATTTATTTAAAAATGTTTCCTTGTTTTAACATCAGGCGAGGCGTTTTCCTCAGGCACAGATAAACAACCTCAGTGTTTGGACCGTACCGAAGCAGCGTAGCAGCGACGACTTGCTTCAGTTTGGAGGAAGAGTCGTAGTCGAGCGATTTTTCTTTTTCCTTTTCCCTTGATTCCTATGTCTTGCTGGAGACCTAAACGGATTGAAGGACGAGAGAGGGACTGGAATCTGCGCTTCCGCATCACTGAAGGGTAGACGCGCTGTGATGTAGATAAGTGAAAGGTTTGGAAGCACGTGCGTTGGTCTCGTGAGGTGATGACTTCGCCGCGCTGACGTCTGGAAAGTACAAGAGAAAATCAAGGGTCGATTAGAGGACGGAGACCCTCTAGCGCTAGCGAATGGTGCAGCCTCTGCAGGATGTTGCAATCTTGGTTGCCGAGCTGCTATCTGGCACGCCCCTCCTCCAGAATGCGTTTCAAGGCTGCATCCAGCATACTGTCTCAAGACATGGAAACGATGCTGAGAGAATCAGTGCCAGCCCCTCTGATAGGAGATGAAGTGAAAATGGGCGGCAACGGCTCGCAGCTTCCTATTCTTGAGAATCGGCAGACGATTAATCACCTAGAAAACTCAATCATGAGAGATCTTCCTAGGACAAGGCGGAAGAAACTGATGAAGGAAATGGTCCTAGGAAGTCTCCACAGACGCGGTGAAGAACTGTGTCTTATCCCAGTCGGGCTTTGATAGCGTTCCCCGTAGATCGCGAGCATTTGACTCTCACTCGTGGAATTCTGGTGCTTCATCCACGGTGAACCAGATCGCCACCTCTGCTCAAGCCTCAAGAAACAAGTTCCATTGGATGTTTTTTTTTTTTGGAACCTGTGCTCGCCGCCCAGTCAGGAACTCGAAAATCCGAGACCCCCCTGCCTCTGATTCGCGCTCGCTTTTAGTCCGGGTATGAGGGAAAGAGGACGAGACTCAGATCGAAGGTGTTTCTAAAGGAGAAACGAGGAAGGGGAAAACCCAGGATGCTGCAAACGCACCTCACCCCATGCTCCTTGAGTTACATTTCCAGGAAGTGCAGGGATTTCTTTTCGTCATTGCGAGCCCCCGCCGCCGCCGCCAAGTTTTCCTAGATGGATGGCTCATGAAGCACCTCGGTGCCTAGCGTCCCCCTAGATCGGGCCAACCTCGATCCGATACTAAGTTTTCTTGGACTCTTTGATCATTGCAATTCAAGAAGACGATGTTCTCTTCTCTTCTCCTCCGGAAATAAAAGAGGTACATATATACCCACTGGCCTGAAGCAGGATGCCATATCAGAATCCATCCAACCTTGTCTCCAAAGTTGCATCGATTAAGAGAAAATCATGACCTCGAAGCTTCTGGAGCAGGATTTCTGGATCCTTCTCTCCATCAGCTACGCAGCGTTTGAAGAATTGGCACACAAGAAGTGGCACAAACAGCATCGAAATAAGGTCTCTGAAACCATGGAGACCACTGATTTTCAATGACTCAAACACCCAGCCCTGACTCATTCTCAGTGCGATGGAATCTGACGCATCGATCGGAATTCGCTGGAGCTCGTCTCTCGTGAGAAGAGCCATGATGAACTGTGGAGATGGGTATTTAAGTGATAACCAGGGACAGGGGCGAGGCGATGAAGATTTTTGTGGTGCGTTCGTTAAGATGGACAAATGGATCTTCCCGAGGTTTCCCACGTGCTAAAAGGCACGACACGTCAGCGAAGATTCGGAAAGGGGATTCTGGATGTTATCTGGCTGAGAGGAAAACACGGACAGTTTATACGCTGTGTGGAGCCAGTTCGTAGAAGAGACATAAACCTAAACAAGGCGCAATTCGGAAGAAAGGGAAGTGATGGAGTCGAAAATAATGACTGCTCATATAGGGAAGATGGAATCCTAAGGGGAGGAAAGTTTGAAATTTCGAAAACTGCTCGTTTATTGCCTTTCGATGTAGAAAATAGGCTGCATGGCTGAAGGAAGGACCGAAACGAAAAAGCGGCTCCGGAAGACGAAGTTCATCGCTGATGGGAGGCCTTTCCTTGCCAATGATGTCTCAATGGGAAAAATTTCAAGAGAATGGAAACTTTCACAGCTAACATGGAGGACGCAGTAAATATGACCTGGACAAGGTCGTCCTGGAGAATGTGAACGATCGGGTGCATCAAACCGGGAATACGGGGGGAACCAATTTTGGGAAAATGTCAAATGAGTGGAAATCTTCTGCTCTGCAAAGTTCAAGAGTTGACTCTAGAAGGTTCATGAGGTTTCCTGTGCCTGCAAAGAGTGACGAATCCACACAGGAATCAGAACGACAGATGTCGAGGAATGACTGACTTTTCCTAGGAAGGCTGGTCCAGAAACCAAAGAGCTAAGATTGATTTCTCTGACGAAAAGTAAGCTGATCCGTTGCGATGAGGCATGGAATGCTCAAGGAAACAATGAATTTGCTCAAAGATGTAGAAGCTAAGCCATCCGGACAGGGCCAAGACTTCAGATTGCAGTCTATGGAAAGAAGACAATAAGACCGCGCCCATTCCCCGGACTAAACTGAAACTTGCCTTGCTGCTGGCAAGAGCAACCCTTCCACTGATACACTCAGGTGTAAACTGATACGAGTCTCCTGCATAGAGGCAACTCTACTCAGGAGAAAGTGAACGGTACGGAATTCGGAAGGTACGCTGCTATTAATCGGATGACTCGAGGAAAAATTCTACTTAAAAGGGGGAGTGGAACGAAGACTGTCTTGTTAACCGAAGTGTCACGAAAGGAATGTGTAGGTTGATGATGAAGGAAAAAGTACGCTGCTTCGAAAACTGACTGGAGCCCATAGACGTCAAAAGAAAACAACATGATTTACAGAGAGAGGGAGGCTGAGGTGGCTTGTCGCAGAGAAACGACATGGGAATCAAGTCATTTCGGATCGCTACGCAGTCCATAAGTGACTGTTGAGGGACCATGATCACAAACAAGGGTTTGGCTTTTGAATAATGGTATCTGCAAGTGTTGTTTCCTTTCCAAGCACACTAGGAAACCTTTTCCAGCAAAAGCTTGGCTCTCTGAAGCAGCATCCGCTCCATCAACAGGAATCTTCCTCGAACCCTGCATCATGCTCTTCATTGTTAAGGGAAATATTTCTCTAAGAACATGGAAGACAAAGCGATGTCCCCCCCCCAAAAAAAAAAAAAAAAATTCTCATTTCATATAGTTCTGTGCCGAAGAGCCAGCCATCCCTTTTGGAAATTTTCCATTAGTGAGCAGGAATAATTCGCCTTTAATATTTGTCCTGGATGGAGCTCTTCCAACGCACTGCGTAATCAGATTGTTTGTTTGGCAACGGCAGAACTGACTTTCCCAGGAAAATCATTGAACAGAACGGTGCACATCACATGCGGCAAACGTGCATGCACGCATCATGAACTGTGCATGGATGCATCGTGTGCTGCATGAAAGCATTGCTTCTCGGTTATCCAAAAATAAAACCCGAATTCGGGCCTTCTGGCTGCGTTCTGTTAATCAAAGTTCCATTTTAAGGAAGGATTTATTTATAAATTGTGGACGCAAGAGCAGAACTTTTGGATACAAGAACGCAAATTGGGAGGAACCCACGGCGTTTCGGTCCCCGTTAAATGCGAGATGGAAGAGGCACGCGGGCGAAAACGTGATTTCCTTCAGTACTGATATTTCAACTGTCTTCCATCACTATTTAATGGTGCCTTGAGGTTTTCGAGACCTTGGCACCGAGCGTCTGAACGTTGGAAAGTTGCGACCTTTCGAAGACATCGGTCGTCAGAGCTGTAAACAAATGGGATGGCGTGGCCGCAGAGCACTCTTGTTTGGGAAGTGGAAGCACGCTTCTTCCTCTAACAGTTTTCCCGAGTCCTACATCCTCATTCGCAACAGGGATTTTTCTATATGAGGGCGGTTCGCAATACGATCATCTGGCTGCGTGAAAATGGAGAATTACTTGCCGAAAGACCATTCTTTTCATCCGATCCAAATGCGCTCTCTAGTTCACCAAAAAGGACCAGAGACAAAATTTCACAGTGAAACAGCTTTCCCTTCGCCTTCAGTTTCACCTCAGATGATTGAGATACTAAATCGTTTTCGAAGGGAAATCAGCCTTCGTGGATCAGGGAGCTTGACTCTCGTAAGATGATCACTTTCCGCTGAATCACGATGCACACGATGCTGCTTTGCCGTAAATCCAGGATGTGGTTTTTAAAAAAGGAGGTATCTAAAAAGAGCGAGAACAACATCTAAATGTTGTTAAGGCAGGTGACTGGATGCATTAATCTCCGGACCTGACTCAGGTGAACGGGATCTCTTTAATGCCGATTCCAGTTTCAAGAATCGAAAGTCAACGTGTTTTTCTCAGAGGAAACAGTCATCATCAGTGACAGGGTGCGCAGGTCCTACGAAGCCAAGCAAGGGGTTCCTTGGTTTTAGACGATGTCATGTTGAAAATGCAGGCTCTGGGATCTTGAGAATCATTTCCGTGAATCCATTATCCGTTATGATCATGATTGAAACGGCTTGAAAAAAAATCATCCATTTAGCTTGCGCAACCGATATGAGTATCTCCTTAGCCATTTCAATCATTCTTGAGCGATGGAATCATGAGACGATGGCTCTGAAAACTGATGGGAAAAACTAGGAAGCACCTCGAGACGAATGTTTTAATGTATGGAAATGGCTCCTCTGACGACAAATTCCAAAAGTCTAGGATATTTTGCTACTCCGCATCTCACTGTGCTGATTCGTGGATTTCATTCTTTCACTTGCCATCTATGATGCTCTTGCTGGCAAAAAAGAAGAATAAGAATGACATTCGGGAACTTAGGTGACATGCGGATTTCTGGGATATCATTGGAATGATGGGTCCAGACAATGCTGAAAAGGGTCCTCGAATCCATGGCGATCACAAAGCTGTTGCCACGACAACTCTTCCCGTACAACACAGGCCTGCAGTTGCAGGTGCACGGTCTTCTTTCACAATCACGGCTAAGAAACGAAAGTGGCAAATCTCCCTGCCTCCCTTTGCCTCCTTGATGAAGTTGATTATTAGAGAAATCCCTTAGTTCTCAGGGTGTCCGAATCTTTTATTTTGCCTCGAAATCAGAAATGCTTGCTGAAGTAAAATTTTTTTTTCCACACATCAAGAAGTCTACATAGCGGGAAGGGCAGAGAAAAGACTCTCGATAGAAGAAGATGATTTCTTACTGACTTGAAAAACTCTGGGTTCGCTCTTCCTCAAGATTCCAGCTCCCTACTTATACAGTTCTTCACCAAATATAGAGTAGACAAATGCGAGGAATTTGAGATACTCCATGGAAGTAGAGCCAATATGAGATGGTTTTTTTTGATAGAGCCAAAGTTGCTCCCTTTCCATCAATAGCTGAGTTGGAGAACAAGGTTTTTCGGCTCAATAACGAGGCTCTAAGGCGATTTGATTTTTCTGCTCCCATCCCAGAATCCTGCTCAGTGCTGCCTAGAGTCCTTTCGAAAGCCCATTCTAGAAGGGAGTGAGGAAAACAAGGAATCTTCAAGCCTCAGAAGGAACACGCGGGACGTCTTTTCTTGCGGAGAGAAGGAAGGGAAGAAAGAAGGACAAAAATCATCAGGAGATTTTCCGACAGGCCTCCGTGCACATAGCAGACGTATTTGACAAACAAATTTGCATCAAGGATGAGAAGCTTGAGGTTGAGTAGTTGTGGCACTCGAATTGAAGAGAAAAAGAATTCAACTACATGGAAGGCAGGAAGACGAGGAAGAAGAATAGCATCTCGGAATTCTGAAACATCTCTTAGAACCTTGGTTTCTGACACCATCTCCCCGGGCTGGCCATCTTTTGTCTTCTAGCTTTTTTATTTAATGTGGAGAATTTTCCTCTTTAATTCAAGCTCACATGGTAGCTCCTCTTCGTACCCTTTTCGCAGCTTCAAGTCTACATCGCTTGAAAAACAATGCTGTAAGTTGTGACGAAGAAAAAATAAAACGAAAAGTTGTATCTGTAGCATGCACTGGATCTCTTTGGGAGATCTACTGATCTCCTGTTTGTCCTTCGGAATGCCTAACTGTACAGGTCGATAGCCCAGAGGGAAAGGCAAAACAAATTTTTTGGTCCACGGCCTCACCTACGTTTATTCTTTCTAAGCCAAGGGAATGGCTACATCGTGCCGTGTCATTTTTAGGCTTAGATACTATGTCTCTGTCTTTCATTCTTCCTCCTGTATACCGTGTCCACTGTAAGCAGCTGGTAATAGTGGGATAGACACATAGAAACGCCAGCGTGGCTCACTATTACGGATCCCATGGCTGGCAAAAATTCTTATTGATGATGCAGCAAAACCTCACAGAAGGAATATGATTTCGCTTCACTCTTTGGTAGATTTGTTGCCTTCAGGAAGGCACCCTGAGGTTGTCTGCTCAGGATTGTCAATGGTAAGCAGCTACTCCCTCCCCTCGTGTGTTCTGACCTGCTGCTCTCTTTCCTCTGCCCTCCTTCGAATTCGGAAATTTTTTATCCTTTAATTCTCTGCGCTATATTTGAGAAATTCGACTACCAACAAGTCTCAGCTGCTTCTCGCGTTTTCAATTAGACTCAACCACTTTTCAACTGATGCTCTCACTCACTAGATAGAGCTCGTGCAAGCCTAAACAGAGTTCTTGCACGAAGAGTAAAGTACTTTGAAACTAGTCATGCACAGATCTCTGGAGACGGCACTCGGATAGATATGCGACGATGCTCCCATCTTCTATAGGTGATACATAGAAAGCTGATTTCAGTTAATTCTGCTTCATCATGTGTTTTTCATTTTCTTCTCTTCGGCCAGTAGTGATCTTCTTCTCCTGACAGACTGTTCTTATCACAAATACGAAAAAAAAAAAAAAAAACTCCCATTCTGTGATCGCTTGTTCATCTTCAGAAGCACCATGCGAAGTTCATGAAATTTTGGCATCATCTGAGGAACTCGGAATCCAGTTGAAATCAACGAGGCAACCCGTTTGAGAATTTCCGAACAGATCGCTGTCAAGAGTCTTCGCCGACTAGCTTGAAATACAGGAAATCGTTTCTGCTCCCGCTGGCGTAGTTGATGCCCGAGTTCTCTGAGCAGGAGATTCTGGCACGCAGTTCATTCTCATTGAGGAAATGCGCTATGGACCAGATGCTGCGCGCCTTATGAAAATTGCATTCGAGCTTTCATAATGGGGAGAAAATTCCCCTCCATCATCATGCTTTTCCAAAAAGGGAAAACATGATGAAGATGATGGGGGAGGGGGGAACAGACATTACGTTTAGTGAATTTTGAGTTCGACCTGAAATGATATGAAAAATGCAAACTGCTGGTAAAATTCTGAACTGGCAAAGTGCTGAACATGGAGAAGAGAGGAAGCTTTCGCAAACGAAGAACAAAGGGGGAACGAGGTGTTTCGCGTCCCTTTAAAAAGCGAAAAGCTCAGAGTCCAGTGCCTGCCGCTCCTCGACAGCAGTCGTGAGAATGGCTTAGACAGTTCGCTTCTAGCCATGCCATTGTTAGCCCACGACGCGTCACGAGCGTACCATTGTTAGCCCACAACGCGTCACGAGCACACCATTGTTAGCCCACAACGCGTCACGAGCACACCATTGTGAGTCCAGATACGTGTCACGAGAATGCCATTGTTAGCCCTCGGCGTGCTCCAAATACTCCTCATCTCTAAGGAAACCAGGAGCCTTTCATTGTCACGGAGACCGAACAGCTTCATCGTATCAAGAGAGTGATCTTGAGAGGGCGAAAACGAAACATTCCTGACGCTACCTCTCCTGCATGCGCAAGGCCTCTCTGGCCGGATGTCGGATTGTATTTATTTTATTTTGAGCAATTTATTTATTTTAATTTCTTTTTCCGTATTGATTTATTTGAATGCGTTGATATTCGCTTAGAAATGTGCCCTGCGGATACATAAGTCAGGAGGGATTTCGTAAATGACTCAATCGACCGCAAATAACAGGGTAGGCCCACAGTTCGCAATTTCCTAAGATTGTTATTTATTATTACTAACTGTATTATTTCAGTTTTCTCCATTTTATTCTTCTACTCCTCCTGCCTTTTTTCCTTCTTGGAGGAGGAGGAGGAACGGGGGGGAGGAAGGGGAGGACTTACAGTTTCTTGCTTTCTTTCGAGTTCTTGCTCACATCAAGAACTGCAGACTTGATGCACATCCTTCAGCGTCACCATACGAGTGCTTGCTGCTTCGCTGTATGCATCTATCGGCAGCTCAGCTCCTTCGGATTCGAAAAGCCCACAGATTTGATCTTTTTTTTTTTTTTTTCCTTTTTTTGTAATGAATGGCAATTTCGAGTGCCGTCGGTAAAGGAGAATGCTGGTTATAAGTGTGCATCAATCAAGCATTGCAGGCGTTGCAGCAATCGATAGCCGAACTCTCGTTCTCGATAAAAGGGAGCAATGGAATTTCGATCCAGAGTTTCAACGGAGGAGCAAACGAAATGCTCGCAATCGACAAAAAATAAAAATTTAGTAACGTGATATCATTCGAAGCATGCTTTAAGGGAAAGAAATAATAGCTAATTGATACTAAACGTGAAAGAGGAAGAAGTAAGTTTGCGATTTCTTAGAAGTGGATCACGTGACAGTACAATCCCAAGCTTGGATGCTATCAGAGAACTACAGTAAAGGATACATAATTGACAAAGACGCTTTGAGTTTACGAAATCAGTCTCCGTGCTTGCTGAAGCTTAGTAAGCCGGAAGAATGGCCAAGTAGGGAAGCTCCGTGTTCATCGGCTACCTTGCCTGCTGGCCCTACGTTTTTTGCTCTGGAATTCTCAGAGAGGTTCCAAACAACTAAAATATTTTTTCAGCGTGTTGGAAAGCAAACGCAAAATGGTGGATGCAGAACCTTCTTCCTGATACCGGGGCAACAAGGATGATTCGGAAAAAACTGAGCTCAGTGGAGGGTCTCTCCATGTATTTTCGCATAAGCAGCTACTGAATCACCGTGCAAAAACAAATAATTTTCTTTCGAAATAAATAGAAATTACCTTGTTTTTTTTTTTTTGTTTTTTTTTTTTTTTTGACGTGACTTTGTGATTGAGTTATGCACTGCTCAGCATCAGATAATAAAAAGACGCTCTTGCTCACTGTAAACGAATAGTTACGTCAGCTACATGTACCACCCTGTTTGTTAGATCAGCAGCCAGCGACTCTCTGCTGAAGGGAAAAACCAGCTCCCTTGAGATGCACTTCGGTGAGTTCCCTGGGTCTCATTCTTGCTGGAAAACACGTGAAATCCGAGGAACTCTGCCATGACAAGAAACAGAGCTTCTCGACAACAAGAAAACAGTCTTTAGAGCTGGGAGCCTCTCGAGTGTGACAGCGAAGATCAGAATTCCTACTTATTTATGCTCTTTTCCTTTCTTGCTCCCTAAAGAGAGGGGGGGAAGGGAACGGGAAGGAGAGAGGTGTTTCTTTTCGGTGTTGGCTCCAAGAGCGAAGGACGTGCTAACGCGGACCATGCATCAAGCATCTGCCGGTTTCTCTCCTCGCTTCCTCAACCCTGGAAGAAGTGAATCGAGATCAACGAATCACCGCAAACTGCCCAAAAGAGCATTTCTTTTCGTACCGTACGTCTTTTTCGCATTTGGAAACCGATCCAAACTTTAGGGTAGTTCAAAAGACAAGTCCGTAGCAGACGCATTAGTGGACAGCGTTCCTTCCGCTGGAATGGGCTAAAGAGCGGCGCATTTTGAGCATGACGATCGATTTCCTCGACATTCCGGAAGTGGCAATCGTTTGTCTTGATTTTTTTTTTGAGCACATGTCATGTTTTTTTTTGAGTCAAGAGCATTCAGCAATTTCCCTGGAACATCCCTGCAAAGAAATTTCGTCTCTCAAGGATTCGCTTGAACAGGTACGTCGCCGACGCTGAGCCACCACTCTGAAGCTTTTTTCTCGAAGGCACCCGAAATTTTGAGAATTCCCGAGCCTCGCTGCCAAGCCCAAGGGCTTTCCCAGGAGCCCCTGTCTGTGTGACCAGACCCACTACTCGATCTTTCAGAGCTTGAACGACGCCGGAAAAGTCCACGAGGGCGAAAGAAGTCGTGAACAGCCATGGACACAGAGAAGTGAGGGTCGTCTCAGACTGTGCTCGAAAAACAGCAAGCATTGAGCGCTCCCCCTCATGGAAGAGAACGGAATGGCAAGGAGCCGACAGATGTTCTGCCCTTCATGTTAATGGGAATCTTCTCCAGAGAATCGGCTCACAAATTTCAAAGCCTCTTTCAGAAAGCCTTTCCCGCGGAGGTCCTCCCGAGCGACCGACCGCAGATCACATTCAAGACATTCAGAACCAAAAAATAAGAAAACTGATTTGTCTTCTCCTGCCTTTGAGGGATTCAGGGAAGCCACATACGGATGATAAAGGGAAAGTGGGACAGTGTCTAGGAACGGAGCCACTGCGCAATCGAGAGGACTTCGACCTAACCCAACCGATATGACAAAGAACGCTGGCTTCCCTCACCCACTCCCCCCACTTGCTCACCCCGATTGATTTGTTCACCCTTTGTCTTCCTCCCGACAATCCGATTCCCCTCCTTTCGAGGAAGGCGAGGGGGAGAAAGGTGGCGTGCGTTTCCGAGATGCTCCTCGAGGAACGCTGCAGCGGCGGCCCGCAAAAAGGATCTGGCATTCGACCTCAGGGAGGAAACGTGAAACGTGCGCAGGATCCCGTCCTGGTTTGCTGATCGCCTAACGACCGGCAAGCAAGCCGAGAGGATCGCTGCCTACTCCCTGTCACAAGCGCCCGCGGAGCTCTCGTGGAAAGAAAACTTTCCAGACGCGCCGAGCAGACGCTTCTCCACCTCCGCGCACCACCACCGCGCTCTCCGGAGAATAAAGAAAATCCACACGGAATCTCCATCCACTCCAAGTCCTCACGGCAGTCTGGAAGAGATGTCAAAGACTCCACTCCCATCATGAGTCTGCGCACGAATCTTCAGCGAGATTCCCCGCTGCAGCTTTCCGAGAGCATCGGCAAGGAAACGGGGTCATGTTCCTGCGTCCTGACCAGGACTTCCTCCTTATACACGTCCACAAGTGTAAATCTTCCCTAAACGAAATGACAATCATGTTTCGGAAGGGAACCATCGGGACGGGAAGGGCATCATTCCATACCTTCCATCCCGCTTCCTGACAGGGAGTATATACATATATATATATATATGTGTGTGTATATATACTCCATAAATTCCAACCCTCCAGCATGCGAGTGACCTTGTTCCATTACTCTTTCGAACTCGTCGACACCACCCACGTGATCCACCCTAGCCTGCACGTAGAAAAATGGGTCCGACCCAAAACCGAAGCAAAATTTGACCGATCCACCTCCACTGCAGTCATCAGTGGTAACCCCCCCTGCGCGACCTGGGCCATCCATCGATGGGAGGATTCTTACGCATTGATTAACCACTGGAATTTCTTTCAGCTTGCTTGGGGCAACGAAAGAAACGCGGGCAGCAGACCCCGTCGCAAACAGGTCCCGGAATTCTCGTTCGAATACCTGGAGCTCCCATTTCGTCGTGAGAAAAACACGTCCTCCCGTCCCTTCAAATGCCCCCATTCAGGGAAGGAACGAGGAAAAACAAAAAGAAAGGAAAAGAGAGGGGGCGGGAGAGATCTGTGCAGCTCGAGATCAGCCAAGACGGAATCACGGCATCGCGAGCCACTTGACGTCACGCGCGCGCCTCTGGAATGCAGGCAGCCTCCACGCTTTCCTGCGCGGGGGCTTCCGTCGTGCTTCTTAAGGAGCAGCCAGCACCTCCTTTGGCTGGGAGGGACGTGCACGGTGGGCGCGTTCCCGTTTCCGTGAGGAAGGAGGGAGGGCGGAGGCGAGGGGGGGTTGCCTGCGCCCCATCCGACGCTGCTCGGCTCTCCAAGGGAAGGCAGCGGCAGGGGTTGCGGAAAAAAAGTCACCGGAGGTAGGACGGGAGGCGAGGAGGAGGGAGAAGAAACGGGGGAAGGAGGAGCGGAAACAAAAGCCGGGAGGCAGGGGAACAAAGTGCTGGCCTTTATTGCCTGGGCCGGAAGATTAGCGGCGGCGGACCGGAGCTGCTAAATGGCTGGCGCATTGTTGCTCCCGTGGGCCACGACAGACTGTCAGGTGGGCGAAAAGGAAAAGTCGCCTTTTGTGCACCTCGTCAGGCTTGGCACCTGAGGTCCTCCCCTGCCCCTCCGGTCCGAAAGTCGGAACGCCGCCCTCTCCCTACAATGCTATCGGAAGTCGGGGGAAGAAGGAGGAGGAGAAGAGCTGACTTGGGCTTTCTCCCCGAGCAGACGGACCTCTTGTTCCGAGGGAACGGGGACAAAAGGGAGGAGAGACACGTCGTCGACTCGGGTGGGGGGTGGGGAAGAGTTCGACTTCATCCTAGCGGGGAGAGAGAGAGAGAGAGACGCCTGCATGCCCGGGATCATGTGGACCGGCTGACTTTCAGGACGGAAGCGTCCGAGAGATGTCCGAGAGTTGCGCGGGTCGCCTCCTCCCTTTCCCAGAAGCGTCTGTGTACGCTCGCGCGCCGCCGCCGTCCCGAGAGGGAAGAGAAGCTGCCGGCCGAGCCCGCGTTACCAACAAAAGGTTTCCCTTTCCCTCTCGTCGCCCCCCCCGCCCTCCCAAGCAGCAAGCAGCAGCAGCAACAGGCGAGAGGGCCCTCTGTCCGAGTGGGTCCGACAGAAGCGCGCTCGCGAGCGCCGGCCACCGCCTCGCCCCGCAGAGGAAGACGGGGAGCGCGCCCTCTCCTTCTTCGCCCCTCTTCCTCCTTGTCGCCACCTCCTTCGCGCAGCGTCTGTCTGTTCGAGGGAAGAGAGAACGGAAAATCAAAAGGAAGAGAGAGAGGAAGGGAGAGAGGAGGAGGCAGGCAGGGGGGGGAGGGGGGAAGAGAGGGGAAAAAGAAAAAGGCGGTTTCACCTCACGTCGCTCCTCTCGAGCGCTGCATCAGCGTTCCATCCGCAGGAAAACACTCATCTCAAACAACCGAGAAATTTTATTTGATCGAAACTAATAGCGCTGTCAGAGATGAAAAGGGCTCCAAAATTACTTCATCATCCGTGGCGTCGAACTGCCTTTCGTGGCTGCGGGCGGAAAATTACCAGCCGAGGTGCACGGATCGCGCAGAGTTGCCGAGGGAAAAACCTGCGAGGCAGGGGAGGAAGGCGCGCGCGCTTTGTCCGGCGCGCACCATAAAAATCGCGACGCTAGCGCGCGCTCGGACGTGTCGTCGGGATTGCGTGAGGGGAGGGAGGGAGCGGGATCGCGCGCTTCCTGGGACCCACAGTTTCGCGGTGGCGCCGGGAGCCCTCGCAGCGGGTTACCCGCGCGCGAGAGACCGAGCACACCCGGAGAGCCCTCGGCGGAGGGAGAGGTCTTCCGCGCCGGAACGGAGGAAGGAGGAACGGAGGCGCAGCGGACGGTCCGTCCTCCTTGCCCGTCGCCGCGGTCGAGGAGGGTCGGCCGTCGAATCGCCGGGAACGACGAGATCGACCCCGCGAGGAGAGGGAGGAGAATGCGGCACGATGGGAGCTCCCCGAGAAGCCGGCTACCTACCTGCAGCCTCCTCTCGAAGGCAGAGGAATGCCCTTTCCCACCCGAGCTCCCTCGAAGCTCTTCCCCCTGAAGTCCCTCCTCTCCCCGAAGTCCTCTTCTTCACCTGCGTCCCTGCTTCCTCTGTTCCTCGGCTCGCACCCTTGTTCCTCCGCGATTCCGTTTGTTTACCGATCTCAGCGAGTGGCTGCTCCAGTGCTCCAGTCTCCAGGACCAAACTCCGTTCAATTTAATCCTGAGTGATTGCTGGCTACGTGAACTTAACGACGCTGGGTTCTGGCGCTGCTCTTACCGGAGGAGAGCGTGTTATTTATCATCTTCACGTAATGAGGAAAGGCCAACTAATAAATCCGTCTTCCCGGTGGCGTACGTCTCTCACACGTTGCTTCTTCGCTCATTTTATCAGGGGAGGAATCTGTCATTTCGTAGTAGATCATTATAAGGATTCTCAGCCATTAGGTCATCCGCAATAAATAATTAAATTGTTGCTTTTACGTGACGTTTTTTTGTTTTCATAAATAATTGAAAAACGTTTTCCAGGTCCGAAGATCGAGAAGAAGAGGAGAAGCTGCGCTTTTTTCTTTTTTTTTTTCTTTCGTGTTTTTTGCATCCGTGGAGGGAGAGGAGAGAAAACTTCGAGGTGATTCGTACACGGTCGAGTAGGCATCGCACGAGCAGCCCGGAACGTACGGGGAGGGGAGGGAGGGGTTCTTCCTGCAGGAGAAGGAAGAGAGCACTCTCTTGAAAAAGTCCCTTCGGAAGTTGCATACGTGAGGCAGTCCAAGGGGCATCCGACCCGGATGCCGAGCCCGCCGCCAGCGAAGAGGGGCAGAAGAAATGGTGCGGTCGACGCTGCTTCCGCAGTGTTCCTCGAAGGCGCCGAACTGCCGGCTGGGAAAGAGGAAGGGATCGTCGGCCACTTCGTATGTGCCCCTCCCTCCTCCCTTCCTTCTTCCTTCACCATCATCATCATCCCCTCAGGAAAGCGGTCTCCGCTTTTGGGCCGTCAAACTCCAGCTTGTAGGTCCTTCTTTTGGGTGGGCACAGGACTTCGCGCAGTGCTACCAGCATCAGTCAAGGGGAGAGAGAGGGAGGCAGCCTCGGTCGGACACCCCACCAACGAGAATCCTCTTAAGCTCTCATCCCGTAACTTTTCACTCCAAAGGAAAGGTCCTGCAGATGAGCGGTGCTCCTCCATCCCCGCAGCTTCTTGCGTGTGCTGCGTCTGCTGAGTGCACGATAGATGCTCTCAGGGAGGCATCGAACCACGGGAGCCCGCACAATACGCGTTTCATCACACCGCATGCGCGCGTTCCGTTGGCTCCAGCCCGCATCCTCACGACCACGGCGTACCTCTCAATCCTCTCCTGCAACCGCACCTTGTTGCCGTCGTGCTGACCCCTCGCAGTGGAACCCGTACTGCATATCCGGAGAGCTTTAAAAAAAAAAAAAAAAAAGACCTCTGGCAATGCTCTGCAGTACCCGAACAGCAGCGACAACAGCCTCGACTCCTCCCTTTCTCCCGGACACCTCTCGGCGTTTCCTGCCTCAGCAGCGGAGGGCTCCAGGAAAGTGAAGGCGCCGGCCGGCGTTCGGTAGCTCCTCTGAGGCAACTCGCGAGCTACGAAAGAAACAAGAAACGGAGAGCAGATCTCGGGAACACCCAGAGTCCCGATGCTGGAAACAAGGTCTGGGTATTCCTCTCTTGAGATCACTGAGGTTCTGCTTGTTTACCCGGCAGGTGTTGTTCGACTGAGTTTTCCGGATGCAGACTGCGAGCAGACTTTTGCGTGCGGGCACAACGACCCTCTGCGTTGCGCGGAAGCCGCTGCCTTTCATACGCGCGAGCGTGCAAGCAGGGATCCAGCCTGATGGGTCATCCGCTTTACCTCTTTCCCCACGCTCGACTTTTCCGGGAATGCCGAGCCAGGTGGCGGAGAGTTCCGTGCAAGAGCAGCAGTTGCCGAGAAGGCTGCCTCCTTCCGCGCTCTCAGTCCTCCGCCCTCGCGGTTCCAGGACGTCGTGCATCCAAGAGCGAACGCCGGCGACGCTCTGTGATGCTGATGACGCATTCACGCTGAGAAATGTCCGAGGACGAGCGCCGCCACCTCTCTCACCGTTAGTGTGGAACTTTGGTTGCGGATGCACCAAAGGTCGCAGCTGAGGTCGCGCCTCCTTCTCTTCCGGCTCACCGCGACCTCTCTGCCTGTGAAACCGAACGAGTAAGCCAACAGTCCTCTGCCAAATACGTGTTCCCATTGAGAGAAGGAGGAATCTTCCGATTAGGAGGCGCCTGTCTGGAAATTTCACCTGCCGAAGAGGACCAAACCACCGCCAAAAGGGACAGTGTCTGGCGCTGTTGTCTCGCTGACTGCCATCACGGAGTGAATAACTGCCCGGCGCTAGAGCGTGACGTGAGCAACGTTACGTGGTCTCCGATCACACAGTACGAGCGAGGATGAGCGCGAAAAGATCCTCAGCGCCAGTGTCCGAGGGTGTTTTAGTCTCCCGGAAGGACGTGGAAGACTTAGACGGACGAGCGCTTTCCCTGCGGAGAGGGGTAGGAGATTCAGGCTATTCAAGTTCTCTGCTGCAGCTTCTCGGTCCTTCTTTGCCACCCCTTCCAGGAAGCCCGGTAGTCATTTTCCTGGTTTCTTCTGGGATCTCCAAAGCATTGGTTTGCCGATCGCGTTTTTTCGGGGAAGGGATCCCCCGCCGCGAAGGCAGGACCTTCGCCATCATGTCTCCTGCTGGCACGTATTCCTCCGATCCGGTACATTCTCATCCTTCCTTCCACTGTTTCACCTGCTCCACCTCCTTCTGCTCTGCCCAGGAACTCTTCCTGGAAAGGGAGGCGCTTTTGCGGTCCGTTGTTCCTTCTCGCACGTGCTTTCGTCGGAGCGCACAGGACCGAGGGTCAAGGACTCTTCCCTTTGAAAGCTGGAGATCCAGAGGACCCCCATTCTCGAAAGCAGTTATGTTTCCCCTCCGTCTTCGGGAGGGCTCTCCTGAATTATCCCCGATGAATGGTCGGACTCATCTTCAGGAGGAGGTAAAGGGAAGGAATGAAACTCCGAATTTCCTCTGGAGCCAGCTTTTATTCGATCTCTTCTCTGGCTGCTGCAGTATTGAAGGATCCTTCTGATATGTCCCCGGCTAGGAGAAGCTGCACCCCTTTCTGAGGAGGGCAAGGCATCCAGGAGGGCACGGAAGGAAGCGGAAGTCAAGGTTCTGGCCATCTCAGCGGCGAGGCAGAGGCAGATACAAGAACCCGGGGCAGCTGCCGCCTTTTTTTTTATTTTCTGAATAATGGAACCCTACTGCACCCTTGAGACGCGCCCACAACCCTCTTTCTGTCACCCACTCCTGACGTATGAGGAAGATCCGGAAGGCACCTTGCGACTGTGAGGCTGCCCGATGGGAATCCGGGCGCGGACGGCTCTGCGCGTCTGACAGTGGCAGTTTCAACCTCTGGTTCTTCCCCTTCACAGCGTCCCTTGTGAGTTTCGAACCCACAGTGAGTGATCGGCCGCCGCTGCTGGAGCTCGATGTCGGCTGGGCTATCTCCACCCAGGGAGATTGGATTCAGGAGTAGGGGCACATTACCATGTCCGGCCCCGAGTTTGTCACGGAGGCGTGCGTCCTCGGATTCTCACACCTCTCAGGAGTCCCGGAACCATACTGGGGAGAGAAGGAGGAAGGGCGAAGAAGGAAAGCGAAGGCATCCATGAAGAAAAAACGGAAAAAAAAGAGGAAATCTTACAGCGAGATGGTTTTACTGGAGGAGCAGGAGGCCAATCGAGAGCAGGGATACTGGAGAGATGGAGCAAGTACCGCAGACGGTGGTGAAGAACGACAGGAACCGTTTTAAAGGAGGCTCTCAGACACAGAGAAAGGATGCAGGAGCACAGAAGATCTCGAAAAAGCCAGATCCAGTGACACTTTCCGGGGTAAAGACTATGGTTAGAAGGAGGAGGTAAGCTTAAAACGGATACTGTGTACATTGGTCCAGAAACCTGCATCCTGCGGAGCAAAATCTGCTTTACGGAGGTGCAACAGCTGCACCTCGGTAAAGCAGATTTTGCGCCCTAGGGTACAACAGACTTTTCCTGAAAGCATCCCGAAGGCTCGAGGAAAGTAGAAGGCAGCTGGAATCCTGGAAGGTGCGGGGGATCGCGACAATTAATCATGGGGAGCGGAGGCGCCGACTGAGCCGACTTCACTGCTGTGGAATCAAAGCACAGTTCTGCGCACGCTCGCAGAAAGGATACCAGACGGGGGCATTGGCGATCTTCTCTCAGAAAGCCGGGAGGCTAGCAGGAAGTTCAGATGATGCTGTCAAGAAGACCCCGTCACGTGGCAAGGGATATGGGAGTGGACCATCAGCCCTTCAAAGTTTCCACCCGAAGGACGCGTTTGTTCTGAGACCGAATTCCAGGCTGAGGCGCAGGCAACTGCAATCACGGAGGAGCAGACCCTCTTGAGTCTCGACGATTCGAGGGGAAAAGGGGGTCAAGGAACCATGCGAGAGTTGGAGTCATCCTGCCCCTTCTGTTAGACAGAGTGAATACTTCTTCGTGCTGTTGGAAGGCCAAGAGCCGCTGAAGTCCCTAACGGAGCTCTCGGTCTCACTCAAACTTTCTTCGGCTCACCGGCTGAAGGCGATCAGATTCTGAAGCAGCCTCTGCGTCTTCTCAAGCAGATTTGCTTTGTGCAGCTGCTGAAGTACTGGGAAGCAAGAAAACGCTTAGGGAAAAAGGAGGAGCATCAAAAGTCCAACATGGAAGACGAAGAGATGAAGATTTGATGTAAACTGGCCGGAAGAACGGAAATGGAAAGGAATGTTCTTCGGCACTGTGCTCAAACAGCATGCTTCAACCCTCTGCCCAGGAAAGACCTGACAAACTATCTCGAAGGACACAAAAAACAGGAAGCTGCGGGTCTTTCAAAAACCATCCAAACCTTCCTGCTTGTATTCCATTATTTATAACGAGTTCTTCAGATTCCAGATACAGCTTCCACCTTAATGGGCGCAGTCAGGACGCTTGAGGTGCAAAATGATGAATTACCCACAGCTTCCAGAGTCACCTTTATCTATCCAGCTTTGCTTGCTCGTAAAGAAAATCTGGCACACAACTGATGTTTAGGCGGTCGAGGTGGTGTTCCACCGTTTCGTGAAGACCTTGTTGGCGGCTTATCTTCGCGGGTCAAACCTGTGGCCTTTTTCTCAGCAGACCGCCGGTCAAGATGCCAGGTAGATCCCAAGTGGGTCCTTGTTGCTCCAATAGCAGTTTCTTCTAGCATTACCATCATCGCTGCAGCTGCCATCACCATTGTCAAGTCTTCACCTTCGATACTGGCAATGCTGAACGTAACTGTTGCTTTCCAGCACTTTACCATAGCAGAAGTCTCTCGGTCATCGCTCTGATCGTTTCAATAGCCGCCACCACTAACAGGGTGGCTCTATCCACTTCCCTTCGTGATGTGACGTCATCATTGAGCTGCGCACTCGGAGGTTATTTCTCATTGAAGCATCAGAAACAGGTGCAACCTGATGGTGACTCGCTTGACACTCGATTCGCTCGAACCGCGCCACCTCAGGTCTACCCGACCACGATAATGATGCAGCAACAGCAATCCTAAATCTGACCTTTCTTTGCAGCTTGAGCCGGAAGAATGCCCTCATCCGCCTGCGAGCGGAACGGTGCCTAACAGCATGCATCTTCCGATCCGCTCTTCGCGCCTGGACCTTCAATCTTCGAGAAGGTCGCACAACTGCCAAATGGCTACGTTTCGAGGAGCTGGCCCCGCGGGTGCACGAAAGCAACAGCCGGTGTATGCGTTGCGCAGATGCACGGCGGTGTCTTCGGCGCTGCCACATGCCCGGCTCAAGGCGGAACGCTTCCGTTAGTCTTTCACACGCACCGCAAGCTCCACGCGAGATCGGTACCTCGCACTCGAGAGCATCTTGATCATCGCTCAGCTTCCAGTCGCCGCATTCAAGACTCAACTGATAAATTCCTCGGCCACGGGACCGCGGTCACGAACATCTCAGTCCCTGCACTTTTCTTCTGCCTGCCCCGAGCGTTCGGCACCGACCAACCATTCCCGTGGACTGCATGCGCTCGCAGATCTCTCCTTCTCCCTTCTATGCGGGAGCAAGACGGAGCGCCCTGCTGCAGTTACAGGAGCTCACTTGACAATCCTGTTTTCTCTAGGTTTCAAAAGTCCACTGGTCTAGAAGGAAAGATGCGCTCTCTCACACTTTGCCTCCTTGGAAGATCGTGATCCCCAGTGCAAAGAAAGCAAAGACACTCGGGATGTTGCGATGGACGCATGTCTTCAGTGCCAGGGAAAACCTTGCCTTATGCTATGGTGACGCAAACGATCGCGCATGAATTTGAAAAAATTTTCGTTTTTTGTTCTTGTTGCTGTTGTTGTTTCGGGACCAACGGATTCGGGAGGATTCTGTCGGCAGCGAGAGACCTCGCGCTTTTCGACTCCCAGGAGGAAGGAAACAGACCGCCGGGGTTTCTATAAATAGAAAGTTGCAGAAGATAGGCTCGCGGTTCCAAAAAAGTGGATCTTTTCTTACCTCACGTTCCTTTCAATAGCTTTGGTCTACCAGCAGCTCGGAGGATCTGCAGAAGCTGATCGGGACCCGTCGACGTCTTCCGGGAACCGTGTCTGCTACCTTCGGGGCAACCTCAGACGACTGTCCGAGGACGCCATTCCCCAGAGGCGGTCGTTGGACGCAGGAACGGAGAGCAGCTCCCGGAATTGGCGCTCATCCCTTCCTGCGACGAAGGGATGGGGGGAGAGTAGACCGGGAATAGTTCCTCCAGAAGGAAAAAAGAGCTCAGCAGGAGACGACGGAGCTACTCCGGGGAAGTTCGCCGGTAGTAGAGCTGGGAGGGATAGCAGAGGGGTCGGGTGGGGGGGGAAGGCGTTCAGGGAAACGACGAGGCACAGCTCTCTTCGTGGCCCTCGACGGGAAGACGCGAGTCGTCGGGCGTCGGAGGCGGCGGTGACGACGGCACCCGCAAGTAGTCAGCAGCTCGCAAGGGGCCGGGTCCTTCCTTCGGCTGCTGCGCGCGCACATGCCGACCGCCGCTGCGCAGAACGGTCCGTCCCCGGCGACGGAGGGGGGATGAGCGCGCGCGCGCTCTCATCCAGGTTGCGAGCGAGCGAGCCGCAATGGCAGACCCGGCGCGCTTTCCCTCCGCCTTCTCCGTCGTCGCCGACAGGCTGGAGCGTCCGCTCGGCCGCCGTTGCGGTCTCTGAGGGGTGAAGGAGAGGATAGAGGATAGAAGGGGAGGGCAGGTAAAGGGCAGAAACGCCTCCTCCTGCTCTCGCCTTCCCCCTCCAGGCGGAGCCGGGCTGGTGGCCCCTTTGTGCGCCTCTGGCAAGGAGCGTTGCCGCTACTGCATCCTCTGGAAGGTCTGAGCACCGCGCGCCTGCACTGTGCTCAGCGCAGGCCCCGAGGATGCGGAGGGAAGAGAAAGAGGGAGCAGATAGGAGTCGGATTCCCGGTTCCCCGGCGGCGAACTTTCGGGCTATGGGCGTCTGCCGTCGCTAGTACAGCAGCCCGGAAGCGCCGAAATGCCGGGAGAGGCTCGTGGTCACGTGGTCTCGGCGTGCATTTGCTCTTACGGCCGCGATCGGGGGAGGGCAGCGCGGGGAAAGGTGAGGACTTTGTTTGCCTCTGCACAGAGCTCTTGCTCGCTGTCTCCTCCCGTCTTCTTTCTTCCTCTGCTGATCGCCGTTACCCCCAGTTCCTTTCCCCTCCTCCCCTCCCCTCATCCCCATGCCAGGTGGACTCCAGAACGACGGCGAGGCGCGAAAAAGAGACGTCCCGGCGGGGAGTGAACGAAAACGCCGTTCCGAACCACCGCCTCCCCTGATGGGCGCCCTGCACGCGCGCCCTCCTTTTTCTGGACGGCTCTCCCTTCGAAAGGCGTCCTCCGTCCCACGGCCGCTTCCTGCAAAGATGGGGAGAGGGGGGAGGGGGAAAAGTAGGAAGGAGGGAAGAGTTGGGCGAGATGAGGGAAGGAGGCACCTGCTCGCTCATCAACCCCTTCGGCGGCGGCAGAAGACGCGGCTCGTTAGCGGCTGTTTGGCCCCAGCCGAGGTGTCCGCCGGGCCGCGTCCTCGCTCCTCCTCACCTCGTTTTTCTTTCCCTGGGGCCTCCAAGTCTGCCCCGAGGCGCGCCGCTGCCGCAGGGGAACTTTGTCGGTCCCTTTCCTCTCCGCCCCTCCTTCCCTGTCTGTCCGCCCGCCGACTTCCTCCCCCTCCTCCTCCCACCTTCCTCACGAACCCCGCAGAGCATGAAGACGTCGGGCGAGAAATGTGGGAGGAAGGAAGGAGGGACGTCATCTGTCCGAGGGCGCGCCCCGTCCTCCCCTTCAATCCGTCCGAGAAGAGAATGAGGGGGGTCATCGCTGGCGGATGGGTCAGAGAAGGTGCGCGCATTCCCTTCGACCTTCCCCCATCTGCCGTTCTTCTGGGGAAGAGCCGAGAGCCGGAGCGGAGGGGGAGTCTCCCCGACCGGGCTCTGTGCCTGCCCCCGTCCACTCCCACATGCCTCCAGGCGGGAGCAGAGCTTCGCCTCGCAAAACAAGGTCGGATAGGCGGCTCGCTGACGCTTTCAAGGGAGGGGAAGAGAGGAGGAGGAGGAACGCGAGAAATGTTTGCTTTCCTCGTGCACGCGCGCGTGCGCGCGAGTGTCTTTTTGTTGCGGTAGCGGAAGTGCGAGAAGAGGAGGAGGAGATGAAGAAGGCGGGAGAGTTAACGAGGTGAAGGACCGGGAGGAAGGAAGAGGGCGAATCAGGGAGGAAATTCAGAATAAAGTAGGAGGAGAAGGAGGACGTGAAGCTTGGAGAGTGCGTCGCCGCTCCCGCAGCTGCTTATCGTTTTGGCGCCTGGAAGAGCGAAAGGCAGCGACTGCAGCAGATGACTCGGATTCTCTAGTCTGCGGAAGGCTGAAGAGAGGAGAGAGAAACAGGAGCTCGTCGCCAGGGAAACGGTTTCCTTCCATGCCCCGCCGTGGCTTTCTTTTCTCTTCCTCTTCCTGCAACTCTGCCTCCCTTTCTTACTGGGAGTCCTCCTCTCCATCTCCTACATTTGGGCAGTCAAAGGCAGGCTGATAGAGACGAAAGGAGGAAGCGATCAATAGAAAAAGATGTATGGATGACCAAGGCTACTTACTTCGCTCCTTCTCCTCCTCCAGGAGCTCTCCTGATCGTCTTCTCCAGACCACGCGCAATGAAATGTGCGCCCTCCACGCTGTCGTCGTTGGTTCCTTGGACGGTTTCAGGGCGACCATCTCACAGGTGGCAGAGCATTCCTATTGGACCCTTTGCTGCTTCACTTCGTGCCTTCACCCCACTGACCTGTCGCCCGAAGTTTACCCTTCGGGAAGGGGCCCGCGTTGCCAGGGCGGACCTCTCTGGAGGGCTCCCGAGAAATCACGAGATGCACGTTCCTCCCCTTTCCTTTCCTCTCTAGGACAGGCAACAGACGCTGATGTTCTGGGATGCGTCTTCTGCAAGATAGTGGGCTCTACGATTGCCCTCAACAAGACCCTGTGACATGCACTTTGTCCTTGACGCCTCTGCGCACCTTCGGGCCCACCCTCTCGATGTTGCGCAGTCGAGACGGGGTAGATCACTTTTCGCCGATTCGGTAGCCACGACTCGCAGAAGGAAGGTTCTCCAGGGTCATGGCTTTTTTCTAACGAGAGCAGCAAGAAGCGGCTAAGGACTTCCTGCATGTCTCCGCCAGCATCGTGCGAATCTGAGGGAGCCATCCCTCCTTTTCATTCGTTTCCGAATTGCCTGCAGGGTCTCCCTTCAAAGAGGTGAGCAGTTCCCTCATGCCAAATGTTGCCTGAGGCTTGGGCGGTTGCTGGGAGTTGGGCATATTTGGCTTCATTGGTCTCCGCTTACTGGGAAGAACAGAGTCTGCACCAAGAATTCAACGTAGATCCCTTTCCTCGTTCTCTTTCTTCCAGGATAGCCTTTTCGTTGTTCGTCTGCGGACCTTCCTGGAGCATGGGATGTTTCACTCCAGAGGCTGCTAACATCAGTCCTGCATCTACCGGCACTGTTACTGCCGGGTATTAAAGATGCGCTCGCGTGAAGGAAGATGCTGAACTGCACTTCAAGGAAAACGCATTCAACCAGGGAGAACTCCAGCTGCCTCAGGAGATATCGTGCCGCTCGGGAATGCCAGCAGTGATCGCTCTCCAGATCTGAATATTCCTTTTGCTGCAGGAGATGTGCTGCCTGGGCCAGAAGAGCGCTCTCTTCTGGTCCGGGATCCATCATCACTCCAGAAACCATCTGTTCCGCAGGCTGCTGGCACGATGGATATCGGAGAGTTCCCAGCTCCGAAGAGATGGGGAAGGAGCTTGGGGTTATGGGGATTCGCCCGCGGCATTCGGGGGCAGCAGTCGCTTTTAAGAAGCGATCTACAGGTATCAGCTGATAGCAGCGGCAGAATCTCTCCCGCCCGGACTTCGCTCCCGGGAGGGTTCGAGTCAGAGGTCACTGACCTCGGGAAGCTACAGCAGACCCGGTTCCTGACGAAAGCCACTGCGTGCTAATCGACCGCTGTTCGCTTCAAAACGTCACCGCCGCCGGTTCCCATGGCACTCGTCTGGCAGCTGGAAAGAGTTTGGAAGAGTGGGGAAGGCTCCTCAAGAGCAGTGGAGCAGCGAGATAACCACTACCTAGCGCCGGACGCGGCCAAGTCCCCTTTTCCTTATTCCTATTCGCCACGCAGCTTCAGGAACGAGAGATGCAGCGTTACCCACGGGAACGGAGCTTCTACCGGAAGGGAGAACTGCGCCTCCAGGAAGCGGCAGGGAAATGAAGAGCAAACTTATCAGCGTCCCTGATCACTGATTCCAGGCAACAACCTTCTTTTGAAGAAGGATTTCGCGGTTTCCAATTCTGCATGTTGGAGGCAAGAGCTAGCAGACCGGCAGGGAGCAAGGACTCGGGAATCCCGTGGCTGCAACTCCATCCGAGAAAGTCTCCAGGAGTTGTTTCTCCACAGGAAAATCTTCCAAGGGTTCTGTAACCCCTCCGGTGCATTTCCGCCAAGGGCTTGAGGAACGCGAGAGGCGCGCGTGGTTGCAGCGTGCCGCCTAAGAAGCACTGCTGTTGAGATCGATGGAGGCGGTGGAGATACCGCCTCAGGGAAGGCACACCGACTGGGCGCGGAAGAGGTGGACGGTTCCCAGGGGAATGACTTCGTGCCGCGGTTTGGCGGCCGAGCCGCAAGTCGGGCGCGGTCGATGGCGGCACACGTTTACTTCCGCAGCGGCACGCAGGGCGAACATTCCGGAAGAGATGACAGCGGCTTCTCTAGAGATGCCAAGCTGGTGCGCACTCTTTCGGTAGCTCCAAGAGATCTCTTGCCCGTCTAAAGGGCTCGGTTAAGAACTTTGGAGGAGAAGGCGAGCAGCAGTAAGTCGGATGGGCCTTCGCGGAGAGAAAGTCCATCAGGGACCCATCTCTCTCGGAGAGACGCTCTCTCCGAGAGAGAGGAACGCTGAAAGGACGTTGGATTGCCCAGGCTCATCGAGACGTCAGTCGTACCGACAGACGTCGACAGATGAGAGAGAGAGTGTGCATGGTTACTCCTATCCCCTCCTCCTCCCGTGGTCCGTGCCAGCACACATGCGTCATACGCGTGCCTATTCGAAACGTGGAGCAAAAAAACACACGCACACAAAAGGGAAGCTTCTAGGGAGCTGTAAAAGTCTGTGAAGGGACGTAGGGGCCTCGCGCCGTGCGAATCGTCGTGCTCGCGCAGTCGCATTTCGCGAACCGGGGAGACGAAATCGCGCCCCTGCGACTCGCCGACGCGCCCATCCGCCCACTCGGTATCAGAAGCCACAGGAGCGCTCCTCGCTTTCCGTACCTTTCGTATGAAGAGAGGCTGCCGAAAAGGAAGGGAAAGGAAAGCGGGGGGATTTCGCGCAGATGGACTTTTCCTCCTCCTCAGCTTCTCTTCCCTGCCTGTTGGAAACCGAGATAACTCTCTCCTACATGCTGGGACAGACAGCCTTGCTCGAGCAATTTGGACTTGCCCGGGCTCCTCAGCGACGACGTCCCGCGCGCGCACGCTCTCCTTTTCTCCGCCCGAACTCTTCGACTTGACCTGCAGCGCAGAAGCGGTCCTTTGAACCGAGATGTTGGCTGCCTGAACCTCCAAAACGCTGCCCGATTTTCCGCATGCAAAATTAGCTGCAATTTTTGCTTGTTTTTTTTTTTTTTTCGGATCTATTTCTCCTCCTCCTCTTTCCCCCTCCCCTCCTTCCGAAAGGTTTATTTATTCGTGCGGATAGCTTTCCGAATGATGCTCGACGAGACTCGCAGAGCGGTGGAGTTCGCTCTGCCGAAAGCAGCGTTACCCTGGAAACCTTCCAGCGGCGGTGGATGCCTGTGGCCCAGAGATTTCGGTCAGAGAGAGGGGGAAGAGAGCAGTGCGACTGGAGCACGAATCGTTTCTGCTGACGTCAAGCTTTCGAGAGCAGCCAGCTCCAAAGAGGCGCACGTTTCCTTTACGCGCACGGAAGACGGCGGCGTGGTTGCCCGGAACGGGAACAAAACAACAACAACGACGACGACGACAACAACAACAAAAATCTTTCCCGGATCGCGCGCGCGCACAGCGACGCAGAACGTGCGTTGTGCCACATGGGAGCAGACGTGTGAAACCGGAAAGCAATCCTCCTTGGATCGGCGCCCCCTTAACTGCCCCAATGATTCAGGTTTCCCTCCTGGCTGCACTGCGGTTCATCCACCCTCCTCCGCCGCTGCGCTGCGCCAGTGTGGGTGTCGGCGTCAGGCCTGCCCGCCAAACCGCACTTTGACGGAAGGCCACTGATCCCTCGTGGAAGACCCGTTCGACCCTCATCTCCGGCAGAACCCCCCCTTCGGACACTCTCTTCAGAACCCGGGAAAGCGAACGGAAATGTCTTTACGGGAGGCAGTTCCTCGCATCCGCAATAGGAAGGCGCGACCGGTGATCTCGCAGCTACCGTCGCCGTGCCGTCTCTGAAATGCTGCTCTGCTTTTCAGACTTCAGCTGAGAGATCTTCGCTACTCTAAAAATAACCTAAGGAAATCTTTTCGAAACGAGCCCCTCGCTGCTACTGCTGCCGGTGCTCCTGGTGCTGCTGTCACCGAAGCCGCAGCCTCCGCCACGAGAGCGGCGAACATGAGGATGAAGGTAAAGCGAGGAAGAGCTTCATTAAGTTCTGCAAGAATGATGGATGCGGCAATCAGCGGACTCAATCACCAGCAGGAAATGAACAAAAAGGATCATTTCTTTGCGCGCACATCTTCGCTGATTAATCAAAGAGTGAAAAGTTTTGCAAGATGCGGCGTCGTAAAGTCCGCTTGTCGACAAGGAAACGCTGTCCTCCGACCGGTGCGAACCCGCTTGAAATATGCTGCTGTTAATCTCCGCTCCTTTGGGACTCCAGCAGGAGATTCACCTGGAGACGAGCAGTCGTTTTGACACGTCTCTCCTCCCCTCTCCCTGGAACATTAATCTTCGTCCGTGGTCCTCATCCCAACATTCTCAAGTATCCCCACTTAAAAGCGGCTCTGCTACCACGCGCCGGCTCATACCGGGACGCGAGGATTCCTCCAGCTCTTGCCGTCTGCTGCGTCACCGGGTAGTAGGGTCCTCGAGTCCTTCGTCAACCCTGAAAAGCCCGGAGCCGACGTGTCCATCGCTCTCCCCCCCCCCTTTTCCCCTCTCCCAACCCCCTTTTTAAGGGCAGTTTTCTAATGCCTGATCTGTGCCAGCGCGGCGATTCCCTGAGTGCCTCCTCTACAGCCCTCGAAGCCCTCGATCACGGGCTGCTGCTGGACACCTCATGACTCCCGAGTGACGGGGAGAGGCGCGCGCGCATTCTTGTCGACGGGCAAATTTTTTCGAAAGTTTCCCGTTCTTCCGACAATTCATCACGTCTTTGTGCAGCGAGCTGGACCCGGTCCATTGTTCTCGGAAGGTGTCTCATGCCGCTGCAGCATTCCTACCTCCCTCTCCCTCCCCCCCTTCCGCCTTCCCTGAAGTCTCGGTGCACCGACACGTGTCGCTCCGAAGTCACGAAAGAGCTGACCTCGAGCGCGCGCACGCCTCGGAACACGTCGGCCCGGAGCGACGCCAAGTCTTCTTCGGTTTGTGTCAGCATGCCTGCTGCCTCTTTCCTCTTCTTTTACTTTTCCTTCTTCTTTTTTTATTTTTGCCTTTTGCCCTTGATGCCTTTTCTGATCCTTCAAGCTTTCTTTGGTCGCGGGGTTTGGAGAGAGATCACTTTGCCCTTCCGGTTCCTTCCAGAGCAGCGACAGCGGCGGCAGTCACAGCGTGCCTTCTTCAGCGTGCTCTTGGATCCCCTCGCTCCCCTGCAACCGCGACGCAGCTGTTTCTTCTTTCTGTGTAGGAGAGGGGGGAGGAGACCCTTGCTTCCTCATTCAGCCTCGGGCTCTCCCGCTTCATTGGGCGCGGGCGGCGGTACACCTGCCTCCGCCGACTTCCGCCCGCAAAGTGTGCGCGTGTTAAGACAAAGATCAAGCATCGCGGCAACAGAGAGAGAGGAAGAAAACAGCGAAGTGGTAGCCGGTGCGAAACGGAGGACACAAACTGAGGGGGAGGAGCGGCAGAGAAAAAGATGAGCCGAAAGGGATCCAGCCGCCACCACCAGCAGCAGCGGCACACGCTCGTCGCTAGGGTGGAACTCTGTTTGGAAACAACCTCTCTCTCCTTCCAGACCTGAGTGAACCTCCTGCCAATTAACCGAAAGAATTCCACGCGCGCCTTTTTCGCGCGTACGGCGCAGTGGAGGCCAAGGAGGCGCAGCTTCCCGTCTGCGGAGAAGAGTGTGGCCCTCGAAGCCATAAAAACGCTCGAAGACTCGATGTCCGTCCTGCAGAAAAAGGAGGAGGAGAGGGGAAATGGGTTTACAGCCCGGTGTCGGACGATACTCGGGTCACTCACAGAGAAAAAGCCCCAGAGGAAGAGGAAGAACCACCTTTGAAATGCCATTCAGCCCGGGCTGCGACGTCGGGAGGAAGGGGAAGGCTGAAGGATACTTGGGTCCCAGTGGATTCGAGGCGCAGCCCGAAGCCGGCTGTTCTTCAGGCGGGCTGTCAGCTTCTCTTAATGCATCCATCAGTCGTTCCCATGACACCGCTTTTCCGAATCGGCGCGAAGCGTGCGTCGCCCGGCGCGTGTTTTTTCAACAAGTGTAGTCGGGGAACAGGGAAGTGGGGAGGAGGAGCTGTCTTCGCGGGAAAAAACGTACGTGTACACAAGCAAAACACCGGTCGTCTGACACAGAAACAAGTGTTTTCAAAGAGAGGAGAAAAGCATTTGTTCGCAGCCTCCCATCTCCCCGGCTCCAAAGAACACGCAAGAGGAGCGGCGAATGCTCTCAGCGGAAGAACGGCGGCGCCGTGCGTAATGGAAGGAAAGGAATAAAAAGAAAAGAAAAGAAAAAAAATAGGAAGAGGGGGAGAGAGAGAGACAAGTGAAGATGTTTCGCCTTTTCCTTTTCAATTCCAACACCTTCATCTGCAGCTTTTCATGGTGGCAACAGCGAAGTCATCCCAAAGCAGGTTCTTCGAAGCTTAATCCAGCACGATCTTGTGCCATCTTGGGCAGAGGTGCTGCTATCAACGGGTCAACTGACCAGCAAGATCTCGGTGTCCTTGTGAAGAGATGCTGCCCGTGAGCGGATGAATGACCGAGTCTGCGGTGTCGATGGTGCAATGAGTCTCTTTCGGCCAACGAGCCGATAACGATGCTCCTGTGGGGACGACGCTACTTTGTACAAAGTGAAAACTTTTCTCATATGTACACAAGGAAAGATGCTGGAAATCCGAAAGAGCTGGCGATGGTTGCAAGACGGCGGCATTCCCTTCCGCCCAGCTGATTCTCAACCTTTGGGTGGAAGACGGGAATTCCTGCTTGCAGTGACGTCAGACGTCAGCAGAGGAAAAGCCAACAGTGAGAAGGCTGCATTCGGGAGACCCTCGTCCGGACGGTCGATGAACCCACGGAAGTGAGCCACTTCAGCTGGAGGAACCCGCATCTCATTAGCCGGCCCAACTTCCTGATGTGATTGCAGTCTTATCTCAGTCGGGAAAGGCGTCTTCTTCATGAGTTGCGGATTGCAGTCTCCGTCACGTGGGGAATCTCGCAGACCATCTCTTCAGACCTCCAGAGTCTGAAAGTCAGGTCCAGACTCTCTCCAGAGGCCAGAGACTCCCTTCAGAAACCCTTCTCAGTCGTTCTCTTCCATAACCTTACTTCGTAGCACGTGTTGCAGTTTATGTATGAGTATGCAAAGAGTGACCTCGGACCTCTTCCTCAATCCCTCTCACTTTTCCAGAACCAACAAGGGTTTTTGAGTAGCCTCAACATTCTTCAACAGCCATCGAGAAAACATACACCTCAGCGGTTTTCAACCTCCACGCTCTGGATAGGGAACTCTTTATGGTCTGCTTACCCACGATTCTAACTTTCGTTCAGGTCCGGAAGCACCCGACACGGTGAGTGAAGGAGGAGTACAACGATGTTCATGCAAAAGAACTTCCTTGTGGAAGCTGGAGTGAGCATCTGGAGTGTCATCTGAGCTTCTGCAAAGACCAGTGGCTGTCATGGATGGCGATGACCTCCATGCACAAGAAACGCGGCCTCTTCTAATGAGTCAGAGACTGGCGGAGCGCTTGGGTTTCCGCCTCTGGTGAGAAGGACAGCATCCTTCTCCTTCTGTCAGCGTCTAAGAGAGCCAGAAGAGAAAGCAAGGAGAAGGAGGGGAGACGATAGCGATGTGGATGAGGAGAATGGAAGAGCCAACGATTTGCTTACCCATGGTAGCCTCCGTCTTCCAGCAGCATCCAGAGTGCAACGAAGGGATGGCAAGGGACGAGCTCGGTGCATTCCGGAATTCAGAAAATGCCCTCTCTCTGTGCCTTGAACCCTGGAAAGATGTTCAATCTTCTCGGACAATCGATGCCTTCCGGACTCCGCCCTGCGGCTCGTCCGCGCGCGCGAGTTGCGCTCGGTCGCAAAGAGGGCTCAACCCGTTCATCCTTCCTCCCATAGGAAGTGCCTGCTGGTCAGATCCAGCTGGCCAGCAAGAGAGGTTTCCTGGGAGACCTTCATTCCTCGTAGCAGGAAGCCAAGGAAGAGTAGCCCCTTACGTGGCAGTCTATGATTTTCATCTTGCCCTCTCCTCCTCCCAGAACGAGTCCCCTCGCGGTCGCTCGTAACCTGTCCTCGTAGGAAACTGAAGGGAACGACCTCGGCTGTCCTCCTTTGAGGACTCGGAAACCATGGCGCTCCGCTCAACAGCGTATTTGGATCGCGCGTCACAGCTGATCCTGACCCGCGCTAGAGGGGCACCACTCCCGCTGGTTTCCAGGCCACTGAGCAAGCTCCGCCGATGGAGCCCTGCAACCCGTCACCCTGTAGGGCTTCTGACACTCTCCTCTCACATCTAGCGCACCCACGGACTTAGGATGTCAGTCTCGTCCTGCCAGGGAGACACCAAGACCAGCTCGTCTGCGAAACTGTTGCAGAATCTCCGAGGGGGAACAGACAATCCAGATTCCGACTCTGATCTCCTTTCTGCCCCGATCCTTCTGACCCGAGAGTATCCACCCTTCGTCTTCCAGATTTTCCTCTTCTGACATCCAGCACCAACCTGCTTCGGTCCGTGGATTGATGACTCTCCTTGATAGGGGGCATTATCCTGGAGAGACCGGTAGCTAAGCGAAGGGACAAAGGGGGTCTGCACCAGGGCGACCGCAAGAATAGGTGCACCTTCAAGGTTCTGCTCTGAGCAGGAGAAATTCTCTGGGCTGGGAGTCCGCCGCCGGCGTAGGACACGTCCTGAACGCTTCCCAAACTACGGCGCCGAGGACGAAAGCAGCCGACAGCATGGCGCTCCGAGCCCAAGGTGTGCACGTCCCCAGGTTCCCGAGTAGAGGGAAGGGATGGTTCGGAGACAGTCTGTCGTCGCAGGGCGGTTCCGCGAAGAGGCCCCAGCAATTCGAGGAAAAGCGCCTATGACACGAGAACGCGCAGGCACCTTTCCAGGAGTCCCACCTGGAAAGAAGGCCCACCCCTTCTCCCCCGGGCAGTGCTCGACGCAGAATCTGCAGAAAATCCCAGGTGCGGCGACAGGGGTGGTGATTCCTGCCCGAGGAAAAGTGGGAACCAGGAAGCGGAAGAAGAGCGGATAGGGAGAGACGCTTCTCCACTGAGGAAGCGAGGGGGAAGGAGGAGGGATAACCGCTGCCCCCGAATGGCGAGCGCGATGCGAAGGCAGCTCCTGAGGGACAGTGGCCTTGAGAGAAGAGGAACTCCGGACCACTACCTGGAATAGAGCGACGGGACCCGCCCTTGAGCATCGGAAAGGGCAGTTCCCTGCTCAACCACAGCTGCAACGGGGTCCATTCTCGTCCCTCTTCCCCTTCCCTACTACCCACTTCTACCCATTCCCCTCCCCTCTCTCCTCCCATCCTATGTTCATCTTTTGCATCTTCCTCTTCCTGCCCCTCCTCTTCCCTTCCTTACCCTTCTCTTCCCGTCTCCCTAGAGCGAGCCAAAAAAAAAAAAAAAAAAGGAAGAGTGAAAAAAGCAGGGGGAGAGAATCCTTCAATATCCTCTACTCCTCTTTTTTGTAGAGGGGGGGAGAACGCAGGAAGGAGTTCGGAGAGGTTGGGGGTGAGCAGAGGGGAGACCTCTCCTCACTTCCGCATTTTCTTCTTTCCCTTTTTTTCCGCGCTGTCCCGTTCCAGCGGGCGCAAGAAGAGCGCAGGAGAGGGTAGGACGGGAGGCCGCGCGCGCGCGTCCTGCCGACAGGCGGCGATGGCGTCGGCAGCGTCGGCGTCGGCGTCGGCGGCCGCGCTTTTTCTCCCGCGAGCCGAGGAATTCCGCGCTTCGGGGAAAAGCGGGCGGGCGGGCGGGCGTGCGCGGGGGGGAGGAGAAGCCCGGCGGCAGCGGCGGCGCGCGCTCGCGTCGTTGCCTCCGCGCCGTCGCCGGAGCGAATCGGCGGCGAGCGCGCGCGCGCTCCGCGCCCGAGGATGGTCGCCGCAGCGCTGCGCGTACCGCGGCGGTGCGCTCCGCCGCGCGGCTCTCAGGTGATCCCGAGATTCGCGGCCGCGCAGTCGTCGCTCCGCGCCGCTCGCCCGCAGCAGCAGCCGTCAGCAGCCGCCGCCGCCGCCGCCGCCGCCGCCGCCGGGAGGCGCGCAGTGCCAGCCAAGGAAGTTTTTTTTTTTTTGTTTCCTCCCCTCCTCCTCCTCCTCCTCTTTCCCCCGGTCCCCCCCTCCCGCCATCTCCTCGAAGCTTCTCCCAGTTCTCGCGGGAGAGCAAAGAAGCAGCCGTGAAAGAAAGGGTACCCGGCCCCAGCAGCAGAAGCACCAGAGGACCTACGACCCTCGCCCCCGTCGTCCCACTCGCTGCTCCCATCGCCTTTTCTCCCCCACTTCCGCCTCCGGGGAGGTCTCGTCGTCAATCGTTCCTGCTCCGTCATCCCTTCCCCCCACTTCCGTTCCTCCCCCGGGGAGACCCTTTTTTTTTGTTGTTTTTCCTGGTCCCCCTTCACCCGCCGCCTCCTCTCCCAGCCGAGCACCTCTCCCGGAGGAGAGGAAAGGAAGGAAGAAAACAAGGAGGACCCGGACGTCCGAAAGCAAAGGCGGCGGCGCTCCCCCACCTGCCTTCTCCGCAGGTTTCCCCCTCCCTCCTCCCCCTGGTGACCGCCGCCGAGGAAAGGCTCGGCGACGGGCCAGCGGCCAGCAGAGGCCGCTGCGTCCTGCGCATGGGAGAGCTGCGACCGGGCGCACCCCGGGAAGTGTTGCCTCCCCGCATCTCTCTGCTCTTCCCCCCACGCCCCCTCCGCGATGCCTGAGAAGGACCCTGCCCACCCGCAGGCAGCGCTGCCCTCCCTGCAGTACCCCAGCGCCTTCTCCTCCTTCCACGCATCCATCCCGCTGGACCAAAGGGTCTTCGACGGCAGGTATATGTGGGACTCGGCCGGAAGGATCCATCCCACTCCCATCCACGCCGGGTAAGTCTTCGCAGGGTCCGCGGGGGGGGGGCGACGGGGCTAAAGCAGCGGATATTCCGGACCCTCTCCGGAGCGCTCGTCGGAGGCAGGGAGGGGAAAGGGGAGGAGCGGCAGCAGCGACCCTTCCCCCGGGACGATGTTCCCGTCTCCCCCTCTCTCCCCGGTAGGCCAGTTCCAGCTGAGCTCCGCCGTGGGGGCTGCGCGTACCTCCTGCTTCTGGCATTGCGACGGCGGCGCCCGGGAGAAGTAGCATCCGCAACCTCCCCCCCCCTTCCTGCCGAGTGTGTACCGGCCGGCCGGCGAACTTCCAAGCTCGCGGTGGAGGGGGTGAGGCTCGGACTGTCAGCAGGAAGGGAAGGGCCGTCTCTGTCCTTCTTGCCCACGACCGGGACCCCGCCCGCAGGGGGTGCCTCCCACGGTGGCGCTCTTCCTGCGGACTGAGGGAGGGGAAGGAGGGAGCTCGAGGGGACCCTGAGGCGCCGTCGGTCTCCCCGGAGAACGGATGCCCGCGGGGCGCAGCGCTCTCCCGTTTTCTCTTTCCTCTGGTAATACAGGAGCGTCGGTTTCTCCTTGTCGCTCTCAGGGCGTTGCGCCCCCCGCCTTCGTCCCTTCCCACCTTTCCAACTTCCGCCCTCCACCTCCTTTGATGACTGTGGTCGACCTCCAGGCAGCTGTCGTCGCCTTCCCTTCCCGACCCACGATGGGGAGGCGAGTAGTTGTCATCATCCTGGAGGCTCCCGTCGGAAGCGCCGGCTCCGATTTCTCCCACCGCATCCCCCGGGACGAGAGAGAGAAAGAGAGAGAGAGAGGTAGAGAACGACGACGGCGATGCGCGTCGTCGCGGAATTTCCCTCTCCTTGGTAACCCAATATCCGCGCTCTCTTACACGGCTGACGCCGCTCGGCGCCGCGCGTAGCAGAAAAGGAGTGGGAGAACGTCGACGAAGAGAAGCGGGAGTGGGAGGACTTCACAGGCTCTCGTGGAGAAGGAAGACAAGAAACGGGAAGAGGTCGAGGGAGGGGGGCGAATCGAGGAGGAAGGAAAGAGCGGGAGAACAAAAGTAGGGAGGGAGCGAGAACGAGGAACGTCTTAGGAGAGGAAGCTGCGCGAAGCAGCTCCGCCCCAACTCCTTCTGGGGTTCCCATTCCCTTCGCCTCTGCCGGAGACATCAGGGAGGGCGGAAGTGCTCTCGGGATGAACCAATCAGCAGCAGCAGCAGCACCCTTGCCTCCGCTTCAGAAGGGAAAAGGGGAAGGAAGGGAAGGGGTGAGGGGGTGCGGGTATCGGGGCACTGCTCCACTTCCTCTCCCCCCCCCCCCAAACATGTTTGTCCCTCTGCCGCATCTTCTGCCAGAGAGCGAGCCGCGCCCGCCTCACGGGCGGCCGGGAGGCTTCGAGGGAGGCGGCAGCTGGGCCGCGCGCGCACGCATCGCGTTGCTGACGATATCCGCTCTGCCCGTTTCCCTCAGGCGCCCACCGCTCCCTTGGACTCTGCGTCAACGAATCCTCGTGTTCGCCTGCGTATTCAAATATTTGCGCCCGCGCGCGCGCGAGTGAGCGAGCGAGCGCCGCCGAGTTACGTGTGCGGAGCGCCGCCGCATCCCGTCCGTGCGTCTCCATGCCAACGCACTGCGTCCGTGTGTGCCTGGTGGCCGGCGGACACGCACGCGCCAGCGTGCGCGTGCGGCCTCATTGCAGCAGCCTGTTCTATTTTTAGAACCTGCACGGAACCGTCCGCTCTCGATTTTCCATCTTCCTCTTCCCCCCCTCCCTCCCCTTCTCGGAGGGGTGCAGGTGAATTGCGAAGGAAAAGATAAAACCCGCGGGGTCACGCTCGAGGTGGTGCTTCGGTACCCCGCAACGACCCCGCTGCCTCCGCCTCTGCTTGGCATCGCCCTCAGATTTCGTTCCCTCGGTCGGGCGACGACAGCTCCACCTCCTCTACGGGGCGGAGAGGTGGGGTAAGGTGGGGTGGAGTGAGAGGAACGGGAGAAGTAGCGCAGGATCCTTGAGCGCACCGACCAGTCCGGACCTCTCAGGGAATGTAGAGGAAGAAGGACGGCGGGACGCCCTTGCCTTCGAGGAGAGTCTCTCAAGCGGGCAAGAAGCTTCTTCCCGTACAGAAGACCCAGGAGTACCGGAAGACCAAGGAATCGAGGATGAACGCACGATGCGGGAGAAAGGCGGAGCTGATGGAGAACCGTCTGTGCGAGAGAGACTCTGTTGGCGCCCTCCTGGAGGACACCGAGTGGCGACGGATGCAAGAGATTGGAGATGGTAGTCTGCAGAGAGTGGTGACGTGCCGAGGGTAGGACTCGGGGACGAATGGACGGCTTTCGGAACTCGGGGGGCTCCTGGCGTTATCCAGGTCACGGCGTCCCCCTTCCAAGACGCCTCTTCCCCTCCTCGCAAGGGTCTTCCCGCATTCTCTGCGCTTCCGCCGCGAAGCCCCCGCTTTCCTTCCCCCGATTGTTCCTCGACGGCTTTGTCTCCTCCGGCAAAGGCGCCCCTGCGCCCGGTTTCCGGCGGGGGAATGGCTCGCACCCTCTCCTCGTCTCGTCCTGGCTCTCCTCGAGAGCCCTCTTTCTCCCCGCTTTGTGCGAGAAGCAGCCCGCCCCCCTCCCCCCGCCCCCTCCCGTTGCCAAATCGACGACATCTTCAGAGACGCAGACGGCATGAAGGCTGCTGGGGGATGGACGGACGGACGGACGCTCCTCGCACGCCCAGCGGGGTTTTTCGGGTCGAACAGGGAGGAAAGGAGGAAGGAAAGAGGGAGGAGGGGAACAATGGTCCTTCTGCTTGAAGGGAGAGCTCCGAGATCTGCCAGGCTCGGTCGGTCTTTCCCTCTTTCGGGGAAAAGACCGATCGAGCGACGAAGTACTCTCTTTCGGGGGTACTTCGTTGTTCGACCCTTACTGGACGAGGAGACGCGGGAAAGGAAAGGTCTCCGTGGGGGCTACCGCCACACCTCGGATTCCATCCGACCTGTCCGCCTATAGGGCGAGGGGTTTCTCTCTTAGGGTCCCAGCTGCGTCCAGTGATCCGGACTTGCGACTGTTAGTGCGGGTTCCCGCGGAAACGGGATAGGGGGGTAGCGGGGAAACTGCAGATCCTCTTGACCGTCGCCGCTTCCGCACGTAAAGGGGAGGATCGTCCTCCCGCTTTCCCACCGCTCCTCCTCCTCCTCCCACGCCTCCAGGGACGCTCCTCGCCACCTGCCGAGTCCGAAGCGGCGCCGCAGAGTCATCGTCGCCATCCTTCGCTTGTAGGCGCGCGCGCCCTCCACAGACCGACCCGGGTCCAGTGACATCTATCTCCTGCTTCCCGGATTCCCGGAGCACCTCGAAAACCCCCAAGTAGAAGGGGTTGACCTCTATGGGAGACCCTTGGACGCAAGCGTTCCCAGTCGGGAGGCGTCTTCCGGCTCTCTACTCAACGGGGAGAGAGGGGCGCGCTCGGAGCCAACTCCCCACTGTCGCAGGTTCGATCCTCTCCGGCCGCATCCCCCTCACTCGAGCCTTCCCGTCTTTCCGAAGAGTGGCGTTGGCACACGACGGAGAGAACCTGGTGCTTCTCTGCCTGACGCTTCCTGCTTCCCTGCTGCGCGTTCCAGGAGTGGGGGTGGAGGGCAGGCAGGCTTCGCTCCTCCGGCTCTCAAGTCTCCCCCGTCTTCCCTGTGTCTGCATTCCGAGGGCGGATTCCGTCGCCGTTCGCGGGTTCCCGGAGGGCGGGGCGGTTCCCTCCCTCCCCCGTGTTCCTCCCTGCATCCCCTACCTGCATCCACCACCTCCGGGACGCTCTACTGCTCTGGAACTCTTGATCTCGGCGAGGAGTGGAGCCGACCCAACCGTCGGCCCTCCAGAGCCGTCGATCGCATCTCGCGGATCCCTCTCCCGGCACCGCGGAGCTCTCGCACGGGACACGCAACGTCCGCATCCGCGCGCGCATCGCGCACGCGCCGCCGCCGCCCGAGACGAAGATTCACGCAGATCGTCCTGGGACGGCGACGACTGCTCTGGAGGCTGACAAAACGATGACACGCCCTCTCTCTCCTTTTCCTGTCTCCCATCTCATCGTCATCTCAGCGAACCGCCGTCTTTCGGCGACGACACGGCAGCGCCGCTTGCGGAAGACCCCGGCTGCTGACGCGTCGCACGAAGGTTCTGTCCTACGGCCGGAGGGTCGGCTCAGCGGAAGCAGCGCACCGCCGGACGGCGTGCCGGGCGGCGCTGCTGCTGCTGCTGCTGCTGCTTCGCCTTTCAGCAGGCACGCGGCTCTTCAGCAAGCAGCCAGAGTCTTGCAGTCCTCATTAGCTTTCGGCGGAAACCTGTAAATAAATTCGAGGCGCCTTCCTCTCCGTGGCGGCTGCAGCTCGTTAATCTTTTCACCAGGTTCCGAGATCCATTGTGATGGAGGCAACAAGTTAATTTGTCCATGAAATTTCAACAACCGCGGCTGACGTCACGGAACGAACGCGGCGTTCTGCTTGGGTGGTCTCTTCCGCAGACTCCTCTCGTACACAATTGAGAACGAAGTCAGGGCCTACTACTACGTTCGGGCGCGCGCAATTTCACAGCTACTCCCTGCCTCCTCTGCTTTCCTGGCGCGCCTGTTGCCATGACTTCATCGGCGATGCGCAATTACACGGCTTATTGTGGAGCGCTTTCGTTCGCTCCCGGAACCTTGCCACGGGCGCTCTCGTCTGGAAGTAGCAGTGACGGATGCGTTCGGGACAGTCTGAGTGGCTCTTTGCGGAGGCGAGCACGGGGCATCCGGAGTGACCCCGCTGCTCCTCCGTGTCTCGCGACACTCTCTCGAAAAGTACACATACGAGCTCACGGTGCTCCCCTCCCCCCCAAACACCCGTCCTCGGGGAGGCCGGCCAGAAGGCCGCCGCCGCCGCCGCGTTTCTTGGATGCGCGGCGCACCCACGCGTGTGCGTGCCCCGCGTGCGTGCTCCGTCCGGGAAAGGGCGCTCGCTGACTACATGTCAGACGGCTTTCGGTTGTTGCGTGCTTTCCTGGAGCTTCTCTCGGTCAGCAGCCTCCACTGCTCTCTTCCTGGCTTGCCGATCTGAGCGGTGGGAACGTCTGGGCCCTCTCCGGGAACACGTCGTCCGGGAACGCAGGAGCAACGTCCGCGTCTCAAGGAGGGGAAGGGGAGGAGGACAGGTTGGCTGCATCTCCCCTGCCAAACCGTGCGGTTCGGTCGTGCCAGGCGGCGTTCTGCCGGACGGAGCGGAAGGCATCCGGCGAGGAAAGAGCCATCGAGACGAGGAGGCACTTGGGCGCTCGCCCATTCCCGACGGAGCCGCGTGCCGGGAGGGGAATCCAGGAAAGCCTCGCGCGCCGTGGAATGGAAGCTCGAAATCCCGCGGCTTCGGAGCGCCTCCAGGAGTGCGGCTCAGAGGTTCGGGAGCGGTCGCAAGGCCCGCTGGAAGGCATCCTCGAGGATGCACCCGGTACGAGCGCTGCGTGAGATGCGAGCTGGGTTGGTGGCAGGACGCGTGCTTCTCCGAAGTGGTGGTGGTGGCAACCCTACTTGCGCGTCCGTCCCCCTCCCGCCGGCTCGGCCGCGTGGCTTCGGAAGATCAGGGTAGCAGAAAAACTCGCTGCTCTCGTCGCTCAGAAAGATCTCTGCAGCCTCTGCATGGTTCTCTTCCCTGGGATGGACCAAGGAGTCTATGCTGCCAGAGCGACCCGCTATCCGGGGGAAGCGGCGGCGTTTTGCTTCCCTCAGACGTCCTGGAATCTTCACGCTTTCCCTTTTTGCATCTTTTCGCCTCGTTTCCTTGATGAAAATTGACCCCTCCGAACCACTGGACCACTCGCGAAACAAGTTCGTCCGCTCTGCCCCGAAGCGTTTTCGTTTGAGCTGAAATACCCCCTTCCCCTCCCCACCCTCTCTCTCCTTGGCGCCCCTTCGGCAGTCGAAAAGTTGACACTTCCCCAAAAGGTCGATGCTGACCCGTTCCCTTTTATTGCCTCCGTGCCCTGAGCACACCGTTCTAGCCGTGAATCACCATGCCCCAAAGCGCTGAGCAGTCGGAGCACAAAGACGCCTGGGGAGGGGAGAAAATGCTGGCGCTCCCCTCGTCGGACCCATGAATCACTCCCTGAGGCCCTTTGCAGTTCGGTGCCGCGCGCTCGGCGGCGGCCGTCTTCGCCCGCACGGCGACGCTGCTCGTCCTGCATCCGCGGAGCGGCGGGGAGGCTCCTTCGTCCAAAAGAGTCACCGGGCGGCGGCGCTCTCCCTGGACCCTTTCTGGCCTATCCCTGCCCGTTTCTCCCTCAACCCAAGTCCTCGCCGTTCAGCCGGGCGCAGCAGCTTCGAAGCTCGGAAGACGAGAGGGTCCGCGGCGGCGGACAGCGGGCGAGTGGCGGAAAGCGCGTCGAGCGTGCGCCCTCCAGCATCCTCCCATCTCTTGCGAGATGACTTGCAGTCCCAGACCCTTCTTTATTACGGCGGATGACTCATTTTCTCGCAAATTTTCTTTTCAGAGGAAAATCCGACTAGTCGAAAGCAGGGGGAGGAGAGGGAGGGAAGGAAAGGGGGGGGGGCTGAGAAGGAGGAGATCTGCCCTGCGGTCGGCGAGAGAAACGAAGCGGAGAGCTAAGAGGAGGAGGCAAAAGGGAGTAGGAAGCGGTGGAGAAAGGAAGCAGAGATTTTGCATGCGTGCCTGTGACGTTGCCAAGGATCGATCGAAGCTTTCGGCGGGAAGAAACGCGCGCCCTGAGCGTGCGAGAGTCTCTCGCGCCCGCCACGGAGACCCGGGTGGCAGCAAATGCCACGGGGACGCCGCCTCTCCCTCCTCCCATCCCGATGCTTCTTCTGCCATCCACTTCCTCCTCGGGCCGGAGAGCTGTTGGAGGAACGAGGGGCGAATCCCAAGAGGAAACCTCCACAGACGAGGCGAGGGACGCGCGCTCCCTTCCCACCCACCCCTTGTTTTCTGCCGCGGCGGCGGCCCCCCCGTGTCCCTGGGAACGCGGCGGCGGTTCGCATGGGATGAAGGCGTTTGTCGTGTTTACGTGAGGCGGAGGAGTGGCGGCCGCCGCCTTCGCCGCCGCCGCTCCCGCACCATCACGCGGGAGATGAGCAGTGGTGTGATTGCTCCTGGAGCGTTCCTGTGGCGTGATTGAATGTTTACGGCGCGCCTTCTGCGGAGAGCAGCCAGCGTGGTGTATTCCGAGGCGCATCTGAGCGGGAATTTCCCTCTCTCCCAGATGTTTGAATCCACATGATTAGGCGCTCCTGCAGCAGGAGCGTCCCTTTTTTTCCTCTTCTTTCTTTCTTCTTTTTCTTTTCTCGCCCTCGTGTTTTTCTCGCCCCGCTTTGTTTTTGATTGCCTTTTTCGTCACTTTCTCGGGAACACGAGAGGCGCGCGCGCGCGCCCCACGGCGCGGGAAGCGAGAAACTTTTCCGGGAACAGCGGAGGCGCCCGCCCACCTTCCCGGCGCCTTCGCCGCGCGTTTGCCGAGCGTCGTCGTCCGGCCGACCGCGCGCGGTGCGCTGCTGCCTCGCCTGGGGGATCGCACCCTGCTCCGGGAACAACCCCCCTCCTTTTCAAGAACCTCCATCCCCGGGCAGACCTGAACGGAGCAATCTGCGAGCGACTCCCCGCGGCAAGGAGGGAGGGAGGGAGGGAGGGGGGGGGGTCGCGCCTACGTGTGTGCGCGCGTGGGAGGAATCCCGCCTGACTTCTGACACCTCCCCGCCGCCGCCGCCGCCGCTCCCCGCCCGCTCCTCGCTCCAACCGGTTCCTCCTTGCCTTCCCTTTACGACAGGGCCCCTCTCGACGCGCAAACCGGCTCCGCCCCACCGGGGTCAGGTCGTATTTCGTTTTCACACAGCCTGCACAATCGAGAATTAGCAACACCCCCAGGAGCCTCCTCCGTTTCATCTTTATCTCTGCATCAGCGAGTGTCGGAGGGAATCGGAAAAGCCCTTCAGACCGAATTTGTCTCCTCCTCCCATAATTCATCTCCCTGCGAGGCGATTTCCTGCTGATGGTCCAGCAACTCAACGTATCTCGCCAGCCCCCAATGTTCGTCCACTTATTTTTAGAAAGTGAATTGGCAGCAGAGAGCGAACGGCGTCGCCACCATCCGTCCCCCCGAGGGAAAGGAAAGGGGGGGGGGGAGACGGTGCGCGCTGCGTGTTCTCGCTGTTCAGTCCGCTTGTCGCTAGGTCCATCCGCCTCGAGGAAGCGCGCTCACCCCCCCCCCCTCCTCCTCCTCCTCCTCCGAGATGCACCGCAGGACCCTTGGAGGGCGAACCCCCTTTCGGCCTCTGCCGCGTGGTGCACGCGAACGGCGCTCCCCCACGGGCGAGGAAGGAAGGGAGGAGAGGAGAGAGCAACCGAGGGAGGAAGAAAGGAAAAGAAGGAAAACAGGCAGAGGGGGGGGGGGGGGGGGAGCGGTGCTGCTGCTCGGCACTCCGATACGCGCGCGTGCACCCGGGTCCTCCAAAGGCGTCCACCTTCACAATGGGACCGTGGTGGTTTCGGTGCCCCGGAACGTCCCGACTGCCGGGGGTGAGGCAGCGGCGGGAACCCCGCTCCCTCTCGGTCGGAAGACCAGCCTGCCCCCCCTCCCCCCTTCCCCATCTTCCTACCTCAGACGTTCCCGCGCTTCCGCGCTGAGTGACACGCGCCTTCGCGTGCACGGTTTCCGCTTTGCACGCGGAGGAGCTCCCGGATGCAGCTTCGTGTGCTCCTGGCATCCGAGACATCCAAGCGGAATTTCTTTCTTTCACTTCTTGTGTGCAATAATCACGACCCCGTCCTTCCCTCCCCCCCCCCCCCCCACCTTCCGAGAAAGGTCTTGGTCGCCAGAAAACACTGCGATCGCTGCTCCCGATGTGCCGCACCGCTTCCTCCCCCTGGGAACACACCCATCTCCTCCCCCTCCCCTTTCGTCGCCGGAGAGTGCAGCTTGGGGAGGCCTCATCGGGTGGCGGCCCGTCGAACTCTCTCCCCTCGAAGATCCCATCTCCCCCGCGCCGGGCAGCCCCAAGCGCGCCCCAGTCCTTCTTCCCTCCTCCTCCCTCCCTGCTCGGCCCCCTCCCGCCAACAGAGGCGGGAATCGGGAGGGCGGAGGAGGAGGGCGAGGAAACTCGCTGGCGCGGCGCTCGCTCGCATCCCCCGCATCCATCCCGACCGCGCTCCGTTCTGCTCCTCGCTAAAAGACAAAGGTCAGAGGTGCCAGACGTATCTCCCTCCGCTCAGCAGATTCCGTGACTGCTTTGATTACCCGATGCTTTCTCCCGAAGGTTGCCCGGAGTGGGAATCAGCAACTCCTCTCTTCCTGATCTCGGATTTTTCCACGCCAGGAGACCCATTGGTTCACCTGCCGAGATACAGCAACTGCATCACATGTACAGGCTGAACCCATATATGGAGCATATGTGTGGAACCCTGCACTCTAGTCCGACCACCTCCATGAGAGGATTCAGCCCTCTGGAAAACAGAAGTAAGTGCTGGGCTGCAGGAGGGTGGGGCGCGCCTGGGAGGAAGGGGAGCAGCTGCCCTCCCCCCACACCGGTCGGCCCGGAAAGTAACCTGGCAGTCGGGCACCTCTGCGAGCCCGCCCTACCCCCCTAGGACGGGTGGGTTTCCGCTCCGGGAGGCACGACGTGGTGCTCGACGATGGCGATTATGCTGACGCCTGGCGCGGCGATTTCCCAGGAATAGCAGGGAAGGGCGGGGGGGAGAGTGAAAGCGGCGCGGCTCCGTTCGCGGGTCCCCGAAACGCCGGAGGCCGCCCGCGCGCTCCCGTCTACGCCGCGGGGAGCCCTTCAGCAGCCACTGGAGGGGGACGCCAGCAGCCGTCCTCCCTCTTCGCCGCCGAGGGGGCAGCGGACCGTCCCGGGAAGCGGAGACCCCCCTCCGTGTGGGGGACGCACGTTTCCCTCCTTGGTTCCCTCTCACCCCCGCGCGAGGTCAAGGCTGTCGGGGGCGACAGCTCCGGACCCTCCGCTCTTGGAACTCCCTGAGGTCATCCCCGCTGCCGAGGACGCCCGTCTACCAGCGCGGCGGCGGACCCGCAGGCGCGAAGTTGGTCTCCTCTTCGGGCCCTCCTTCAGGGAGCAGCAGCCTGGCCGGAGACGGCGCCTGCGGTTCCTTCTTCCAGTCCGGGTGCGTGACCCCCACGCGCCGCAAAACAGACAGGCGGTTCTAAAGGCGTTCCGGGAGATCGTGGAAGGAAGGAGGGGGGGTCCGCCCACTCTCTCTCTCCTTCTCTCCCCTCTCCTCCCTCCGCCTTCCCGCTTCCTCTCTTCAGCGGTAATCAATCCCGTTTGAGCCGAGCGTTCCTTCGAAGCGGGTAGCAGCCGAGCTGCGAGCCCGCGCGGACCTCTTCCCGTCCGTGCCGAAACTGCCGAGCTTCCTCCTCCCGTTTCGCCGAGGCAAAAAGGGGACAGCGGCAGCACTCGGGCCAGAAGAGTCTCATTCCCCAGGCGAGCATCCGGGGTGCGCGCGCGCGCGCGGAGACGAAGTCATCCGTGTTCCGGAAGGGCTGCTGCCGCCCCGAGTCCGTCGTCGCAAGCGCCGCGCGGCCCGTTATCGGGGGGTTCTCCCTCATGGGTGTTATCTGGGCCGGCTGTTTGGCAAGAATTGATTGCAAGAGCGCGTCGCCGTCCTGTGGCACGGGGCCGCCTGGTGCGCGCGGCCCGGCGGATTAACATATACACGGCAGCGACGACTCAGAAGCATGCAAATGCTTTCCCGCGAATTATCATCATCTCCTGGCGTCGCTTTGTGCCCTCCTCCTCTTCCTCCCGCCCTGCTAACGAACCCGAGTCCCGATTATCCGATTTCCTGTGCGCGCGCGATAGGTCGTGCCTCCGCCGCCGTTGACTGCCTGCGCGGAGAGCCCGGGAGGGCGAGGCGAAAAGGGGGGGGGGGGGAGGGAAGGAGGGAGGGAAGGAGGAGGGGGGAGGGAGAGGACGAGGGAAACGAGCGGGGAAAAGGAATCTCGAGACACACGCAGACACACAAAAAGAGAGAGGAGGAGGAAGAGGAGGAATGCACGAGCATATGTGACAAATTCGAAAAGATGGTGAGAAAGGACGCGTAGCTGTTAATTAGAGTGAGCGGGAGAAGGAATGCACCGCTGATGAGCAGGAAATGTTTCTCGCCTCGTAACCCGTGGACGCCCGGGCGCGCTTCCTCGCCCGCGGAACGCATTCCGAGACGTCACCCTGTCACTTTGCGCCAGCGCCGGCGTTCCGCGAGCCTTCGGCTGGCGGGCCGCGCGCCCCCACATGTCTGCGGTTCCCTCTTAATTATGTCAGGCCTGTGCGCGCCCACGCCGTCTTAATGAGCGCTTTTGTCAGGGCGCTTGTTCCTCTGAAATCGAACTCCGCCATCGATCAAACAATTTTCACGAAACGGTGACTGGCCGTCGCGCTGCCAACCCCAGGGAGTTCACGTTCCCTGCGGAAGCGGCAGTGACACTTCCTTCTCTCCCTCCCTACTTCTCTCTCTCTCTCTCTCTCTCTCTCTCTCTCTCTCGAGCGCGCGCGCTCCCCCATGCCGCGCCCACGCGGGTTCGGAGTGCGCGGGCACCCCTCGGGTGCTCCCGGAAGAAGCTGGAAGCCGAAACCGGCCCGCCCCTTTTCCAAGCTGTGCGAGGACGCCGCTGCTCCGCGGATGGCTCCTCCGGACGTCCTCCGGGACCGACCAAGCCTCGCGTACACACACGCGCGCCCGCGAACGGAGGGGCGGCCAGCTATTCTCCCTGCTGCTGCCAAACCTCCGAGGGCAGCCGGAAGGTCAGCCTGCCCCCGCCTCCGTCCGCGCCCATCGTGAAGTCTTTCTCCTCCTCCTCGAAGGAGAGAGAGAGAGAGAGAGAGAGAGAGAGAGAGAGAGAGAGAGAGCTCTCTTTCGTTCTTTCGAAGGAAATCGAAAGCTTTCGTGACACCCAGCTCTCGGGGGTCACCAGCGGAAATCGGATTGACCGTTAGCGGTCAACTGGTCCATCAGAAAAGAAGAAAAAAAATTAATTCTACTCTGCTCTTTGCTTCCAGGTCTGCCGCTGCCACCTGACTATTACACCAGCATGGCAAGTCTTTCAGGGAACCACATGCCCGGAATGGCCTCAGCGTGTCCTGACATGTCGTTTTCTTTAGACGGTAAAGTGAAGCGTTCCACGCGCGCACGGAAGGAAGGCCCCTCCATTCTTCTCGGGCGAACCGCGTGGGAAAAGCTGCCCTTTTTGTCTTTTCGCCCTCCGCGCGCAGACCGCGCTGGGGTTCCGTTAAACCACCGCGGAAACGGAACGGACCGAAGCGAACGAGCCGCATCGGCGCATGCGCTCTTTTCGAGAGCGCGCCGGGTCCTCTCCCTTGCCCGGGTGGACAAGCCCCCGGATCGCCGTCCTCCGAACGCCGCGCCTTCCTTCGCTTCCGATCCGAGCGCAGGACGCGCCATCTTTATTTACCTACCGAGGCGCAAAGCGGAGTCCTGAAACGGGGGCGCCCTCCGTGTTTTGCTTTGCTTTGCTTTGCTTTCTTCTTCTTCTTCTTCTTCTTTTTTTTTTTTTTTTTTTTACGACTCCTTGAGGCCGGCTGCTCCTTTGTGGCCCCTGATCGGTCTCTGCAAAAGAAGCGTGAATCAACGATTGTTCCGCAATCGGATACGCACACATCTCGGACACAGAAGCGGCGGAGTTCGCGCCCCTTTTGTTCGCCCTCCGGCGCGCGAAACGTTTCGGCTGGCGCCAGGGTGGACGACGGGTGGGCAGGGAAGGGAAGGAGGCTGAGCCCCGCGACGACGGGATCCTCCCGAAGCCGCAGGACACCGTCGAACGTGCTTCTCTTCGTTTTCCAGGCACGCGCATCGGCAGCCCACGCCTCAACCCGGCGCTCAGGCCGAGCCGCAAGCGCGCCCTCTCCATCTCCCCGTACTCCGACTCGTTCGATATCAACTCCATGATTCGCTTCTCGCCGAACTCCCTGGTTTCCCTGGTCAACGGGTCCAGAAGCTCCAGCGCCAGCGGATCCTACGGTCACCTGTCTGCCGGTAGTAGCCCTCTCCCCGAATTCCTTCGCTTGAAGGCACACGCCCTCTCCCTTCCAGGAGCTCTGAGTCCTGCATTCGGGGTTCACCCGGTCGGGATAGGATCTTCGCACCTGCAGCAGCTGCAGCACTTCATGAGAGCCAGCAGCCTGCCCCCCTCGCCACACTTCCTCTCGCACGCCAGCCTCCTGCCGCACTCCGTTCACCTGCCCCAGTCCAACGTCTTCGGCTGCTCGAACCCGAACCTCGGATCCGCCCACGAGAAGGAAGAAGTAAGCGGAAGCGCGCGCGAGGGCTCTCGCCCGAGGAAGGGGGTGCGGGGGTGGATTTTTCCAAAAGAAAGTCTGAAGAAAAAAGATTGCCCCCTTCTCCCCCAGGAATCCGTGAAGAAGGAGTCCCCAAACCTCGTCTCGAGCACCGTGGAGACGCTGGACGAATCCAAGAAGTTCGGCAAGCTCAAGAAGGAGTCCCTGGGGAACTCCACGTGCACATCGGGCGCGGAAGTCAAAGGGGCCGATGCGTGCGACACCATGAAGGACGAGTTCGGAGACTTCATCGAGACCCACTGCCACTGGGCCGGGTGTGACAGAGAATACATCACCCAGGACGCTCTGGTCGAGGTAGGAAAAGGGGTGGCGGACGGCACGGTGCCACCGACCCCTTCTCTCTTCCCCCTCCGCAGCACATCAAGAACGACCACATCAACTCCAGCAAGAAGAGCTTCGTCTGCCGGTGGAAGAACTGCTCCCGCGAAGAGAAGCCCTTCAAGGCCCAGTACATGCTCGTCGTGCACATGCGCAGGCACACGGGGGAAAAACCACACAAGTGCACCGTAAGTCGCGCTATATCCCCCTCTCCGGCGTGCGCGCGCGGAAGACTGGGAACATCGAGAGAGAGAGAGAGAGAGAGAGAAAGGGGTAACTGTGACCCGAACCCCCCGTAACCAACCTCTGAGTTGGGCTCACAGGAACGCTGCCGCCCGGTCCAAGGACTTCGGCGGATCCACGAGCCACCCGCAGACCGACCGTGAGGGTGCGCTGTTTCCTCCACCCTCATCTTTGAAATCCTCTCCTTCCAGCGGGAGCTTCCCGCGAGGAAAGTTCGCACGCGCGCGGTGGCGGCGGCAGAGCCGGGAACGGCGAGGGATGGACGCGTTTCTCCACCCGCTTACCATCGAGAATATGACGGGAAAAGGGTGGGAGGGAGACAGGACGGTTGGATTTCCCGAAGCGTCCCCAAACCTTTTCTTGTTTGTGTTTTGTAGTTTGAAGGATGCTCCAAGGCATATTCAAGGCTGGAGAACCTGAAGACCCACTTGCGCTCCCACACCGGCGAGAAACCTTACATGTGCGAGTACCCGGGCTGCACGAAGGCCTTCAGCAATGCTTCGGACAGGGCGAAGCACCAGAACAGGACCCACTCCAACGAGGTTTGCTGAGAACCGGGGTGGGAATTTCAGCTTCCCCGCCTTCCTCCCCTTCCCCCGTTCGCAATGCAAATGCTGCTAACGCTGAGATGACGATGGCGATGTCCCGTACGCGCTCGCATTGGGCAAAGAAAGGAAGAAGGAAAATCTCCTCCTCCTCCTGGCAAGGAAGATGCGTGTTTCGTCACCATCAGCCACGGCAAGCCGCATCCTCGTTGCCATCGGACGGAGCGGACGCGTTTCCACCAGTTCTTTCGCCCAGGGCATCTGTTTTCTTTAAGGAAAACAAAAGCTCGCGTGCTGCGAGTAAACCTGACGGATAAATCAACAACGCTGGGAAGTCGAGGCGAAGGGGGAGGGGAAGGAAGTGGAGGGAGGCACGCCTCGTTTACCGGAACCCGCACTCGCGATTTTCCAGAAACCCTACGTCTGCAAGGCTCCCGGGTGCAACAAGAGATACACGGACCCCAGCTCGCTGAGGAAGCACGTGAAGACTGTCCACGGACCCGAATTCTACGCGAGCAAGAAGCACAAGGGCAACGACTACTGCCACAAAAGCTCCAAGGCGGACCAGAGCAACGACATCGACCGGGGGTCCCTCTATGAAAACAGCCCTGCAAGAAGCGAGGATTGCTCCGCAAAGACCAACAGCGTTTCTAGTCCAAGCATCAAATCGGAGGTAAGAAACAGAAGCAGCGAAAGCCCCTGCATCTGTATCGAGGGGAGAGAAGGAGGGGGGAGGAGGCAGGAGGCTGAACATCCTTTCCGGGGTCTGCGCAGCGTCTCCCAGCATCAGTGTATCCGCGGCGATACCCGCTGAGAGTCAAGTGGGCGAAACCTTGCTTCTTGACCGCCCTCTCGGCCAGCTTTAGGGAACCCGTCAGTAGGCACTGACCTTCCACCCCCTCTGCCGTTCACCAATTCAGTGTGTATCAAATTGGAGTGGAAAGCTACGAGTCCACCCGTATGGCCAGGGGGAGAGCGATTAAAGTAAAACAAAACAAAATGAAGCCCATTTTAACAGGTCCCAGAGTGGCCTCTTACGGCTGATCTGACCACCACCGGGTCGTTCGAACGGACCGCAAGCCAGAGCGCCCTCTCCGAACGCGTCTCTTAGCCAACAGCTGCTTGGCTGCTCCCGCAAGCACCATTTTTTTTTCGCCGTCATCCAGTGCCTTGCCCTGGATGCGTGCAGGATAGGCACAGGGCACTCCCTGTGCCTATCCTGCACGCTCGATGAGGAACGAACGGGTGCAGACCCTGCGAAGTCTTGTAGCGCAGAGGACATTCCCGAGTCGGTCCTCCGTACAGGGATTTAGCGGCGGCTTCGCACAATTCCTCCCTTCCCTGCTCCCTTACTTCCCCCTCAGAGTCCCATCTTTCCAATGCGCGCAATCCGTTCCTTCCCTCGCTCGACTCGCGGTGGCGGCTGGCGTTGCCGAGGAGAGCGCTTCGCTGCTGACATGAGAGCCACTGCTGGTTTAGGGGCGCTGAAGAGGGTGGCGGAGAACTCAGGAGCCAGTTTCCACAGACGCTTATCTCCTCCTCTCAGGACCCGTTGTCCCCCCATTCCAACAAATCGAGCGGCAGTCCAGGGAACCACGCCGAGAACGCGCGGAAGAACCGCTGCTGCGCGCCTATAAGCGAGAACCGGGTGTCCACCACGAGTCAGCTGGGGGACTACCTGAACGAGAGCGACCTCGAGCTGTTCGAATCGGACGTGGAGGTAGGAGGCGCCTGCGTCCTGCAACCTTTGCACGCCCTTCCCAGGTACCCGAACTCGTGAACATCAACACTGTGGGCGTGGTGAGCTCGACGAACGGAGACGGGATAGAAGTGGATTACGAGGACCTGGGCAGCAGGAACCGCCTCAAGTCCAGGATGAAGCCCGCCCGTTCCCTGGTTTCCTCCGGTAACTCAGTTTCCCTCCCGGTGCCGAAGCCTCTCGATAGGTAGCCTTTTGGCGACCCCCTTCCCCAAGGAGCGAGGAGGCTGCCGGCCGTCCTGAGCGACATCAACTCCAGGATCTCGAACCTCCGGATGACCCCTTCCGGCTACATCAAGGGAAAGGTAGACACCGCGGCCGTCTGCCGTCGCGACAGCAACTCGACCGTCAGCTCCTGCTACGGGAGCATGAGGAGCGACGCTTCCCCGCACCCATCCTACAGCAACGGGCAGATCGGTAGCAGGCGCTGCAGCGAAGCTTCCCAGGTGAGAGGTCCCTCCGGCATCCAGCGAAGAGTTCCTCACGTGGGAGGTGGGCTGTTTCAAGGCTTCCAGCCTGGGGAGAAGGGCCACCTTGGTGCAGTCGCCAGGCTTCGATCCGATATCCCCTGGGGACTCCCGTAGATCCAGCGAAGCGAGCGTGCCTTCCCAAAGTCTTTCCGCCAGCATGGCCGTCCACCTGCAGCAACTGCACAGGCGCATCCAAGACAGGAAGTTGAACCCCAGCGTGCCTGCGGCGCAGGTGAGGCGTCTCTGCGTCGCTCATTCCGCATCTCTTCTTCCCTTCGCTCTCCCGACCAGTACGTCACAAAAACGGAAGCGAGGAGAGCGTCCGATCCTATCATGCCGACGGAGAGGGCGAACGCCCCTCCCCTGGTGCGCCACAACAGCTACACCAACTTCGACACGCTCCTGCCCCATGGACTCCCTTCCTCCGGTGGTGGCCAGGTCTCCCCGAGGGTGAACGACTTCGGCATGAGGAGCGGAAGGAGCCAGGTACTTCCAGGAAGCCCCGCGGCCTCGGGGAATGCCTGACTCACCTTCTCCTTGCAGGACGTGGCGATAGCTAACGGCAGCCACCCGGACGGCGAGCTGAAGTCCCTGTATTCTTCGTCTCCGTGCTGCTATTCCAAGCCGCTTGCCTCGGCGCCTCAGCACTACGCCCTCTCGGACGGCTCCAGGCTGCCCGGGCACCAAGCCTTCCCTGAATGCTTCCCGCACCCTCCTTTCGAAAGAAGGAGCGTGCTGGACCAGCAGCACGGAGGTGGAGGCAGCTTATCCTCGGAAATCATCGGCCCGGGAGGCGTCGAGATTCCGAGGATGCGCTCCCCGCAATACGGCGAGATCGGCGCCCAGATCGCCGCCGCCGCCAGCCCCGCTCTCGGCATCCAGCAGCAGCTTCCCGCTGCTCCCTTTTCCCCCAGCCGCCTCATGAAGTCCCCTCTCCATCCGTACGGTCCCTCCGCCAACCATCAGATCATTGGTGCTTATCATCATCCCAGTGCATATCCAAGCGCCTTTGATTATCGGGAGGGCTACGCTCCCTACCGTCACCACGGCTACGCCGCCGCTTCTCCTCCTCCTCCACCTCCTGCCCTGCATTTCAATCAGCCGAGCTCCCAGTGCTCCACGAGCACAAGCGGCCACCCGCACGTTCAAATCAGGAGCGCAGCGGTGGCTGCGTTGCCTTGCAACCCCTCCGCCATGAACCCTCCTCAGAACACGGCGTGCTCCAGCTATCCGGGAGGCGGCAGCGGCGGCTACCCTTCCGAGCCGAGCGCCAGCCCTAATGTTCAGTGGGCTATGCACGAGGGAGGAGCCTGCTACAACTCCACCGCGACGTTCTCATCCGGGCAGCTCGGCTACCACCACCACCACCACGCGCCTCATCATCATCACCACCTCCACCACCACCAGTACGCCACCTCCGGCTTCATGGCCTCTGGAGACTCGATCCCGAAGTCCGCCTACGAGACGGCTCTGGCGCAGCACGGCTGCTACGGGGACAGAAACCTCCCGTTCTCCCCGGAGGCGCACTCCTTCACCACCGCCGCCATCTCCCAGAACGCTTCCTCCTCGGTCGGCGCGGGTTGCTGCCCGGCGATGCTGAACCAGGGGCAGCAGCAGCAGCAGCCGGCGGTCGAGTCCGTCGCCGCGGGCGCTACCCCCGCTTCCGCCCTTCCCGAGGACTCCAGCGTCGGCGCCGATTTCATGAACCCACCCAGGGCGCCCGATCAGGGGGACCGCGCCATGTCGTCCTCCTACATGGTGGACGTCTCCGCGGGCTACGGACAAGCAGCAGCCACGGCGGCCTCCCCTGCCGCGTACTCGAACGTTATGCCGCAGAACTTCACCGTGTCGGCGCTGGCAGGTCACCCTCCCCCTCCCCCTCAGTGCCTGGGGAGGACCTCGAGGCTGGAGGACAGTTCCGAGAGCGTTCCCATGAAACCGGAGACGTACCAGAGGACCCTGGAGTACGTGCAGCAGTGCCAGACGTGGAGTCAATCACAGAAAGATGCCGTCTTAGCGGGGACTCAGACCTCGGAGGGAGGTGCACAGTTCCCCAGGCCGAAACCCTATTACCATCACTCGAGTGCCTTTCCCGGGAGCAACATGGTGGTCGGCTACATGAACGCGTCCATGTCATCGCTTGCCGAAGAGAACAAATACCTGCAGAACATCCAGCTCATGTGAGGAGGAAGAGGAAGAAGGGAACGGGATGATGCACACGTGCTCGTGAGCAAGCTTTCCCTCGATCCGGCGTGACCTTCCCGCCGCAGCCGTCGGGTTATCTTTCTCCCTCCTTCGTCAGGACGCACGAATGCCTCCTCCTCCTCCTCCCGTTTGACAGCGAGGACTCCTGTGGAAACTGCGGTGACGTGTAAAGGCATCCGGGTGGGGTGCGTACGTGACACCTCGAGCACGACCAGGAAACGTCGCTCACGTGCGTTTCGCGGACAGAGGCGGCAGCGGATCGCACGCCTGTGGGCAGCATGTGCGAGTGGGAGAGCGGGAAAAGCCGTTCGCTCGCGCGCTGCCGCCTCCCTCCCCCCCCCCCGGTCCCTCCTCTCAGGTGTCCCCGCATCCTGAAAGCGGAGAAAAGCTGAAGTTGGGAGAGAGACCCAACCCTTCCTGCGGTGCTGCGGGAGACGCGACCGGGAGGTTCTGTCCGAAGGGAGCAGCGGGGCAGAAACCACGCGAGGAGGACGCTTTTGAAATCCGAGACGAAATAAAACTTGTTGACTCTGGCTGGCCTTGGGTCCCTCCATGGGCATGGGAGCACGCCGGGCGGTACTCCCGGGGACGACAAAGGTGCCTCCTCCCTTCTGACGAACGTTCGAACGCAGGGACGCCTCACCCACCGCCCGAGATACCTTCTGGGTGGGAGCGCGGAACCCAGCATTCTTGGACGCCCGGGTCTGAGTCTTTCGGAGCACCAAGCGGAATTGAAGCCCCCTCAGGATAGACCACTCTCAACAAAGAAGGAAACATCCACGGAGCCTCCTGGAAAGTCATCTCCTTAGAAGAAAACGTGTTTATCGTAAAAAAAAAAAAAAAAAAAATATTCATAAGAAAAAAGTCGGTCTTTCTTCGTAGTGGCTTCACCTTAACCCTTCGAAGGGAGATGCCTCAGAGGAGCTGCTTCTTGGAGCAGCTCCCTCGATGAGGTCCGCACAGGAGAACGGGGGAAGGAGGGGTGAACAAAAAACGCGCATACAGAGAAGTTCAGTTTAAAAATCCATTGGGGGGGGGGGGGGGCACAGATTTCAGCCTGGCGTTCTCAGCATCCTCTGAAGGATGTTGGAAACTTCCTCCTTTTGTTGGCAGGGATGTGGCAATCTTGTCGCATTCCTCATGAAGGAGCAGACAATCGCGATGGCCTCAGCATTCGAATGGCCTCTTTCGGCGCGGCTTCTCGCCGTTGCAATCCCGTGAAGGCAGCACGGAGCTGCAAGGGAAGCTGCAGGAGACGTCGAGTCGCGCGTGAAGACACGCAGGAGGGCAGCACAATGCAACAGGCGCGGGAAGGTGTTTCTTTCTGGCACAGTGTAGGGCCACAATCTCCCTTGCCCAGTGATGGATTCTTGCGTTGCATAGGATCGCCCAGCGCAACCACTGCAATGACGAATCCTGCCACTCAAGGGAAGCGTGAAGCTGCCCACAAACACGGGGGGAGTCTCTATCTCTTCTAGGGGAATGTCCAGAATTTCTGCCCAGCGAAGCATTCCTCTGGAGAGGGCGGCGGGGATACATGCATCAGCCAGTTGATGTGCCAGCTGCTCCTTTTTTCCCGCGATCTCGTAGGATACTTCCCATCTTGTAAGGCCATCGCTATTTCCACGTTGTTAGATTGTGTTGAGCGTGGCCGCAAGTGGAGTGTTCCGTGTCCAGGTTGTCTTCCTTGGAGTCCATGGTTTCCTGCAACGAGCATCGAGAGGAGTTTGAGAAACGCAGACGTCGCGATGGCTCCGGACTGGTGCTGTTTCTTTTCACCCGCGCCCGAACTGTTTCCTTTTTCCAGGCAACACAGCGTGAAGACAGGAAATGCACCTGTCCGCCTGGATCAAGGCGACCACTTGCTGGGGTTGGTACCCACATCGGGGCAACTCTCGGTGACCATGCACGAGGAACGCACGAGGATGTCCCACGGCTCCGGCTGCTCGCTTGACCAGGAGTCTGGCTAGGACGCACCAATGTGTGTGGTCCAGAACTTTGCCTCTAGAGCTAATCTTATACACTGGAGCTGACGCTCCATCCTCTCCAACTTCCAGACGCCAAGTTCGGCATCCCGATGAGCACAAGTCCTTCAATCGGACCCGGGACCTCTGCACTCCCCAGAAGGCTTTTCGCTGAAGACCCTCAGTCCTCTTTTTTACATCTCCGAGCGGGGGAGCAACAAAAAGCAAGAGAGTCGGAGGAGAGGAGCTACGAACGTGTTCCAGAGGACAGCCCGTTCCGGCAAAAGAAACTTGCCATTCAGAAACGGACCGAGTGCCGATTCTGCCTTTTGGAGACAACAGGACTAGGCTGCTGCTGCGCAAAAGTCCCCCGATGAAGCTCCTAGGTACTTAAAACACCTGACCGTGGAGATCTCCGACGGATCCAGTTCGGTTGCCCTGCCCACGCCGCATCACAGTCGACTTCGCCCTGTTTCTACTCATGCCAGCTCTCCGGCGGGTCAGCTCGGGGAATTCCTCGAACGAGCCGCCGGGAGGAGATGGAAGAAACGTGTGAAGCTCAACAGAGACACATCATCCCATAACAGTTCTTTTCCACCTGCAGGTCGCGTCCATCCATGCTGATAGCTTGGCGTTTGGAAAAGACTGGCGCCCTCAAGCAACTGAGGCAACGGTGCCCTTGACGTCTCAAGGTATCTTGTTTGATGCAACATCTGAGAAAACTGGAAATTTCTCATCGAATTCTCCCGCGGATTCCCACCTTGGATAATCATCTCAGTCACCATCTTTCGTCACCGGTCCGTGTGGGTGGCGATGACGATGATGCTCGAATGATTCATTCTAGCTGGATTAATTGGGCACAGGAGGTTTAGGAGGACTAGATAAAACATCTACATGACCGCAGCATCAATACATCGATCTGTTGCATACCTTGGTGAAGATTGCTGTCTATGGCTGGCTTCAAAAGCGCTATTATCCGGTGAAAGGACGCTGTGGATGCTAGCCGGAGGCTTTCAGAGATCAAGAGTGAAAGAACGGATGCAGGAGGATGTCGTGCTAATGGACCAGAATGTTCTTAAACACGATCCTAGAGCAGGAAGCTGCAAATTACCTGCATCAGCAAACAAAGAACTCTTTGGGATTGCTGCCGCAGGCAGCAGAGCACACGGCAGCTGTTCTCGTTCCGCTAGTGGCTTCCTTCCCACCGACATAGCAAGTCCGCCGAAAAGAAGCTCTTCGAAAGAAGTTCCGGTTACGCAGGTGGCTTAGGGCTGCCGGTCGATTCAGCCACGCACTGCCGGGTCCTGATCCGTGTAGCTCTGGGGATCTACGAGGTCCAGGATCTGCCTGAAAAACTTGGAGGCTCAAGCATCCTGACGCTGGAGAGAAACGGACTGCAAGTGCAGTTCCGAATGCAAGTGCAGCCGTGGACTTTTCCATTCCGTGGCGCCTGCACATCCTACGGAGATGAGCCGGCGGTGAAGGACTGTCGTTGCTTCCGAGCACCCGTTACTGGATTCAGGGATTCATCTTCCCCCTAAGGTAACTCGCCTCCCTAGTGGAAGCCCAATTATGAATCTCCTGCCTCCCAATGAACTTCAATGCCTGACCGCAGGAGGTTGTTGAGTGTTGCGCTGCATTCCAGGGAATGCGCCCGGAGGATCTTTGACCTCTGCAACACTTTCTACGACGACCTTTAGAAGTGGTGATGCAGGACATGGCAAAGTGGTCGACCCTGGCTTCCACACCCCCTGCTGCAGCGCTGTCTGCCCTGAGGGCAAGCAATGACAGCTGCCAACCGGCGAAGTGGGAGTTTTCCTTTACCATCTTAGGTAAAACAAAACTCCTTGGCGACTGGAAGATGCACGAGTTGTTGGATGCTGCCACTCCACATACTCTGGCGACAGGACTCCTTCGGTAGAGTCAACTTCTGTTTGCCTCGAGGAACTTGTGGTCCCTCCCCAATGTTTGGACGTTTCTGCGTTTCTGCTCTCCTGGGAACAGGCTATACGGCTCTTTCTGCGCTGGGGGTTCCGGTGCAATGAGCGTCAGCACCCTCTTTTCCTCAGAGGTTGTGTCCCCGAACTGTGCCAGATGCGGGTCGCCAGAGTCGATCCCGCGCCTGTTTTGGAACTGTGTTGCCCTCCAGGAACTGTGAAAGGAGGCTGGCGTCAGCGCTCCTGAGCCAGGAGGACACTGTCCGCGACCTGCTGCGACGGTTCTTCGCGCCGGGAGGACTTTCTACGGCCGTGGTGATCGCCGCCATCGCAGGTTCGTCATATGTTGGAGGCGACGATGAAGCGAAGGGAGGTCACTACTATGGAGGCTGTCTACGTGAGGGCGACTGCATGGTGGCCTCACCTCGAAGGAGTGAAAGCGGAGATCGCCGGCATACAGCGCCGGTTCTGAAGTAAAGGAACGGTCGACACCGGTGACCCTTGTCCCTCAGCATCCCTTTTTTTTAATCTTTTCTCAATGCCCATTCCTTTCGTTCTGGACCTTTCCCAGTTTTTGGTAATTTCTCCCAGCATATAAGGAGCGACACCAAAGATCCTTGCCCCTCCCTCGAGTACTTTCTAATTTTTTCTTTGTCCCCTTTCCTCTCTCCTTTCCTGACCAGCATATCGGCGGACTCCCCCCCAGAACTTCTTTTGTGTTTGGTCGGGAACCAATGTGTTCTGTGACTGGTTTCTTCTTATGAAGTAAACGCTTCGGCATGACCGGGTGAAAAACTTCATGTAACTCTTCATCCCTAAGGGGGGAGGAACGGAATCTTCCCTTCCGGCAAACCGAGAACATTCCAGGAGCCACGTAGCACCGGTAACTCAATCTCTCTAAGAGGACTACTTCAGGAGCCATCAACCGGAAAGACCAAGGTGCGTCAGATGTGCCAGAGAGTCTGGTTGCCGATTCGTAAACCGCGCCGCACGAGATCTGGAGGCATGCTTTCTCCGGCTTCCAGCTGAAGCGTAGAGGAGCAATATCTCGAGGCAGAAAGACCTCTGCCTGAGGATAATCCCTTTCTGAAAACTTCCAAAGCTCGCGCGTTCGAGCGGCAAACTGCGTGGAAGACTTCTCAGAGGGAGAGGAGTCTGCACAGGTGGGATCTGCGGAACCGATGCTGGACGCCCGATGGGAGGACATCGATCCTCGCTGGAAGGTCTTTCGTGATGTGCAAAGTCCTCCATCCAGCAGCATCATCAGTTTGCACTGAGAGCCAAGGAATGATCCGGGATTACAGAGGGTCGGTTGCGCGAAAGGACAACCGAGGTCGAGGAGAGTGCCCAAGGCACCTTTGATCTGTCAGCCGAGGATTTCCTAAGTCTTGACCAACTCAGATGCAGCAATAGACCCAACAGAGCGGGGGCATGCCTGCCCGTCGGATTGTTTGGCTTGGGATTTGCTCCACTCCCCATCGCGCGATGGAGCAGCCGCTAGGTGGGAAACTGTGGCAAAGTTCCGAGCGGAACCGGAGGAGGAGGAGGTTGTAGGGACCCACACGATGCTGAGGTCACCCAACCCCAGGCCAAGAGTTACGCGGTAACGGGTTCTCCTTCTTCGTCCTTTCCATTTCTTGTGGGAAGGAACGGGAAGCGAAAGAAAACTAGCCGTGGGACGTCCAGGAAAGAAAGGGAGGGTGTTTCCCTTCTGGATCGAGCCTACGGCTGCGGCGGAGCTTCTCTTCTTCCTGACGATCCCGCACACTCGCTGCCCTGCCCTCAGGCAGCCCCCTTTGCCGCCCTCGTGCGCCTCTCGGCAAGGGTGGATGGAAAAATCCGTTGCGTTGGGAGGAGGGGGGGGGGGATAGCCCAACCGATGGGGCGCAGAGACCCGTTCGACTTCGAAGCTGACCGGAAAGGTGAGCAGCTTTGATGAGTTGACCGTAGGAGCAATCAAGCACAGGAAGGAAAAGAAAATGATCACAGGAAAAAGAAAGAGAGAGAATTGGGAAGCTCTTGGTTCTGCTGCAGGGTTCTGGCTTGCCTGAGAGAACGGGGACAGGGGTTAGTTGATTCCGTTTCTGGACTACGGCGGCTTCGGAAACGCCCAGAAGTTATCCGGGGAACAGGTGCGCAAGTCAAGAGTCATGGTCCATCTATTGGGATCATAGGGTCCTCGCAACGACGCGGCCCTTCGGGAGCACCCCGCAAGCGCACGCACAGAAGATGAGACAACTTGCAGTTTCTTCCAACACCCACTACAGCCAAGATGTGCATCGGATCCGCATTCTGAAACACTTTCTGAACGAGATGTCCATGCCCGTCGGAACAGGAGATGATGGGAAACTCGACCGTGCGACCTGGGCAACCAAATGATGAGGAAGATCGTAGCAAATCATCACCAAAGCAGCAATGTCGCTGAGGAATCCCGATTTGTGTACCTCCCAGCGATGAAGACATCGTAATGAAGAGAGTGAGAGGATAGCTGAGACACTGGGTCCGCACTCTTGATGTACTTGTACAAGCTGCAATAAAAAAAGGGCTGAAGGTCAGGTGTTGTATCGCGCGTGAGGGAACGAAAAGCAAGAAAGTCACTGGAGGGCGAGGAACGAGGGTGTGCGGGCTAAGAGGCTTCGGAATGGTGGATTTGCCTTCGCTGAGGAGAAAGGAACCTATGGCGTATGCTTCACTTTTGAGGAATCAAGGGGTTCTCGAGTGCCTCGGGATGCGATACCCCAAGGCCGATGGAAGAGATGGCCTCCGATATGAGGCGTTGCTTTTTCGAACCCTCCAGCTGAAGGCATTGTGGTCAGTGGACAGAAGAAATAGGGACTTCTTTTCGGCTTAGAGGAAACGTATCCCACGGAAAGGGAGCCTGCCAAGGGGAGGAGCTGACTATCTCCTGGAAAGGGTTGTCTTCGTTCTGAGAGGTTCCCATGAACTCGGATGCTCGTCTGGAAGCAGTTAAGAGAACTAACGGGAGGCTCTCCCGACATCGGACGCGGGGGCTTTGTCATTCTGGCCGCGAGCGCCGCAAACCGCCGCCGTGTGAGACAACATGTTTGTTCTTAGGACTTCAGAAGCTGTTTCCCACGGCTCCAGCAGATTGAGCGATTCCTGGGGGGTATCTCGTTTCTACGAGTTTTCCCCGAAAAGAGCGGCTCCTTTACGCATTTCGAGTACCTCTTCCTGCTTTTATCTAGCGGTAATCCCGAGAAGTTTCAAGGCTTCTGCGTCGCACCCGCATCTGACACCGTTTCTCGGAAAGCACAGACAGGTTAATTCTGCTTATATTGCCCCCTCGAACTGGAGAGGCCAGGCTTTCTCGACAGAAGCAAGGAGTTCCAAAGGTACCACTCTCATTCTCTGAGAACACGCGTCCAAACGAACGCGCAGCGGGCGTCAGAGACAGAACTACGTCCGAACAGGCGAAGACATGGACGTAGTGGTGGTCATGTACACTGCGCTTGTACAGCACAAGACCATCAGAGGAAGGAGGGAGCGAGATTCCTCTATCCCCGTCTGTTTTGAAATCATGGGGGGGGAGGGGGGAATGATGTACACTGTACGCGCAACCTTACGGCGGACGTCAGAGCTCACGAGACTGAGCACCTGGCTCAAAAGTAATAGTCACCCTCTCCCCTACCTCTTACCATAATATAAGATCACTGAGAGATGCGCGAGAGGAACAACGCTTTCCAGAAGCGAGGTTCTTCCTCTCGAAGTGCAGTTCCCCCCCACTCCCCATCCGGAGCAGGCAACCTCCTGACGTCAGATCCCGGAGATCATGGCGCCTCACAGAAGCAGTAGCAAGAATCAAACAAGTTTCCTGCTGCCAGGACCAGTTGGTGCCTTGCCACCAACTGGTCCTGGCACCAGGGAACAGCAAGCAGGGTTCCTGCCCTCTTTGAGAGGCCCTACACGCTGCTCCCTTCCTCCATTCCGTCTAACGACGAAGCGATGGAAGGTGTGCTCCAAAGCACAGCATTCCGGACCAAATTTGCTTCTTCGCTTCTTCCTCACCTCCTTTCCTTGAAATAAAAAAAAAAGCAGCAGACGAGTCCAAGAGATAGCTGGACAGGCGACTCTTGCCTCCAAGGCGAAAAAGCAAAAATTCCTTCGGGCAGGAAGAATGTCCTCAGTGACTGAAGGATCGATTCCCCTTCCTCGGAGTCCAACTCTTTTTCGCTCGTCCTTCTTCTCCCTGCATGGGAGCGAGAGAGATGGGCAAGGGGAACGCAAAATAGCAGATTCTTACTGCTCGCTCCTCGTCGCGCGCCAATCGCTCCATCTGCGGAGGAACGCTGCAACTAAACCAGCCTTGAGACTCAAAATGTGTAGATGGCGCCAGGCCAGGACACCCGTTAACCCGTTCGTAAACGACGAGTAGGGAAAGGAAGAACTGAGGAAAGGGGAAAGGAGGGAAGAAGAGGATAGGAAAAGGTATGGATGCTCCACGGAATCATCATGGTCCGGCCGCTCACCCTCTTGGCTGAATGTGCGCGTCTCCGGAGCTGCCGAAAACTGTCAGGGACACCCTCCACCATGTCCTCCAGAGGCGGCGTCTCCAGAAGATAAGATGGGGGGTGAGCGAAGGCCGCAGGGATATCAACTTTTCTTCCCCTTTCTCCTCCACTTCCTGTTCCGCCGTTTCCTCGAAGCGATTCCTAACGGATGACCTGAGAAAGGTCCCGGGGACGTGGACACTTCAGCGCGTTCTCTTTATCCTCCTCCCTTCCTCCTTGTTCCTGTGGTTCTACGAGAACGCTCTGGTCCTTGCAGCCATGACTGCTCGAGCGTTTCGGCATCCCAGTGCCCCGTGACCCATTCCTTCGAGCAGAAACAGGCGTCAGCCAGCCGAGACCCTCGCCCTCTGGGCGGCGATCTCCAGTCCCTCGCCGGATCCCCTCGAGATTTTCGAGTTAAGAGGCATGGGGTGGGTGGGAGGTGGGGAGGAGAAAAAGGGGCGGAGGTGCCTTCCGCCGAAGGGGAACGCGTGCGGAAGCAGGCAAAGTCCGAAACGGAGTTTTGTGGGGAAGACGAGAGAGAGTGCGGCGCAGCGATGACGCCGTCTCCTTCCTGCCTTCCTGCGGGCGTGAAGATGGCGGCGGCGCTCCTCGAGTGGTCCACCCTTTCGTCCCCCCTCGTCACTCGCTGCTACACCTTCTTGACGCGCTTTCTGGAGCGGTTCCTCAGGAGACCGCTCAGGACCGCCTTCTAGCCGCCCTAAGAACGCAGGAGGAAGACAGGAAGGGGACGTTCGCGGCCGGAAAGACAGAGGGAGGACGTCCATTCAGAAGGATCGTCCAGAAGGACGAGGACTGCCCGGACCGCAGGCAATCGAGGCGCGTCGTTTCCCTGGTTCCGGCGATGACCCGCACAGCTAGATCCAGTGATGCTGCTGCCTGGATGGCGCCTGGGCTACGCTGGCAGTGCCGGAGAATAGGTACCGGGAGCAGGTCAGGATAGGGACACCGCCGGTAAAGTCCAACGAAATCAACGCCGCCGGTTGCGGCTGTGGCTAGGAAGTCCCAGTTCCCCCCTCCCTTCACCCCACTGCTCACCTGTGTCTTACAGAATGCTAGAGAGGAACTCTGATCCATCAGACACCTCGATCCCATAGAATGCCTCCTCCACGTCTCCAAGGGATGCCTATTCATTGGGGTTTATCACGCCGTCTCGGGGATGCACCGCTGGCAGGACGTGGCAGCGCGTCGCGAGGGACTTGCCATGAATCTGATCGAGGCGCGACTCGTAACTCACGAGGCGCGCTTCCTGGAGAATGTCCTCATCTCCATCGACCCTCTGGAGCACATCGTCCTTTTGAGCTCGCCAAGCTATCTCGTCTTCCACCTCTCCTCCTCCTTTCTATCCTCGCCAGACGGTTGCCACGGCAATCGGACCGTCGCGCCGCCCGCTCCGATTTCGTCTACGCTTCCGGCAGTGAGCGTGCTGCTCATGCTGACCAAGAGGGCAATCAGGAGGGGCCAAGCGGTTACAGGACACCCTCGTTCCCAGACAACCTCTAAAACTGGTCGGAATTGGCAGGAAAAGCAGGACGGAGGAAGCTACAGCGAACCCAACAGCTACCGGGAATCTTTCCAGCGCGTCCTTCTCTGCTGCGGACTAACACGGGGGGGGGGGACACGTTTGCTTACCTGCAGGCACCCTAGGCGATCGCGTGGGGGAAAGCGCCCCTAATGAGGGGCGCGCCGCGGAGGACTTTCCTTCACGTTTCATCCCTTCCTCCTCCCTCATAGGAGCGTCTTTAAGAGCAAAACACGCAGCGAAAGCTCAGGTAGTCGGGCTCGCCGCAGCTCAGAACGGGAAGGGTCCAAGAGTTTGTATCCTCGTGGGATGTGGATCTCCGGACCACTTCGTTCCTCCTTCTCCTTCAGCACTATGCGTGCAAAATGCCTCTGAGGTCAGAAGGGGACCCGGATGTCCCTCCTCTTGCCCCATGAGTCCAGACTGCAGACTTTAACATTTAACACTGTCCACAGCACTCGAGGGTGCATGTAACTCTGTAAGTTATAGGGGGCACCCCGGAGGAACCACTCTATGAATTCAGGGCGGCTCCGGAGGAAGGCATCTGTTCCTCCTTTACTCTTGGGAGGGTGTCCCGAAGGGAATCCTCGCCCTGGCTGTCTCTAGAGGGAACCCTGGAAGGAACTTCTTCCTTATTCTCACCGGAGGGGACTTCTGAAAAAGCACCACTCCTCAGTAGTTCTTGTCTGAAGGGAACCCGCAAGAGAATCGTCGCTCCTTGTTGCTCTTCTAAAGAGAACCCGAAAGAACGCTTCCGAATTTCTCTGAAATGCCCTCCTCGAAAAGAGCAGCGCACTTCTTACACTCTAGAGACGCAATTCCTCACCACCCCCCACCCCCACGAGGGAGGTATCAACCAGCTCCATGGAACGCAATGAAAGGTCCCCCCTCTCGGGGGAGGACGGTTCCATTTTCACAAATGAAAGGAGCCCCGAAGGTAACCGAATCCTTGATTCCTGGAAGGACTGCGGAGGGTCCATTTCCAAATCCAGGCCAGCCAACGGTGGCAACCCGTTTTCGGCTTCCATCGGTGCCGCACTTCAAGTCCATGGGCCAACAGACGTCATCTTGAGGTGGTGACTCTTTAGCGTCCAGACTTCTTCAGCATTCTCTGGAGGCTTATTTTGCCTCGTGGTTTCTTGGTTTTTGATCCGACAGCTCAAACGGCAAGTTTCCCTCTCTTTACTCAGCGCTCTCCGGAGAATCTTATGGAAGGGTTGGTCCCGTTTGGAACACCTGCTTCTTTCTCGTGACCTCACGCCACTCCTGAAGACGGAGAAAGGCATCTTTGATTGGTCTCAAGGAGCACCGGTTGTGGGAGAAATTATTTGCAAAAAAACTGAACACATGGACACTCAAGCAGTTCGATGATATCTTCAGAGGTGGACTTCCGATTACTGGCTGCTAGAAACTACCTTCAGGAGGCTCAGATAACCCGGAACGAGCGCAGTCTCCACGGAAACTCACATTCGAAAATAGCAGGAATCGGAAAACTATGCTTTAAAAGGCCTTTCTGGGACCGCTTCCCTCTGAGCTTGTTCTTCGGGAATGCTAGCAGAGGCGTGGACTCTATCCAGGAAAATAGACTGAGACAAAGTCGTGTTTCCGCGGAAGCGCCTCCCCTAAGAAGAGAAGCCTGTGGGAAAGCACTGTATAAAAAGTCTTCATGTTTAGGACCGGCTTCTTCCTGGGCCACACCGTGGGACAGGTTACTCCCTTCCCTTTTTTTTCGGAAGCAGTCCTGGTCTTTCTCGAGCTCCATTGAAAGCCGGAGGCTTCCACTTGAGGGCGTAAGCAGCGTCTCGGAAGACCATGCCTCCATTTCTGGGAGGCGCCCGAAAATTTCTCCAGAAGGACGACTCCCTCTACCGGGGAAGGGTTGCCTCGTCCGAAACCCTTTTGAGAAACCGTCGGGGCTGGGGAAGAGGCTGCAAGCAAAGCCGGAAATATTCATCGGCGCAGTAATCACAGAGCGAATGATCGCGGCATGGAGACCAATGAATGCTCAGCCTCCGAAGCGAAAAAAATGAGACTCCCTCTCTCTCTCTGTCTCTGTCTCTTCACACGTGAAGTGGAGTTTGCTACAGACCTTTTGTTTTCGTTTCAGATGGAGGGAGGGGGGGAGGAGAAATCCTGTTCACGGCGCTGCAGACAAATCACCCCCAGGTCCTTCGGTTTCTCTCAAGGAAGCGCCCTCCTACAGCCTGACACGATTCAGATGACCTTCAGCTCGCTCTCGATTTGCACTTTTTCGCTCTCCTGGGGGTTCTTGCACCCGCCGCCACCTGCTCCCCCGCTCAATCGGTGCAAACGCAATGAGCATGATGGAACACCACAGCAGCGTGTCCGGTTAAGAGGGTTTGTTGTGGGGCGAGAAATCAAGGCGGGAGCGTCCAAAATTTGTGGTGATTCCTACCCTTCCCAAATGATTTGTTTCTTTACAGTCGCTTGCGTGGTGCCATCGACAATCCTCAAAGAGCCACGAACTTCCCCCTTCTGCTTTTGTTCCCCTCTCAGAGACCATTCGATGAGAATCAGCGTGCCTGTGATGAGAAAAGGAATCCGAGATGAAATGAATTTACGGGTCGGTCGATTCGAAGGTGAGCAGTTAATTTCCCGTGCGAGAGTGCCACAGTTCCTCCCCTGCAACATGGCTAATTGCTTGCCATCTCCATACATTACCTACTACTTGAAGTCCTCACAATAGGGCAGATGAAGGCAGCAAAGATCCCCTTCATTGAACCCTTCCCGGTGAATGAGGAGGGTCATTAGTGAAGGTCTTTATTGGCCTCCAGCGAGACGAAACGCTGCCAGAACAAAACCGAGCGCATGGGAGCCTCGCGCGGAATCGGGTCGGATGCCGCAAGTCGTCGTTCAACCACCTTCCGAAGGATCGCGCAGGCGCTCCCGGAACGACAACATTCATCTGACCCCATGAAGCCTCTCCGGAGTTCGGCGCACCCCCAAGGCCTCTTTGTAGTTCAAGGAAGAGTAACCCACGACAAAGCCTGCCGACCACAGAGGCCGATATATCCTTGTATCCTTGTCTTTCTCTGAAGGCTTCCAACAATAGGCGGCTGTTCGGTGCTGGCCGCAGCATCTTTACACAAATAGCCATCCCAGATTCCGTTCTGGGAATCCCTCCGAGTGTTTTCTTAGAAGCACGAACACCTGTTTGGTCCTCCCAGCCAGTCTCCAGGAGTCAGCTGGGAAGCTGACGCCTGGAGACTACGTGAGAGAGATGGTAGCTCCATCTCTGGAACAACGGCCAAGAAGTTTCAGAAACTTCTCTTGCAGACTATCGGAACGACAGCACTCACCTGACCCCATGAAGCCTCTCTGGAGTTCTGTGCACCTCCTGGAACTCGTGCAGACCGCCAGGAGAGATGGCCCCGAATGCGTCTGACAAATGGATGTTCCAGCAGTTGATTCCTCCGAGCGTCACGGAAACAACAGATAAAATCTATGTTATACCAACTGCGTCAAGCAACTGGTCCCAGCTAAGCAAGGGAATGAAAACAAGTCATTCCTGTATGAGGCCTCGACAGGGGAAGCAGGTCTGCAGATTCCCGGAAGCACATTCAGGTTGAGAGGGGAGAGAGAGCGGAAGGATTAACTTCTTCACTGGCCGGGAGTCTTCTGTAGATCTTACATGCGTGGCTTCCGTGCGGTCCACCGAAATGTCGTCCTCGCCTCTCACAAGTAGATTTTCCTCGCATCCGTCTCAAGAGTGCTTCCAGGTGCAGGCCTGTTTCCCGATGCTGCGTTTCATCCAACCATGCAGGCAGCACCTCATCCTGGAATCCTTGCAAAAATCTCCTCCGGCTCTCCTTCGGCTCGAAGAGATTGCTCACCCTCACTACAGATCTTTGGGGCAGATTTTCTTCCACCACGTTCTTCCTTGGGTGCGAGTGAGAGAAAAAAAAAGTGTTCGTCCTTCTGGACTGTTTTTATAAACCAACAGAACTGAACTTCATCCAGATAAACCCCGGGGTAAAATTTGTTTCTTCTGATAACGGAATTCTCGAAAGGGAAATGTAAAGCTGCATCTCTTAACCTTCTTATCCTAGCCGCGCCCTTGCGCAGTCAGTGCTGGTATTTCATAGGTTTCCGTGAAGCGTCGGCCTTGAAGAATTGGGTGCTGTCCCTTACTCTTGCAGCAGAAAGAACAGTTTCTTTCCTACTGCGCTTCACTTCCTTCAGCGACGGCAGCAACATCACGTCTTGGCTACAACTTTCTTGTCAACGCCGTGTGCCTCTGCATCCAAAAAGCTGCCCGGCCGGCCTGAGATCCGCGCGGGGAAAAGTGCTTCCTCGTCCTTACGGAATCGATGGCAGGAGAAGGCGGGAAACATCTCCCGTACGTGAGAATGGGAACGGACAGAGCAGCCTTCGTTTTTCGTCAGGTGAGCCCAACTGCAACTACGGGTCCGTTCACGAGGAGACCAAGAGGGTTGGCATGGCAAATACGAAAACCTCCTCGCTCTCTTTTTCAAAGGGAAAAAAAAAACCAAAAGGGAAAAAGAATCTCGATGGCGCTCTGACTTCGAAAGTCGATCCACTGCCGGAAGCTGGGATTCGGCTTGATCCGGCCCGAGAGGGGGCGGCTGAGCCGAGGGCAGCAGGTGTCCGCCAAGTTCAAGGCAGCGGGTCTGCAGCTCCACTCCAGCGAGAGCAGAAAGCACAGCAGCACAGCAATCGAGAGAGTAAATGAGCCAAGGGAACCGAAAACGGCAAGCCAGAAGGGATAGGAAAAGGGAGGAGAAGAGACTCCGGAAGAGCAGTTTGGCACCACAACCGATAGATGATCTATGGGGATGCGATAGTGCCTGGGAATATGAAACCTTCTCTCGGATGGAGGAAGTTCAGTCCCTTCAGAGACTGCAGATTTCTTTAACTGAAAGAAACCTTGAAGACTCTCGGCGGAAAGAAGACGGTGGATGAAGCGCCTAGAGAAGGCCGGCGAGGGCGCGTGGGAGTTCAAACCCTTCCACTCGACGCTTCCTGTTAACTATTGCCAGAGAACAAAGAAAAGGAAAAGAAACAGATCAGTCCGAGGGATGCTTGAAGCTTCTCCAGGAGTAGCCATATTAATCCGACTGATTGAGGCGCTTTTCATCTGCCATCTCGCGGTCTATCCTTGCGATTCCTTCTTCTGCGAATTCCAACGCCCGCTCTCATTCCCTTGCTAGGATACTGTGGGGTTTCGGAAATCGGGATGCGGTGCTGGTTTTATCAGTCCCACACGTCCTTCCCTTCAAGGTGTCACTCTGGTAGCGGTAACGCTCTCGAGTTCCAGGAGCAGACGAAAATGCGTCCTTCCTTCGCCCCTGATGGCCCTTGAGGAAGGAACAACCTTGAGATCAAAATTCTTCAAGAGCAGAGTCCTTTAAGAAGGCCTCGCATCTCGGGTAAGAAGGGAGGGTATGACGACGCGGGGCCAATCGGACGGAGCAGAGAGACAAGTATGGGTCGGGCTACGGGGACCGACGGAGGCGAGGATGCAGGAGGGGCAGGTGGGTGCAGTCGACCACCAAACATCCCTTACACAGCACTAGATGGCGTCAATTCGGCACATCCCCCTTGACCCCCGAAGATTTCATACGCCCAACACGGCCCATCCCGCTTCCTCTTTCCTTTTCGCAGGATGACTTCGAAGCATGATTCGGGATCCCGAGCGGGCATCACTCGCGGTTTCAGCGAGTGAACGGTCAGCTGCCTGCTCCCTGTCGGTGCGAGCTGCCTCAATCTACCGGAGCCTCCTTCCCTGCCGCTGCTTTCCGTCCACGGATGGGAGCTTTGGGAACAGCGGGCGATCCAGGATGCCTGCCTCCCCTTCTCATGGAGCCCTCTCTCCATCGCTCCTTTTCTTCTCCTAGGGCGCAGCTGAGAATCCGGCTTTTCTGATGGTAGTAAGGAAGATGCTGTCAAGCTGAGAAGGGCGAAAAATCTGTGACTCGTTTTATTGGTGAAAGGGTTGCCACCGCCTCACATCGACAGACGAGCCGAGTTGGGCGCCGCAGAGAAGGACGCATCTTGGAAATCTTTCCAGGATGGAGCGAAGGGTCGGGAAGTCAGTCATTTCCCCCCCCGAAGCTTCCTGGTCAAGAAGCCAGGAGCTCCTTCAGGCGATCGCTCCTTCCGTGACCTCAAATTCCCTGCTGCCCGGTAAAGACTCGGCGGCTTTTCTGCATCGGCTGTTCCTCCCAGAGGGCGGAACAGCTTATGCAGTGCCACTTGAGTCCAGTTCCGGTAAAGGAGAGAACCCTTGATCCTTGAAGGAGGTCATCATGGGGGAGTGCCCCCTGCCTCTCTCTCAAGATCCCTTTTGTTTTCCATCTCGCCAGAGTCTCTCCTCGACGCCAAGGTCTTCGGTGCAAGAATTTTGACTGCGCAGGTCATGAGACGCCCTGAAGATGGCCTCGTCCCATTATGCAATGCCTCTTTCGCGGCCAAGAGGCTCGGTCAGGAATAGAAGGAATGCGCTACCGCTTACTTTCGGAATGGGGGTTCCAGTGACCCCGAAAGGGCAGGATGAACCAACCTTCACAGTCGAAAAAGGGAGACGGGGAAGGGACGAAGTAGGGAAGCTTTCATCCCTGAAAGGTCGAAGAGCAACCCTCATCCTAATGGCCAACTCCATCTGCCTCTCCTGCTGTGGGATCAGCAAGAAGAGACGCGACCATCCAGCGTCCCTCAGAGAGATCTTCCGAAGCGAGAGGGGGAAAAAAGTGAGAGCCCACTTGCAAGAAGAGTAACCAAAAAAGAAAAAAAAAAAAGTTTATTTCCGCCGCACTTGTCCACAAGCGTGCCCGCGGATGAGTTTCGAGGGATAAGCGCAGGGAGAGTCGGAAATCCGCTCCCTCCCGGGGCTGCCGCAGAGGAGGAGCCGCGGGCGAGGGTGGAGGCAGCGTGCACGCGCACGCGTCCCTCGCAACCGCCCCGTCACGATCCGCGTCTTCAGCGGACATCGCCAGCATCATCGCTGACGTGGATGAGGAAGGTGAACGTCAGAAACAGGGAAACGCACAGGAGGATCATGACGACGAGATTGAAGTTCAGAACGTACACCTCCCACTTTTTCTGATGCAAGGACGGCAAGGGAGCCACAGCCGGGACCTCAGCTTCCACCAAGTCTTCCGCCTTCCACAGCCTGCGCATGATCCTCAGCATTTTCTGTCGGATCTTGCTGGTCTCTTCTGAAAAGCATGTGTCAGATATCCTCTCCCAAAGCACCATGGATTACCTCCTGAGAAAAGGATAGGATACGTACGTACACCACATAGCAACTGGTATCCACGCACTTATCGTTCTTAAGACTTTTTAAGCAACCGAAAACATTTACAAACAGACGGTCCCCCTCTGACTGAACATGGAACTGTTAGAGCTAGATCAGTCTGTGCTATAAAAGGGCAACATACACACAATTGTATTAGAACACAAATCAAGGTACGTCCCATGGTTGGGAGCAAGGGTTACCAGAGGCGGAACGGCAGGAGTAATGGAAGGCACATGCTGCGTGGTTCGGGAGTGGGGAGGAGGACGAACTGCCAAGGAAAAAAGAAAATCGAACAAACATCGTGTAGGAGCATCCCCAGGACAAAGAAAGGAGGTAGAAGGGAAGAGGAGGAAGAATCTTCCTATGAGCTCACTCTACCACGAGCAAAAAGACAACATCTAAAGAATTCGCAGCTGTTCGGAGCCTGAGTGATGTTCACTCAGTCCATCATGTGTCGGTTAATCCACAGCTTCTCAGTACCAAAACGCGCACCAGTAGAGAAAGAAGCAGAAAAGTAGAAAGCGGCTCCCTGCTTCAACGTGGCATTTGCGTTGGGGGTTTACCTTCAGTTTGCTCCCTTCTAACGAGCCCTCCGGCGAGAAGAATCCGAGTGGAAACTCGTTTACTGAGCAATCGAGAATGGGAACACGCAGCTACTACCGATCTTCTCGCAGTTCGGAGGAAGACCATGCCAGGAAAACAATGAAGAGGATCAGAGGAAGCCGAGAAAACACCATGGGGGTACCCCAAAGCAAAGCAAATGATCCCAAACGAGAGAGAGTCCGTACTACCTTCCTCGTCTTGGGCCTCATCCGCGCCTTTTCTCTCCACTTTTGCTGCTGCTGGCTGTATGGTTAAGGAGCTGCTTAACACAGCAGCAGTCACTGTCCCCGCTGCCTGGCCGCAAGCTGTACTGGTCAGCTGGCTGTTCGTGGTAGACGCGCCCCTTTTTTTGGTGGATAGTCTCATCTTCTCGTAAGCCGACCAAAGCGTTGCATTCTCGAGCTGCGTCACATACAATGCAATACATTAGTCCACAAGTGAGCCATTCGACTTCGTGCACGGGAAGGGGAAGGCTGGGAGGATAACGGCGATGGGAGCGCCTGCGTGTATGGAGGGAATAGGAAAAGCGAGAAAGAGGACTCGCGAGGAAGCTGGAAGGGTTGTTAGGGAAGACTAGGGACTTCCGCGACCAGGACAAGAGCGCGAAAGATGGAGATACAATACAATGGAGGCAGGAATGTCAGAGGTTCTAGGTGGGTCTCTAGGCCAGTGTGGAAGCAGGGTACCTGAATGGAGCGAAACGGAGGGCTTACCATGGGATGGTTGTGCTCCGGAAACAAGTAGCTGATAGCTATGATGGCTATCACGGTGACCCAGAAGGAGATCGCTGCGAAGTACATGTAGTGGACCTTTCGAAGGGCACACGGATATTGACTTCCCCAAAGCTTACTGCACCTTGCTCACCTTGGACAAGATAGCAGGCCTGTAGAAGGATTCGTAGCAACGGTTTTCCGGATACAGCAGCTCGAGGACCAGTCGGACGATCCCGATTGCGATGCCGAGCAGCAGACCATAAAATGCACTCTGGAGAAGGCCGGGTCCTTTGTTGAACACGCAGCCATGTTCACAGACTCACCTGCTCGTTGACCTTTGGTGACAGAAGTGCCAGCAGGTAGACAGAGGCTAGGGGCGGAGTAAAGTAGGCAGTCAGAGCTTGGATGTAGATGAAGAGCTGTCCGCTCTGCATTTCCTGGATCACAGGAACCCAAGCCAAGGACACAACAATGATGATGAAGATGAATATCCTGGGAAGCGCGAGTTTTGACCTTTCCTTTTCAAGGCACCAACCGGACTCCTCAGCATTGGTCACAATTACCTTCCGACCAGAAGCAGTTCTCTGGAGCTGGAAGACGGTCTCATCCTTTTCCAGATGTCCAGAGTGAAGAGGCTGCTAGAGCTATTGAAGATAGAGATGAGGTCTGACATCAGCGCTGAGATCATCACAGTCAGCATGGCGCCCCGCACACCTGAGGAAGAGCGATAGCGAGTCCAGTGGTTTGAGACGCTTTGTACAAAGCACAGAGGTCTTTTGCTCAACTCGATGCCTGGAGTTAAACTGTTCGCGAGCGTTCCACACTTCCACATGCCACCCTCCGCTGTAAATTCCCCCTCTCCCTCCCCACTGTGGGACATTGAAGAAGGGAGAGTACTAGCAGCACACGAAAGAGAGAGCAGACTCTGCTCCATCTTTTCACGTGCTGTCCAGTAAGTGCTCTCCTCCTTCAGGGGAAACTTTTTCGAGCATCCCTTCTCCCCGGGAAGTTTTACCTGCGGGCATGATTCCCATGACCAGCCGGGGGTACGCGATGTTGCTGCAGCTCATTGGATTTCCGCACACTTTCTGACACACTTCTGGATCCACGCACCCGACTTCGTCGGGATACAAAACCCTGCTGATCATCCCAGGAATGATGATCATGAAGAGAGGGAGAGTTTTTAAGTATCCGGCCGCAAGAGTTCCTCCTTGGGCGTGTGAGAGGGACTTGGACGCCAGTGCTCGCTGGACCATCACCTGCAAAGAGACGAGAATCGCAGTTGGCAGCAACAGGGAAGACGATAGGGATACAATAAGTATCCCTAATCAACTCTACACCGGGCCAGAGGATAGGAAGCCGTAGCATAGCAAGGAGTAACCTTTGCTCGGCCTTCCTTGCAAGTGGAGAACAAGAGCAGGGAAGAGTTTCGAGTAGAAAACGTCAGCGAATAGCAAGGTAAGGCGAGGAGGGAATGGTCCCGTGCTTCATCGTTTAGGCGCAAGGAAAGAGATCTCATGGAGAAGGGAGCAAGGATCTATTATCTTGGATATCTCGTCTTCTGTGGAGGGACAAATCTACAAGAATGTGCGTTTGCGTGTATGCGCCCCTGCAGAGTGTGCAACCTTCTCTTGTGTGTCTCCTGGACAGCCTGAATGCAAGGACCGCCACCAATGCTTTTCTTGCATCGACTTCTCCTTCTGATTCCCTAGATCTTCTGCAAGAAATTCTCCTAGCAGCGCAGCTTTGCTAAAGGGGTAAACGAATTGTTGCTTTAAGTTTCGTGCAGCCTCCCTCGCTCCGGGAGAAAGAAGGGCCCGGAAGGACGGCTCAGACTTCAGCGACGATGGCGTCTTCAGTATAAAAACCTTCTCTGTGACCTTCCTTGCGCATCCTGAGTCGTGCTCCTTCTCCTTGACCAAAAATGCACACTTATGCAAGAATACTTCCAAGCTGTGTGGTTCTAGATGCCCCGTAGGATGAGAAAAGTGAAAAAAAAGAAAAAAAGGAGGGAGACTTCCGCCTGCATCCTGAAGACACTTGCTGGACTGCCCAACAACTCTTTAGCAGACAGCTTCATTGGGAAAGAAAACGAAAAGGGAACCTTCGGGCGCGAATCAGCGAGCGCGACGTCCTACCTGATCCGCGCACCAGTACCAGATGGAAGCGGGCACTTGCCCCAAGAGAAACCCAAGCCACGGAAGGTTCGAATCATATATCCCTCGTAGCAAGACCCATGAGCTGGGGTCTGGTTGACCGCATGTGTGGTTTCCGGGGGGTATGGTGGACGGGACAGCTTTCATGTACAAAGAGATCAGCATGTCGAATCCTCCGATGATATCCAGCGCTGGAAGGATAAAGAGAGAACGCCTTTTCGGGAAGAAAAGGCTTTGCCGACCATCTTACCTCTGAACATCAGGGCGAGTCCCCCAACTATCATGATGACGAACTGAAATGTCTCTATATAGATCACCGTCCTCAGACCTCCCACGAGAGAGCAAATGGCGGTTAGCAGCAGCAGCAGCAACGCCGAAATGTAGATGTTCCACTTTAGGGCTTGCTCCACGAAGAGCGCGCCGGCATACAGATCGACCTTGAAGATAGCGAGTTACGCAGGTCTACCTGCGAGACCACGTGCTCTCTGACGTACGGATATCTTGGAAAACATGTACAGGAACAGGGAAAGCACTGCCAGGACCACCCTGATCCTTTCCCTTCCAAAGCGGTACTTCATGTATTCGGGAAGCGTGGAAACCTGAAATCACAGGGGTTCCGGTGAGCAAAAGGCAGCTCTACGATCGCGAAGATCACGAATGTTTGAAAACTGTAAGTAACAAACATGTTGGTCACAAGATGATACGGGTCTTCCCGGACAGAGATCCATACTTTTTCCGGAGTTTCAGTTGCGAATAAGGAAAGTTTACCAGCACGAGGGTGTGCCTAAGCGGACCTCCGAAGATCACGAAGGAAAAGAACTTGGACCCCGAACTTCGAAGGTGCGCTTTCAAAAGGGGAGAACCAGGAATACCAGAAGGAGACCTCCAGTTAGGTCTGATTCCGGATCACAGAGGAGACGCCCGAAAACCCTACCACCAAACTCTTTTAAGGTCCGATCCTGTCTTTGTTGCCTAGAACAACGCAAGCTATGGTCGGCCTAATTGAAGGTCCTTAGCAGAGAAGAAATTGGAACGATTGGAAGGGACCGCGCCTGTTTCAACGTTATCAAGTTTGATTTATTCTCCAAGACTACAAAGCCCCTTTCTCACCAACTCCGAGAGGAAGTGCTTGTGTCTTCTCAAAGACAGCGTACTGACTGTTACAAAGGAAGGTAACTGAAAGCTGAAAACGAAAGACATCCTGTTCAGAGATCTTTTTCTGCAGACTTGAAGTGTTTCCTTGGTTTCCGACATGGCTGACCAGCTGATCCTAGTTGAAAACTGAACACTCTTCATTTATCGAGACACTCCAAGGGTGCTGGTCGTCTCGTGCAAACATCTGGCATGCTTCTGCTTAAGAATCAGCGCATGTTTCCTTGTTTACATCTTTCCCTACTTCTCAAAAAACGCCCTTCTCCCTACCCTGCATGTCATTCTTGTAAACTTTCTTCCTTGGAAAGTTCCTTTCTTTACTTCGGCTTGCTCTTAGTGCAAGAGGTGTATTCGCTAACGATGGCGCACACGACTAGACATGGCACAGCTGCCAAGATCTCCTGAGCTCAGCATGCTGCAGACTTCGTCGGGACGATGCCACCATCGGGACTCGCCCCATGACTAGGAGAGAGAAATTTCTGCCCAGGGCACGTACGAAACACCGCCACATCCTCGGCTCTGAGTGCATTGACGATAGCACTTTTCAAGACTAAAAGCAGACCAAGCATAAGAGAACAGCACCCTGTGATACAGGGATCACCTTACATTGAAATCAATCCGGTGCATGTGAATACGTTATTTCTGATGGCCCCCCGTTATTATGGAGGGCCCGTGCCGTAGAGAACTATGTGGCATGTGAAGAAACGAGGCAAGAAAGGAGAGGACAGCTGGGCAAGGAAGCAGCATGCTCGAGACGCTATTCGAGAAACGCATCTACGGCAATGTTCGTCAAGAAGGAAACAGCACTACGAGAGGTCGGATGCAAAGAGCTGCATTGATCAGGTTGGGATGCCAAGTTTTCTACTACTGTACACGTGCAAAATTGAGTGATGTTTTGGATGCGATGGGTAGCGCAACATTAGATGCAGCATTAGAAATCACATCGCAGAGCGGCTCTCATCACTTACATCACCTGAAATTTCTTCTCCTGAAGAAATATCCAATCTCAACCAATCCAGGAACAGTCATGTTCACATGAACCATTACTCAGTCCAATTCAGAGAGATTCGCTCTCGTCCAAGACATCAGCTCCCACATTCTTCAGAAGTGAGTCATACTGAACAAAATCAAGAACGAACAGATTAAATAGTCAGAAACAACAGCAATCCATATAGCATGACGAAAACTTTGGGCAGATGGTGCCATGCAATAAATTCTCAATGTTGGAGAAACAAAACGAAACCCTCGACCCAGTAGGATGAGATTCGATAAAGTTTCGTTCTTGTAGCGTGCTTCAGACAATGGTATTCTTAATAACCGAAGTTCATATTCTCGAACCAAACTTAGGGACTCATGAGAACAGGCTGCCAAGCTAGCAAGTTCCAAGAAGCTTTAGACGGCGATCGACTTAATATGATTCGAAGGATCCATTAAATTGATTCATAAAACAAAGAACAGAAGTAGGAGTAGTTTCAAACTGTCCTGAAGCTCTGGAAAGAGCACATTTGCTAATCCCAGGCTGCGTATTCCCTTGAAAAGATTTGAGAGGCGTGCAAAAGCTCTGGAAGAGTATCACCATGACAAAACAGCAGTAACGGAAATGTCAGTAACTTTGTACTTAAAAGGGAAAGTGAATTTGTTTTCCATCAATCTCACAAATGTCCAGGTTCAAAGCAAAGCGGAAGCTCTCGAAAAAAATTTTGCGACCCCAGAAGAGGCTTTCAACCAACTTGGAGACTGACTCAAAATGATGGGATGTGACGAAAGAAATCTGTGGCGAAAGGCGATCAGAAGGGAAACTCATAACGAACGAATTCCCGCTTCTTCAAGAGAGGATTCTCACCACTGACGAGAGCAAGACGCAGGTACCAGAAAAAGCAGAAGCACGGTCATGAGTTAAGATGCTCTTTCTGTGCAGCTACACTCTTCCTATACCTCTGAGAAAGCTTAATGAAAATTGCAATTTGCAATCTAGTTGAAGTACCCACACCTAAGGACGATAGAACAAGAGCATGCACCGTGCCCAGAACGAGTCCAGAGTAGCTGCCCATGGGTGCCATTGAACTATGAAGATCAAAATGCCTCAAAGGAATCCAGGAAAGAACTTACACTTCCAGACAGAAGATGCTGGATTTCCCATCGCAAGCAGGCAATTGGCTACCAAAGCTTACTATCCCGATAACATCACAGTCGCCTGAACAGCTCCTATGAAACAGATTCCCTGTTGAACTCTCATTCCTGTCGAACTCAAGCTCATTGTTAGTCAAACGGCCACTTGTGTTTTGGTACAGGAATCCACAGCCTCAACGCACAGATTAGCTTTTCAACAAATTTATACTCTCTTCTAAAAGAAAAGCAGTGGGAACTTTCGAGGAGTCCTCTTTCTCTTCCAACTGTCAAGCAAGGGGACTTTAGAATAATCTTGTCCCGCTCCACGGCAAGCACTCAGTGCGCCCCTCGACCCCTTTTCCTTCCACCTTTGTCATACCTGTGATTATCACAGATCTAAAGATGGCTCAGATAACTGCATAGTTACCTACCGCCACGAAACACTAACGTATCACCACCACTTACCAACTACTGGCGAAGCATCTGCCTTCTGGAAAAGATGCAACAGAACACAAGGCAACACGTGGTCTTCTGGGTATTTTATTTGCTGAACTCTTCGGGATTAAGAATATTAGCAACTGACCAATAAGTTCAGGTGGACTGACAAAAAGAAACGTTCGTGGACTTCCCCCTCCCAGAGAGATGAGTTCGATTTTGCATTTACTTGGGAGGACCCTAGTTCACCCCAGCTCGAGAATTCTAGGGAAGTGTGCCAAGACGGCAAGAGAGCCATTTACAGCCACGCATTTCCTTGAGATGAGAAGAAAATGTTGAGGATCGTTTCGGAGAAGCGAAACCCTCGTCCCAGTGTGAGAATCTGAGCAACCACGATACCCAAGGTACTGCAATCAATACTTACTCCGGTTCCTATGTATACGGGAAGAAACATCCATCCCAGCAGCTGCAGCAGAATAAGAGCCTACAACAGAACAAGATTATTCTGATAATCAAAGCTGCAAAAGAACTCTTGCCGCGTCTTTCATTTATTACATTGAGAACAACCGCAGGACGTGCAGCACCGCACCCATAGATTGTTCCATCGCTCAGGTGAGCCTTGGCAATCCACTATCGTTCCAACTGAAGAGGGTCCGATTAAGGATTTCCAAGACTTTTCATCGCACGCACTATCAACTGTGAGCAACAACTAGACTAATAATTTTCCGATATCGGTCCGCGAAACCAGGAGGAACCCTTCTTACGGTCCAGAGCGAAAACGAGTGGACATGACTTCACACCGAAAAGAGATATCTGGAAAAGACAAGTTTCCGCCCAAACACTCCGCATGTGCTTGAAGGGTCAACCAGGAGAACCCTTGCTTCATGCTGCTCTCTAGATGGTGTCTGACCCGATTCCCAGTTCCAGCAAAATTCGCTGTCGACTGGCAATGACGCAACTTGGCTCCGTCATGTCATGGTTGCACCACAGGCTCGCTACCTTGTTCACGGCTGCTACAAATTTGATCCACGAAAAGACCATCTTCTGCTCCATTTTTTTTTTTTTTTTTTCTTGTTGATGAGTAGGTGATGGGGAAGAGGAAGAAACTAGAAAGCGAGAGCTTTCAAAGACGGAGGTGTCTTTTTTCCGTCTTCATGATGGGTGGGTGCCTTCTCCAAAGTTGTACTTTGGGCAGTTGAAAAATCGAAGCATACGCTGGGGAATGCAAGTGCACAAGGTCACCAAAGCACAGCTTCCGGACAGCTTCAGACCAGTAAGGACTGTAAGATGAGATGAGACTGCACCCTGATTACTAAAAGTGCGCTCCAAAAATCTGGGCTTCCAGCACGATGCTTCTTTGAGCAAGAGGCTCAAATAAGGCAGCCAGAAAAAAAAAATGCGGAATCCCAAAGCTAAACACATAACGCTCTTAGACGCAAAAGAGCCTCCAAACAGGTGTGGTTTGCTGGAGTTCCTCTCGTAGTCACATTACACCTTCGCACTCCCTGCCAGCACGGATGGGTCTCTTAGAACCGATCCTTATTTGGAGAACCACTGATGCAATACTGGCTCTTGTATTTGCTTCTTCGTTGTGGCGCCAGACATAGAGTCCGTCGCATGCATTGCCATGACGATTCATGAATAATCCAATCAAAGTGATAAACGTGAGTGATGCAACTCGTGCGAATATCTCTCGTTTCCAACAGCAACATGAGCTTCGTAAAGCCACAGATTCAACCTTGCTATCAGCTCTTTCTCCCGAAGCTAGTTTGATCCACGATATCCGGCTTGCTGACACCAGATGGCCTTTTGCAGCTTGGAGTAGTCTTCGCTTTCTGGTTATCTTCAGAAGCATTGCCTGGTAGAGCCCTTAAAAGAACGCTCGCTGCCTTCCTATCTCACGAAGAGAATAGAAAGCGCGCGCACGCAAGCCACGATCCCACCTATCGAGAACAGCGTTCTTGAAACATTTCGCAGCAAGGTGTATGCTTCAACTGTCTTCTAGCTCCACAACCAGAGGCAAGAGTGTATTGACCTCACAGATTCGCCGCCCCCCCTTTTTTTTTCCTCTCGTTAAATGATCAGCATGGACACGCCCTGTCCGATTATACTAGCCCAGCATTCTTTCAGATGGGTGGCACGAGACCCCTGCTTCGTAGCCTCACAAAAAATGACAACGGTGGCACGCGAGTTTGTCTAGCAAATCGAATTACAGACTATGTGATGGCATTGAAGCGTTGATTGAGGATTCCTGCTCTCGTGCAGGCACCTCTCTCAACCTTCCACACATTTCACGCTTCGAAAATGCCTTAACACAGCGTGTCCCAGCCGCTGGATCAGCTAATTACGTTCCAAGGGATCGAGAGCCTGCCGAAGACATTCTTTTGTTTCTTGGCTGAAAGTTCAAGCACGAGAAAGAAAATGCGTCGCCTACGGGCTGGTGATTCTTCGCTGCTCAGTAACGCAAAGCGTCCCAACGGGCCAAATAGGCTCGGTCTGAAACAGTTTGAATCCACAAGCGTGTCAAGCATCAGTTTTGAAAAACTGAAATCAGGATTCTTTACTTTGGTGTGGCGGAAAGAGGTGACGAGAGCAATAACAAAACTCACGTTAAGCTCGAAAGCTCCAACGCTGATTCCAGATGCCGCGCCAGAGCCTGCCAGTCCTATGAAGTGCTGGGCGCCGATGTTGCTGGAGAACAGGGATGCTCCGACCTGGTCAAGGTGAGAATGATAGGAATCAAAAGCACACACACACACACACACACACAACACATGCACACATCTCTACTGATCGAACTGCTTGATTCAGATGAAGAAAACTGATTTTCTGAATGGCTACAATTTTTTGTCAGGACGTCATTCTGCTAGCAGAATGGCGTCCTAACAAAAAGTCCCCACCTCCTCGCCAGTGTTTTGAGTTCCTGCCGCCGCCAAATCTTTCTCGATTATCCGCTTTCTCCTTCATATGCGATTCCCTTGTGGTGACGTTCTCTTGCTATTCCTTGAATCCACAACTTCCCTCCTCGGGAAGCACAGTATCTGATTGACCTTCGTTATCTACAGGTTCTGCACGACAAGTGTTGGGCAGCCTAGGTGTCGCGGAACACCAAGGTAGGTGAGCTCTGACACTCCGAATAACAGACTTGCCACACAAATCAGTCCCCACAAAAAAGCCTCGTGAGTGGAAGTGCGTTGGCGGCCAGTGGAGACCAGATGGGGTGATTCGCTCTTGTCTCGAACAGCCAGTTCTTGCTTGACTATCTGAAAAGCACGCTCTCCTGGGTACAGTTGGATGAATGTTCTCGAATTGCTGTTGCAAACATTAAGCTGAGTACCGCCAACGATTGACCTTCTCGGTGTTAAGACCGAGGAAGCAGACCAAGTGATCTCGTCCTGAAAGCCACCCGTCGTTCATTATCCGTCCTCATCTTGTTTCACTTCACAGTGCCTTCCAAGTAGGCAGTGAGGTTGTAAACAGTTCTGATAAGCAGAAAGAGATCTCCATGACCGCAACGGTGTAAGGCGGTGGCAGACTACGAGCATGCGCATTGGCATTAAGTTTCTGGGTGGCCCATGATGCGGAATTGCACGCTACTCGGTACAGTATTTCCGAAATTTCCTCCCGAGAACCTCGAGGAAGCCTGAACTGCACGTGGATACAAGGGTACGGCTTCCAGAATCAGCAACCACTACTACTCGTTCGGCCATGCGTCCATTTCATCCGCGATCGGCTTTTCATTTGTCTTCCTGTAATTTATCTTAAAAGCAAAAAGGGGGGAGGGAAGAGACCTCAACTTTAGTCTGCTCTTCCAGGCTTCATCTCGCAATTGATGACGAGAGTATGTTGGTCTCAAAGAGAGAATTTTTTCCTTGTAGTCTGAATCGCTCGCCATAAATAACGGCGAAGAGGAATAGACATGCGTACTTTACCAACCCACTGCCCATCGATTTCTTTTCCTTAAAAGCAAGTGTCCTCATCCTCGTTTTCGTGCGGATTCATGAGCCGGAAACTTCAAAAAACTTCCGGGCTGCATCCCCACCGACTCGTCATTCAAGTAGCCTGTGTTGGAAACAAGTTGAAAGAGACTGAAAGACTGCAAGTGTTTGAATGCATCCATCCCCAGAAGGAACACGCGACTTCGAAAAGCCTTCGTGGATGGTGTGCGACACGTAGGTGCGTCCACGCATCCACGCACCCCTTCCATTACACGAAGAATCATCGAAAGATGATTGAGACCTTGACTTTGAGGATTTTCTTGGACTCTTCCGAGCTGGTAGGCGTCCTGATGCAAAGGAAGAGGTCCATCTCAAGTCATATCCACATCTGCTACGGGTTCCCTTCGAGAAAGATCTCAGCAAGGAGAAATGATCGTTCTGGACTGCAACAGTTCGCCAGAATGTTCTTTGCTGAGGACTGCTACGATGGTCAATGTTATCACCACCGTCTCAAAACGTAAAAGCACCTTGCAAGCTCCTTGAAATAGTTCCTGAATCTAAAGCGTAAGAAAACGCGAGCACCTGTACGACACATCTACTTTCTTCTCCTAACACCAGATCGATCAAGAAATCAGAAGAAATCATGAAACCGGGAAAAGCCAACAGAATGGTCAGCAAGTCTGCTGCAATGGACAAAGAGTGAAATTGCAGAATTCAGAAATCGCTTCTGGCTTAACCACGTCAAAACGATGTGTGGATGGGAATGGGTATCAGGTGTTATAATATCCCTGTACAGTTTCAGCATCCTAGTCTATGGAAGAGGAAAACGTAGTACCCCATTCTGGGGTAGTCGTTTCACACCGACTTCTACAATGCCACGTGACGGAAGATGCACGATGCCTCCAAGATAACCATCCCAAGGCACGCTGGTCTTTCTGAACTTGTAGTGGAATCTCTCTGCTTAGAGCAGCAAACCGAATGCGAGCAGAATCTCCATTGCATCTCGCTGCTCCCTGAAAGGTGTTTTAATGATTCGATTTACCGCTAAACGGTACTGATACATTGATACTTTCTTATCAATACGCTAAGTGCCTGCCTTCTTGATTGCCTTAAACAGCGTGCCGTTGGCACTCTTGTCCTCCAGATTACGACTGATACTGCGAACCATAAGAACAAACAGACTTGGAATCTTCGGTTCCGTATGGAAGCCACTGCTGAGCATCATTCACGATGTCCTCCTGCTTTTATGAGACCCATGATTCCACGGGAAAACGATCGACAGGAGACTGACTACAGACATGCTCGAGGGGTTGTCAGACCGAAAATAAGGCATGGAAAAAATTGGATCACATGATGTCTGAAATTCGCCCTGGAAACCTGAGGGACTTCGAACGTAACACTTGCAGCAGCCCTTGATCATTTGGAAGCGAGCAGTTCACGCGTTTCCCAGGAAGTTCGACTCACCGCTGTTCCTTAAGGAGTCCCAGGGTTATCCTCAATAAAAACCACAGAGTTGCATTTAGGCAGAACCAGTCGCTCTTGTACAGTTGTGATGCCGAAAATGACGATCAAAACTCGATCTATTGCTCAGTGTACGGTGATGCGAGCCCCATAAAAGTACTGCATCGACACACAGCAGACTAAGACCAATGTATTCCGTTGAAGGACAGAAACGCGGAAAAGGTTTTTAGGAGAGAATCTCGCCGCTCCTTGCTACCGAGTCTAGCCCTCCGAAGTAGACTTCCGAGGGCTAGACTTTTCTAACCCTTCTGATACCTATTAAACCAAAAGAATGGTAAAAAAAAAAAAAAAAAAAAGCCGTTTCTCTGATTTTTTCAAGACACAGTACCATTACCACGTCTTCTTTGCAGGATCTCTATCCAGAACAATCCCTTTTATCTACGTCTCTTTTTTCCTCTGCAGTTGTAAGCCTTCTTGTAAGATTGTCTCTATGAGACAACATCCACGCATCCAAAACGTTTTGTTCCAACACTAAGAATCTGAGTTCTGAAGACATTCTTGACAGGCAAACACTGATAGCACTGAATGTGTTAGAAGATTGTATTTTTAGTCAACCTCCCTATTTCCTATTTCCGCAGATTTAAGCCTGGTAGCACTGGTAGCACAGGTTCGCGCCGAGCGCGGAAAGCCCCGAGGCATGATTAGAGAACTGATCAGCACAGATCGCTCAGATGGAAAACCCGCCAAGACAGCAAGGCCTGCTACCCTCAGAAATGCTTGACCAACCCCCGAGACACTTTAAGATGGCATTCGTGAATACAAGTTATTACGTGAAAAAGAACGAAGTCACTTACTGTCAGCCAGGTCATCGATCTTCCAGCAAGGAAAAATCCGGAAAGCGACTTCTCACTGGAAGTTCTGGAACTCTACAATGAAGATACAGCGAGACTTAGTAGGAATTCCGGGATCGTGCATTGGTTTAGCTTTTGGGAATCGTACCGAGGGAACCGCGAACGCGTTGGACGCCGGGGAAGACGGAAATGTCTCGAAAGCCGCCATTTTGCATTGCTGCGTCTCGTATTCCGTACACGTCCATTCGCGTGGCAAGTAGTGCCATGAGCGTCAGCCCAAGTCTTCTTCGCTTCAGCGACCAACAGCAGCGACCGTCGGCCAGGCTTCGAGAAAATTCCTTCTCCCCGGGTACAGCGGCTCTCCTGACGTTCGCCGGTGCCGTTTTTTCGCTTCTTTCCCGGCTATCTCGAAAAGGAGAGGCACCCTGCGAGCAGGGACGGACAGAGAAACAACGGCAAGAAACGAATACTCACTACGAACACGATAAGCAGAATGGCGGTGAAGTACACGACCACCGCCATCCAGTCGTACATGTTGAACACGTTCTCCTGCTCCGTGCTGTGGACCATCCCATAGTCACTCGCAGTTGCAGCCGAGTCGGCCATCGCCAGCAACCCCAAGGGCGTTAGCAACCGGTGGAAGGATAACCCCGTACTAGCGGCGCGCACGGAGAGCAACGACGCCGATACTGAACGCAAAAGGGGAGACATCCGTCTGGATCGAAAGCGCGCATGTGATGTCGCGATATCTTGTTTGCTGGTCGGTGCGCCACCTGGCGCGGCGAATGGATGTGCGGATCACCGGCATGCGATATGCAAATCCGGTAAGCGCCGCCGCTCGGAGTGGTCCTGAACAGATACAAAGTGGCCAATTCACCGCCTTCGCCCTTCCCTTTCCCGTCCGAAAAAGGAAGGAAAGAAACCGTCGGCGGCGGATAATTCGAAAAGCGTCCCGTGGGGAGGACCCATCGCGGCGCGGAGATGGATTCCGAGGCTTCGCTCTCTTAAAGAATTTTTCTTTGAAGGGAAGGAAAGGAGGCGGGGGAGGGAGGGAAGGAGGGAGGGGGGGAAATACAGCAGAAATTTCGTTTGCTCGCAACAGGAGGAAGAGATCGATGCGCGCTGCAGTTCCCTCTCGAAGTACCTAGTTCGTCTCGAAGGAAGGAGGAGGAGGTACACGCTTCGCGCCGGGATCCCGGCGCGAAGCGTGTACCTACCGAAAGGAACGCTCAGGTGTCTCCGCTTCGCGCCGGGATCGCGCGCGAAGCGTGTACCTACCGAAAGGAACGCTCAGGTGTCTCCGCTTCGCGCCGGGATCGCGCGCGAAGCGTGTACCTACCGAAAGGAACGCTCAGGTGTCTCCGCTTCGCTCTTCCTGTAGGAAGAGTTAAGAAGAGGCCGTCTGTAGCACACACCGCTCTGCAACATTCAGGGAGCTCCGCGTTCCCTCTACGGGAGTCACTAGAAGAATACTCCACTCCTGCTGGAGGGCGCCACTGCAACTTTTGGTACGAGTGGAAGGTGGAATCCACGTCGATGACCGAGGTGACCAAAACCCCCCCTTTCCCAACCCGGCATGAGAATGCAGTCTTTCGGGGCCATCAGCTTGCCCGGAATCGGCACACCGCGCGCTGTTGGCAGGTGCATTCTCATAAGATCCTGAAGCAGCCTCCTCGGCGCATCAAGACCAGCATCCAAAGTCACATCCGCCAGGAGGAAAACGCGGAAGCACTCGCTTCCTGCTCTCTCACCACGAAGCGCATGTTTAACTTCCAGCTCCGCCGATAGAGGAGCCATCGAATCCGGCATCCCGTGTAAGTACTTCCGCTGCGAAGTGAGCAAATAATAGAAGCTGCCAGAACGGAGCGCGGGTGAACGCATAAACCTCCCGGAAGCCCTGAAGCGTTCTGTGCGGGCCATGAAGACAGACTCTGGAATGAGGTGATGGTAGCAGTCTCACTCGGCGATCGAACACGCGTGCGGCATGTCGGCATGCAGCCGCGTCATTCGGCAGGCAAGTTGCACGCCAAAGACCGTGACATTGCCCTCCCTCAGGGAGCACTTGCGGGGGAACCAGCTGGTCAGATGGGAGGTCCTATGCGATATCGGTGGAAGTGCGAAGGAATTAGGTGGTTGGACCACGGGCTAGCTCACGGACGCTGCAACCTCAAGTGCTCTACCGAAAGGACTATTGCGCTAGGGTGAGCTGCTAGGAATCCTCTAGGAACCCTTCGAGTGGCGTCCAGCACTGAAGAACAACCAAGCCCTCCCCCTGAAGTGGCAGGAGTTGGCACTTCTGCTGTTGCACTGGGGTCTCCCGTGCAACACCCGCCGGTCTCACTGGACACGGGGAGCTGTGGATCCGAACTGTTGCAGGTGAGGGAAACGGGAATCCTTCCCGCACTGCTTGTATACCGTGTTGCCCTCCGGCCCCTGTGATTGCGTTAAGCAACGGTCTTTAGCCCACCGACGGACAATCCCAGGGACGTGACGAAACTCCTCTTCGTGAGCGATGCCCTTTTGCCTACCGCATCCCCAGAAGCTCTTTGCTGCCTACATGGGATTATGGCGGCCTGGAGCCACACGAGAAGAGGATGGCACAATAAGGACGCCATCTGCTTTGCCCTGCACTTCCTGCGGACGGCAGCAAGATGACCCCACTTGGGGCATACTCGGATGGAAATTGCCGGCATCCTGCAAAGGATGCAGAGAACGCCCTCCAGCGGACAGCGATCCCTTCTCGAACCCTACCAATTTTTTTTGTATATGTTTTTTTGTTTTATTTTTCTTTTTGTTTGCCACTCTCCCCCCGCTGCCGAGACGAACCTCGCCGTCCTGCATGCCGGTTACTTGGCAGGCTCCCAGCATTTTCGGACAATGTTGGGTAGATGGCCCTACACGTTTGTTTATTATTTTTTATAATAAACGTCCCGGCGTGACCGAGTGATAAACCAAAGACCGCGGTTGGGAGTCGGCGGAAATCGGCGTGGTGTGGCATCTTCCGTGCACTCTGCAAAAACAGAACCGTGGGCGCCAACCTTGCACACCCCTTGTAGAAGTTTCCATGGAGGGAATGAAGAGGGGGAGGGCCGAGATATGGAAGATCACAGGGAATTCCCGACTCCAAGCAAGGTAGACGTGGCCTTGCGACGAACTGGAGCACCTGGTGCTTGGGAAGGAGGAAGAGCGAACGCGTCTCGGACGAGAACCCAGGTCGATTCGCCTCCTCCGCCGTGGGAACGGCATTTCTCCGGGTGCGTGCAGGCAAGTCCCGAAACACCTGTGGAAAGGAATGTTTTCCACGCATCTCCAGGTCTGAGCGGGCGGGAAAGGACGTAGCGGAACGGTGCGATGGAAGAGACCCGAGGAAGCACGCGCACCGTGACTTTCGGAGAAGTCGAAAGATTTCCGCCGCTGCCGATCTTTCGGAATCCACGCAGGCGCACGTCGCCTATTCGTTCGGCGCGAAAATGAGACTCCAGACTGGACATCACTCGAGCGGGATGAAGGAGACAGTCGAGGGCACCGCCTCGAAAACGAGCCGCTGGGATGAGGTCCATGCCGAACGAGGGGAAAAGAAAGAAAGAGAACGATTCCAAGATGTGTGTGGAGGGAAAGGGAGGGATGAGGGAAGCTGGATGGAGAGGACGACGCATTGCATCTTTGCGGAAGCAAGTACGGGATGTTCCGGCAGTGGAGAAACAGCTCACCAGAGCACGCCTCCGTCTGGTGCTTGGTCGACTGCTTCTCCCTTCCTTTCGACTCACGGGTCACGGGGGCCGGGGACGCTCTCGCGCTCCGATCTACCGGTCAAGGTGCCCGCATAGAATGATGCACCGAGAATCGCCTCTGGATCTTTGCAGTTCCTGAGGGTCGATTTCCGCCGCTCACGCACCTTCACGATTGGCCATAAGCGGTATGGAAGCTCCAGATTGTCTCCAAGGCGCCTTCTCCTGCTGCATGCAAGGGTGATACCCGTGTACCCGTGATCGATTCCTGAGAAATGCTCCCGCTTCGTTCCTGAGGCGATTTGCCAAATGCCACGTCGCTGTTTTGTCTCTCGACCTGTGTGAGCAGCGGTGATCTCCCACCGCACCTCTTTCAGTTAGTCAGAGATGCCTCGTTCAGATCCATCTCTGCATCCGGGATAAGCAGGCAGAAACTGATTAGATCACTTGGTCATCTGCTTATCCTGCATGATGAACAGGTGACCGGGTGTCCATGCAACTCAGATTGCATAGGTCTGACTGATTGCTCGATGAATTGGACGCTTTTCGAATTCTCCGCCGTCGACGGTTTCTTTCTTTCTCCCTTCATTTTTCCGGACGGAGGGGAGGGAATCGGCCACAGTCCGTACTCTTCATCGCCATCTCCCTCTCGATCCCATCCTTGATTCATCCAGCGCCTGAAATGCGTTGACCGCTCTGCGACCCGCAGCCGCCATTCAGTGAGGCTGTGGTCTTTCCAGCAATCTCCGATGGAAGATGCGGTAGTTGGTAGCTGCGGTGTGATCTGCATGGAACCTGTTCCCCTCCCTCTCCTCCTTTGCGAGCCCACGGCTGCCGTGGCCGTGTGGGCAGAGGCGGCGGGCCTTCGAGGTGGAGTGGAGCTTCGGGCAGTTTTGAGGGAAAAGAGATCCATGCGCTGTCCAGATGCCCGCTGGTCAATTCCGCAGCCGCAATCCCATCCCATTCTCAGCAAAGAGCATGAACTCACCACTGGCTTTGCTTGCGTGAACCTTCTGTCGCCCTCTGGAATCCTGCAAAAGTCGCACGGGAGAAAGTTGCTCGGAGAAAGGGGGAAAGACGTCCTTGCAGTACCTGAGCGCGTAGCTTCCCCTTCCGGTAGCCTGATCACCCGACGCACGGAAGAGAAAGTCGAGCTTCCAGTGAAAGATCGCATTCTCATCTAGAGGGTCTTTTTTTTTTACGTGTCGTCCAGACAGGAGGAAGGGGGAAAGGGCGCACGGTAAGAGGGCAGAGGATTCAGAGACAGGTGTCAACTATTCCCGAGCATGAGGCGGAGATCCTTTTCCGGAGATCACCGGGAATGAACGTAGCTGTTCCCTCTGCGTGTGCTTGGGACCCTGCGCTCCGCTGTCAGCATGCCCCGGGAGGAGAAGGAAGAGGAATCGATACGATGGAAATCCTTCTTCGCTTTCAGCTTTTTTTGGGGGGGTTCGTTGAGTACTTCAAGAACCAACGGCCCACGCAGCTCTTTGAGACTGTTCCCCACCCCACCCGAGGAAACGTGTGTTAATTTTTCAAGATACCGGGGAGGGACTGCCTCTCAGGCGTGGGGAGGCATCCCCGAAGGAAACTTCGCAATCCTGGTTGTCTCCGACGGGAACCCGGAAGAGATTCCTCCCCTTCTTTACTCCCTCCGGAGGTACCCCGAAGGGGTCCGCTCCATGTTTTCTTCTCCGAAGGGAACCCGCAAGGAACCGTTCCTGTTTACTCCTCTGAAGAGAACCCCGAAGGGACGCTTCCGAAATTCAGAAGGGCACTCTCCCCGAAGAAAGCGGCACGTTTCTCTGGAACTCTAGAGACATGGCGACATACCTACTCTATGGAGGGTCCCTCCCCAAAGGGAGTCCGCTTCTATGCACAACCGGAAGGGAACTTCCACTCCTTGATTGCTGGAAGGGACCCGGAGGTCGACTTCCATCGTTTGGGACCTCGTCGGGGGCATAAGTTTTAACCTCTACTGGGCACCGCCCCCGGAAGTAGGCCGAGCAGCGTTATTCCGCGGGTCTCCGACTCGAACCCACGACTCGCACAAACTCTTTGCGTCGATTCTTGCCGAGTATTCGAACCCACAACGGCAGGTGCCACACGCGGAGACCACCATAACCACATGGCCTCCTACGCGGGCCACTGGGAGCGACAACGGCTGGTGCGGCAGCGAAACCCGGCAGCAGGAAAACGCTCCGGGCATGAAGAACGGTTCGAGGTGCACGAAGGTCTGCGCGATGCATTCCAGGGGACTCAACGATACTCCTGTTCCCCTTGTCTGAGGACTTCCTTTCCCTACTAGGGAACTGCTGCGAGGAAGATCGGAACAGAAAGGATGCCATCGACCGCTCGCTGCCTCACCCGAGGTCCAAGGCGCCGGGAAGAATGCGCCTGAGAAGGGGAATATCTAGAAGGCAGGAGGCAGATAGGTTCAGCACTTGAAGCACCTCACAGTGGCAGGAACACATCTTTTCGGGAATCAAGAATCCCGTGGACTCATGGTCCCGCCTGGCTGCTGTCCCGAACACATGGGGAAGAATATGGAACAAGGACGGGAACAGTCTCTACGGATCTTCGGACGACTCCGGAGCCGTGCAGAAACGTTCAGGGGGTCGCCTCCGCTCCAGGCGGAATTTCCAGTCTCCCAGTGGAGGAGCTCGACTCAACTTTCTCTTCGGTGCTTCGGTTGCCTCGCAACGAGGAACGGAGGCAAAGCTTCTCCCGAACCACCACAAAGGCCTGGACGCCAAAAGGCGCCCTCGAGGATTCGCGACCCCCAAATGCTTAGAGTCCCCTCTGCCTACTCGCGTATGTGTGGGTGGGTGCGTTCGTTCTGTTTGCGGCAGCCGGGGAGGGGGCAGATCCTTTCCAGAGATCACCGGGAATGAACGTCGCTGTTCCGCCCGCGTGTGCTCGGAATCCCACTTTCCCCGTCGGCATGTCCCGGGAGGAGGAGGGAGAAGAGGAGGCCGGGAGTGACAACGGCACGGGAGCCCTTTCCTCCCTACGTCACCTTGCATCACGGCTGGAAGCTGCCCAGGTAAGGGGAACCGAGACGGGATGCCCCAGGATGCACCAATTCATTGACTAATCAGTCAATCAGGAGAAAGGCAAGGGAGGGGCAAAGGCCGGAAAGGTTCCGGAACACTTTCTTCCTGGAGCTCGCATCTTCAGAAAAGTAGACCGAGTCCGTGGAATGCGCCACGTCCAGCTCCAGGTTCGTGGAGTCTCCGCCCTCCAACCGTTTATCTTAGAAGGTTGCATCTGAGGTTATCGCGTGTCTTTTTTTTTTTTATCGCTTCGCGTGCAGATGATGGGGCGCTTATCGCTTGCTAAGGTTCGCTCTGGAGCTCTTCGACCTGGAAGGAAAGAAGAATGCACGGGATCGGGGCTCCAGATAGCGAGCATCACTGGGCCTATCTTCTCTTTCATGTGCTCGGGATCGTCGATCAAGCTCTAAGAGGGTCGGCGGTCAGGAACCTTCAACGTGAGAGGTGAAGGACAGTCTCCCTGGCTGCCAGGGAGCGTGACACGTGCCCCGTGCTCGGGACGCCACTCTCGGCCTGCTCTTCCTGACACCCCTCGCTGCAGATCCGCCTCTGGAAGACGATGCCAAAAGCAGGGGGTAGAGGGGAAATCACCGGAGGCTGCGGCCTTTGGACAGAGCGTGCTCGCTTCCAGCACATCCGCCGTTGCCGTGGGGATGAATGGAATCCGGGGGAAACTATGTAGTTACTTTCACGGCAGGGATCCATGTACAACCCGTTGATGCGATGGAGATTCTTATAGCTCTTCCATCACTTCGCGCTCTCCGTGAGACCTCTCTAAGAGGACCGCTCCTGAAGGTGCTAAACGGAGCCATGTACCTCTCTCTCCCTCATCCTTGGAGACCTCTGACCTTGAAAGGCTGGGGCTAAAAGTTTCGGTCCCGGTATGGGAATGGAAAACTTCAGCGGCATCCGCTGATGTCCCCTTCGATTCCATGAGGCCGGGTCGAGGACTCCAAATGCGATCGTTCAGAGAGCCACAAGCTTCGCAGTTCTGCAAGAGCGTAACCTTCTGGTGAAAAAGTCGGTCAAAAAGATGCTGCACTGATTCGATTTGTGCTGGCGCAACTCTTGAAGTGGGCACCTGTCAGGTGTTCGACTACGCGAGGGCTGCAGAACCTGTGGTGCCATCGTTCGAGTAGCGGAACAGACTCTACGATAAAGATCCCCACTTCTCCATCCGCACGAGGGGGGAGAGGTCTTCGCTGCAGGTCTATTCGGCACCTACTCCACTAATGCAGAGATTCGACCAGGACCAGATGACACTGCTCCTGGCAAAACATATCCAGCATTCTCTATGATGCCAAGGGGCGGGAAAAAACACATCACTGGCACTTAGGACAAGAGAACTCATCTTCTGCGCTTGACCCCCAGCGTGTGCAGTTTCCTGGTCTTGGACATGAAACGTGGGAACTCCAGGAAGGACGAAGGAGACCCTGCAGAAGTGCTAATGCGCTTGGTGACCACGCCTACAAACAGGGAAGTTTTTTGCAGCTGAATTTCGACGAGTGCTCGGGAGACGAATGATGCAATCGAAGCTTACCCCTCCCCACCCCGCCCCAAGTCTAGAGAACTAGGAATTTTCTAATGACCGGAGCAGTAAAGTTGGGCGCATCCTCAGAGTCTTTTAATCATGCATTTCAAGCAGTACCCTCCCACCCTGATCACGATTTGGACGAGTGACCGTGATGTCAGACTAAGAAAGATAGGGAAATACCGGTCCATTATTGAAGGCTACTCGATGAACTGGATTAATAATAATTGTATCAAATTGATAATCAGCTTCGAGAATCGTTGCTCAGCGAAGACGCCATCAAGCTTCGACTTTTAATCAGCCGAAATTTGATAGGACCATTTCCATCATGGGTCACCTTCGATTTGCATTTTATCGGCGGTATCGGTGGAAATTAAGCATTCGTAACCAGTCTGGAATCAGCGTTTTGAAACAGATTAGCTTTCCAAAAGGCAAGATTTGGCTCGTTTGGAACGTGTCGAAGGGAAGATGGGGACTACAGACTCTGGAAAGCTCCGTGGAATGGGGGCGGCATGCGCACTTCTGCCAAGGGAGCCCAAGTCCGGGTCACAGTCCCTTCTCACAACGTTAATTCCCCGTTTGCAGTGTCCCTAACTTTCGTGCAGCGGACTGCGGGCATCGGCAACCCTCAGAACGATACTCTTCCACGAGAGCGCCGAAGTTTCCGCCTCCCTGAAAACCGGCCTCTCTTCCTGGTTACATTCCTCCTCACGAAGTGCCTGTGTTATCAGTCAGCAGCTCGTCCTCTCTCCGCGTCCACGGGAAGGTTATCCATTCCTCTGGTCTTCCCATGTTGCCACCCAGTAATTACCGATCAATGGACAAAAAGTCGATGATTCATTGGTTATTATTATATGCTAATTGCAAAATAGGCGCATGGAGTTTATTGATTATCAAGTTGCAAACTGCGCGCATCCTTGTCGTCGCTGGTTGCGCATTCGGATGATTGGAAACAGTGCTTTATTATCCCGCACCACTGCTCCGGACGACATCCCCTCGTGTGGGATACACGGACTTCGAGGATCCGGAATTGAGCCGATTTCAGCGTATGTACAGTAGTTGAGTGTAGTTCAACAGAACAGCTGCTTGTCCGATTAGAGAGCATCCCGCAGAATAAGTCCTGAACCAGCAGATGAAAAGCAAACAGATGCAACAGCTCGTAATGAGGATGCTTTCGCCAAGTAACGCGCAGGCAAAGTTGCCTAATTTACACATCGGAACCATCCCATAAGTCAAAACAGTCGAGTAGGAAGAAATCTGATTTTTATGGGTGGAGCACGCCGGATGTTTTTGTTCCAGTCTTCTAGTTTTTGGCTCAGGCACGCGATTGCTCCTCGTCTCTGAGCCCCTGTTTACTTGATGATGCCCCTTCAACTGGTTCTCATGAGATTCGAAACGGAACAAAACGACACAAAGAATGCAAGCACACGGGAGAGAAGGTCCCGAGGTGTGCCTCAGAGCACGGACGTCAGCGTGTTCATTCGATGCTCCTAAAGTACGTTTCATCGGCCTTGATCAAATAGACTGGCCAATAGAAGACGTTGAAGAGCAGGAATAGGAGCGGGAACAAAATCCTGCAGACGGCATCGACTGCGTTCTTGTCTGGCAGCTCTTCTTGGCTCTCATCCTGAAACGAAGGATCGGTAAGCAAGCAACGGATCACTCCAACGATCCACGGTTTCCCCTTTTGGTTGCTGCGCTTCCAACCAGGAAACAGAAAACAGGGGCGAGCAGTCTGCCTAGTCGCAGGCACACGAATACGCAAGTGGTAAGCACATTCATGGAAGGAACAAAAGAAAATAAGTTTTTTTTTTTTTTTTTTTTTTTGCGAGAACGTGCGAATGAATGCAGCACGCTTAAACCCAGGGCAATCTGCGTTGTTTTTCAGGAAGACGCATTAGGTGATCATGGAAGTATGGAGCGAACTGATTCAGGAAACGCATTCTTCCGGGTTTGATTAAGGTTCGGCGATACTTCTTTTGCATCTTTTTGCGTGGGAAATCGACAACACGCGGCCGTAACCATCAATCAATCTCCTCTCCCTCCCCGGTTTGAGCACTGAGATATTGCAGTTCTATTGATCCACAGCAAAACGGGAATTTGCCACCCTGCTTGCAGCAAGAGGCAGCTCAGAGGTAGAGAGACCTTTGCTACATCCACGATCCTGGAAAAATTCAGGCAGATCTCTCGTCGTAAGGTAGCGGCAGGCTGAGTATCATCCGAGTGCTTGCATCGACTTCCCTTTGAAATCATCGTGGGGCAAACTGAAGTTATCATCCCGTCGGGATTTATCTTCCCAGGACAGTAGACTCCGTAACTCACATGTCACATCACTCAACAGGATGGATTGCAGGAGCTCAGCTTGGCAGTCGACTCATTGGTGATTTGCCCGTGTTTGGATCAAAGTGCTTAATTGAGTATCCGAGTCGTTTAGCACGCACTAAACCCCGAATCCTCCTAGGCAATTAGAAGGAATTTCATCAATCTTGAATTAGCTTCATCTTCGAAGGTTCAATCGATATTCCAATCAACTGGCAGCAGCGATTGCATCTGCTGGGACCTTTCTTGTTTCCAAGTACAGGCGTTTCTTTGCTGCACACGGGATACGTAACGACGAGGTAAGCATTTAAAATCAGGATTTTGAAATCCTCAAGGTAGGACGAAAAGATCCTTTGCTTCTTCCAGGACGAAGCGGTGGAAGGAAAAACTTGCATGAAAAGTTTGGGAATTTGATCGGGCTTAGAGAATGAGCATGGAGCATTCGCAGGATGAAAAGTAGAAGCCGGAAAGATTGGACCATCCGATTCTGTCAAACATCTTCGGGTTCATAATGAGCTTTCCGTCGATCCGGCGCTGTCGTCACACTTGAGGACTCAGGCGGCCAGACAAAGGTCGTACCACCCTTGTCAGATTCGATTTCGTGCTTTTCAGGCAAAAAGGACTGCGTTCCCAGATGGTGAGGAAGTTCAAGGTCACAAAGACTAATCGAGTTCTACAATAGATGTTATTACAGGTATTGGATCCACTTGACTTCACTTTGTACAATTTAGATGTTCTCGTCTATTTTGAAGTCACCTCCCGTAGCCTTGCCAGAGGCTTTTTTGAAATGAATGAAACGCACTCGACTTGATGAAGCCCGTGAGCGACCTTCGGCATCTTGCACTCATGTTCGCAGCCTCACTGGAAAACACTTCCCAGAGTCCCTTATTTGTCTGGCAGAATACGAGACACCGTTGTTTTCTCAAAAACAACGAATTTTGCGTGACTGTGAAATGGTTTTAGCAACAAGCCACATTGGCTACCTCTTAGCCGATGTGAAAAATGCTATCTGCTGCTTCGGTCTCATCCCTTCCACTCGAACTTTCACATGGTTACCTTCGGGGGGTAAACACATGATCTTCACAGTGAGTAAGCGTTGCGCCTGGTTATCCACTAAACGTTTCGCGTCAAAGGTGGATTGGGCAAATCAAGCGGAACTTTCAACACACACTTTTCTTTTCCCGTTTGCATCCCTTTGGTGTCCTTGGATTTAGATGTTTCCTCAGTGGCTAGACACAGGCTTGCTTCGCTTCGCCACCTCCTGGAACTTTTGCAGACCGAACATCGCTGTGACACCTGAACCTCCCGATCAGCCAAAAGTTCGGAAAAATTGTTCCTCTTTCATGGATGGGAACCAAGCCCGTACCTAACCACGGAAGGAACATCTGCCGAACGAGCAAAGTAAGACCGCAAACGTCACGTCGGGAGAAATGAAATCAAGGAATTCTTCCTATCTCCGGCATTCGAAACGCTTGGCTCGCACGTTTATCCAGAATCCACTCACATTCTTCGCTATAGCGTGGTCACGGTTTAGGTGGACCGTCATCGCAATATTTCAAGAAAGAAACTTCCACTATCAATCACGCAAGATACCCGAAGTGTCCTCTTATCCTAATGATGACTGCTTTCGACTGCCAACCCAAGAAAGTATCCAGGCAACGCAGAGCTCTTATCGATCAAACGGGACCGACAAGGCGGGCTCTAGAAGATACCTTTTTTGGGGGAGGGCAGCACATGAGTGGACGAAGACCCAGAGACGAAATTCGTGGACATCTTCCATCGAACAATTCAGCCACCACAAACTCGATCGCGGAGGCGAACACAAACAGTATGCACACCACGATCCACACGTCCATGGCCTGGAGAAGGAAAAAAAAAAAAAAAAATCGAACCGCTCGACGCCGCGTTATCGATACTTTGAGGTAAGAAACTGGAGGCACGTTCATTATGCCGGCTAAGCCGAAAAACAGAATGGTCAGCAGAGTGGTCGTTCCCAAAAGCAAGCGGGTCATCATGTTGTTGTGACTGATCCACAAGGAAATCCAGCTGCACATCACAACTATGGTTGTCGGTAGGTATACGAAGATGATGCAATAGATGCTGTGGCGGTGCATGACGAATCTGATCTCTAGGCAGCTGTAGTTTCCTAAGCATCACGGAGCTGAGCACGGGAGCGAATCGGAAGAACCTGTCACCTACCTGTCTCGTAACTTTCGATGCATTTCGCGGGGTTGGGCTGTGCCTCCACTAGGTAGAATTCTGGAATCTGAAGCTGGTCATTGTACTGGACAGCACCCTCTCTTTGCCATTCGAATACCAGAGCGTCGATCGTGTGTGCATCTTGGGAGGAAACACGGTGATGCAACGAAACACGCGAACAGCTTCCGAACGGTCCTGGAACCTCCGTCAAGATCGGAGAGGTCGGAACCCGTCAGGTTCGGGGACTGATCACTCCACCATGCACCCATGCCTGGTGTTTTGATCCCCCTCATTCGGACTTGAGCGGCTCGCACCAAACAAAGGCACAGCAGCAGCAGTTACCGCTGGTATCTGCAAGTGATGATAACTCGGGGAAAGGAAGGCATGCGGAAGCCCAGCAGTCGAGATGCGTTAGCGAGGCATCTGGGAGCGTCCACCTTTCTCTCAGAACTGCTCCCGGTCGAAGAAACCTTCCTCGTTCGCCTCTTCAGGCAAGCAGACCGATGGCTTGCTACGGCTGGAGAGCGGAACATCGGAAAGATGGCTCAGGCAACTCGGCGGAGGATTCATTCGCTGCTGTCGCTCCTCGTCTTCCACACACTCCGTTGCTGCTCATCGTAGCGACCATTGTGCTCACCCCATATCCTGCTCTGAGTTGGCAACTATGGCTCGAAATGATCTTCTTGAGAGCATTTGCTGAGGAGGTCTTCCGAAAGAGAAAGAGTCTTCCGATAGAGAAAGGCTCGAGAGTGGCGACAGCAACGAATCTCCACCGAGTTGCTTGAACCTGCTTTCAGATGTTCCGCTCTCCAGTTGTAGCAAGCCATTGGTCACGTCCTTCAGAAAATTGTCTGGATGGCCTGACTACGTGTGATCTGGATCCAACCCTCTCGATGGATACCGTCTTGTTAGGTGCTGAACTTGAAATAGACCGATCTTCAGGATCCACCATCTCTGTTAGGCCATCCCCTCAGAGTTCCAAGACTTGCTTTGCTCGGAAATACTCGCTCCGGATCACCAAGGGTTTAAGAACTGCATCAGCCCCCCCCTCCTCCTCTTCTTTCTCTCTCTCGCTGCCTACAAAGTCCTCGTGAAGATCGACCTCTGACCAGAAGGGCATGCTGTTCGGATGCTCCCATCATCCATGTGGAGGCTTCTAGTGTGACCAGAATGAGAAGCAACTTCAGTGGCTCAAGTGAGTACCAAATGGCAAGAACGTTAAAGACTTTGGTAAGGGTGGAGGAAGGAAGGAAGAGTTTGACGATGTCGACAAAGGAGGTAGGCCACATTCCAACCCCTCCTCGGCCTGACCTTCCCGGTAGGGAACTGACAATTCAGCAGCGTGGCTCCAATGTAGATCAAATCGAAAGAGGTTGCCCTCCTCCAGTTTCAGGTTCTTTCTCCTTCTGAAGACCACTGATCACTTGGTCCATTTCTTCCGCTGGCTTGCTGCGGACCGAACGCCGACAGCAGCTGCTCTCTGACCGTTCCTGGCAGAAATCAGGCAGCAGTGGAGACGCAGATACTGATTGAAAGGTTGGACTTGATGGAGCCGAGCTCCTACGACGGTCACGAACTATGGAATCCCCAGAAGAGAAGGAGAAAAGAAAGAGAGAAGCCATCCGTCGAATGGGAGTCCTCATCTTCAAGGCTGAAAGCTGGAAAGGTTCGTGTGTAAATGAGATCGTGGAGGGAGGCAATGCTAAATTTACAGATGAAGACTCGAGAAGCTCAAAAATATCATCTCCTGTGGGAACACGGAAAGGAAGACCTCGAGACAGAGACGGAGTTGCGGTGGCAGCGTCGCGTCCCCGCGGAAGACGCCCCTCAGTAGTTGATAAACCTGTCTGGAGGACGGGGAGATCAACAGCTTGCTCGTGGCTGCTGCGCTCGGCACGGTGCCCACAGGTTTGCTTGAAAGGAAAGCTAGTGGTTCCTAGAAGAATGCAAGCGATATAAGGGATCAAAACCATGAGGCACTTTTACAAGTAGCCATTTTGAATATTTAATGGAATTTTCCTTTTTGATGCGATTCATCTTGATCAAAAGCCGTTGCTGAGCAGCCTACTCCCTTTAAGTACATTCTCTTTTCGTAGTGGTCCAGGAGGAATGCATGCTTTGTCACGAAAGGCTCCCAGCCACGTGGAACCCGACGTGATGCTGCTCGAATTCCGATTTACAGTCAAACGACTTCCAAGAGAATGAGAAGGATCTGTACCCCAGCTTCTTATGCCTTAATGTTCACGGATTTAAGATGGTGTCACGAGCGCCGGCGTTCGCAAGAAGCAGCTTCACAACCAAAACAACAGATACTGAAGGCTTCGTATCCATCTTCTAAAGGCCGGAATCGTTTGCAGATCTGCGGATGGCCTAGCGGGTTGGTTGCGACCTTCTCTTTCGAAAGCAAACTCTCCGTGTAAGCTTTTTTCTGCTCGGGTCCGCTGGTCATGAAGGGATTCGGTGCCGGATCAACCCGGAAGCTCCTACTCGTCACGCGCACTCGCTATCGCGGCACTCTTTCCGTTTTTCAAGCGCGGTGCCAGCAGCTAAGCAAACTCCGGAAGCCCAAGTATGCTTTTGGGGTTGCCGGCTCTCATTAGAAGCTGCGTCGCGACATCAGCAGGGGCCGAACTCCATCGACATCGTCCGTCCGGCGGCGAAACCAGTCAGCCTGGGTCGGAAAGCACGCAAGGCTCGCGTTGGCGGTCACGTGGCACCGAGCGTCGCGGGTTCGAATCCCCAAGTGGAGGAGGATACACGCCGAGAAATAGGGGGTGCGTCCTGGGTTTCGCGTCCCCGCCAGCCACCCCACAGGATGACGCCGGTTGGACCACAGGTTTCGGATGTGGAAAACCGGATGTCCCCGTCGAGTGCCCGGATTTAAAATCGACCCTTCGGGGTCCTCCCGGGAACCAAGGAGCCGATTCCTTTCAAGATTCCCCTTCGATTGTGAAAATGAAGCCGTCCCCTGGAACGGAGGGGGGGGACCCTCGATCGCGTAACATGGAGCTGGAGGATCGATACCTCTCCAGAGTGGGAAGAAGCGCGCTGCTCCTTTCGGGGAGCGCTCTCCAGAGAAATTGGAGAGCGTCTCTTCGGGGTTCTCTTTAGGGGAGGAGGAAACCAGGAGCGGTTCCCTTGCGGGTTCCCTCCGAGGAAGAAATTCCGGGAACGGATCCTTTCCAGGTTCCCTTCGGGGAAGAAACAGTGGAGCTTTCCTTCTGAGGGGGTCCGTCCGGAGAGAATAAGGAAAAGGTGGTTCTCTTCTGGGTTCCCTTCAGAGAAAACCGGGGTAGAGGGTTCGTTTCGGAATTCCCCCCCAAGCGTAAGAGAAATGGAATCTCTTCTCCGGAAACCTTCCTGGATTCACAGGGTGGTCCCTCCCGGGTGACTCCCCTATCTTGAAGAGTTAAGACGTACCCTCGGGTGGCAAGGACAGCGTCAAAAAGCTTCGCGAACCCCGCCTTGAGGAGGCGAACGGCTCTTCAGCACTTGGCGAGCCCCTCTCCCCCCCCTTCCCCTTCAAAAAAAAGCTGGAAGGAAAGCAGCTAAAGTGGAAGGCATGCAAATAGAAAGTTGATTTCTTACAACTGGACATCAGCATGTAGCAGGTTTGTGTATCGAATGGGTAGCTGTACATCTTCATGTAACAGGACAGCTTGAGGGTAAGCCTGATGTGAGACAAAAAAAATGCAGATCAGTCGTCACATGATGTCATTAAAAACGCAGTGGTCAACGACATGCAATCCGATGCGAGACACGGGGGGAGGGGGAAAATCCAGGAGCGCGTCTCACCCGTCGCGCTGCCCCGATTGACATCCGTCGCCCCGGCAACGCAAACGCGGCGATTTTCTTGTTGACCACCATGGCGTCCAGCGCGGCCCGCTCCACCTTCCAGCCTTAGCATCTGCAGCCCATAGTAGCCGTTGCTGCCAGTAGCCACGACCATCCATGGCCAATCTCAGAAAGCGCACTGCATTTGGAAAGGTCGCCAGGAGAGACCACTGAGCCTTTCTGGAGCCTCATGAGCGATCAGCGCGGCGGTCGGCCCGGTAGCAGGCAGGACTCTGCGTCGTTGCCTTTTCGTGTCGAAACCGCACGGTTTTCAATCCCATCCTTCCCGGACGAGAGTGCCCTCTTCCCTTCCTGGGTGGAGCGCGTCGTCTCTCGCGGACAGGGGCATCGGGCAACCTGGTTCCGTTGCTCTTTTGGAAGGAAAAGGCGGGAAATGAGAGAGAAGATGCTTTGCATGCGAGTGCCACCCGAATGGCACAGGGCAGGCTGTTCCGGATCGCAAGCTTCCCCCGTCCTTCCGGTCCGGAGAGGAATGACCTCGTCATGGCTACTTGGGCAAACGAATTCAGGAAACGAAAAATCAGGCCGAAATCGGGCCTGTTGAGGCCGGTTGGAAGATGAGAAAGATCTCCAGATGGACGCGAGATAAAAGAAAAAAAATCCTTCTAAAGAGAGCAGCTATGCAGAAAAGGGAAAGTTCTGGAATGTCAAAAGTTTCTCAGCGGCTTTGCCAGGAAGTGTGTGGCAGATGAACGCCCGAGTTCACGCGGGCGATGCGCCCCGAGTTCATGCGGTCCATCGAAAAGGAGGTAGCGGGGGCTCCGCCGGAGAGTTGGATGCTCAGTGTGCTGAGGATGCCTCTTGAATGCTTGTGGAAGGGATCTCAGCGATCTCTCTTCCTCCTCCTGCTGCTCCGTCGGCCACTGCGGCGTGGACGAGTGCCACGAGCTCTCCTAAAAGCAGCATCTCAAAGTTCTCGGCCCGCTTTGGCGACCGCGTAGCTGCAACCTCCTCCCTTGGCACCGAGCGTCTCCACCGGGTTCGAATCCCCACGTGGAGAATCCACACGAGAGAATTAGAGGGTGCGTCGTGGGTTTCGAGTCCATCCCACCCAGCAGGATGACGCTGGTTGGCCTACGGGCCTTGGGTGCGGTCTAGTGGAATCCTGACAGCGGATTCCCCCGTTTACCGTTCCCAATTGACCCTTTGGGATCCTTCCAGGAATCAAAGAACCCTTCGAGATTAACCTCAGTTCGTGAAAATGGGATCCTCCCTTCTTCCCGAGAGGGGGATTCCCTATCTCGTACCATCGAACTTGTGGATCGATTTCTCTCCAGAGTGGGAAGAAGCACGCTGCTCCTTTCGGGGAGCGCCCTCCAGAGAAATTGGAGAGCGTCCCTTCGAACTTCTCTTCAGAGGAGGAAATCAGGAGCGGTTCCCTTGCGATGCCCTCCGGAGAAGAAACCCTAGGAGCGGATCCTTTCCGGGTTCCCTTCGGAGAAGAAATAAGGAGCGATCCCCTCCAGAGGATTCTCCGGCGAGAATAAGGAAGAAATTCCTTCGGGATTCGCAAGGATGAACTCCATATATACAACACGAACTCTTCCCTCCGAGTCGCCCTGCATTCATAGGGTGGTCTTTACGAGACTGCCCCCTAACTTGAAGAGTTAAGCGCACCTTCGGGGGTTTGTCGTGGACAGTGTTTAATGAACCCGGCCTTCCAGAGTGACCCCTCCGGTGCGCACGGGAGCCAGCAGTAGCTCTCTAAACTTCTGTGTCCATCCAGTTTGTTCTTTGGCTTCAGCCTATGGAGGCAGATCCACTCTCCTGTCCGTGCTTTCTTCTTCTGCTCGAGCTGTGATGCTCGAACCCTGCTTCCCTGCTTCCCTTCGTTATTTTTTGGTGCTGCCGATTGGAATTTGCTCCAGAGGCTTTCACTAAAGGAGAGTGCACCATCGTTGTTTCTGCCATTCATGTTGGCACCTTGCGTTTGACATAGTTTCTGGCAGCCCGCTGCCATGTCCATCTTTCCTTCTATCATCGTTGTCACTGCCGCTGTTCTGGTCACTTGCTTTGACTTTTGTCCCCCTACCCCTTCCTTACTACTCATAAACTTTTTTTTCCTTCCCCTCTTGTTTTCTCCTCCTTGTGTCCGCTGACACGTGAAACATCGCCATGATGTTAGAATGCGGGGAATTAGCAGCAACACTGTCCTTAGGAACCTGCAGCGCCATCGGCGTGTGAAAGGGGGAAGGCATGACGGCGGAGATTGGTAAAGTCGAAACAAAATCCTACCGAAAAAGAAGTCGTGAGTTTCAGATGAATGCTTGAGAAGGATGTAAAAGGCGCACTCAGCACCGTTTCATTCGAGGTAACTTCCCAGGGCCTAGAGCGAGAGGGGTCGAACGCCCTCACGCTTGTAGAGAACCCAAGCACATATGGATTCTTCGAAGCAGTCAGTGTGGAGCCATTTCGCGACGTGGTTCCCTGTTTTGATTCGAAAAGATGCTGCCGTCCCTCCCGAGTACCAGAAAAGGTTTGCTGATCGACAAATTCAATGGACCAGAGATTTCCAGCAGCATCGAACAACCTCTGAAGGCTTTTTTGAAAAAAGCATCAGCACTCGTGATCTTAGTGGCACGGACTGATTTTGAAAAACCAAAAGGCAAAGTAAAATGGAAACGGCATCTCAGAAAGCGAAGATACAGAGGATTTTTCGTCCTTCGAAAAAACAGCAACTCAGCACTGGGAAGGACTGCCAAATTCATGTATCCATTCTGCTCCCCCTCATTCGCCTGGGAAGCGACACCACTCATCTGCACCGAACTCTGGAGATGTGTGTTTTCTCCTATGTTCCTCGAAAACGAAGGCTCTACAATTTATAACCTCTGCGACTGTAGGACCTTCCATCAGCAGCACCATTCCGAATGATCCTTTGCTCCTCATAAAACATCCTTCTCGCCGCTCGTTTCCATGGAAGCATCTTTATGAAATGCGGATTCACGAAATCATCCTCTCGCAGTTCCCGACCGCAGAGGCTGAAAGGTGCACAAGCATGCCAACATTTCCCTTAAGAATTAAATCCAGAGGTGATAACATATGCTCACCTCTATACTCAAGTAAAGCATAAAAAAGTATGACTCATCCTTGGCTTTCGCTCCATGAATTTCAAATTCGTGTAGAATGAAGTATATTCATTTCCGCAAATTATCCATTGCGTGTTTATGTACTATTCTATGTACATTTAGAGCATTTCGAGTCAAATCAGAGAGTATTTAGTTGTCTGTTCATAATAACGACTTCACGTGGAATGCCAGGTGCAATATAAATACACGTTATATAATCGGACACCTGGCATTCCTGTGATCAAATAATAATAAACTGCTTGAATCATGTGATCGAATGATAACCGACTGCTTGAATGTATTTACGCTATGTAATGCGTGCCTGTTCTTTAAGATTCCATCCACTGGGTCGGATTCCAGCGCGAAATTTCATACAGAAACCTCTAGGACCCCAAAGAAGTACCACAGTTCGCCTTTCACTTCCACGTTGGGTCGTTAAGAAACTTCTTGGAAATGCAGTTCGAATCGAGTTTGGGTGGGAAGACCCGTGGGTAAACCGAGCTGCCATCTGAGCGGAAAATTCTTCTCGTGGGTCGCCAAGGGAATCGGTGAATCAGCGGAGCGCCCGATGGATTCGAAAGCAACACGCGAAGAATTCCCGAAGGAAGTCCCCCTTGCTGCGTCGAAGAGGAAACCGTTGCCAAGGTTTGTCGCCACGATAACAGTCAGTGAGCTACGCTTGGAGACGATCTCTGCGGCGTAGTTGAGGCACGCCCAAATTTCAATTCCTTACTACATCCGGTGCTAACACACAAGGGGCACGGTTCGTTCGCATGTGTGCAGCATGCGCGCACACACGAAGGGTGCGCAAATTCAACTCGGCGAAGTGTGCATGGAGCAACTTGGATGAAGGGGTCCACGGTGTCTCCTGAGCACAATCGGATTGCCCGTTGGCTGTTCGAGCTGCATGAGCTGCTACTCCGAAAACAAGCACGGGAGCACCCTAGAGGTTGTGCACGCTGAAGCCGAAAGAAGTGGGAGTTTGTGAACAGCTTCCGATGAAGATAACGGCTTCGGGTGGATTCCGTGACCAGGTTGGTTCGAGGAACAAAAGGGGGGCTGTTTGACCCCCGAACGATTACTCGCCTTCCTTCCTGCTGGCCTGCAAGTAGTGCGTGTGGGAGCTGCTCAACAGATGAGCTGCAATGGATGCTGACTTTTTTTTGACCTGACAGTCTTGAAGCAAATTCCTATTTTGTTAAATCAGATGAGAGCTTGCTTTCCCGCATTTTCATTCCAAGATCAGATATTCGTTCTGGAGGAAAAAATAGAATTTCCTTTTGGTCCGAAGTGGATCGAAGGTCCGTTCGCTGGAGCTTCAGCAGATGGATGAGATGCAGACGGAAGAGTGAAACGCCAACGAGGGGGGGGGGCATGGGAGTGCTTGCATTGTGTCTGCAACAGGCACGAAGTGAGGAGCTGAACTGTATGATTCCGAACTTCTGGAAGCAGTAGCCATCGGTGACATGGCAGCAGCGCCATGGTTTCCTGGCACACCTTGGGTGCAGATTCGAGAGGAGAACGAGAATTCCAAGATGGACAGAATGTTTGGAATCTTCAGACTTCAAGTCAACGTTCCTTCCCTCTCGTTAGCCTCGCCCGGGAAAGAATTTTTCAAGCTACCAACCGTGGGCAAAAACTCCTGGCCAGAGGCACCCCATAGCAGCTTCATTTGCTTCCACTGGAGAATGGATCACCATATTTCTTCGAATCATCCGGCTCGAGACAGCATTCCAGAACAATTCATGAAACCAATAGCTAATTCAAGGTGCCAGACAAACATCCTGCAGATCTAAGGATATGCATTGGCTGATGCACTAGGGTTCCGGTGAGAAGCACGTGGCGATGGAGCTGAAGAACTCCCTTGTGATGATGGCGATATCATCACCACAAGGGAGCGCCGGGTGGAAGCGAAATCGAGAATACCCTCTGCAGTCATGGCAGCAGGATTTACAGCTAGTCGAAAAGCGAGATCGAAAGCAATCGACGAGCGCATTTGCAGGGGCGACCCCAGTCACCCGTGATGCCATCTAGGATCGGGAGCCCTGCACACACAACCGAAGCACGTGATTTGCCTTACCGGGGAGGAGGGGGGGAGTAGGCACCGGAAATCAGATCTATGAAAATTTGGCCTTCAACAAAGAACAATGGACACTTTGCACCGGTCGAACAGTGTTCCCAGTTCGTGCCATCGGCGAAAAGGTTCAACATCCCGAACGCCAGAGCGATCAAACTCCCGGAAGATCATAAGAAATAAGCACACGTGCTTATTCCACATACATTAATATACATATTTATTTTACTTTTTTATATGTACAGTTATTCACATTTATTAGTACAAACATTATTAGCAGTAATATTATTGGAACAGATATATTTATTAACCCTTTTGGTGCGGAGCCCATCAGATTGAAACGTTCCGTGTTGACGGCACGCGAGTGGCAGCTGCGACCTCTGTGGACGGAGTGCTTCTTCGCGTACCGCGCGTTCTGTCGGAGGTGCCACCGATTGACTACAGAAAGTGCCGATTAAAGTTACTGTTGTAATTGTCTGTTTACACCACATTAAATGAAGTATTTTCACTTTTCCCAAATACATATTATTTATTTAAAAATTGTAATTATAATTCCAATAAAATCAATAATTCATGTGGGTGTGGTACAATGTAATAAATTCTATACGACGCCGAGAAAAGGAATTAATTATAGGAACGCAAGTGTATGTGTCCATCTCAAACATGGATGATGTTAACTCGTGTCGCGTGTAAAAGGTAAAAAACATTTTTGCCAGACGCATGGATGCGACCATAGCACTCAAAGGATTAAGATTCAGTAACGTATGTCACTGAATTAATAAAATTGGATGAGTTGTTCATTATGTCGCTGATATATACATTAAAGATTATAAGAAATAAATATAGATTTCTTTATATATATTGACATAAAGATTAATATCTGGATTAATATACATCATGAAGTTTACAAAAATAGACATGTATCCATGTATATACATTACTAGTTCATATGAATTACCAATTCGACTTTCCATTCCGGTTAGATGGCCTCTTTTTCAGATGAGAGACGCGGTTTCGGGATTACGTCACTTCCCATTCATCGCGAGACAAGAGGTGCTTCGAACTGGAGTCCAGGGATCAGGAAAGCCTGTGGACCGCCACCGGGCCATTCTCCACGATCCACCCCTGTCTTACCACCAAAGGCTCTTCTTCCTCATCTTCCACTCCTCCTTCACGTTTCCACACGTCGCATTTTTCTATTTTGCCTTTCTCATTTGTAAGCTTTCGCGCCATTTTTAATTGCCACAATCATTCCTCCTCCTCCAAAATTCAGTCTTCGTGCATGCATCGAGCGTACATTTCTTGTTTACACGAACGCATCTACATAAACACATCTGTATAAATATATACATACACATGTGCGTATTTATGTATTTACAATTTCTCTTTTTATATATATTTCTATGCATATCTTTGTGCATTTTTATATTTATGTACATATTTGTATTCTTATATGTATATCTATATTATCTATAAGTACTGATGTATATAAAAAGATCTTGTAATAACCTATCAATTAGATTAATTGAATATATGTAAATAAATATTCATAACTATATATGTTTCAATAATGTTACTGTTGATAGTATGTATGTTATTAAATATAAACAACTATGTATATGAAAATAAATTTGTATGCTAATCCATGCAGAATAAGCATATGTATTCATTTTTTATACTGACCCGGGCATCAAAACATATAATTAGCATATATATTTACTTATTGTGATCTTTGTAATATACAGTAATCCATTTATTAATCTTTATATGAATATATATATCAGTATATATAATGAGGATATATATTTATTTTTTTATAGCATGCATTCATTAATTTTTGTAATTTTTTTATAATTAATGTATTTATGAGCAATATAATCAACAAAATCGTCGATTCCATTAAGAGAATGTAGGTCACTGAATCTTAATAAATATATCTGTTCCAAAAATCTTACCGCTAATATGTATTTTAATAAATATAAATAACTATGCATATTAAAATAAGTTTGTACATCGATCTTTGTAGAATAAGCACGCGCGTTGATTTCTTATGATCTTCCCAGATATTCTTATCGGCACCGCGGCGACACTGTACACTGTGCACTGATCATGTGCTACATCCAGGGGACGGGTGCATCCTGAATCAGCACACGGAGGACACGAGCTCCACGAGGGGGAGAAGCCTCTGACCTCTGGAAACAGGAGGCTTCGTCCACAACACTGTGCGGTTGTTGGGAGCGCCAACAACCGCACAGTCACCCCCGAGCGCATTCATCTTCCGGAGGGAGGTGGACGTGGAGGCGGACTCTTTCGGGAGCAGGTCGAGCACTCTGTAGGAGAACGCCCTGTATTGCTCATGAGGATTTCCTACTCGTGGAGACACATCTATTCGTGGCTGTGCATCTGCGGAGACTCAGAAGACCATCGAGGGACGAAAACTCCCTCTGGCGTTGACTCAAAGTGCGCGCGCGGTGGCTCCATCCCCGCTTTCGTACTCGGATGCGCAGATCCAGAATCGTTCGACGGGAGACCTGTGGCGCCTTCGGAACACCCAGAGTTGCAATGAGTCCCGCGGTTCTCATCCACCGTCCGTCATCGGCCCCTTCCCCCTGCATCCCAGTTCTGGATCACCACTTGCTGCCGCGATGCGAGTCCGATGATGGGCGTCTCCATGAATCTCTGGAGAGGCTTGAGAATTTCGTATCCAGGAACCATGCTCCGGAGGCGCAATGAACTCACCTGCGTCTCTTACACTCTGGCGGGGATAGGCCGTTAGGAGGTGGTACCCAGGCCATCGGCATCCTGGCCCATCCTTTCCCGACCTAACCCTCCAGCAGACGAATCGTCGCGTCTTCGCTCGCTTTCGCCTCCTTCGTCCGGATGCTCTCCGCCACCGTTTTGTTGGCATGGCAACCGATCAAAGAGCAGCGGCGTACGAAGCGACGGATGCTAGCAGCCGGCTTTCGCGATTTCTCGGACGTTGAAACAGCGGGGTCTTCTTGTTTCGTTTGGCAAAAGATCCTTCCGGTCATCCGTTGACATTTGCGGGACGCTTCGTTGTGGAAAAAGGTCAGCTTCGCTCTCGGAGTTCCGCTCGAGCAATCGAATCCAGCGGTCGGTCGAAAGCATGGAAACGCGTTTTGGGGGCTCGTCGCGCCGAACGCTGGAGAATCGATGAACCGGAGGTGGCAGCGGGCGACCTTGCGACTTCCGGAAGAGGAGGCGCGGATCTTACCTAAGGCTCCTCAGCATGTCTCCGCTTTCGGAAATCTCGAGGAACATGTTTGGCGACGTGGCCATGTGGAAGGTGGACTGCTTCAGGTTACGGAAGTAGAGGTCGGGCTTCCACAACCTGTCTATGACGCTCTTCTGGTTCAGCTTGAGCTTCTTCCGCTGGAGTCTCTGCATCATGAGGACCAGCCGCTCGTCCTTCCAGCGTTCCCTCAGGTAAATATCCGTCTCGTAATCCTGGAACACTCTGAGTGAATCACTGGGCACCCGCGTGGACCCATTTGTCTTCGAGCCCAAATCCAAGAAGGGTTCGGCAAAAGTTTTCGTAGCGTTGGGAGCTCAACCGTTCACCTGCTCCGCGACCGTCCCATGGGGGATCAGTGACCGCAGTTTCAGGAATGACGCACTCGTCGGGACACTCGGATCACAGCACACGACAACCGACTTCCCTGGGGTTCCCAAGAAGAGAGGAACTGTGGAGACTGCGTATCTGAGAAGGCAAGAGAGCACTCATCTTGGTCTACTTTCACCAAGGTGAGTGTCCTCAGGCTGCAGCAGCGTTGCTTGGAAGGAGCTTCCGCTATAACCCGGGAAGAGAGACGAGGGAGATCAGCGGGTTCGGTCTCGCTCTGGAGCGCACCCGTCGCAGCAGTCTCGGGGCATGCGTGTGGCTTCGTGAGGAGAGCACGCCGACGCGGTCCTGCGCCCTAGACGCCGGAAGTTGCAAGAACCCCCCACTTCCTGATTTCCAGTCCTAAGTTTCCTGTTTGTATCCGTCTCCTCCACCGGCAAGTCACTGGCCTGGGTCCTGGAGTCCTTTGCTTGCCCTCCCCCCTTTGTTGCTGCGTCTTGCGAGATTCCTCGTGGCTCCCGGCACCTGGAAATGCGGCGCGGCGCGGTGACCCGCTTCCTGTAGTCCCGCGGGCCCCATCCGACGTAGAAAGTGCCGAAACAGGAGGAAGCGGATTCCCACGGGTCCGCTTGGGTTTGTTCTTCTTTCCTGAGGGGCAACAATTTTAGTATATGTACAGACGAAGAGTGTACATATACTAACAATTGCATCCCAGTCGCTGGTGTTTCAAATCTCCGCCATTTGCCTGTCTGATGCCAGCCAGTCTTCGGCCACTCGGGCGAGGAAGGTGCGCTTTCGAGTTGGGAGACCCCCTCCCTCAGGCGAACGAAGTTCGGACAGTTCGGACTTTACGTTGATGGGGTTGACCACGCGCCAGCGCGGGTGGCCGTGCGGCGGCTACGACGGTCTCCGCTCGTGGCAGCGAGCGTCGCGGGTTCGAGTCCCCATGTGGAGGATCGATATCTGGAAACAGGGGGGACATCCTGGGTTTCACGTCCTTCCCATCCTGCAGGATGACATTGGTTGGCCTACAGGCTTCGGGTGTGGAAAACCGGATGTTCTCGTTGAGTGCTCGGGATTGGAAGCTGACTCTCCAGGGTCCTTCCAGGAATCAGGGTTCCCCTCCTATTGGGAAAATGGGGCTTTCTTCCCCTCGGAGAGGGAGAGGTGACCCTCCACCCGTACAATGGATCTGGTTGATAACCCTTGCTCGGAAAGGATTTTTTTTTGTCTCCCCGGAGTGTAAGAAGCGCGTCCTTCAGAGAAATTGGGAATCCTTTTCAGGGGACCCATCCGGAAACAACCAGAGCAAGAGTTTACGGATTCGAGGATTTACAGATCTCAAGCGAAGAGGACCGCTCTCCTGAGCTGCTGTTGCCTGCTCGCAGCAAAAGGGAGAGCAGGAAAAGATTGGCTTTCCGCTATTCGTCGTGACTCGAGTTTTCAGTGCTTCCCGGTTCGGGATCGGGAATGGATTTCCTTCCCCAAGGGAAACGGAATAAGCTGCGGTGATCGTCTCGCTATCTCGGCTGACTGCTGAAAGTCCAAGACGTGAAATGCCGGCACGGTCTGAACTCAAGGAGATGCCTCGAAGACTCTCCTCGAACGTTCCAGAAGGTCGCCACATGGGTAGGCTTCCTCTTCCAGCGCGAAAGGATAGATTGCTTCTCGCTAGCAAGTGCCTTCGAGAAGAATTCTTCTCTGCCGATGCGGACGGATTCCCTTGGGTGACGAAAGAGGCGCACTGGATGGCTCCATCTTTTCGCTCTCTCCAGCGTGTCTGGAGCCGGAAGCTTGTCTTCCGAACTTCCTGCAGCATCTTTAGTTCTTGAACGCCGGAGATCCAATCGCCGAGCCTCCTGGAGGAAGGTCACGAACCGCCAACCTCCACACAGCGACGAAGCGCAAGCGAGCAAACGTGGCTGCCGGACGGAAAACTGAGGGTCCCAGCCGCGACGGGGACACGCCAAGCAAGGCGCTTATTCCAGCAGATCCTTCCGCTCATGGACGCGCTCCAGGGATCAGCCAGCCACGGCAGCGCGCGCACATGTTTTCCCGTCTCTCCGCAGCGCAAGGATGGTACGAAGGTTGACCCTTCTCTCACCGTCGTCCACAGGTCTGGGTTCGAGTCAGCCGGCTCGCAGGGATCTCGGGTCATCAACCTTGGCTTGGAGAGCCACCCTCGCCGCCATTACGGCGGTGTGGTCAAGCGCACTGTAGCTTGTGCCTGGTGGACGCCTCGTTGCTGTGATGCAGAGCCTTGGCGTCCTCCTTAAAGGAGGCTACGAGAGAACAAGCCCTTAGGGGCAGTCCGGTGGACGTCGCAGAACCAAGCTATGGAGCGGAGACCACCGGATGGATGGAGGGATGGCCATGGTGGTAGCGGCCGCCAAGGAGCACTCCTTAGAGATGCATAACTGCGGGCATGCGTGACGAGGGCCAGCTATAAGCCCATCCTTTTCTATTGGGTCAGTAGTATCGGCGAGGAGCAAACGTTGAGGGATCCCGGGAAGCTGGTCACTCGCATGGTATGTGAAAGGATTTACCATACCTGCAAGCGCGAGTGGCACACGGGAACTCTCCTGTGAGGATCCGGTGCTTGCGTGGAACCCTATACGCATCTTGCTAATCTGTGGTGGTTAATGTCGGAAGGTATCCCACTTTCTGACTGAGAACACTAGGGCGTGATCACCTCGGAAGCATCCCTCTTCAGGATGCAGACGGGCAAATCACGACTGCCCCTGAGCAGTGTGGCCGCAGCGCATGCCCTCCGGCGCAAGCTGAACCCCATGCTGTGGTTCGAAAACGTGCGTGAAGGCCTGGGGCCGTCACGGCGCGCCATGATGTCAGTTCGGGAGACGATTTCCCAAAGAAAGGAGGGAGGTGCTTGGCCACTTCGGGGAGGTGGGTCATCTGAGGGAACGGCGTCTCTTCATCGAGGGTAGGCAATGCGACCGGAAGTACCCCACCTCAGGATCAGTCGCAAAGCGGAAAGGAAAAGCCGACGAAAGAAAGGAAGAGAGGTGTAGGCAGCGGAGCAACCTTGCATCTGATCTACAGTCACCACTGACACGACATCCCCCCGCCCTCGGGACAGACAGAATGGGGGGTGGATGGAGGTAGACAAGAAAGTAAAAGACAGAAAGAAAGCTGAACAGTCGCGAAGTTCCCTAGGAGAAAAGGGAGCGCTCCCCCTTTTCCCTTCAGGTAAGAAAGAGAACAAATCGAAGAGAGGACCGCGAGGGTGCTCACCACTTCGAGGCAGAGATAAGGAATTGCGAGAGGTGAACCCGCCGCGGAAAGATGCGACGATACGCAGCCTCCTCAACGGCGCAGCAAGTCAACGCTAGTAGCGAACGAGCGACCTCGGCTACAGAATCCACGGTGGACACAGAGGACATTTCTCTCGAGGAAGAGCTCGCGGCTGAGGAAGCGCCGCCCGGAGGCAGAAAAGCGAAATGGATCCACCTCGTCCAAGGTCAGTCTCCTGGAGACGCAGACGAGACGGAGCCAGCAGCGTTCGCCTGCCGGGAGCGCTTCTATGTCTGGAGATGAAAGAACGCACTCCTACTGAGTAGCCGAAGCTGCTGCAGAGGGATCCCTATGGACCGGTTTGGATGAGTGAAGAATTGGCAATGCCAAGAAAACGCCTGCTCTAAGCATTTGTATCCTGCGGGAATGGTGTGTGAGCGTTTCACTTCCCCTGCCTCGGCGTCCATGACGTCACTCGAAAACAGACCCTTCGAGAGTGCTACCCTATCCCGACTCGTCTTGAAACCAGGATAGGAGAGAATAGCTACTGGGCCCACTGATAGGAGGTAGCGCAGGAAGGAGGGAGGGCCTTTGAAATGGAATTGACTGTGTTCCCTGTCAGTGAGGAGTGCGCCCTTCGTCCAGCGTGGCAACGAGCCAGGAAGCGAGATGTGCCTAGCAAGCGAGAGTGAAGAGACCTTGATCTGTTATTAAGGAAACGACTACTGGAAAGAATCCCGGATTTGCGGATGGCGACGTTTTGCCAAGACTTCCGGGAGGTAACACTTCTGCGTCGCCCGCAAGCTGTTTACCCAGAATCTCGGCCCGAGCAGATTCCTGGAGGGTGAGTCCCTACGAGCGCACTTCAGACTGGGAGCAGGTTGATCCCCTGATCCACTTGCGTCTGAAGATGCAAACTTCTCATTGAAGGAAGGGAGTCAGTTGCTGACGGGGGATGACTCTCCAGGACATCTCCTGGAGATGTTCCGGACATCACTCCCGAAGGAGCCCAAGGGAGGAGGACTAGGAACGAAAACCTGGATGGGAAACAGACAGCCAAAGCCCCGTGAAAGAACGCGCCTTCCAGCTTGTGCATTCAACCGTCGAATCTCAGACTTTTCGAAGGATTGTCACCTCGGGCGTCTTGGCTTTTCGTTTGGGGAGTTTTTTTTTTTTTTTTTATTAGAAAGGTCGATTCCAGAATTAGCTTCGCAGGATCAAGGAGAAGATGCTTCAAAGTCTTGAAAATTTAGGGGCGAAGTTTCTTTCTGGATGACCTCGGCCAAATTTCGTCTGAATGGAGCTCTGAGCCGCACAAAGCAAACTCTTGACGAGGAGATCGTTGAAAGCGGACTCCCATTTTAATCCTTCGGGAACTCCGGACAGTTTGCCCTCGAAGCTGCAGGCCAGGACGATGCGAATCTCTAAATGAACGACCTTTTTGGAATGAACGAAGGACCTTTCCCTGGAATCCAGCTACCCGAGCCTCTCCGAGGCACGAGGTCAGGTATCGGGATGCTATCGAAAACAGACCAGCCCTTGTCGTTCTCAGACACAGATGCCGTAGCGGGCCCGCGAGGTGGTTGCAACAGACGAGGACAAGATGAATTGTACCGTTTCCCCAACGAACGAACCCAGCGCAAGAGGTGCTGCGTTGCGGCAGGGCGCTGCACGGCTGGCTCCGTCGACAATTTTCTCGGTCACGAAAAATCCTAGATGTACCCCTTGAAGATTTGAAGATTTAATACAAAACCTCTCCACTAGCCCCCTCTCGCAAAAAGTCTTTCGAGAATCCCCGTCAGAACTGTCAAACCTTCTAAAACTCGCTCGTTCTGAGGTTGCACGTTGAGGGAAGGGTGTTAAGTCGGCACATCACCCGGACAGCACCTCGGCCGGGAACAAGCAAGAGCCGGCAGCGGAGGGAGGAGAGGGAAATGCGCGTTGGAAACCGCGGCCCTACAGGAAGGACTTGCCGGAAAAGTATGTTTTATCGAAATGAGTTAACTAACTAAGCCGCTACGATCGAGCTTCGAATCTTAACTTGACCGGATGCTGGGAAAGCGTCATCCGCATGTGCAACGCTCGTTACGGAAGAAAGTTCCTCGACTTCCTAATGTCCTTTCTAGGGTTCTTCTATTCTGCTTCCCTCTACTTGCCATTCGCTGATTTTTTTGCCAAAGGTGCCAAAGAGTTGGAAACAGCAGAGGAATCATTCCGCCTAGAATGTGCACCCTTGCTGAGGGAGGGAGTCGTTTGTCTTTCTTTCCTGCTCTTGGACTGCGTGAGCTTCTCTCGGATTTGTACTCCAGCTCCCGGAGGCTGAAGATACCTAGAACCAACCCTACTTCATAACCTAATAGGAAAATTCCCTGTAGGAAGGTAGTAGGAAACCCTCTGATCATTGTTTCTTTCGGTTGCACCTTCCAGCACACCATGTGTAGCAACGCAAGGATGAATGAAAATCACATCCGGCAAAGAACTCGCCGCAGTCACCATGTCAGCGCACGACGATGGACTTTTGTCGCTAAAGGGTTTCATTGCACATGCTCTCCTCGGGCTTCTTTGATCTTCTCCTCCAAGGTTCACTAATTCGGTTCCTTTTTCTAGAAGATGGCATCCTTTCTTGTACCTCATGCATTCCCTATTCCCTGTCTGGAACCTTGTCTTCCTTGCATCGCTTAAGAGTTTGGTAGGTATGAATTTCCTCCATCGGTCAGCAGCATTCGGAACTCGGACCCTCAAGGACCTCTGGGCAGAAGCATCTTCTTTGCTGACCCGAGCAACGCTGCTTTCAGGTCCTCACGGCTCTCCCGTTGTGCATCACGAGCAACGCGCAAGTGGTTCGTTAGCCTTCTTGCTGAAAAATGACGTGGCACACTTACTGTTGTGTGAGGACGGACTGCATACAACCGTTTCAGCGACCCGTCATGAGCTCTCCGAGAAAAATGCAAGTCTGTGAGACGCCATTTTAGGGTTGAGTTCCTCTTCGTGCTATCGTTACTGTTTGGAAGATCACCTGGTTCTTCCACCTCACAGCTTCATCTTCATTTGCAGAGGAACGCTCAGGTTCAGGAGGGTACCATCCCTGCTACACCTTTCCTGAGACTTGGGAATTCTAACGAGACATCAGTCTGCAAAGGAAGGTTCCCATGATGCAGAAACTTTCGAGCAGTCCCAGATAAGAGAGCTATCCTCCTTTCTTCAGACTTCGTCGTCCCCCAACAAAATCGAAGTTTTCTCGTGAAAGATCCTGACAACTTTGCGACCCTCTCTCTACCACGGTCACAGTGAAGCACGATGCTTTGTTCCCGGGCAGTATTCGTGGCGAGCAGCATTTCGAAAGAAAACCATGAGGTTCTTGGAAGGCAACCCGGAAAGCACAGCTGCAAGTAAAAGTGGAAGCCCGAAAGAAGCTACAAGGACGAAGGCGAGCAAGGAAAAGTAAGAGCGCTTCCCTGATATCTTATGTGCACTCTTATGGACCTTTCCCCTCTCCCTCGGCTTTTATCAGAAGAGACACAGGCAGCGTGTCTTGAGCTGGGTGCAGCTGCAAGACCACGTGCATCTTAAACTAAAGCGGCTCACCACCTGCACGGGCTAACATCGCTGGTAGACCTTCCCTTCGCGCGCACCTTCCTGCAAAAAGCAAGCAGCATTGAACTTCGTTTAGCGGAGCGCAAAATCCACGCAACGAGATTGCAGAAGCCGGGTTATCTGGCGGACTGCCGAGACCGCACGGCAGCTGTCTCATCTTAGCTTCGTTTGAGCGGCCCCGCATCCCAGGAACGGCGAAGAAATTCCTCGAGGAGGCCCGTCTGGGAGGTAAAGGTGGCGGGGATCGACAGATTGCTGGAGCCGCGCGTTCTTAGCAGCAGTGGAGGCGGATCAGTGGGCGCGTCTTTAAGGAACGGATGGGTGCGCACAGGAATCAGATGCAGAAGACAGGGAGAGTGCGCGAGCCCAGAATTTCCCTCCCTCTTCGGACACCGGGTCCGATGTCCAAGAAGATCATTTCGCCGTCCGGAGTTGATGAAAAAGAGGAGGGAGATGAGTATGAGCTTTCCATGCTTCGTGAACACGGCCATCGGACGTCAGCGCAGAACCTCCGTCCGGTCGAGGAGAAGGCACTGGCGCACAGCGGAAGATTGAGGCTCTTTACAGGATCCTATTCTTGCCTGCGGGAATCTTGCCCGTCTTTACGGAGCGGACAAACACACACGAAGAATTGGAAGCGTAGAGCGCGTGCGCCGCCCGCCGTGCTCGGCTGCGTTCTTCCGTCGTCGTTGGTGCGGTCGCACGAGGTACGTGCGGTGTGTGCACCGCTGTTTCTTGCACGCCTTGGAAAGCAGTCTCCGCGCTCGCACCCCTCTCTCCCACAAACCCCCAGTAGGATTTCCAGACCCCTCAGCCTTTGGCGAGATTCCTCTTCCTGGTTTCTGTGGCTCCCTGACGGGTGGCACTCACCTACTGCGGTTTGGGAGAGCGTCTCGTTCGGAGGCGGTCGAAATAATAATGGCAACAAAAGACGTCAGAGGTCACGCTTCGAACAAGGCACGGATCATACTGTTCGATCGCTCCTCCACCTCCGAGGGTGGAGGCTTTCGGAACGCGCCAGATGACGTATCGAAGCAGCACTCTCCTCCGCTCGCCAGGATTGCCCAAAGCAGCGTTTTCGCGCTTACCTAATCTGTCATTCACCCATCATTATCGCTCCGAATTCTGTATCTCCCCAGAGCTCTGTTGTGTGTCATGATAAAAAAAAAAGAAGAAGATTAGATCTTACCATGGTCGCTGCGCTGACGGAACCCAGCGAATTGATGAACAAGTTGACCGTGACTTTCGTGGGACCTGGAAGGACGGTACGCGGTGGGAAGTGCCCGTATTCTTTCGGGTGAGTCACCCCTTCTTACTGGAGAGATTTTGAGACGTCGGCCATTTCGTCGCGTCGTATCCCTCCAAGAAGGGTTCCATGTTGAGGAGCATCGCTCGAGACAAGAAGAACGTCTGCAGCAGGAGGAGACTCACTCGGAGCATTTTGGGGAGTTTCCGCTTCCTCCCTTCCTCCTTTGAGTCTGCGCAAGCGTCCAAGGGCACAGCCTTTCCGCTTGAGAGAGCGCCCTCTCCCGCTGGACCTCCGCGAGAGGAAAAATTTCCAGATTTCCCCGGAGGATGACTTGAGAGTGACCACTGGATGCCAGTGAGCTAATGGCTGCCCAAGGACTGTTCCTTTCTTGCTCCCAGGAGCTTGTGCTTGTCGGAAAAAGCAAACCTTCGGGAATGGGTGAAAGTCTCCTGGGAAGGAAGGAGTTCCCTTCTCTTTCGACGCCTTTTTCGGCTGCTTCAAACTAAGGGGCGGGTGTATCTGTAACTCTGCGACGTGGGGAAGAACGCTCTCCTCTAAGGTGGGAGAAGAAGGGCATGGACCATCTACTAGAGGAGACGAATCGGTCTCAAGGACCGTGAAGGGGCACGGAGCCTTTCACCACTCTTGGACCACGGGGGATTCTCCTAGGAAGGACGCAGTGTTTGGGTTGTTTCGTGGTGCCCTCCGAGCCAAACGGTCCGCAGCGTTCCAGGAACGAACTGTATTCTCTTGGGATACGGATCCTCTGGTGATGCGACGCGACCCAGAAAGATCAGTTCTCTTCAAGAGTCACCCCGAACGAGACTGGAGCACGCACCTTCGAGAGAAGCGGGTGTAGGGCACCTGGCTCTTCCCCAGATTTCCCAACCGGGGCGTCGTCGGCACGGTATCGTCCGGGATCACTCCTCGATCGATCAGGAGGAAACACACACAGCGGGGGAGAAATCCTTCCCCTCGGATGCAGGTGACGCAGACTGGCCTCTCACTTCCCTGCTTCCTGTCCCTCGACGGAAGAGGAGGAAAGTTGGTAGTGGTTCCCCTCGCACGCCGGGACCAGCAGTCTGCACGTCACTGGCATGGTGGGAGGCATGGATGTCCAAAATAGCTGCTTACCGGAGCCGGAGATTTCCTGGCACTGTGCTGCGCGGGGATGCTATTTATACCGAAGCTCTCGGCCGAAAAGCGCTTCTCAAGCAGCCTCCCCCTTCCCTGATCTCTTCCTGCCGGAAGGAGTACGAGGTTTGCACCCTTGTTAATTTCGGGGATGGGGACGGGATGGGAGAGGGGGAGGTGAGTGGTTCCTAACTGATGCGGTGCCATCTCGAGCATTTTTCTCTCTCCCGTGTATGACGTTGGAACCACCGGCGTGGCGCAAAGCAGGCAGCCACAGTGAGACATGAGGCAGTTTCGATCCCGAAAAAGCGCTCTTTCGTTCCTGTAAGATATCACGGGCTGTCGGGATGAAACGGCTGCATCCGATGGCGGGAGGAGGGAGGGATAGGAGGGATTGACACTCGGTCACCCCGGGATGTTTATTTATAAAAAAAATAAACATACACATCTGTGGCATGACGTGTGATCCTGCCACGTTACTCATAACTGCGAAGAGGAACCTGCTGGGAACTGACACGCAGGCCAGCGGAGTCCGCTTCGGCAGCACAGAGGAAGGGGAGACAAACAAAAAGAAAACATGCAGTCAAAACAAGATGTGGGGAGGAGGAATTGGTGAAGGGATCATCGAGTGCTAAAGGGCATCCTCTGCATCCTTGTAAGGATGCTGGCAAGTTCCTGTTGCATGGTTTCCAGATGCGACCATCTTAACGCTGCCCTCATGAAGAGAACAGCAGAATAGATGGCATCCTTGTCGTTCTGGCCTCCTCCGGAGTTGCTCCATGCGGCCACGGTCCCGCTGCATAAGCAGCATAGTGCTGTTAGGGATGCGACCGGCATGAGGACGTCGCGCAGGAGGAGGCGCTTTGAAACGTCTCTGGAGCTGCCACCAGGGGTTCCAAGGGTCGCACCAAAGCGTCCCCAGAGGGTCCGCGAAGCAACACAGTCCATTAGGTGGTGCGGGAGGGATTCGCGCTCCCCGCATCTGGCACAGTTCGGGTCCACCCTTTCTTCCCCCCGTGTCCAGTGATGACGGCGGGCGTTGCACAAGAGACCCAGTGCAGCAGCATCAGTGCCTACTCCTGCCACTTTAAGAGTAGGGTGCGGGTGTTCATGAGCATCGGCAGTCACTGCAGATCTTCCTCTGGAATACCCAGTAGTACGCTTCATCGCAAAAGTCCATGAGGTCGAGCATTCGGGGTCGCAGAGTCGGTCAGCTGGCCCGTCATCCATTCGCCCAGTCTTTTTCTCCTTCCGAAGATTTCCACAGTAACCTCCCATCTAGTCGTAAGGCTGCTGTCCATGTGCTCCCTGAAGGAGGGGTTGCGCTGCGGTGAGGGAGGTTCTGCATGCTTATGTACTCTTCGCGAGATCTTCCAGGATCTCCCGGAGAGTGCAGTTGTTGTTACGAGAGTACAGGAAACGTCGCACTCGTTCCGAGCTCCTGGGTCCTTGTCCACGTGAGAATGGTTTCGAGGACGAGAGGTGGGGTCTCGGAAACGCTTCCTTCACTGGATACCGACGAGAATCGTAGCTCAGCTACTCCTTATCGTCAGCCTTCGATTTCGGTTGGTGACCAAACACGGACCCCATCTTTCCGAGAGCGGATGCCCCACTCTTTACCGAGCTCCCTAAAATTTTCGAGGAAGGCGAAGATCTGCGGAGGGGAGGGTGGAGAGATTGACATCAGCATTTGCGATTCCTGGCCTTCAGGATTCGAGGATCATGGCGAAATTTCGACAGCGGCAACGAGTTATCTGTGCCTCGGACTTGCTAATCCTCGAGACGACGATGGGTTCCTTTTAAACAAGCGAAAGGTGCAGGTGGTCACACGACCCCCTACGAAAGAGTCCTTGTGCTGTTACTGATGTCGAGCCTTGACCTGAGGAAGCGTTCCTCTGTGGAAAGCATGGAACTACGAGAACTGCTTTTGAAGCAATTCAAAGTTTGGGCTGTGACCTTGGAAACGCAAATGGCCCAGGAAAACCTTCCTCCAGAGGAAAAAAAAAATTCTAGGGTTTCTGCGCCAACTGACACGTCGCCTTTATCGTCAGCACCTACAAATAACTCGAAGGCAAATGAAAAATCAGGGGACTTCCAGAGACACTGCAGCACTGCGCTAGAGATGCTCACATTCTTACAATTCTTACAAGTCAGATTCCTATAATTTTAAATTCTTATAATTCTTATCCCATGACCGTCTCCTTCCATCGTGGAGAAGAGCGTTCTTCCCCACGTCGCAGAGGTACAGACACACCCGCCCCTTAGTTTGAAGTAGCCGAAAAAGGCGTCGAAAGAGAAGGGAACTCCCCCCTTCCCAGGAGACTTTCACCCATTCCCGAAGGTTTGCTTTTTCCGACAAGCACAAGCTCCTGGGAGCAAGAAAGGAACAGTCCTTGGGCAGCCATTAGCTCACTGGCATCCAGTGGTCACTCTCAAGTCATCCTCCGGGGAAATCTGGAAATTTTTCCTCTCGCGGAGGTCCAGCGGGAGAGGGCGCGCTCTCAAACGGAGAGTCTGTGACGGACGCTTGAGACTTGAATGCTTGCGCAGTGTCCCGCCGTGATCTTCATTAGAACGGCGGAGGACAGACAGCAAACGGACAGCAAAATTGCAGCGGCACAGTAGTGGGAGCAAACATTCCCAGCTCATCTGTGGAGAGGATGGAAGCAGCTGGAATCATGGTTGAACCAAGTTGAGAGGAGCTGCATTAGAGCCAGGAACCAAGAAGCGCATCGTGCAGGGTGGCGTGATACCAGTCTCGGGAAGGGAGGGACGAGGAGCTGTTCTGAGGGTTCCGCGACGTCACTCGGAAAAGATGGAAGAGATCCCACCACCAGGCTAGGGATGGCTCCCCCCTTCCGGCTAGCGCGGCTTCTCGTTCCTTGACTCCCACTCGCAGTTTTCGACCGGAAGCAGAGATCTGGTCCACAGGTGCCCGCCACTGACGCAGGGCGTTTCGAAAATCAATCATGTGCTATCCTGCTGCTGTTTCTAAGGATCCCTGCAGCTAATGACGAGACGATGTCGATTAGGAAGCGCCCAGACCAAAATTTCTTCTGTTTGCCCTTCGGGAAGTATTGGTGGAAGTGCGGCTACGACGTTCTCCGCGCGGCGCACTGAGCGTCGCGGGTTCGAATCCCCACGTGGAGGATCGATACCGAGAAATGGGTGTTTCGTGGGTTTCGAGTCCCTTTCTCCAGGATGACGCTGGTCGGTCTACAGGCTTTGGGTGTGGAAACCGGATTCCACGGTTCACTGGCCGGGATTGGAAGTTAACCATCCGGGGTCCTTCCGGGAATCAAGGAGCCGTTCCCCCTCGGTTGTGAAAATGGATCCTTCCCTCCCTCAGAGGAAAATCCTCCATTGAGTACCACCGAGCTGGTTTATGCCCCTCTTGGGGGATGCCTCTTCGGAGTGTGAGAAGCGCGTTGCTCCCTCGGGGAAGCGCCCTTCAGGGAAATTTAAAAGCGCCTTCAACCTTCCGGAGACAATAAGGGTTTCCCTCGCCCTGGTTGTTCCCTCCGGAAACAACCAGGGCGAGGTTTCCTTTGAGCCCTCCCAAACATAAGAGGAACGGATTCCTTCCTCAGGAGCCTTCCTGGATTCATAGGGTGATCCCCTCCAGGGGTACTCCCATGACTTAAAGAGTTAACACGCACGGTCTTGTGCGCACAGTATGAAAGAGCTTCGCAAGAGCCTAGGAAAGAACGGTTCCTTGAGTCTTAGCAAAGCAAAAGAAGAAAAAAAAATCTAGAAGGAAAAAAGCGAAACAGAAGAATCCCAAATCATCTTCGGCACAGTGACGAGCTGTCCGTGAGTTTCCCATAGGTCCTTTTTTTTTTCTTTTAGAAGAACGAGGTCTTCCACCGGACAGGAGCCCGCGTTTCACAGCCTCCTCGACTACTCGAAAGCGGAAACAGCGGAATGTCGAAAGTTCTAGCGTCCCTGCTGGAACTGGGATCTTCGCTGCTGCAAGCAATGGGAACAGGGATCAGGAAAGAGGTGGGTGGGTGAGGAGGGAAGCTTGGCTGTCATGCAGATTTCCACCAGGTGACTCCAGGACCCTTATTTTATACATACATACATACATACATATATATATATATAAAATAACAAGCAAGTGAGTTGGGAAGAAGACAGTTCCCAAGGCAAAAGCAAAAAGAAAAGTTCATTTGGAGGGTCTACCGAACGCAGGTCAAGATTTCTAAAAGCCCGGAACAGGAGAAGAAACAAATAAATAAAGTGGAGGGTGGGGACGAGGGTCATTGGTGAGGCCTTGTTTTTGCTTGAAAAGCTGGGAAAGGTCCGGAGCGAGTGGAAGGGGGTAAATTAACAAAAAAAAATAAACTGAAAGCAAAAATAAAGGGAGGGTGAGGACCGATGATGGACGTTTCTTCTTACCAAAATCGACGCTGGATGCTGGCGATCTCTCCTTCTTGACTTCTTCTAGGCGAGGCCACCTAGTCATTGGTTCTCATATAGACGGCTGCGATACAGATGAGGCACGAAGAATCAGGTCGACGCAAGATAACGATCCCGCCCTACTATTCATCTTGTTTGCTCCTTCTTCGTGCTCATTGTTGCCGCCTCCTTGAGATGGAACCTGGCAACAGGCGAAACCCGAATCGTGGCGAAACTTCCCTTTCGCACGCGAAATCGTGAAGCGTTCCCTTTCAAAGATGTGATCTCACCATGCCGCTGTCAAATTCGACACGCTCAGTGGTCACGCCACGGTTGATGACGCGTCGGCTGGGTGTGCACCGCCCATGTGCCCCGTGTTTACGGAGGTCCTCGTTTGCCGTGAGTCGCTAGGAGGGAACCCAGCAGTCAGCCGTTCTGATATTCACCTACTCAAGTCGGCGGCTATGGCTGAAGTAGCAGACTGAGGAGCAAGGACTTGTCTTGTTATCTCCTCACTCCTACCCCCTCCTTTCCCCACGACATCCCTTGCTGCCTCCTAGGCGCAAAGCGGCGCTAAAGTGCACTCGCTCCAGCGAAAGGTGGTCACTTTTCATCGTGCATCTCTGAGGCATTCTGTGTCAGCAGCTTCCTCTGCCCCGTTGTAGAGCGAGATCTTGATTGTCCAGGGGGATGCAACTGTGGACGCACCCCGGCGCTTTTTGCACACTCCGAAAGGGCAGCAGCCATATGCCGTCCACTACGCCGCGCCTCTAGCGGCAGACTGCTCCAGAGAGACGGGAAGCGTAGCAAGATGCGAGCTCCTTTGCTCTTGCTGCATATACGTGAACTCCCGGTTTCATGTGGGCACGTGGGCTGCAGGTACGCCAGTTGACTTTCCGCAGCGTTGCCGATCCGATCCAAACGAAGAGCTCGACAGGCGATATGATCCATCTCTGAATCAGAATCAACGGAGAGCCTTTCATCGACATGAGAGTGGAGGTGGAAGAGCAGTGATACCTGAACAGGCGATGGGTTACGCAGGTTCGTGATCGTATATTTGGAGGAGAGAGCCTGGAGCATCGTCGGGCAGACGATTCTTAACAGGCGCACCTTTGGGACCTCCATCCAAAAACCTTGACGTCCCTCCAAGGCTTCCTGAATCGTTCTTTACTATCGAGATGCTGTGATCGGAGCGCCCACCTCTTATTAAACGGAGGCATCCTTCGGAACTCGGCGTAGAATTTAGTAGTGCCAATTCTCGAAGAAGATTTTTGTTCCATGGAAGTTCGAGCAAGGAAATGGAGGAACGCGCAATGTGGTACCCAAAGCAAATCCATGGGAAGAGGAACACGATCGGAACGCGCGAGGGAGGCTTTGTGTGAGACTCTGGGAATTCCGAACAGTGTTGGAAAAAATGAACCCTTCTTTGCCACCAAGAACGGCTCCCAAACCACGCTGTTACCAGGGTCTTGTGCTCATTGTTTCTTCCCCCCCCCCCCCCCCCCCCCATTGTCATTTCTTTGTTTGAAACCATCGGTTTGGGATCGTTAAGCACAAAATGATTGTTCACCTTTGAAATCCGAAGATAATTCTCTCACATGAAGATGAAGGAAGGGGTTGTCGGCAGAGAGTCCGTATATCCATTTGTGTTTGAATCAAGTGACTACCCTTTGAGGGTTCAGATGCCCAACATAGATTCTCGTGCTTGCGTTCTACTATGCAGACTATCCAGAATACCATTTGATGGTATCACCTGCCTCTCAGTGCTATCAGTTTCTTTATATAACAGCCGGTAACTTCCTGGTCTGATTTCCAGGAAAAGTTCCTGAAGATTCTCCTGAAGAAAACTCAAATTCTTGCATTTCGTGGACAAGTCATTGGTCCACTGTTGACAGAGGAGACAGATGATCATGAACCCAGAAATGGTCAAGGATCCCTGGACCAAGGAGAGCACGAGAAGGTGGTAGCAGCTGGTAAAGAAGTATAATCCGAAGAAGTGGATGCTCATTGCCAAGGTCCCGAAGGACCTCGGCAAGCAGTGCAAGGAACTCTCGAATATCCATTTGGACCCGGAGATCTGCATGGCAGACTGAATTGAGGAGAAAGGCAGCACCATCTACCAGGCTCACGTGAAATGACTACTCAAAGTCCTGTTACGATTTGGATGGTATTGGCTTTTGTCTTTGTATAGCAGGGATACTTTGTTTGAATCAGCGGCCACCTCAGCCATGCTTTTGTTTCAACAGAAAACCTGATGTCCTTTGAACATTTGTTACGAATGTTTCCTCGCTGGGAGAAAGAAACCGCATTAAGATCTTTACAATGATTTTGCATAGCACCATGATCTTTGAGACTGACTTTCGCAATCCCTTAGTGTCCCATAATCTCATCTACTGCAATACACGTACAGTGATGGTTCAGATCACTCCAGAAAGGTTTTAACTTCCCTGTATACGTTCTGCAAACTTTGTCGGACACCTGAGGAACCACAAGTTACGAGAGGGTGTCTCGCTACTTAAAAAGTCCTTCCAGTGCAGAATCCAGAGGAAGTGCACGATGTTCTACTTCGAAGGCTTCCAATGATACCTTTCTTTCGATTCCTGGCTGCATCGTACGCTTGCTACTCGTTCTGCTGTTCTCTTCGCAGCTCCTTGAAAGAAACAGATCCACATCCACAAATGATTGACATCTTTCAGGCAGGCATCCATATCATGACCTGTCTACTGCTAAACAGAGCAGCGACGGAGAGATAACAAGCTGATAACAAGCGGAAACCAACCGAATCTGGAAACCCTCCGATTCTCCATTCAGGATGAAAAATGAAAATTCCGTTTTCAATTCCGTTTCTAGGATTCTTGTCCTTTGCAGACTTTGCATACTCAGCGGTGTTACCTTCCTCTTTCCGAAGGGAAAGAAAGAGGGGAAGAGAAAAGAAAGAAGAAGACTGGAGCTTCGTGATCTGGACTTGGAGTGAATCGTTAAGGGCTTCCGGGGTCTCTATCAAAGTTCGGTTCTTTGAATCCTTGAGCGTCTAATCCCTGGAACACCCAGAACCCTTGTGCTGAAGATTTTCGCGAATGCCACGTACACGAAGCAACTCGGGATTGTTACGACCTTCGCAGATCAAGGGACACCTGTCCGACTGTCTTCTTGGCAAGGCTGCCTTGACTTTGGATAATGCGATCCTGGAACATCCCTCCTTCTATCCAACCAAGAAGGAAATGGATAGGGGAGTTAGCTCCACCTCTCATCCAGTGAGCGACAGTTCTGAGCGAAAATTAAACTTCCAGGATGTGTAAGACGAATGACAACACTGAGATTTTGTTCTTTTCCGTAAACTGCCACAGTACTGGTACCAAATCAGTTTTATTCTTTGAAAGCTTGTTCCCATTTTCTTTCTTTCTTCTTTTTTTCAAGTAGCAACTGAAAAGGAAAATCCGAGAATTCTTCTTAGTCACGCAGCCTGTTATGAGTTTTTCTTCACAGCTACGGCATCATCGAGCGGCGTTATCACTATCGCAACCAACTCATCTTTGACGAAAGATCTTTTCATACTCGTGCATTAGAGACCCATCTCTAATCGGAGACTCCATACAAACAAGAACAGCAGACTGTCGCCTGCAAGAGCACTCTGCGGTTGCAGGCACGTTCTTTCAAGATTCAAGACGCAAACATGCATCTTAGACAGCAGCTGTACTAGTGGTGCCACTGTCTTCATCTGTAATCCCTAGTTCTGCATACTCCAGGTTCATTTAATAAAGATGGGATTCACAGATATCCATGATCATAATTTTATTCTGCAAGAGCACGCATTCAGAGAGCCATAATAAGTCGAAAGACTTGCCTGCTTTTCGTGCGTGACCAGAAAAAAGCTCCAAAAGTTCCGTCGGTTTCAGGAAGGACAACGCAATGAAACTGCAAATACCAGAACCACAGGATTGTGGCATTTCTCGGGATTTAGAAATGGGTTGCATAACACGCTCGAAATGACGCGGTTCCCTAGCAACAGCATCCGTGGACGACCACCGGAAGAAGATCCCTAGACGAGAAAAAGGATAGACAGCGACTGGCATTCCAGGGATCAGTCTCCGGTTATCACAGCCCCCCTGCGATTACTGAGATGTTACTTAATGAAGATGCACCGGCACAGAAAAAGGTGACAGACTCATATGAGACATGCAACTGAGAACTGCAAAGCATCACACCTGGAAGTATGTCCAAATTCGAGGATGGGGAACAGGTGCTACGCTTGAGGCTTCTGTAGTTCAAGAATGGCTCCTCACCTCGAAGTGCGATCTGGAGTTCGCAGCCCATTTTCGCCTCTTCAGAGGCCCTACTTTCCAGGAAACATTGAAACGAATAAAGTTCTCAGTGGAGACGCAGCACACACGGGATAAGCAAAGTATCCGTTACCAAAGAGAGCTACAATGGCCATTCACCTACGAGCCACATGAATAAGGCTTAGTGCAGAATTTTGCTATGACCACGCTTTCCAAACAAAAAGTGCATGGCCTAATGCCGCTTTGTTCTGAAACCCAATCGCTGCCGTCGGTGTGCCGACAAATAGCCACGCTTTCCCGGTTCGATACAACCTTGCCGATGTAAGAGTGGCTGACATTGAACAGGATCTACACAGACTTCTGCCGGTTGCTAAAGCCGACTTCCGGATGGATTGAAGAAGTTTCCTTTGACACCCAGCACATGTCAACCCAACCTTGCACATCGGTCAGACTCCATCTGTCCCCTCGGACTTCATGACAAGCAAATGAGACACAAAACTCTATCCGCCAGGCAAGAGGACTTCTTGCATTAAGCGGGAGTCTAAATACCAATGGAATATCGAGGAAAGATACCAACTAGATATCCAGACAACCATTACCGTCTCGCGATAAAATGATGGCTCTACAGACGTCTGCATACTCAACCGAACAAACCGCAGCCAAACTCTGGACTGCCAGCATGATGAAACATCTGGAAAAGTTGATTTGCAAACCTGCCCAAATTCAAGGACAGTTCATTTCGAGAGCCTTTAGGGTTTGCAGGGCAGGGCTGAGCTCCCGGAAACGCCCATCGGATCACCAGGAGCACGCCCACGCCCCTCCAGAGTAAGCCTACATGCAGTTCTTGTTCGCTTTCTTTGAAAAAGGCTCCCTCCCGCACGGTGCCAAAGAAGGAAGGCAACCGGAATAATCTAGGCGAAGTGTCCCGTTCAAAGCATTGCCAATCACATAACAGCCTCACATCACTTCCCTCATCTGCAGGGCTTCTAGGTATCAGGAAAGCTCACTGCAGTCCCTCCCCTTGTCCTCCTCGTCCATAAACTCGAGCTCGTTGCTGCATGAAACATGACACTGATGACTCTTGGAGAAGTCATATGGCTGCTAACACCGGGATGCCGCCACATGGCCCCCGGCGTTGCCTATTTATACCGAACGTGCACATGACCCACAAGCCACAACTCTCCGAAACAGCTTGCTAAGCTATGAAAAGTCTGCGAAACAGCTTGGGCGCGTGAGAGAACTATGCCTGTCGGCATTTGAATCGCTTTTCGGACTTTGACAGGACCAATGCTCAGCATCCGTTCAACGAAACCCAAGCCGTAAGCCCAAGCAAGCACGGTTCACAGTGAACAATCCCAGAAACGAAGAAGAAACGGCAAACAGGTGTCAATGCTAATTTTCCATCATCGCCAAAGCAACAGCCACAACCAGAACCTCACATCTTCAGAGCTCCCTTCACGAACTAAGGTCATGCTTCTCAGTTTCAAGGACAAGCCACTCTAGCAGAGAAAACGAAAATTGTCCATCATAATACCAAGCATTGTTCAAAGAAGGATCATTATGGACCGCTCATGGATTGACGAGAATGTGATCCGACAAAAAAACTCAAGAAGCTTGCACCGGAGTGCTGGGTAACATCGAACAACACCACAGAAAATGAAGCCTTGCAAAAATAAACAAAACTGTGAACATGCAACCTCCAAGGTGCTAGACGACACACTCGGCGCAGGAAAAGCCAGGCAATCGAATCCAACGGTGATTTCGTGTTCTCGAGAGATTGGCGGCACAGACTCCTCAACGTCTTGTTTCCACTGCAAGGAAGGGTACACTGGTTCCACGACGGAGGCAGCGATAAAAGTGAGAAATTCCTGCATTCCCAATGGGCAATCTCTTCCTCGATCTTCCTCTGCGTGCAATCCCACATCGTGTGGAAAAAAAGATGCCACTTGCGCCTACAATCAAGTGACCATGCCAACTGAAAATTTTACAGGGTCGTACCGGTGCAGCTACAGTGCTGACGAGCAAACAAAACATGGAAATCTCCAAAGTACCAAAGGAGAAACAAAGTATTCCGTATACCTCACGTCTTGGTACTCGCAGACTGGAAGTCTGACCAAGTACTCTCAAGACGGATGGAAGGTCCACACCAACGGAGGCAGCACGAATACTGCGACAGCACGAAGTTTCCCCAGACATTCCGCAACACTTTGCTTCTCAGCATCCACTTTTTAATAGCTTCCTGCTTCCGTTATTGTTCTTTTTTTCTTGTTAATTTGCAAAGGACTGCAAGACTTTCGCGTTCGAGTCAGCTTGTGTTTGCAAGTATTTTACCAAACCTCGGACAGCACGAGCATCTCCGCAGAATCCGCAGGCTACCTACCTCCTGCGAGTTTCAGAATTGCAACGAGAGAGGAGAAATATATTACAGGAAAAACATAATACGTAGGAAAACGAATACAAAACAACCTTCGGATCGTTGGGATCCTACAGCTTCTCTCGCTTTCGTACACCCAAGCGGTACATGAACTTAGGTAGCTTGTCATTCCAATAATTTGCATGCACTTCGCAAGCTGAGGTTTCATTGCTCTGCAACCGATGCAGTACCTTAAATGCACCTTGAAGATAAAAGAGTTCTCTCGTCTGATTACACGCGGTGCAGACAGAATTCTTCCGTCAATGCCTGCTGCACTGTTAGGATGGAGTGATCTTGCAAAAATAGGTGTAGAAAACGTTTCGCTCTTCCCTTTTGAGCCAGCATTTCCAACAGCTTTCAGGTTCAGAGAGTGTTCCGCCCCATCGAAGTCTCGCTTCACAAGTCGGCAGCAGAGCTGCTTCCGTTCCCAACCGGATGGTTCACCTGGCAACGGAGCAAGAGTTTTCAGGGTCCGAGGAAACGAAAGAAGGTCACTGCTGATGCGATGCTCCACACTTACTAAAAAGTTTTCGAAAAAGCCACATTTTTAATGTTGGGGCAGGAGGAAAGGAGCGACTGCAAGATTTCTTTCGCAAACGGGAATCTTAATAGTTCAAACCTCTATAGCAGTTACAGGGGCGCACGAGCACACGGTAGGAAATTTCCTTGCGAGAGGCTCCAAATGAAGACTTGAAATATCAACTCGCAATTTTTCAAGGCTTTCGAGCAGTCCGGGGCTGGACCCGAGAAAACGCCCTTCGACATAAATGATTTTCAGCCATCTCGTCAGCCAAGCAGCTTGTTCCAAGGATCCAGATTTGATACCACAAGGGGCGAGTGTTTTTATCTGCTCAGCCGGAAGGAATACATCTCCATTGGATGCAGGGAAACGTGAAAGCTTTTATGCAATTTCTGACCGTCATGTAGCAGGGTCAGGGTGCTCTGATACAACTCATTATCGAAGAGCTCTGGAAACAGATCTTCGAACAACACCGTGCCATCCTGCGTCTTGCAGCTCATTCCTACTGGCTTGTAATTGCAGTCGAAACCGCTTCGCAACAGCACCAGAGCGACGTCGGAGGATGGACGAATGCGTTGGGGGTCACCGGACTGCATCGTTCGTAAATTCACTATTTCTATGTCGCAATTGAGCTCGTTGCCCAATCCTTTGTATCTTTCGCGAAGGGCCACGGAAGTGTAGGTGCTCATCACCTGGAAAGGGTGTAGGAGGGCGAATGCGGCCAGCTGGGCCGTAAGGGACGGTTGGGGCTGAGCCGATTTCGGGGCAGCATTGCTTTTCTGGGCAAACTCGACCAGCAGGCGGAAATGGCTGATCGTCGGCAGGTTATCCTCAACTGGTTGTCCCAGCCCTCTATTATCATCTTGTCCCAGGCGACGGTCCAACATGATATCCAGCTGACCCGACGCGAGGCTGGATACTCCTTGGGGCTGCGATCCCAGCACGGTCAAACGAGTGCGACTCTGAACATCCTGTATGTATGCCATCGTGGGCATCGGGTAGAAATGGGCTTGCAAGGGGAGTTTCGCGTGGCGTTTACGCTGTATCATATAGTAACCATTCAGATCTGTGTAAAACTCATCAGTGGAACGTATGTGAGTTTGCAGCCTCATGGCCACTTCCACATTGGACTCCGACGACAGAAAAATCCGATTGCTCAGTTCGACACCGACGCCATCGAGCCCTGCAAAAATGGAACCAACGCATGACCGGAATGTTTTTGAAAAAGGGCAAAAAAAGATGACACACACACATGCACACACACACACACACACATACATACATACATACACACACAAAGCCAACCTGGTGAGTTGTAGACACTGATTCTGTGCTGGATGACTTCCGAAAGCACGTTAACTTCGCTCTTGAGGGGACCCGTGAAAGCAAGGGACCGAGGACTGTGAAGGAACAGCCTGGTTGCTTCGCCATCGGGCAAGAACAGATAGGCGCCGCTGCGTTCGCGACTGTTCTGGACTCCGTACCTCACGAAGCTGACAGACACTTCTATCGTCTTCTTGTCGTCGATGCTAGTAATCGAGCGGAGGAAACCGTCGCGCCCGATCTTCGCTACTACGTAGGGCGTGCTGAGGTTGATGGATGGCTCCCGCAGGTCGGCCTGTGGGAAGGCACCCAAGCGCTCCTTCAAGTCATCGCAATTATTCATCCACAATATGGTCGCCATCTTCTCGGCTTCGACGTTGACGACTCTTTCGACCCGGTACGTGGATATGCCCAAGGGGTCGACCTCGCATAGGATGCTGAGTTCGAACACTTTGTGGGATATCTTCCCTCGGCGAAGCACGGGGCTGACTTGGAACAGAACTTCCTCATCGTAGGGATGCTCCTGATCTTCCTGATAGCTGGCGAGGATTTTTTTGTTCTGCGGAGAGTTCGGGAGACCAAGTGGCAGGTTGGAGGTTGAACGGCGAGGGAGGGAAGGGAAGGCGAGGGAAGGGGGGGGGAGGGGTAAAAAATAAAAAAAAATAAAAAAACTTACCCTGGTGACAGTCAGGTCGGGTGAGTCGACGAGAACGGAGATGACTTCACTTCGCGACTTTCCGGAAGGGTTGAAGATGACCAGTCGCAGTACCTTCTCCATGGAAATTTGCAGCACGTGTCTGTGCAGAAGTTCCGCGGGACCCCTGACAACTCCGCTCAAGTTCAAGTACACGGCCTCTTCGCCGAACTGCGTCCTGCGAACGCTCTCCTCTGTGAGGAATTGGGCGGCATGTTGCAAAATGTGACCCGACTCATTCAACGCTTGCACCAGCCTATGGAACACACGGCCGAGAAAATGAAAGAAGGACGAGGGAGGAAGGAAGAGGAAGCGGAGGAAAAGGGGGGGGGGAAAAATTGGTGTCGGTAGTGGGGGTGCAGTCAAAGGACAGGGTTCTTACAGGACTTACTTTTTGGAGTAGTCGTTCATGACGCGGGTGCGAGCGGTGCCCGTAATGCCGTCGTGGTGCTGAAAGAGAGCATAACTACGTCTCGAACCGACTAGCGATCCGTACATCGAGTTGGCAAGGGTTTCGTAGTTGAGCCCATGGTGCGCCAGACCGGCCCAAAACAGGCTAAAGAGGATCTCGGCGGAGCGGAGGCGGGATCCCAGGTGGCGCTCGAGACGTTTGTAAAACGGACGCGAGGTGTAGTACCCGCTCCAGTAGTCTGCGGCCCGGTCCGCGTAGGTGAAAAAATCGCCCGATAGGCGAGGGAACGCAACCTTCCTGGCATCTTGCTCCGCTTCCAGGTGAGAGAAGTAGTCTTCCAAGGTTCCGAAGCTGACGTTGATGTGAAAGTCAGTCCGGGAGTTCATGTAGGTGAACAGCTTCTCGTAGTTGTGCATCTGATCGCGCCACTCCTCCTGGGTGTCGTAGCGGAAGTCGTCCCCCAGGGGCACCAGAAGCGTGCTGGTGAGAAAGAGCTGCGCCTTCTTGAGATATTGGTCCAGCAGGAGTTCGGCTCGCTGCTCCACGTTTGTCTCGGTAATACGCTGGGGGGGCTTGTTCCAAGGACAGTGTATCTCTGATGGGGGCAACCTTCTGAAGTCGAACTGACAGCAGACGGACGGATCTGGTCCGCATGTGTGGGGGATGTCGTAGCTGTAGAACGGCATCATGTGGCAGAACACCTCTGATGTCCCTTTGGCATCTGCCGCAACAGAGCGATGAAATACCACCCGTTTTTCGATCACTTCTCTCACCCCACGCCTGCCTCCAGAAGAACTCGAGCTGCCTGCGCTCGGCGAGATGCTTCTTCACACTATAGTGGACGCGCTGGATGACCAGTCTGTCGACGCCGACGCGGTTCAGTAGGTACGCCATGGTAGGGGATAGGCCGAAAGGATCGATGGCCCAACCGTTCTTGGCAGTGGTGTTCAGATGCTGCACCAGCCATTCGTGCCCACTGAACAGCTGCTCCAGCATGGCTCCAAAGTAGGCGTTCGCCTCGTCTGTCATGACCCAGCCGCCTGTCACCACTTCCAGCTGGCCATCCGTGATAAGCCTAAAAGAGAGGAGTGAGGGATGGGCTTCACAAAGGATGAGGAAGAAGGAAGACGCCTTTCACCTGTGCAGCTTCATCCTCTTCTCAAAATCCGCCTCCCGCCACCAGAGATCCAGGAACGACACCTCCGCCCAGATGAAGCGCCGTTTCGGGTCCAGGGAGAGCTCTTTGATCATGAGGTCTAGAATGTGCTTGGTCTGCTGTTCGAAGTATTCCTCGAAAGTCTTCAGCCAGCCGGGGTCGTTGTGGGAGTGAGGAACCACGAACACCCGCAGGGGATTCTCGTTGTTCCATTGTGTGACGTTGTACTGGATGTCCCAGCCCTGCTTCCACACTCCCCCGTCAAAGTCTTCGAATCCCATACGCTCGTACATATCCAGCATCTGCGCACGAATGAAGGGATCGCAGGATGATGATTCCTTCACTTGCCCCATCCCCTCATTCACCTCCACTTCCGAATTGGAACGAAGGTTGACAACAGCATCGCAGTCTTTGTCGCTCACGATCCCGACGCGTTTGATAGAATGGTAGCTATTAAATGTATGCCTTGCGACCCTCGGAGGCTTCTTGGAAATCTGCTTGTACGATTCGTTCAAGGATGCTATTTTGATGTGCAACTGGGTGATTATCTTCTGGTATTCCTCGATCTCTTTTTCTAAATCCCGTAAACGATTGTTCACAGCCTGCAACACCTGCTCCTAATAGGAAAAAGCACCCACATGAGGGAGAAGTCACGAGTGAGGTGTTTCGGACGAAGAGATGGCGTGAAAAAACAGGTACCTTCTGCGACGAGCCTGTCAAACCATCAAACGAGATCGCTTCCATCCACAGGAAGAGGAAGGCGATCCCCAAAATGGAAAACGTCGAAATCAGCAAGATGCAGGCGTAATGGGAGCGCATGCTCACGGCTCTGGTCTACAAATGACAAAATTGCAATTCTAAAAAATCGAATCTTCGTCAAATCACGCAGCACCTTATGCACTAACTCTGTCTGAAAACATACATACACACAGAACATCCAAGTTGGTTAAATATTCATCAAAAAAACCATCTTGCTCATATCGCTCCTTTCATTATTTCTTCTTCATTATACAGCATGCATGATGAGGTGCATGATGTTTACTTTGTCTCTGTCATTTGAATTCCTATCCATAATTTAAAAAATTGGCTTAAAAAATAATTAAAGGGCTTTTTTAATAAAAGAACTTTGAGAACACAGAAACACTTCGAGAGGCAGTAGCTTTACAAATCCTATAGCAAGCACAAAAAGGAAAAAAATGTGCATAATGCAAGCAAATAAACGAAACGCACAGAAGTCATATGACACGTGTGATCTCTTAATAACGGAGACAAAGTCGAATATGAGCATTGATTGCAAAATTCTAAAACAAACGCATAAAGAACCAGCAGATATTGGAAAATCTGTTTCATAAGATGCATATCAGATTTTCCCATTATCATATATATACCTTCGGATTTGCTGGGGGCACGCGGCACGCACACCGTAGGTGGAATACGAAAGTCCCCCAAGCCTAAGCAATTTTCGGGACCTGCGGAAATCAACGCTATAGCCAAGAGAGGAAAATTCATCACCAACCGATCCTCATTATCTCTCTCAAAAAGTCATCATTTATTAATGCTCACACTGTCCATTCCAGGTTCACGTGTTCCTCGAATCAAGAATCAGGAACGGTGTCTTCGGGCCTTTCTTTATTAGGAAGGTACTAACAGACAGGTGTGCACGGTTCATCTAAAACTGGAGACCAGAACGGAAAATCTCATCCGAATAAAAAGAGCCGCCTTCGGAAAAATACACAGCACTCTTTTTCTTTCCTAAACGAAAACTTCGCATGGAGGCATGTCATTTGCTACCAGACCTGTTCCTGATTCTTTGTGACATCATCTACATATCAAGTTGTTAGATCTCTCTTAGAACCGCAAATGAAGCCGTTTCGGCAGCAAAAATGCAAAAAGTGCAATTTCCACTTCTTTTTTTTCCTCCTTCCCCTTGAAAGGAATGTTCACCTCAGCCGTCAACCCGGGCAATACTCCGAAAAGGCAAATCAGGATTTGAAGAAATGACTGATTCTTTTTCAACAAACTTCTGTATATTTTACATGACCGTAAAGTTTGAAACCTCCTTTTATAAAAAGAAAAACATTTCAAAAAGAGCTTAGAAAATACATTTTATTTATTACAGTGCTTTAGAAATGCAAAAAAAAAGGAAAAAAAAAAAGCATTTATCGCAAAACATCTAATTTTCATCAAGTCACGAATCTCCTTACATCAAAAACCGGTTACCAATGAACCTGCTGGGATTATCAAGTGAGCAATAAGTACTAAAGTAATCATTTGACATCAATCCAATGCTTTCTTCGACAGCAAGTGGGAAATGCCACGACCCCCGGACCCCACCTGCTCAGCTAATTCCTGAATGAATAAGAGCGTGGGCACCCTGAACTTTACCTATTATTCATTCATCCATCTTGAAAGTTTTGACTTTTGTAAATCTATGGCAACTCGAAATTCATTGGCATCTAATCTTTCCAACATATGGCCTCACTGTATAACAATATTTGTATTTACAAATTCGGATATAATTTTTTTTGATTTTTGGGGTTTCCTTCCGTCCTACTTCGGCAAAGGATAAGTTCGAAATCTAAAAATGTAATTGAAATGTTTATGCATAAGAACTGACTTTAAAGTGTTTAGCGAGAACACCGGAATTACTTAGTGTTTAAAGTCAGAGATGCATGATAAAGAAATCAAATCCACTCTAATGATCTTAAAGTTCTGACTGCAAGATAAAAGGAAGGCATGCAAAATTTGAGTTTGACAGAGTTTTCTCTACCTAAAAGTAGTAAAAATCAGATTGTTCCTCAACTGAAAATTTACTTCTCAATTATTTTTAACAAATAGGGGGGAGGGGGGGAGATCTATGGAACATGCAGAAATTATTCATCAAGGTGTGCAGACTGTTTTTTAATCAATTCAAAGCTGCACTAAAAACTTTTGTGGCTTGCCTATTCTTGAGGAGGTTTTTAAAAAATAAAGCAATTGCTGCGAATTTCTCTTAAGTAAAGCACATTATTCAATAGCCCATTCATTCTCTGTTAAATAATTTTTTTTTGAAGAAAATAAAAGAAATGCATCTTTGTATTGTTTTCACAGTCTTTTACACTTTACAATCACTGGGAATTATTATGAACAGAATCTGTCAAGATGCAGTACTTCGTCTCAGAAAGACACAGTTAGATGTTGCACTGATATTGCAGACTAATATGGTTTCTCTTGTCCATCAACAAGTTGAACAGTGGGAACTTCACAATGCAGATATTCATTACAAAAACTTTTCAGTCATATCTTCCCACTTTGCTAATGGAAACACTAATGGAAAATATGGACTTCATGTAAATACTGTGAAGATTTAATAATCTTCAAAATTGAAAATGTCTTCATGTTTTCTTAATTACAAAAAACATCGGATGTGCCAAGGTGTATGAATGCACATCAAAAGAAACCTACATTTCCATCAGTCAAATTAACCATAGCCTATTTTCTTGATAAGCCAGCAAAATATGTCCTCCACATTAAATGATTACAATTTTTTAAACTAAGAACCTAAGAAATTGGGGATCTTTGGAAGAAATTTATAGAGAGAACATTGAGGTTCAAGGATTTTCTGTCAAACATCAAACTATGACTTGCATTATCTCTGAGCAGGAAACACAGCCTAATATCAACACAGTTATAACAAATTTTAAAAAATTCATGCATGCACTACAATGCAAACCATTGAATATTTTCCTATAATCTATGCATTAAGTTTTGTAAAATAAAACTTCAAGTTGGTTGCTGAACAACAAAAACTATTAATGAAAGCATAATAGCTACTTGGATTATTTTGTTATCAAACATGCATAGGCCCTGTCTCCAATGCTAACACACACAGAAGCGATTTTCAGCAGATTAGCGCTGAGATTTTGAAGAGAAACAAGCTATGCTTTTAGTATTTACTGGGTCTCTCTGATTTCTGAGGCAAACAGAAAATATATGTAAATGTACACTTTTAACAGTTATTGAAAGATTAGTAAACTAAACTTAAGTCAAAAAAACGCTGGTACACAATTAACAATATTTTTTGTACCATAATTGGGTAAATTAATGTCAAAAAATCCATGAAAAAGCGAGAAGCTCTAAATTTATAATCAGTTATTGAATGGGCACAAAAATATAAAAAAAACCACTTCAGGACCATTTCAGTCCAAGTTTAGCAACATATTTGGAAGGAGAACAAACGTAAACGGCACAAGAGTACGACATGCACATAAACATCTGCCGAAACCTCTTCCAGATAAGATATGAAGAGAGTCTGCCACAATCCAAACAGAACAAAAAACATCTCTTTGAATAACACTAATGAAAAGCTTCATTACCACATTTTCCCATATTTTTTTTAAATCATCCATTCTTTGGTTAGCTTAAAGAAAATACGGTTTTTTTTTTTTTTTTAAGATTTTTTTTTGTTTGTTTGCTTATGACATCATTATTCGTGCACTGACATTGCTAAATCATTTTGGTCAATTTTTGGCGCATTTAAATCTGAAAATTCTGGAGTTCCCACGAAAAATTAAGCAAATTACCGTAAATTCAGTTCCTTGGCTGATCCTTGACGGCGTAGTCCTTAGTAATAATCACTTGTGCAAATTCGTGAACTTTTACATGGATTAGTGTACACCTGTTCAGGCCGATTACGTAGCATCTTAAAATGACAATCATTTTTATTCGTCTGAAGTTACTGTATCGAGTTATGAATCCTCAAAGTTAGCAACCTACACTTCTGCAAAAGCACCCAGTATTTAAGCTGAATAATGGTGAAATTCCCCATGTGTTCTGCACAAATCAAGAATTGGTAGGTCCGATGACTCTATTCTCCTCATCGTGAACTCCATGACCTTGATCTTTTTACATTCCTCCATGGCATGAATTTGAATTGCACATTCCCATCCCGAACGCGGTGCGTTGCTAGCTGACAGCATCTCCCGCCGTAATTCCGTGGAAGGCAAAGCACGCATTGCGATCACAGGATGGTGCCAACGGCACCGGAATGTGCATTTCATTGAAATATAAATAAAAATTCATAAGTGAGTCTCGAACTATATTTTTTTAAACATGCACTCTGATGCATAAGTAGGCTTCCCATCGCCGAAGTTTTTTTTTTCTCAATGCGTCTTCGTTCTTTTGAACTTTCTGTTTAACATTCTAAAAAAACGAAAGAGACAAATGGAATAAATACGACTTGCTTTCCAGTGTATTCACGCGGAATTGCAAGGGTTCCCAACATATTAAAGCGCGACATATCAATATAGGAAACATGATCTTCATTTATAGCTTTTAAATGTGCAAGGACCAATTTATAATTCTATTTAACAAATCGATACCTAATTTATAACTTTCTTTCATTCTTGATGGATTTATTCAGTGAATACAACGAAACGGTGAATTTTTGTTCGCATGTTGCGATTGGAAAATAATTTAAGCTGATGGTCGACTACAAGTAAACAGCTATAACCTTTTTCTATGGCTACGGACGGATATTTTTCACTTTGCATCTGAACAGGCAAACATAAAAATGATTACTGTTGTTACATTGTATTCTATTATTTTCTAACATACCAATTATGAAAACCACAAAACACGATAAGCGATATTTTCTGATTTCTTAAATGGAATTGAGGGCTACTTTCAAAAGAGCTCCATGTTTCCATGAATGTTCATTATTTATTAATTAGATTTAGAGTGAAATTAGCAATCAGTCTATCAGTGAAAGAATTAATTCATCTTTTAAATCTTTTAGGACCATTGTTTTTTACATAACTCACTCTGAAGATGTTTTCATCCAATGCACAAGTATTTATATTAGCTGCTTTTGAAGAATTCGTGACATGAACATTTCATGTGTTTTAGTTTGATCTTTTCAAAACAGAATTAGAGAACTAAAATGACTTGGAGTAACATTTGGAGTACGTTGCAGCTTTTGTATTCAGGTATCTTATTGATGTATAATCTAACTTCACTTTCATCACCCGGCTGCTGCAAATTTGGATGTTTATGTACTATTGCTTTTTTTGTACTTTATGAAATGACGTTTTTCATTTAACTCGGCTTCAATCTTTTGAATTTGTTTTCATATTTTCCAAGCATTCCAGGTATCTATGAAGTGATATGATTCTTCAGGAATTCCTCTCAATTTGAGCACTTTTTTCTGCTATCCATTTAGATTATGAGATTAATTTACCAGAACAACTTCTAAATCGATAACGAATTTGGTTCCTTTTCATTTCAATCATGTTCCCAATAAACCATGATTTTCACAATACTCAGCGGCATTTATATGCGTTAGTATAGTGACCTAGAAAATAGATTAAATTCGATGAAATTGACTCTCTTGAATTCTTCGTGATAAGAAATTATTGCAGCAACCTTCGAGATGGAGAGTTGTTCCATTAAGGGTGACTATCTTAGTCTATCGATTTATTCTCACTGTAACATTTCCAATGAACGTCAACCATATTATTCACAGTGATGCTTTCACTGGAAAAAAAGATCATTCTTCCTTGAAAGCACATTTTCTTTACTGATTTTTTTCTTTGGACACCTTTTTTTTAAGGTATTCAATTCTTGAAAAGTAAAAAATAAAAAAAAAAGAGATCCATTAAGACATTGAACATATGGATTTAATTAGTATTAGTGACACGACTAATTTTCAACTAAAAAGTGCCTTGAAGTCTTATGATTTCAAATAATTATATCCTGGTTTGCTTTTAAAGAATACAAAATCCAGTGTAAGAGAAAAATCACAGTACATATCCCCTTATAAGTGTATGGACATTATCCTGCCTGCCTATACAGATTAGCGTCATTGCACTGATTTTACGACGAAACACTTGAAATTCCGTGGTTCCACAGTGTAATTGAAGAGAACGGAAAAGTTTGATAGATACAGAACAAGTAAGGGATAACCAGATAACAAGTCCTTCCAGTTTGAAAACTGCAAATAAGATTTAATCCATGCATAACAAGGAACCATAAAAATGAAGCCTGCAGTTTTTTTAAATGCGGCGAGTAAAATTCTTACAAAATCCATTCCATTTTAGTCTCATTCAAAGAACACATTAAATCGGATCACTGTCTCTGTATTCCTAAACGACACCAAAGTCAAAATCAAACGATTTCGTTTGGGAGTTACTGAACTGTCATCATATGATACACTTTAGTTGACAAAATAAAATGCCAGGAAATTCTACTTCGTTAAAACCACAATTTTGCCAGAAACTTCCTCTGAACACTTACTGCTCTAAGCAGTCATCTAACCTTTCTTCGTTGCTTCCTCTACTATTTTGGCTAAGCCTAACGATTTGCAGTAGTAGATCTCTAAGGATTCCTCTTTGAACTTACTGATGTGTGACACAGGAGTTTGAAACCAAACAGCGCATGATGCGAGCGATGGCCGTCCAATAACAGACATATTTACGAGAACAAGAGACCACGGGCCATTGCAGTTGAAGTTGTGACTAGCAAGTTTTTGATTTGCCGCTCAGTTTTCTTTCTTTCTTTCAGTCTTGTTTTCATTTCCTCGTGTTAGGCTTTTCCGCGTTCCCACTAACTCTTCTCTTCTAGACGTTGCACTTCTAGAAAAGTCATTATGGACGTCAGCTTCCCAGTTCCAAGCATCTTGAGTCCAGAACTCCGGTTCGCGGTCACATTGATCGATTTGCAGTTTCTCCCTGCTCCATAAGGGATGGATCGTGTTGGGCCATAGTGAGAAATACTGGTTGCACACTGTGCTCATCGCAACCATGGCACACGAACATGAATGTTGCAAGGTGACAACAGATGTTGGGCCTGAGCTAACCCACACAAAATGTGCCCTCTACATAAAGCAATTCATTTTAGAAGCGATCCTCGTAAATTTCTTAGCGGAACGGAGATGAACTGAACTGAGCGAAGTTGACTGAGCAGGAGATGACTGTACCTGACTTTCATTGGTTCACTGGTGCACTCAGTTTCATTTTCAGATACATTCGTTTGCTGCATGTCAGGGTAGAGATAAGGTTTCTACGACACTAATGAGGACGCAATACGAACTGGAACCTTAGTGGATTTCGAGTCAGCATACTGAGTTCCAAGAAATTGTTCCAAAAAATCCTCTTTCTCCAATGCCTCAGAGTTTTTCGAAACAGTTCTTTGCTGATTAAAGTAGTGGCACATCAAGATGAATGCATTCTTGCTCACTAGAGAGCCAGTTTTCCTCCATCTCGTGTGAAGAAGACCCTCGAGAAAGCCCTTCATATGTTTAGAATAATAATTAATCATTCGGGTATTCAGCAATTTTTTGTCAGTTTAGCAAAGACACGCAACTGAGATCCAATGGTACAAGGAAGGAGAAGGAAAAACAGTGTTTGGAACGAAAACAAGGAACATTCAAGAGCGAATGTAAACAGGAGATAAGCAAAATGGAAAGATTTGGAAGTTAAAAGGTGTCCTGGAAGTGAAAGATTACAAAGCACCTCGAAAGGTACACCTAGGAAATTTGCTTTGATATCTCGAAAATAAAATGCCATTCAGACACTCTGCATCCCAATTCACATGATGTTTATTACATCCGGTTTAAAAATCACCGTTCTTCCATAAGGTAATCTCGTCTATAGGCACTGGCAGTCTTGTTTGTTTGTCCCTCGTATCTGGCACCTTCTTTCTCTCTTGCATCATCATGCGTTAACACGTCAATGAACGAAATACTTCCATCCTAGGAACCTTTGCTCCACTGATGCCATACTTACAACATCCTATTTCCTGCGTCTCACATGGCGCGCATCCTCTCGCATGGTAGAAATTGGTCTTTAGCGGTGGTCGCAGCCATCTTCATTTGGCTGGCTTGAGAACGATCGCAGCAAAGGAAAGATCATGGGAAAATACCTCTAAAGAGTGGTGAGGAGTTCCTGAAGTTACCAAAGTGTGGATCTCCTTTCAGCAGTAGACTAAGCTCTGAAAGGTCTCCAAGTGTAAAAACCTAATCCAGCGAATTCCTCCGATTTCTAAGAAGCTATCTATAATGGCGCCGGCTAAATCAAACTGCTAATAATAAAAGCGGAAGCTGTCATTAGGTATCTTGTAGGTTTGCAAACAGGAAAGGCTGATGCTTTTTTGTTTTCTTTTTGTCCTTTGTTTCGATGAGTGCCTGCACAGGCACTTCTCCAGGGCTTGCACGCGTTGAGCACGCGAAGAGAGCTTCCTGATTCTCTTGACAGTTCACAGTGTCTTAACCGTCACAGCTGAGACGTGCGAGTTTGATCGGCCCTGAAACTCTGCTGCTCATCTTCGGCTTTTCAGGTGCGTTATGATGCTATGGACTGTTTCTGATGTGGAAAGCTGAAAGTGAAAGCTGAGAGCTGTTTTGGGGCAAGGATGTCAAGTTGCATGATGAAATTCAGGTCCCCATATTCTACTATTTCGTTTAGATTCCTATTTCTTCAGTTCTTTTCTATCGTGTAGAAATTGCCGTCTTAATAGAAGGTACCTTCCTCGTCATCCTGTTGTACTGAACTCATCATTTATTTCATCGCCATCAGCAGTATCATCATGCCAACAGTAATCTCTGTGGTTATGTCGATATGCAAACATATGCATGCTCCACGTAGAAATCTATGGACGAAAATTTCCCAAACAAATGTGCCTGTGTGTTGCAGGAGGAAGAAATGCATGACATAGTTAGTTATGAGCGGAGATCATCTGCAATGATGCTGATGAAGATGCCAGTATGTGAAATATGGCCAAGGACTGCCCTCTGGACCAATACAAGTCTTTTCTTCAAGACGAGGCTTTTATCTGTCACAGGAACCAGTGAACCCAGGAAGAAGAAATGAAAATCAGGAAGCACTAAAGGACTCCCAATAAGAGAAAAAAAATTCAGGCATGCCTAAATGTAGAATAATGACTTTAGATAGCTTAATACTGAATTTGGGGAGAAAGACTCCATCTAAAGATATATTTTTATGATTATTGGCAGCATCTGACAAGTCCAACATTTCTGCTGTGAAATTTTTGTTCAAAACGAATACCCAGGGCGAAAGTCTTCGCGCGTTCGCTTGATTTGGCAACCTGATGCTGGATCTGAAAAGCGGAAAGGAGGAATGGGCCGAGAGACGCGGAAAGGTTTGCTTCATGACAAATTGGAAGGACCGACATTCTGCTTTGCTCAGACTTTCAGGTGAACCACAACGAGCTCACCGCAATGGAAAATATGAAGCGGCAAAGAGCGGACAGGTAATATCACGACAGTGGGAGCCTGAAAACGATGGAAGTGAAAGACTAAAATCTACTGCTGGACTTCTAATGCTCTCGGGTGTACTAGTTCCACAGCTCATGCCGCCAAAAACTGAAAGGTTATCGGAAGACCAAATCGCCTTGTAGATCCAAGTGCACTTTCTGAGCCCGTCTCTTAGTAGTCAGATCGCTCATGAGGTTGATTTTTCTTCAGATGGATAATCGGAGCCTAGGAATAAGGCAGAGCTCTTGCCGTTTCGTGTATTCTAAACAGTCGTTATGATGTGCGAGGAAGATCAGGTGAAGCTGGAGATTAACGCGCAGTAGCTGCAGCTGGAACACAGAGCAAATCACGTAAACACCCTCAAGAGATGGATTCTTGAGAACTCTGTTGGGAACAAATCACTGGTTGCATCGCTGCTGACTTGTTCCGTACTCAAGTCAGGAACAGCAAAACTTCGTCCCTCTCACAAATACATCATTACTCACCAAATGATAGAATGACTGGCCTATCATTCATTTGGAATGTTACAGTTGCCATCGAGCATTCTGATATATCCGGATCCAACGATCTGGAAGAAGCACCAAAATGGGCCGCAAAAATTATTTAGAAATGGGAGCTGATGTGAAAACGTCAGATAGTTTTGCGCCTAAGAATATGTGTATGAGGATGTGAGAATCATTCTGAATGATGATTATGCACAACAGACTCCACATCAGATAGGCGGACGGTATCTTCAGCCCTTGAAGATGAGGAAAATTTGACAGGACTCGCAACTTCTAAATGTGATCACAGAGATTGCTGGATTTCAGGGGTCGGAAAGAGCATGCCCGACCTCAGTTTGCGCATTTATGCGACCTTTCCTCTAGAGGGAGCGTTCCTACAAACGCTCTTCATTTAGGTGACCACTGATGTTTGTTTTTTTCTTTTTAGAAGCATTTTGCTTTTCTTCCGAGAAGAGCTTGAATCTGAAAGTGCCTGCATTGCGGGAAACCCTCGGGTTTATGTCCCCAGTAAGCGTTAAAAGGTCGAGGACCGAAAGGAGTTTACTTCGGAATATTGCTTGTTGGGGTCTCACCACAGAGCCTCCGCGGTAGAAGAGGAACCACGCAGCGCTCTGCGCTGTACTCACATGTTCAGCGTTTGGCTTTCCCGCAAGATGGAAAAGAAAATCCGGGCTATGAGGGCATTTCCTTCCCTGAAGTACTTCAGCTGCTCTTCCGGTGACGAGTCTTCGACAGCACTCTACGGTCGAAACATCCACAAGCAATGAAGTAGCCCGGCAGCACGTGGGAGTTTGTAAACGGGCTGTAAGGTGCTTTGCATCCGGAATTTATGCAAAGCAAAAGGAAGAATGAGGAGAGGAGGACCTGACATGCTTTCTTGAGTGATAAAGAAGAAATGCAAGCCATGGAAACTGGTGAAACGGATACTGTGAAGTGAGGTGTCATAGGACATCATGTTTTAGGATCGATCCTTTGAGAACAGGGACATTTACAATCTCAAATCGGAATTTCTTGCCATTTCAGAGATTCATCACACATCAAAAGAGACCCCAGTGATTCCAGAAAACACCCACTCGGTGAGCATGGTGCATCAGCTCAAGGCTGCTCCTCCCAGTGTTGCTTCCTTCATTTGTCCTTCGCTTACTCTGGAGGAACGTCCTCCTTTTCGAAGCAGACCTTCGTAGTTGACCACTCGCAATATGCCAGCTTGATTCCTGCCGATGACCCGCGGACGGGTTCTGTGAGAGCACAGTTCCTTATTTTTTCTGTCCGGCTATCCCCGCTCTATTCCAGTCTCTGTGAAGTCTTTCCCGGAGCCGAACGATCCAACTGGATGAAAGACAGTGGCGATAGTCTCGAAGTTTTATCACGAGTTTCGCTGCCGCCTTCTGCCTGATTCGTCGTGAATCCCGTTTCCTCGAGGCAAAACTTTTCTGGACCACAACTCTTATATCTTTCCGGTGCCACACGTCTGGTGCTCCGTCTATAGATCCGGTATTCTGCAAGCTCTCTGTATTTCCCCATTCTTCCTGACTTCCGTTCCCTGAGGCGTCTAACAACGTCCCGAGTGACTTTGCTAGAGCTCTGTGGCTTCTAAAAAAGACGATTTACTCCTGATAACGCTTCAGGCCTGGTACCAGGATTTTCTTCCATCCATCCATCCGTTCGTTTGCAAGCTCTATGGTCAGATGTCCATTTCTCCCTTCTGATCTTCTCGGGGTTTGCTCTGTCAACGCTTCTCTCGCCGCTCCAGCACTTCTTGCTCAACGGCTGCCTTGATAAAAGTCGAGAACTTTCTGCACTATCCTGCTCTGTTGCTTGCTGCATTGAAGTTTCAGGAGCGATGTCCGAGAAGCCGCATTGTCTCCGCAGTCCACCACCTTGGGCACTTCCACCATCAATGTTCCTATCTCACCGCCTCCTGTCCTCTTACGAGAGTGGTTGGCCGAATGGTTTACCACCATTCTGACAAACAGGGGCCTATTAGAAGCGATGCGGGATTGAACGTGTGGAAGGTTGCTCGATTAAGCAAGAGCTGAATCAGTGGGGTGGTTGGAATTCCCATTCAACATGAAGCCCTCCCCCAGGCAACAGGAATCGAATGGCCCGTACCTTGATGTGGGTAGCCACCAACTTCTGGAGCCAACGGCACATCCTCTGGAGACGCAGTCTCGCAGTTTGCTTTTGATAATGTTCATCCCTCAAGCAGATCAACCCTTCCTGACACTCTTGCAGTTCGGCCTGCATCTCCCTCAGACCACCGTCAGCTTCGCTGATCGCGTCCCTCAGCAACTTCCCAGAGTCCTTCAGGGACATGATCCTATCAATGTGGTTACCCAGCGACGATTTCTCATCCTTCCCGAGCCCGATGGATCCCTTCACCCTTTTCTTTGCAGCCTTGCAGAGTTTGAGTTGGCGGGAGAGCTCCTCGCCCTCCGTCTGCTCCAGTCCAAGCAACAAGCTCTTCTTCTGCACCTTCTTCTTCAGGCTCCATTGCCTGCAGGAAAGCTGGTATGTTTTTTTAACAGCGTTGTCGTAGCGTTGCTGCAGCGCCCTGCAGGCAACGGCGATCTCCTTCATCACGTGGGGATAGTAGCTCATGGTCAGGCGGTGCAGCCGGTTCAGCATGTCATCGAAGCGCATGGCCATCTGTGTTCCAAGCCTGAAATGCATGCAGTTCACGGTTTCCCCGCAACCCTCGGCCCGAGCTGCTGTCGCCGTTCGAGACACCGAACGCAGCTCTGTAACGCGACTCGGACAGGCAGAAGATCGGTTTTAATCCGCACGTGCGACGTTAGATGGCGGCGCGGTGCCGCGAGAACGGCGATGCTCCTCGCGCCTCGATCAAAAAAGATGGCTGAGGTGACGTCAGCGGCGTTGAGAGCGGTCACGTCGCGTCCCTGGGCGCTCCGACTCCCGACATCTCCATTCCAAGCCATCGCTCCCTTCTGTGTCCCCTGAGGCTCACCGCATGCCCCATGTTTACGTCTGAGGACCAGAGTGACTCAGAACGACCAAGAGCCTCCAGTAGACTTCCTGTCCCCTCCTCTGACGTGTCTTATGCCGATCGCGGGTGAGAGCAAGCGTTCAGTCTCGGAAGAGGTGAGGTCTTCGAGGCACCTTTTGCCTCCGAGTCCTTCGTTCAGGGTCGCTTAGGCTCGCCGGGGAACTGAGAGGAGTTCGTCGGGCGATGGTGGCTCCAGGAAGGAAGGATCCTTCAAAGATGGCGCTCGAGTAGATGCAGAGCCTCAAGGAGGCGGACAGAACCTCGGAGTTGACTATCGGCGGCGATCCGGACGGCTGCAAAGAGCGTCTCGACCTCTCCACGGTTGGCGCACGCGGGCCGCTGATCTCTGGGAAGCGTCTGCAAGCTTCTGAATTGCTAAGCTCAGAAGTGACAGCCACTTCTACTTGACCTGTGACTCCGCGAGAGTAGCACCCTCAGGTGTGTGTGGGTGGGGGAGGGAGTTCGAATGTTGTGGCCACTGAACTGAGGGGGGTCCGTCGAAGAATCTATTTCTTCCTCTTGTGCGTCTTTGCTTCTGGTAGGAATCAGTCTGGATCTTAGGCTCAAGAACTCTTGGACTGCTCGAGTGATGTCACTCCCCACGTGGTCTCGTAGGAACGGAGCGCGCAGCCAGCGGCGAAAGCTCCGATAGCAGTGGGGGTTCAACGCGCGCGAGCCGGGGGCCAAAGAGAGAGAGAGGGTGCGCAAGACCGCCTATCCACCCCGGCATAGGTCGAGTAAGGGACACGCACCCTCGGGAGGCTCTTCTGGTGAGAGTCAACGGTGCTCTCAAAGTTGAGGGGTGGGTGGGAGGGGGGGGTGGAAACGGGCGCCGTTGTTCCCAGAGGACTGCAGGCAGCAGCAGCCTTTCCCATTACTTCTCCACTGAGAGCTTGAAGGCGGCACTGAGGAGGCGCGGGGGCTTCATCTAGGAGGAAGAGCAACCACAGCGTCTTTCCCCTACAATGGGCAGGGGACGAGTACATCCGGCCGGGCCCTGGAGCCGGAAATTTCCCCCTTCCCCCTTCGGGTCGCCTTTCGGAAGAGCCTGCACGACGGCGAGGCGTCCCCTGTCGGCAGGCTGGCCACGTGGCTGCCAGGCAAGCAGATCAGGCGGCGACCACCCAAGACGCCCGCGAGCGAAGAGTAGGAAGGGACCACCCCCCTCCCCTTACAGGCCAGGCTGCACCGTCTCCCACTCCACTCCTTCTGACGCGAGGCGGCAGGAGAAGATCTGCGGTTCCGAAAGCACCGTCCGGGCTGGGATGCCAACCGTCCTTCCTCACCGATGTTCCCTGCCAACCGTCTCCTGTAGGACGAGGTATTCCACCAGCTGCTGCTCCACCTCCTGGGCCCTCATTCTGGAGATCAGGGACGAAACTTCTTCTTCCAGCTTCTCCTTCTCGGTGCGCAGCAGCCGGACGGCGTTGAATTCCTTCTCTGGGGGAGGGGGCGGACAGCTCCCAAACCGCTCCGGACCCCAGGCCCTCCCTTTCGCTCACGCCACGACATGTGCTCGTGCAGTAGGATCTCGGCCAGGGTCTCGAATTTGGTTCTCACGTCCTGAAGGTATTCCAGCTTCTTCATCTCTTCCTCCAGGGTTTTCTGGGGGACAGGAAAGAGAAAATGTAGCCGGCAGGTGTGGGGCATCCAGAGAAGCATCCTGCCCATTTCTCCCTTCCCCCCTCCTCCATCTTCCTCATTCCCCGCGTTCGAAGAGGAGCGAGTGATTACTCTCCTTTTCAGGCGGCGACCTGAAGGTTTCTAGTGCGCATCGTGCATCACTGCCATCCCGACCTGGATCCGACCTCTGTTCCGCCTGCGGAAACACAGAAACCAATGGCCAGTTTCCCGAGTGGCCGCAAGAGCTCACCCCTTTCCACAGGCGCGGAGCAGGAAAAAAAGAGGGGAAGGAGGGAGGGGAGGCCTTCCGCTGGAGCCCGAACGTTCTTGCTGCCCGGCCAGAGAAGGAGGAACAAGTGCAGCGCGCGTGCTCCGTCGCCGGCTGCTAACATTTTTTTCGCTCAAGGCATGGTACTCCACCAGAGGGACTCCCCTGCTCGAGGTCGCCACAGCCAGGGATGAGCTCCCTGACGACCTCTCGCCGCCGGGACAGTCAGTACGGACAGGAACCTGACCCCGACGTCAGGTGTCGTCCCTGCCCCCTCCTGAAGAGGGTCAGTGGTCGCGCTTGAACGACAGCATCTCCTTGGTGACAGCACCTCTCCCAGAAGAGATCTCGTCGTTCCGCTCCCTCCAATCTCAGGTGCTGAGAAGAAGGATCTCAGCTTCTGCGGAAGTCCCGAAGACGTCTGGCAGGTAAGAAGGCGAGGAAAGGAGGGGAAAACATCTCAGAACGGTGGGATGGCCTGAGGCCTCCCCTCTTGGACACCCCTTTCACAACTATTCTGCAAAGCGCTGGCACCGGATGCCCCTCCTCCCCTTTTTTCGCATCCCCTCTGCCGCTCTCCTGATGGTACGAGGCATAAGTGTCCCGCTCCTTTCGTTCCCTATCCTGGCAGACCCGAAGTCAGGGGACCTTCCACAATTGCGCGACTTCAATGAAACGAGAGTTTTCCTATTTCCTATTTCCGACGACCAGGACGGGGAAGTCCAGACTGTCCGCAAACCTGAGCTCTGAAGAAAGCGCTTACGTCACCTTCTGGTGGTGGGTCGGGAATCGAACAGAGTGAGCCCGAAAAGGTCTCGTGGACTCTTCTGCCGTTTCCCGGTCTCGGGTGCCAGCAAGCTGCTTGCGGAAGGAGCGACGACTCAACCTTCGGGATTCGCGGGAACCTACGCAGCTCCCTGCCCCCTCTCCCCTTCCTCCCCGATGACAAAAATTCAAGGCAAAACTATCCCCATGCTCCACAACAGAGCGGTTAGCACTCGAGGAACATTGGCGATTGGCTTCTCTTTTCATACGTCAGTCGTGCCCCATTGCCCACGATTCACTTCGTTACTGTTGATGGACACTTGCTGAAGGCGCGGATGTCGTCTTGGCTGGACCGATGCTCCTCGCCAGAGATTTTCTTCCTTTCCTCAACATCTTCAAGAGCTGCCAAAAAATTTCGCTCGCCGCCAATTAGGAATGCAGACCTCAGCAAACGGTTCCACGACGCTCGTTGTTTCAACTCACTACCGAGGGCGTGGAGAGGAGCGAGAAAACGGTGAGAAAATCCTCTGAGCAGTTTCCAAACATCCCTCTTCCTGGAGCCTGCATGCTGTCAACATAAAGACTGTTAGAGAGGATGCACTAATAGCAAGAATCATAGCAATTATTTTAGAGAGGAACACGAGCACACCGAGACGATCCCTGTGCCGAAGGAGCCCACAGATATGAGGTGTGGTCAATCAGTTCTCAAGAGAGGAATCCCCCAAAAAACTCCAGATCACGCCTCGACGACTGGAGGCGATCGTCCTTGATCATCGCGAAGCGGGGAAATTCGTTGCTTTCTTTTCCGATCCCGGTTTACTAATGTACCAAAAGGGTGAGCTGAAGGGGTTGCGGAGCAGAGGATGTGAAGCAATCCAAAAGTGAAGCTATCCAAATCCATCGCTTGAAATGAGTGAGAATTGGGGACGCCTAGAAAGCTTTACATCCAGGGTGGATCGAACTGAGGGGCTGGGAGGCGAAACTTCACGGTCCATTAGAAGATGGTGCAAGTCTAAGATCCTCAGTCGAAACAGAGGCAACCAGGAAAGACAAGAAACTTCGAGGACAGCTCTCTAGAAACACCGTGACCAAAGACCCGACATTTGGCTTCCAGTTTCTCTCCTCGAAAATGAAAGTGTATCTGCATCATCTTCCACTTCAGCTTCCATCATTAGACGGCTCTACTTCTCGGTTCAAGTGTTGTTCCTCCTTAAGTGCTGCTGACAGGTTTCTTGCTAGCATTTGTGGCCGAATCCAGCAAAGCTGCCTGCTTTCTCGTACTCTCTAGCAACTGTAGTGGAGGATAGCACCGAGGAAACCGATGAGATGGGTCACCCTTTTCATCCGTATGACCAGCACACAAGCCCTCCCAGTTGACTCATTAACGATGGAATACCCGAGCTCACAGAGAAATCTTGATGGCAGCACTCCCATTTCTCCCAGAATCTGATGGGAAGTGTGGATACTCTACCTGAGAAGAAGCCAGAGTCTTCAGCGCATCTTCTTTCCTTTCTCTGTAAGTCTGGATCAGTCTTTCCAAGCAGAAGAAGACGACATGATTGGATTTCATCCACAGCTCTAGATCTTCCATAATGGATCGCAAGGTGAAGAGCAAATCGCAGTTCGCCTTGCATTCCCTGTGAAGAAAACACCATGTGGAATGCACAGATTCTGGATTATCATCTCATAACTTCTCCATAGAGCTGGATGCTCTGTCGACTAGAGAAACTGCTCTTCTCATAGTTCCAGCATTTCGTCACTGGCCAGGGACAACTCAGAAGGAAATAACATATCCGGACGTAACATATTGGAGGTTTTGGTACTCTTGAGGCCGTAAACCAAAGGACATGAATATGGAAGAAAGCCCACGACAATAGATGCAAAAGAGAAAAGCTTCTTTTCGAAAAAAATGGACCTCTCTTGGCACAGGTGTAGCATAACAGTAAGAGCGGTCAAAGCATTGCATTCTCCAATCTGGAAAGGAGGGAACATGCCTCGCTGTCTCATGGAATCATGGATCGACTGAAGCAGAGACACGCAGAGACCACGGCGCAGCACCACCGCGTCCACTATGTGTGCCATTGAGAACTTGGCAGGTTTCCTCAAGAGTAGCTGTACAGTATAGTTTTCTCAACAAATTCCGGTATTAACGGAGAAGACAACCACCAAGAATATACACGGTGAGAAGAGAGCATGGCTACAGAGAAGGCGCTCTGGAAGTAGTTCCATTTTCAGTTTCTGAAGCTGTGTTCCATCGGGTTGAAGTCCTTGGCCGAGGTCTCTGCAGTGAGGAAAATCTGAAAGCTTCTAAAAAGCAGAACGAAATAACGAGCTGTGCTACATTGGATGGTGCTGGAGGGTGGAAGAACTATTGAGATAACAGCTTCTGGACAGCAGATAAGATAGAGGGCACCGTAGCGAAGGTAAAGGAGAAAGATGCATAGAGAAATGGTTCAGGATCTGTTGGTGCTGAATGAGAGAGAATTAAGCAAGCGTAGAGGAAGCTGAAAACTGAATTGTCTTTCAATCTGTCCGTGCTCAACCTCATGTCCGAAAATGAAAGCGTATCTGTCAGTTTCCAAAAGTACTCTGTAAGGGACTCATCTCCTATCTCTATGCTTACGTGATCTTCAATGGAAGCACTAGCAGATGCTTGCACTCCCACTGAAGAACAAGAGACGAGTCAGAGGCGTTGCAGAATAGATAGGGGAAAGAAATCCATTCCATTCCATGAGGGAAAAGGCCATCACCTCTCGCGAGAAGGACACCTGAAGCCTCTGATAACAGTTTGTGTGGCATCTGCTTAAAGTACGATCCTAGCTCCGATTCACGAAATCTTGTGTGTGATGGCAAGTCTCTTGAGATCCTCGGTGAAACTCACGTCCAAACCGGAACGAGGAGCAGGACAGACGGGCAGTGCGTCACCGGAAAGACAAGAAACTTCGAGGACAGCCCTCTCGAAGAACTGTGACCAAAGACGCGACACTTGATTTCCAGTTCCTCTCCTCGAAAACGAAAGTGAGTCTGTCTCATCTCTGAATTCTCCAGCTTCCAATTGACTCTTCTCGACTCAATTGCTGTTCTTCCTCAATTGTTGCCACAAGAGTTTGCTTGCTTGTATGTTGAGCTCCGAATTTTTGGGTCTCAAATCCTGATATGAGCTTCCACTGAGAAGATGGCAATGTGGAGAGAAGCAAGAAAGACTGTTGTTACACCTCTTCCTTAGCATCAATTCCTATGTTCAACCAGCTACCGATGTTCCTCAGTCCTTAATCCTACACCGAGAATTCTCTCAACATCCACTGGTTCCTGGTTCTTACCAGGCTTCTGCCAACAAATCGTCGTCGTCTCCATCAACATTCTTTCTCTCTGCAAGTCTTCCAGAAATCATTTGGAATGTGTCGATCACGCAGCTGATGGAGAGCTACATTTCCTGCAGTTTCCAGTCAACAAGCTCCAGTAGTCCTATTCTAGACCATCTTCATCGACGCATCTTGGCATACTGTCATCCGGTTCCCTTCTGGTGCATTGCTGGGCATCCAAAACGATCCCCCACACGGATGGGAGTGACTCATGTTGATACCAGTTCCTGCCAGCCGCTTCGGTCAGGTTGCGATGCTCAAAGGGTAGCTGCGAGCGGTCTGGGGGTGTCACAGGGAGAGGACGGGGACGGCATATCGTTATCGACTCAGCTAAGCCCTGATCTGTGGGTCCTCCCTCGGTTCGTTCCAGGAGGTTGGGCTCCCATCTCGTTGCAGCTATCCGCACCTCAACTCCCGTCCCGGCAAATGTCCCTCCAGACGGATGACCCCAAAGCATCGTCTTCGCTACGGGCAGGGTGGTGTCTGCTTCTCTGCTTCTTCGAGAGCTGAATTCCACCGTCCGCATGCTCTCTTTGCTGTGTTGGAAATGTCGCTTCTGGTGTTCCTGCCAGCTTGTCGCTGCACCTCGAGAGTGTCTCCCCGTCGACTTATTTTGTGATCGGTAGGCCCCCGCTGCTTTGATTTATCGAGCAGGGTCTCCCCCTCAAGGTAACTCTGTGCATCTTCGGGAAGGAGGCTGCGAACCGTCCCATGGTGCCATTCCGCAAAGAACGGAAACCTTCCATCACCCCGACGCATGCTGCGCCCGCTGAGCGCTACTTGTTATCCCGACGTTCCCGATGCTCCCTATTTCAAAATGGTGTTGAGCAAATTCGTAAATGAAGCAGCTACCCATCTTCTCTTTCCTGTTTTATCTTTCCTTCAGCTCTGCAGCAATGCTGCGATGCCCAACTCTGCAGTATCTGACGTTTCTCGTGAGATAGTGCCACCCACTAACGAGCCCCTATGAGAATCCCCAGGAGCCCGGGACTCTGGGAATTGCTTCCCTTCCGGAAGTATCAGGTTTAGTCCACCGGAACCGGCGAGAGGCTGCTCCTTCGATTCGAGTGCCTCTTCATAAGTACTGATAGCGACGAAGCGTTTCCAGATTGGCGGTGGATGCAGCCTCTCCCCGAAGGCTCCGTTCCCTATCGTCACCCCACCTCCACCTGGACGAGGGAATTGTCTCCATCAGGTTGACTCACCACAGGGAAGATGACCTCTTCCGAGCATCTTCCATCGACGACGTGCGAGAAAATGCTGGACATTTTCCTTCGAGGTGCTCTTGAACAACCTCAGAGCTTTTCAGTTGCTTGCGCCCCCACCCCACCCTCGGAGTCCCTTTCGTCAAAAAGCATCGCAAGGAGCCACGGAGTAATTGCAAACACCCTTCTTTCGCCTCTCCGACACATCTCCGTATCTTCTGGATGAGTCGATTGAACCTCGGTCCTGACATCCCGTCCATCTTCACCCAGCAAATCCGCTGCAGACCACTTCAGACGAAGGAGAAAGGCTCGGAGGACCATTTCAGAGCCGATCAAGAGCAGATCGCGATCCAATTGCCAATCGCGATCTCTGCGGAAAACCGAGGTCCGGACGACCGCGAGCCCTCCAAGAAAGGTTCCTGCGGACTCACGTTTGCAGGAGAGTCTCCAGTCCCAATTGCTTGTCCTGACGGTCCTGCTTCTCCTTCAGGTACTTGAGTTCCCAGTCCGCTCTTCGAGCATGCTTCCCTATGTCCTGGATAGCAGCGGGCTTCTCTCTCCTTCGGGGAGGCATGATGATGCCCAACTTCTTCGGCTCCTTTTGGTGAAACGAGTGCTGCTGCTGCCCTGTGCGCTCCTTCGCCGCCAGACAAGATTCCAAAGTCTCTGATGATGGCCTCGCTTGTTACCAAGGAATTTTTCTTTGTTCTGTTCCTCCGCTCGTTTTACGTGGTCCAGATGGATCGAGGCGAACTATTTCGCGAAGATGGCGAAGGCCGCCTTTTGGAGTGGGTGCAGTCCTTCTGTGGGAAACTCCGTGGGAAGTGCAGGAGGAGTGAAACGCAGCTGGGAGTTCGTCCCTGGCATCTGGCGGCAGCGGGTGCGCTTGAGAGTTATGCGAAAACGTAGAGGGCGGCCCGTTCCGAGAACGCACGTTGGGAACTGACGTCTCCCCTACGGTCTCCTTCAGTGCTTTCTATCTGGTATTTCTCCGTGCCGATAAGAAAGGAAAGCACGCTCCAGGGACCTTTCCAGAAGCTTCCAAACACGTGTTCACTCCAAGCCCTTGATGGCCCTTGGCTAGGAAACTCTTGCGCGAGAGCTCACGGTCGTTTAGTAACAATCGGAAGGGTTCGAGGAACAAAGCGGAACAATTAGCACATAAGCTGTTTGTCCTACGAGGCGAAGGCAAAGGCAGAAGGCCCCAGGATTTCCACCTGCTGCTGATGCCCCACTTTCCTCTTGCAATGCTTTTCCTGCATCCAGAGACACGGCTGATCCTTGTACAATCTTCGCGCCTAGAAGGGTCTACTGAAAAAAGACAGGAATGTCTCAGGCGTGGCTCTGAAGCTCGCATGTCTGGAGGCAGGCTAGCATTTCCCTATCCCTTCATATGGAGACGTTGGCGACCCTCCTTGCAGCTCTCCTCTGCGCACAGAAGGCTATTTCCGGGGTAAAATTTCGCGGAGTCTACAAATCTCGCTTTGACCTCTCACGTGAGTTAAGGCAAGACGGGCGGACTAACCTCTCCCGCCTTGGAAACTGAAAGCGAACCTCCTACAGGGGTGACCTCACGTATCCAGAAAAGCGATTCTCCCGGTAGCCCGAGTAACACCCCAAAATTTTGCCATCCGAGGAAATTCCTTTCCCATCTGGAACCAACTCGTTCCTTCCAAACTATGAGGAAAGGAGTGCTCCTCGATGCCACAAGACGTCTGCATACCCGAAATTGGAAGGCGGGTTGTTTCCGGAGGGGCGGCTTCATCGCTCCCAGGGTCCGCTCCTTCCCCGTGACCCAAGGTGAGCTGGAGTCTTCATCATTTGTTCTGAGAAACGTCCCGTTACAAATGGATGCTGCCTGCGTAGCACACGACCTCCATGTGCGATGCTGCAAGAGTTCTCAGCAGTACCACCAAGTGCCTTGCCGAGTTTTCACCATGTTGTTGTAGCAGGGTCCTCCTCTGGTAGGTTCTTGCTTTCAGTTCGAACCCTCAGCATTTCGTTGCGGCACCGATGGTTCTCGCCGCTGGGCATTACCTGCCTGCTGGCGCCTGAGCGTTGCACGGAGCTAAGGGTTTTGTGGTTTCTTCTGGAGACTTGACCACATTGATCGTATGAAGAGTGGCCAACCCGGTGTGTCCAGTGGTTGTTTCTGCCGTGTGTTATCTGGCCGATCTGGTTCTTGTGAAGATGGTGAAGAGTGTAAAGAAGCCTTCTTCTTATGTAATGCTTCAGTTCAATCGATAAATGTGATGGTTCGATTACGTTCTTGGAATTTCCAGCTCTTTCAGAATACAGACCTTTAGCTTTAGTCACGGGTAAGATGTTCAATGGGTTACTTGTTGGGCATTCCTTCTAAGACTGCCGTCTGTTGAGCGAGTTTCTCCATGGCTGCGTGCACTGTATCACCGCCACCTAAGTGCCTTCTCCTGATGTTGAGGAGATGCTTTCTTGGTTTATAGAATTGCTTCATCTCTGTTGCGTGATTATGCTTTCCAGGTTCGTTTGAAATAATGTCACTTAACATGATAAATCTTTCTTTGCGTAGCCGTTGACGCAGTCTCCTTGCTTCATCTCCTATGATAGCTCTGGTATCGTGGTTCGATCTGTTCCCGTGATTCTCGACATCAAGTCGTCCTTCCTGAGGCTGCGCTTATGAAATCTGAGCTGATTCACTCTCAGCATTGCGAAAGGAAAGGTGCACTATGATCTGCCTGCAGCTTGGAAAGGACCTCTTTCATTCGTGCTCTAATCTGCGTCCTTTACCTTGAGATGAACTTTCGTATTGCTCTCCGTATCAGGATCAACAGCTTGCTCACCTCCCGTTTATCATTGATTGAGGAAATGAATGAGTCGCTCTTTTTGCGTTGGATGGGTCTACGACGTGTCTGTAGAAAAAATTGCAACTTTCCTCGAATCGCCGCGCATGGACTTGGTGTTTGGGGAAACGTCTATTTGGTTCAACAGCTTCCTGGAGTCTTCTGTGGTCGCACGAAAACCAAATGTATTCTAGCGCTCAATCCAGTTATGTAGCGCATGGTCTTTCCGTCCAGCCATTTCTCTTGAATGTATTCTGGTTCTCAATCCTTGTCAGTAAGACATTCTGCGGTTTCCAAGCTAAGAAATGTAGGCCGGCTTCTCCGAGTGGCGCATATGCTTCTTAACGATCTTTCTGATCAGAATAGAAATGCGCTAAAAAACTGTGGAATTCCGGTGATAGAAACATGACAACATGTGATAGAATTCAGCACATTTATAAATGTGCTGCATTAAAGCAAAGCTGGGAAATGGATGGCAGACTGCTCCTACCACATATGCGAGGTCACTTGATGAGTTCTTCCAAAAATCGTGGTGAGATGCTGAAACTTGCGTGTAGGAATAGGTACACACTTCAATTACAAGTATGCTCTGAGTTTTGCCCTGCAGTAATCTGCACTTCGTCTGGATAAGTTTTTGATGTCTTTAGGAAGCACTTTTGCTCTTCCTAGACAACTATGTCATCAAGAATAGGAGTCTTTCATACCAATCTGGAAGGGGGCTAGCAGCTTCAAGTCAGTGTCTTTCCTCTGGACCTCACGTTCTAATGTCATCGAGTGAACTGTTAAACCACTATTTGGAAAATTCCCGTTGATGAAGGTCAACTTGTCTACCGCCTCTGAGTCGCCATGGGAACTCCGTGTACGCGATTTTCATTTGTGGATGGTTTTCAGCAGCGCGCTGCAAACTGTCGGATGTTAAGGTCCCACGCTGTAGCGTGGGCCAACCACCCAGAGTCCGCGTTAAGTCTTCCTGAAGGTCTTGCACGTTTCAGCTGCTTCTCAGTCGGTGGTGCAGTCTCCAATTCTCGGAATTTGACAAATATTCTCCACTGTGTGCTCTTAAATTATCGTCTGATAGTCTTAAGAGTACACTTAGTGCTTCGCCGTCAGACGCCGAATGTATCCCTGACGTCTAGTGTAACGTTCGCTGTAATCGAAAAGCGAAACATTCAGAAATGATACTCATCGAATTTCACCTCTCTTCGATGATCTTCTCCCGAGAAAAAAAATTCTGCCCTCACTGAGAGACGCTAGAAAGCTTTCGTTCTATCTTACACACCATGCATCTACTGTGAAGAGGATATTTCTCTTACATCAGCTGTTGTTCCCAAAGTGTGTACATGCCTACTTGGACAGAATTTCTCATTCTTAGACCTGTTTGTCTCTGAAGAGATTCTAAACTCAGGCCATTTACATGCGATCAAACATATTTCGTTTGCAGTTTGTGCAAGTCAAACACTGGAAATGTCTCAAGAAGAACGCACCTTGAAGCAATCTGCACTTTGGAAATAATGGTGGATATTTGACCGTCTTTTATTTTTTAGTCTTTGCTAGCTTCTTTTTGCATACTTTGCGAATTTTATCGTTGCTACGTTCCGCTTCCTCATAGAGATCCTCGTTTCCCAACGACAACCAGATATCATCCCAAACTCCAGTGTGTCATGCTGATATCTGCGGAGGACATATGCTCTTCGAAAGTGACTCACTTTGGTTTCTCTAAACAAATCATGATGAATAACACAGCAGATGAAATGTCCCTCAGTCTACGATTTATGGTTCATATAGATCTTCTGGAATTTCTGGTGCAACGGGCAGCTGAGGAAACCGTTGAATAAACGTTGTAGATGCTTCTCTAATCTACAAATTCCAAAAATTATACATCACTCTCACATAGATCGGCTCTCATTAAATATCTTAACTATCCAATAATATCCGGAGATTTTGGTATCAGATGGAAACTTAAAAACTTTGAGTTACAAAATGATGTATTTTTTTTTTTCCGGAGTGGAAAACCTCTAAAAATAGAAAAAAGTGATCTCTTGACAATGACTACCCATTGAAATTATACTTTCCTTAGTAACGGAATACCTACAGCAATCCAGTGTAAGAAATGCAAGAAATGGTAAAACTTTTGACTCTATTTGAAAAGGATTCAGAGAAATTCAGTGCAAGGTGCTTCATATCATGGAAATGAACTTTTAAGAAAACCTACCTAAAAGTATTGTAAGAAAATTAGACTTTTGAGAAATCTAAAGAAAACCAAAAGATATGTCACTTAATAAAAAAATGGCCATGACTGAAAATGCCAAAACGAACCGCAATCAATCATTCGACCATGCTCAATCAAATAAGTAATATCCGAAAATTATGGTGCCAATCCTGCTTTTTATAGGAATCAATTTTTCAGTCATTAGAGAAATGAAAAATATTATGAAGAAATACAGCGACAAAATGTTTTCGTAGTAAGAGGCCCATTGGTTACATTTAAATTCGAATTTCCAAGACATGATTCTTTTTTAATCCAATATTCGGAAGCATTCTTGGAAAGTGTGTCTCATTGAAAATGAAGTCTCAGCTTGTCTCCTTCAAAATTCAAAGGAAGTCACGTTTCTCTTGAGGAGATTAAAAGGTATGAACAAACAGAAAAACATCGAGATGCATACTGCAAAAGTTTTACGTAACACTTTTAAGCCTTAAAAGTCATACCTCCTTAACCAGTCTTAAATGGAATTATTTTTTCAGATTGAAAAGCTTAAATCTGATCTACATCTTGGTCATTCCAATGATTTGATCGAAATTAAAGGATGATTTGAACATCTTATGTATGGGCTAGCAAAACTAGATTTCTATTTCATTTCAGATTCTTGTGGATTTCTTGAGGAATCTTAGCTATCTTATTGTATAGGCAGTCGTCTTGGATTTTATCACTAGAGAGTCACGAAAATATTCAGAGAAAAATGTGACTCATAGAAATCATAGATAGATAGAAGCACGCCATCACACGTGCTTCTATCTATGTATGTGTGAACTTTATCTCAAATCCTGCAACTATTCCAGTCTTTGCATGTCAGGAGATGCAACTGATTCAACATTCCTTTAACATCTGCAGAGCCCATGTTTCCTCGGTCGTGTCAGTATGGTTACGGATTATTCAGATCTGCAAGGCTGAGATTTTTTCTAGAAGCAACCGAACGATCAGTTAGATTTTTTTCAGTGATTCTCTTAATGAACATACAGTGCTTCCTTTCTTTCTTCTTTTGCTGAGAGGGAGGATGAAAACTCATAGAGGCTCCTGTTTTTGAAGAGTCGCTATTGCAAAATATTAGATATTAAGGGAGTACGGTAAGCGATATTCCCAAAAGACCTCGTACGTTATGTATATGAAAAAAAACTTTGGATTCATATTGCTAAAAATCCAAGAAGGGTATAGCTGCAAACATTTTTTGACTATTTCTATTTTTGTCTCATCCTAAACCCGGTTTTGAGATGAAACATCTATCTTTTTCTTGATCCATTATAGTACATTTGCCCGTACCACTGAGCTATCCATTTTTTTTTTTTTTTTTTTTCGATATGATTTCATTTTACTGTTTGCGAGAATATAATGCATCCAGTTCATTGCACTAATAACGAATCTTGAATCTGCTAATGTTTATTCGAGATCCCAAATTGATAATTTCGTAATCTGATTCACAAATGATGGGCTGCAACTCTGCATGGAACGAGTCTAGGGCCAAAGGCTGCTGATTGATCCCCTAGCAGTATTAAATTTCAACATTTCTACCCGATTGCCGCAACCCGTCCAGGTAGGTGCGCTTGTTGAACACAGGCTGCCGTGGCTTTATCCCTCCCCTCCCCTCCCTCCCTTGAATTCAACCTGATGCCTGGGTAAAGAAACCTCGAAAGGACAAAAATACAATAAGGATACTGTAAGGTGTAGATTTCACCCTTCAAAGTCGAAGCAATTTTTAAATGCTTATGGTTAATACAGTAGTGTTAGCAACAGTACTTATGCTCAAGATTTATGCAACCAATACTTTCAACAAAAAAGTAAAAATTCTAGGCAGTAACTGTTTATTGTATTAGTAATTTTGAGACCCCCAAGTGATCGCGTTCTCTGGTGTTTCAGGATTAAATAATGTAAAGTTCAAAAATGCTGGAAGTGGCATATTTTTGGAGACATGCAGAATGGAGAAATGGATGATGAACATCCAGAGATCAGAGAAGAAATATTTCACAATACCGTAAGAGAATATGTTGTAAGTGAAAGTTTCCATGATGAGAATATAAATGCATTTTGAATTTTATGTACATATCAGTTAATGTACAATTTCAGATTTTCCTTTTGTTTTTTGTATCGCTGTTTTTATGCAGTTACTTCATCATACAGCATTTTAAGAGGGAGGAAGGAATTATTTACTCAATACTTGATGATGAAGCAAAAGCATATACTTTAACGTAAGTGGTCTTCTGGAATTCTTACAAGTTGCAGATAAGCTAAGAGATTTTAGCCTTTGTCTCTGTTTCTTTTTGTTTCTATGCACAAATATAACTCTGGAGTCCTGCTTCCGGAATTCAAGTTGCGAAATTAGAACCACATAAATTCTTAATTAACAAAAGAAGTACATCTTTTAATCCCCCATCATATGTAGGCTTGGTGACATTCAAAATAAACAGTAATACATATCTGACTAGAATGAGAAAAGTCACAAAAAAGTAATGAATAACAAACAATGCTATGTGCAGAGGCTCAGTAAACATGAAAGATCCCAAGTACATGTTCAGTTTGATTTGATCCATACAATCAGCATTATTTGGTGTATACTGCATGAAGCAGAAAGAGGTTCAAATATCCTGTTACCACAGTTTGCAAATGTGCTATTTAAAAAAAATGAAAAACTGGTTGTGTTTGATCAATATGTAGGAAACTTCAAGTTGTTTTAGATAACCAAACATTAGCAAAGCATTTATTCTGATATGTGCAATGTTCAAACCAAAATCAAAGACACTATCCACATGATATTCAATAAGCTTTAAATGGTCACACGAATAAATAAGTTTTTTTTAAGCAAATCTTTGACGTGTTTTTTTTATTGCTCTGCATATTATTTCTTTCAATTCACTTGAGCATTAATTTTCACATGTGAATTGTTACAGCTTATTTCATTGACTGAAGTCTACAAGAATTTAAATCTAATTTATTATTAGTTACAGCTGGAACAAAGATATTCAAAATTTGACATGACTATTATTATGTACATCAAGAACTACTAAGAATTAAAGTGTTTTACAAAATTCCTTTTCTAGAATTATGATCAAATGTTTTTTCCAGAATCTGGACCTGTACCTTTTCTCTTGCAGTATCTCTTGGTGCTGCTCTCCTACTCCCTATCTCAATTTTGAGCAATGAAATCTTATTGCTGTATCCTGACAGCTATTACATGAAGTGGCTTAACAGTTCTTTGATACAAGGTGAGATCTAGTGAGAGTTGCAGGTGGCTATTGCAAAGCAGCTGCAGCACTCCAGACATATCAAGAGATTCTTGGGCCTATCCATGTCGTGTGCTTCTTCAGGACTCTGGAGTATGATTTTCCTGCTATCCAACCTGAATTTGTTTTTGCTGTTGCCCTTTGCTTACCTGTTTACAGAAGCTGAAGGGTTTCCAGGATTTCAGAAGGCATGTAGGTAGTGGCTATGTTTCTTACCATGAACTCTCAGGGCCTTTCAGCTCGGCTGTATGAGGTTGTGTGTGTCCTTTTTTTGTTAGGAATTCTGTTATTGGGTCTACTGTATGTTGTTTCTGCTTCAGTAGGACAGAACACTGTCGGATTCCTGTGCTTTGTCCACAATATAAGTATGTATTGATGTGCTTAACATAAATCATTTCTCTTGTTTTGCAGGTCTTCCTTTTATGTATTCTTGCATTTCATTTTGTGGAGTAATCCTGCTGCTTGGTAACCTGCCATTTTTCATCATTTCAGTAGTTGCAAACAATATTTTTTTTCCATTAGTGTGCATGCCAGTGGGTAGCTCTAAGTTTTTAACATTAATTGGGCAATTGATCTTACATCCTTGGAAGCAGGTGGATGAACTCATTTGTGTCCAGTTTGAGGAATTGGCGCATTACACTCATCTGCAGTATGATGGACTTCAACACCCTGGATTATTCAAAAACAAATCCATGTTTCAGAGTGATAACATGTTGCAAAGTTTGTTAATGTCTTGTTGAAGCACTTATAATTTCCCTTTTCTAGTTAAGGATGGCTGCAGCCTGGCACAGTATTTAGGATACCCCCTAATTATGCTGCTGCTTTTAGCTTTTGCTGGTGCCACACTTTTACTTGTGGTTAACAATACCCTTCAGTTGCTGATTGGGATTCGTGCATTGCCTGCGACATCCAAGGTGACTCTCTCGAAAGTTTTTCGCCTCATAATTTCTTTTTTTTTTTTTCTAGCAATTTACTTTAGGTATTACTTCATTATCTGCATTAGGCCCCATTGGTGCCTTCCTTGAGTTGTCCCTCATTGGTTATTTTCTTTTGACCTCTGTTGTGGGACTCTACAGTCTCCCATTTTTTTCCGCTGTTCGGCCCCATAAAGATGATACTCCCATCATGGATCTTCTGGCAAACTGCGTGTTATTGTTATTGTTGACTTCTGCTATACCACTACTTACACGTACTTTGGGTAAGATTATTACGCAAATATTGATCTAGGTTTACTTATATCTAGGCATCACTAATTTTGATCTCCTTGGGCAATTCGGACATGTGGAATGGCTGGGAAATTACTTCATTGTGCTTTTCAGCAATGTGTTTTTTGTGTTCACACTTTCATTTTGTTTGGCTAACACATTAACAGCACCATTACGCAAAGAACTTGCATTCCGACTAAATACTCTGTGGGTATTTATTCGATCACTTGGTTCTTCCCCAATTGAATTTAAAGAAGAATAATTAATATTAGAAAAATAATTAATGAAAACAGTTGTAAATATTAAAATTTGTAAAATAAGTATTGTCTTGTGCATTGAAGAATTTCAATTTCGAATGTACGTGCGCCTGTAAAGTATGAAAACATCGTTTCCGTCTCGCTTTTGTTCGAGTGCCAAGAACTGGTAGCAGTCTGTTTGCTACATGGGAGATGAGATGAAATGTACAGAACAGACAATTGGAAAACTGGTTGTAGACAGATGGTACAGGATTTCAAACCTGATGCATTGCGATCTCGGACATCGTTGAATGCACACGTGCCAAAATTCTCTTTATGCAAGAGTTGCATGCCTGTGAAGAAGCAGAGATAAGGGTAAACCCCTATCGAATGCAGTCGGTATCTCTTTGCCTGAATTATCGTGTTCACTAACCAGTACTAATAGTATGTGGCATATGGATGCTACTTGTGCGTAGGATGTACGATCACGTGTTTATCAGGGAACCCGGTAAATAGTGGGATATAAGGGTGAAGACGGAGACGTCAAGTGAAAGCAGTGCGTCTTGCATCGATTTTCAACTCTGTTAGTGATGTGACGTTTGGATTTGCTATGCAGTGCTTCATAGAGAGATTGCGCTTCTCAGTTGCAGGTTTCCCAAGCAGTTATTGAAGGCAGTCAAATGATTGCAGCTGTTGGTATCTAATGTGGGGGTATCAAAGTTTGTAAACACTAGTAGTCAGTGTTGTGCCCATTGGTTTCGGGGAAATTTCGTTACTGCGCGTCTTATGCATCTCTGAATGCCACTGATGTGTTGGTTGTTCATCGGGAAATTTTCGGTTCGAATAACGAAAATCAGCTCTTTCGGCAGTGTGCATCACTTCTGTCAATTCGCCTCCACGTATATCCACGTGCATCCACCCTGTAAAATTCTGTAGGTTGACGTGGCTCAGCTTGTGACGTAATGACTCGCGCGTTCTACGACACTGAGTTGAACCGAGTGCTGCCTTAATTGGTAAAGTCGCCTTTAGACTCTCATCCTAAAAGAAAATGGCACGTGCTTGGATTCCTGAATGGAGCCATCCTGGGTGCTCGGCGCATGTTGAGAGTTCACGTCCTTGGCGCTTCCAAAAAAAAATCTGTACGCACGGGCCTGTGCGTTGCAGAGAAACCGTTCGAATCCGGCCATAGGTGGTGGTTTGGTGTTAGGGTGGGTACCCAACTGACTTAATTGACGGCGAGTTCTCTTTGTTTCTGTTTACTGCGATGTAATGTACAACGACTGAAAAGCTCCCATATTAAGGTTTCGGCCGAGTCTATCGGCGGAAGTAGGCTCAGTGTCGTGCCGTTTCGTTTTTGCACACCTCAGCTTATAAAGCACACGGATCGAAGCTGCTTGGTCAGACTGTGAAAATGGGAATGGGAATGTCAAGAAAAGGGCTTGGCGTTTGGTCCAATGTTATTTTTTCTCTTGATGCTGCGCACTGACTCGAAGGAAACTGAGTTCCCAAGAAGCTTCGAAGCTGCTCAATGTGAGAGGTACGTATACCCATGTGTATGTTGCTTCTGAAAGCACAGAGATATGAATGTTCTCTTGATTGAGCATGTGGGAAAAAAATAAAAATGATCCGCAGAGAATTGTGCCAAATTTATTCATATCTTTAGGTGACCTAGTTTTAGCATTACAGAAAGGCCCCTTTTAATGTGAATTCTTTGTATGCTTCGTAATAGAACTTTTATCTAGCATTTTGGATTAATACAAAAACTGCTGCTGGAATGGCTCTGGAGCATCTTTCGCGAATGATGTTTCCTCCGTGTTCTTCACGGTTTCTCGGTGCTCTCTTCCGGGCTGAGAGCATGGTCCAGGTCATCTGGTTGGGCTGCAACCTTTTTCCTTCTGACCTGTGCTGCATAGATGCTACTTGAGAAGCGGATCCAGGTGGCTACCATCCGCTGTCGTAGCCTGATCGGCTTCTTCTTCGGAATTCCTAGGTATTGTAGAACGTTGTCGTTTTCAGGATCCCATGCTCCAGGCGAGCCGACGATGATCGCCTGCACTTTGGTTATTTTCCCAGTGTTTCCGAGTTGCATGGGGACATCATGGTATTTGGCCTCCTTTATTTTCCTCGATGTGGTGAACGCCTCCTTTCCGTTTTCAAATGGGCAGGAGATGTCCAGCACACCTATTCGATCGCTTTTCTCTAAAACCAGGTCTGGTTTTAGGGTGGAGGTGGTTCCTGGCACTCTGCGATTACTTGATACCAGAGTCCACTTGGCTTCATCCGTTGCGGCCTTCTTGATCATTTCCAGGATAGCATCATGGCGCTGCATCGTCAGAGGCGCGTGCTTTTTGCATCTGTTGAGCACGTGTGATAAAGTCTCGTCCTCTGTTCCGCAACGCCGACATATGAACGTTGTCATGGACCTTCTTCGATTTAGTGGCAGAAGGTTCAGTCTTGCCGCATGGATGAAGCTGTAGTCTCGGTATCTTAGGTGGATTCCGTTTGTCTGGAAGAAGCTTGAAGAGTGATGCACGACCTTCCACACACTGCATGGCCTTCCCTTGACTAACGTGGTTTTCAGTGAGAGACTGAAGAATAATTATCCGATTCATTTTACAGTCTAATGTTCGGATGCTCTAATGGATTTAGTTTATTCGTTTGTTATCCTTTTGAACGAATGAAGTACATATTCGTTGATTATGGATTGATTCGTTGATTATCTCACGAAACGCAGAGAGGTCTTTTAACAATAAATAAAGTGAAATGAATCAAAAATTGATATTTAATGGTAGATGCCGATGAGTTAAATAAAATGATTGCTATGCGCAAGAAAATATGGTTGAATTTGACTATGGAAGTACTAGGAGTATGTGTTTCGTTTTGAATTACTAGTGAGTTGCGGGCTTAGAGATAGCTGTTACGAGATTTTAATAGTAGATTAATGTTGATTTTTAAAGCATTTATGAGTGGAATGTAGTTAATAGTGGTTTATGTGAAGTAGTGTTAGCTAAAATGTGGCTAAGTTTCTATTTTCAAAATAAGCGTTTTGATTAATTAGTTATTTTTTCTGTAATAATGAAAATTTTTTATTCTAATTTTTTCTAAGATAATATGGCATCACATGATCCAAAAGTTCTTTTCCATATAGAGTTCGAGCACTTCAGGGTACGCGATGTTTGATTTCCATACCATAGCAAGATGGTTCCGCGAGTTGAGACGTAGTCAAAGACCGCGTTCTCTGTAAATTCCCACTTGTGGTCTTTCACCTTACCACACCGGTAGAACAGTGAACTAATACTCACTATTGTAGATTCTATTGTAGATACTCACTATTGCACCAGCCTTCCCCTTTTTTTTCGATCAGCGTTCTCTTCTCAGCCCAACCTTACTGTATGAGAGGATCTTCAGTTCGGTAGTAGCAAAAGGTGCGTAGGACTAGCTTGCATAACTGGACGAACTTCACTCTTAGTGCCGAGTACAGTAAAGAGATCGCAGATCCTGTGTGGTACTTGTGACGGGGGAAGCAGTCTACGTATTGGGGAGAATCTCAAGAGTGGTGTGGACGTCAAAATTTGGGGATTTGTTTCCTTCGTTGTTGAAATATCGGAGAATAAGCGAAACGGGTACGCTGAAGAAGGTTTGCGGAAATTTCCTAAGCCGCATCTGAACGTGTGGTATTCCGTAGTGTCATAGCATGCGGGCATTTGTACCAAGGGCAGCCGCCAAGCCTCTTGTACCAGGAGCCCGCTTGGGCAGCCAAGCCCATGTCAACCCTATGCCGTTTCACTCGAAGGGTAGCAAGATGGTTCTGCGAGCTCAGGAGGGCCCGATAACGCGTACTACACCTTGACAAGCAGATTCGATGGATTAGTACTCATCGGATGAGACTTTGTTTCCTTCAAATGATTGGAATTGTGCCCAGCTTGCAGAGATGCGTTTGCCGAGCTACCAGTTCATCCACTTCGTTTGCACTTTCGCGACTCGAAGTAGAAATTTTTGAATTTAAGAGTGAATTACCTCGGGCTGATTCTCAGTTCTTCCACCTTCAATACCTTACACGAAGGACAGCTGAAAAGGCTCAGCTCACCATTTTGTTTCACCTTTGCACAAGAGCTTCATAAAGGTCAAGGCAGCACTTTAGCTTCTTAACATTTATCGCCTTAGCTGATCTTTATTTTGCCACATTCCTAATTGTGTGTCTTTGAATGCCGTGCACTCATCCCTATCGGTTGAGGTAGGCATATGGCTTCGTTTCATCCTCTTTATTCGCTCACGACCCACCATCCCATTTGAAGTTCCCTTCTCAATTTGCTGTCTTCGGTGTATGCATCCTTTGCTTGGTCTTGCTCTCTCCTGAAACAGTTGTATATAGGCTTCCGAGTTTGCTTTTCTCCCAAGTTTCATAGAAATTCCACCCCTTTTTCATGGGCAAACATTCGATCCATTTGGTAGGATGGAAAGCAATTTATTCCAACATCATGAGATGCTTCATTCATAACCATAGATGAATGCCGGAAATTTCTTCAGATCCGATGCTCCGAAACGGAACTCACTGTGTCAGATTTCTTTTCTGAGTGTTTCATTAGGCAGAATGTCGAGTTCACGCAAAGTTCTGCAAAAACTTTTTCAACTTATTTTATATGCTGAAATGTCCGTGACGTTCATGTTGGAATGACGGCAACGTGTACGTCTCATGAAAGTCCTGGGAGAGATTATCGAATCTCCTCAACCTTATGTATATCTTATTTATGTAAACAGGAACGTGTCGTTCTCAGGCTTTCCAAAAGCCACGGAAGGAATAATGCTCGACTGGAGTATATCGACTTGACATTGAAGGCATTCCGAAAGCCTTCAGGAAAAAGGAGCACAGTACACAGAAAAAAGAACTCTCGAGTGATACGAAAATGAATTCAATGAGGGTGTTGAATATGTAAGCAATTCATCGGAAGGTTTCAGAACGAACAAGGAAAATTCCGTTTGTGCGGTGTTCCTTTTTACACTAAAGTGGGAGGAATAAAGATAGATAAGGTGGCACCCGGGACAGCGAGAAGTTTTCATTCATCGGAAAGAAGACAGGTTATCAGGAGGAGTGGTCCAGAATCGTGAATTTATAACAGAACTGTGATCCCTTGTGACATTCATCTAAGTGAAGCTTGAGAGTGGACTGCGGAAAACGGCTTACGTTGGTATAAATTCTTGCCAAAAAAGGCTGAAGTCCGAGTCATAATTTCTGAAGCACCAAGTCGTTCGAAACATCACTCGGTGCTTCAGGGACATCGACGTTGGCGCCAACTTCACCTCTCTTTCATCTGATGCATGGAACGGAGGCACCACAGAAACTGTTTCTTGCTGAGATTCGGTGTTTTGTGCAGAAACACCATGGGTAAGTTTACAAAGTCAGCAAGACCGAATGACAGCAGTAGCCAGCTCCTCATGGCTTGCATCATAAGAAGAAAGGAAAACACACGAGACTCGATAAAAATAAGTGAACTTCCATCTCTATCTCAGTGCATGTGATTCTGCTCTATAATGGGACATTGGTTTGACTAGTCTTTAAGAGAAACTGTATCTGCTAAGGTATTTAAGATGAGAGGGGAACGTTATGATGGAAATCGCCTTTTGATGCTTATGAGCACTTTCGAATTTGCTGGGAAAAATAAAAAAAATTCACTAGGAGTTTCTTGGATTTCCTGGATTGCAGCCAGAGGCACCGAGAAAGCTTCAGCGTGTAGCACACTTACTCTCTTACAAACAGATCGCTTAAAGCTTCAAGTGATCAGCGAAAATGGAAATCCAAAACCTACTCAGTCATCAAAATGCCATATTTAGTCATTGCAAATTGTATAATCTGCAGAACAGTACGAACGTATCTACTTTATTTTATAGTCCAAACTAATAGCAATAAGAACTACTACTAAAATGTCGAAACAAACTCCATATTGGAACCTTTACTTTCGCAAATCTGATACAATGGGTAAATGAATGAGTTAAATTCATGAATCTCGAAACATTCGCCAACACAGTAAAATCGCAAAGGCGAGCACATGCACTCATGACCAAGGCTGTGGGTCCCAGAGCGAATGTTACAAAGTTAACAAACGTATGTTAAAATGTAATAGCTGCGCGTCACTCAAAGATCTACCAGTCGGTCTTCACCTCCGTGTAGATCGACCATGGCGCCGGTGAACAAACATCAAGTGATAGCAAGGCGTCCATTTCCATAGTGTGAACAGTACTGCCATCGTGGATAAGTATTTCTCGTGCACCTTGTTCCCTGGCTAGCATTCAAGTAACTTCTCTTCAGATGAAGTTTGCAAACTGACCTTATCGACTGACATCTGTTCTTGCTGCCACAAAAATACACAAGGATATGTTTAATTCCTGAAAATTCTTTGTTTTTTGAAATTAATGACCTTTGGATAAGGGAATCGTGCTCTCCTCAAACAGTTCGAACTGACTGATCGCCCAGCGCTACCCCACCCTATGAACAGCACAACTAATAGTACACAATTCCCTTCAGAGTAATCAGCGCGGTACTGATGGGATTCCGGAACAGCCAGGAATCTCACCAAGATTCGATCTCAGGAACTACGAAAGTATGCAGACTTGTTAGATTAATGCCGGTTGAAGGAAAATGGACACCAATCAGCTATTCTCCCTCATAGGAAAACGGAATCATTTCATTTCCGACCTATACTCCCCTAAGCATCGTGGGGCCCATTGATTTTATTCCCCATTTTTCCATTCTATCTGATTATGCAGTGCTTTGTACACCGCAACCCTTTCTATTGCGAGAATTTTGGGAACAAAGTTTTGAGGAAATTTCAATCAACTTGAAATTTGCACTGAAATGTGACATACTGTGGTAATGCAGCCTGATGATAGATTTCAATTTATGGACATAATGGGATGTAAAGGAGATCAATAGAATTTCAAGCTGAGATGTTCTGTGATATGAAAAAAATTAGAATTCGTTGATAATATGAAGTCAATGCATTAATACAGTATTCGCGCCAACCCCAGAACAAAAGATTTCTCCTGTGCCACTTCACTGTTGCCAGCTTTCCATTAGCAAACTTTGGAAGGCAGTTTGCATATTTCTTCGAATTTAGACATAGTAGGTGAGCCAAAAAAATACTTCATCTCAGGAATCGAGTAATTTACATTTTTTACAGTATCTCTATAAGCTTTCCGAGTGTTTTTGATAGGCATCTCCAGTGAAAATGTTCACCTTCCATAGATGATATGTAAACAGCATCTTTATGATTGCAGCATCAAAATTTGCAATGGATGAAAGCATTCCAATGCCTAAAATGAAATTGGATGCAATATCTTCAAAGCTTTTGGTTATTTGGGCGTAGCAATGACACTTCACTGTTCTTAGGGTGGCAGAAGTTGTCTGCTAGGTTTAGAATTGCAACCTCAGAACTCGAAGAAGCAAAACAAAGTTCCAAGACAAAAAGAAATCATTTTGACTGGAAAGAAATCCCCTTGACAGAATGATCAGCTGCTAATTATATTATTTGTATTTTCAAAGTTTAGCTTCAAAACGTGAGAGTTCTCATATCCATGCTAATTCTTTCGTTTTGTTCTGTTTTTAATCTTATTTGCCAAGTAATATGATTGGGCTGCTCAGTGATCATACGTAGGAAGTGGAAAAGAGCTTCGTTCAGTCGTAATATTGCTATCAAAGAAAATCTTTTCATTACTTGTTTTGGAACTCTGTGTTTGACCATGACTTTTGCTTTTGGTGAGGTAGGCAACGACGATTTTCAACTATAGCATGAGTTTCCTCCATGTAGAGGCATCTGATTAAAGTGGTTAGCATTGGCTTGCTTACCAATTAATGGTTCTCTCTTGGGAATGAGTCAATGGTCGGGGTGCTTGATAATGGGACGAGTCCTCGCATGGAGTCTAGTGACACATATTTTGCTATTCGTATGTCCTCTTGTACGAAGAAGTGTGATGCTATAAAACTTGGTGTAATGGATGAAGGAGCCATTTCTGCCGTGTGCAAGAGTCTCCATGTCTTTGACGATGTGCTAGTTTGGGTATCCATGCAACTATACTTGATAATTGTCTTTTGATTAGTATAAGGTTTTGTTAAAAGCTGTCCTCCGCCTTTTCGAGGTGAATGTGTTTTTCTGAGTTTTGGTAGAGCCGAGCCATGCAGGAGCTCGATATATACCTGGAGATGCAGAGTGCCTCTGGTTGAGATATCCTTTCCAGCGACAGCGACAAATAAATCTTTTGTAGTGGCTCAACGTACTTTATTGTACTTTGTTGAAGCAACAGTACGCATGCAGTTTCTCAACACTAAAGTATAGATAACGAAGAAAACTTTGGTCTAGTCAATAGTTGGGAAGTAATTCGACTTTCGAGAGTCATACTCGCCTAGTGCAGGCATTCGGCAGCTGGGGATGGTGGAGAGGAACTGAAATCTAAAATGGGATCATACAGTACAAATTAGCATGAATTTTTCTCTTTAGTTCCAAATTAAGGTTCTACATTACCAAGCTACGGTTAAGTTTCAATCCTGAAATAGTGACCATGCTTGATAGATTAGCATGCACTTTTATGCCCTCATTCTTATCCCAGAATACCCAGCCCAAGTGTTCATGCTTCTCTACAAAATTCACACCAGAAAAATAACTTCAGTAAACAGCAGGAGGATGTGATCCCAAAGCTCAAGTGCATATTCACCCAATCCGGAGGACAGTCGGATACCCTCACACTGTCCTTCCTAACTCCGTTCAGACGTATCCACTTTAAATCTTGCTCTGGATAATCCATCTAGATGAGCACGAACACTCATCAACTTCGCTCATACCAAGTAAAAAACCAAACCAGACACACGACATCGTTATACATTATTGTTGCTGAAAAATATTTAAAATCTAAAATTTACTTCCGGATGGTATTAAAAATGAAAATTAGATAGAATGGACATTTGAATATTTTTTTGTAGGTTTGGTTTGTGTTTTGAAATAAATATATAATGTGCATTATAAAACATTTCATCATGCTTAATGGATATTATCACATTTAAGCAGTGATGCTTTATCTGATATATAATTATATGCAACTGGATTTACGATTGTATACATCTCTATTCCAGTGACTTTAATTTTACTTACTTTTAATTGTTTTTTTTTAGTTTGTTATTAATACATCATTTCATTTTACGATTGTGATGCAACACTGTTTTGGCTCGAGATTTGAATGGTTTACATGTTTGTTTATATGCCTCATGATACTTCAGTTCGAATGGTGTGCATACTAGGTGAGTGTCGTTTCAAGGATATTTACTTTGAAAAATCTTAAGAGAAAAAAATGCTAATGATGGAAGTTGAAATTTCTGGAGTTTTATTGCAAAAAAGTCATATATTCATGTAAGCATTCCACGATACCTTTTTTTTTTGTTTTTCAATTTAGTGATTCTTGTAATGGGTTTAATCTCTAGAATATGATGTTTTTCCTTTTTCTACGGCAGGTATCTGTAAGGGAGCTATTTCTATTTCTTACTCATCTATGTACTCATGTATCCATATGCATGTATCCATTTAAATGTTGGATGCACCCTTAAGATTTTTTCCCATAATTGGTATCATCTGTGGATGATGTGTTTTATGTAAAAATTTTAGCAAGGCAAATCCCAGGTTCTTCATCATAAAACTTCAAGGATACTGCTCTTCAAGACATAGCAAAGAATCTGTGGATGTTCCCAAAATACAACGTACTACCTCCGTGTTTTGCATTTTGATCCGAAATCCCCGTCAGTTTTTTTGGCATGAAAAGTTGACATACTTACAGACATATACCGTAACATGTTTGAAAAAAGACATAATTCAAGGAGTAAGTTTATTACATAAAGCAAATATGTCTCAAAATCAAGTTGTTTTGTAGAAAACTGTATTCATAGATTCATCTAGAACAAAGATGAAGTTGAATGATGCTCTCCAAGCACCCCATATTTTCATGAACGAGAATCTGATAAATTATGAGGTAAAAATTGTTTTTCTTTAATGTCTACATTTCTTTTGAACAGGGTACAGTGACCAGCATTGACTATGTTGATGAAGGGATTCTTCAACTAGATGACAGTGTACAGTTACACTTTGCATTTTTGTTAGAAGCTGCTCAGATCCCCAGGATCAGTCTTCATGACAAGATATGTGTTTATAATGTTCATACTTTAAAAATAAAAAATGAGATTTGGCTGTTGGCTTGTTGTGTTAGTGAACTGAGTTTGATTCCTGAAGAACCAATCTTGTGAGTATTAGATTGTCTGTCTTATTCTTCTTTTGCCATAATTGCTTTTTTGAGATTTAAGTCCAACTCTAGGCCAGCCAAGGAAATGAAAAAGTATTTACAGTTGAGTTTTAACTTAAATGTGCTTGATCAACTGAAAGTACATAGTTGGCATCATCTGCTGAGAAAGCATTTTTTTTGTAACTCAGAAGACCAACTAAGGTGTTGTAAATTATGCTTTACTTAGTTAATGCAGGTTCTTCAGATCAGAAGCTACTGAAAATGTGATTTGCGAAGTCTTGAAAATCATAGGTTTTTCTGAAGATTCATGTAACTTTATCCCTGGACTTCTCTGCACTCCTCATTGTTGCTCTGTTTGGAATTTGGTAAATATTAAGATCTTGATGGAAAACATTCTATGCAGGGTCCTGTATACAAATATGTGGATGACCCAATCCAATTTGTTTCTGAGCTGATCTTATCTGACCAAGAAAGTCAAGGAAAATTACTAATTGGAAAACTACGAGTGGGAAACAGTGGCATATTGCAGATTACAGATAGTTTGCAAAAATTGAATGTTCTGCTTACTTCTACAACCCTCATGAACTCGATCTTGGTTCAAGGATGTATAAAAAATCCTCCCCACTTATTCGGGATCCCTCGACTTATTGCAGTACGATGTCATCATTTACATATGATGAAAGACTCCTGGCTTAGTATTCCCTTGGAACATTTGCATATTTTAAAACGAAGAAGTTCTTACACACACTCATTAACAAGGAATAAGTTGCCCAATCGAACCCAGAATTCTCTGCATGGATGGAAAGTTCTTGTACTGGCCAAATCTTTGATAACGCCAAGGACTTCCTCGAGACCCTCATTCTTCTTCCTGCTTTTATGGTTGCAAACTGAAATGCAGAGTGAAACCTGCCCCCAATGCTCTCCTTCAGAACACCATAAGCATGATATCTTGAGAGAGAGACATCAGCGTGTGCTCCTCAAGATGACTGGTATAAATGTTAAGCTACAGCCATTTTTGCAAGTAAATCAATACTTACAACTTTGGTTTGATGCTGATTCAGTTTCCATGTTATCTTTATCTGACCAGCCCAGGTAATTGCAATCAGCTCTTTCTGATACACGGAACCATTTTCTAGGTTGCCGAAAGTGGATAATGTGCCTGCCTTCCATTTGGGAAGCCCATGCTGTGTGTTGCCTCTTAAGGGAAGTTCCTTTATTTGGCAAACAGAATGCATAAGGTAACCAGAACCAGGCCACCAGTTGCTTTTTTCAAACAAACATGTTTTGTATAGAGTGTCCGCAACCAAGTTGCAAGAAGCCAATGATTTCCTCTCCGTCTTTGGGACTGTGGTAAAAGTTCTTTGTGTCCAGTAAGAGCTTGCGATTTTCAGATTCATTTTATCTTTTCTGAATGTAGAAATGACACCTGTATCCAATTGTGTGACACTCATTCAAGGGATTGGGTGCTATGGGTGTATTTGCCCACTTCTTATCTGGCAATGTTACCCAAATTTCGTACCGGTGATATTATTTGCATATGGAACGTAATTTGCTGTAGATCCCAGAGAAATGGCAGTGTGTATCTGCGTTGGACCTTTTTGACTGACATCCAGTTTGTAGGTGTTAGACCCAATGGGTAAATACAGCAGCAAAAACGATCGCATCTTACTAGTGTGTAGCTTCATCCCATGTTTACAACCCAGCATTCCAAGGTTTCATGAATTAATCAACAACTCGGAGATTTGTTTCATTGCCGTGCTGGATGCGTTCTTGAAGATCTCTCTGGTGGCATTCTGTAAATGTTGTGGACGCCGGTTATCAAGTCGGTTCTGTAATTACGCAGGTTGCTTTACGACCACAGTGATTGGACTGAGACTGAGTATTCAGTAAGAATATCCCCATTGTAAAACCAAAAGCACGGTAGACGCAACTTCAGGTGCAGCATCAAAACTGACCTTTTGACTTGGAAAATGAGTGCAACAGACGACACCGCTTGGAAATTATTGCAAGTAGATCCGGCCGAAATGCAAGAGCTGAAGGGGCAGGCTGTAAAGGCAGGCGAGCTGCATGCATATTTGGGCAAGCATGGATACCAAGGTGACAGCATTCTCGTGGATCTTTGTCGGAACTCCGCGAACTTTGTTTCACATAAGTTTTGCTGTCGCGTTTACACCTCTGGTGAGTAAGCACATGTTTATACTTCTCCATACATCCTCCCTCCCCTCTTCCCCTCAACTGCTGCTTAAAAACATTATCATTTTATTAGATAAAATAGTTTGGTTCCATTGTCTGCACGCACACGACGTCGAGTTAGCGTTTTAATGGGAAGACATTGTGGTGGTCGCCAGATAGCGCCCATGGGCCCCATGCTGTAGCAGCCATTCATAGGAACTCATGGATTGATTGTTCCTGCTCCTTAGAGCATTCATAATGTGATGATAGAGGCGCGCTGTCTTGTCTTTACAGCGAATAAGTTCTTGTTGTAACAACTGTTGTTCTTGAGCCAGTCTTGCACGTTCTTCCTGCTTCTGCCGCACTTCGTCCGTCAAACGGACAATCTGGTCCAGCTTCCTCCGGCGGCAGTTTTGAGCCGCCACCTTGTTTTTTCCCCGCCGTCTTATGTCCCGAATAAGCGACAGCTGCGCTTCGCTCAGGTCGAATCTCGAAAGCCGTTCGTTGAATTCGTCCATGGGCAGCTTTATGATCTCCGCAGCACTTAGAGGTATGTTCATCGAGCGGGCTCGCCGTTCATCGTTGCTTATCCGCTCCTCTTTCTTCCTCGATGTCATGGACTGGTGGCACGGCAAGCCGTTGCTTTCGTCAGCAGCAGCCGCGTCCTTGCCGTGGTTCGCTGTTGTGTCTCCGGAGTTGTAGTGCAGCACGTCGCCGGTCGATGGCGGCGACGACCAGTTCAGAGCAGGTTGTGAAGCTGCTTTCCATAAAGTTTAGTTTTTTCAAGCAGTGAGTCCTCACCTGCCTCGAGAAATGAGCGTTTCCCATAAAGCTGATGTTTCTTTTGAACAATACCGACAGGTTTCTTTTTCGCGCACTCACAGGGAGACGACGACGCTCGGTACTTATCGAAGCCCTTCTGTGCGACGAAGGCATTCGAGAAACTCGAGCAGCACTCGTTACTGTACTGAATATCCTTATCAGGTACTTGCGGAAGAAGAGACTCTGCAACAATTTCCGAACTTCTTGGGAGAGGCGTGCAAAAATTATCTAGAACGAAAAAGAGCAAAAACCTCGTTACACATTTGCTTGTTCGGTGTACGAAATCGGAAATCTGCTTCGAGTTTTCCTCCTCCGTGTTTCCGGTGTTTCACGAGCGCAGTTCGCCGCCGATCCGCGCACACCTTTAGGAAGATGCTCGCCGGCGAAAGAAATGCAGGTGTCTCCGGATTCGAGGCTGCTTTCTCACCCGGACTCTTTGTGCGAGGTGCACCGATCCCCCTTCCGGATCCGCTGTGTGCGTGCCCGGTGCTGCCGCCGAGCTGCAGGGAGGAAAGGACTTTCGTCCCGCCGGCTGTTAGGTCATGACCACCAGCATCCTAGCGTTTCCTGCTATCCTAAGCGCGGGGTCTCCTTTTCCTCTGCACCACCGCTCGGAACGCGGCGCAATGTAGGGCGCCTACGTGGTCGACACTTCCAAGGGAGCCCAAACCATCTCGATGACCTTTATATGAATGAAGGTTTCATTCAATCTCTTTTCCTCCCCCCTCCCCTCTCTCTCTACTAAAAGGTTACGTTCAGTCGTTTGGTTCCAAGCTAAAAGTACGGTGCAACAGGACGCAGTTCTCCATCCACGTCTGTCTGCCTCTCCTGCCTTGCTTCCTACCTCCCCCCCCATCCCCTTCTGCAGATTCTCCTTTTCAGCTGTGAACTTGTGCTCAGCCAAGGCTCTGCGTTGGCATAGCGCCGCTTCGATTTTCAGCCCTCTCGCGCTGAGGAGAGCGCTTTCTTGCTCACGACCAATCGAGCGTCCAGGGCCTCGTCCAATCTTTCTTCTCTCTCCCTCTCTCCTCCTTCAAGGTAACGCATTGTGAACCAGGAACCAATCTATTTCCGAGGCCTTTTGGAGCGAAGGGAGCAGGCGCGTGCGTTTTGCACAGATGGTCTTCGCTCGCGTCTTGTCCAAGCGATAGCCCTCGTTGGCTTTTTATTTTCTCCCGCCACCTGGTCGGGGGAGGAGGGGGGGTGATGAGCTCGAGGTTGCTCGGAGCCCCGTGCCCTCCTCCTGCGACATCGCATCTTCGGCTCCCGTCGCGCACGCCCGCTGTGCTTGGCAAGAGCTCGCCGCTTCGTGCTCCCCGCGGGAGCTCCAAGCGCAACGTCCCGCTCCAGTCGCAGCGACAGAAGCGTCCGAGAAACAGGGTGGGCAGCCGAGAGGCATCCGTCCCGGAATCCCGAGGCAATTTCGTGCACGAAAGTCGCAAGCGAATTTGGATCCCCGCCTCGAGGAATCCCGGATGGGCGTTTCTCCCTTCCTTTTTTTTTTCTTTTTTCTTTTTGCTTTCCTTCCCCCCTCCCCCCTTCCTCCTTCTTCGCTCCCCTCCTCGGTGCGCATTCCGTTTCAGGAACTTCTCCGAATTCAAGCGCATTCGCATCGAAGGACCGCGGCGCCTTCGATGCAGCAGCGGCGGCGATGGGCCGAGCTCCCGGCGTGAAGATATCGGCAGGGTCCCGGAAGCCCTGCGGGAGCGCGACGTCGCCACTCCAAGGAGGTTCCCGAGATGCCGGATCGTCCCCACCTCGTCACGTGATTGCCCCGCCGTGCGACACCCTCCCTCCCCCTACGATCCTCGCACCGGGCGCGTTTGCGCACCGCCTTCGGTTCGGAACGCCCCTGCCCACCGGTCGCCGTCGTCCATCATGCCGGGAGGCTCCGTCCGCGAATAGGGTGGCTCCGGGAAGTTAGGCGGCGTTCGCGAGCGAACAAAAGAAGTCAGTGGCGCAGGATCCCGCAGCCTTCCTCAGACCGGTTCGAGGCATCTTCTGGTCATCATGGGTTCCGGACCTCCTCCTCGCGAGGGCTGGGGACCCTGACGGAGCTTTCGGTCCTCCTCCCCCCGCTGACCGACCCAGGCGTTTTAGGCCCGGGCAGGTCGCCGCAGGGGGAGGGCAGGGGAGGGAGGGGGAGAGGCAAGCAGGAAGCTGGCGGGTACGAGGACCGGCGATGGGAGCGGCACAGCGCGACCGTCCCGCCTTCCACCGGCTTCCGGGTCCGGTGGAAGGCTCGTCCTCTTGGTGCTTCCTGGAGGGCACGAGGCCCGGAGGTCCTGCCGCAGAGATCTCGCCGAAGCTTCCGGCAAAGTGGAGAGAAAAGCGGCGGCGGCTCCCGCTCCTGGAGGAGGACCCCGGCTCGCGCGGGTGCCATGGTGACGGGAGGCACGGAGCTTTGCGGGCCAGCTGCCAGCTGTCCCCCCTTCCCCCGAACACCACCATCGTGCACATCGGCAGCAGCATCCCCGCTGGCTGCCCGGAGGAGAGAGGAGGGGGGAAAGGGGGATGAGCGGGTCCGTCCGGGACTGGTGAGGGACCAGAACGGACCCTCGGCAGCGGAGGCGCCGGGGAGTAGACGAGCGCGCCCTCTCCCCTGCCCGCTCCTCTGGCCCTTGGGGGAGGCGAAGGTGCCGAAAGAGGACGGCGGGACGCTCCTGGATGTTGACTTTCCGTTTCCTCCTTCCCCCTTCCCCGCCCTCGCGCCCCATCCCAGGGTTCCCTCGCCCCGCCCCGCCCGGCCTTGTTTTCCTCCCCGCCTCGAGATGCTCGGCCCCGTCCCCTCGCCCCCTCCGCGCTCGGTGTTTACCTTTCGGTACGCGCCAGATAGAGGCGCCCTCCCGGCGGCCTTCCCCCGACGTCCCTCACCTAGGGCCCTCCATGGAAGGAGTTCAGCTTCTCGACCCGTGCCTTCCTCCCCTCGCTCCCTCGTCTCCAGCGCCACTCCCCGTATCTCCCTCTCTCCCTCCCCGGAGAACCGACGACTCCTACTCATCTTCTTTCGAGAGCGGCTGTGCCGCTGGGGAACGACCCTCCCCTCTCCCCCCATCCCCTTCAACTTCAATCACATCCACACCTTCCGGCGTCCCTGTTCTCCTTCCGACCCGCGCGACCTCTGCCGACTCTTCTGGCTTCTCCCTGCTTCGATCCTAACCTCCTCCTCCAGCATCTTCGTGCCCTTCCCCTTTTACCGCGGTCCGTTGGGAATTTCCGGGTGCCGATGGGGGAGCGCCCGGCAGGATCGGGGGAGGGAGGGGTGAGTCATCCCCGACTCACTTGCGTTATCCATGGATGTCGTCACCGGAGAATCGCTGATGGCGGAGAGGAACCCGTCGTTGCCGTGGGCGACGGAGTTCATGGGTTGGATGGGGAGCTGCACGGGAAACTGGGAAGGGGTGGGGCTGCTCGAAGGGGGGTGGACGGTGGCGCCGCTTACCTGGTAGAAGGAGAAGTCGACGTTCTGCAGGTCGGCGTGTTGCTGCGTGCCAGCGGCGCCGCCCCCGCAGATGAGGTCCTCGGCCTGGGGGTCGCCACCGCCTCCTCCTTTGAAGCCTGGCGCGGTCGTCGGGACGCCAACGCCCACCGAGTACCCTGGGCCCGATGGTTCAGCCCCTGCCACCTGGCCCTGTTGGGAGACTCACCCACAGGCAGGCAGCCCCGGTAGGAGGAGCCGCCGACGACGACCTCGGACGGCACCGCGGTGCCACCGCCGGCGCCACCAAAGAGCACTGATCGGTGGACGTCCGGAGCGGCGTAAAAGTAGTTGGGGTGGTGGTGGTGGTGATGGTGGTGGTGGTGGTACATCCCGGGGACGTCGGCGGAGGAGGGCGCGGGATGGAACTCTTCCCAGCAGCTGTGGTCACTCGAGAGCATCGGTTCGAACGGCCTCATCAGCTGCAACGGCAGGCAGATGACCCCCCATGAGAACCAACAGTCGAGAGGGGAGGGGAGGGGGGAGGGAAGTCACATGGTCCTCTCGCCGCCGGAGTGGCGAGCCGCGCGGATCTGGGATAGGGGAGATCTTCCGCCTTCTCTCGGCTGTGCGCGCGCGTCCTTCCCTCTCCGTCCGAGAGAGGGAGGAGAGAGGAGGTCGTCCCTCCCCCTCTCCACAACCTGATAGGTCCCAGGACGCATTGTCCGGGGCTCGGTGAGTCTCTACGCGCAGCTGCTCCCGGAAGGAACCACGGGAGGAGGGGAGCGAAAAAGGGGGTGTCGAGCCGAGAGGGCCACCTCCGGGGGTTGTCTCCGGGAGACGGCAGCATCTAGAAAACGGACCTCCTCCTCCTGGTCGGATTCACCGCGGGGCACGCTGGAGCCACGCGCGTTTCCCTGGAGACGGGGAGAGGGGAGGGGCAGAGAAGGGCGAAAATAGGGGCAGGCCCACCGCGCAATGGGTCCCTAGTGGCTCCATCCGTCTTTCACCTGCCCGGCTAGTGGCGCCACTGCGAGGATGGGCGGTTCCTAGGTTCCATGGGGAGTGGGGGAATGGGCCGAGTCGGGTCTGTCGGGAGCTCGCACGCGCGCTGCTTACCTTCTTGCAGGAACCGCCGTCGCTCGCCAGCACGCGCCGAAACGGGGGCGGAGGGATTGTTGGTAGTGGGGTCCGTGGGCGCGGGTCGCGGGAGTCACCCGCGGGGCCCGGGTGGCGAGGCGAGGGCTGCGGGGTCGACGGGGGATCCTTTCCAGAGGAGGCGGGCGGAAGCGGCGGTCGCTACGCCGCCGCCGCTTGTCGTCACGGCAACCGTGTCGTGCGGCCTCGGCGTCGAGGGGGCACGGAAGGGTGGGCGTCCCGGGAGGGCCTCGAAGGAGGAGGAGGAGGAGGAGCGTCGGCGGCGTCCTGGGCGTGGGGAGGGCAACAGACGGGGGGAGTCGGCAGCACCAGCGCGCCGTCTGCGAGCGCCAAGCGGAATGGGGGAAACGGCGCGCGCACGGGTGTCCCCGCCTCTCCCCGCGAGCGCTCGCGCCCTCGGGCGAGGCGCGAGCGCTCCTCGCCAGCGCTCTCTTCCCATCTCCCCTGGGAAAGGCCGTTGCATCACCAGCGGCGGCGGCCCTCCAGCGCGCTCGCTTGCTCGTAGCCCCCCCCCCCCCTCCCAACCATTTCCCCTCAACCCCCACTCCCACGCTTCTTCCCAGCCCGCTCCGCGTGGGTCCTTCCCCTTTCCCCCCTCTCCATTCCCTGCCCTTCCTCCTCCCCCTCAGATGCGCTCGTGACTCGCAGACGTCACGCAGAGGCGGAAGCTCTCGGGAGGGGACGGCGAGAGTCGCCGACCAATCGCGAGGCCAGACTGGAATATCCGGCTCCTCCTCCTTCGCCGAACGATCGAGCGCTGCGCTCGGCCCTCCGCGCGACTGCTAGCGTCTTCTCTCTCCCGGCCGCGGAGGAGTCCCGCAGGTGGACCAGGAAGGGAAGGGGGGGGGAAGGGTGTCAGAGGAAGCGACGACGGGGAGGAGCATCAGGGGGAGCAAGAGGGAGGAGGGATGGCCTTGCGCTTCCCCGGGAGTTCTTTCCTGGGGAAGCGCGCGCCCTTCCCTCCTCTTCGTTCCCCAGAGGGAGGGACACGCGGGGGAGCAACTAGCCCCTCGTCCCCTGACTTCACTCCCCCGTGCCCTCTTCCCCGAGGGCAGAAGGGACAGAGCCCTCGGGGAGGAAGGGGACAAGGTCGGGTGCCTCAGTGCCCAGGGACGATGTGAAGTGGGTCGGATGATGGATGGCCCCCCTTCCCCTCCCCCCCATCCCACTCCCCTCCGAAGACCTCAGCACGTGGAAGACGGGAGAGGAAGGAAGCGGTGCACCGCTGCTGCTCAGAGCGCACAGGCGGCGCGAGGAGGTGACGGCGGCCGCGGGGCGCTCAAGCGAACCGGAAAGACCCGGCCGACGCCCCCGTCGATTCCCCGCAGGCATGCGTGTGTGCGTGCGTGCGTGCGCGCGCGCGCGCGCGCGCGGGTGACCGGTGCGGAACGCGAAGGGGAGCAGCGCCGAGGTGCTGCTCCTCCCGTGTTGCCATGGCCCCGGCTGCGACAAGGGGGCGTCCGTCCCGTCCCGGAAGGTCGGCGGCGGTGACGGGATAGACTGCGCAGGGGACGTGGTGCTTGCTGGGGAGGGCGTGGCGTCCCCTTCCTGCCCTCCTCGCCGTCGAGTGCCCCAAGGCGAAGGCGGGGGCGGGGGAGGTGGAGGGACTCCTTACCCCCCTCCCCTCCTTGCGCCGCCGGTCGGCTGCCGTGTTTGCTCTCAGCAAACACGGCGGCGGGTGCGCCCGCCCGCGCGTTCGCCGCTGCTGTTGATGCGCGCTTGTCCGTCTGCGGCTCCCCCCGTGACCTGCGCCGCGCACTCCGTGCAAGACGGGGTCGGGAAGAACGGCGGGAACGAAGGGGGAGGCGACGACGACTCCTTTCCCCCCTCGGATTGCTGCCTTCCTTCCCCGGCCGGGGCTCGCCCGCACCTGCTCCCCGGTCGCCGGGAATGAGGACATCCGCTTCCGGCGCTGGTTCTTCCCTTCCCCCAAAAGCTACCCTCCTGTCCTCCCGCTCTCGTGCGAGGAGTTCAAGGAGGCTGCCACTACTGGGCGCGACGGCCCCGGAAGGTTTCCAAGGAGATCGGAGATAGTCTCCGGCTCCCTGGAAGGGATCTAACTTTCTCCTGTGAAAGGAGTAGCCGTGCGGGAGGTGGGGGGGGGGGGAGAGCCGCCTGCTTTCCCCATTCGTTGGGCTCCGAGGGCTCTCTCTCGCCTCCCCAAGGTAGCCGGGGCCGTATCACCCAAGAAGCGGAACGCGGTGCACTCCTTCCCCAGCCTCTCCTCGGAGTCGTCCCTACGCAAGGGTCGTGGGTGCCCTCACCCCATCCTCTTCGGCGGCTCTCATGCCCACGCCTCCGCGGACGGAATCCTGGGGGTACTTCCGGGGTCACCTCGGCTTCCGCGCGCCACCGCTGCGTACCCGGACCAAAGGATGCTTTCGGGAGGCTCGCCGATGGCTACAAAAGCAGCTCCAGCCGCCAACACCTCTCTTTGTCGCGGTCCCTCGGTGGCCTCGACGGAACCTTGGCTTTCTCTGGTGGTCTGGAGAGCGGAAGGAGGTGCGACGCGTGCCATCGAGGCTACGAAGGTTCCTCCGCAGGGAAAAGCAGTGGCAGTCGTCAGAGGACTCTGGCTGCTTCCTCCCGCCTCCGGAGAAGGAGGAGGGAACCACACGCGATCCGGGAACTCTTGGCCGGATCCGAGAGGTATGGAATTTGACCACGCCGAGGACTATGAGGGAGCTCACGGTTTTCTCATAATGTCGCACTTCCCCCGGAAAGCATGCGTTTCGCAGCATCCCGAACCCGCCCCACACGCAAGAGAAGGCGAAATAGTGCTGGTGGACTCCCGCAAGCCCCAGTTGCCATGCCGATGGTGCTTCGTGAGTGATATGCAGATGCCCTTCTGCTAGCCATTCGTCTCGTATGGGCAAGGGGAGAGGAGTCCTCGGGGATTTTTAGGGGGGTTGCTACCGGTCAACTTGGTTGCCTCAAGGGGGCAGGTTTTTGGCCGTCTGTTTCGGCTGGGAACGGCCGCTCTGCTTCCTCTTCCAGTTGCGATTTCCGTTCCCCATTGTTGCTGACGCTTTTCATTGTTAACGTTGTCCGTTTTCCTTTCCGTTCCCCATTGTTGTTGACGCTTTTCATTGTTGCTGCGGTTTGTGAGAAGGAAAGAACCCTCGCCACTTGCGGGAAGGTTCGCAGCGGCCGGGCCGCACGAGGACACCACGCACAGCCGACCACAGGATAGTGGAGCGCTCGGCAAGTTTTAATGGAAGCGGACTCTTAGAGGGATGGCCGCGTGGTTCTCTCGGTTGGCAGCGGCGGTCACTCTCTCCAAAGCGAGCGGTCAGCGGAGGCTGGGAGCGACCCAATTAGCGGCCATAAAAAAAAAAAAAAAAAAAAATGACTTCGCCATTAATGAAAAGTTTTGATTGATGGATTCTCCCTCCCCCAGTCGATGGAAGGAGAAAAATCCTGTCAGGCGCGTCATCCCTCTTGTCACTTCGCCTCCTCGTTTCTCCGAACGGGGCTTCTCCCTCCCCCTCGTCCCCGTTTCCTCTTCTTGCTCCCTCTCGCGACCATCATTAGGCGATGCGCCAGACAATCGCCAGGACCGTTGAATGCCACGGAGAACCCGCGCGGGATTGGCGGGGCGAGTCGGCCGAAAACGGGAAGGCGCAAGCCCGTTTTCCCTCAGGGAGTTCGCGGGAGGGAATCCAGGCTGCCGCTGCCTCGCCGGCCTGGGGATCGCAAGAGGGGGGAATGGGTAGGGGAAGCAACGAAACGAAATAGGATCTCCATCCCTTTTCCCTCTTTCTCCCCTGCTCACTGAGGTCGCCTGATCCCGAAAACCGAGCAAAGGAGGGAGGTGGAGAGAAGCCTCGTTCTGGTGAGCAGCGCACTCCACTCCCTCGGGAGCAGCAGCCAAGAGCCGGCGACCTCGGAGGCGGTCAAGTTGAAGAGCTCTCCCCCAAGAGAGCCATCCTGGAGCTCCTCCTATGCTTCTCCCCCTCCCATCCCGCCCTTTCTCTCTTCAGACGAAGACCTCCTCGAATTGTTCCCTCTTCGATTCCCTTCCATAGCGCCAGCTTCGCGGGACTGCGGGAGGTGCGGGGGGGGGGGATTCGAACGCCCTCGCGCGCTGCCAAAGGAATGCGAGAGGCTGCTCGGAGGGTTCGGACGAAGGGAAGGGAGAGCAGGAGAGGGGGAAGGGGAGACGAGGAAGGGAGTTCGCGTCCCTGAGGGAGGAGCGGAAGCGCGCATTTACTGGACGCGCCCGGTTGCGTCACGTTAGAGCGGGCCAATCGCCTCCGCCTGCACGCACGGCTGGGCGGTGGAGACGGTCGTAGGAAACAGCTCCGCTGCCTCCGCCGCCGCAGCAGCAGCAGCAGCTGCGGAGCCCCTTCCTCGCTGCAGCAGCTGGAAAGTTCCATAGGAGGAGGGGGAGGGGGAGGGGGTCGGAAGGCGCGCGAAGAACAACAGGAGGGGAGCGAAGAAGGAATTTTCCTTCTTCGCTCTTGCGAGAGCCAATGGACGCGCGACGGGCGGAAGACGGAGAGGGGAAGGAGGAGCGGGCGGCATTCTACCAGGAAGAGCGAGGAGGCGGGGTAAGAGAGGGGGTGGGGGAGAAGAGAAGGGGAGAGGTGCGGGAAGCGGAAGAGGAGCGTGACGTGTGCACGCAGAGAATCCGTGAAGCGGAAACCCTCCCGAAGTGCCTCACGCTGGGTGGACCGCACGGTGGCCGGGCTGCACTGGAGAGGCTGCGGGGGCGGGAGCGGCAGGGACACAGGTGGAAGACGCTGCTTCCGCCGCCTCTCCGTGAGGGACGAGCAGGAGCATCGTCTCCTTCCGCCCCCATATCCCCGCTAGACCCCCGAGAATTCTTCGGGGAACGGCGCGCGGTTTCCGCCGAAGTTAATCTCCTCCTCCTCCTCCTCGACGACGCCCCCCTCCCCTGCGGCTTCCCGGGAACGCGAGGGTTCGTTTGTTTGCTCTCCGGCGTCTCCTTCAACAGCGGCCGCTCCCTTCCAGCTCCGGGCGCCCGGAATGCCACCGCGGACCGCTGCCCGGCGCGGACCGCTCCGCGCCGCAGGGCGGAGAGGCGCGCGCGAGACCCACGCGCCCCGGGAGCCGGCCGGGACCTCCGGCGGGTGGCCGCCTCCCGCGCACGGAAAACGCTTGTGGAGGAGCTCCTTGCGAGACCCTCCCAGGACACGAGGGGCTGACAAAGCCTTGCCGGAGCGCCCGCGTGGCAGTCCGGACCGTTATCCCCTCTCGCCAACGAGGAGGGGCGAGGAGGCGGGTGGCCTCAGCGGGCACCCGGGAGACCCGCCTGCATCGACGGCGGTCCAGAGTAGTGAGCCTCCGGACCTTCCGGAGCGGAGGGCGCCGCCAAGCGGGCGTGTCCGAGAAGCTGCCCGCTACTGCGAGGTCCCCAACGCAAGCAGGGCCGACGCAAGGGGAGACTCCACGCGGCATCCCCTCTAGCGGTGCCGGCGGAGAGCAGCACGCGCGGAAAAGTGGTTCCTTCGCCCTCCCGCCGCTCCTTTCCTCGCCGTTCCTTTCCAGGAGGATTGGGGACCTCTTTGGCCCCCATCCGGCGCCACCACGGGACGGCTGGTCAGCGGGCCCGTCAGAGCCGATGCGCAGGCGCCGCTTTGCTCGCGGGGGGGGGGGGGGGGGACGATCGCGCGAATGCAAGGTCATGAGTGGGCACCTGTCACTACCCGCGGTGCTCAGCCGCGGGAAGGGGCGGCTTCCGTAGGAAGGATGGGGGTTCGCTTCTTCGGGTGAACGCGCGCGAGAATCCGGAGAATCCCCCACCCACCCCACCCCCGCACACGCGCGCGTGTGCGCCGGGATCGCCTCCGGAGAGGACAGACGGTCCCGCCACCTAACGGTGTGGGCCGAGTCCCCCTCCCCTTCCCCCCTCCCCACTTCCCTTCCTCGGAAAGCGCGTGCCTCTTTGGCAGGGCGCGGCCGCAGCTGCCGGCGTGCTCCTCCTCCTCCGCGACGCGCGCGCGCGGCGTGCGCTGCGTGCCTCTGCATGCCTCGAGCTCCGAACGCGCGCGGGGGAAGCCGCCGGGTCACGCCCCGGAGGATGTGCTGCGTCACCCTCATCTGGAGCGGACGCGGAACGCGCAACTCCGCGCGGGCGGGAGGCGGGGGCCGTCAGGAGGCCCCGCGCCCCCTGCCCTGCTCTCCCTCTGCTGTTCCTTTTCCCAGGGAAGCCGCAACGCAGCGCGCTCGACGCCTCCTGGACCTGATCCCCCGGGCCGCCTCCCTCCGCGCCCTGCCGGACGGCTTCCGGGTGCCCCTAGTGACCGCAGGCGACCCAGCAGGACCGACTGCGGTAGGCGCCGAAGAGCCGCCTCCGCGTCCCCTTCTTCCTCCCCCAGAGGAGGAAAGGAGAGGATCCCTCAACGAGAGAGTTCCTTCCCCCCCCCCCTCTTCCTCCTTTCGCTTCCCGGGGGCACGGAGCAAAAAGAACCCTGCCACTCCCTGTCGATCGCCGGCGGGCAACACGCAGTTCTGCCGAGCACCGTCTTCGTCCGCTGCCATCCCCCGGGAGGGGATCCGGGAAGCCGGGAGCAAAGTTGGTCAGCAGCCCCTTTCTCCCAGAGGCGGAGAGGCTAGCCCGCCTGCAGCGGCGGCGCCGCCTCCCGGCGAAAAGGAGCGACAAAGGGGGGAGCTCGGCATCTCGCTCTCCTTCCCGCCCTTGGCGCCGTCCTCAACCCCGCATCCTCGCAGTCCACAGAGCCCTCGCCCTTGGAACCCTCCCCCGAGTCTCCCTCAGTCTCAGCCTCGCTCTGGTGTTCCTCTCCCCTCTCCCCCGCCCACCCCTCTTACGCCGTTGTCATGGCCGCTGCGCCTCCCTCGTTCCTCGCGGTGGAGGGAAGGGGCGGCGCGCCCCGGTCTCGGGTGCGCCCATCTCTGCGGTCTTCACCACGTGATCCCACTGCCATCGCCTCCGCGCTCACGTCGTGCCTCCTTCTTTCCCCTTTCTCCCTTCCTCCTCCGTAGACGGACAGGAGAACCTTTGGTCCCTTCCGGGGCCCCTCTCGCCTTGCGCCTCCTCCCCCTCCGTCTCTCAGTCTCCCTCTTCCCCGTCCCCCCTCCGTGATCGAGGAAGGGAAGGAGGGGAGGGCAGGCGGCGCGTCCGCCTGAGTCAAAAGTCAAGACCTCCCCCGAATGGGGGTTGTGGCTCGCGGCGGTCCTCAAAGAGGGGGAGGAGGGTTATCTTGCTTGGAGGGCGGCGGTTGCTGAGGAGAGGGAGGAGGAAGATGCACGGAGAGTCGCACTGCCTTCCCCCCCCCTTCCCTCTCTCCTTCCTCCGCGTCTCTCCTCCCATCATGGAAAGAGCAAGGGGAAAAGAGGGCCGAGGAAGGGGACGGTCCCGAGGATGCGCTCCGACGCAGCTTCCGATCCCCGCCGAGCGAGCCAGCGCGCGCGCGGGGACGCCCGCAGCCGCCCCCTTGTTGACAGAGCCTGCCCGCCGCAAAATGTTTGCTCCGTGGGCTTCCTCCTCCCCCCTCTCGCTCTCCTCCCTCTCCTCCAGTTCACCTCCGCTCCCCCTCCCTCCTTCTAGACCCACTCGAGATTGGATACTTCGGATGCCATCCCCAGCATTTCGGCACCGCGTCGACGGTGCCGCCCTACCAGGATCAACCGCATGGGAACAGCCTGAACGGGCGCGGACGCAGCTTTGCTCGGCAGCAAGGGTCTCGAGAGAAGGAGGGGGGAGGGATGTGGGAGGATCTCTTCTTCCTCTGAGGAGGGGGCCGAGGGGAAGCGGAAGCGCGGTCTGGTGGAGCGGCTCCTCCGTCTCTGCTGCGTGGGCAAGGCAAGGGAAAGGAGTAGGGGTCGGTTCATCTCCCTCTGCCGGTCCTCCTTCCCACCCATTGGATCCCGGAAGAGTGCTGGCTCCTCACCAGGGTAGTGAGCGGGCGACCCGGTCCGGAGCTCCGATGAAGACGCCCGCGCGCGTCGAGGATAGGTGACCCCGCCTCCCCTTCCCCTTCCTTCCTGACTGTCCCTCCTGGCTGGAAAGGGCGAGTCACGACCTGTGGACCACCGTGCCCTCTGAGCCGATGTCCGCCACGAGCTGCCGTTTCCCCGCTCCTCGCCTCGCGCTACGTCGATGGAAGGCTCGCGCCCTCGGGACTCGTCTGCTTGTTGCCACGGCGGCCAGCGGCCGCCGTCGGGCGTCGCTTGCAATGGCGGCCGCGTCCTTCCCTCTACGGCGACTCTTCCGGACGCCCGGGGGATGGCACCGCGGCTCCAAGAATTCCTCCGGAAAACGCATCCGTCTGGTTTGCTTTCCGGGAACGCGGTCCTTTGCTATGGAGCTCCAGTCCCGTCGACGCGAGATCAAGAGGAGACTGGGAGTCGCGCGAACCGGCCTCTCCGCCAGCCCAGGAGGTCCACGGCGACCGCGTCCGAGGAGGGTGTGCAGGAAGCAAGGGGTCGCATCCGCTTCCTGCTCAGCCTCACAGGCGCCGCGAGCGTCCTCGCGAGGTCCGTTGCAAGGGATCTCGTTCCCAGGGACCAGTGGATGTCTCTCACGGAAGAACAACGGAAATGGAAAGCGCAAGCGACCGAGACATCAGGAGAGGCCCCAGTGCGTGCTCCCTAAGCGTGCTGAGTTCCTCTCTCCGAGGAAGGTGGAATTCCGGGAGGAGAAGGCGTTGGGTTGGCAACCGCCGTCTTGCGCCGATCGACCAGACCCCAAAGGACAGGTGGGAGGAGTGATGATGAGCTGCGCGTGCGAGGGAGGCTGCCGGATCTCTCGAGAGTTCCTCCAAAAATGCCCGCCCCTTCCCCTAAAGTCCTCCGTGAGACCTCTCAGGACGGGGGGAGGCGGGGTCACCGAAAGAGAGACTTTCCGAGCACTCCGACGCTCCCTATCTCCCCTCCCGGACTCAGAGAAACCTCCAAGGATCCCTGTTTTGCGAGGGGACGGGCGAGGAAAGACTGCGGGCTCACCGAGTTTCGCCTTCTCGGACGGGATGGCGCACCGAGTCAGCGGACCAGACGGAAAGAATTCCGGGGAGGCAAGGAAACGAGCGTGGATTCCGACAACGCGGGTCGCCTTCCGTGCCCGACCTTTCCTCCCCTGGTACGGGCGGGGGGTTTACTCCCGTCATCCCACTGGCGTAGTCAAGGAATGAATGACCTGTCACCATCGTTGGCGCTTCGCTTCCTCCGCGAGTCCCCCAGGAGTGGATCTCTGTGCTTCGGGATCTGCCTTGATCGACCTCGAGGTTCCCTCCGGACGGAAGCTCCTGCATTCGCTGTTTCCATGGAGATTGTCCCCACCCTTCCCTACGGAGTCTTTTTGGAAACCATCCAGGAGAGCGCCGAGTACAAAAGGGGTAGAGTGAGGGGGGAAGGGAACAGGGATTTCGGGATCGAGGGTCAGCCGTGATGCCCGAGCTGGAGGATTCGTTCCTGGTCCGGAAACTGCGGGACGCCAAGAAAGAGCGAGGAAGAGCGAAGCACAGGGCAGGAGCGACATGCAAGCAAGGTCGATGCGGAGCGAGCGTTGCCAGGAAACGTGCTGCCTTGACAGGCCACCCGCTCTCCTTCCGTAGCCAGATGGCGGAGCTCGCCATCCGGCTACGGAATGGGCTGCGATCGATGGACCCGATCGCACGACGACTGTCCCGGGAAAAGGGAAAGGCGCGGGGCAGCGGCATAGGTCTCAGGAAGCTCGAGAAGCGGACCTTACCCAAGGGAGGGCAGGGGCTACCGACCTCCATCACATGCCATAACTGCGAATCTCTATCTCCTCATCTCTCTCGCCTTTCTCCCGACTTCCAGGATCCAGGACATTTCTTGGGAGACGTGGAGGCAGCAGCCCCTCCAGAGAGTTGCAGTCCGATCCGTTTCCGCGTCACACCCCCGTCCGTCTTGAAAAATGAACCTCCGTCCCTTCAAAAGGAGGGATGCTGGAAGATCTGGACCGGAGAAGGTGATGAATGGGCTCTGAGCAGAAGAGGACGAGGGAAGAGTAGGGGAGAAAAGGAAGGGAGTCCGGAGCTATTCGCGCCTTTCCAACCGTCCGACTCGACGGTCTGCGAGCCCTTCTTGTCTACGGAGGTCAGGCTCGGACGGCCTGCTGGTCCTCCCCCGTTACCACAAGAGGGACTCTCCGAGGTTCTCCCCGTCTGGGAGGGGAGATGGAGAGAACTAGGAAGCTCGGGGAGCTGTTTTTTTGGTTGCTCGTAACGACGCTCTTTCCTCTTTTCCCGTGAGACCCCCCGAAGGTCCCTGCGCGTCTCCTGGGACGCTTTGCAGAAATTCTCCGGCATTTTCGGGCGGACCAGGCAGCGACTCCCAACGGTCCCTGCGATATCTTGTCTTCGAGTCTGGCGGATGCGGCCGTGCCCACGAGCTCTATCCAAAGACCCCACCCGCGGCCCGCGAGTCAGTATGCTTCCTGCACACCTCAAGACGAAGACTGGAGCTTCCTGGTCTCGACTGGGAGGGCGTGATGGCCTGTCCGAGACGCCGCGGCGCACCCCGCAGGCGCGGAAAGCATCGACGGATGGCACAGGTGGAGCCCTTTGCGCACCGACAGATTGCAGAGTTGATGGGGGAATGAAATGGGGACAGCGGCAAGAGCTGCATGAAGCTGTACTTCTTGGAAACGGGATGGCCATCCCCGATTCCTTCCCTCCTCCTTCCTGACGGGTATGTCCCTCCACGACCTGCTTCGCTTGCTCTGCGTTGCCCTGCCACCACCCATCTGCACGTTCCGCTCCAGCTGCACGTTCGTCTCGGTAGCGGAGCGTCCCAACAGAGCTCAGAATCCTTTCCTTCCCTTCCCCCGTCCCCTTCTTTCGCTGGCTGCGACCCAGGCTACACCGACCTGGCCGGAAGATGCTCGAGGCAAGAGGGAGGGCGCGCGCGCCACCCCGTGCCGTCCGCAGTCCACGGGGGTAGGTGCGGGTGGGCCAGCAGCTCACCTTGTGATGGAAGTATCCGACCCGCCCGTCCCCACGCGGACGGTGCAAGCAGCTGGAGAATCAGAAATGCTGCAAGCAGCGGGAGGGGGTCCGGCCGCGAGCGATCCACGCCGACGAGGGCACTCACTGAGTCCGCTCCCGCGGTGGTGGAGGATGGCGCGCTCAGGGAAGCCGATTTCCGAGAGTAAAGAGTAGGGAGGAGCGGTGGATGGAGAGGAATGAGCGTCCTCCTCTAGACCCTCCCGCTTGCGCCTCCATGCCGGGGACCCTTCCCCCTCAGGCACGCGCGTCCGTTTTCCCCGACTCCTCGAAGTGCCTCCTTTGAATCGCGCGAGACCCGCATGGCTCTCGCTTTCTTTGATATCCGGAAAGTCGCCTTGAAGTCACGGGGGCTATTCATGGCCAGCATCCGATTCTCCCCTCGCCCGCCCTCCTTCTCTCGACGCCACTCTTTGTTGGTGCGCGCGTCCCTGGAGACGACTCTTCCAAAAGCATACTCTTTTGCCCGAAAATCGCTCCATACCTAGTAACCCGAAAACTCCCCGTGACCCAACAAAGCAGACTGTTTCCAGCACTCTTCCCACCGTCAACACCCACAGACCCAGCTACTATAGAATGCTTCTTTCCTTCTCTCCCTAGAATTCCCTCGCTGTGTACTTCGTTCTGCGTTTATGGCTGCACAAAGATCTGGAATCCCGTCGTGCAAGCAATCCGAGCATTGTTGCGTCGTGCGCCGGCGGCCCAGCCATTGTTGCGCACGCGGTGTCGTTCGCAAGATGCAAGAGGATCGCTCGCCGGCGGCCCAGCCATTGTTGCGCACGCGGCGTTGTTCGCAAAATGCAAGAGCGACGCCATGATTGCGCGCACACTGTTGATTCTTCAAGTTACGAAGGAAACCATCCGGAAAAGGCCGAATACAATAAAACGGAGGCTGGAGAGACCGGATCGGACGAGCGTGAGATTCAAGGAGCTGGTCAGGAGACGCATGTAAAACTGCTTCGAAGGACTCAACGTGGAGTCCCTCGGGTCAATGGAAACGGAAAGGCGGGACCAGCAGAATGCTGACACTGCGGGAAGGAAGGTTCGTATCGATCCTCTCCTCCTTTCTGCCGCTAGCTTTCCTGTCGGCCCATCTGAAGATCCTGGCTCGGGGTCAAGCTCTCCCTGAAAGGGAAGCCAGGAATATTCCGGATTTCCAAGCGAAGCTGGCGCTCTTCCTATCCAAGGGAGAAATGCGAGAGGCCACCCAGGGCTTTCCGGCAGCTGAGAGCACCGAACGCGACCGCCGATCAGAGGCTTCGCGTTCAGCAGCGCGGCTGCGAGCCACCGAGAATCGGCAGGCGGCCTGGTGGGCAGCGCCGCCGCCGCCGCCGCTGGCGGAACGCTCAGCATCCAGGTTCTCTGAGTCCCAACGCGGGACTCGGGTCGTAAATCATAAGAGCTGCGTTGTCTCTTCAGAGACGCCGGAGCTTCGGCGGAGCGGAGGAAAAAACAAAAGCGTTCCCTTCGGGTTTTTTCGCCGTCCCTCCATGTCACTCTGCGCCTCCGCTCCGGGCGACATGCCCTCCCCGCATGATGGGTCTATTAGTTCCGAAACGAGTTCTTCACACTTAGGTCCGAGAGACGTGTCAGCTTGACGGCATCTCAGGACCGTGATCTCCGGTCATCCCGGATCGGCGGGACCCTCGAGCACTGCTCGAGAGGGACGGAGTTTTTCCGAGAAACCTCCGGCCCCTCGGGACGACAAGTGCGTCGCTCTACGGGTGGGGCAGGCCCGTGGCTGCTCCTCGGGGAACCGCTGTCTGAAAAGCCTGGAGCTTCGTGCGGGAGCCTCCTTGAAGTGAGTCCCGCGCGGACCGGCCGTCTCAGTTTTTCTCCTCCTTCCCTCCCGGAAGTTTCGACACGGTTTCCGGAAGCCCTCCTTACTGAGGGTTCACACACTCCGGGTGGTACAGAGCCTCCGACTTGGGGGGGGGGGGGGAGGAAAGGAGAGGAAAACCCGCTCGCGACCCCCAAGAGTCTACAGTGCTCGCGTTGGGCAGGGATGGGAAGAAGGCGGGGAGGAATGAAAGCTGTTGCTGCAGCCGCTCCGGGAGTTCGGAGCCTTGAGGTGCTCGCGGGGTCGCAAGATCGGCGATCTCTGGTCTTCCGCAACGCAATGCCTTCGACGGCGGAGCGGAGCTGTGCGCGCCTGCTCATCCCCGCCTCCCTTTCTGACGCGCATCAGCACCGGACGTGCTGTCGGCCCACGGGACTCTCCCTCCCCTCTCGAGGCTGAGAGACGCCTCTCGTCCTCCGATGCCCTCGGGTGACCCGCGGCGCTCGCATTTCTTTTGGCTCGAAACTCCGCTCTTCCGGTCCACCACTGTCGCTGCCCGTCGGCGTTTCTTGCGCCCGAGGGTTTCCGGATCCCTCGGAGAGGCGCGCTTATTGGCGCGTCCTCTCCTTGCCCACCGGAACCGCGGAGAGGGAGCGCGTTCCGCGCGTGCCTTTCGGCGAGACCGAACGCGCCCGCCGCGGAACCTCCGCCGCGCCAAAGCCCCGTGCTGACGCAACCCACGTGCGCTCTCCGCTCCCTGGCCGCTGCTGAGCTGGGAGGGGGGGGGGAAGAGTGCAGGCAGTGGCGGCTCTCACATTTGCCTCTGCCGGCGGGAGCGCCTCCGTCGCGCGCGTCGGTGGGCGGAGGACGCGCGCGCGCCAGCGAGATCGTGACGCCGTTCACGAGCCTCCGGAGTTTCCTCCTGAGAAGGGTCGAGAGACGCAGGCGTCCCGCGGCGGGGGCGGTCGTCCCCCTCGAGGCGCGCGGAGGACTCGGGAGGGTCTGCGGGCGCTCGGCCCTGCAGCGAACCGTGGCTCTGCAGCTCGCAAGCCCGCCTCCGCCAGCAGGGAAACCGTGTCGTGGGCGCTGTCCGTTCCGCAGACCTCCCCCCCATTTCGCCGCGCGGGTCGCGACGTCGAAAGAGCTGTAGCCTCTCCTTCTGCTGACGACGCGGGAATCGTCCGCGACGCTGCCGTGGAGTGAAAATTCCTTCCTGGAGGCGCATCAGGCAGAAAGGGGAACAGAGCGTCACCGGTCGTCGGATGAATTGAAGGGATGAAGGAAGAGGACGGAGAAACCGTCAGCTGCAGATGAAAGGGAGGAGAAGAAATATTCCGCGCTCACCACTTCCGGAGAAGAACAAGTCCTCATCCTCTGCAGCCTTTCACATGCATCTTTTTCTCGCGATCTCTGGATACTCTCGTTGGCTAGGCTCGCCCAGGGTCTTCCGGAGGAATCAGAGGATCGGTTTCTGCGCGATCGTTGGAATCCACGCCCTGAGGCTATTCTCGAGTGCACTCTTTCGGTGAGCCGATGAAGGCTGATCGGGAAGACGTCCAGGCGCCTCCCTCTCGCCGGAAGCAGCCCGTGCATTCCCTCGCAGAGAGCGGTGGAGGGAACGAGACCTCCACATGCATGGCTGGGGAAGGCCACCTGACCTCAATCCACCTCTGTCCACCCGACCGCGAGTCTCCATGCTGCGCTGCGCCCCGCCGCCCCGTTCCACGAGCAGCCACAGTCGGGCACGCGAAGGACGATGGCTGCTTCTCGCACCTCCGCAGGAAATCCGCTTGGGGGCGACCTTGATGGCCAATCAGGAGCGGGTCGTCGCGCCGCAAGAAAAGAAAAGCACACAAAGCAGCGCGGCGAAACCCCGACCGGGGCGCTGCTGAGGCGTGGATCGGGAATCTGGGGTCCGCGCCAGGAATTTCGAGAGCAGCCAACGCCGGCGGCGCCTTTGGACGGAACCGCGCGTGCTGTGCGGACTGACCGCCATCTACTATGGTGGCTCGATGACCAGCACTGGTTCCATGCCATTTCGAAAAAGCTCCAGCGGCGAGATCGCGGTCGCATCCTCTCTCCCAGGGGAGCAGCCGAATCTCGCGAGGCGTCGTAACTTCTGAGCGCGACCCCGACAGGGGGACGTTGCAGATCCTTCGCGCGTCCTTGCGCGTGTATGGTGCATCCACAAGAGCGGGCACGCCTGCTGACCACGAACGACGAACGTATCCTGTGGATCCCGGAAGGGCTGGATGTTGAAGAGACTCCTGAGGGGGAGGAGAAGGAAGGAAGAGGAGAGGAATAGAAGGAAGAATGTGCCGAACTCTCCGAGCACGGACCGGCATCTCTGAATGGACCTTCACTGCCGATGCGGGCGTGGCTGTTTGGGCGAATTGGGCCTGTAGAATCCTAAAGGGCCGTCGGAAAAAGTGGGGAGCCGTCGAGGAGAGGTAGGTGGGAGAGAGACCTCGAGCAGGATGCGAGTAACAGGCAGACCGAGACGGAGAAGGCGGCCAGGGCGAAGGAACTAGGTCACGCTGGCTCTCGGCACCGCCTCCAGGGAAGGGGTAGCCAAGGAGCGCCGTCGAAACCGGCGGGAACGAGATGCTGCGCGGAGCGGAGCTTGCGGATGACATTTCCGGATGCTGCACGGAGCATTTGGATATGAATTCCGAAGATACTATCTGTCGAACCGCAAGCATCCCCGACGGTCATAGAAACAACAAACGGTCCGAAGCAGTAAATGTGGGGAGAGGAAACTTTAGTGGTGCTTCCTGGTATGAAAGAAAGGAGGAGACTCGCAAACCGCCTGCTCTTGACCGTGGCGGGAGCAGAGGGCGGCAGCAGCGGCGGTCTCCAAGAGGAAATCCAGGGTTCCCTCTGTGCAGGATACCGTGACGAAACGATCTTCAAAGAGGAGTTGCCGGATTCCTGCTGACGCTTGACCCGTGGCCCAGCAGGAAACCCAGCGGAAGCGCATCCGACTTGCTGCGGCTCTCCTCTGCCGCCCGGGCGACGGTGGCGCTCCTGGAAGCCTGCCATGGCGACGTCGGTCTCATTCTTCACCGAGGACGTCGAACCGTCGCCAACGAAGTCGACCGCAGTGAAGTGGCGAAGGCGAGCTCTCCCGATGGAGAGGGGAGCAAAACCAAAGGTACCGACACCACAGAGCCACCCTTACTCGTCACTTTTTGATATGAGGAGCAGGAAGGCGACATGATATGGAGACACCTGAGTGTCGCCAATTGGGTCTCCGACCGCGCATGAGGGACTCAGCGTCAGAGGTCTGCTGCTTCCGGATTCTCTGCTCTTCCTTCCCCTCGGTGTTCTTCGATTCCACTCCAATTTGAATGTAGTCTGCAAGGAGGAGCCTCCCCCTCTTAAGGAGGGCGACTCCAACAGGGACGGTTTCGGCTCCGGCCATCGGCTTCTTCCTCCTTCCTCGGAACAGGAGTCGAACCTTTCCCTCCCTTGCGCAGCTCGCTCATCCCAACATGCTGAACTTTCTACTGAAGACAAATAAATGAACGGTTGCAAAAGAAAAATGAGGGTGGGTCACGTCCAACAGCCTTCTCCCTATCGATAGTCCTCGAGCTTCTTCGTCCCGGTTTCTTGGTTTGGGGCTCGCCAGCAAGGTCCGGACCCGTTACTTCCGCACGCGCATGACCCGAATTCGCCCTCTCCCTTCCCCTCATGTGGCAGGACCGAGGGTGCAGAGCCCCATACGAGCAGTTCAGGAGGGAGGTCGCTACCGACGTCCGAACGCGCTTCCTCGGGTCTCATCCTCGAACGCTGATCCTTTGCCTCCAGCTGCCTTCGGGTGGGCGGTCGCCTCCGATTTTGAACCCGCGCCTCCACCGCACAGTCCGCACGCGGGACTCCCTCGCCTCTTCCTGCGACGGGTCTCCGCGCTTCCTCCATGCATCTCCCCTCATGGACGCAGAGCTTCCAGCTGCGGACCACCTACCGGCGTGGTCCGGGCGATGCGTTCGGCAGGGATTTCGAATGCATCCAACGTTTGACGACGCCACGAATCCCCTCGGGGCGATCGGCGTAGCACCAAAGGGTCTCCGTGCGTCGGAGAGTCCGATCCCTGGTCGGCCGCTACGACGCAAGCGATCCCACGGGGAAGCGATCGCCTTGGGAGAGGCACTCGGAGGACTCTGACACAGATACTGGCTCCCTCTGTCTTCCCGAGCCAAGGGTGCTCTCGAAGGGGCAGCCCAAGTCCAGGACCACCTTGGTAACTGGAGATTTTCCAACCGGTCACGCCAGGGCGTTTATTTAATGGAAAACAAACCGGCTGGGAACACGCCGGATCCCGACCGGAGAAAAGTTCAGGGTGAGGGTCGAGATCTCTCAGAGTCCGGGTGGGGAGGGATGGGGTGACAAATAAACATGGGAATACGGGAGCGATGGGGCAGGGATCTTTGGTGTCGCCCCTTCTGGAGAAAAAGAAAACCGAGAAAGTTCCGGAGAGATGGAAGGAGACAATAAAAAAAACAGAAATAAGCAAAAGGGGAGGGGGAACAGGGGACACTGGTCCCGGCCGTTCCTTCCTCCTAGAACGGGCACTGGATGCCGGCGATCTCCGTCTTGATCCCCTCTCCCAGGTGGGGCCACCTTGCAGCCGCCCTCATGTTGGCGGCTGCCATGCAGGCAGCCTCCCTTCCCTGCGCTCGCGTCCGCAAGACACGGAGGGCCGTGACGATGGCGCGGACGCAACATCTCGTCGCGACCGCGACCACTGCGCCGGTCGAGAGTCGAAGAACCGCCGCGGAGGTCACGGGCGGTGTCCTTCTGCGGCAGGAGCGCTGATGCCAGCCTCCGCCGCGGCTCTTGGAGGACGCTGCAGTCCAAAGGCAGGTGCGGAGGGATCGACACCTTGTGGAGCCGAACGGGGATACGGTAACACAGGGAACGAACGAGGTGGCGACGCTGATCGCACCGGAGTCCCCAGTGCAGGAACAGTGGTACCTCCCGTTCCCACGTCGTAGGGAGCGCGGAAGTGTTCGCGCACTGGGGAAGGACCTCAAGGGGGGCGGAAGTTCACGCCACCGCAGGAATCTGTCCGCCTGGATGCGCGGAGCGGCGGCATCCTCCAACTCGCGCGTCTTCCAGCTGCCCAGGAGTTTCGTTTTCCTTGCAACGGTCCAGGAAACGGAGACTGGAGGCCGGGAGCCTCCGGCCCCTGGCATCTTCCCGACGGCATGCGCCACCTTTAAAAGAGGTCGGCAGTGGCGCCGTGCCCTAGCGCGAAGGAGAGAGAACGCCGCCGGCGAGGGTTCAGGGGTTGGACGGTGTGTCTCGCCCCAGAAAATGCGTCTCTGGTATGTTCGATCTTCACACTGTGCTCTGGTCGCTTCCCTTCTCCCCAGCAAGTTCAGAGGTCGAGCCCCGGGAATAACGCGCTACTAACCCGAAAATGGCAGGTCTCCTCTGGAAAGCAGGAAGTGGGATGGAGCACGAATGCAGCGCCGCCGAGCAGCACACACTTTCCTTTTCGAACAGCTCTTTTCTGCTCCTAGTCGCTCCAGTCCGCGCGCGCGCCCCTAGAGTTCTGGAACAGTGCCACCCTCTCTCTAAAGTGGCAGGAGTCCGTCAAGGTCATCGCCCTGACCTACGATCTTCTGGTTTGACACCCGGTTTTGCTGAGGCGTTTACTTTATATAAAAAGAAATAAACATACAGGTCAGCGGCAGGACCAAGCTCCCTGCCAGGTTACAAATGTACTAAAAAGAACCTGCCGAGAACCGCCACGCAGGTCAGCGGGGTTCTCCTCGGCAGCAGAGATGAAGGGGAAACAACAGAAAAGAAAAATGAAGCAAAAAGATATATACAAAAAAATGAGAGGATTCGGGAAGGAATCACCGGGTACTGAAGGGCGTCCTCTGCATCCTTGTAAGGATGCCAGCAAGTTTCTATTTCAAGATTCCCAGATGCTATCCTCATGAAGGGGACAGCAAAATAGATGGCGTCTCTGTCGTCGTGGCCTCCTCTGACGTAGCTCCATGCACCCATGGTCCCGCCGCATGGGCAGCACGGTGCTGCTAGGGACGCGGCCGGCGTGAGGGAGTCGCGCAGGAAGAGGCGCTTCAAAATGTTTCTGGGACTGCTGCTGGGGGTTCCAAGGGTTGCGGCGAAGCGTTCCCACAGGAGGCGAAGGGCAACACAATCCACGAGCAGGTTCAGGAGGAACTCTCTTTTGCCACACCTGCTGCAGTTGGGGCTCGCCCTCCCTCGGGTCCAATGGTTCGGCGGGCATTGCACAGGAGGCCCCAATGCAAGAGCAGATCGCCGACTCCTGCCACTTTAGGGGAGGGTTGTACTGTTCCAGAACGCTGGGGATCACTGCATCTCATCCAGAGGAATTTCTAGTAGCTCTTTCCAGCGTAGCAGTCCTTTTAGGGGAACACTCGGGGTGGCAGCATTTGTCAGCTCCCGAGTTGTCCACGCATTTATATGCCACGATCTGCTGGTGCGATAAGAGACACAGCAGGTCAATCCCAAACGGATTGCCAGGATGTTTGCTCTCCTGGGATGTCTGGAGCATGAAGGGTTATTGGGGCTGGTCTGTGCAAAGCGCTGTCGGCCGCAGCCCACGGAGGGCAGTTGCTTCTCGATGGATGAAGAGTGGCGGCACACGCACTCTCCATCGGGTCCCAGTCACGTGGACTTCCCTGCCTTGTCGACCGAATGGCTCGAGCTGCCGTGGTTCTTGAGGTGCATCGTCGACTAGGACGAGAGCACCTGCGCGCGCGAGGAACGCGCCCTGAACCGAGAAGGTCGCTTGAAGGAACCCTCGCCTGAGGGACTGAGGAACCCACTCCTCCGGAAGCCACGATGAGCATCAGGGAGCACGAAGGGCACCCGTGTTCCACCACACGAAGAATCCTCTTAGGACCTCGTAGGGCGAGCTTCCGAGAGGTAGTCGCCGATCCTGTGCAGTTCCCCTTCCATTATGAGAAAATCTCCGACTCTTGTGTGGCCTCTTGCACCAGCTGACGCGAGTCCGCGCCGAAGGCGTTGATCGGGTCCTAAAAGTCGATGCGTCTTGATCTGTAGGAAGAATTCCTTGAATGCTGCCCATCATCCCTTACCAAAGCCCTCGGGACGGGAACTTTGCAAGCATCCCCCAATCGCGGCATCCCCTTGGATTCTGGTGCTGGTCTCCAGCTGCCCGCATTTATCCGCTTCACCTGAAGTCCTGGAAAACAGGGACATCCGCTGAAATTTCGCCTCGAGAGCTGGTCTTCGATGCTCCTTCGAAGGGAACGGCAAAGACTAAGGTTGGCATCTGACTCCAGTAGGTATTTGGTCCTCACTTTGCAAGCCTTCATCGTTCGAATAGGAGACGAATCCCTTTCTCCCCCGCAACAACCCTCTCCTTCCGGCATGCCGGATCACTTGCTTTCAACAAATGAAGAAAAAGAAAGGGTTAGTTGTCTGCTGGTCCGAAAGGGTCCTTACCCAAGCCGTGACGGAACATGACTAGGAGGGCCGGTGGGAACAGAGGGACAACGAATAAATTGGAATGAAATGGACCGGGACTCGCGGCGTGATGGCGATGACTCTCAACGACGATCTGCATCAGAAGGGACGCGGCTATCGCCGGCTGCCAGCTGGTCCGTCAAAATAGGAGGCTACCACCCCCTATCCCTCCTCCCACCCTTCCCCCGCTCAACCGGGTGATGCGGCATGCGAGCTGCTCGCTTCTTCGCGGCATGCGGCCAAAAGAAGGGATTCTGGTCTCCAGGAGGAGCTGATCAATCCGGGACCGAGCGACCGATGATATATCCTGGAGGACTCCTTTCTAGATGGCTCTTTGGTGACGATCGTTCATTTCCGTTCCATCCACACTTGACCGCGGTGGCGGCCGTGCGGCTTCCGCAAGTGACACCCAGCGTTGCGGATCCCCACGTGACGACAGGAACGGGGGGAGGGAGTCGTGGGTTTCCAGTCCCTCCTCCCGCGGGATGACGCTGATTGGTCTGTGGACTTCCAGTGGAAGCTGGAAACTCGATGCTCCCGTTGACTGGCCAGGGTTGGAAGTTGACCCCCCTGCTTCCAGAGATCAAGGAGCTCTTCGGGGTTCCCCTCCAGCTATTTAAATGGAGCCCTCTATCGCGTACCATGGAGCTGGTTGATACCCCTTCGGGGTGTTAAGAACTGTCAGAGTGTTAAAAAGCGTACTGCTCCCTTCAGAAAAATTGGGAAGCCTCCCTTCGGGGTTCTCTTCAGAGGAGGAAACGCCCTCAGAGAGACCCTTCCAGAGAGAATCAGGGCGAAAGTCCCCTTCGTGGTTCCCTTCCAAGCGTGTGAGGAACGGTCTCCTATCTTCGGAGCCCTTCCTGGATTGATGGGGTGGTCCCTCCGGGGCACCCCCTAACTTGAAGAGTTAACACGTACCCTCGGGTGGCGTTGTCGGTGTTCAGAAAACCTTGTGAGTACCCCATGTGACGTCATCGTCGAGCTTCCTCGACTCCCCCCCAAGAGGGTGAACGGTTTTCTACCCAGCTAACCCCCCTTCAAAAAGAAGGGAGGAGAGAGGGGAAACCAGAAAGCGCATGCCGCATCCAAATTACTGCAGACGGACGCAGCATCCCTCTCAAGGCCACTGCGCGTCCCGAGGAGAATTACCAGAAGGGACACGCGGGAAGCAGGATGAGAAGGCCAGGAGTCTGCCTCAAGCAGTCTCACGGCACTTAGGAAAGAAGCCGGGTCACTCCGCCGCTAAAGAAACCACACAGGGAGGAAAGGGGAGAAGAACGCGAATGGCGCCGAAGGGTTAAAGCACGAAGATCGGGAAGCTGGGGAAGTAATCTTCTTCGGGCGAAGTCGGTGCCAGCGTTGGGGGAATGAGACACTGGGGTCGTAAAGGGAGGAGACCCCCACGCCTTCCGGGACGAGCGGGAGACACGTGGATCGCCATCACCCCTCACGCAGCAGCCCCACGGAGGTCAGCGAAAGCCGTCGGGAATCGAGGACAGGGGACGCGAGGCCCCCTCGCCAGTGGCCCACGGCGGTCGTCTCCTCAACGGCGCTTTTCGCTCCCTCGCGCAGCGCTTCACCCCGCCTGCGGCGCGGACCGGCGACACTGATCGCGCGATGTCTTCCCGGCGCCGCTCCGTTCCCTCTCCTCTTTTCTATTGTACCCAAGGCGTGGCCATCCGCGTCGCCGAGAGGCGCTGACAGATGATTTCCTCCTCTCTTCCTCCCCTTCCAAGTGTGAAAGGCGCAGATGGAGTCGGGCCGGGAAGATGCCTGGCTCCCAGGAGACAGCGCATCTTCGCACGGAGGGATGGCGCGGGGGGAGAGCTGCTCCAGGGAGACGGCGCGGGCCCAGCGCATCCCGAAGAGCCGGAAGGGACGGAACGGTGAGGAGGGGCTTAGGCGACGATGGCGCAGCATCCACAGTCCGCCGTCCGTGGGGTCTCGCGGATTCCCGCCGGTCCTCGGTAGAGGCTGGTTGTTTTCCAAAGGCCCTGCGGCGTCGTCCGCACCTTCATGTGGGGAGGGAAGCAAAGCGAGAGGGGGGAGGGACACAATGGGGGACTTTCCAAAGATGGTGGCGCGAGGAAGCAACGCTAATTGGACCGCCCCCTCAGGACTAATGGCCGTCAGGCGCGCGGGACCCTTCGCCTGGGACCCTGCCGTTCCCTGCAGCGATGGGGCGGCGGAAAGCCCCCGAACTCTCCTTCAATTAGAGGTCAGGATGTGACCACCAGGACCAGTCAATCATGCTCCTACCTACCGCTCGCAGACGCCGGTTCCTCCTCGCCGGACGCCGTGCAGCAAGAGGTCAGCTGCAGATGACGGCCGCGCGGCACGGGGCCTCGGGCACGAAAAGCGGCGCGGCATCGGGAGAGGTGGGGGGAGGATGGAGGACGGAGATGCTGCCCATGAGGAGGGCAGGAAGGCGGAAGAGGAGGAGCGGCGAGTGCCCCTGGACATCGGTAGCTCCCCCTCTTCTTCCGGTCCCCGAGGGACCGGAATCCAGTGGCGAAAATCCGCGCCACGGTCGCGGGCGGTTCGCGACGAGTCCTTCTCCCCTACTGGCATTCCTCGGCGGGAGCGTCTGTGCCGCTTCCAGATGAGCAGGAGGTGGCGGCGGTTGCTCCTCGTGTGAGGATGGCAGCCAAACCAAGAGGATGGCTCGATGGGTGGCGGGTGACGGTGCGCTCCCAGGCGGGCGACCTCGCACTCACTTGTTCGATGCCTCCGCTCGCGCGTCATCTCCACGTTTCGGAAGGGGGGTGCGTGGGCCTGCCTCCTCCTCTATGTCACTCGGTACACGGGGGAGGCCTCTTCCTTACTCTGGCGACGAGGGATGAGGTGGAAGCATCTTAGCCCATCTCCCGGGAGGCGCTCCCTCGGGGAATCGGGGAGGGCGCGCCTCCTGCACACGACGGGGCGTCTCCGCGAGAAGAGCACGCGCATTTGGCGCAGCAGGCCTGCAATTCCCAAAGGGCGGGAGACGAGGCGCTCTCGAGGGAAGCGACCGGCTAGTCCGGGGAAGAAGTAGGCTGTCTCTGTCGTCGGGCCCCTTTCGGGAGGCGTGGCCTGCTGTTTCCCGGATCATTATGGCGGGCGCGGCGCGTCAGCCTTCTTCCCTCAATAGCCGCCGCTCACCCGACGATCCCGTTCCGAACCCCGAGAAACGCGAACAGCACCCCCTCCCCTCCCTTATGCCCTCAGCCGCCCCGCACAACGGAGCCGACGGACGGAGATTCGCGAGGCGCCATCGGGAGAGCAGCATCTTGCCCGCGGATGGGACCCTGCGAGGAGCCGGGAAGAGGAAAAAGTCCAGAAAGGAGAGGAAGGTGGGGAGGTTCTCCCGCTTCCCTCCTTTCGTCGTCTTCCCTCCGTTTTCCTACGGGAACGCAGCCTCGGACGCGCGTCTCTGCTGGGACGCGGCTGCTCAGGGGGAGCGTCCCTCCGCCGAATTCCAGGGGCACCGGCGGACCGCTGGTTGCGCAACGCGAAGGACACGCCGCCACAGCCTCGGTGACGCGCGAAGGCGGCAGCCGGCAGCGCATCATCTCTTTCTTCTCTTTCTTTCTTTCTTTCCTCCCCCACCCCCCGCAAACGCGACGTTGCCGTGTAGCGGAGCCAGACCAATCAGGAACGAGCTCGCTCCCGAGCAGGGGCTGGAGGGAAAAAAGGAAAAAAGTCGTGATGGCCCCAGCCCCGATTTAATTGGACCACCGGTCCGCACGGAATGACTCGCTCCCCTGATGGCCGCTGCTCCGCGAGCGCCGACGCGAGACCGCTCAGCGGAAGGAGCGAGGAGGCGGCGGCCGGACTCCCACCGTGACGAACGTCGCTATTTTTAGAAACGCTTGCTGCGCCCGAGTGAGTCCACCTGGGGATTCCTTCCGTTCCCGGGAACGTCGGGAAGAGAGGACAGCACTCGCTCCATGAGCGGGAGCCCTTCGAATGAGTGACGAATGGGACTTCCACGAATGAGTGGTGAACGGCTGTCCACGGATGAGTGGCGAACGGATTCCACGAAGGGATGACGAACGGATGTCCATGGATGAGTGGTGAACGGGTATCCATGGATGAATAGCGAATGAGTGTTGACGAATGAGTAGCGAACGGGCACCCGCGGATAAGTAGTGAAGGAAAGTCCGCGAATGGGTGACGAACGGCTGCCTATGAATAAGTGGCGAACGAGACGTCCAGGAATGAGCGGTGAAGGGAAGTCCACAAATGGGTGACGAGTGGGCACCTACTTGGGAACGAAGAAGCTCCGAGGAAGCAAGAAAAACCCGCTTGGTCCTTTCACATCGCCTCGCAAGCTTCCCGCTTGTCCTGTGCCTATTCAGCTTCTCCATCAGAGCGGTCGATGTGCCCTTCAGAGCTTCTTTCTGCTCAGCGTTCGGGGAGGGAATCCTCAGGAGGCAATGTCTCGAAGAGTTCCTGAGTCGCGCGCGGGAAAGGAGATGAAGCGAGGAGAGAGGCCCCGTAGCGTCGACGCATCCCTATTTCCAGCCGGCAAAGCTTGCCTTCTGGCGGACTGGGTCCTGGGTTCTGCTTCTGTTCCCCCGGGATTCCTCCCGCGTTCCCGACCTCCTTTGAAAAAGACAGCTGACCGCCCTTGCGGAGCGCCGCGATGGGCTCTCTCAAAGACCCCTCCCCCGCCTTCTGAACTCTCCGCGCCTTGTGAGCTGTCAGCAGTCCCATCGAGTCTGTTGTGGGATTGCCTGGGTCCGGGACTCCGACTTCCAGGAGTTCCTGACTCTCCCTTTTTCCTGGGTGAAGGGACTTCCCTTTTGCCCCAGTTCCTCGGGAGACCTCGTAGAACTCAGGGCATCCGCGTTCTCCTGCCCTGACCTTTGGGATTGACGGGAACTCCGGGGTGAGCGGGAGCTCATTGCTCCCGGATCCTCTTTGTTCCCTGCCGCTGCGGCGCGTGCCGTGGGAGACTGCTCCCCCGCAGCGTCTCACAGCCCGGGCGATCCGGGGGGCCGGCTGAAATTCCCCCAAGGGAAAATCGAGGGACCGTGGCCGGGCCACCGAAGCCGGAGACCAGCGACCTCCCCTGTATCTCTCCCTCCCTCTCCTGAGCTGTTCGATCTTCCTTCTCGTCCTCCCTCGGCGGGCACAGAGTACCGGGCAGGTACGCCCCTTCCCTCCTCCTTGGCCTGCGCTCCCTCCGAGAACTCAGAGTGCCTCAAGGCCAACCCATGGGCGCAAACTTGCGTATTTATCCGACCATTTATTTATTTATCTATTTATCTGTCTGGTGCAGAGAAGCGGGCGAGAGGACCTCCACTCTTCGATCCCTATCGAGGAATCCTCGGCACCCAACATCCGCTCCTCCTCGCGCAGAAGACGCACCCGAGGCGTCCGGTGCGAGGAGGAGTACCAGCAAGGAATGCAGATGAGACGCGCCCCTGCAGCGAAGAACTAAGAAGGAGTCCCGACGGGGACTCTAGCCACGGGTGACCTCGAGAGCCCTTCCCGACGAGCGGCATCGCCGGGGTCCGGGGACGCGGAGGCCAGACGAGGAGGCTGCGAACTTCCTCCCCCTTCCTAGTAAGAGGGGGCGGGAGAGAAGAGCAGGACGCGGCAAAGGAAGAGGCGAAACGCCCCGCTGAGGGACGCCCTGGCGCCGCTTGCACGCCAGGAAACCCGGCTCGGACGCTGCCGCCGTGACGACCTCTCTCGAAAGATCCCGGAGATAGCAAGCACCATCCTGTCTCGCGGCTCCTGGACGCTTGCTCTGAATCGCGTCCCCGGGAGAGGTCGCGGGAGTCCGCCGTCAGCTCCAAACGCCTGCCTCCACTGGGCCAACGGCATCTGGGCGGGGACACGCTGGTGTGGGACCAACGGAACATCGCGCAATTTTTTCCGGTAGACCCTCTGGGGCGAGAACCAGGCGAAGAAGGGGAGGACTTTCCGAGCGGGCGGGCGCTGGAGGTAATGGCGGAGTTTGGCCATTACGCGCTGTCCAGGGACCGCATGCGCGTGCGCTGCAGGGCAGGAGAAGGTCGCGCGTCCCAGGAAGAGTTCCTGCCCTGTCCCTGCTCCCCTTCGCAGTCGAGCCACCCCAGGAGGATTCGTCCGTGGCTCCCTCTATCTGAGTAGCTGGAAGGAGGGAGGTCAGTGATAGAGAGTCCCAAGGGGCACCTCTCTTCCTCCTGCCGGGAAGTCAACGGACACGACCTCTCTTCCCGGACCACTTCTTTCGGCGCTTCTTTCGCTCCCTCAAGGAGCTCGCCTTGGCGCCCCGGGAATTTCTCGCCGCGCACCGAGGGAATTGCGGCGTTTTCCGCTCTTGCGGAGCGCTGCCTCCCGAAGGTCGCCTCCAGCTCTTCCCAGGCGCACCAGCTCGGCGTGGAACCCTGAAGAACAGTTCTGGCTCCGGAAAGCCTGATGCTTCCTCCGAAGTCCTGTTCCCTGGAGCCGATTGGGGACAGCACCACTCGAAGACCGTCCTACGGTGTCCTCGAAGAGGCCAGCTGGTCACGGACCGCCTTAGTGGTCTTGGAAACCCTCTTTGCTCCTCGGGACAGCTCAAGTCCGCCTGGCCAAGATGCGGCTCCCCTGATTGGCGCGAGTTCTCCTCCCCCTCTTTCCTTCCCTATTTCCGGACACTCTTGGGACCTCTGCTGCTACTCGTCCCTCTCGAAGAGAGTGCCGATGCAGGGCTCCGGGAAGAAAGTTCCCCCTCATCCCGCTCACGGAGGATGCGAGTTTGAAGTCCCGTAAGGAGTAGAGAAGGCAGCTGAACCCGTAGTCAGGGTCCCGGGAGCCGAGTGATTCCGGGATTTGTCTCCCGTGTCCCTCGCTCGCTGTTTGACTTCGGGCCGAGACGGTAGGCCGACCGAACGGCTGTCGTGGCCTCCGCCTCCAGCGATGTGGCAGGCCCCAGCCCGACCCAAAATGCCTCCTCAAGGAGCGCAAAGGGGGACAGAGGGAAGAGGAAGGGGGGGGAGGACTTTTGCTAGGAGACCAGGCAGCACCACTTCCCGCCTTGCCGATCTAGCCCTATCCGACGCCCTCGTAAAGATTGCACCCCGTGCGTCCCCCACGGGAAGACGTCGGAAATCGGTCGCGCCAGAGCAGCGGACTCCGGAGGAGACCATTCGCATGGAATCCACCCTGGTACCCTCGACTCTCTTCCGCATCCGGTCCTTCACATGCGTAGGGTCTGTTCTGGCATCTCTGCGGCAGGTCGTGGCGGAGGGGATAGCGAGGTCTCCGAACTGCCGTGCGGTACGGACGAAATCTCCCCTCGAGTGGGGGGAACACCCTCTTGGTGAGCGTCCTGGGTCGTGCACGCCAGCGGAAGCGCGCGGCCTGGACTCCATCCCCGTGATAGGAGAAGGGTATCCCCGGTGACCTGGGTCTCAAGCCTCTCTCCGCAGACTCCTCCCGTCGTCTTCAGCCCTGACACCTCCTCCGCAAGCCTCCAGTCGTAAAGAGAACGCGGATGCTACCACGTCCGCTGTAGTGGCCTGGACTTCCCATCCATCCGATCCGTTCCCCCCCCCCCTCCTCATCCCCGCTGCCATCGGAATCCTCGATGAACCCTGAGGATGGGGCGGATCCCGTACTCCTGAAGCACCTTGGACATCTCCTTTGAGGACCTGCAGTCTCGCGGCAGGGACCTCGCCAGACCCTTCGGTAGCTACTGAGAGTGGCAGCACCTCGGGCAAGCGGGAGGTGAGTGGGCGAACAATCCGAGCAGGGGAGAGAAAAAAAGAATCCAAGATCCACTGAATCAGGGATCCTGAAAAGGCAGCAGGCTGCATCCCAACACTCTGGATCACTCTGCCAGGGTAGAGGAGGAAAAGGAGAAGGAGGAGTGGAAGGGAAGAAGAGGTGGCAAGGAGGAAGGATGGAAGAAGGGGTGAGCACAAGGGAGGAAAGGAACAAATAGTGAAAAGAAGGTGGCAAGGAGAAAGAATGGAGGAAGGGGGGAGGAGAAGGAGGAAGACAAAGGGTTAGGGGAAGAGAGAAAGAACAGCAGAGGATGAAAGGGCAAGGAAGGAAGAGAAGGAAGAGCTCCTGTCCCTCATTCCTTCGTTGCATTCTCCGGAGCTCGCATCCCCGTTCCCGGAGCGCGGTCTCTTCGAAAGGGATAATGCCTCGCTTCCGGGAAGAGACGGCCGTAGCCCGCGCTGAGAAACCAGGAGCGTGAACTTCTCCCCACGCTCTCCCAAAGGCTGCCCTACTCCACCAACCCTCAAAAGTGACTAAAGACCAAGACCGCTTGCCCTTCCTTTTTCAGACCGCCCACGGGCAGCAGCGGGTCGGAGTTTATTGCTTGACCACGGAGGATATCCAATCTGTGAACTGGTCCACTCGGGTGTAGACCCCGGAGAAGTCCCTCTCCGCGCAGCGGTATCCGTACGACACGATCCCGATGATGTAGTAGATCTGGTCGTTGTCCCAGGGGATGACCTGCGGGCCGCCCGAGTCCCCCTGAGGAGCGAGGAAGGGCAGTCAGGGATCGGAGGGAAAAGGAGCACTGGGCCCTCCCTCCCTCCCTTCCTCACCAAGCAGGCGTCTTTGCCTCCTGTGCGGAAGCTGGCGCAGAGGACCCTGTTGTCGATGACGGCGTTCTGGAAGTTCCGGAACTGGCGCTTGCACGTCGACAGAGGGACCACCGGAAGCTGAACCTCGAGCAGAAGGGAGCTGGTGGGGCCATCTACGGAGAGCACCCGTGCGGGGCGAGGTCAGTCCTGTGTCGCGGGGGGCGTGGGGGGGAGAGGAGTCAGGACTCACTGTAAGCGACGGATCCCCACCCCGCCACGAAGGGCAGGAACTCGGTGTAGTCGGTCTTCTGGAAGGCGGCGTCAAAGGGAAGGCATACGGGGTGGATGAATCCTGGAAAAGAGTGTCAGCTCTGGGAAGAGGAGGGGGAGAGGGGGAGGGTGCGAGCTCGCCGCCACCCAGGCAAGCGATTTCCCATGCGACGGGGACGACGGTCTCATCCGAGGTCGCCGCGGAGGCGCCTCCCTTCGGGGCGAAGGGGGAAGGGACTGTCGGCACATCCTGCACACCCCCATCTCGAGAGGACCTAGCCCTGGGGTTGGAAGTCTTCCCCTGCCTGAAGCCTGCAGAAGCGGCTGCGGCAGCAAGCAAGAGACCCCTTCCCCATCATCCCGCGAAGGTCTTGGGCGCACCCTGGCGCTTTTCTGCTTTGCGAGGAGCGACAGGGGAGGGTGGTTGTGCGTGCCCTTTCCCGTGGGGTTAGTCAGATCAGGTCGTGCCGAAAGCGCACAGACTCGCTGCACTGCGGTACGAAGGCTCCCCGCCCGCGCACACCAGGACGCTCCAGGCAGGGCGGCGGCGGTAGACTCCCGGGAGGAGGGTCGGCGGGGACGAGGGCGGGGAAGCGAAAGACGCAGGAACCGGAGGATGAGGCGCTCTTCGACGGGCGGGTCCAGAGATCACAGCAGCGCCGGACGGACAGGGGGGGACGAGCAAAGAGGAGAGTAGGGGCCCGGGAGGGTGTTGGAGCAGGAAGCAAGGGGAAGGAGGAGGAGAAAGGGAGGAAGGGCTCCCGCTCCTCGCTCCTCGAGTCAATAGGCGTCTCTGTGGAGGCAGGCTCTGGATCGGCGCAGGCGGCTGCCACCAGAAGGGAAGCCATGGTCCTGCAGTCGGGCTCAAAGGGGAGCGGATGTCTTCCTTCCCGAGGTCCTGGCTCGAAAGGTCTCCAGGCAAAGGAGGAAGGTCTACTCTCGTTCGCGGCGACCCCGCGCGGACGGGCGGATGAGGAGAGGAGGAGGAGCAGAGTCTCCAGACGGCGCCACGCGCGCTCACGGGGGCTCGAGAAAGGTCGGCCCCTTGTCGAACAGGAACGCGCCCCGGGGCACTTCTCAGGGAGAGGCTCAAAGGGAGGACGGGAAGAAGAGACCCTGAGGCGAGACGAGGGAGGTCGGGTGAGGGAGCGAAGGACGGACGGATGGACGCGCGGCCGTCGCTGCTCGGGGGCCGTCTTGTTTCCCACTTCCTTCCTTCCGAGGGCGCGAATGGCCCGGCGTACCGCGCGAGAGCGTCGCGCTGTCGCCGGGAGATGGGGTCCAGGAACGCGGCGCCCCGATCGGGGTGCTCCTTCGCCGCCATTTGCGGCAGGGCGGCTTTCACCCTAACGACGCCCCTTCAGGAGGGATGATCAATGTGGGTAGGGTGTGGTCGTGAAAGGGGGCCTGCCACAGCACCATTAATCATAAGCGGGAAGTGGGGCCCGAGCGACCCCCGGAGCCGGGGGCGTCAGCGGGACGCATAATGGAACCTCCCGGACAAAGCAGCTCTCCTGCGGGAGGAAGAATCGACGGGGGATTCCGCGAGGGGGCAGGGGAGGAGGAAAAAAAGGAGGGGAAGGAAGAAAAAAATCCTCTCCTCGCGGGATCTCTCCGGCCCTCAATGGGGGATCCCGCAGGAGCGACGCCGCGTCTTGCAAGAAGCGCAGCTGCTGCTCTCCAGCGGCGCCGCTGAGGGACTCCCAAAGGGGCGGACCGCTACCTCCTGACGTCTCGCCGTGGGGGCCGTGGGTGGAAGCGGAATGCAAGGAGGGGAGGAGAGAAGGAGGCCCGGCGCGAGCCCTCCCCCTCCCCTCCTCTTCGGGAAGACGCCTCGTTCGGATCCGTCTCCAGACAACGGGGCTTCGCTCAGGTGGATCTTGGCGGAGGGCTCATTCCCGCGCTCGGGGCACCCGCGCCGTGGGGACGAGGGCGGGAGAAGAGAGAGAGATGACAGCCTCCCAAGGGCTCGCGGGCATCCTCCGCGATCCGCGGGGAGGAAGTGCGGCGCGCGGAGACAGCGCCGCCCACCCATCCCGCGGCAGGCGCGAGCGGCGGAACCGAGTGCCCTCCCTCGTGGCCCCGCCAGGGGATCGAGAGGCTCCTGAGCAGGCAGCAGGGCATGGGGGTGGTTAACAGGACCTTCCAACGATCTGGGACCTTCGCAGGGGGCTCGCGAAACCCCACTGACGGTGTAGGGGTAGACCCCCGCTGCTGATCGGGCACCGATGGCGCCGCCAGCCCCTATTTCGGACAGGCGCGGGCTTGGCGGCGGAAGTTCCGAGCCACTCCGGCTCCACGCAACACGCGGGCCGGCTGGCCCTCGCAGAAGCGACCACTCCCTTGATCTCCCGCGAAGCCCAGAGCAGTGCCTATTCCTTCCCGTCCTACCCTCGGAGGATAGGGTAGGTGGGCCGGCTTGAGGGAGGAGTGACCGAGGAGCTCCGCGAAGGACAGAGCGACAGTAAAGGGCAGAAGGGGGGAGGGGAGGAATCCGCCTGGAGGAGCGCGTGTCGCCCGTGCGGAAGGGGCTGCTCCCCGCTGCCCTCCGGAGCACGCAGGGGCGGACAGGGGGCTTAGATAGGGTCGACCGTGTTGCTCCTTCTGGGCCTTCAAGGGTGGCCAGCCCGTCCCTGAAAACTCCGCTGAGCTCCAGAGACCCCCGGGAGCCGCAAAGATAGCCGCTCCGCGGGCGCCAAGGGCAGCTCGCGGCGACTTTTCCCGCGCGCAGGGCAGTCACGACGTCGATCCCCTCCGATGCCCCGAAGAGGAAGGGAGCCTACAGCTCGAACGGTCTTCTCTTCCCCGAGCTTGGTGGGAGTCCCCCGGTCCCCGGGGCGTCGTGACGTCACGCGGCCGGAGGCATTCACATCGAGCGCGGTTGCCCCGTCGGCGAGAGGATCTCCACGCCCCAGTGGCTCCACCCCTGCTTTTCTGAGAGGGAGGGGCGGGTGGAAGCCCCATAGCAGCGACCGGGGAGGGAAGGGGGGCAGCACTCGGACATCTCCAGAGAACCTCCCTCTCCCAGAAGCGCGTGCATCCCCGTTGCTCCGGGAGTCGCAGACAGCGCTGCGGCAGAGGGTGCGGGCTCCTGGCCCTTCCCCGACCCTCTTTTCCGAAAGGAACCGGCCGGGCGACACTCCTCCGAGCGCAGGCAGAAGCGGGGAGAGAAACGGAGCAAAGGGGGTGAAGCCCCTCCTTGGGCGAGGGTGAGGGGAGGAACCCCTAAGGCAAGGGTTTTTGCCTTGGAGGGGAGGGAGGTGGCGGAGCTCCCCGTCTCTCCCTCAGCGCGGACCCCTTCCGCTTCTAGGGCGATCGCTTCGAAGGGCAGTAGGCCCCAATCCAATCACACTCCCCTTCCCACACTTCCGTACTCCAACGGCGCCCTCTCCCGACCCTCAAATACGGCGATGAGTGCGCCAACGCTGCTGCCCCTTTCCCTCCTTTTCTCTCCGCTCCTCGACCGCCGCGGCGACGCTACCGTCGCCCTCCCCTGTCGCGAAAGCTGGGGGAGCGGCGCGGAAAGGGGAGCCGGCACGCGAGCAGCACCCCTCCCCCTTTCTCATTCGCACCCCCACTCACTACTGAAAGCAACGCCTTTCTCCAGCTTCAGCATGGCGATGTCGTTCACGTGGGTCGTGGTGCTGTACTGTGGATGGACGATCCTCTCCACCACCCTGACCTCAATCGGGTTGGCCCCGTCGTCGGTCCTTTGGAGGTTGTGGTCTCCCAACCGTACCGACACCCTGCAAAGGCGCGGGGGCGGGATTCTCTTCCGGCGAAAGGGAGAAGGGGGGAGTGGCGCTTACAGGTCCGCCTGACCATGGACGCAGTGAGCCGCCGTGAGGATATAGTGGGAGGTCACCAGGCTGCCCCCGCATTTGTAATCCACGCTCTGGTCGGCTTCGTCCAGGTAGCCCAGGGCCGCCAGCCAAGGCCACGCTCCTGGAAGACGCAGCGCCTGCAGGGAATCTGCCACCGGTCCGGCAGGGGGAGGGGGAGGTCGGATGCGCACCCCTCAGGTCAGGAGGGCGACGGAGCTGCCGCCGCAAGGGCGGGAGAGAAGGGCGCGCGGGGGAACGCGTGGCTAGGGCTGCTCTCAGGACGAAAGGAGAGGTCACGATCTGCCGGCCGGCGCCGCAGATGCTGGAGAGAGGAGTCCCGGCGTGACCGGCCGGGAGGAGCCACAGAGGACCTTGGGAGGGGAGGCCGGAGCCATCCGAGGAGGACCGGAGCTCCCGGCTCGGGTCAGCTGGAGACCTGGATGACGACCTCTGACCACCGGAGCCGACGGGGAGCACGGGAGCCATAGGGGTGCCACCTTTTCCCGGTCCGCGCCCGCCTGGCAGAGGGGGGTGCGGCAGCGAGAGCTCGCCGTCCACAGAAGGACCGCAGACGTTTCCAAGGCGACGCGAAGGGAGCGAGGAGGCTTCCGGAGAGCGAGGGAGGGGAGGAGGGGGCTCGGGGAGAGAAATGGAGGGAGTGGCCCGCCCACCTACCTAGCTCAGAGGGCACTCCGCCTACAATGCGCGAGTGGGTCGCATTGCTGAAGCCGCACACAGGCGGAAGGGGGAACGGGGAGGACGGAGGAGCCGGAGGAGCTCCTGTTGTCCCGCGAGGCGGGAGCGAGGGCAGATTCTTGTGGCCGTCCTCGACCCCTTCCGTCTGGGTGGGGGGGCGAGGAGGAGGAGGAGGAGGACGGGCCGTTGCGGTCGTCGTGGTCGTCGTGGTCGTCGTGGTGGAGGGCACTCCCCCTGCCACGAAGGGGCAGCAGATGAGCGGGAAGGAGCCCTGGAACCCGCAGGTGGAGCTGTCCAGCATGTTCGTCCCGTAGGTCGAGGACACCAGCAGGTTCAGGATGTGGTCGCACGCGTGCAGGAAGGTGCAGTAGCCCGGCCTCTGGGAGTTCACGAGGCACTCCTTCCCTTCGCCAACGCCCTCGTCCAGGAAGATGACTGCAAGGAAGAGGATCAGGTGCACCCTGGGCACGCATCCCTTCTCTACCCCCACTCCCCAAGGCTCTGCCACCACGCGTGTGAGCCCGACGCCGAGGCCCGGGTGCCGGAGGTCCTCTGCAGACAAAGTGAGCATGTAGAAGAACGCACGCCAATGGGAGATACGCAGAACTGGTCTCACCCCCTCCCTTCCCTCCCCTTCCTTTTTTTTTTCGCTTTCCCTTTTCTCTGCCTCCCTCCCCAGAACGAACAGAGAAACCGAACGGGTTGCTCGCTTGTTTTTGTGACTCGTGACCCGGCCAGCATCACAGTGACAAAACGGTCGTCTGACCGCGAGCAAGATCCCCAGAATTTGCCGCGACGCTCTTGCAGCGGCGTCCGACGTGCGACCGGCTTGCGCTCGCTCAGGAAAACGCACGATCTCCCAGGAAAAGGAGAGCAGGGACATCTATGCGAAGATCGCTTAGGTCGCCTGTATCCACAGTGCTTCTGAGAAGGCAGCTTAGATGGCACTGCTAACTGCGTATGAAATCGAAGGTGAGGTGATCGGGCAAGTAGCAGCAATTCACGAAAGGAAGTGTCATGTCCATCGTCTCGCCCCTCCCCAAATCCTGAGGACCTCTGAAACAATTTCCATCACGGTTCCCCTTATCTGCCATGTAATTTGTTGTAATTTTCCTTCAAGAGATGTGGGGGTTGATGGCGCATCAACCAACGAAGAACCCTATGTTGGTCACTTGCGGAACATTCGCAAATACCACTCACATGCGCAGTTGCGCGTCTTCGCGTCCCTCCCGCGAAGAACGACAAATCCTCTTGCAGATCTGCTTCGCCCGTTCCACACCCGGCAGTGGGCTTCGTGAGGCATCGCCAGTCCGTTCGGGAGAATCGGCCAAACTTTTTGCGCTGCGAACAACCGCAGCAGCAGCCCACGAGGAACGTCGTGCTGTGCCGAGTGGCGTTTCAAAAGCACGGCTTTCTTACCATTACAGATTTCTCCTCGCAACACTAACGCACGTTCACCGGTGACAAGCAATTAGTGGTTCTAAATTATTTCTGTGCTTCGCGGAACAAAGGAGACGCCTCATTGTTTCCCCACTATGGACCCGTCGTCATAATTGTCAGGATGGTGTCCCTCTTCTTGTCAGGTCATCAATTCGCCTTCGCCTGTTTTCTCGCAGTTCGGATACTGACTCTTTCTCTAACATGAATGGTTGACCTACCAGGAAATGCCCACTTGACGTTATCCCGGACGGACACACGGACTGCCTGGGCCGAAGACAAAAACGGCTCGGCGGACGCTGGCGCTCGTGGCGGCAGCAGCACCCTCGCGCAGCAGCCGCACCGAGTTCGTGAGAAAAGGCAACGGGGCGGCTGCTCGTTCCATCACCACCCGTGGATGTGCGCGGTTTTGTTTATTTACGTGCTCTGCCCCGAATTCCGGACCGACCGTCGCCGTACGTGAAAATTCTCCTCCTTTCCTGTGTCCACACATGGAGGGAGAGTATTCTAGTTCGTGCTCGAGTGCGCTCCTCGCCAGAAGAGGCGTAAGTGCCTCCTCCTCCGCCGCCCTAACCGGTTGTCACTCACTCACGAACGCATTTCTCGCAAAGAGCGACCATCCCAGCCACGCGCAGCTCCGAAAAACGGCGGAAAAAAAAAAAAAAAAAAAAAAAAAATTCGCTTCATGAAGCTGTTTTTTTTTTACCGCGTGACAAAGTCAGGGAGACCAACCAAGTTATTGAATTTTTTTTTTCTTCTCTCTCTCTCTCTCCCTTTCCGTTTTTGAGCAAAGACTCCGATCATCAGCACCATTTCCAAGAATGCAGCTTTGCTCTTTTCCTTCAGTTGGCATTTGGAAAAATGGAGGCACATTCTGTACGCGCGCCATGTGTGATCTACGCGTGCTCACACACATGGTCGCGTTTCAGCATACGCAAAATCAGCATGTCACCTATAGCCATTCTACATCGTGTGTGGTATGCATATCGAAAAAAAAAACGGATGTGGCACACCCACTTGTGAGTTTATGTACCTCTCTCTCCCTCTCCGTACATTATTGTATCTGATGAATGTACATTGCTGTACGCTAGTATGCGTATTCAGGTACGCAACTATATGCAAGCCTACCGAGTCGCACTCAGCTGGATATGCACATTTCATTTTTATCATTCATTTGCACGCATGCATGCATACCACATACATATACATATATGCACATCGATAGAGACACGAGTTCTGTATCGTATATAAATGACAAAAATATGCATGTCCAGATAAGTGTAACTTGACAACGGCTCCCCTAGGCTTGTATACAGTTGTGCACCTGCTTACTCATACCAGAGTACATCAATGTATTCATCAGATACTATAATGTATAGAGAGAGAAGGAGAGGTACATAAACTCACAGGTGGGTGTGCCACATCCGTTTTTTTTTTATATGCATACCACACGATCTAGAATGATCATACGTAACATACTGATTTTGCATATACTGAAATGCTACCATGTGTGGGAGTGCGCGTAAATCACACATGATGTGTGGTCTACATGGAGCCTTGAGCGGACCATGAACGGGACCGTGCTGACTCGTCCGACCTCTTCGACTGGTCCGACTGCTTGCTGCAAGAAAGGCCACTTCGAGCCCCGCTCGGATAGGAGGGAGGGAAGGGGGGGGGGGGGGAAGAGCCGCTCGTTTCCTTGGAGACGCGCGCCCCCGGAGGGCGGAGGCGAAATCGGAGGCTGGGACAGTCGAGGAAGGGAGGAGGTGCTCCCTGTACGCGGTTGCGCAGGCCCAGTACAATCTCAGCACGTGACATGGGGTGGCAACCACGTGGTGCCCCTCGGGCGTCATTCGAGCGAGTCGCGTACATCGGCGGTGGTCACTTTCTTTTCCCTTACCCTACCCCCCCCCCCCTCCCACCTTCCTTCTTTCGTTCTCCCACATCCCTCCTTTCACGCTCCCTTCCAGACCACGCAGCACCCGCTGCCCACCGATCGCTTCGCGCACGCGTCTTACTCCCTCCACGTGCGCGTGCGCGCCTCTATCCCATCCGTCTACCCCTTCCACCCATCGACCCCACCGCCTACCACCAGCCAAGAATAGGACCAGAACGTCACTTACTGTCCCCATCTGCCGCGTAGGGCGAGACCAGGATCACAAGGAAGGAGAACGTTGCTACCGCGTCCATTGCGACCGGAGGGATGGCGCCGATGCGACTGCCGTGGCCGCGGGCGACCTCGGCGGCGCATCGGACTCCGCCTGTCCCCAGGGAGGGAGAAGAGGAGGAAGAGGGGGGGGAGAATGGCGCACGCGCGCGCTTCTGCATGCGGTGGTGGTGGTGGGTTGCGACGTCGCAACCCTCCCGCGTGCATGCACAAAGGGGCCAGGAGAGAGTGCGCTCGGGCGTGTGGACGCGCGCGCGTGGCGGGGATTTTCCCGAGCCAGGCTGTCCTTCGCACGCTCGCGAGCGCCTTGGCCGCCGTTGCTGCTGCAGATGCTGCGTTTTTTTTTCTTTTTTCCCTCCCTTTTCTTTTCTTTTTCCTCTCCTTTTGTTCCTTTCTTTTTTTAGCTCTCTCTGTTTTTTCTTTTCTGCCTTTTTGCGCGGCATTTCCGGAAGGGGAAGCCGTGCACGTCGTCTCAGGAGGAGCACCCTTTCTGCCGACCGTCCGACGGACGTTCCCAGGATCTCGGTGCTTCAGCAATCCGAGGAACACCTTCCCTTCGTCTCTTTCCACCTCCTCCCTTCCTCCTCCTTCTCATCATCATCCCCATCGACCTCTGGTTCTGGCATGGGGGGAGGAAGCAGAAGAGGACAGGAAGGGAGGGAACACAGGGATGGTGCTCCCCGTGGGTTGCGACGAGGGGGAAGAGGAGCTGGGAACACAGCCCGCGCTTCCACTTCCCCTCTCCCCATATTCCCTTTTTTCACCTCTCTGTCTTTTCCTTCCGCTCGAGGAGGTCACCATTGCCTTTCACCTGATCTCGGAGCCGGGAGTCATCGCTTGCGGTGGACCCGGTCCAGCATGGCAAGAATGGAACTGCAGCAGCGAAGCGCGGGGAAGGGACGGCGCGCGTCCACGATAGAGGGAAAAGGGAGACAAAAAGTGAGGGCGTGCGTGAGGCGTCCCCACGAATAGAACTGGGAGAATACGGAAGGCGGCTTCCCGGAAAGCCGTCCGATGGGACTCGTGGCCGAGGAGGGGGAGAGGGGAGACTGCAAGGGCGACGAGCTGCCCGGCAATGACTGGAATCCACGGCACGACCCTCCGTAACCTCAGCTACGCTGTTCCACCCCCCGTCTTCCCCTCCCCCTGCACCGAAGGTTTACGCGTCACGGGACCCGGGTTCGCTGCGGGGGAAGGTGAGGGCAGCAGAAAGTTCTCGTCTGGTCACGCAGGATGAAGGGGAGCAGAAACAGGGAGCATGCGCGGAAGACCGGCTCCTCCCAGGACCTAAGAGTGCCAGGGGAGAAGGGGCGTGACCACAAACGTAAGCAGGGGTCGACGAATTGCTCCTTCCCCTTCCCTTTGCTGTTCCGACGGGGCGCCGACTCGCCATTCTCTCCCCTCCTCGTCCAGCGGAGGGCGGTGGCTCCAACGGAAGATCCACGGTACCGCCGCCGTGCGGGACCCTTGGAGAAGGGCGGCAGCGTCCCCTCCCTTCCCCCCCTCCGTCAAGAAGCAGCATGGGACTTTGGCTCCTCGCCATTGGAGTTCGCGGTGCAGCTGGCGCTGGCACCGCTTGGCGAAGGCGAACGGGAGCGTTCTCGCTCCCTCACGCCGTGCAACTGACATTCGGGCAGCGGTCCCCTTTGAAGTGCTTGGAGACGCTACGCGTATGCCCTGCTCCCCTGAGGAGGAGGAGCTGCTGCTGAGGTCGATCCCTCCTCCCTTTTTCCCCTTCCTGCTCCGGGTGTATAGCCACTCTTCCCGCTGAGCGCACGGAACACACCAGGGAGCACGGAAGACCACGCCCTCGCCTCCTCGACAACGAGGGATGCGGCTCAACGGTCGCCTCCCCCACAATGAAAAGTGGAGGGGAATGTTGCCTGGATTCTGCGCAGGCTGCAGAAGACACGACAGGTCTAAGGGTGACTCCCTTGCGTGCAATCTCTGCATCCCCCCGCGGGGCAAGAGGGTGCCCAGTTGCCTCTCAGGGAAGTCAGGGCAACCTCTGGGATTCTGCACGCCCTCGGCCTGCAGCCCCTCCTGGGAAACATTGCCCGCAGGCCACAAGGTTCGCGAGGAGGGCGAAGGGCGAGTCCAGAGGCTCCACCATCTCCCCCCTCCATTGCTCCGGGAGCGATCCTTTTAGAGGGAGCTGCTTTCGAGTCCCTCGCTTGCAGCGCCACCTCAGCGCACGGCAGCGCGGGGGCAGCAGCTGACCCGGGATAGTGCTGCTTTCCCTGCACGAAGACGCGGTGGGTCAAACAGATGACCCCTTTCCCTATTCACCTATTTGTTTGTTTTCTCCACTCCCTGGTTTCTGAACAGTTAACCTAAGAGCCGTGGTTCCACTCCCCCCACCCCACCCCTACCTCTCTCTCTCTTCAGACCGAAACAGCCCTCGTAGGGCCGGTGCTCCACCCTGAGTGTTTCTTTTTCCTCTTCCGGAAGGACAAGCACCGCCGCGCGACCAGGAGACGAAGAACGGAGACGAGACGGAGAACCCACGGAGGAGTGGGTGGTGAAGGAGTGGAAGGACGGGATCAATTTCTCGCCCACAAATCCCAGGTCAGAAGGGGCGGCGTCCCTCGAATGCAAGGGACGCCAGAAAAAAGAGAATTTCGTTGCGGATGCTCCCCAGCACGCAGGCTGGCTTCTGAAGAAGTAGGGAACGGAGAGAGGGGATAGAGAATGAATAGGGAAGGCAGTAGGGTGGGGACAGGGGTCTTTGACATTTCTTCCTCCCTTAGAGAGACTGCCTGGTGCGGCTGCAGGCGACCCCCTGGAGGCTTCCTCAGGCAAGAGAGGCCGCCTTGCAGCCGACCCCATTGAGCAGGCTACCATGCTGGTGGCCGCTCTTCGCTGTGAACAAGATCCACCCACTGAGCGGACCGCCGTCGCCATGGCGCGGGCACCGCAGGTCGTTGGGATCCGCCGCCTGTTGCCCGCCTAGCGTGAAGCACCGCAGCCAGCCAGTTCGAGGTGGGGGGTCCTCTGGGTGACAGCGCCGGAGCGAGTCCCCGCCACTTGTCCTCTAGGGCGCCACAGTTCAGCCTATCCAGCGAAACGATCCCATCACCTCGCACCTGGAGCAGTTCGGGGCGGCAACTCCCCCGGAAACCGGGTGTTTGTGCTGGTTTTCCCGGCAATCCCAGCGCAGAAACAGTAGAACGCCCTGAACATTTCCGACAGAACGGGAACACGGAGGTGTCTGCTTACGAGGGAGGTACCGCGAGTTTCTCGGGGGGCACACCGAGGAGGTCGCTCCACTGAAAGAGTCTCTTCGCTTGGGAGCGAGGAGTAGCGTCGTCAACGTCCACCAACCCGCCCGCTCGTCTTGCAGCCGCCTAGGAGTTTCTCGACTCCTTCCAGTTGGCAGGACAACTCCCACTCCTTCGGTCGGCTGCTGTCGTCGTTTGCCCTGGGGTCGGACAGTGCTGCGACAAGGGGTGTGACGCCTGTCCGGGACCATTGTGTCCATTCCTACAGGAGATCTCCCCGCGGTTTGCGTAAGAGATTCTGCAGAGGTGGCAGTTTCTGTGGGCGCACTTCCCAAGTGGCGAACCAGGACTTCAGAACCTGCTGCCTCCAGGAGTTCCAGTTTGGGGGCCGCAGGAGATTCACCGGTAGCTACCAGAAGTGCAGACAGATGTCTCAGGGGATTGGCAAATGCAGACCTTACACATGGGTTGCACGGCAGCAGCGAAAGTCCTGAGCATCGCCACATCCTCCGGTGCCTGAGCACGTCAGTAGCAGGTCCACGACTTCTAACCCATAAAGAGTCAAAAGTCGGAACTGCATCTGCAGCCCGATCTTGTGGATGGTTCGGGTGCTCCCAAGCTGGCATCTTGGGCGCGGAGCCACCAGGTCTCAGCAGGATCCGGGACAGCAACCGAAGCGGCGTCCCCCACAGCGATTATCCTTCCGCCGCCTAAGGCGAGACTAAGGCTTCTCTTTCGGAGAGGTACGCCTGCTGGCTGGCCGCGGCAGTGGCGCTCGGGCACCTCTCCTGTGGGCCGTGGGTGCGTAGGAGCGTTCATCACAAGGAGGACGGCAATCAAGAGCGGAGCTGCTGCGTTGCGCTCCTGAGAGTGTCGCGAAAGGCGGAAGTGCTGCAGAGGGACTGCTGAAGCGCAGCAGGAAAGGCGAACGCGATGGACGAATACGTGAGGGCGGGGCTGTGGGAAGCGTCAGCCAGGACGGTGCGTCGGAAGCCGACGAATTGCCGGAAAGTTGAAAACTGTAACGGTTGGGTTCGCAACGATTGTTGGTCCATCTGCATCTGCTCTTTTTCTGTGTGTACACGCATGTACACATGTGCAATGCACATAAACACACCTCGGTACTGAGTGTTTTGTGGATGATGTGGCCGGATAACGTGGGATGGAGATTTCAAATGTGGATTCACCTGATAGAATTGCTTTATTTATGTATTTTATTTAATTCAATTTTTTTTTTTTTTTGAGAATGGACAGCTTAAATTATCCCGATCTAGATTGTTGATTGGAGGATTAGGATCCACCGTTTGCCGGCTCATTTTCGGGAAATTCAAAACGCGTTTTCCTTTCGACTACAGCCGATAGGGAGGACTTCCTGAAACAGACAAGGCGTGGCAGGAAACGCACGAAGCAAACTGGGATGCCACGGTGCGGAATTTTCACATCTTTCACCGGTTGCCATGGGACGATGCTTGTGATGTTTGGATGTAACCACGATCTGAATTGGCGGATGTGAACTGACTTCGACCAGATGATCCACGTTGTCGGTCACACCACACGATAAGCAGTGGATGAACCCGAGACGAAGAAAAGACCTCGATGGATCTGGCGGCGTTTGAATACCATGGAGGAAGTTTACGTCGTGATGTCCACTGCTGACAGTCCGTTAAGAGCTTGGAAATCTAATACTGTCAAAATAAAAGGCCGAGTTTACGTGGCTTTTGCGTCAGAGTGGAATTGAACTGGAAGTTGAAATCCAATCTCGGACGTTGACGGGCCAAGTGAAGTTGCCGCTACTTGCAGGGTGATTTCTCTGCATGCGAGTGGTTTCTATACAGATTTTACATGCTGGCGAATTGTCGCTAGTTATGGATAGAGAAAGAGCAGAGATGGCGTGCTTCTCGAATACATTCTAGAGTTTCAAGGCAAAAGCGATTTTGGATAGGAACGCACCTGAAGGCGTGTTTCAGGGTGCACTTGAACAAAGTTGTTACTTGGGTTGATGGTAGCGAATCCAGCAAGACTTCCTCCAGCCTTTCCTTTGCAGGTGTGCCGAAGGAAAAACTTGTTTTCTCAAACATTCCTGCAACCATACCAGTCCAAGTCTAGCCAGAGTGGTCCTTCCTTTTGGAACGAGCAGCTCCGCCCCAACAAAGAGAAGCCACCGCCCTTCTTTCAAGAACTGCAGTTCTCCCTGCCATAACAAGATAGCAGGGATCCTTCCATTATGTGGATGAATGGCTTGGAGAGACGATAGAATAATCACTCCCTGATGGCTGTCGATGTAGCCTGCCGTCTCCATGCCGTTACTGCAAATACGAAAAGCCATCAAGGAGCAAAATCCTTCAGCATGACTGTTCTTGTGGGTCCGAGTTTTTGAAGCACCACTGGAATGAACTCCGGAGAAGAAAGCTGTACATCAAACACTTTGGGCTCCATCCAGATCTGCTTTGTAAAATTGCCGAGATCAAAATCAAGTGCACTTCCAAGAGCACTCGCGCCTGCGGCCTTGTTCCTTTGATGACCATCGCATGGAAACGCGCACACGTGAGCGGAGGAACCAAGCAGAGCAAACGATTTGACGGTCAGTACTTGAGGAATGGCTCTTTTCGCTGGGAACTTTTCGCTCCGATATTTATCTTATCGTGAGTTGTCAATCAGACCCTGGATTAAAGTTGTTCTTTATAAATGATTTCGTGGGAATCCTTCCCGAGGTACGCTATTTCTTCCATCAGGGAGAATTAGGATAGGGGCAACAGGAGGGGAGTGAGATGATTTTGGTTCTCCGGAAAACTTCCAGCACGATGCAAAGAAATCGTTCGATGAAAGCAGAGCGAGATGGTTGTCAGCATCCAGTAGCAGCTGGCCTTGCCATCCACAGAAAGGGTGAAAGCACTGTGAAGGCAGAGTCCCTACAGGCAACGTCACGAACGGAGAAGTGAATTCTTTTCGAACAACCAGAGCTTTCTGCGTGAGACGGAAGCAACACGTTGTCAGAAAATGCTGGGCCGTTTTAGCAGTAAGAATGAAAACGACAAATCATCTGATGGAAGGCTGGATGCTATGTCGTTGCCGGTGCACTCATTTTGAGGCGCCCCACGGAGGAGAGCTGCATTTTGGATGAGCAGAGGCGCTTCCTGACAGATGCGGCTTCTGCTCATTCTGAGAGCCTCCTCCTGACAGATCACAGAAGCAAAGCGAAGCGGACTCGAAGAATGTGGTGCTGCTTCCCTTGTGGGGGAGAATCGATAGATGCAAACTGAATATCTTAACGATTCGAGCGGCGACTTCGAGTGCGGCCAACGCATAGGGAAGGAGTGATGAAGGGTGTCTAGGATAGCCTCTTGCCGGGGTCAGAATGTAAGAAACAGCAGCAGGGAAGCAAGAAACTTCACATTCGTAATAGAAGACCCACTTCGACCATCGTTTCTGAGGGTATTTGGATCTGCAGGTAGCCGTGAACCGCAGACGTCTGGAAGCAGAATTCCTTGAAGAGGTTGCAGCGTTGGCTGCGAAGGTCATCAACGTAGCTTGATTTGCGACAAGATGCATCGAAAAAGAAGAGAAAGTGGACCTACCGGAAAAGAGCATCTCTTTATTGGGTGCAACCGGGAAAGCAAGTGGTCTGCTCCCTGGCGGTTGCGAACGCAGCTCCCCTGCTTCGGACGCAGCGGACGATTTCGTGCCTTCGGCAGGCTTGAAGCACGTTGCGAGCTCCGCAAGTCCACAAGGAGCTGCACTTTCGGAGCTCCTGTGCCAGGATTCGTTTTCGTCTCGTTCTTGACATTTTCTGTGTCCGCTCCTATCTTTTTATTTCTGTTACTGCTCGCGGTCTCGGGTCTTTCAATGGCTTTCCTTTTTTGCTGGCATTCTCACTCTCAGAGAACTTCTCCCTTGACGAATATCAACAGTTCTCTTTTCTGAATCATCTTTCCGTTCTCAAATTTTGCTTTCAGTTTCTCGGTCTCTCTTTTTTTGATCCTGGACCGTTCGGTCCATTCCGTTCTCTACCCTGGTTCAGATCTCCATAGGGCACTTTGATCGCAGGGGATGGTTCGAGAATGTACTTTCCCTTCTTCTGACATTCTAAATCTGCGAAGTCCTCCTCCCTGACCTACCCTTAAACCTCGAGGGTTGACTTTTCTGGGAGGGAGCGGGAAGAGAGGGGGTAAAGCGGCAGTTTTTCCGAGCAGATGCAAGAATGCTTCTAGGAAGCAGGAGGAGCGAATCGACACAGTAGCAAGTAGTTCCTCCGCCTCCAAGGCAGAGAGAAACCGCGGCAGGTGCGAGGTGTGTGCAGCCACAGCCAGCCAGGCTCCTGCGCATCGCTTGCTGCAGCATCTTCGCAGGACGTTCTGACCCTTCCCACCTGCCAACAGGGTTCCTCCTACAGGCATACGAATCACCTCACGCTAAGTGGCTTTCCCCTCTGCATGAAAAAGTTTGGCATAGTGTGGGCCAGACGGAGGGCTAGGGAAGCGTTCCTCGTCGTGGCACCCAAAAGGGCATTCTCATCGATACAAGGATCTGCACGTCCCTGCATCGATTCCTTACAGAGTTTTCCCCACGTTCCGACTTCCAACTCGTCTCCAAATTTCGAAGCCATAGTGTCCTTCTGTAGGCACTCCGAATCGCAACCAGCTGGCAGCCCATCCGATTTACATCGCCCCTCCATTGCACCTACGCTCACAACTGATTCGGGTAGTGCTGCAGTCAAATCTTCCGGTTAAGAAACGACATGCGTCGCTAGCCTCCGGCGTGATTGCTCAACTTGGTTCGGTCACCCATCTCTGACGCTTGTCCGTTATGCACACCGAAATCCTCCGGTGGACCGATCGATCGCAAAAAAATGACTGCCAACACAGAAATAAAGCAGCGTCCTTCTAGAGAGACACCCTTTCTCTTGGAAGACGACCCTTCCTCCCATCCAAACGTGGTCGTGTGAGAGGACGCGCTTTCCGGTTTTCAGAGAATGCCTTTGCAGCGTCAGGCTCGATTCACTTTTTACAGAGCAGTTGCATTTCCGTTAGTCTCCAAATCCGAAAATTCCCATCTATGCGTCCGGGATATCTTTGTGGCTTATAGACATCTGGAAGGTAATCTTTCAGGTGCTCTTCGGCCTCAATGTGCACTTCTAAAATCAACTTTCTTCCTGTAGATTGTTTTTCTGAGACTCTGCTGCCCAAATGATTTTTATCCTGTCTGCCTGGAAAGGAACTAAATCTCGTCTTTCAGCTTCATGCTTTCCTCTGTGCGGGATGGAACCGCAGGTCCGCACACGCAAGCAATGCTGCGACTTGTTTCCCAGAATATACATGAAGGATCTCCTGGATAAGATGCAGCACTGACTGATGAAATCAAAAACTGAGTAGCCGTTTCAATCCTTACCCAGGGTTGGTTCTTTCAAGTCCGAGGAAGGTGAGCACACTGAATTCCTGGGTCTCTGCGATGTTTGTTCCTCAGGAACGCCGCTCGGGAGGTTGGATTGAGTTGAGGAGTCCCAGGAAGTTGACTGCTGCAAGAAACGGATGCTGGATGGCATTCACTGAATTACGTGATCATATTCCTTATGAACAGGGATCTGTGGAAAGAGGAAATGCTGTGTCAAAGATCATAGACCTGTCGAAGAAATCTTGGACAGAAAACAAAGACAGAAAGAATAAAAGCTTTCATTTTCAGAGTTTCATGTTTGCGGAAGATTTTGGGTTGATGGTGAACGGATAGAATAAATCCTCAGAACGATGCCTCCGGAGACGTGGAAACCAAATTACCAGGTCCAGAGGAATGAAACCGTGTCTCCTTTGCCTGGCTGGGAAGGGAAAGCGAGTTCAAAAAGCCCAGTTCTGTACCCTTAACGACTTCGACAGATGCACATTTGTCGGAATACGTCAGATCATGGAGCCCATGAGAGTCCATGGGCATCCGCTCTTACCTAAGTATTGACATAGGAGGAGAATCGGAAAGACGGCAGGATTAAGAAGGGCAGTGCGATGAACAAAAAACGGAGAGAAATTTTGCAACATCTGAAAGAAACACTTTCTGTTATTCGAAGTAAGCATCCATTAGCCCAAGACAAGGGCGTTGATCGAGCAAAGACCGTCGATGGTAGTCAAAGTGACCACAAGAAGTCTCCAAAGTTGATCAGAATAAACGCACTACGGCAGAGTGTAATACGGAACATTACAGACCACCATTCGGGAAATAATAACAGATTCGAAAAAAGAAAAAACGAAAGCCTCTTGGAGAGAGCAATTCTTATTCCTACGCATCAACAATCCTTGGCGCGTTGAATGAAGTCATTCAATGATTTTGGTGGTTATTCATCGGTCCTTCAAAAGAACTGATCAAAGTATCGCAAGACGGAATGCGTTCAAGAAATATCAGAAACCGGAGCTTTCCTTTGAAAAGAAGCATCAGGATTGGTAGCAGCACTCAGGCAAAGTCTACCAAACGTGAACTTCTGAACTTTACACAAGCAAGACGAACGAAGGAATAAACGTTTAATTCGAACAGCTGCCCAGCTCTTCGGGATTTCGAGAATGTGACCCTACGAACTCGGTGCTTTTCCCAGTTGACTAGGCAAACAACTTGGGTTTGGAACAGTAGTTTTCCTTCAAAAGAAGCAACAGGATGGAAGGTAAAAGCGAGGCCTCTCTTAGCAGGTGTTTCTGATGTGAAAATCCTCCAAATGGCCTGCATCCATAAAACATAACCAACGAGTTTTGTGCTGAGGAGTACACCACTCAAGGAACCCAAAAAATTCCTTTGCATCTAAACATTGGGTGCATTAGCTCTTCTTCCAGCAATGAGGGAGGAGCTGCCTTCCAGCACAGTGAGCAAGTTCTTTACGTTTTACCTGGGGTCCACAATTCCTTGTGACAACCTGGATAAACCTGACGTTATTGGGAAATCTTTAAGGCTTGCTGAACGCATGCCTCAAAGAAGTTTTGTGAATACCGCCTGTTTCTATACTGAAACACGTTTTGAACACTTTTTTTGTTTCGGTCGAGAACGCTCCCGCAATTATGAAATTAACAAGGAACTATAAATGGGGAACGTGCATCAACCGTTCGGCCACGGGTCTCAATCTTGAAAACCATTCACGCAACGCCCACACAAGTTCTTTTGCAATCTTTTTCGGAGGTTCCAAGAATGGAGTGAATTACTTCTTGGATCTTTAATGATGTTACACATACACGCAATGCGTCCCTTCTGATCCCGATTCCTTCACACACAGGATGCTTCTCGGAGTCACACCGGCTTCCATGCATGCAGTCAACCCAAAGCCATTCTCACTTGTCTATGATCTATGCATGCCTTTGGTCCTTTCCGTGGTGTTTGTTCGACCAACCTACGAACGGGGGAAAAGTCTGCGGGGGGGGGGGAATAAAAAAACAATACCGAACGAACAAAATTCCGAAGGGAACAGTTTTTCATGCCGCTCCTCCGTAGGCAACCTCGTATGGCTTCCTTTGATTTTCCTTCAGCCTCCACCGAAACTCTTTCACTCCACGGAGAGTTGTCATGTCCTCTCCCTTTCTACCGAGTACCTACTTCGGCATTCGAAAGCCCTCCGGATAACTGCATTCGCAGTCGAAAGTGTTACATCGCCGTCATGATCATTAGTTATACTTCGTTTTCGCTGTTCATGATCACGATCCTTATCCCTGTTGCACAAGCTGGTATCACGGTGCTTTGAAAAATTAATTCACCAGCTCGGTCACTCAATCCTTTTTAATTGCACTACAGTTATCTTGCAGATGTCGAAGATGCCTGCGAAAATTTCGCATAACATTAATCGAATTGAAGAAGAAAAAAAAACAGGAGTCAAGAGATCCGTGCCACAACAAAGAGAAAGCCTGCGAGGTTGGTTTTTATCAGGTAAATGATCGACAAAGCTGTACAGTACATGTACTGTACAGTTTTTTGTCCAAAAAAATAGCATCCATCCGTGTGAGAAACAAGTAAATAATGACCTCCTTCGCTCATAATTAACAACCCTCATAGGTATGTGATACCTTCAATATGGACACCATGCACAAGACAACTGAGGCAGGGAGATGTAGTGATTCAGTTCGGTTGTGTTCGGAAGATGCGGTGTGCAAATTAAAGCCCTGAGGTGTATTTCTGTGGAACATCTTGAGAACCGGTTAAGTCGAGAACCCCAAAAAAAATGGAATTCATGCCTTTATCGGAGTGCGGTTTGTTGCAACGACCAGGTGGAAAAGGCAGCCACATGTGTAACCTGCCAACCTAAGGAGTCCATCCTCAAACCACAGTTAGAACAATGAAAAGCAACAGGTTTCCGGACAACCACGTTTCCGCGGTTACACGGACTTACCGGACCGAATTCAGCGCACAGAATCTTAAGTGGACTTTTGGCACCAACGCACTTGTGCACCCGAGTTCTTCCTTACACTCACCTGCACGGATAACCTGATCTAATGGCATACCAGCCACTTGATGAGCGACTACATTTCCTACGGAGGCTGGAAAGTTGCTGCGAGTCCGAAATAATGCCTTTTAAATTTTCCTTCTGCAGCTAACAACCAACAGAAAGGGTCTCTTCACTCAGGTATAATGCAGTGTTAGTCACCATTGATGGACACTGCTGCAAAACACCAAACGAATCAACAAAAAGAAAAGCCATTTGTTCCGGCTACGTGAAATGGAGGGGCTGCTCGAAACTCTGAGCACGAAAGATCGGTCCATCTCCTAATTCAAAGCCAATGATGTAATCCATCACTTGCTAAACATTCGGATGAATAACTGCCCTCATGCGGTTAGCAAACACTTATTCAAACAGCTGATCAATAAATGCATTGCCAATGCAAAAATCGGGCAACACCCGAAACGGAGTGAAAAGTTTAACTCTCGGCTTTAACCATGCAGACATAGGGATAACCCGAAAATTATTTCGTGGACGAAAACAATCTGCCTCTTCTGCCTTTTTCATTACAAAAGGCTTTTGGAATATACCCCCACACTTCCACCGGACTCTAACTGTGAATGAATTACATACGGGGGGGAGGGGGTATATTTCAAACCATCGACACTTTCCACCGTACATTTTTTTAAAAGGGCTTCTTGACCGCATCCAAAATTACAGTTCGGTAGCACGGAATGCTTGTTTTCATCAGCATGATAATCCGACAGAATATGAATCGTACTACATGTGGGTTACATGTGGCTAAGAAACTTGACATTATTGAATTACCTAAAACTCCATCCTAACATATCCTAAATACAGTCAAGGATATGCAGATGATACCATCGGAATGCAAATAACAATCAACAAATTCACCAACAGATTTGGATGGATTGAATGACTGAATGCATCAATGGATTGAATCAGTCAACAAATCAATATGCAACACACCACAAACAAGAGGGAAAAACTTGACAATAAAATGAAACCTAACATGCACTGGACTGTATGGTTTCAAATTTGAAAGAATAGATTACAATTTGAAAATGATCTATTTTTCTTAAACTTGACATAATGCAAATTGAAATCCAGTAACAAAAACAATTTAACTAGATACATGTTTCTGTATCCTTATCACTGATCTCAGCAGTTCACCATCCTAAGAAACCTGAATATGCTGCAGCAATCTATGTTAAAAAATAGAGCAAACAAGGTTATAAAAATTTTGTAGACGTTAGAATTACCAACTGTTTTGCTTCATACCGCCTTTTATGAAAATTCTGCTCTTGTGGTTTTACCATCGAATTGAATCTTGATACTGTTGAACTAAACTGAGTCGCTTGATGCTTTCATATCCAAAAATAATGAAAGTACTATACACAAAAGACTGTAGTAAGCGAGCAGAAAGGCCCTTCCAAAATAAAGCTACAGATTCTTCCTCCCATAAACCATTAACTGTCTTAGCAAATGATTTATGCTGCCATACCTGATCAACATGATGGTAGAACTAAGTTATACTTTACTCACCTGCAAGTGAACACGAACCACATCTAAAGGATTTGTTATCATTGTGGTTGTCATGCCTCCCAATTGGGCAGACATGCACTGGATCAGTAAATGAGACATCCACACAGGACTATAAGATAATAGCTGTTCTGCAAGGGACAATATAAAATTCAACTAGAACACTAATACAACACAAGTACATAAAAGAGACAAATCAACGCAGAAAACAAAACACCATGAGAATCTGCATTATAATGTATACAGTGATGTTTAGAGAATATTTAATCATTGAAATGCAATACAAAGAATTATGAGAACATATTTAATAATAAGAGTTACAGAGGTATCACTTATTAGATGCACTTAGGAGAAACCTGTTTTCCTCACCTTGATAGAACTGATACAGAGACCACCATAAAGCACTATTTGGTACATATACACAAAGAGATGCACAATAACCCCTATAAAAACCTTTCATTCCATCTTTCTTATAAATTTCTGAACAAATTCTTAAAGTTAATGGCAACTTTGAAGTTCGCTGGTTTTGTAAATGCAAAAATACATATTGACTACACATGGTTTTGCACTTAATATTTGTATTTATCACCATAAGATGTTGAGATACAATATCGAAAGGAACAATCATAGTTTGTCCAATAAGTGATGCACAACCTCCAGCAATCAATGCTTTAAGCTTGTTATTTTGAATCTCCCAGTTTTGGAGTAATTTCCTAACATTTTCATATGCAGTTATGTAGAAAATACCAGATACAATTTGGGCACTATTGATCCAGAATCCTTTATAAAAGCCCCAAATCCCTTGATTTCGAAAAATTTTCTTGAATGCATCATAAGTTCCATTATATAACTCATTGCTTCTTTGGACCTGTAGATGTGTTTTTACAACAGTTAATGGATAAAGAGTGCATCTAATGGAAAAATAACTTAAAAACATTAAACGATAAAATTTAGTCTTATCCATCATATCCCACTCAATTGTTGTAATAAAAGCATTATCTGATGTAATGCTCGTCATGGCTTTGATTTGCTTTTGGTTTCAAGCCTTTAATGGCACTCAAGTTGCATAAAATACAGTTTATCAAGCTTTCTTACTTTTCTATCGAAAATATGGCAAACACACTTCAAGCACATCTTAGTCACGAATGATCATCGTAAGCACAACAAAATTCTGGTTAAATTCATTTGCTGAAATCAAAGAAAATCGTAGTTTTACTTTTTTTTTTTGCAACACTGGTACAATTACACTGTAATCACAGTGCCAATAATTCGATTGCTACCGAACAGTAGGAGATGAGAACCACCTCGCATTTCATTTGAAATACTGTACCCCCAACATCCAGGGGATCCAGTAAAACGAACTATGGGCACAGAAAGCATACGAAAATTATGCACAAAGTTACAAAAACGTATCAGTGTAATGAATTTTTCTTTTACCTTATTACTAAACTTATGGGGTAGTCCGAAACGACTATTAGACTTTCGGTGGTTCAAACACCATGTATCACACATCGATAGCAATCGCCACTTTTCTACCACTCTACGGCAGTCACTGGAACTCTTGTCCGTGACGATGAAAGTACCACAGCGAATTGTTGTACGTACAATACGCTGAGGAACTTAAGCACATATACAAACTGAACCATCACTGATGTGGTGGTCCAGGGAATCAGTTGAGTAAAACTGCAGGTTAGCGCCCCGGCAACAACGAACATGTTCCTCCTCAACATCATATTTGAAATACATATTTCCCAGAAGCTATTAAAATACAACTTTGTCACCAGTGATTGTATTCAAAAACGAAACCACCCGAAACGAATGCTGCTTTCAAAACACCAAAAGATAAAAATTCGGGAACAGCAGCTAACATCTAAAGATCCTATCGTTTTCTTTGCTATGGACGTGCACGAAAATGTAACAATCAAAATAATTTTGAAAGAAATGAGAAAAATGAGACATGCGTTGGCTAGCCTGCACGACGAATCGTCACGTAGACCAGGAAGACGGGCAAATTTTCTCATTCAGGTGGGCAGCACGGTTCTTTCTCAACAGATTTATGCATCAAAGATTTATGCTTTCACTACCCGGGCACTTACACGAAGAAAAAAAATCGAATTTTTAAGTTTCGTTGAAATGACACGTAGCATTTCCAGCTAAGGTGCATTGAATCAGGGCGCTTATTTTGAACAGAAAAATGATGCTCAAAAGCCTATACTTTTATCTTTGTTCTCAGTTCCCATTTGCAATTTCTACATAAACTCTCTCTGGACTCACAAACTCATTTAGGTAATTTTAATGATGTCCCAGGAATACAAAGATCTTGATAAAACGTGAAACTGGTGAATTTTAAATATCCATAATCATCTCAAGCGGATGACTACTTTTGCTATATCATTGCTCATGTATGCTTTTACGAATATTCAGAATAAGTGATTGCAAATCTCTCGTATTATTAAAGTCCACGAATAGATGGTCATGTGTCTACAATAGATTCTTAGCACGGTAACAGTGAGTAGAACACAGAGGACAACGAGCATTCACATCAGTAAACATCAGTTGGTTATAAATCATCGAGCATGAAAACGTTTAACATTCAGTGAACTGACAAATTGTTTTGATGCATATCCAGTTTGTACCCACAGATGCATATGTTTACATCAACGATCAAAATAATTTTGAAAGAAATGAGAAAAATGAGGCATGCGTTGGCTAGCCTGCACGACGAATCGTCACGTAGACCAGGAAGACGAGCAAATTTTCGCATTCAGGTGGGTAGCACGGTTTCTTCGCAACAGATTTATGAATCAACGATTTCGTACATTTATCTGACAATAACGGGTGCATATAATGAGCAAACACTCTATATGGTTCCTCTTTGCCACGAAATCTCGACGTGTTGAGTGAGCACGTAATCTGATGGATCATCTGCTTAAACAGCAAAGACGTGCATAGATTTGTATGAAACGTCACGAAAACAATGAGGGCAATGTGTAATTCAGGTAACAGAATGTATTCTATGGAGTAGCTCACACATTGCGTTGCCTGAATTACATATTACCCTCAATGTTTTCCATTTATTCCTAGTAGTTGAAAAAAATTCATCGTTCCACATATTACAGCCTGAACGTGAGCTTGGTTGTGTTGGCAACACTTCCGCTGACTCCAGGATCAGAATTGGTGGGTTCTGTCTTCCCAGAAATGCCATATTCTTTGTATTGATATTTTTTTTAAATGAGAGCATTTGTTGGACTTTCTTTATAGGCATTTATAGTTTAGATCGCTTGCATGATGCGTGATTATGACACCGAAAATGATCAGAACTCTGTTGTCTACTCTCATTTTTTCTCAGAAATGTCGAAAAGCACGTCAGTTTTTGAATCAAATTTTCATCAATCTAGCAGTTCCCTCAGACAAAAAAACGACAAGATCAGGAAGAATGCAGTATGTGACAAACAATCCCTCTGTATGTTAAGACCATATTTACAAGGTCACGACAAGGAATCGTATCTTATCAGGAGCAACTCCTAACACTCATACGAGCACCTGATCGCAATCAGGTAAAACAAAGATCGACTGCTGGAGGCACATAAACTCATCTAAGGGACCTCAGGAAAAAAACAGCATTGCTAGCGATTTTTTTTTTTTTTTTTACTTCAGTCTACAGATACATTGCTAACGTGGAGCCGCAAGAAGTTCCAGTGTATTGTCCTGAAGACCAGAAGCAAACATGGTTTTACGCAACAGCGGTTCCTAAGGCTCCAATCTGCAGAAATCTAGAGGAAATTTGGAACCAGCAGAAGAGCACCTATTCTACTTGTCTAAGACACAAGATGAGACTGGTGAGGAGCGCAAGATCTGCACTCACAAGATGCGCAAAGTGTTGGTATGTCCCTTTCCCTTGAACCATCCTGTGAGGGCAATAACGGTGTCTCCTCGATGGACGAATCCTTCTTCCTTCCCGACTTCGATGCCATACAAAATCCTGGAATGGGAGTACTCTGCCCATGAGAAATACGAGTCCTCTGAAAGAACAAGATTCAACCTCGTGCCCAGACCTCAAGGGATGAAAAAGAAAAGGTGAGCACTCACTTTCCAGGAAAGCAGGGATCAGACTTCTTCGGAGGTTCAGTTTCCTGGCTACTGATTCGTCGTCCGTGACGGCCACGACGGGGCAGGCGGGCTTGTACCTCGCCACCAGTTCCGCCGACCGACCGCTCAGGGTCAGTATCACGATCGAAGTGGCCAGCACCTTGAAGGACGCCTCCACCGCTGCTATCGCCACGGAGTGAGTGATGTCCACAGGGGGCTTGACGAGCGTGACCATTTCGTAAAGGGAGCGCTGATGCCACACCGTGGCTTCGGCCTCCCGGACGACGTTCCCAGTGTTCTGGACGGCTTCGACGGGGAAAAGACCGATGGAGGTTTCATCGGACAGCATGATGCAATCGGCTCCGTCCAGGATGGCGTTGGCGACGTCGGAGACCTCGGCTCTCGTGGGGCGTGGCTTCTCCACCATCGACTCCATCATCTGCGTCGCGCAGAGCGCCGGTTTCCCAGCCTGCACGGAGACCGCGCAAGAGAAACATCGGATGTTCGTGAGTGGGAAATGGTGCTGACCAAATTGCACTTGGCAATGATCTGCTTCTGCACCCCGAAGACCTTCTCCGACGAGATTTCAAGGGAGAGGTCGCCGCGTGCCACCATGATCCCGTCCGAGGCCTCGATGATCTCATCGATGTTGTCCAGGCCTTCCTGGTTTTCGATCTTGCTGATGATCAGGATGTTCTTCCCTTCCTCTCCTGGAAAGGAAGAAGGGAACAGAGCGCCGTTCTCCATCTCGCTTTGACCGCCTCCCGCGTCCCGGACTTCACCTAGGCAGCTCCTGATGGCTCGCACCGCCTCTGCACTGCGGACGAAAGCCGGGAAGACCATGTCGAGGCCCTCTTTGACCGCGAAGTGCAGGTCGGCTTTGTCCCTCTCCGTGACCAGAGGCACCTTCAGACTTATCCCCGGGAGGACGACCTCTTTGAAAGAACCGAGCTTGGCCCTGTTCTCCACGACGCAGCAGACGAAGTCTCTCCCTGAGGCACAGCCGCCGCCATAAGTGGGCGCGGCGAGGCGCGACGCGGCCGAACCGACCGACTTCTTCGACGATCAAAGACACCGATCCCTTGTCCACGTAGATGCGGAACCCCGGGACGACTTGCTCCGTGATCTTGTCGTAGTCCACGTACACCTGGCTGGGGGACCCGCTTTCCCTGTAGTCGGGATTGGTTGTCAGGGTGATTCTGTGACCTGGTTCCAGAGTGATCTCCTTCAGCTCCTCCTGGAAAGGTCAATAACGGATCAGAGCGCAACCATCCTCCTCCTCTTCCTCTCTCGTGACGAGGATGCGCGAGGCCGTACCTTCGCGAAGCCCCCGGTGCGTATCTCTGCTCCCCTGATGTCGATGCCTATGCCGACGGAGTGGACCCTGCGGATCTTCCTGGAGTAGGCGAGGACAGCGTCTCTGATGTTCCGGATGGTCTCGGAGTGGTAGCAGAACGCGTGGCCGTGCAGGTTGAGGCGGGTGACGTTCATGCCGGCAGAGAGCATACGCACGAGGACATCCTTGCTCCTAGACGCGGCACCTGGAAAAAGGGAAAAGGCGAGACTGTAAAGGAAGAGGGGTGGAAGAAAGGAAGAAGAGGAAGAGAGAAAGAAAGAAAAGGAGGAGAAAGGGAGAAGGGGAGGAAGTAGAGGAGAAAAAACACTCCTAATCACCTATGGAGCACACTATCCCGGTCAGTCTCCTGTTGTTCCTCGCGTCGTTCACCTTCAGGGAGCAGAGGTACTCCAGCTGGCAACTCTGCGTCCTGTCTGTCATGTCTTAGTCCAGTGGTCAGCGGCCTGAAAAAGTGGAAAATTCCAAAATCCTCAGCCTCGCGCAGCACCCGGAATGATAACTCCATCGCTGGATAGTGGACGCAACGGATGAAGAAGCAACCTGATCCGTGTCTCGGGTCAAGAAATCGCAAGCGGTGGAAGCAAACGTCTGTATCCCCACTCTTCTCCCCTCCTAGAGACCTGAAGAAAAAAACGTCTTCTCCGGGTCACCTGTTTCCTGCTGGTGGCTTTGTTCCGCGGACTAGGGATCCACCCAGACATCGCTTCGAAGCGGACCCGATCGGAAAGGATCCGCACTGGGTGGATAACCAGTCTACCCATGACGACTCACCTTCTGCTCCATCTGGAAACCAACCACAGGATTCCGAGGAACGATCCCCCCCCCCCCTCCCTCAAATTAGAAAACAACACAAGAAGAGAAACCCAGAAAGAGAAAATGGCTTAACAGGACGCAGCAACCGATACCTTCACTCCCAGCCGCAAGCGGTGGGGAACACACATCCGGGTTTCCTTGGAAACCCAAGGGGTTCTCCGAATCGGGATAAGCTGAGTGCAGTTCGCATCCCGGAATGGCTCTCGTTCGGCACTGCCACTGCCCCGTGCCCCTCCCAGCTCTTCGTGGACCTTGGTTTGCCGACGGGCAAGCAGAGGCAGTAGCACCGTCTCGCGTCTTACATCCACGCTCTCACCGAGCTCGGCTGCCTTATACCGAAGAATGCACGAGCGAAAACGGAAAGTGCGGAAAACGAGCGAGCGATCACGTGACTCCCACCCGTTCGAAGGCGGAGCTCCGGCGATTCCTTGCCCGAAAATTCCTCCCTTCGGCAATAGCAGCAGCTCCCCTCTGCGATGGGGGACTTGAGAGCTGGAGGAGGAAGGGGGGGAGAGAGGGAGAAAGAAGGGAGGGAATGAACGGGGATGGGGGAAGAGAGGAAAGGAAGGACTCCTGAGAAGAAGAAGGGGAGGTGGAAGGGAGGATGGAAGAACCGAGGTTCACGTAGTCGAGGAAGGCGTGACGACACGCGAACCAGCTTCGAGCCAGTCAGGCGCCGACACTCGGCAGCTGTCCCGGACGGTGTCGCTTTGATGCCGCTCATCCCGCCGGTGACGGGAGCGAGGAAGGCGCGAGGGGGGAAGAGAAACCCTCAGAATGGCTGTCGCCGAGCAGAGAGAGAGCACCCACCCACCTCTTCCCTTGGACCTGGACCGAGAAGGGGAGCTGAAGTACTCGCACGTCATGAGGAGCAAGGACGCGCAGCAACGCAAAGGCCGACGTCAGCGCTGTCTTTCCCTTCCTTTTTCCCGGAGCGGAGACAGGGACACGCGCTCCTTGTCCTGCCCTTGGGAACGAAGGAACGCGAGGGAGGGGAGTGGCTGAAAGCGACGCCACGCTCCACGAGATCCCGCGCTAGGCAGCAGGGCAGGCTGCGATACCGGTGATGCAACGAAAGCGACCGCCTCGGCGAAGCGCAGGACAAGGGACCCACTCGGGCGAAAGCTGACGGGAAGGGTGACTTGAAAACGGGAAAAAAGAGAAGAGAGCGCAGGTAACGAAAGGGTTCAGGAAAGAAAAAGGGTCCCCAGCACACTGACTCCACGGAACGACACGGAAGTGCACCACCAAGGGACACATCAGATCGGAACGAAACGAGCACTCCCTGACACTTGAAGGGTCGCCGCCACCATCCCTGGAAGGACATTCTCGAACTAGCCCGCAAGGTCCGGGAAACGATCCCCAAGCAGCGCTGACCTTGAAACCTGCGGTGCTTCTGCCTTCCAAGAGATCGTTCACCCGCAGTCAGCGACGTTCGCACTTTTCGCCGCCAGTTGCTGGACATGAGGGCTCTAGGAAAAGTTCCTGGAATCTCTTCCAGAAACGTCCCAGAGTTCTCCTCTCACTTCAGCATCATGTTTTTTAAATGCTCGGCATCGGAGCCGCCTCTGATACGACTTGAGGATTTTTTTTTTTACCTGCTGGCAACAGGGAAAAACCCGCCGTGCACAGGGGCAACGGCACCGGACTACGCCTCCGCAGGACCTGGCATCACGGAGTACACGTTGCACCCTCCCCTTCCCCCTTTCTCTGTATCCACTGTAGAGTGCTGAGCCCCTCAGCATTTCCAGGTCCCTGTTCGAGTGACCGCAAGGGCAGGAAATGGAACAGTGCCACCCTCCACACCCTCCTCCTGCCAGAAGCCCCTCCGCACGCGCGCTTACGCCGTTTTCATCTTCCTCCTCCTTTCTGTCACGCGCGAGTGCAGCAGGAAGCATCAGGACGGCCCGTCCTCAGACAACGCCCGATCCCTTGGAGCGGGTTCCGCGTTCCCAAGGGCCGCGTAAATCCTTAAAACGCCTCACCGTTTTTGTTCTCGTGCACCCCCTCGTTTGCATGAACAGAAACGAACGTCCTTGCGACAGCCGTGACCTTGAGCCTCATTTGTGTGTGTTTTTAAATAGTCTGAGGGATTCGGGAAAGGTCTCCCGTAAAAGTTTGCGGGACGCACCCGAAAGACGGGACGAGGAGGAGATGCAGGCGCGGAGGAGGGAAGGGAGGGGGTCGCATGGCAAAGCCTCCTCTCCAACACTCCTGCAGCGAGCGCTACCGAAAAGCCCTGCACGTACGGAACGAGCTCTAAAAATACGAGCTCTGGAAAGGGGAAGAGGGGGGGGGAAGCTCTTGGACCCTGTTGATGTCTTTGTGTGTTCCCGAGAGAGGACTTCGGAGCTGTACGCATCTCTGCTGTGCCCTGCGCTGCCGTGGAGATGCCCTTGTGCGGATACCAGTCTCCAGAAAGCCAACTACGTTTTGCGGACGGAAGTTGCATCGATGCTCGAGCAGACACTGTTTCAAGAACACAATCGAAATACCTGCAGAGTTCTTCCTTCTTTCTTTCTTTTTTTGTTCTTCCCTCGGTTTTTTTAAAGAGATCGGAGGTCAGCTGGCACTCGGCACGGTCAGCTGCCACACTAAAAAGGGAAGCCAACTGAATTTCACGGGTCCGACTCCATATCTCTTCTTTCAGGAAAGCCGAGTTTCAAGATGTGTGAATCCATAGCTGCACGGGAACTGTGTGCTGGCAGGAAAAAAGAAAAGAAAGGCAGCGACTGGACTGGCACTCTCTGGATTCACTCGTCCGATCGAACACACCGCACTCACGTATCCACATCGATCCCGGAGAACACACTACGCCCCGCGAGCACTCTCTCCCCCCCCTCTCTCCCTCTCTCTCTCTCTCCGGCTGCGAGAGGCAGCAGCCGAAGCGAAAGCGCACACCGTCAGCAGCCACCGTGGAACCTGTGTGCGAGGAAGGAAGGACGTTTTGCTTTCCTTTTCGGACCCGCGTATGGGTAAGAAAGGATCGCTCCCCCCTGGTCTTGGCGAGGCACCTCAAACGCCACACATCTCTGCGATCGGAATACCTGATGGGGATGCAACTCTTCCTCAGGACACGAGATACTGCTGGCACCCGGAGCGACACCGAATGCCCTCCTTTGTAAAAATAGTTCCCGTAGGATCACGAGATTGATTTTCCATGGAGGCGCTTTGTTTGTGCATCAGGTAAAAGCGGTGGAGCGCTCGGTCCGGATGACTCGATTTCGAAAAAACGCTCCCGGATGACGGGTGATGTATCGACGATCCTTCTCAATACGATCTTCTCAATGTGCGCGTTTACAAGGTGATCTTTGTGCGCTGATGCGAAACACAATACGTCAACAAACGCAAAACACAAGTACTCGTTTCGAAGCATTTTTTTTTTATGCGTACACGTAAGTGGACATGCGTACATACAACTGTCTCAGCATATAATTTCTAAGTAAGCATAAAAATATATGAGCGTACGTATTCCTCTGCCATACAAAATCGTACTTTCACGTCTTTAAATCTACAGACTGATGCTGCTTATATGCCCGTGTACAAACGCATGTAGATCTATAGCACCGACCGAGAGAAATAAAGAGAATAGCTGTGTCTGCAACAGGAAAAAGGCTTTTCAAAGAAAATCATTTTCGATTTCTGGAGAAAAAACTCCCCCCCCCTTCCCGCGCTTCTGTGAAAGCAGGAAGTATGAGGTTATAAGAAGTAGAAGAATGGAAGCGCCTAGAAAGCGCAGCAAAGCAGTGAATCCACAATCTTATTTTAGAAACCCTGCTTCCACAGGAATATGGCTTTCACTCTGCCAGATTAGAGTCCACAGCCGAGGTAGGACCGCAACGAAAAGATTGAGGAAGCATCCGGAACGCTCTCGGCACTACTCCGTAGCAGTGCCTACGCTCCTGACTTGCCTCGTGTCAGCGTGAGCCGCACTACCAGGGCGCTGTTTCGAAACCATGAGCTCAAGCTGAGCAAATCTCACGAGTGAAGACAGTGCGTATCCGGAAGCCCTCGTGATGGTGGCACCTGAGAAACATGTCTGCGAGTATTTAGTGCAAGTACTGTATGTAGGATGCTGGCGTGCGCGTGCGTTCCGTTGGGTACTTGAAGAGATGCATTCGACGGCTTGACGGACTTCCGCCTGCCGAACTCTTCCCCCGTACCAGCAGCTTTCAGCAAAACGATTCTTCCCTAGGGCTCCCATGCGCCGTCCATACCAACTTAACATCTTGCTTGCGAGCACCTTCCTTCTCCCACTTTCCCATTACGGAATTTCGTCTGCTGATCTTTGAATTTCGCTTTTTTCGTATGGAGAGCAATTATTCTCTTGGATATCTCTTCAGCCGACACTGCTGTTAGTAGTGGTACAATGGAATTAGTATTACCTTGTTGCCATTGGTACCACCAATGCCGTAAACGGCCTTTGCGGCTCAGGGTCGCACGATTCGCTTCTTATTCATTCTGTTATTTCGTGTAAAACTAGAAAGCAGCTCTAGCTGCAACATTCGTTGCAACTGAAATGTCTTCTTTAATTTTATTTAAGGAAGTGGAGCAGGAAAAGCAAAAATTTTTCGAAGGTCTGCTCTAAGAACGCGAGCCAACAAGACTACGAGGTACAAGAAAAGACATGACCACGGATGGTATCAAATGTTTTGGCATACCAAAACTTTCGAGTGCAGCTGTCTCGGACATCAACTAGCTGACCATCGTTCTCTCCAAAGTCTCATTCCCCTCAAAACCCTCCAGATGAGTTAAGCTTGAGAAAATCCACAGGAGCCAATCGGTTTCAGGACTGCAGAAGGGCGAAGAAGGGGAGAACAAGTAAAACATATTTCACCAAGAAACTTGATTAAGACCGAGCTACCAAGTAAAGCGTTCCTTAGGGTGGTACTCGGATGCAAAGCTTTTAACTTTTCGAGAGAAATAGGTGGGATAAGAAAATCCCATTCAGGGCATTCCGAAACTACCTGAGGATGAGCATAAGCTGGAACAAAATTTGTTTCGTCAGACGTCATTCTTACGCTCTTCCTGTTTGAAACGGGAAGAGCGTGAGAATAAGTGATCACTGTTATGCAATTATGAGAATTTTCGGCCGCCTGTAGAAAGGTCTTGAAAAATTTCGGAGCACGATGCACACTGTGCACGCCGAGCCACGGAATGCCATGTAGGTCTGGTGTTGCCGATCAGCTGGGCTGCGCAGGCAGCAGCGTGTTGACGTCTTCTCCAGGAGCTCACGTGTTCAGCTACCACTTTCAGCGGAACACAGATGACTAAGGAAGCCAGCTGACGGAGAAACAGGTATCTGGCTGCGGCGCCCAAGGACGCCTCGGTAGGCACACGGAATATGGATGTACACAAAGAGCAAAGAGCAGTATAGGTGCGACACAACCACACCCTAGATGATGCTGCATTTTATGCATGAAACGCCGGTTTGCCTTTCTTTTCTGTCACTTCCACGCCGTCGGCAACTTCCCAAATCAGTTGTGACAATTCCATCATACAGTAGTGACGTTCAGTGCTGTGGTTCCTTGACGAGTGTATAAAAAACAACAAAAAAACCCACCGTTTCCGCTTGTTAATATCTAGAAAAAAGAACACTCTGCAGTGCTCGCATTGTGTGCACGACCGAAAGGCCTGTGAACAAAACAGGAGGAATACAGAAAGGCAACTCGAGCAGCACGCTTAAAGTTTCGAACATTGTATTTCATAGTGTACTTAGGAAATCTCATCTGCTCACTCTCCACTCAACTACCGACTCGTGTATTGACACGGGTTACGTTTTCGACACAATCTTCGACTCCTGGATCCGTGGGTGTTCTAGCGGTTGCTTGATTGCAAACGGCAACGTTGGTAGCGTATCAATACACCAGAAAAGATTCTACCTTTATACCAAACATGACTTAAAGGGATGGGATTTCGTAGAATATATATAATTACCATAAGGAACGCAACTTCACTCTCGCGAAAGGCTGACATTTCATCCACCTTCGTTCGAAAGTGATTGAAAAAATCAACAGATTCAATCTAGTTAACTTTTTAACTTGAAAACAAATGAAGGTAGGTGAATGCCTGTATCAATCAAGGAAACGCTAATGACACTAGGTACATTCAACTCATATAATTTATTTTTTTCTGATGTATTGCACTGGCACACAATTATCCGAATGTACTTTTCAAAGAAGAAAATTCCTTGTCTTCAACACAAACATGTAACAAAATGCAGGTTCTTGTAAAACTTGAACATAAGCATTTTGAATGAGGAAAAGCATTAGTAGTTGCTCCACTTGTGTACATTTGTATGCTATTATCTAATTTATTGAATAAGTTAAAATCAACTATTACAGTCTCTAGAAACACTGCAATTTACTGGAAAGCATGTCAATGCAATTTCGTGAGTAATTGCATTGAGTAATTGCTGTTATACTATTATGAAACTCCTACTATCATCCTGTCTGCTGCTGCCACCAAGACAAGCACTAATCCACCAAGCTAACAAATAACTCAATTATTAGTGCATACAGAGATACTCTTTACTTACTTAATTCGCATGGTATTGGTGAAACCAGAGCCTTGGCGCCATCCAGTCACAACTACAACAGGGTCTCCTGAACGAATAAAGCCATCTTTTTTCCCTAGCTGAACACCAAGTTGGACACGTTTATCCACATCTTGTATCCAGTCATGCAAACGATCTTGCTCAAAAAAGATAGGAATGATACCACGCCACAAATGTAGCTGACAAGCCACTTGTGCTGTACGAGTTACAGCTACAATTGGGCAACGTGGTCGATATTTGGAGATCAACTGAGCTGATCGGCCAGAAGTTGTGATGAGGATGATGGCAGCAGCCATGGATTTAAATGAAGCTTCAACAGCAGCAATAGCTATAGTATGTGTAGAATCAATAGGAGGGAGAACATTGATGAGAAGTTCCTGGAACAGCTGGTTATGCCATAAAGTTGACTCGGCTTCACGACAAATGTTGGCCATTGTCTGCACACAGTGAAGAGGGAATTCTCCCTTAGCAGTTTCTCCGGAAAGCATCACACAGTCTGCTCCATCCAAGATGGCATTGGCCACATCTGAAACTTCGGCTCGAGTTGGACGTGGCTTCTTTATCATAGATTCTAACATCTGTGTAGCACATATGACTGCTTTGCCAACCTACAACCCTGTTAAGTAAATCTCTTGATTACAACAGATCCTACTTTGTTGCATTTGGCAATCATTTGCTTCTGAGCTACAAATACTTTTTCAGGACGTATCTCAATGCCCAGGTCACCACGTGCCACCATGATACCATCTGATGCCTCAATGATACTATCAAGATTGCGCACTCCTTGGTGGTTCTCAATCTTGCTCACCACCAAAATGCCCTTTCCTTGAGGGCCTAACAGATACATGATTCAGTTTCAAATAAAACAGTCATACCCAGAATTGAGCGTATTTCATTCACAGCTGAAGCTTCACGAATGAATGATGCAAAAATGATGTCAACATTGTGTTTTACACCAAACTGCAGATCACTTCGGTCCTTCTCAGAAACAGCTGGAAGATCTACGTCAGCTCCAGGGAGATTCACACCTTTCTTGCTGCCTAGCAATCCTCCATTTTCAATAACACAGTCCACCCATGTATCTCCTGTATTCACAAAAGCAAAATCAAAAAGAAAGCATTTACTTCTGGATGTACACTGCAACATACCCACATCTGCCACAATTAGAGATATGAGGCCATCATCAATAAAAACTCTTAAACCTGGCTTCACCACTTTGGTAATGTTTGCATAATCCACATATAACAGCTTGGCAGAGCATTGGTCCATATGTTTGGCATCAGTTGTTAGCTTAATGGGTTGAGCTTTTATGAGCTCCACCTCTGCTGTGGCACCCTGAAAGGAGAATTTGCTCACTAAAATTCCTCCTTTTGAGTTTGAAGAATTTAAAGGGATAGACTGTGACTATCAACTTCCGTGAAATCAGTTTATTGTCAATCCAAGTTTACCGAATCGACTTTCCAATAACTTTGCAAGTCCGTTTAAACCTGATAATGATGATATATTCACTTACACCTTCCAGCAAGCCTGTTCGTATTTCTGGTCCCTTAGTATCCAATGCAATAGCTAAGGGATATTTGCGGCCTATGTTCTGAGAATGCAGACTGATTGCTTTGTGAATGTTTTCAATAGTTTCTGCATGATATTCATGTGTTCCATGGGAAAAATTTAGACGAGCAATATTCATCCCTGTTTCCATCATCTGCACCAGCATTGCCACAGACCTGGAAGCAGGTCCTAAAAGCTACAACAATGAGCTGCCATTTTTATCTACACCCATTTTCTGACCAATGGTGCACACGATTCCAGAAAGACGCCGATCATGTGGCACAGATTCAATATCCAAAGCACAGCGATGCTCTAATTGAGAACGCTCCATAGCAGCCTGCAGCTGCATCCCTTTGGTACCCATCTGAAAGATCCGTTATGGTTTTTGCTGAAAATGCAATTTGCACATACGTTTGGTGGATCCCGAGCAACAATATCAGAAAATGCACAATGTTATGCTGCACAACTGTAAGCTGCAATCTACGAAGATTTGACTCTGATCAAGAAACTTATGTAAACAGCTACTTGAAAGCATTCGGTTTCGCATAAATAACTGGCCAGTTGTAGAAATCATTAAATTAAGAAATTTAATCAACAATTTCAAATTGAGCCCCACATGCATCCCCGACCGATATATACAATTTTGGACTCTTCACTAAAGAAAATGAGCTGCCATCTGGGAAAAATACGATTACCACAATTCTTGGGCATGTTGTTCTGCAGGGCTACGGCCTGAACACAAGTACGTTCCACGATGGATAGGAACTAAAGTGTCGACCCTTTCAGGGTGCTTTGGGTCACACGGGGGAACGCACGCGTGAAGCACACCGCACGCAAGAGGACGAAAGCGCGTCAGCACGGGCTGCGCTTCGAGCACTCTGCCGTGCCGCTGCTAGGCGACCGGAGGCGGACACCATCGGACGCGAAAAAGTGCACACCTCGAGCCCAGATGACTCACCTGCAGTAACATTCTAAGAGGGCAGAAAATGTACCTGCTACTCGTGTCGAGACAAGATTACTAGTTTCAATACATTTGGATCCGCTTTGCTAGAAAAACATCCTTTTAGTTTGAACGTGACTTTGATCCCAGACTTCCGCGCTAACCAATGCCGTCGGATTTCACAGTTGCAAAAACCGTATACGAATTTTACAGCCCCTTACGTGAACATTCGCATGTGAACCGTGAGCACTGCATGTCCCACAGGAAAGTTCGTGACCGTGTTCAACCGTTGCCATCACGACGCCCCAAATCTTAGCGAGAAAGCACGAGGCTGAAAACACTTGAATTTTGCTTTGGCCAGCAAGCAGTTTCCGCGTTCCACTCTCAAAAGGTAATTTTAACGTGAAAGGATCACAAACAACTTCTGCGCGTGCTTAGTTCGCTCCATTTGTTCCAATTCTCAACATCGAATTTGCCGTTTGGACCGATGCGTTTGCCAACCCTGTCGAAAGAGAATCGCGTGAGAATAGCATTGCCGAAGTTACGTGGGTAACTTTATTGATCCACATTCCGGGCTCCTAAACACGTGGTCCATAACTTTCACTCCCCAGATGTACTTCGCGAAACTGAGAGTGAAGTGGAAGTGCCCTGGATGAAGGATTCTGCGTTATTTTTGCTGCAGCAGTCAGGCATGCCAAAACGAAACGAAACGCACTAAAAAGGTGCAACGCAGAAGGCACATCGGTGCCTTTTACACCTCGAACTGCCGGGTGCACCAATTGATACACTTTGATACGCAGCTCGAAGATAGTGGGAAGCAGTTTCCTTAAACAAAAAAAAACGTTTCAACTGCTTTCTGAGAAAAGATTCCTGGTTACGAAGAAATACTTAACCTAAACCCGAACCACCGTCAAAGGAAGAAAAAAAAAACTTTTTTTTTTTTTTCCACGGGAATCCGGCACTTTGAGTTTAGGAAGCATCTTCAAGTTTCATCGGATCTCTGTGGTTGTAATTCGGACGATCGACGGGGAAAAGAAAAATCTGAATTGGTGTTTTTCACGAATTAAATCGCCCCGTCGCTTACAATGCGAATGCAGCTTCAATGGTCCATCTGTTTGTAAAGCACCTCTTTGCTTTAGGTGCCGAGAATCAAAGCAGTTATCCAAAGAACGATCTTTCTCGGTAAGTCATCGCCCAGCTCAACAAGTGAAATAATCCATTTGAACGAAATATTTTTCGAGAAAGTAATTTCCCAAAAGTCTTTGTTTAGAAGCTGCAGCTCACACCCTTCAGGGAAAAACTACCATTCTGAACTCCTGAATGCTTTGCCCAGCTATGCATGTCCTGCCAAGGAATAGATGAACAACAAAAACTGTCCCAAGGTCATCCACGTGCCCTTCCGCAGAAGATGCAATACCTCTTGTCAGATTACAGAAGTAGAAATTCATAGATCATGATTGCGTACATTAAAGATCCGCCTCAAGTGCTCCCAAAACACCATGTCTTCGAATAGAATAACACGGAATTGAGCTCAGCTGAAAGTTTAAATCATCCCAACAGCTTTCCTATCATGTAGCCCAGCCTCAAGTCGTAAGGTCATGATCTGTGACTTTCTGACATGATCATACCCATCCCCTCTGCAAGTGTTACGGTGTCCTTGGTTCCTGCAGTTACCAACTTCGCCTTCGACTCACTGTTAATACATTTTAGTGTACTGCAAAAATCAAGGCTGTTATATCTACTTTTTCCTCAATATCCTTTGCAATGGTTCAGCATCAAGACTTGATGACTTTCTTTACTTTTTTTTATGTGCACGCCAAAAAGCAGGAAATGCAAATCGTCCTTCCTAGTACGAATTCAATCCGTCGTGCTTACCGTGGACACTAACCAAAAACCACTTCACCCCCCTCGGCAGTTTCTCTTTGGGGTGTTTTTTTTTTTTTTTCTTTTCTAAAGAAAAGAACACTCGCGTAACATTTCAGCCGGGCAATTTTTCGTATATGAGTTACAAATGGAAAAGGCACAATGAAAATTGCACTTTTCTTGGAAGCAAGTGAATTTTCTCATAGACGTATTTCGGGCTTGATGTGCTCATTTCAGCTTTGTCTGCAGATCTCGAGCCTTTTGTTTCATCCCGTTGGACCAACTCTCAATCCCTGAATTTTCCTTTCGTTCCGCTTATAATGAGAAACAATTTACTGAACTGATCACTGAGACCCACAGTCAAACGAATGAGGTTCTCACAGTGTGAACCACAAAATGACCTTGAAATTCAAAGAGAGAGAGAGAAACATCGTGAAGCAGAGAAACATCGATTGTACACAAACCCAAGAGTTCCATCGTGGAAACCCAGGCAACAGTTGGGCGGACTTCCGCACAGCAGTCGTGTACAACACTAAAAGAAACACCTCCCAGGGAGAATATGGAACATGTAACGCATGACAAGCGTTTATAAAGAAATGGAAACGAGATTCCAGTACCATTGTGATTCTCGAGACGTTTCGCGAAGGTCCCACGGGAATGAGACGAAGAACCAGAAGTCTGAGAAAACACCCGTGCATATGAGCGATGCAATTTTTTGGCATGTCCTGCTCGTTCGTGAAATAGGCGGCATTGAATATGTAAAAGCCAAGTGCAAGCACCACATTTTTCGATAGGTTTAGAGGGGATGCCACTCGCTTAATGAGAACTCTGTTGAAGATGGATAAATTGCATTTGTTTGCAGATAAGAGCTGAGACTCGGGAAGTTCACTTCTCTCGAAAACCAGCAGCTTCGACACAAATCCGATTAAACCATTTCGTGATGGCCGGAAACCAAGAGTGCCAGACAACGCGCGCAAGACCTCAGCTTCCAGTGAACCAAACGGGTGCTGAAAGAGACGTGGCGCAAGGAATTATGAAATGCTTTGATAGATGGTTACATGAAGCAATTAGAGGGTTGTGATACAAATAAAATGACCCGAGAAATAGTGAAATGCGTCATTTAAAACGAAACAATCATCGACACTGCATTGTGAAATCCCATGGTAAGCAGGGAATATACATCAGGGATTTTAGAGGAATTTGTAAACAGAAAAAAGAAAGGAAGAATCACCGACACGACTACGACAACAAATGAGAAGGGCGTGATTTCTCTCTATCCGAGTCATGCAGCGACTCCACAGTTCGAGAATACTTGAGGTCCACTTGCACTGACGAACTTCCGCAAACGGGAAGCGAACAAAGCTGCGCCGAGATGCTGACATTTCTGGACCAACAAATAGAGAATCGTCTCAGAGCGCAGGGAATACAACAGCTTGCAACGGGGAAGCGGGCGGCGAGTTAAAAAAAAAAAAAAAAAAAAAGAAAAAAAATTCTTCCCATCTTGGATATCAGTGAGTAAACATGACTAGTCAGACTGTTCCAATTCCCCCCTTCTGTAGGGCTAAAAGCGGAATGGGGAACGAGAAAAAAAAAAAAAATACAAGCTCGCTGGTGGCGCAAAATTTGCGGAGGATCGAACAAAGCGCACAGAGAACTGGATGCAAAAGATCGAATCCAACCCGCCTCATACGTCGCCGTCTATCTGCGAAGAAATACCCGGCTACATGGCAAGGAAATTCTTCAAGGGAAAACACCACGAAGGAAGGAACGTTCAAACAGATCGACTGTTTTGACTGTCTGGTAACTTGACTGAGGCTTTCGGCTGCTGCAGTGGGATGAAAAACATCAAAGCAAAAGAGTGAAATTCCAAAAGTAACATTATGTGAATCTTCCCCCCGTATCTCCCCCCCCCCCCCTCTATCTCTCTCTCCTTTTCGAAGCTTTGATTCGATAAGGAAAGAAGAAAAAAAAAACTTCCGAAAACGATTCCAAACTTTTGCATTTCGTAAACCCAAGCAGCCCGACATCCGTATTGATCCAGGAAGAAAGACGCTCCATGACGCATGAGGACAGCACATGGGAGAAGTACCGAACCCTCGGCAGAAGAAAAAGAACAAAGAAAAGAAAGAAATCAGCATTCGGTTCTTTCAGCATCCAAAGCACGTGGACACTTCCCGTACTGAATGAACGGGAAGTCTCCACACGCTTTGGATCGTTCTGTGGAATGGCCTCGTTTGAAAGCAAGAACTTTTTCGTTTCCTCAAAGCTTCCTTCCTGGTTCTTTTCCGAGAACGAGAATTCTGCTACCGTTACTGTGGAAACGATCACCAACGGAATCATCCTGTTTCGGATGCGTCCCGCATCCGATTGCCCTGCTCGAAGGAAATCACTGGGCGCCATGCGCTTATGGCGCATTCTTAAGAACTGGTGGGTGTGGACTCATCACGCGCTTTCACGGAAAAGTACCACCTAATCCCCGTGGGGCTTTCGAGCCACCCCTCTTCAGTCACTGCGCGAACGTCCTGCGGGTTCCCATAAACGCTCCCTGCGCGCAGTGGAGCATTTGATTTTCTTTGGAGGCGATTCGGGCGTAAGCTTACCTTCACAGGACGTGTGCCAGCCCGGAGAGGAATTTCCCAGCACGCCACACACACTCGAGCTCACGTGGAAACTCTCCAGACTTTCACTAGAGGAACACTGCCGACGTGCACCGCGCATGCGCAGACGCCGGTGTCGTGAGAAGAACCCGATAGAAAAAAAAAAAAAACTTTGATGCAGACGGCGCTAATAATATACGAAGAGGACGCAAATCGTTCGACCCAGAGCGTCCCACCTTAGATTTTAGAGGAACTGCATTTCTGAGATGCAGAGCTTGCAAACCTATCACCATGAATCTACGGAGGCGTGTAACTGCATCTGCACTGTTAAGCGAGGAAGCTGACGGAATTCCGGGCCCTGAGAAAGCATAAGGGCCTCAAATCCCCCCCCAGTTGGATGGCATTTTGTTAGCACTTTATCGTTCGTGCCCATTCAGATGATGTCCCTTGATCGTTTTAGGAAAACGATATGAGCGAGAGCACCTGTCTGCTCACAGCACATAATGCTCCGTAATCCAACCCAGCTTGGCTCATGAGGGACTCTCTCTTCTCCGTCGCGCAGGGTGTGAGTCTGATGTCTGCCAACAGTTGCTAGATAAAACAGTGAGATGAACAGCTAGATGGCAATTCGAAAAGTTAAGTTGTTGGAAAACATTTGTCCATCCCCGAGCTCTCTACAGCATGCGGCTATCAACTTAGAAAGAATAGAGTTTAGGCTTTTAGTTGTACATCAGTAGAGGAGAAAGGTATAAAAACAAGAATCCAGGGAAAAGGAAGATAAGCAAGGAGCTCTCTCACAGCCGTACAAACGACAGCAGTGGAGGAAAAGTCTCTGCGCACTACCGGGTAAACCATCTACGAAGAACGCTAGCGGCGGTGATCCAAAACACGCACTGAATCGGCAACTCACTGTTGAAGTGTCACTGAAGCCCAGAGGAGATTTTAAACATTCCGGGGATTCGGATGTTTGTTTGTTTTTAAATGCAGCGAACGGATTTTCGGAAAAACATCGGAAAACTCCAAAGACCTGAGCTCTTGCTGACAGTCACCAGTCTCCGCGTTGACTCTCAAATAGATTTTTTTTTTTTTTCCCCTCCCTCGAACACACCTTCTCGGCAGATGTGATGTGGATGTGGAGACCGCCCTGAATTTGGCAGTCCCAAAGCTGGTTGGCAACTCTACCCGACACGGCACGTTTCTTGTCCGGTGGATTCTTTTCCGAACGAAGAGGGAAACACGGGAAGAGTCCAACCCGTCTGCAATACTCGCGGCTCTTCCTGTCTTTCGGTAAGCAATCTGCAGAGCAGTCGCTGTCACAGGTTTTCTTAGAAACATCAGATAAAAGAGATCTAAATGGATAAACAAAGATAGATGCGTGATGCAAATATTTATTTAGCCATTTGTTTGCTTTTGCTTCCACGTTTTCCTGCTCCCTTAGCTCGTCATTGGGCATCATACTTTTGGAGTTCCGATGATTGCTGCACGATTTGTATTTCCATGATGCACGCGTAATCCACGCTGCATCTAATCAACGCCTCTCCCGCGTGGATTCCCGTTCTCGACCTGTGGCAGCATGCAAAAAGTTTTGTGAAACTCTGGGATCTCGGACAAAAGGCTGTGCCCACGATGGCGACATCTAGTTAGGAATCAAGGAGTTTTCTTTAAACCCTTTCTTGGGGTTCTCTCCAGTAGACATTTTAACCAAGGAAATGGGAAATCGCATTAGGGGCCTTGACACTTTCGTCTGGCATGAGGATGAGGAACTGAACGCACATCCTAAACTGCTGGTCATTTATGTTTTCTTCGAGACATCCTGAATACCTGAGGCTGCTTAGCTTTACCGGGAGGCTACCAAATGTCATGGGAGTTCGGTTGAAGATTACTCATGGCTTTCACACCCGATACGGGATAATGACGCACTTCTATCTTATTTGGTCAACCATAAAGCAGACTTCCGACACAGTTGGACAGGAGCCGGGAAAACTAAGCCATTTGAGGAGGAAAAAAAAAACGGCTTTGTGAGCTTGGTAGACGCCGCTCGGCTGCGGAGACATCTAGTGCAGTATAACTGCACTAAAAGAGACAAAGTCCGGATTCTTCACCGAAAGGGCTGCTGATCTGTAGAGCATCATATGGAATAGGCAGAGAAATAGGAAACATTGGTCAGCATTTCTGGTGGACATGCCATGAAGCAGTGCACGTGAATGTCACTGTAGTTGTTTGCGCATGACACCAATCATGCGCGTGAAACTGCATACCTAGTAGATGATTACCCGATAATCGGGGGGGGGGGGACTTCTCAGACCCAGAGGTCACACATGAAATGTGCATTTTTTTTGTTCCTTCATTTGTCTGTCTTCTATGAGACTCACTCTCGCAGCGTTTGAAGGCTACCAACGAAATTGACTGGAACTCTGGATGAGAGAAAGAACGAGAAGTGGACGCACAGTAAGCATGGAGCTCATTTGTCCCCAATTCCTCCCTACAAAGGCATCTGTTTTGCCGACAGGTAATCTGTTTTCTTCAGTGTTTTTCCGCCTGCAAGATACTGGTCAAAGTTCGAGATCCAAGAGCAGGCGCTGACCGAGGAGACGAGAAACCTCCAACATGCGGTGCAAAGGGCGAGAGATGCCCAGAAAAGGAAACTCCTCATCTAAGCACTACGTGTTGAAGATCTCAAAAGTCTCTAGAAAGCAGAAGACTTCGGCATCTGAGGGAACGAAATCTTCTTTGATACTACAGCACATCACTACTGCATCCAACAGGTCTTGGCTTTCTTCAGAAAGGGCTAGTTGCCAAGAAGTGGAGCATAACTCTTCAGGGAGGGATGCCAATGATGATGGGTTTGAGCCTAGGAAAGACTCGCTCGAGCGGCCCAAGAGTCATCAAATTAGAGGTACCTTCTACTTTGTGGCTGTTGATGTCGCCGTTAACGATGGCGTCTCACTGCTGCATCTCCTTCCAACTCCCTGACGGGCAGGAGCGAACCTGCTTTGCCGAGGGAATCCTGATGCATCACAGACACCTCAGTCAAAGGAGATGAGTGCAAGAAGTGCCTTCATCCAAGGCAGAAATAGAGTGATTCAGGCCAGGAAAGTAATCTGACCAAAACTTGCAGGATGCTGTCCCGTGTGAAGCAGCCCCTAGAATGAGTGCTCTAATGGTGAAAGGCACGTTAACAGAAAAGCGTCATTCCTGCCTGAGGCAAGATGACCCGGATGTAGGCTCAACGGAGAAGCTTTTGGGACTTCATCGGGATGCTGAGTCTTCCCCAAATTTGCAGGGAGCGATCAAGAAGTTCACCGGTTCTTTCGCAAGAACCTCGGCTCTGACTCTGTCGGGAGATCTGATTGGCAGGCGGCGGCAACGATCCTACGCACTCTCCGATCTCTATCCAGGGATGCTCGATTGAGAAGCATTCGCTCCGGTACTGCCCCCCGGGTTTGTGTGGAGCCTCCTCGCGTGATCTTCCGCTGTTGCCGATCAACGCCAGTGCGCGTTTGCCAGGCAGAAGATTGGATGACCCTGGTAGCCCCGACACGACAGAAGAGAGGAGCTCGGCTCTTAGTGTAGCTTCCAAGAGCGGAGGCGGAGAGCGTTTCCAGGTCTGCATGCCGTCACCATAGGGAAGGTCGCTTCCGTGGTCATTTCCAGCTCGCGCGCTGATCGTGCGCCGTTCGTCGGAAAACGAAAAAAGGGAAAGCCTGAGGGCTTCTTGGTTACAACGGGTGGTTTTCTAGCCCATTCGCGCTGCTCCTTTATCTTCATGGGTGTAAGCAGGGTACGGAGGTTTATTTGGTGGACGTCTGTCCACAATGAACCCGGGGTAGGAATGGTTTCTGAACTGACAAAGGCGGAAATCGAGTTCGTAAGTGTCCGAGGAAAACCTGACATTCAACTCTCTTCGCAACCACCGATTCACCACCAAAGGCACGAGAACAAACAGAAGCAGCGTCCCCATGGAGGAAGGGGACTCCACTGGACTTCCAGTTGACTCACGAAATGCGGCGTTACTGAATTCCTTTGGAGGGTTTCCCTCCTTTCGTTCTAGCTTCCGCTCCCGAAAGCTCCCGTGAAAGTGCCGTGGTTCAGCATCGCAGCAGTCAAGTGTAGTGGTCAGGAGGCGCGCTTCCGAAGAGTGAAGCATCCCAGCCTTCGACTGAGGCAAACAGAAACTGATTCGGCACTATTCGGGACTCTCCCTTCCAGTTCCCTTGCATTCTGGATGATGTGATTGGCTCTCATGACGGGGAGGCAGTTAAAGTGCTGCACTCTGTGTCCCGGGTCGCGTCTGCATCATCTGTCCCGGGATGCTCCCAGTCTTCCTCGAAGGATGGTCCAGCTGCTAGCAGATACACCGCGTTGCGACAGGTGCCCCCTTTGACCACCGCGACAACCTTCAAGAGGCTCGGGCGGCAGCGTCTCGGAGCAGCGACGACGACCCGGCAAAGTCCGCCCGGAGCTGCTTGCACTCCTGCTGGCGTTCTTACCGGCACCGCCCACAGTGCGACGTGCTCTGGCGTGACATGCCCGGGATCAACGACTCCTTCCCGCAGACGGCGCTGCTCACGACTGGGCTTCCGGTATCCTCCGAACTTCGAAAGGATCAGCAGCCGTCGGCATCAGCACCAGCATCCTCAGCGGCTGTACGAGCACCAGCAGGAGCAGGACCAGCGACACGGCCAAGATCGGGACTCTCAGTGGCAGAAGGAGCATCTGCAGGGCCGGCGATGAGAACCTCACAGGCTGCCGTGCCGCCAGTGGGGCCACCAGCATCGGAAGCATCGCCTCTGGAGCCAAGAACATCAGAGGTGGTACTATCAACAGGGTCAGCAGGAACAGAGTTGACAGAAGTATCGGCCATTCTGCGCCGCGTTCGTGACTGGTCTCTGCTCCAAGAGATCCCATGAAGGAGGCAGCTGGATTCCCTTCTGCCTCCACCTACATCAGGAGTGTTTTTCTCAACTTTCTACCACTTCGGGAAGGGAGCGGCAGCCGGGAAGCGAAGGTCACAGCCGGCAGCAGTAGGGAGGTTGACTCTGTCCAGGGAAAGCACACGTGTGTTACAAGAGAACGGAAAATTCTAGCACTCTTGCCGCACGAAAGAGCGTCACGAATGGTGGCGAATTGCAGTCACCACCCCTCCCTACCAAGAAAAAGGAATTCCCGTATTGCGACCAGATCCGCTTCACCCGGGAAGACAAGGCCGACTCTCCGCACGAGGACGCAGGCGTGGAGGCGTGTCCGCTGGGAGTGTCCTGAGCTCGCCTGAGGCTGCTCAGCACTTGACGACAGGACTGAAAGGCACGCGTGCAGATTTCCACTGCACGCATCAGCGGTGCCCAGACCCTTCCCGTTCTGAATCCACCCCTACCCCGGGGTCATTATGGAATCGCGCCCATCAAGGAAACCTCCGTACCCTGCTCACACCCACGAAGATAAGAGGAACAGCGCAGATGGGCTGGAAGAACACTCGTTGCATCTCACGCCAAACGCTGCAGCAGAGCTGCAGCTCGCGAAACTTTGACGCCCTGGCAGCGGCTTCTTACGGCACCAGAGGGACGCCAAATGCTCTCTTAGGGGGAGAGTCGAAGAACTGAGCCTGCGTTGGTGGCCACGTGGCACCAAGAGTTACGGGTTCGAACCCCCAGGTGGAGGATCGACGCTGAGAAATGAGTGGGTCGTAAGTTTCGAGTTCCCCCCGCAAGATGACGCCAGTTGGCATATGCGGGTGCGGCACTAGAGGAAGTTGAAGATGCCCCCGTGGACTGAGCGGGACTGATCCTACGGGGTCCTTTTAGGAATCTAGGAGCCCTTTGGAGTTCCCCCCCGGTTGTGAAAATGTAACCTCCCTTCATTGCGTTCCACGGAGCTGGTTGATATCCCTTCAGGGAACTGTGGGGGTGCGTCTACAGAGTGTTACAGCAGTGCGCTGCTCCCTTCGGGGATTTTCCTTTAGAGAAATTTGGAAGCGTCCCCTCGAGGTTCTCTTCAGAGGAGGAAACGAGGAACAGATTTTTTCTGGGGGGGGCCTCCGGAGAAGAAATGAGGAACGCCCCCCTCAAGGAGACCCTTCCAGAGAGAATGAGGAAGGGATGCTCTTTGGGGTTTCCTCTCAAAGCGCAGGAGAAACGGATTACCTTCTCCAGAACCTTCCTGGATTCAAAGGTTGGGCCTACGGGGTTACCCCCTACAACTTGAAGAACTACACTTCTCCCTCGGTTGGTGCGGACAGTGCTGAAGAGCTTCGCAAGTCACCTCTGAGGAGGCAACCCGGGATTCGAAACGGGAAGGCGGGTACACTCGGTGCTGCCGGACCACCCCGGGATCAGGACGTGATTTTCCTCCTCCGGAAGAGTGCTCACGATTCTTCTGTCCTGGCACGCCCGACTTGGTGGCTCACCCAGGCGAACTCCCTCGTTCAGGTCCACCATGGCAGCGCTACGAGAAGAATTTCCCGAGGACATCCGTCGTGGAAAGGGATGTGTGGGCGGAAGGGGTCAAGTCGACAGTCAGACCCGACAACGCTGATGGTCCATCATCAGAGCCTCACTGCATAAGATCTCCTTCGGTGCACCGTCGGCTGCAGGGGACCAGCATCCCTCGTCTCCCCGAGACCACAGCAGGTTAAAGACCGGGAGTCCCCTTGAAAAACTCGTAAGCTGAGGAGCGGATGGACCATGGGGCAGCTGGCGGATTCTGCGAGTCCAAGTGCCCTTCCATGAGGACTCAGCACTGGAGCGAGCTGCTCGGTATTCCATAGAAATACCTGGAGTGGCCCCCAGAGCTCAAGAACAGCAGCGCCGTCTCCCTGAAGTGGCAGGAGTCATCATTTCTGCTGTTGCACTGGGGTCTTCCCTGCAAAGCGCACCGATACCACTGGACGCTGGGGAGAGCGAGCCCGGAATGTCGCATGTGAGGGAAACGGGAATCTCTCCCGCACCTGCTTGTGGGCTGATGCCCTCCGGCCCCTATGAGAACGTTTCAAAACCACCTCCGGATCCCGGTTGGCACCCCCAGGGACGTTTTAGGGCTCCCTCTCATGCGAAAAGCTCTACAGCCAGCCGCAGCCCCAGCAGCGCTTTCCTGCATCCGCTGGATCGTGGCGGTCTGCAGAGAAGCCGACGGAAGAAGAAACGGGAGGGACGCTGTCCGGTTCACAGTTCACTTTCTGCGGATGGAGGCCAAATGACCCCACCTGGGACCTGTTCGGACGGACCTAAGATGCAGACTTCCTCCAGCGGATAGTGGTCCCTTCCCGACCTTCCCAGAGATTTTTATTCACTCTTTCTTGTTTTCTTCCATCCCTTTCCGCTACCGAGGGGAGCCCTGCCGGTCTGTGTACCGGCAACCCGGCAGGTCCGTGGACAAATGGAGTGTGGTAGAACCACGTGTCCGACCACAATTTGTGAGTTTCTTTTAAATTTTAAGAATTTCCCCGGTGTCCGGATGGAAATCGAAAAACTCGGCCTCTCTCCCGAGGGAGTCCCCACGGACAATCTACCGGACGCTGGACTGCAGCGCGTGGAGAGGGGATGCTGCGATAGGATGCTCAGGTATGGCTTAGAACCGCGCCTCCACCACGTCCAACGTCTTGGAACGGTGCCCCTGCTGGAGGCACAGCTGGATCCAAAGTGTCCACGCGCCGCAAACACCGTAACCAAAGAGCCGCCTCCCTATGGGCGAGCAACGAAGGTAGCCAACCAGCCAGGTGGGAGGCGTCTTGCCACTTAGCAGGAGTCAGCGAACCCACGACCAGCTGGAGGGTCCGGTAACTTTCAGCCTCCTCAGGCACTCGGCGTTCGCTCCCAGGGACCGCGCCGATGGACAGACAGTCTGGACATCCCCCCTGGACGAACTGGCGGACTCCGCCCGCCTCCCCAGGACAGTTCGATGCCTCCTCTCCGGTGGCAGCAGGAGGCAGGAATCGTCCTGCACTATGGTTTCCCGTGCAACCAGCGCCGGCGCCTTAGAGCCCACGACCACGACAGGAAAAAAATGAGTTGAAAAAGCGTGCGGCTGCTCTCTCTGGGAGCGGCAGTTCTCCGTCGCTACAGGGATGCAGACAGGCTATGACGTCATCAGCTGAACGGACCGCACCTCCCACGGGGAGAACGAACCCATCGGCCAAATGGGAACACGCATATTTATTGAAAAAATTCGTAATGTGTATTAACATACATTACTAAAGATTATAAAAAATCGGTACAATAATGTACATTTATGTATATAATAAATATATATTGAAAGAATACACGAATATCTAGAAACATACGTACCTGTCCATGGATCAAAATCCCGAAAACAGAATTCGCCGTTTCCTGGGAAAGGCGTTTTCGATTGTTGAAAATGGCGGAAGCATCAAATACAAAAGGAACTCCCTCTTTGCTCCCCTAAATTATTTGGCTTCTTTGTTTTTTTCCGCTGTTTTAATTGCCACCATTGTTTTTTATTTCTTCATGATCCCATATTTATAAATTCATTTAATAGATATTTACCATATATATAAATTATGTAATAAACACATATGTTTATTTTTATAACCTTTAATAAACATAGTGTTAATTATGTCAATAACATGCAAGTCAATGAATTTCAATCAATGTATATGTTAAAATAGTATTAATATTAACATCTATGTTCACAAATAGTAGTAAATACATATGTTAAAATACATTTGTATATATATGTATACAATAAGCACATGTATTTATTTTATTGTATGTATATACATATACACACAATAGTAAATACATATGTTGAAATACATTTGTGTATATATATAGATATATATGTGTGTATGTATATATGTGTACATATATACGTGTATACACAAATGACTGTTTTTCCTCTTACTAGTTGGCTTTTGTTTTTTTTATCAATAATTTCTTTTAACCTACTCAATACGATCTCGCATAGTGCCCGGGTCGATCTTGAAATTACCTTAGAAGACGCATTTAAGGGAATACAAACGCCTATACATTACGTCACAAATGTAAAATGTGACACGTGTCGAGGTACAGGCAGTCGTAACTGCCTTTTTTCCTTGAATTCCTGCTCAAATTCTACAACCCTGTTATCTGCTGACAAGAACCAGCCTCCTTATTAAAAGTACAGAGATTGCCACTGTGGACCCCACCTACTCTAGTACAAGTGCTTTCGCTCGTTTTCATTTTTACCTTATGCTATTGGTGTAGCAAAAGCTTGTACAACAAGAGTGGTCAATGGTCCATTCCCTAGAGCTAAAATACTATTACATGTTGACAATAAAGTTAAGTGAGCTTGATCAAGAAGGATGACAAAGATTACCATAGGATTCATTGCATGCAAAGTTTTTACCGTATCCTTCAAATTTTCTCCTTTATTAACAGAAGGAGGTTTTATCGGCAGGGGGTAGAACTTCAGTCATTCGAGTGGAATTATAATGAGGCGGAAAATTATATTACTACAGCTTTAAGGTTTGACTTTCAATATTTTAACATATTTATTTACTATTGTATGTATACATATATACACACACATACAATAACCACATGTATTTATTTTTTATGATCTCTCGTGATTTTGATGGACACCGGTACGCCTGCTGCCATTGCCTTCACCTTCCCTGAAATCTCACGGTCACAAGTGTTCCCTTGATCTCTCATCCAAAGCCCTCTCGCAAGTCACCATTTTTCTGCATTAATGTTGAGACCAGTTGGTATGACTGTGTATTCCTCCCCCCCACATCCCTGACGCTCATCCGTGTTAGCGTAGGAAGAATTTTCGTCCTTTTCTCGTGCGAGAGATCGGTCGCCTTAGCAAATCGCTATCATTCTGCTCTCCACCGCCGCTACCCCCCTATCCCTGTATCGTGCTTCCCCGGACAGTCTTCCGGGCTCTCCTTGTGTCCTCGAGAGTCTCCTATCCAGTGCTCCTCCTACCTCGTTCAAAAGACACGGCATTCCGTGCGGACAGGCGAGCGAGCGAAATTCCTCCTGCCCTGCCGCCGTTCCCTCGAACTGCCCTGCTTCCACGCGGGTGTTGGTGGGAAGCTGGCCCTCGACTGCGATGAAGAGAGCAACCCGGTTACACCGGGGCGTTTTTTTTTATAAAAACTAAACTAGTTGGAAACATGCCGGTTCCCAACCGAATACAATAGAAGTTCAAGGGGAGGGTCCACCGACACGCAGGATGGGAAAACAGAAAGTCTGGAACGGGGGAGAGGATCGGGGGACAACAACTGCAACAAAAACACGGCGGATTGGGCAGGGATCTTTGGGTTCGCTCCGTGTGCATGAAGATAAAACAAAAACACCAGGGAAGTAACGGAGCGAACGTAATGGGGAATGAGAAAAAATAATAATGAAGGGGGTGCAAGGGACAAGGGTCACCGGAGTCCGCCGTTCGTAACTCTCCTCAAGCCGCCGCTGGATGTCGGCGATCTCCTCCTTCACTTCTTGTTCCAGGTGAGGCCACTTTGCTGCCGCCCTCATGTAGGCGGCTGCAATCCTGGTACCTCCCTTCGTTGCGTGGTCGTCTCGAGAACATGGCGAGCCGTGACGATGGTACGGCTCTAACCCATGGCTGCGACCACCGGCGTCCGTCAAGAATCCTCAAGGCGCGAAGAACCGTTGCAGCACATCTCGGGCGGTGTTCTTCTGGTGCAGGAACTCTACATCTAGCCTCCACCACAGTCACTGAAAGGCACTGCAGCCCAAAAGCAGATGAGGCGGGAGCGACTCCGCCGGCTCGCGCCTGGCACGCTGGCGCGCTGAGGTGGGGAGTTTTGTCGGGGAGTCCATCTTCTCAGCTCGATTCCGCAGTCTCTCGTCTGGCATCAGGGGTGTTCGCCAGTGCCAAGTCCCACATAATGCGGGACCAAAGGTGTCCTCTGGTTTTGGGGTACACACATCCGTGCTCTGTCGTTCAAAGACTCCCTAGACGGTGCGTCCAGGGAATGTCTCGTCTTTGCATCAGGAGCGAAGAAACCGTTGGGCCAGTGGAAGGCGGACCGGTTGGCTGACGCGACCCGACACCCAGCACACGCGCTGAAGGCAGCTAGCTGCTAGTTTGGGTTTATCACCTGGTCACGCCGGGGTGTTTATTATAAAAAATAAACATACACATGTAGGGCCATCGGCCCTACATCATCCGAAAATGTTCGGAACCTGCCGAGTAGGCGGCACGTAGGCTGTCGGGGGTCGCCTCGGCAGCGGAGGGGAGGGCAAACAAAAAGAAAAATATATACGAAAAAAATTGGGAGGGATCACCGTCCGTTGGAGGGCGACTTCTACATCCTCTCCAGGATGCCGGCAAGTTCCACCTGTGTGTGTCCCAGGTGGGGACATCTTGCTTCCGTCTAAAGGAGGTGCAGGGCAAAGCAGAGGGCGTCCTTATCGTACCGTCCTCTTCTTGCGTGGCTCCATGCCTCCATAATCCCACGTAGGCTACACTTTGATCTCGGCCAAAATGCCGCGCTCAGAGACGAAGATCATGAAGATCCCAAGTAGGCAGCAAAGAGCTGCTGGGGATGCGGCAGGCGAGAGAGCGTCGCGCACGAAGAGTCGCTTGGTCACGTCCCTGAGATTGTCCGTTGGTTCACCAAGGGCCGTTGCATGAAGCAACCACAGGGGCCGGAGAACAATACAGTCCACAGGCAGGCATGGGAGGGATTCCCGTTCTCCGCACCACCATCGTTCTTTTCCCAAGGGAACCCGGAAAGGAGTGGGCCAGCTCATGAACTCTGCGACTTCAAGTGCCCCACCGAAGGGACTATTGCGCTGGGGTGAGCTGCTGTTGGGAATCCTACAGGAAGACCTAGAGTGGCCCCCAACGCTGAGGGACAGTCGTGCCCTCCCCCTGAAGTGAGAGGAGTTGGCACTTCTGCTGTTGCACTGGGGTCTCCCTTGCAATGCTCGCCACTCCCACTGGATCCGCCCTCCCACCCCTGTGGCAACGTTTCGGAACGACCTCTGGGTCCTGTTTGGCACCCTCAGGAGGTTTTACGGCTCCTCTTTGTGGGGGATGTCCTCTTTGTGGACGGTCAGACTGGATCCGCTTGGGGATCCCCACAGGCGGGTACATCAAGTACCTTGGAGTTCCGTCATGATCACAATTAGAACACCTCGAAGCCAGATAAGTATGGGACCGTTGGGGGACTTCTGCATAACAGAAGGTTTGTCCGGCCACCTTCAAAAAGTAGAAATGGAGCTCGCCCCGTTCCAGGACAGCATGGTCTACTTGCTGGAACGGGTCGTCGTGTGAAATGCATTCGCAACCCCCCTCCTCCGCCCCTTGCTTTTTGTTTGCCCGTCCGAGCAGCTATTCGCAAAAGGACCAAAGACCTCCTCAGAAAAGCTCTGTGGGGCAAAGGGAGGTTCAGAGTCCGTTTAAAAGACCTCTGTGCTCCGCGTAGGGATGGTGGACTGGGCCTCCTCACGCTGGAGCGGATGGAGCGACAGCTCCCATTCCGTAAACTCGTTCTTGCGTCGAAGCTCTGAACTACACCTTGGTGCGCTCAGGCAAGAATTTTCGCCAAACAGGCAACCGGTTGCAAAGGAGTGACCTCGATCGTCGTGGCCACCGAGTGGAGTCTGGGCCATCTCGGTCCACAGCCCCGACACATGGTTGCCTTTGTGCAGAAGAACCCCTGGATCTCCGTCCTCCACGCCAACTGGACGGCCTGGCTGCAGGAGTCCCATTTTCTCATGGGGAAAAATCAACGACACGGGCGCGGCAGAGTACATCTGCCTATGGAACAGCAGATACTCTCTCCAGCCGCTGAAGGAGAAACTGGGGAACACAAGGAATCTGTTGTGGACCTCATTCACCCCCCTCGCCCCAGTGCTGCCCTCCCTAAGGCTGACAGCCAACTGCCAGCGAGGTGGTAAGTGACCTGCGTGATAGGGAGCAGGAAAAAACATCTGGGTGCGTAGACAATTCGGGAGCTGGCGGATGCTGCGACCCCGAGTGTCCCACTAAACGGACTGTCACGCTCGGGAGATCTACTACAAATTCCTCCGGAGGAGGTACAGAGGTCCCCAGCGTTCTGGAACAGTGCAACCCTCCCCTAAAGTGGCAGGAGTCGGCGATCCTGCTCTTGCATTGGGGCCTCCCGTGCAATGCCCGCCGAACCATTGGACCCGAGGGAGGGCGAGCCCCAACTGCAGCAGGTGTGGCAAAAGAGAGTTCCTCCTGAACCTGCTCGTGGATTGTGTTGCCCTCCGCCTCCTGTGGGAACGCTTCGCCGCGACCCTTGGAACCCCCAGCAGCAACCCCAGAAACGTTTTGAAGCGCCTCTTCCTGCGCGACTCCCTCACGCCGGCCGCGTCCCTAGCAGCACCGTGCTGCCCATGTGGCGGGACCATGGGTGCATGGAACTACGCCGGAGGAGGCCACGACGACAGGGACGCCATCTATTTTGCTGTTCTCTCCATGAGGATAGCGTCAAGATGGCCCCATCTGGGAGTCTTGAAATAGAAACCTGCCGGCATCCTTACAAGGATGCAGAGGACAACCTCCAGCACACAGTGATTCCTCTCTGAATCCAATCCCTATTTTTTTTTTTTTTTAAGACCAGTAGCGACCCCACGAGGAGATCGTTACTATTGGCCTATGGATGATGGAAATCCTTTTGGGTTCTTCTCTGTCTTCGCTGTTTTTCCCTTTCCAGCTTTTTTTTTTCTTTTTTTTTTCCCCCATTTTTTGACTGTATGTTTTTTGTGTTATTTTTTTCTTTTTGTTTGTCTTCCCTCCCCCTGTGCTGCCGTGGAGAACCTCGCCGGCCTGCGCACCGGCTCTCGGCTGGTTCTTGCTGTACATTTTGTAACGTGACAGGAGCATGCATCCTGCCGCTGAGGTCTAAATTTTTTTTTTAATACATAAACGCCCCGAGGTGTCCGGGTATTAATCCGACTCGGTGCCACGTCAGAAGTCTGAGAACTGGTCTGCGCATGACGTTCACGCCATCGTGCGCCACTCTTCAGTTCGCAACAGGAACGTCCGGAGGAGCAGCAAGGCAGCTCTTCGGAAAACGAAGAGGAGATCCCAATCCTCCAGCTCCCAGGAGCTCAGGAGGTTCAGGCAGGACTATTTCTGGTCCAAACTCCCTGGAGAGCAGATGCTCGTCAGAGAGGAAGCAGTTTCCGGACTCTCTCCTCCCGGCAGGGAGTCGATGCTTCGGAGTTTTCTCCCGGTTTCCTGGGTCCTCAGGGACCGGATGCGCAAGGAGACAGTGGGTTGCTAAGCGGTTGACTGAAAAACGCCGGCATCTTCTGGGTTCTCGCTCTGCGAGTTGCACAGAAGCTGGCGGTGAGATGACCGTCCGCTCTGCCACCATGAAGGTCCGGAGGTGGCGGCTCCTGGGGCCTTGTGCGATGGAGCCAACCAGATTCTTCGAGTCCACTCCTTTATCCTGCTCTTCCCTATCATTATCGACATCACCACCATCATCATCCCTTCCCCTCCTGAAGCAGATCTTCAAGGAGTCTGTACGTACCAAGGGAGAGCTCCATCCGCCCTCTTTGCCCATCTGCTTGCTTAGCTCCGGAGCCCTTCTCCAGTTTCAGATCGCCGCAAGGAGGGTGATGGGCAGGGGTGTTCCTTCGTCCTTCCATCTGGGACTTGCTTAACCTTCTACAGGGAGGTGAGTGGAAAAGCTGGAAGAGGTGGACAGGACAGGCAGACGGCGGGTCTTTCAGTCCGGTGGGGCTCGGTCCCTCATCCCTTGGCGCGCGCAAAGTACCTGATACTGAGGAGGAGAAACTCAGGCAGACTCGGAGGCAACATGACCTTCCTGCGGAGGGTCGTCAGCGCGCGCTCTCATTCTGCAAACAGCTGCCGGAGCGCTCCCAGGACGTGGCGGTCACTCTCGTAAGCTCCGCCTCCAAAAGGCGAGCTAAGGTGGCGCGCGAAACATAGGGGGCGATCGCTGGCGTTTGTGCACGCCGCGAGATCGCCGCACGACATGGCGCGCCACCGGCGAGCGGTTCGTCGCGATGCCACACCTGCCCTCTGTGACGCGCACTAAATTACGAGTAGCAGCAACCACAATCTACTAATCAATCAATCCGACGGGTTTAGCAATAGAGGGTGCGGAACATCAGGCGGCGTGCCTTTTGCGGACGTCGGCTTCTTTCACTCCAGGTGATGCAGCAGGACTCTCTTCCGGAGGAATTGTGAGCTCCGAAGTGTTCTTGATGTTGGCGACCGCTGGTTCCGGGGACTGTCTCGGATCCTTCCGAAACACGCAAAGTTTGGCCTTTGGTCTCCGGAGCCCGTTTCAGTCCTTGGGAGGAGAGGAACCAGGATTCGTTGCAGAGGGTGGTGCTAGTGAAGAAAAGGGAGGAAGACGTGAATTTTTCAAAAGAAGGGTGGCTGAGGAGAGGGAAGATGACAGGAAAATCAGCTGGTTCGTCGCCGAGACTCAAGGCAGAGGGAATGGCGGCGATAACAGACCGGGAGGGAGTGCTTTGAGCAGAGAGAGAGAGAGAGATGAAGAAGGAAGGTGGAGGATGCTGCCATGGTGGAGTGCCACGAGAATGCTGGTGCCTGGTATGACGCCAGTATGATGCTCTGTTTTTTTAAGAAACTTGTTGTCCCTGTGATTCGGGAAAATGGGAGGAACAGGGTTGCATTCGAGTATGCTTTTCTAGGGAAGCTTGGGGACGAGTTGTCACTCGGAGGGGAACTGCGGGTTCAAAGGGGTTGGAAGAGAAAGAAGAAAAGGGTGCAGGATTAGAGAATTGTCTTCAGAATCATACAAACAAAGACCCCCTGAGGTGCAACTTGTATATCAGCTGGCCTGGAGAATGGAATCGGCAGCTGCTGAGCGTTTGTTGTACGTAAATGGCGAAGGAAAGCATTACAATCGTAGCTTTGGCATGGAGAAAACATGATGATGCTCCTGCCATTTCAGAGAGCGTATCACCACGAACGGATAGGCTATTTTAATCACAAACCATCAGCATGTGCTTAATATTGTGGTCATATTATTCATATGAAGGTGTCTTGGGTGGTTCGCCACTGTATCCACGGGCTCAGGGAATCTCATTCGTCTGTGTCTTGGCTTCGTTATATCTCTCTCAACTAACAAGCAACTTAAAACATGGAGGAGCTTGATGCAATTGAGGACGAACTAAGTCAAATTCAAGGTGATCCAAAATATGGACTCGGTTTTCGATTCCTCTTAACCTGCTTCTGTAGGGGGCCCAAAAGGACGTGATCCCGTCTGCACAAGTTTCGGTGGTTGCAACAGGCTGAAGGTAATTTCTCTGAATTCGTTCCAAGTGGAGGCACGAAGACTGGCATATCGTTCGGTTTATCTTCCCGGGAGAGGATTCGGAAAAGGAAACGCATGAAGCAGAATCTGCTCCAGATCGTACTGCCTTTAATCTGCACAGCGTTGAACAATCTAATTCCCTGCTGAAGAGTGTTCCCTCGTATGTTGGGCAGGCGGGTGAGTCTTTCACCCGATAAAGCTTCCCGAGTTCAGTCAAACCTAGGGGAGGGGGGGGGGGGGGGGACAGATGAATCTTTTCAATTGATGCATGGAACTAAAGGGGAACTCTGCGTCCAATGCAGAATCTTCCTCCGTCCTCATAAAGTCTTCGGAAACACAGCTTCGTGGAACGACCGGCGTCCTCTTCGAAAAGTGGACTCCGCTTTCGCTCAGGGCTGTCTGATCCGGGGCGAAAGCAGGTTTCCGAGAAAGATTTCGCTTCGACCTTCCCCGACCTAGGCTGGCACTTCTGGGCACTCCTGAGGGAGAAGAACATCACTTCCACCATCGATTTTCGAACTCTCTCGCCTCCGTTTACCGCTACACTAAGCCAGCCACCCTTCATCTGGACATTTGCTCATCTTTGAGAGACAGACCGATGTCTAGGGGTGGCTTCGGTGAATTCTATAGCGGACGCGCATGTCAGAAGCAGTAGGTGACCTCCACTCACACTGCAACGAGGGAATTTTTTCTTCGTGGAGTCTGGAGAGCTCCGCTCATCAAGTAGGATCGATAGGTCCTTTGCAGAAGCAAAGAGATGGAGTGCGAAGACTATTCAAAGGCGGGCTACAGTTTCTCTTCCACTGCGCTAATGAAGGAGTAACAGGGGGACTCGAGTGCTGCCCCATAAAACGTTTCCGTAGGCTGTGCGTCAGGCTTTGTTTTGGAGGAAGAAAAACGTGTTATACGCAAGGTGCCACTGCAGTAAGTAACTCCTCACAATGAACCGCCTCCACTGTTTTTTATTTTATCTAATTTTTTTCACATTTACCGGCCTATCGATGCTCCGTTCACCTCAGCATTAAAGCTTTCACACTAAAGACCACGACTACCAATCTTTAATAATTCTTGTGGACGCTTCTATGTTTTCCTGCGTTCTATACCTTCGTGGTATTCATAAATCAAAGCATACCTGGTTTTCTCTTCCAAACATATAATGATAAATGGCATGTCAGATACCAGGATTATTTCGAAAGGCATTCCACCAAACAATAATTAATCAAATCTATTCATGCAATAGGATTCGTGCTGACGTCTATTTTCAATCAATCAGTTGAGATATTGCTTTAATCTCATACATGGAAGCCAACTGCCATAAAAGGACACTCAAGAGTACTTCTATCCATTTTTGTATTAATCCTTAATTTAATTTACTAATATTTCGATGTCGTGCCTCCCGCACGAATTCGTGGACGAAGAACTCTTTGGAGCCTGTGTGGTTCTTTCCTTGCCTCCATCCTGTCACCAAGGAGTGGACTTCCACTTTCTTTCCCAGGATCAGATGGAAGTGCAAGCATCACCCTGGGGACAGTCTCTCTCGGAAAAACTAGCGCAGCTCTCCCGGCGAGCATTCCTGCCAAGAACAGCAGCGGTGGCAGTAGGGAAGCGCAGGACTTCTCGGGGACAACCAAAGACGTCTTAAGCTTTCTGCTGGTAGTGAACCGAGGACCGTTGAGAGATGCCATGTGGATTTCTTTCCGCCCAACGAACAGGAACGCGATGGAGACAGGAAGCAGTCCATGCCTACGATCTTCTTGGAAGAGTCCCACAGCGAAAGCTACCGATCTACTTGGTCAAGGCCTCTCCTTTGTCACCGATCTCGTCGACGACACGCGTCCGCCTCCTTCAGCATTGCTTCTTCTCCTTCAAGTACGGAAAACAGAAGATTTTCTCCTGCGACAGATTTCGGGAGATCAAGAAACTCACTGGCCAAAGCGGAATGGTGCACACGGAGGATGAAACCCGACTCCAGAAAACTGTCTTTCACTCTCGCAGATGGGGAATCTTCCTCACTTCCGAGAGCGATGGGGCAGGGATCTTTGGTGTCGCCCCTTCTGGAGAAAAAGAAAACCGAGAAAGTTCCGGAGAGATGGAAGGAGACAATAAAAAAAACAGAAATAAGCAAAAGGGGAGGGGGAACAGGGGACACTGGTCCCGGCCGTTCCTTCCTCCTAGAACGGGCACTGGATGCCGGCGATCTCCGTCTTGATCCCCTCTCCCAGGTGGGGCCACCTTGCAGCCGCCCTCATGTTGGCGGCTGCCATGCAGGCAGCCTCCCTTCCCTGCGCTCGCGTCCGCAAGACACGGAGGGCCGTGACGATGGCGCGGACGCAACATCTCGTCGCGACCGCGACCACTGCGCCGGTCGAGAGTCGAAGAACCGCCGCGGAGGTCACGGGCGGTGTCCTTCTGCGGCAGGAGCGCTGATGCCAGCCTCCGCCGCGGCTCTTGGAGGACGCTGCAGTCCAAAGGCAGGTGCGGAGGGATCGACACCTTGTGGAGCCGAACGGGGATACGGTAACACAGGGAACGAACGAGGTGGCGACGCTGATCGCACCGGAGTCCCCAGTGCAGGAACAGTGGTACCTCCCGTTCCCACGTCGTAGGGAGCGCGGAAGTGTTCGCGCACTGGGGAAGGACCTCAAGGGGGGCGGAAGTTCACGCCACCGCAGGAATCTGTCCGCCTGGATGCGCGGAGCGGCGGCATCCTCCAACTCGCGCGTCTTCCAGCTGCCCAGGAGTTTCGTTTTCCTTGCAACGGTCCAGGAAACGGAGACTGGAGGCCGGGAGCCTCCGGCCCCTGGCATCTTCCCGACGGCATGCGCCACCTTTAAAAGAGGTCGGCAGTGGCGCCGTGCCCTTGCGCGAAAGAGAGAGAACGCCGCCGGCGAGGGTTCAGGGGTTGGACGGTGTGTCTCGCCCCAGAAAATGCGTCTCTGGTATGTTCGATCTTCACACTGTGCTCTGGTGGCTATTCTTTTCATTTCAGTTCGATGACACATGGTAGGACTGTCTTTCGGCGAACACCATTTCACGCGTCATAGAACTTTCAGGAGAATGGATGTCCCCCATGAGGAACTCTTGGTTTCCCCCTTCTTCCCTGGACAGCTGCGCGCTGCCCATCCACATGCAACGGACGCTTCTGCTATTCATGCATTGGAAAGTCCCATGCAACAAAGAACGCCAAAGGGGCTGGCCGCATTCTGAAAGTTTCCCTGGACTGTGCGGGGTGAGCGCCGGAAGAAACCATCCCGCACCTCCTCTTGAACTGCAGCACTCTTCGTGTGGGTTGAGAACGCGTCCCACTTCCAGAAAATAGCTCAAAGAACTTGTGTAGGGCTTCTTCCTCCAAGGTGGACTTTCTCCAGCCGCAGCGGTCGCGACCTTGTGGCGCATGCACTCGTCTTGCGATGGAGTCCCACTAACGGCGGCGAAGGATGGCCATCCTCCCAATCAGCTCCATGCCAGGGGGAGCAGCAAGACAGCCTCACGTGACTCCAGAAACAAAGGTGGACACCTTGTCTGGACTGATGGAAAGAAGGTTGGATCCCGGTGACTCTTCTCCTTTCCGCATCCCCTCCCATCACTCTCGAACCCTCTCCCAGGACTGACCTGCACGTAGGATGACTTCCCTTTTCCTCGTCACCGCAAAGACCTTATGCATGTTTATTTATTCGATGTAAATAAACGGCCTAGTGCAGCCAGTTAAAAAACACTTCCCTATCTATGCACTCCTCTGCCTTCTTTCTACACTCTACACTCTCTTTCAAGTACTCTCCAGCATGAGATTTGGCCTGCATGTCAGACAAGTCAGACTGTCTGACATGTCTGGCATGTTCTTACATATTTGTATCTATTTTTCATAAACAAGTGGTTCCACACATTCGAGAAGAGGAAGTCTCAGAGTTTTCTTCCAGGGAGGTTTCATGGATGGATGTCTTCACTCTGTGTTTGATTCGAAAGATCTCCAAGTCTTTTGGATGGCGCTGCCTAGCTTCACTTGAGAGGTGGGCAGAATCATGCCATCAGTAGGAAATCAGCCGAAACCCAATCTAAGATAGTGGAGTAAATCATGATTGTTTTATGTTTTCCACGAGTACGGATCATCTCGGGGTGTCCTCAACATCCTTTCGCACCACTAGCTCGAGGCTCCATGCTTCTGATCTCACGCACAGTAAGAAAGAAACGCCTAGATCAGTCTGTATCCGCACTTGTGATGGAAAACACCTCGACTGCGCGTCTGAACTCTAATTTTTCTTTCTCCTCAGGGAAGAAAAATCAGAATTGGTGTATCCTTGGCGTACCCTTCGACTCGCCAATCGCTAGAGAAAATAAAACATGGATAGCTTCCTGATGGTGTTTCCCGACAGTCTCATTGGCATTCTGGTATGCCTAAGGTAACGTTTGCTGTGGGCGGTCACACCAAGTCCGAGCTCGAATCCAAACCACCTCTATCCCTGCTGCCATGCCACAACCAGCATTACCTGCACAAGAAACCCCGCCTTTTCATTGGTTCATGTTGGCTATTGATTACTCGAGTAATCCCTTCATGATGGTTAGGTACATCCATGCTATTAGTCGAGTGATGGCGAATGTCATTTCCTATGATGATATAGATTTATTTTTAAAGAGAAGATAAGTTGGGAGAGGATGCCTTCAACCCATTGCTCAGATTGGAAACATCCCTAAGCATCCTGGAATTAGGCACGCTGCAAAACTTCAGGAGATTGCTACTTACTTTGCATGCGACAAAAACGGATCTACCTGATGGCTGTTTGTACAGTACTCACAACTTACTTATTGTATATCGTCTCCAACACCTGTAGCTTTCAATGCCCGTATAGTAATCCTAGGAATCTGTACCTGTCGAGGCGCATCTTTTCGAAAGTTCCAGAAAAGCGACCAACATGTCAATAACCAAACTCGCCTCATGTAGTGAACATGAAAAGAATCAGGATTTCGTCTACTCTTTAGCCGTGTCTGCTGCTTTCGTTGATTAAACGGTTGGTCATTACTCCGTCCAAGTTTTGCTTATCTGACGAAATCGCCTGCTGGATTTCCTTTCTTTAACCTTCTCTTATATGGAACCTTCTCTTGAGGTGTTGGTTCGTTTTTCATGGCATGATGCTCAGCAAAGAAAACCAGCTGCGGACACTGCACGGATCGCGGCCGTGGTGAATGGGGAAAGATTGCACATCCCTACTGAGTGTGTGAGCACATACTATAGATGAATTGCTATTCAATCTTTTTAAGTGCCCTGAACGAATTATGTGGCATCGTGGTGGTACGAAGACATTTAAAAAAATCGAAAGCAATTTCTTTTCTTATCAAGAACGCCCTTTGCCCAACCACGCTTGTATCTTCTAAACTTTTTCACCGTTCACACTCCTTTCTCTCTGCATTCTCACTTTGATTCTGAGAAGATTTGGTGCCCCTCAGAAGTTCTGGTTACAGGACACTACGCACTGACGGGAGCAGATGGGAAGCGAGCCATGATGATGACAGCACCGAGTGTGGGCTATTGGTGAGAACAATTCAAGATTGACTGGGAACGTAGTGGGCGTACTGGCCTTCGGAGAGTGTCCTGGAATAGGGATGCCCTCTTTACACACAAACTGCTTTTGTCCTCTGATTTATCCTTGTTTATTTGAAAGGATCACTTCGGAGGACGAGGTCTCAAGCCGCGATCAGCAGACAGATTTCATTCGCAATTCGAGTGAGTCACTTGATGGCTCCATTTATCATAGAACAGCTGTTCTATCTCGAAAGTTCAGCCTAGAAAATGAGCCATCTTGAGCTATGCAGATGTCTCGCGAATTGCGGATTTTCACACAGAACACGCCTTCCTCTCCAAGGAGAACATCCGATCCCCTGTAGCAAAAAAACTGCGTGACCCTACGAACATTTCCAACTCTATGCACCTCCCGGTGATTTCCAAGAGATGACAGGAAAACGCAAGCCATTTCTGATGTCATTTGTTTGCACGAATCTTTTGAAAATGATAATTTGTCAATCGCGGATTGGTTTTCATGTCCGGAAGCCGGGATCGAATCCTACAGCAAGAATCCTCTTTCCTTAGTGCGATCTTTTGTCTCGGTAAATCAGTAATCTCATGATCTTTGGTTCGTCAGGTCTGAGATGAAAGTGTGCTTATTTTTAAAGCACTGTCAAACGGTTGGTGATGACTTCGAGTTACGAAAGTTCTGCTCCCGATCGTTCTTTATAATAGCTATTACGACCAGCGTGAAGCTGGGTTGCCAGTCCAACACATCTCTCCTGGACGTGTGAAAGTAGATAATGCACTTTTGAAAAAAGTTTTCACGTCTAGTTCATTCTACGTCAACACAACTACAGGACTGAAGAGAATCGGAGAATAGCGCAGTTGCTTTGCAGAACAATCCATAGATCACTTCACCGTTGTGACGCTTGTGTGTTTCGTGCAAGAATTCTTCCGAGATGAATCTCGTTTTCCTAGTGTTCCTTTTGTGGATTCATTCCACGATCGCATCTGCCTTTGGTCCAATAACTGGATATCTCGTCCAAATTGTCGTTCGGTTCCCAAGAGTGTTTTTTGCCTTCGTGTACCTACTGACGTCTTCACTTTATCAAAACCACCTGCCATTGGTGCAGCCCACTTCATTTCCTACTTTCCTAAGTCCTTGAGCATGAAGTACTGCCTAGTTCTGTCTCGAAATTCCAAAGAGCAGCGCTGAGCCCTTGAAGCCCCAACTGTCTTGCATTGAGATGACTACTACATTCACCACCTTACAAATCCTCTTCGTGACGACCCAGAATTCCCTGGGATGATTACGGGAAGAATAATCGCATTGTCCTTCCCGTTGATCTGATTTCCTTCCTTAATACTGGCCTGGCTTTAGGCAGAGGTAAGAAAATTAAATGGAGAGCACGCCATCTCTAATTATCAGAGGAACAATTATCAATTACTCACATTGTCTATAAGGTTACTGGAGTAAAGAAATGCATCTAGAACTGAAAAAGATCTGAACCAAAACTCCTGTAAGATTACTCACCTTTCAATATTAAGAGTGTATTGTGTTTATCTTCATAACTTTCCATCCAACTTTGGCTTTGAACTATCAACAGTCAGTTCTAATAGGGACAAGGAAAAGCTACAGAAGCACTTATAAATTATTTATGAGGTGACTCTTAATTATGAACATATGCAGGCATTAAGACAAACACAAGGGTTATCTCAATGGAATGTAAAAAAATAGTTAAGGAAGCAGTAACTGGTAGCAAAGTTCTGACAAGTAACAAGGAGATGAATGATTTCTCTGATGAAGAAAAAGTGACTGCCAAATAAAAATTACTGCTCATTTCCGAGATCATGGAACATTAAAAGTGCATTTTTCCGATAAATCTGTTTTCAAGTTCGAGATCAAATTACCCGTTTCTTAGAAGGGCACTTCATTGGAAATACTGAGTGCATATGAAAACTCAACTTCTTGCCCATTCTAACCATTCTAACTAAGTGCGATATTCTAACTAACTTAGAATATCGCACTTTGTATATTCAAATAGCAAGTTAAGAATATAGCACTTTCATCTTCAGGTACATGCTAATCTGTACAATCTGTACAATGCTTCCCAGCGCTCGCCTCCCCTTGGTTTTTTTGTTTGATTTTTTTTTGTTCCTTCTTTGTGGTTTTTCCTTCCCCATCGCCTTCAGGGAGGACCTCAGCGGCCTGCGGGCCGGCAGCGGCAAGTGTGTCAAGACAGGCAGAACCACGTGTTCTGCCTGCACATAATTCAAGACTTTATTATCAAATTTTTATTATAAAAATCTTAATAATAAATGCCTCGGCATATCCGGGTGATAAACATGCTAATCTGTAAGCAATTTTCGGTTATCCATTTGGCCATAAATCAGCTTTTGAATTTGTTGTGGATGGTCAACCGAACAAGCATCTGAAAAATTACTCTTAGCATTATATCAGTGAAAATTGGCACAAGAAAGCTCCAAGCTTCATCAGGACTGCAACTTTATGTCCACGAGGATCCCTTCTCATCTATCAGCTGATAATCAATAGAACGCGAAATACATTTTTAAAAAAATTCATCATGTGTACACATGGCTCAAGATTTTCTCCCCTGAGCTGCCAGGTTCCCAGAAGAGGGATCTTCTTAGGATACAAAAAAATCCTTCGAAGAGAGCCTTGAACTACGCGATGAATCGGTAAATTCCTTTGCAATATGCCTGTCTAGAAGCTTCTGTCAGCTTCGATCTCTGACGGTATCTGATTTAGCTCTGATTTGAAACCCACGTCTTCAGACTTCTCCCCGTCTTGCTTATTGTGTCTCCCAAAAAAATTTTGCCAGGATTTTCTGAAAGATGCTTGAGACTTGAATTCTACAGTCCGGAGAGTCCCAGTGACCATCCACGGATTCCCTTTCGCACCTACCTGAGGACAGTTCTTTCCGTGAAAAAGGCTTTTCCATATTAATACGTTGTGCAAGGTCAGAAAGTGCATGTTCGATGGCGTGGATTGCTCGGCAGTTGCCAAACGAAGATATCGTTGATTCCGTGAGAATCTCTTGAACCACTGCTTCGAGATAAGTTCCCACCGGCTCTTCCATAGGCTTCTGCTATGTGTTGTCCACTGCTACGGCTGCCTCTTTTCAGTGGAAGGTTCATAATGGCCTGACCACCTTTTAACTATTAGATTCATTCGTATGCATCTTTTTTTTTTTTTTTTGAGACAATCCCTACTCTGCAAGCTGTTGAGGCACGTCTTCCGGAATCTCTCACCAGAGCAGAAGTCTTCCTGGATGAAGACTCGCCCTATTGCACCCCATTGCAGTGAAGATGTGTTGTTATTCTTCGAAGGTATAGCACGAAGATCGGCTTGGTGGTAGCAAATGATCAGTGTACAGAGTATGTTATTGTTTGTTACTGCAGGGGCAATGTAATTGCTCTATGGAAAATAGCAGCTTTGTTTAAAAAATTCAAAAATAGCTGGTTGGATCTCTCAAGCTGGAAAGCAATCGTAGGAATATCGAAACATTTGAAAACCACATTGGAATGTTCATCTCTATCCTACTTGAATTGATTCCATTGGGTTATCACCAAGGATTGCAACATGCTACGGGATGCATCTGAAAAATAAATCTTCAGACCTTTTTAGAGAACTGTGCAAAAGCTTTCTCGCCACCCGTTTTTTTTCCTTCTAAAGAAAGGAAAAAAAAAAAACCTCCATCGTAACCTCAGAAATGAGCAACCTCGGACACTGAACCCTTGCTTGGCTTGTTTCTGTGCATACATGCACACACACACATATATACAAGAAACCATCGTTTTTTCGTGTACAGAGTACAAAATACAAATTGAAATTGTCAGATCACAGTGATGACTAGAACAGTTTCCCTATGCAAGTTCAGTGAACGGGTTCAGTTCAAGGTTGATATAACAGTATCGCAAATTTTTTTTTAGTAATAAGCACAGCAGCCAAATTTGTTCCTTACTTGGCGGTTTCAAGTGAGGAAAACCTTTTTTCTGTCTATACTGCAGGATTGTGTATGTATATTTATGTTCTGAAATTCCCGATTCAAGAGGCAGCAAGCTCAATTTATGCATTAAACTTGGGAACCTCACTCTCAATCGGTATCCCACAGATTTTGAATTTCGGTACAGAACATTTGTCAGCTTAAGTAATGTTGCTTTTAAGTAAATGAAAAGATGCAAAATTCCAGTCTTGTATGCACGTTTAAAACAGCCGAAGAAATTAAAGATAGAAATTTGCCCTTGCAACTGATTCATTTCAATAAGCTGAAGGCATGGAAGCTATGGATGGGTGAGATCAGCATTGATGAAATCCTCTTGAAGTTTTTCATAAACAAGCAATGAGGATGTGAAGAATGTCAAGAATAAACTTACATAAATCTTTTGTGTTCACATACATGCCTGTACACAAGTAACAACATGAGTTCTAACCACTTATCTGTGTAAAGCTGATCATTATCTATTGAATGTAAAACCTAATTGAATATACTGTCTCTATTAATTTAATTGTAAGAATTATTATAATAACAAAACTACATTTTTCTCAGAACGAAGATATTGCACTCACATCATTCAGCCACATGCATTTTAAGCAATAAACTTGTTTATATAGGCTAATTCATGCCAATTAAAACCTGTAATCTTTGATACACTGCAGTTATCAGACCATAAACAGGGACACAAACTATAGATCAAGTTGAAAATGGTAGAAGCCTTTTAGGGTAACAAAACTAAGGTCATAAGGAAACCGATTGATGAAATTGGATTAACATTAAATTAAATAAGCATTACTGCTCAAGCAAAACTGAAGTGTGTATGCTGTCTGCTGCATTTAAGACAATAAAATAGAAGTGCACTTTCTTGATATTCAACAGTGCAACACACTTGAACAAAATTGGTGAAAGTTAAGCTTTGCACAAATATTTATCGATTGTACCCTAAGGGAGGCTGGCTTGATATGTTTGCAATGAAATCCATAGAGCCAACACAGACAAAACACCTGTCTCCTCAATTAGTTCTCTTTACCGATCGATTCTGACATCGCCTACACATTTCCATCAGCACATTTACCTACTTTGCTGTTCTTTGCCTTCCTCGTCCAACTTTTACGCCATAAAATCTGTACCATATGATCTTGCATGAATGATTTGTTAGCTCATACAACAAATAGAGCCCATTTACCCTATCCATGGCTGTTCGAAGAAACAAACTGTGAAGGTCATTCTCGTGTCCTTAAAATACTTATGAATGAGCAGAAATTTCTAAAGTTTCCGGTAAAGTTGGCCTTACAGTCTTCAAAGCTATCACTCGTTTTAAAATCTGATAATGATTAGGGCGTTTGTCACTTGAGGATGTACAATCGGAACACAACGAAGTTTATCCCTTACGAAACAGAAACCCCATTATGATTACAACGAAGTTGAATGTGGAAAACCAGGACCGCGGAATCACGAACGAAATGAATAGATAATACCTAAAAAACTCTTTTCTACAGAACAATGTTATACTTCAAGGATCCTTGAATATGCAATCCAGGAAGACATGGTTCAGCTTATGTGAAACGAAGACACCACTATGTAACGCATCGGGAGTTGCTTGAGCTGAAGCTTTTGCAGCTGCACACTCGCCCCAGTAACGCGATCACCTTCGAGATTGAGACTATGATTTATCATATTTAAGAAAAAGATTTGAAACATTCCAAGCAGCATTTGTAATACAAGGCCGCGTTGAAATTGAAAACAAAACACCTTGGAACCACATGAGCACGAGGGAGGCAGCTCCCGGTCGCAACGAGTGCCCGGAAGTGTTTTCCCAGTTGCACTTCCTGCAGTTCAGAATCATGTGGTTTGCCTCTCTTACAGCTTGCTCGTTGTCTTATTTTGAAAGGATTAATCATTTGAAATTAATAGATCGTTTCTTTCTTTGATTTTATATTCAAGACTCTCACCTCTAGATATCAGGGTCACAGATATAACAACCAAGGCTCCCAATGTAAAGAATTGCATGTGAATTACTCTTGAGCATCTTTAGGAAATGACGATCGTAAATTTGTAAAGTGGACAAACACCGACCAAGATAGCAAACACAGAATACAGATATAGGTATATAAACAAAATAAGAATCTGACTATACCTTGAAAAGCAAGATTTGATTCAGAGTCTAGAGAAAAAGTGAAATGAAGTTACCTGAAAACAATCGTAAGTGCATGCTCAAGCAAGCGACTGGGAGATAAATACAGGTTAAAATATTCCTCTTAACGTATGAGATATCCTCTTCAAAGGGATTCCAACAGGGAATAAAACGTTTCGGTTCAGTTTTAAAGACAAATGAAGGAGACAGCAGAGTAAGGAAAGCTTGATTTTAACTTGTTTAACAAATGAGAAGTTTGCATGAAGAAAATTATAACAAAGACTTCTCAAAATGAACAAATTCTCCTAGCTATATAAAAATGGCAGAACAAATGTTTCAAAAAGTGAGTTTGACTTTTGCTTCTTCTTTTTTTTCCTATTTCGACAACGAAAGGACATAATACATGTACACAATACATGTTTCTTCCTGAACTACATACTCGATGTAAAAATCATTGCTTGTTTTGCCCCAATTCATGCTGCGTGAATTGAACCAGTTCTTTTAGATCTCTGGTTTTATCAATTTGTTTCAAACAAAAGCTTTGGAAACGCGAACAATTAGTTAAAGAACAATTAGGAACCAATTACTGTATTAGCGGAAATACGTGTTGATGTTTTCACAGAATGGCCGATTCCTCCATGAGCACATTATTCACTTTCCTATTTATAGCTTGTAAATCCTGTCCACCAAAAGACGTTTTCGCTCGTCTTATGCGGTTCTGACTTTGCAGAATGTAATGGAATATGCTGTGTATTCTGGAAGACTACTCTCCAACATTCTTATTCATCCACACAGGTCGCAAACAGTTTGTAACGTGACAAGTACCATCCTTAGTCTGAGGTTGCTGAACTATTCGATCGAACTGCTTGACCCCGTATAATTCCAAGTGAATCTTGCTATAATTTGAATAAATTTACTTATCATCATTTGAAATGAACTTATGATATGAACTTATGCTTGATTGAAAAGTAGCATGTCATTCCTCCAGTTGGATGTTCCGTGATAGAGGGTATAAAACAATAATATGAGGGAGCTCAAAAGTCTTCAGTCCATTAAGATTGGCCACAAACTACCGAAAACAGCAAATTCGGCCTCAGAAGAGAAGGCTGAGTACTCTTCGTGGCAACTCTTGTTTACCGAGTAAACTTACTGTTTCACATTTTCTGAGTAGTTTGCTTTCTACACTAAATTTTAGGCTCGTAAATGTCTTACTGTTCTCACATTTGTGGCGTTAATTTTTTTTGAAAAAAAAAAAAATCGAAAGCGTCTTTGTAGAGTAAGAGTCGCTATCATGGATTTATATAGGTTGCAAGCTTATATGTCACTTTCTCTCTAGCGAGAAGGATAATCTCAATTAGCATTTTAGTGATTACTTTCACTCAGTCTGTGATGATCTTTAGCAATTATCAGCAAAGAGGAACGAAGTAAAAGAGCCAAATCAAATCTGTAAGAAATGATAGTCGCTTTGTAAGAAACGATGCAATCAACTCAAGTCCACAGAGTTTCCATCTTTTATTACGAATCGTCTTGCACAGCAGAAAAGTTTTCAGTGAAAAATGAAAAACTTAAAAATGCATTTTTGAAAGCTACAGACAAAGCATGATCTGAAGATTAACGACGCCTAAACCGAAATTGCCGATCGATGACGTTAGGCCATGAAGACAAACAGTAAAGGAAAGAATTGGCAACCATGCCTGTTGGTTTTGAGAATTTACAAATTAATACAAGGATCTTTTTTCCCATCACGGCACTCTGATGGTTCTTGTGCTTGGGCATGGCTCAATACTGGATGAGAGTATTTGTACATTGCACTCTTTCCGTTCTCACTGTAAAGGAAGAACCCGGAATCCTTCTGTTGAAGGATTCCGGGTTCTGCAACGTCTTTCGAAGCTCCATAGCATCAGAGCAGCCCCCGACCAAGCAGTTTGCGCTCCTTAAGTCAAACGATGTGTCTTGTGAGGTCATTGCGAGAGCGGCTTTTCATCATGAAAGTTCTGGGCTCTTACTGTTCATCGCTAAACAATTCCTATAGGGCTAATTCAGGCTGCAACAACAACCATGCAAATCTCAAGCTCTGTTCGGGAGGAAGAACTACGGAGGAGGCTGCTTGAGTCCCCTCTGTAAAGCAGTTGCATATTTTAGTGTAAGGATCATTCTTCTGAGACTGCGGGAGCTGTCACTACATCTGAGAAATTTCCACTCCGGCGGAAGCCAATGTAATTTCCTATGGAAAACGAGAGGCGACTAGAGTGAATGGCCATATGCATCGGATCAAACGGCGAGGGAATCTGGAGCTGCAAAGGAGGAGAACCTATGTCCTTACCACCTTCTTTGGGGAAGTCTGGAAATGTAGCCATTTTGGTCTCGCAGAATGGACCCTGAACGCCATTCAAGTCTGGCTGACGAGCTGTGCTTTCACGTGATGAGTTAAGAAATGTCGGAGTATGCACTGCAAGTTCTCAACTCCATCTCCACTTTCCGCCTTAATAAAAGGCTCCTTCCAACACTGACCTCCAGGATCCAGAGTAACACTAGAACTCTGACCGGAAAGCTGGTGTGATGTGAGACGAGCATGAGCTGCTCAGGATGTCAACCTTTATTAGCACAGAGAGGAGCTGCTCTCCAGATCACGACAATCACAGCATGGACCCTACTTTTGAATGATGTGCACACGAGAACTCCTTCCAAGCACAACAGTTCGGAAAGGGCTCTCTCTACAGAGTTCTTATGGAACCGGAATGCCGCACCCATTTGGTGGATATCAATGATTGGGTGCGTTTAGATTCCAGTTAGCCACGCACTGCGTCATCCAAAGATCTCTGGCGGCTTTTCACGTGACATCTCTCGCTTTATTTAATGAATGTTCACATGCCTTTCTACCTTGTTTTAGTACTTTTAACTCTGGTGTTACCGATGTAGGTCGATTTCTATGCCAGTGGGAACTAAAGTGTAGCAAAACCAAAGGTTGGACAAGTCTGCCTTGGGCACTGCTCATTCTCTGCTCTCAAGCATTTTATCGCCTAATACGGTGATCCGGAGACACATATTCCAAATCAGTCTCAGTTAAATCATCTCATTGGAGTCTCCCACTTTCACAGAGTCTGGAATGATGCCAACACTTGATGGAAAAGATTATCGTGGCATGCCGTAAAGAGAAGTTCAATAATCTTGAACTACTTGACCAGTCTGGCGCTCCTTACACTTTCCGGTCAGGTGATGGCGTAAACTTGTGATTGCAGTCCGATTCCTAAGAAAAAGTGCGTGTGTTCCCTGCAATTTAGAAGACTGAGAGTAGCATGCAAAGAAATTTAGATTAGGATCAGTTATCCAGTGAATCTACAGAATAGGAACATGAATTACAGGAGCACATTATGTTTATCAAGTATCGTCTTCCAGAATATTTATTATTGGTTACGATTTGAACGATGACTTCACTGGTGGAAGCTTTCAATCGGAAACCTCCAACATTCCCTAATGTCCACAACATGGAGAAGATCCCATTTGCGAAAGTGAAATATGCACATCCTTAAACTAAAATCACCATCGAGAGCATTAAAAAAAAATTAATTCATTAAATTCCACTGTACCATTGCGGTCCTCTTGAATTAAATTATTCCTTTTACAGATGCTTTTTTCCTAAGGGGTCAGCAGAACATTATCCACATGTAATCCTGCCTGGACTCATCCCCAGGAAATGGCCTCCCCGTGCATGTTCACAAATATAAACAACGAATGTAAGGGTTATCCTTCCTCTGAATACGCACTGAACGCAGAATTGCATTTAGGAATGTTTTCATCTTGGCTGCATAACTGTGATATCCGTAGCACTATTTGACGCCAGGAGTCTTCTAGATCTCTGTGTTGACACCGAAGCGTGCAAAAAGCGTGACAAATATTTAATTATATGTGCATTTATGTATCTGCATCCCAATGCTGCTCTGCTACGATGGCAACATTAACGAGAGTTTTTTGCATTCCTGGATTCTAATCTGTGCCACCACACTGCAAAAATACTCCCCTGAAATACTGTGCTCTTTAAAAGGTTGGAGCTCCGGTTTGTGCATTGCGACCTTTGCTTGTGTCTCTCTGTGTTGACTGTGCTCCCGTTTCTACTTTGGTCCCACTTTGAAGAGTTCTATCCCTGGGAGGAGATTCTTGTTTTGCAATGGTAGATTTTGTCTTCCTTTTTTCCCCCCTTTTTCTGTAGGAGTTCTACCACCAAGAATCGAGTCGGCTTCGCAGAGTAATCTTTCAGATCCTCTTTCAAATTTTCTTCATCTGCAAGCTGTATTCTCAAGGTTCCTCAGTGTTTTTCTCGGTCTTTTCTTTATGCAAAGGCGGCTGTGCTAACTTCCAATCTCCCACTTGGTTTTCTGCCTTCTGTTCTCAGATGCTGCATGAAAGCGTATGTCGCAGATTGATTGCAGCTTCTATAGCTGATATTACAAATATTGCCTTGAAATTTCACCACTCGAAAGATGGTGTTTAGAAGAGGTTCTGATTCCTGAGCATGTTTTAGAAGATTTACACACTTTACACTCTTTACAAACCACGCATACATGGTGTGTAAAGGAATCTAGATTAAAATCATCAATGTTGCAAAAATTTCGTTTTTATAATAAGTCATTATTATGAACCGCTTCCAATTACAAACAAAAAGAGAAAAAAAGGAAAGGTCCAGTTCATAAGTGGTTTTGGAAAAAAGAATAAACTGAAATTCAGATAAATTTATTTCCATTTCCATTCCCTGGCTTTCGATTTCAAACCCCTTATTTTAAACAACCATAGAAGCAAACTATTAAGCCATGCTATGCCGCCTACGTATGAAAGTGAAAAAGTATGAGAATCTTCATTATGGGTTTTCTTTGAAAATCTTTCAGAAGAACCTGATTCGTTATACATACAAATTTCCAACGACTTTTGGATTGCACAACTAATCACGAAGAGTAAACTTGGTTTATTAAGCTGCCTTTTGTGATTTTTGAACAGAAAGTCCCCCCCCCCCCCTCAAAAGAATACAGTGCAGCCTAGCTTACGGCTGATACGTGTTGTAGCAGTCATTTCAAAATTACGGTCATGTGAGCCGATAACATTTGGTATTCCTGGGTCAGTTTCAGATTACAATAGTCACACATCATTTCCATGGTCCAGGTAAGAATGGCATGCCATTCAACTGAGTCACACCCTCATTTCCTTTAAAATAAATTTAGAGAACATGCATTAACGAGATACGCAAAAACTTTGTGATAAAACACTTTTATCAGTCTTAAAAATATGCACATGATTATAAACTTCTAATCGTTAACTCGCTCTTGTTGCAAAGCCACATGACGGAAGTTTTTGGTGATAATCTCATTTGATTTCTTCCATTCTCTTTGTTTAGAAGCTAGGAAAACGAATGCATGCAAGTGCCACAAATTCCGTGTTATCTCTCTCTCTGAATCCTCTGCCACGCCACAAAAATTGAAAGAAACGTCGTACGAGGTTCGATTTTTCAATTTCCTTGAAATGAATCAGACAACAGCCGATGCTTTCATCATGCCGGCACATCTGCCAGGGTGCACAACTATCCTGCTGTTTTTTAACATACTCTGCTCTGCAGAATCGAAGATCACCCCTTCATCGAAACCAATAAAGTTCCTGCAGGCAAATTGGTTTGTGCGCTTCATAGAAGACGCTTTTTTTTTTCTTCCAGAAAGGAAGACGCTAGGTAGAGGTTGGGAATCAACGGGCATCACCTTGGTTACGTGGTTGATCTCGGATCTCTATCTTTCCAGATGCCTGCCGTACAAGATTATTTCAAACATGGAGCAACTTGCATGTATGCAGTTACATCTTTGGATGTTTCGGCAGGAGGCTTTTGATCCATGTCACACGTGCCTTCCATACTCGTGAAATTATCATCGGAAACCATTTGCAGTGTTGCAAATATGGCACCTATGGTCCAGCATATGCTGCAAAGTGTTGTTCGGGATGAATGGAAATTTTCTCGTATAATGTGGCACTTAATGTTTACACGATTAAGTTCAGAGGGATGTGCTGCACAGTACTCGGTTTTACATTCAAAAAACTTTTGTGAAGTACATCGAAGGCTCCACAGTGAACTAGGAGAGATTTTGAATTCAGCTAAATGCCGAAGACACTTTTATTCGAATGGAAAATCCAGTGGACGATCTGAATAGTACAAAATTATTGACATGGAAAGAAAATTACACTATGCTATTTTTGGATTCCAATAATGTTATTTTTTTCTCCTAAAAATACATTTCAGTTTCTTTTTGACAATAAACCTTGTTTTCTTATGTGATAAAATCACATGTTTTAACATACATTGTTTAATATGTCGATCGCATGTTCATCGTTATAATCATCAAAAGCTGAGAAATTTTAAAGCAACTTTGAGAACAATCCAGGGGACAGTATTCTTGTTTACGTTTTACGGTTGCACTGCTGAGAAAAGAAAAATGAAAGATGTGACAAAGACGTTGAGGACCATTCCGGTATTAAGAACTTTGGTTCTTTTTGTAAAGTTCGAAACGATGAGCATTCTAATGTAATCTAAGTTACTCCTGCTCTATCGATATTCATTCTTGGACGATCGTGCTTATCTCAGTAGGAACATCTCAAATTCCAGAGGAAAAAGCAACAGCATGTTTAACCGAACAAGAGCGAGTTACAGATCGGAAATTATCCTCACAAAATGGTACTCAAACTGCTGTTTTTCGTGCATGCTATCATTGGAATCAATGAATAATTTCGACATTTTATTCCCGGAAGGAACTAAATCACAAACCTTATTTAGGTCAGCTAAACGCTTTTTGTTTTGGTGAGAAAAAAAACCAAAAAAAACTGTAGAAAGACAATGGCAGTTGTGTTTGTACAGTTTTTTTTTTTTGTTCACACGTTTAATCACAAACAATTTGGTGGACATTCAGCATTTACACAATAGGAGTTATCAGTAGTTTTTGAGTGTAACTTGCTCTGTCCAGAGTTGACTGTTTATAATGATGTATTTCCTTATGCACTTTCCATATCACAATTAGTTATTTTGCACATTATTTTGCAATCTGTTCAGGAGATATGATAGCTTGAAAAAGAATCGTCCAACTTTCAGATAAAAGAAAACGAAATAAAACTATCAGTAGCACCTGAAAAACAAATTTTTAGATGAAAAGCCTCGTATCTGTAATTTAAGTATAGTGAATTTTCATAGAAATCAATCGCTTCTAAAATTCTCCTTGCCTATGTACTGCTGCCTATTCGATAATATTCCAAAGAATCTGTATACGTTTATTTCTAGGAATATAACAAGAATATTGTAAAATTCACTTCGTGAGTTCTATATGATAATCATTCTTTTTGGTTTTGAAATATGAAAAAACAGTAGAATGAAGTGAATAATCACTTCATTTTATCTATTCAACTTTGAAACACAACAAGTTACCCACATTTCTCGAATGCCGACGAATGTTTGAGCCTTTCAAGAAATTGAATGTAGAATGCAGAAAAAAAATGCTACTTTTCTGAGAGTATCCGGATGTGCAATAGAAGTGTGGCGTTTGTCGTGCTTCGGAAGTCGTTTATTTGGAAGCGTAGAATATTAAATTCAGAGCTTTAGTTTTTCACTGATAAATTGGTAAGTCGCCTGCAATTTTTTCTTTTCTTTCTGCCTGTGGTGCAAAATTTTGCATTTGTTCGCGTTCTGTCGGTTATATTAAATAATGGGTTCGCAGCAAAATTCGAAAATTTCCGTGCATTGCCCACGTCAGTTTAATAAGGTTTTGTGAATCGGTTGAAGTAAGCAGTGTAAAATTGTGGTTGTTTCGGATCATAAATTGGAAATATTGATACTAATTGTGATTACTATTGTAAAATCCGACTTTTTTTTTTAAATAGTTCCTGCAATACATAACGCTTGCAAGCAGTAAAGGCGTAATTTTATTTTGTGTGTGTGTGTTACATAAAGAAATGATTTTCTTAGTGTTCGTTTTCAAAAAAAAAAAAAAAATATGTACTCACACCCTTCTGTTTAAGTGTATGCACAAACAAAGCCAACAGAATTCAGTATTAGCAAGTGTAACTCAACTAAGTATTGATATTCTTTCAGTTTTCACTGTTGTATGAGTCAAAAGGTTGAGAAACCCACGCTACAAGGTCAGCGTATTAAAACTCGCAAAAGAGGTTTGTACTCATTTCAAAACTAAAAATGAATGTAAGCCTTCAGATGAAAAAGAAAAGTATGACCCTCTTGGATTTCGTGATGCAGTCTTACAGGGGTTGCAAGAGGCTGGTGATGATTTGGAAGCTGTAGGACGATTCCTAGTTTCAGCTGGGGATCGGCTTGATTACAAACGCTATGCGGAGCCACTTTTTGATATCCTGATTGTTGGTGGCTTGCTGGGTAACTAATTAAATTCAGCTTTGCATCATCATCATGATTTTTGTCTTCAGCACCAGGTGGCTCAATATTAGATGGAAATGAGCCATCCAAAGTAACACAATCATGCATTTTTGGGATGCAGGTTGGACCTCGATTGATTCTGTTTGCCCAACTGTTCACAAGACTCATTCGTCGCTATAAATATTTGGAGAGAATGTTTGAAGAGGAAATGAAGAAGGTGTTGGCCTTTTTAAAAGGCTTCCAAGAGGAGAATCGTCCTAAACTAGCCCAGGCCCTAGCTTGCTGGCTTTCACAAGGAACAGTGCCTGTTGCAGCCCTTACACATCTTCTGCAAGAGCACCTTGTGAAAGACGGTGTGGCACTTGAATTCTTGCTGGAAGTGCTGAAATGCTGGAAGGCATTGGAACCATCTGGAGGGTTAAGGACAGCTTTGAAAAAGGCTTCACTGGATGGACGTCTCTTGGATTTCTTTCCCTTTTCCAAGCGTTCAGCTGAGAACTTTCAAACTGTTCTTAGAGAACACAATCTCTCAGAAGTGGCAGAACTACAGCGAGCCCAGGCCAATGCAGAAGTTAGAAGAGACCTTCAGAGAGAACTGGAAAGCTTGGTGGCGGAAGATCAGCCAGTCCCTGTAATGGTGGAAACCATAAAGGGGCGCCAAGCTCAATATGGTTTAGATGACAAAGATGTGGTTGTGTTGGTGAGTTACATGCATGAATTGTGTGTCTTGAGCTCATGATGAGAAAATAAGGAGATGTTGATGATCAAGGTGCACTATTATCTGATCGTATGTGTAGACAAAATAAGCAAACACCATTGCAGTTGTATTGACAATTATTTCTTGTAGCTCTGGGCAGCTGCCATGGGTAGCGTGGAGTGGAACAAGAAAGAAGAACTGGTAGCAGATCAAGCTGTGCGTCATCTACAGCAGTTGGCACCTTTGTTTGCTGCATTTTGTGTGACTGATCGGGCAGAAATGGCACTACTCCTTCGTGTGCAGGAATTTTGTTATGATAACATGAATTTCCTGAAAGTATTCCACAAGATCGTAATGCTGTTTTACAAGAAGGATGTATTATCAGAAGATTGCATTCTGCGCTGGTATCGCACAGCCCATCTACCAAAGGGCAAATCCGTATTCTTAGAACAAATGAGCCGGTTTGTGGACTGGCTACAGTATGCAGAGGAGGAATCCGATGGGGAAGTGTAAATCACAAATAATTTGATAATAAATGGTGTCACTGGGAGATGTGTCCAGGAACTGGGCAGGCCGGGATTAGTGCAATTGGATCCTTTACACCAATTTGCACTAATTGGGACCTGATCAATCCCGACATTTTCGCTGGAACTGAACTGGCACTTCACGAGAAGGGCATCCCGTCACTAGGCCGGGACAAGTGCAATACTGTTTCGACATCATAATATTGCCGCATGACCGGGCCTGGTCACAGGTCCCACCACATCACAATCCCCGTGACTTCTCCTCTTCAAACCACTTTTCCATACCGGGGAAAAAAAAAAAAAAAAAAAAAAAAAAAAAGGCACACACAAATATGATGAACTCCACGCTTTCGTTCCCGCAGGAATTATTGCAACACCACCTCACCGTATTTTATCGTTTGCCGTTTTTCACGCTTTTCTGACTGCGCAAAAACACCACGGTTCGTCGTGCCTCGCGTTTGAACTGAAAAGTTTGGCACGCCGCTGCGGAAAAAAAAACACGAGGACTAACGAACGAAAACGTATTACGGCAGATGGTCAAACGCAACGACAGGAAGGAAGCTCCAACGTACTTATCGCACCTACAAACGTCACAAACAGTTTTCTGTGTTGAATTGCAGCCGTGTTGGTTTGGCGCTACCTTTGCTGGTCACGTGAGCACTCCCGCGCTCATTGTGGTTGTACGCAGAGTTAATGGACCTTTTTCTTTTTTCCTTTTTTTTTTTTTTTTCCTTTTTTTTTTGTTGCCGTTGCAATTACCTCGAAATTATATTAGCTGTTGCATTTTTGGTGTCCTCAGTGGCCAACAACCACTTTTTCTCCTCCTCCTCCTCCACTTTTTTTTTTTTTTTTGTTCCCCCCCCCCCGTGTTCTGCATGCTTTTCTTTGTGTTTCTGGGATCACTTATAAAGAGCATTGTCTCAAATGCATCGTTTCCCGTACTTGTTGGCCAGGAATGCCTGATGCAGTGATAACATTCAATTTAAATTTGTCCGAGGATTGGGTTGGATCGATAGTTTGAGCTTGGAGAAAATATATATACATATGTTTTTTTTTCTAAGAACATGTTGCGTGGATTCAGACAGGGAAGACGATCTGAAGGAATACGGAGAAACCACCACAGGATTGCTTATGAATGAAAGAGTTGAGAACGGCGTTGCCATTCCTGCAGGTTGCCTTTAAATGCACCCCTCCCAACTTTTGAAGCCCCGCTGGAATGTAAGTTACATTCTTTAATTTATAGTGTGTATTTAGACCTGCACATAAAGTTGGAACTTGATGATGTACATACCAACCTTCGTTGGTTCAACGATGACTTTTTCCCATTCCTTTTTTTCCTTCCAGCATCAGTCATTTCTTTAGAATAATCGATTTCGTTGTAAGTGAATCCTGCGATGCTACCAGCGCGAAACGACACCAGCAAGGGCTTCCATAAAGAGTATTCTTCTGCTTGGGGCTTTACGGTCCCCGGCAGGCTTCCCAACTAGTGTTCGGTTGACCTTGAAATCAATGTTCGGATCCAATTGTTATTTCCTTGCTTTACCATAAAGGATTCAGCGCTGCAAGATTTCAATGTCCCTCGATGTGTGCACTCCCCTTCTTTTGTTGTAGTCTCCGGAGAGAGAAACCACCCCAGTTTCCTTTGCTGATGTTTCTAAGCAGCTGCACATTTACATGCATCGGCGTGAGAGTATCGAGGAAACGGGGTCAAGTGTAACCTTAGCAGGAAAACCTTTTGTGTTTGTCACCTGGCTTGGAAAACAGAGAAGCGTTGCATCAATTTTTGCCTGCTGATCTCGTAGACGGTGGTTTCCTTCGCCAGTTCCACGGTGATCTCGAAAACGAAGTTTCGGGAGCATCTCCGAGTCGGTGCAGCACTTTTTTGCCCGAAGAGGCAGTCGCTGGGCATCTGTGGAGTGCAGGGACTCGCACAACGCGAAACCGTGCTGCAAAGGACGCATTCGATTTCGGACCGTGATTTCCAGTCAGGACCTTAGGCGCTGGAAGAGACCGTGCTGTTCCTTCCTTCCCGATTTTAATGCCTCTCAAAGTTTCCCGGCCTTAGCGAAAGATAATTTGTAACTCGCACTCCCTTCGTACCAAAAGAACGTCGTCCTGTGCAATGGTGAATTTACGCCGTGAATCGAATGTTAGGAAACGTATTTTGGGAAAAGAAAATATTAAGAGTTACCACACTTTTTTTTTTCCTTTTTTTTTTTTTTTTTTTTTTTTTTAATATAACGCAACGTACATTCCGGGTGAAACCTAACGAATCACTTGTCTTCTCAGGGGAAAAGATTTGAATGAAGAATATTTGGGGGGAGGGGGGGGGAACCTGCCTGAATGATTGCATTAAGCGGTAAAAGCATGAATGGGAAACCACGTCGGTGGTAAAAAGTTATTTCCTCAGCAAATGCACGTTTTTGGTTCTCCCAACTGCCAAAGTTTTCTTAAGGGTGAGTGATTGCAAACATCTTTCAGTCACTCGTGCAGTCACTAATGCACCGTCGTACTGATAGGCAACTTCAAGAGAGAGAGAGACACGAAAAAAACAAAAACAAACAAACAGCCATCGCAGATTCCCTGAAAGTAAACCGCTCTCAATTCCAGTAGGTGTAAGGATGAAACCGTTTATTCAGTTTCCAATTCTTTTATTCCCCATCCGCGAAAGGAATTTCCCTCCCTTCCTCCCTCCCCCTCCCCCCCCCGTACAGTGACGAGCAGAGATGTACGTTTTGCAGCGGCAATCTGTGCTGGAGCATCCCTTGAAGTCCCGCGTCGCGCGGGAGCTCTCCCGTTCATTGGCATTCTAAAAATTTGTAAACTGCCGAGTCGTCAACAAGACGCGTAACTTTGAAACCGTCGTCTAGATGTCAGACACCGGCATCCTAAAACACTGACCTATCCGGGACATCCACAGAGAACACGCGTGCAAAAAAATAAATAAAGGAAGGAAGGAAGGAAAATAATAATAAAGATAAAAAAAAAAAAAGAAAGCGTTTTCTCTTCGCTCATCCATCAGAAGTGCCGACATATTGGGAAGAAGAAAGGATTCTTTGTTTAGCCACTGGCAAGGTCACTGGGAAAGTAGATGCGAATTCAAAAGCGCTGTCTTCTCCAGGCTTGGAAACATTTAGCCAGCAGCAACGCGACAACGACTTTCCAGTCTGCTGGCGGTTCCAAGAAACGGGGAGAGGAGGAGGCAAGCGCTGAGCCAGAATTTGCAGAGGTTCCTTCCGGTGGCAAAGAGCCGGCCTTTCTTTGCTACCAGAGCGAATTCCCCGGACATTCCCGGAATGCTTCCCAGCCAGAACGACGCGGAGGCCTTGCTGTTCTTTCCCCGAAATGGGAACCGTCCGTCCACTAAGGGTGGCCGTCGACTTTGAAACGTTTTCGCTCTATGGGAGAGAAAAAAATCTCCGCGAATGAAATCGAAAAAGGGGGACCATTTGCCTGCGCTCAAAAGGGACAGAAAAAAAAAAAAAAAACTTGCCAGCCTACGCATTTGCGCTACCTGAAATCGTCTGTCAACTTTTCGCCCGCCGATGTCCTCGGATGCTTGTCAGGGAAGTTCCTATGGTAACATAAATAACGGTCCCCGCTATCAAAGGCACGCGCGTTGCTGGTCTTTCTCGAGTCTTCAAAGAGATGACGGGGTATAAGCCAGCAAATAAAGCGAAACCAGCAACTGTTGTGATTATTTGATCGGAGACAGTTGAAGTCTTTTTTTTTTTTCGGCTTCGCTCCGTTTTTTGATAGGCAGCCGAATGTGTACACTAGACCACGGTACACACGGAAGGAGAAAATCAGATGAGTCTGCGCTTTCTTTCAAGACGTTCCCGGCTCAGTTTTACCGATTACTCCTTGGTCGGCACTGCTTGCTCCTGCTGCAAAGTTTTCTTTGAGATTTCGGCACTGCAGATGCATTCGAAGGGGAACCGAGAAGAAGAAAAGATCAGCTGTCGCGGGAAACAACTTCCTACGTTCGACACGCGGACCGAAGGGATACAGAAGAGTATGGAGGGCTGACGTCACGGATCCGTTTGGGACCAACATCAAACGGTTTCCGTTTTCAAACGTCGCGTCTTTTGTTCACCGAAGCGTTCTTTCTATGAGAAACAACAGCTGACAAAATTGCCCCTGCATTTTTCAGCCGTATTCATAATGCAGCTGTATTAAAGACGAAGGAGTTGAGGGGGGGGAGGAGGGGGGATCAGCTGGATGTTTCTCGTTTATACGAAAAAAAAAAAAAAAGGGAATCAATCCCAACTCCCTGACTGATGAGCGATCACCAATTTCGTGGCGTCACTTGATCGTGCCTACTTGCCCTTATGCCGTCCCCACCCCCTTTCGCTCGGCAAGCGCGACTGCCGTCTTTTTGGGCGCACTGGCGGTCGAGCCACGGCGAGAAGACAGACAGAGCGGGAAACAAACACAGCTTTCGGAATTCCATCCCTCATTAGCTCGAAGGTTTTTCTCGTCTGAGCAAGCTCTTTGAATCGAGGTCCACGCTTGAGTTGAGATTTGCGCCACTGTTTTTGAGGTCTTCGTCTTTCTTTTCTTTCCTTTCCAGACAGAAACTCGCTTCGGATTGCCAAGGTGATGGCATCAACTGGAAACTGCAAGTCGTATCCTTTGATTCACTGCTCTTCCTCGACTCGCGACCAGCCTGGAAGTTTTGCATGGCGGGAAAACTGGTAGCCGTCCTCCTCGTTCAGAATCGTGCTGTAACGATTGCTTGAAAAGCCTTTCAATTTGCAGCGGTTCGTTCATCTACGGCACCTTGGAAGTGCGGTCCGTCGCCGAACCTCATTCCGACCTTTTTCTCGGAAAGTGGTCCTTTTCAAAGCTGTTTCCGAGACCGCCATCTTTTTTTTTTTTTTTTTTTTTTTTTTTTTTTTTGCCGATCGGAGGCTGAACCAGTGGACCGTTCGGTCCACGACCCGGGCGGCACGGGCCACGGCGGGCAGCTCGTTTCGGAAACAACACCGTACACGCAACACTTCGAGGAACTGGCAAACTTCGGTCACGTATGGGATCCGTGTAGGAGAGGTCTGCCAAGTGCTGATTCCGACGTCACAAGAGAAGCGATAATCCGTGGAATTTTTCTTGGTAGCAGAACGAGGATGCGATCGAAACGGGGGCACGGAAGACTCTAGGGTGGTGTTTTTTTTTTTTATACATTTTTTTTTTCCTTTCTGGAAAAAAGGGAAAAAAAGAAGAGAGAGTTTGATTACTTCTGAATTGTACCTCACCGACAGCAAACTCGAGCCGAGTTTGAGAGGAGACTGCGGTCAGTGCAAGTTTTCCTCATTTGGATGCAAATCAAGTTCGAGAGTGAGATAGACTCCACGTATTCTGTGAGAGATGCTGCTGTGACACTTCGAGGATCGGCTTGAGGTAGCAATGATGCTGAAGGGCAATAAACCGATATACCTTTGCACGCGTTACGAATACGTATCGAGCACCCAAGGACCGGAATGCATCTCATGAGTAACACTATTTTATGTCACACGCTTAAGTACTTGATGGTTTCAACCAACATTCGTAGCAACTGTCAAGTGGACCCCATACTGGCATCGCCGAAGCACGCGTGATTTTCGTCGCAGTGATCTTTCGATCCGAAGCAGACATTCTGGAATGGAAAAAAAAGGAAAAATGTGATGCATTCGAATGGACCATGTTTTCATTGATCCACTGGTCTCGTGTTGCCCCTACCACAGGAAACTCATTTTTTCAAGATTGCCACAACCATTTCTTTGTTTTAACGTTACAGCCCGTGTGGAACAGCAATTATTATCCTCACTTCATTCAGTGTTCAGTAATTTTTCTTATGAAATACGTTCTTTACCAGTTTTCGGTAACCTTTGCCATATTATAGAACATCGTACGTTTCTTCATATTCCCTGCACTTGGGGTTTCGTAAACCTGAGTTTCTTTCTCTGCGATGTGAAATTATAAATGTTACACAAAGCTTCGTATGTTGTATAAAATGCACGTAGTTCAATGATAATCAGTTGAAGACACGCAACAGTTTATCTGTTTTTAATTCGATTTGATTAAAACCTTACAGCTCTTTATACATAAATATCAATCCTAGAAAAAATAATGCTTGTAATTACCTGCTTCACTGCTTCTAATCCACAATTGGATTCTCTAATCTTTAAATATTAGATTTGACTCCGAGACCTGCTCTGTCCTCGTCCTTCATGCCTCACTTCGATCTAGGCACTAGAAGAAAGTCTTTGGAAAGGATGCTTCCCTTCACAAGTCAAATGGGAAGATCTGTCCTTTTTATCAGCATCCCGAAATTATCGTCCTGACAAAACAAAACGATGGCTCAACGCGAAGCTGCGTTTTGTTTTTTTTTTTTCTTTCAGAACGGAAAAAAAAAAATTCTGAAGAGCGTTCTGCCTTCTGCCTTCACATGTTCTGTGTACGAGTTTCCACATTCCCATGCTGGCATATCTTTAAGCCGTTATCTGAAACTGTAAGATCGCACACGCTGACTCGAACTACGCCGGAACTTCTTCAGGATTTGTCTCAGATGAGTCTGTTTTCCGATCACCTTAGCAGACTGTTATCGTCGCATTCTTGGCATCGTGCGGCCTTCTTAGCGGCTTCCCGAAACGCGGGATCAGTGGGATCGAATGGACGGAGGTGCGCTGTTTCGCGACTTGGGATCTCCAGCTCCGGTCATGCTGAACGTCCGAAGAGTGTCGGCGCATTCCGCCGAAAGGGATTTTGTCCAGCGAGTCCAAATCCACGCGGGGAAGGCAAAAAAATAAAATAATAAACGCCCCTGGGAACTACGCCGCTCAAGGAACACACGTCACCGCTCAAGTGTGCTGCTCACCCTGACCACATGGAGCGTGATCATTTCCGTCATCACGAGCCGCCTTCGCAGCTGATCGGGTCTTCGTTCGGGCAAAACTCCCGACACTCTCCCTGTGAACGACGGCGACCTCGGCAAACGCTGGTATGCCGAGGTCGAAAGAAAATATAGGTGCTCTTCTGCTCCCAGCGTGAAAATATCGGTCGAAAAGACCACCCCTTCGGCCATCAGGGAACCCGAAGTTCAAAGCACGCGGAAAATTGAAACTGGGAGCGATCAGACGGACCTTCCACCTGGGAACCCGCATCCCTGGGGATACAGACTCCGTCACGAGTGATGCTGTCACTCGTGACGGAAGTCACCGCCTCCTGGGATCACACAACCATCTCCTGGAAGACATGAGGAAGGACGCGTGAAGGGCATCCAGAGGGAATTCAGAGGGAATCTTCAGCCGCCTTGAAAGCTGCCGCGCTCTGCCCCGTGAAGGGGCCTTCGAAAGAGAAGGCGTCGCCTCCCTTCCATTCTGGACGGCCTTCTCTGCCACGCGTTCGGCGGACCGGACCCTCGCGCTCACCATCCGCTTGCTGTCTCCCGGAGGTCTGCTCTTTCAAGGTATCCTGGTGGAAAATCGGGAGTTTCCCAAAGCAGTGGTCTTGCAGCGTTGTTCGTGGCACGCAGATGAAGAGGGTGTTTGGTCCTTCAGGGGATGTCGACGGAGGCGCCACCACCCCTGACTCCGAAAAGAGCGCGCTCGTCCCGCGATTCGAAGGTGGCGCGGCTCGAGGTTGCCTCGGTAACGGGAGCTGGTGTGCCTTGCATGCGGGCCTGCATCGCGCTCGCATCTTCTTCGGACCGAAGATGCCCAGAGATCCATTCGCACCGCCGCTCCCTCGTCGGCGAAGTCGCTGAACGGCCGACCTGGAGACGTTCGCTCGCTGGATGGGAGGGGAAAGGGGAGAGGCGCTAGAGTAGGGCACCGAGGGCAGACCGCCTCGAACACTCGGTCATCACCTCGGGACTCCTTTCCTCGTGGTTACTCCTCGGCGATCCCACAGATCGGGAGGAAGACCGCTCTTCCTGAGCGCCCGGCGCTGCTCCCGGAAAGCCTCCGAGGGCGCTCTCGAGCCCGCTGCCGACGCGGGCCTCACCTTGGTGCCATCTCGACGTCAGTTCCCGCTCTCACGCTCCGGTGAGGGGGGGGCTCTCCGCTGGCATGACCTTCTTCCCTTCCGCAAGTGGAGGTTCCTCTCCTAAAGTCCAGAACCTTCTTGAGTGCGGTCGTCTGCGAGTTGCTCCGCTGCGCAAAAGGCGGACCGCGGAGGACTGATTCGCTCGATAGGACCGCTTGCACTACGCCCCCCCTCCTTCCTCGCGGAACTCGTCCGGTCCCTGGGAACGGCGGACGGGCTTTTCCGACTCTCGCCCACGGGCGGGGAAGCTCCCGTGCTCGCGCCGCCCGTCCTGAAGTCAGGTGCGTCTTCGCGGACTCGCACCCTTCTCCCGAGGCCGGAGGACGAACCCGTCCAGAAGAACAGGCAGGCCGGCACCACGCACACGCGAGCGCGCCAAGAAGAAGAGCCCACGTTGGCGACAGTGCGTCTGCGGCGGTCCCAGCGCGCATGGCACCGAGCGTAGCGAGTTCGAACCCCTCCGGGGAAAGGGTCGACTCCGAGAACGGGGGGCGCATCACGGGGGTTTTGGTTCTGTCCCTCCCTCCCTCCCGCAGGATGACGCCGGTTGGCCCCCGGAGTTTTCGGGTGCGGCACGGGAGGGAGCCAGTAAACCCTCCGGGAGTTCTCCCGTCGAGTGCCGCCCACGCGCACCTTCTGTTCCTCATCTGCGCGGAAGTCCCGAAGGCCCGTGCGGATTCCGCGCGGCGATCCTCCAAGGCCCACAGTAACTGCGGCGACGCGATTCTCTCCCTGCTCCCTGCGCACGTGGGGAGGACCATACTGCCGGACACTCCCGAGGTTTTTCCTCTCGCGTCGGGCAGGCCAAAGTGTTTGCGGAGAAAGGAAACGGGAAAGCTCCACCTCGCCTGCCCGGTTTTCCTGGTGCCAAGGGTCGCCTCGGGGTCACGCACGGCTCCGGCTTCAGACCCCCCCTTTCTCCTTTCCCGTCCTCTTTCCTGCAAGCCTGAGGAAAAACCATCCCCGCGTGGAAGGGATGCCGGAAAATGCATCCCCGGCGTCCTTTCTTCCCTCAAGCCTTGACCCCACTCTCCCACTTTTCCCAGAAGTCGTCGACTCCCTGACGGCGCTCCATGCGCCTCTGGACCGTTCTTCGGAAGCTTGTGCTCTTTCAGCGGCTTTTCCGCCCCGTCACTACTGAGTCTGCATCCGCCGTTCCTCCCCTGCGCCCCTCGTTCTGTCCGACCTCGCCCGACGTGCGGATCGGATGGCCCAAGCGCACTCCGACGGGGGACCGTCCCCAAGGTCGACGGGGCGGAGTCGCCTTTCCGTGGGCAAGGGCAGGCCCACAACTCTCGCCGGGAACGCAGCAGCGCCACCTCTTCCGCGGAAGCCTATCGCCCCCTCCTGTGAGCGCCGCCGTTTCCGTGCCGACGGCCTGCGCTGCTGCTGGCGGAAGCGTCGTCGTTGGTGGCGTCAGGAAGGTGGCATCTCCCCTTCCCGGCGGCTCCTGAGGTCAGCGTCAGGAGCGCCCCGGTGCGTTCGAAGCGCACTTCCGGAGCAGTCCAGGGGGCCTCTGCACCGCCCTGGACTCCCCTCCAGGCACGGAGGCCCGTCCCGCAGCGAGGTCACGCGGCCAGGGCGAAAGGCGGCGGACCGAGGCAGGGGAGAACATAGGAAGGGAGGGTCCGCTCTCGTGGGCGCTGTTCTCGGGGTGGAAAACTCCCCCCGAGGGTGACCTGGTGCCCAGGGCGGCGTGAGAAGAGTCGCCCGGACGTTCGCTTCCCCCACGGAAGGAGAGCGGTGTCTTGGCGCCCCCTCTTCCCGAAGGATGTGAGGGGAGCGTTCTCCTGGCGGGCAGCGACCCTCAGGGGGAGCCTTGGAGGCTCATGCTCTGCGGAAGGGTGCAGGTGGGCGCGGGAGCCGCCCCTCTGCTCCCAGGGAAGAAAGGGAGACCCCGGGAAACCTCGCCCGCCCGTTGCAGTCTCGGGCGCCGCGCCGACCTCCCCCAGCCGCGAGGGGCGTTCGGGACAGAGAGGTTGTCTGGAGATGGACGCATTCACCCCCACCCCTTTCCTCCCCGCTTCGACCTTCTTCCCCTCCCACGCTCCTTCCCGCGAGGTCCCGCGGGGAGTCATCGCCTCGCGTAGTCGAGGCTGCGGGGTATTTCAGGCAGCCCTGCGTCCGGTCGCTGGCGACGCGAGTGCCTCCGCGCCGTCTCCCCAGTGGCGGGGAGCCGGGGGTTCCTTCTCGGGATGAGAGCGTCCGGGACCTCCGGGGTCCTTCCGGTTCCTTCCTTCCCCCGAGTCGGCACAACGGTGCAGCAGCAGGTGAGGAGCGCCTCTAGTGCATCCGGAGGGACCCTGTTGCCACGTAAACTGGCGGCACTGCGGCGCAGCGCGGAGGCTCCCGGTGACGATGTTCCTGGGGTAGGGAACGTCCCGCACATGCAGGGGACCTCCACAGCACCGCCCACGATCTTCCCTCCTCCTTCCCCTTCCCAGACCCCTTTTCTCGCTGCGCGTCACCCGTCGGAGCTGCCCGCCGCCGACCCCTGACGGACTCAGGCGAACGGCGAAGCGGAAGAAGCAGTGCAGTGCGACCGGATGATCTGCGAGGGGTCTGGGTGCGCTCGCCTCAGAGGCGCAGGCGGCCCTGCAGGGGAGGGGCGGCTCAGAAGTGGCATCGGGTCGGGCGGGCCATGGGTGGCAGAGGCTGCGGGGCCTAGATGCCCAGACAGAAGAGCACGATAGCAGAGCGGCGGTCGCTCGGAGACGAAGCTCGGGGGCACCGAGCACTGAGGGGAAAGGGGGGAGATGAACGATGAGGACCAGGTCGCCGGGGTTCCTGGTCTCCTCCGGCGTTGCAAGGGGAGGCAGGAGCGGTCGCAAAGAACATCCCCTCCCTGTCCGATAGCAACACCGAGGAAGGACCTGCCCCAAAGAGACAGCCCTGTCGCGTGGCGGCGGAGATCCTCTGGGCGACCCCTGACCACGCACGTCGAAAGCGGGGAGGGTGGAAGGTAGACTCTGCAAAAAGACCCCGCGTCAGGTGAAAAAATCCTTGCCCTCGAGGCATTGTCGCTCGTCCTGTGCCAGCTCGTTGTCCCGGAAACCCCTCTCGAGGAAGAGCTTCCTCCCTCCCGACCGCGCTACCGCGGGAGTTCACGCTCCGCAGTCCTCTCCCCTTGCTCTTGAACGGAGTTCTGCCGGTCCCACCAGGGGGCTTGAGGAAAACTCAAGCCATCCGTCCTCCGCGGGAAGCGTCATCTCCGGGTTGGTTCCTCCTCCATCTGCTGCTTCTCTTCCGGAAGCGTGGCGTCTTCCCGGACGCCTCACCATCACCCAGGAGCAGCAGCACCGGAGGGAACATCAGAAGGAGACATCCTCTTCCTCCTGGAAGCCAACGAGAGGGCGGAGCCGGGCGCTGCTACGCCGACGGCGGAGGAACTGCTGTCGGCGAGGACCTCTTCTGCCCCAGGGGGAGGAATAAGGAAGGGCACGACCTGCAAATCGGCGCGAGCGCTTCCAGGCGATTCAACCCTCCCAGAGTCAGGAGGGAGGGAGCCGCAAGGGGAGGGAGAGGAAGAATTCCCGGCGGGCGAAGGCACGCGAGAGCGCATCCGCGGACGGAGGTGAGGGTGAAGAAGGGCCGTCCACGTGACCCTACCCTCCACTTCCCTCCGAACGTCCGCAGCCCGCGTCGCCCCATCTATCCATTGCTGGCTCGGGAGGACGGGGCACTTCCAGAGACCTTCTGGGTGAGATCGCCTTCCCGGTTTAAAAGGCAGCGACTGCTTCTTCAGCCTTTGGGATAAAGGTGCCTGGCTGTCCGGGACGGCGGGGATCGTGGAAGAGGACGTCGTCACATGACGCGCCCCGATACGCGGCAGCACCAGCAGCGATCATTCGGCCAACGCGTACCTGCAACGAAGAACGGTGCGAGAAGAACAATCGTCGGCATTCTTGTAGCAGGTGAGCACCAATTTTTTTGTGTGTGTTGTTGCTGCTGCTGCTTACCCTGTGGTTGAAGGGCGGTGCAGCCAAAGAATCGGAACCAGGTCAGTCTGGAGATCTGCCTGAAGAAGATGAGGAAGGGATGTTTGCTCGCCGAAGAGAAGCCCGCAAGAAGGAACGGACAAGGGAGGCGAACGAGGCAGGGTAAGTGTGGCCACGGGCTGGCTGGCGGCGGGCTCCTAGGGTCCGCGGGGATGGGTCATCTGCGGCCGAGAACTGGAGGTAGGAGCCGCACCTCTTCCTCCCAAGAGATGCGAGGGTCGCGACAGCACTACAGCCTAAATCTGAACCTCCGTTGAGACTCCAAGCAAGTGTTGGTCTAGCTGTACACAGATCCGGGCACGTGTGCACGTATGTGTGCGTGCAAGTACCCATAAATACACACACGGAATCCACAAGTTTTTATTAGGATACTTAAACACTATTGTTAAAGTAATAGACTGCAGTAAAATCTCACTCGGAGTCCGCCGTTGGGACGATGCTTCAGGGTACATTTTAAATACGATGTTTGTTCTTGCTTCCGATTCCTGATATGTATGAATTTCGGAGGGAACACTTTGTTCTAGGTCAGCTAGAACAAGGTGTGTTCCCTGGAAGCATTGGACTGAAGTGCTTATCTCAACTAGCAATAATCCCATCTCCACTTTCGTCCTCGGTTAGAATAGCCGCCCGTGGGCAAAGCTCATGATCTGTGCTTTCATTTTAATTTTGGTTCCTGAATGAATCAGCGAGGCAGATTTTCACAGTTGCATTTCGGTCCGTGCATTGTGAATGTCCGAAAGAATGAAGATCATTAGGAAGAATTTAGAATCCCAAATCTCAGAAAAACCATGCTTAGCCGGCGCCGCCACAAGCTATGCCCAAAAGCGTGTACAAAAGAAAAGATGGAAAACGCTTGACTGTAGACAAAACTGTAGGTATCAGGAATTTAGTAGTCAGCATTTAGAATACTTCGGTACATACGAGCGAGAACTTCTGCTCGATTTAAAATGGTGGCGCATGCGGGCATTTTAAGTTGTGCTTTTCTTTTGAACCTCCAAGTTGAGAACCCTGGCGCGGACACCCCCGGCTGTGCGCATTGTTGCGCAGCTTGGTGTGCGCCTAGGATACGAGCCATGACAACCAAGCTTCAAGGTGCAACCGAGTTGAATGTGCGGATGCACTGCAGAAGTTGTGGCGATGACTGTATTCTGATAGAGACCACGCAGATTTTGTTAATGAAAATACGTTGTACGTCATGAACATGTAGTGTGGCTGAATACAAGTGGTGCACGCAACCTTCAAGTACGTTTGTGTATGTGATGCGTGTATGTAGGTGTACATATAGGCTACTTACGTAGACATGCAAGTATACGAATTCATGCCTGTGAAGCAAAAAATACTCATAGGCACAAGACACACAAGACGTGCCTATAAGCACATCATGTGTGTGTACTTATCTAAACATGGCATGTACGAAATGGCATGAGCTAGCATACATGTATGAAAACAAAAGGCGTCTCTGACAGAAGGCTGCCATATTCTAAGAAACTGCCGTGAGGCGACACGAGTTTTATGCGAGCTATAAGAGCTTTTGAGAACACGCTATGCACACAAGTGTACACTGCAGGAAGCTGTCTTTGGCAAGGGGAAGGGGAAAAAATGCGACTCGACAAAGCTGTAGGAGGAGAAGAGAGATAGATGGCAGGCCCTCGGATCCCCGGAAGGCCCTGGCTGGGACGCCGCAGCCTCTTCCAAAAGTTGGACGCAAGAGTTTTGGGAACTGTTTCCATGGCTAGGAGTAGGGGTGGATCGGGCCGTGGTTCAGATCAAGGAAGACTCTGGTACGAAACTGCTTTTGCGGTACATGGGTTGCGTCCAGATCGGCAGACTCGGCCACATGAGTCGATTTGTATTTTCGTCCCAGCCTGGGTAGATAGGTAGTTCCCACCGCCCGACGAACGGAGCAGCGTGCGTACCGCCCGCCACCTCCGCAGGCGTTCTCCGACGGAACCGCTTGCTCATCCCTTTCGTTCTTCTCCTTTGTCCCTTTGGTGACGCTGGAGGCAGGATGCTCATGCCATTCGAACTTGGTTCTGCGCAATGGGGAGCCTAGAGCGTTGCACGAAACTCCTCCAGATTCAATCATGGATGTGGTGACCACCCTCCTCCCTTTCCCTTCCCGGGTATCACCGACCTCAGCCCGGCATACGAAAAAAGTGGCGGCCGTCAAGGAAAGCGCAAGGGCCGAGAATCCATCAGGCAATGCCCTCCTAACAGCAGCGTCTTGATGCGCCAGCGCCAGCAAAAAGTCGCAGGGAAACATCCCTCGAGACAGCAAGGCCAACCCCCCCCCCTCCACTCCCCCCGAAAAATTGATCGGCTCCGCTTTCTCCTTCTCTTCGCCCATTTGGAAATCTCCGTTTTTCCCGCCGCACGCGCCGCCATCAGTTGACTTCGCGTTCGTAACCCCGGCCGCCGCCGGCACGTGATCGCCGATGCGGAGAGATCTCGTTGGCAAGGTGACGGGATGGCTGCTGCTGGCGGCGGCGGCGGCACGCCGTAGCGAGGAAAATGCGGTTCCGGGAAGCGGATCGTCGTCACCGGCGCCTCGCCGGAAGCCGACATTTCCCTTCCGCTCCTGCGCGCACTCTCGCTCCGCTTTTCCTATTGGGCGTCTGGACAAAATGCCGTTTGCCGCGCGCGCATGCGCACTGAGCGGTTTTCCGTAGGCAGAGAGCACGCGCCGATGGCATCGCTGCGGACTCCCAAAGCAACGCGTTTTGTATATGTGTCTGCATGTGTTTTGTTTCCTTTCTCCTCCTCCCCTCCCCCTATTCCGATCTGTTCCTCCTCTTCGATTGCATCAAGGTTGCAGTCAGCGCGCATGCGCTACAAGGACGACGCGACCAGCTGCGCCGCCTCTTTCCCCCTTCTTCCCCCTCTGCTCGCTCGTTCTCCCCCTCCCCGTCTCCCTATGCATCCATCGGGTCCATCCGTTGCACCCTCAAAACCTTTTCGTACGGGGAGCACCCAGGGCCGTGCATTCCACGTGAATACGCAGCGGAAGAGAAGGAGGAGAGGGAGTGGGGGGAGGAAGGGGCAGGATTCCCCGTATGCTGCTTGCCAGAGACAGGATCCAGAGACACGCTTACGCGCGGGAAGGGGCAGGTTGACCGCTCCACTTCAGCTGCCATCTCGGATCGCGGTGCAGTCGTTCCTTCCCTTCTCCCTCGCTTTCCTACCCTCGGCTGCCGCGCGCTTTCGTCCGCCGCTTCCTCCTGGAACGGGGGGTTCTCCACGCTTCGGCGAGCCCTTTCGGGCGGCCTGCCGCACGCGGTCACCTCCCCCAAGCAGGAGTCGTCGCCACGGGCAATCCGAACGCGTGTGGGCCTGCGCGGGAGCAACGTGGAACATTGTCCTACAAAGTATTTCGTTGTAAGCAGGAAGCGGATGTTCAGGGGACCGCCATCGCACCCTCTGCCTCCCCATGATGGAAATTAGGGGAACAGGCAGGGGAGAGGGGCGAGCGAATTCGGGTCGCAGACCTTCTCCTCCCTCTCCAAGCCCACCGTCTAGGACAAACACCCCCCAGGGTTTGCGCGGAAACAGAGGGTGGTGCCTCCGGATCGTTCGTTGCGCGCGCGTGTGCTCCCTCCCTCTCACGGGGGGCATTGCGGTTTCTTCGCAATCGGCAACCGGCCAGCTTCTCCGGCCCCTCCTCTTTCTTTCCTTCCGAAAGAGACGGAGCTAGGAAAGATGAGTGCCTCCTGTTTTTTTTTTCTGCTTAGCGTCCGCCCCGAGGGCCTCGACGATTAGTCCTCAGCGTTAGGGGTGAGGGCGTGCCGGCGGCGACGGTCACGGCGACTGCCACGCCGGTCTCCCTCGTGCTCTTGGTGCTGACGCCCCGTCGATCCCTCGCGTCTGCCCGCAAGTGAGGGCATCTTCCGTTCTCTTCTCTCGTGCGCCTCCAAAAAAAGAAAGAAAAAAATGGCTCCATGCCCCTCCCTTCTCAGGTTTGAACCCGTGAACTGTCCAAATCCCCCACCGGGAATGCCCGCTCTTGGGTGGGTAGACGGGCACATTCCCGCCTCTCGAAAATGGGTGTGCACACAGCAGACTCAAGGGGGTGCCGAAGAAGCAGCAGATCGGCAGTTTCCTTTGGGGAGGTGTAGGGGAGGGATCAGCCCCGGTGGCCTTGGAGTGCAAGGCCAGCAGAACCAACGCAGTACATCCCCAAGCTAGGAGCTGTTGCGATCCACTCGGTGTCCGCCACACGTTGAAAGAGCGCCCCAGCGCTTCGTCTTGCAGACGCGTGTGATGCTCCGGTCCGCTGGGATTCGCATGGGCTGAACGCGACACTTCGATCCAAGGTGACGAACCCCCGGAGGCTGAAACAGCTCCTGAAGAGGCCAAATTGTGCTGTCTCGACTGCACACTATCCTTCGCAAAGGCTTCTCTGCCATCTATGATGTACGTGAAGAACCATTTCCTTTGAACCTATGCTATGCCCTTTGTGTGCGCGTGCGCGCCTGTGTGTGTTGGTGGTTTTCGGTTTTCACCTGATTATGCAGACTCATATCGTTAGGTCCCATTTCCACGAAATAGGGCGCAGTGTCTTCACGATCTCAACGAAAATATCAGTCAGCTTGGAGCACACCATCCGCCTCCTGGATGGTGGTGCACGAAGGTCGCTGCGCGCGGTGGACTGAAAGCCTCGCTTCCCATCGAATGTTCAGACGAGACTCTGCTTGGTCCCGTGGATCGCCTCGACCTGTCCGGAGTCAAACGCGATCCTCCTCTCCAGCCGGTGGACATGTTCATTTCATTTCCCGGCTACTGCACACTCGAGGACCCTCGGCAACAGGAATAGGCATTTGCTCTCTTCCGACTCCATAGGCTCCGACAACGCATCTGCCTAGCTCCCCTTGTGGATTACCCGAGATTTGCAAGCTGGACGACGATCAACTCAGATGAAAACTTGGAAGCCGAGCCCCTCTGATTCCATCCCTAGGATGGAGAGAAGCAAAGAGAGAAAAATCACCGACACCCGATGACTGTCCCTGAAAGAGCTGAATTTCTTCTTAGAAGTGTCTTTTAGTGAGGCCAGTCCATCGAGTGTCCCTTTCTTCTTTACGAAACGTGGAGTTTGGTTTGTTGATATGAAGAACGAAACGCATCTTTTCCAACACAGCCTCAAGGCATTCCAAGCAGGGAGAGAAAAGACTCCTTCCTTTCCTGGCTGGCTGAGGTCTCTCCGCAGAAAGATGACTCCGCTCCAGCAACTTCACAGGCAGGGAAGTCTTTCCTTCGGAGAGGAGAGGATCTCCTGCGACTCTCCTGGTGCTCTATGGGGAAGCCTTGAATGTCGAGGTCCTTCCACCCTCAACAAAAGTCGGAGAAAATGGGAGCACTTTGATCCCAGCCTTCCACGATCTCTTATACTTCTACTTCCGACCGGAACCTCCACGTCTTTGGTCCGATTTTTCACCTCTTCCTGAAATTTCGACTGCTCGGAGATTTGTTGTCTAGGTGACTGCTTTGGATTCTCCCTCGTTCCGCTACAAGCTCTCACGGAAGGAGCTCTCCAGATGGATAAGACGCCTTCTCGGAGTTCCGCAATGCACACGTAAGTACACCTCCACATGGAGGAGTCCATGGAAGTGTGCTTGAGCGAGCGGCACGCCCATCGCTCTCCCTCCCAGCAATCAGAATTTTCCTCTCTGGGAATGGCGCTGCGATGTGCGAATCTCCCTGCAGCGGTCTCAAAGCCGCCCTGCTAAGAAATTTGCGACCGCGTCCCCAGTTGGATTTTGGAAGGGTGCAGAGGCGGCGAAGTTTCACCTCTTATCCAGCGGAAGGGGGTGGGGGGTGGGGGGGGTGCTTTGGGCCTAGAAGCTTCTGAACGCTCCTGTCAGCATTTCCCGCTTTCCAGCTTGAGAGAGTTTCGGACCAGTGTGAACGAGGACTCCCAAGTGGTCGCAAGTGTTGCTACTTGAAAGCGAAGGCGAGCATAGGAGCGCTGCCAACACCATTTGCGTGGCTCCAGCATTCGCTTTCCAGAGTTCTTTCACACCTTGGCGTATCTGGAAGGGTGCGTTCGCCTCGTGTCGTCACGCCTCGCGCGCCGCGTGCTCGCGTTTTCGGAGGAAAGGAGGGAAGTTTCGCGATTGTGCTCGCGCTTTTGAAATCCCCGTGCTTTTTTTCAAGGTGAACCTCACATCCTTGTCTTATTTTTCGTTTTCTGGAAAAAAATCCTGCTTTGTCGACCCTGGCTTAGTGTAACGGAGCTGGCCGCCCTCGCTTTTTTCATTGTCTTGAAAAGGAGACCAACTGTTGGAAGCGCCCCATTCTGAAGAATCTGTGCGTCACCTGCTTCTCATATCCAAAGCACTGGGAGTCTCACCTGGCTAGGAAGAATTCTCCTTCAAATCATCGCGATGGCTCATTTCCCGCCTCCAAACTGACTCCGTAGCATCTGCTACCGCACCCGTCACGCAAAGTGGAGCTTAAAGGGCAGGGTTAGTAGAAGTAGCAAACAGAGAAGGAGCCAGCAACTTGTTAAATGTGATAAAAGGGGCTATCAGAACCAACCTGGAAAAACGTTTAATCTGAATTCTTGAACATTTATTTGGAGAAATGATGGAGCTCAAGTCTCCACATAAATACATAGGTAAGGTAACAGTAACTATAATGGCACAATAATAACTACATTGATGCTTGTTAAAGGAAGCATGATCAAATTATGATACGGCTTGTGCCAACTAATAAAGCAAACAATAATAAAAATGATGTGAACGCAGCAAAAAAATTAACATAATAACTACAATCTTAGCAACGTAATGACAGGAACCAAGGTGTTTAGATTATAATCACAATCTTGTAGCGATCATTCATTATTTAAATAGCACCCGAAGCAGTAACTTTGCAGCAACCGTGAAAATCATGCGACTATAAATAATGGTAATCATTAGTTTAAATCACTGCTTTCACTTTACTTGAAATGTTATATTAATCACATGATGATGGCAGCACCAAAAACGCTTTATGGCTGTGAATCCAGGACCTTCGATTTGCTTCACAAATTGCAAATCCACTCTGCCGAAGAATGAGACTGAAGAGCGAGGTGCAGCTTGAGAAAAAAGTTTTAGGAGCAAAGGGTATAATGATCAGTGGGGGTAAGGATTTAGACAAAAACGGCAAGGACCGCAAACTGTTGGCTTCGGATACACGAGCAAAAGATCTTTAGAGAAACGGAACTCTAGGAATTCCACTTAGCCTCTAGATATTCAAAACATTGTAGGGATACTGGCAGAGGGTGCCATTGAGGAATCCAAGAAATCTGAATTAGAAGAGGAAAATCTTCATAGATTAGAAAAAAGATCGAAGAACCCCCCCGATACTGATAACAAGCATAGTTTTCTTCGGTTTTTTCCAGTAAACGAATTCAATCATTCCTATTTGGTTCATATGAAATCTTCAGGAAAGCTCCGTAAAAGGTCCTATTCATCTCAGTGAGTGCCCTACTGAATGGAAGAAGTAAGAGAGATAATTAGCTGATTCCTGAGCTGCGAATTTGGGTATCCAAGCAGTGTAATAAAAACACTGAAATTGCTATAAAACGGATTCGCAGCTGAAACTGAAAAATTTGCTGATCAGGAAAAAAAATTCGGATGGACTCCTGTTGCTACTATAAAAGCATTCAGCTCTGTCATCTTTCTCAAAATTTACTTAGGAAAAAAGCATAAACCTTCTTTACTGGTAATAAAAGAAATTTGCTCTTAGTACATTGTTAAAGGGAAAGGGAGACTCATCTTAAACCTAACGAAGAAGGTTTAGAATGAACTACATGGTAGTATTTTAATGGACAATAATCATGTCTGTTCATTGAGAAAACCTACATGCCGTCGGCTCTCTAATCTGCATGAGCATGTCGTGTTCTCTAGCCACGTCGGTCCTCGAAAGAAGTGGATCCCACGTCGATAGTACTTGTCTTCGACACCAGTTGCATATATTACTAGTTGCGTACATTTCGGGTAGAGTAGGTGCCTGTAAACATTAGTTCTGCTTCATTTGAGGAAGAAATGATGAGCACTCGCTCTATGCTCTTCAGCTCTATGAAGCTCTTCGCTACGAGTGTGTTTCATGACTGTAAGAGACGAAAATTTTAGGAATCAACTGGCAATTCTGCTAGCGGGAGATCAGGAAGCGGTTTCCGTGGCTGGTGCGCATGCGTAGCACATTCTTGCTTGCCCTGCTCAGCATTTCATTTCTAAAGATGTAAAAGATCGGAAGTCCAGAGGAATTAAATTCGAAACATTTCAAGATCTGAGATACTGTGATGAATACCGGATCGTTCTCATACAAATTTCAGCAAATGCTCTAAATGCTCCCTAAAGAAGGAAGTGGCAGTACGCATAGCTGATCTCCATGAAACTGATGAAGATCAAAATTATTCTCAGGAAGAGAATCATGTAAACGTTTACGAGTTGCAAGTTGCTGTAATGGATCAGTTTTTTTTTTTTTTTTTTAATGCGTGTTGGGTGAATTTAGCGTTTTGTTAGCTTCGGCTTGATTTTCCAACTCTACAGGAATCATTTTACGGTTGATCCTCATCTGTGGGCTTCCCTCGTGGGTTTCCGTGCAGTCTTGGAAGTAGCGGTTTCGTTCTTACCTCTCATTGCTTACCACCATCGGATCCTCTTCTGCAGATTTCTGCTCGCAGAGTGTGTTGGTGTGCCGGAGTTCGGACCACGTGCCGCTCTTTTGTTCAGGCCTTTTTTCTTAACAACGCGTTTCCATTGAAATTCGTATTCGCGTGGCTTTTGTGGGTTTGCACACATCTGCAATCCGCCACGCATGCGAAGCCCTCCCTTTGTTAAAGACAACTGAGATCAATCCTGCAATAGGAAGATTATGGGCTTCGAAGCGAATGGTCATACTACTACTACTACTCCTTCCTGCACAGAAGGGAATCGTGATCCACCACCGAATGGCCGAAAAGCTAATGAGAATTTGATGCGGGCAAAGAAAAAGGAAAGCAACTGACAAATCAAGTTGTAGCCATTGGGTGTCAGCACACTTATTAGTTTCTGCCTTTCCTCTTTTGCTTTGAATTTGCGAATGTTTTCGTGTGTCGAGTGTCCCAAACTTCGTGTCTTGCAGGCGGTCGCATTTCCACTTTGATTTTTGGACTGAGGTCCCCCAAAGGTGCAGTGGGATAGGTCGACAAGGGGTTTCGTGGAATACCAAGTGCGTTTTCAGACAAATGACGCAAGTGCATCTTTTTGGGGAAGGGGGGGTCTTTTTGGGTTGTTGTAGACTCTAGACGGCTTTCTTCATTCTGTGACTCCCGAATTCCAAGTGTCCTTTCCGTGGTGTCTTCCTCTTGCAGTAGGCTTTCAATACATTGACGTTGCCCTCTCACGTGTTCTCAACTGCAAGAAGCTCGTCAGACTTTGAGGTGTTATTTATTTTTACTCGGAGCATCACGAAGTACACGCGTTAATGGAACTTGGGGCAGTTGTTAGCATCATCTAAATGCTAAGGTAAACACCACTTTCACATCCTGAACACGTACATTCAGTTGGTGCTTGCATCAGTGCAGTTATAAGCTTTGGACTAAGTGGTATACGAAAGCAAGGGCAGTTTAGGGGTACGAGGAATGTAGCAGGTTTTTGGTTTTATTTTCATAACTGATTCAGCCCATACAAAAATTCAATCGACCCAACAAAGATTTTTCAAATATGTTTTCCTTACGGCTGTGCATTCATTTTTTTAATTATTAGTATCATTATTGTTTGTATACTACTATTTGAAAGAAGTTCATAAAGTTGAGAGAATGAAAAAAATCAATCCCAACAACAGTTTTCCAATACTCATTTGTAACTGAGCCATCTTTCTGTTCTTTCTGTATGGAGTTTTTTTCATTCTTTTGTTGATGCACACTTAAATGTATACATTCATGTTCCTGGGAAGTTTCTTAATTCGTTTCAGTGAAGTTCTAAAAGAGAATAAGCACTCCTTTCAGTATGAATTACACATAGAATCTTATCTATCTTGTGCTTTAACGGCTGCTCACATCATCTAAAGTGCCGTGGTATCTACAGGGGTGTTTTTTTTTCTCGCAGGTGCTTGGGTTCAATGAAATCCACAAAGTTGAAAATGATACTTTGCTCACAGATATAATTTTTTAGTTTATCCCTCTCTGGAGAAAAGTTTGAAGTTGCAATTTGTGCAATTACTGAAGCAGCAGTTTAATTTTTCATCATCATCATCATGATGAGAATATTTGGAGAAAGGGCTTTCAAATGTATTGATATCCAGCAAATATGAACGACTTAGTCCTGGTCAGTGAATAATTAACATCAGGAATCAATAAATAACAGATGTAGACAGTGGTTAGGCAACAAATTTGTTACTTCATTAGAAAACAAGGCACTCTAAGACCAAAGCATCCAAAAGAATGGGATTTTTAAAATGGCATTGGTATGCTACTATAAAGGAAAAATAAACATATCAGTTGAAACAATTCAAAATTGTGAAATCATTAATATTGTAAGCGTAAATAATTTTTGCCAGTAATATACATGGTTGTAAAAATATATTTTTTATATTTCAGAAATTAAAAATTCCTGAAATATAAAAAATCATCATTCAATTTTGTATGTATGCATAGCATACGTATATATGTATGAATTTAATTCCAGAAACTCTCCTCTTATCCAGTAATGGATTTTCTTATGATAGGAAAACAGACATAGTATGATGAGCAACATTATATTCCAGAATTATGTCTTCTTGGACTGTTTTAAAAGACAACCATTATTGTTGCATTTGGTTCCCATTTTTAAAATTAAGACAAACTTTATCAGAGAATTTTATTTTTTTTGGCTTTTCAAACATGTGAAAGTACAAAAATGGGAGGCAACAACAAGGAATTTAATCCCAAAAGGTTTCTGCATATACATATATAAACGTATATGCATAATAATGTGAATATTCAGTTAGGAGGTACTAGAAGCAACTGTACCCTCAGGTTTCATGAATATGGACTTTTCATGTGATTGGCAGCAGAGTTTCATTTTTAACTTGTATAAATCAAGAAGGCATTAACTGTCAACTGTATAGATGCACTGCATGTTTTTCAGTGATTTTATAAAGTAGGATTACAGGTGCAAGTTGAGATGCATGGTTTGGGACTCCATTTGAGAGAAAAAAAACCTGTATTCACACACACATGCATATATAACAATAGCATAATGGACATGGTGCGTAATTTGATGACTGCTTGGAAATAGGTCTCAAGCATATTGTTTCATAAACTTGGTAGTAATGTATCATGTCCTGCTAGCATGAAGTAAGTTTTGCATTGTCTTTATGCTGAAATTGAGCAGTCTGAACATCGTAAAATGTCATAAATTATTCATGCAATGAAAACAAACTCTATAGTATGTATAAGTAGATATACATGAAAATAAATAAATAAGTATATTTCTTTCCACATGGCTATAAGAGTAACTATGCAATACCATCACACAGAATCCATCATCTACTTTCCACAATGACATGAAGATAGACATCCTTTGATTCCATGCTATTATTGCAGCAGATTTAGGGATCATTTTTCTTTGCTACTAAATGAATACATTTGTTTCTATGTTGCTGTAGCATTAAATAAGCAATATCAGCAAACAGAATCCATCATCCACTTTCCAGAACATGGACATGAAGATAGCCATTTTTGATCCCATGCTCTTGTTGCAGCAGATTTAGGAGGCATTTTTCGCATTGCTACTGCATGACACCTGCAAATGATAAGTGTAAGATAACACTTTATATTTCATACACCTTGAAAATACTTCTACTAAAAAATATTTACAAGCATGATTTAATCCATGCTCACCTGGTGCAAGTTTTGTAGAGTTGTGAATTGCTACCTAAATACGTATGATGCACTGCATCTTTTAAGGGAGACCTTTCTTTTACTTGGGTTTTAGTATCTCCGTATTCCACCTTACAGAAAGTAATGTAATGATTTCTTCAGAAAAAAAAAACTTACAAATAAGGGCATGTTGGACAACATGAAAGTTGGCGACAAAACACCCCTAGCAGGGATTGTTACATTCAAATTTGGGACTAAGACCTGACTAGATAGCAGGCTGCAGTCATCTGAAATTCAATAAACGAGTATCATAGTGTCAAAGTTCAAATCATCAAAAATCTCACCTAACAAGGACTCATCGAGTGTTTCTCCTGCATGCAGCAATCTAGTTACCAACCGGTATAGGATGGACAATACATCCAGGTTATCTGCTACTTTGAAAAAGATTGGCAGACAACTTGCCCTGACTAAACCCCACATGCGAATTAGAATTAACAACTCTCTGAGGGTGGACAACACTTTGACATCTAGGAGAAGTTCACTATGGGGTCCTTTGTTTGGAAGGGCAGTCAACAGGTAGAGACTGAGATCAGCAACCCACTGAGTGAGTTGCTGCACCGATTGCAGAGTGGTGGGTTCCACTGTGCACTCCATGGATAACTTATCTAAGTGAACTACTGCTTTGTCTAGATCGGCCATTCCTTCCATGCCTTTGCTACTTAGAACAGATGTCAATGTGTCAGCTAAATCTTTTTCCTGATTGATTGTGAGATCTGCTGGTCTCAAAAGGGATTTGCAGAAGGATGCCACACAGTGCAGCATCAGCTGCATATAGCAATCTGTTGCCTGACTGCTGCCCTGAGCACGCAATAAAATGACCCGAATGGAAAGAAAACGAGAATAATAAAGTTGCTGGGTTATGGCTGGCTGGCGAAAAAACTGTTCTTGCAACCGAAGTGCTAGGGGCTCAAGCTGTACTGCCTGTGCTGCTGCTAAGACATCCCAGCAATCTGTGCCTGTGACCAAACATTTTTCTAACAGAAGGATCAGCCAGGATAAGCTAGCCTGGCTGTCTCCAAGGGGAAGGCCACGAAAAACACATAAGTCGTTATTGGTGCTTAAGCCCACCAGTATGCAACCATTTGGGGTCCACATGAGTTGCTTCAACGAAAATTGCAGCTTACTTAACTTTCCTTCGCTCCTTTCTATGTTAGGAGTAGGAACTGAAGCAAGCTGCTGCAAAGAGTCTGCTGCTAAACAGTGAATTCCACCATCCTGACTATAGATGGCTAGCCATGGCAAGCCTGGTACAACATGCAGCAATGGGGATACGAAAGAGCTGGCAGCCTGAAGCTGCCATGATAGTAAATGCAGGGGTTCTGCTTTTAAAAAGGTCTTGTGCAATGGTACTGACTGCATGTGTAACTGCCACAGTTCTAGTAATCGATCTGAAGCATGGCTATAGCTTATGAGGAGCTTCAGGGTGCCCAACTCTTCTTTTGTGGCAAATCTCACACTGTAGATGCACCCTAACCATTACTGCATTAAATGTTGCTCATTCCTTCTTTCATACCTGGTGCACTATGTTGGGACACTTGCAGGCATGGCATGGCAACAGATGAAAGGTTGATATCAGCTCCTACTTGTATTTTACAAATACATATAGGTTCCAGCAAACTTGCTGAACTTAATGCAAGCATCAAAGACCCATCTGATAGGATGAAACGTATTCCTAAGTTGAGAATTCATAGATTACCTTGCATGTAGCAATAGTCGGCTTGAGAGAATTTGATCTGAGGGGTTTCCAAGCAACACTGTGTTACTGTGGACTCCACCCCCCACTGCAAAGGTATCAATGATACAATTCCTGAAAATCCTAGAGTAAGCAGTCCATCTCCAGCACAACCACCACATATTCTCCAGGTAGGTACAAAAGGCATGCTAACGAATTTGTCTTGGTACAAACTGCTATCTAATTTATCAGGTACCAGCGTCATCTGAAATGAGAACATTGAATGCTGTTGTTGAAATTTCTCCTTGCCTTATTCCAGGGGTGAAGCCACATTCCTAAAAGCAACTTTTCTCCTGGCAGACTGGTTTTATGTATACATTCCCAGTTATTCAAAATGAAATCCTGGGCCTGCCATATTTGTGTTTCTCCAGTAAAAGTCAATATAGCCAGACGAAAACCAGTGAAGTCCCATGAGATATGTGTCACTTTTGGGTGAAAAGATGTTACTTTATATAATTGTCCAGGAAGATTTAGATCAGTCACATATATGTGACTACCATGAGTTTCAGAGTCTTGAGACTGGATAAGTGGATAGCAAGAAACGAAAGCAACAACATTATGTACAGACACATCTAAAACTTTTTTTCCATGACATCCATCCCTGGAAAGCATTTCACAGAAGTTGCCATTTTTCCAAAATTATATATCTCACTGGGTGCTCTGATGTTTGCATCCAACTGAATAAAGCAGCTCCATTTGAACCAACAGTTCCCTTAGAAAAACCAAAGTTGAAAGAAAACTAATCTTCTACAGGTGGTCTGATGGCCATCAGATGCCTCCCACCCCCATTTATTCCCTTTCAATCCAAGAACTCTTAAAATTATTTATTTACATGCAGGGTTCAACATAATTGCTGGGAAAAAGTCCTGTGACTCCATCTAGAACACCTTCCCACCAGCCATCATCATTTTTCTTTAAAACATAAATAACACTGTTCTCCTGAAATGTCAGCTCATCATCCTTGCAGCCTCTGTAATCATACATAGCCACCACTACAAACAAATCAATAGTTCAGCAAACAGATTACAACAAATCACTAATTTAAGCATGATTTACCTTTCTCCATATAGTTGGATGGAACCCAGGAACCTTCCTGATTCATCTGTAACATCTCTGGGATACTGCAGGGCACTGAATCAAACAGTGATTCATCTTCATCTCCATTAGGAGGTGGGGGAAGGGGAGGGGAAGAATTGTTGGCATGACTTCCATAAGATTTCAAAGACATCAGAGGTGATGGAGGTGCTGAACAAATTTCAGAGGTGACCATTAACTTCTTATTGCCCACCCACCAGGCATTGAACGATGCACAGTATAACCAGTAGGCCCATATGATTGCACATCTTCCAGCTCATCTGAATGATCAGAAAGCATGTTGTACTGTAACTGATTATAGCACTGAGACATGGGTAGAGTACTATATCCACTATTGCGTTCATGTGTCTTTCGGTACCCAATAGGATAATTGGGAGCATAATGACTAGGAACTTGAGGAGGAGAAACAACAGGAGGAGTGCGGTATTCTCCACGCTGTTTTCCAATAGTGCCCATAACAATTCTGGAATTCAAAGGAGGTGTAGGAGGTTTGGTAGTAGGAGCAGGACCAGCACTCATGGAAACCAGATTTCCAATAGTACTTCCCAAACTTGAGCCTCTTTTGGATCTATAAGTTGGAACAGTGTTGGGCAGCTTTACACCATGACCAATATCATCCAGAACTGCAGCATCTTGTCAGAGCCAAGTTGGCACTCTTTTGCTGACCTGTATAATCAATGGGCTTTCTGACATATTTTAAAATTCGGTTATCTGTAGGAGGGCGGATAATTTTGTGTTGACGACAAGGCACCTTATTAACTGTCAACTTTCCAATTTCCCGTCTTGCTACTTTCTCTTTATGAATCATTACATTCTGAAGAACCACAAAGGATTCTTATTTTCAGCCCAACTGTTGTTACCTGTGCTATGTGACGAATTTGAATTTCCATTTCCAGAAGCTGGTTACTTTGCAAATCTAGCATCTGCAACAGGCTACATGAAAGAGAATTTATCTGGTAGGCCACACAAGCCAAAGACTGAATAGCATAATTTTTGGTTTCTTGAAAAGCTTCAGACTTCATGGGAGACTACGGAAATTTAAAGTATTAAGGTACACTTGAATACCAAAATAACCAATGTGTACATTTCAATTTTGAGCATCACACATATGGCTGTTTGTGATACATAGCAAATAAGTAATCAAACATCACATATTTCTAAGTAGATAAAATTACTTCTTTTTTTTTTTTTTAAAAAAAAAAAAGTTGTATTAAACGTACTAGCACTTTAAGTGCTACTTTATGTATGTTGCACTTTTTGACAGTGTTTTCTTTCTAAATATGGATGACTGCTGGCACGCAATTTTGCAATTTAAAAAAAAAAAAAAAATTATTCCCTAAAATTGGGCACCATAAACACTTTTACAGATGCCACAAGATGCAAAGTACTTTGTACGGCCAGTACGAAAACTGCTCTGGTGTTATTACGAATAGCTTTTTACGAAGGACTCTTTGTAATGTTGCAGCATACACAACTAATGAAAAACAAAAACATTCGATGAAACGATCTTTGAAGTTTTTGGTTTTCCCGTGGCAAAATGGGGGATCTTAGACGATCCACGGAGCAAAGTTTAGGAATATAATTAATAAATCCGCAGAAATCCGTTACAATTCTGGAAAGATATCAAACATGGGGATGGTCAGTTTGAAAGACTGTGGGCAACTTTTTTTTTTTTTTTTTTCAAGAACAGCACAATTCCAATATTCAATTGTAACCAAGAGCATGCACATCATTGGCAAAATATACTACGCATCGAACTCATTTTTTCCCCTTCTATTTGTTGTAAAAAGAACCGTCCTAAGAAAAGCAAAAAATAAGTTACTTGAAAATAATTTTCTTCACAATAATCCGCAACATTTTCCAAATTCTTATGGTTATGTAACAATCTTTCTCTCCCTTCTGGTATTTCCTTTTCAAACAGCGAGATCAGGTTAGACATAATCGCACTTTCCTTTGACTGTCTGCAGCTTCCCTCCGACTGTATCAGTTACGGATGCCGAGTCTTCTTCTCGAGTCCCCTTCCAGGATGGCGAGGTTCGTGCAATTTGTCATATCAGCAAACTCTCACACGGCACTTCCCGCCGGCTCCCGCCACAAAACACACCAACCACCTCCGGCCTGGATGCGCGCAAGACGGGACACCCCTGCAAGAAGTCGGGAGGGAACACTTCGCGTTGCCAACGGACCGAAAGCCACGGTTCGCCATAGAGTGTGCTCTTTATTTGGTCAATGATGCGTGCACGAGGTGTTCCACTTGTCGCCGATCAGGGTGGGCTTCCGACTTTTCGGCTACTTCGACAAGTAGGGTCAGACGACCATGGGGCTGAGAAATCGGCGTTTTCGAACCACCTGCGTCCACGGCCACGGATCGCCACATTTCCACGGATGGCTGGCGTACGCATGTCTGGAGCGACCCATCCCGCGGGTGTGCGTAGTCACAAGAAGGTTATCTCCGGCCTTCCAATTACGCGCGGTCGGTGAGCAGGTGCGTGAACCCCACGCTCTTGCCGAACAGGACAGTGCTGACATGGCAACGGGTTCTGGAAGCCGAGGAAGCGAAAGGCTGCATCTGGAAGAGGATGACGCCTCACCCAGCTAAGGAAGGTCATCTCGGGAAAGCAAAGCCGTGTCCATCCGACACTCTTCCTCCAGGACTTTCGAAACGAAACAGTTGCCTGAAGTTCTAAAAGTATGTTCTCTCTGCCTCCCCCTCTCTGGGTGTTCGTACACCCTGAGTGCGTGATGCACACACAAACGCACACGCTGAGCATTCTGGATTCATTGTTTATGTTGTCATTGGCAGTAGTGTTTATTTAAACACATCTCTCTTTGGCGTACTTCCTGGATGAACACACCACGAAAAACGTTGTAAATGATGGATGGAAACGCCCATGGATTTTGCCTTCAGATTCACTGACGGAGCTGTGAGGTCGGGAGGAAGTATGAACGAAGATGCGTTTACGCCGTGAAGATTGAACAAGCTGCTGGGAATCGATGCATTTTTTTTTTTTCTCCCCTTTTCTTCCAAACCCCGAGCACCGGCGCGGCTCTTCCTGCAGGAGTGCAATGCTGATTTCCCGTTCCGCATGAGGGAGTGGCTGGCCAACGTCCTGCAGGACCTCTCCGAGAGGAGGGAGCTGGGCGACCGCTACAGGGGCGTGGACGCTGATCCGGGGAAGGACAGCAGCCTCCTCTGGGCAGAGGTGCCGCCGCCGTCTGTAAGTGGTGTGATCTTCTTCAGGTATGTGAAATGAAAGACACGATGCGAGTGAGACAACCAGTTGAGAAACAAAAGGCACTCCTCGTTGCCCACTCCTCTTCTGAATATGGTTTCTGTGTGATTCAGAGAAACTGATTTGCAAGCTTTCAAACAGATCATTTAGGGTGTGTTTATCACCCAGCGGCTTTTCATATGTTAGAAGCCATTAGCATATTCAGATAGATGACATTTGCACTTCATTCGAAAAATCGGAATTTTCAGGAGCATCTGTCAAATCGGAAATCCAAAAACACTGCCATTTCTATGCAGCTGATCGGAAGGAACGAGCCAACGATGTAAATAACCGGGGTGTTCCCAAGACCTCTAGGAACTCTAGAAAACGCACTTGCTATTCTAATGGAAGAAGAACAACGAGACTGGCAGTTTCTCACCACACTGTCTTTGAAGGTTGTTTCCGATTGCTGAAGATCGATTGGTTACTTACTCCTTAGTTGTAGTTCCTATCGTTGAGGAGTTGCAAACGTTTGAAGGTATGCAAAACAAGCTATTGAAATTCAACTGGTGGATATTACAAACGAAAGGCTTTCATCGTTCCAGGATCATCATGAATTTTGATTAGATACTTAGTCTCCACTTTACAATCTTCAGTTTCACAGGGCAAAGAATATGGTTGGGTTTTGCCGAGCATGCAGATCTCTTTTCTTTTCTTAAAATTCACATCAGAACATCCTCGTGCTCTTACTCAAAAAAAGCATTCTCTTTTCGTGCAGTCCAAGCATGCGTATTCTTCAACTCTTTGGTCTTTTCCTTGCGTAACGCAATTAAATTCTGTTTCAAGCCGCCACAGGACCAGGCATCTCGTCCCTCTTAGCTCTTCTGGGTCTCAAAGAAGTGGAAAAAATGATGATGCTGAACGACTTCGACGCGAGTTCTACGCTGAGCTGCCTGCGTCTGTTCTGCTTCTTCAGGAAGAAACTTCTTCCATCGTCGCGTTGTCGTAGAAGTCTTCAATTTTCAAAATTTCCTCTTTGCTCGAGTCCTCAGCTTGACTGCCTTCTATGTTGCTCGTTTCTTGTGCGCGTCGCAGCAAATTTTCAAGACCAAACCATCGGAGGACCTCTCCAATATTGGACCCTTGGACTTCATGGAAGGCACGATTTCTTCCCGTTCATTCGGTGCAGACGAGTCGCCGGTTCGGCATTCTTGCAACCTTTTAAGGGGAACATCCATGAATCCCGGCAAAGAGCTGGAATCCCTTCGTGGTGCACGGCCAACGGGATGTCCAAAGGATGAGGAAGGGCGCCCAGAGCAAGGGCACGGACGCCTTCGAGAGACGGAGAAACGCAACCTTCTCATTTCGATCTGTTTGGACGAAAGTGTCCTCTTTCAAGAGGGACCACCGGAGGGGGTCTCCAAGAAGTTTTTGGGGACCCCCTCGGTAGTCTTTCAGAAGCGTATGCTGCAACGCATATCGCTTGAGGCCCAATTTTTCATTCCCGCAAGCGAAGGATTGGTTCGTCCAGGGAAGAAGGGTTTATGGTCCATTAGGGGTCGCAGCCCAGAGTTCTCCACGTTTGCGCCATTCCCGAAAGTTCGCCTCCGGGATGATTCCGCGTTTGCCGACCTATGGAGTTCGTCCATCATCGGTCCGGGGACCTCTCGGCCACTGAGAGAGCGCATCGGAATTGCCCGGGTCGGCAGCTCGAGACGGAGACCGGAAGGCTCCACCCGAAGTTACGGGGACCCCGCCTGAACGCTTCGATTCGGCGGGAACTTCCGCTGGCAGGCCCACCTGTTGAGTGCTCTCCGTGGCCACCTCCTGAGAGCGAGGTGGGGTGGGAATGGTGGAGGGGGCACGCGTCTCCGAGCGGACACATCCGCCCTCTCGTGATTGTTTCAAGACTCTCGGGCGAAGCAGGAGCTGCTCGGGTCGCCATGGAGACCGGCGGAGGGCGCCGGTCTCCATGGCGTAAGCTCGCAGCGGGTGGGTCGCGGATGACCGCATCTCTGTTCCTTTCTTCCCCTCCCCTTCCACTCTCCCGACTTGAGTGCTCTCGGGGGGGGGGGGGGGGGGGAATCCTCCTGGTCACCGCCACGCTACGGGGAGCACCCAACCAGCTCTTCCTCCTCCCCCTCTCCCTCCAAAGGGAGGACATCGCCCGCGGCGAGCGAGGTCCGAAGCCTCCCCATTGCTTGCTTTTATTTGTCGCCCCTTACCCTCTGCACTCCGCGCCTTTTCCTACGGACCACGCGCGCGACGCTTCTCTCCCTATGCTGCCTCACTGTGCACCCGGTCCCGATATGAGATGGAAGAGTCCCATGGTGATGACGCCGATTTCCGCGGGTCCGGGAAGCGAGGTGGATGCAGGGAGAATGGGGGTAGAGGTGCTGTTGTCGCGGGTTCACGCACTGGCTAGTCGGCTCGTAACTGCCCTGGGGCCACCGCCGTGTATCTGACATCCCGGACTGGTCCGTTTCGTCGCTCCCAGAGCGAGGGCGGTGGCGATCGGACATGGCGCCCCGGGACGACGGCCACACCTCCTCCCTCTGCGCCCGTCCCCGCTGCTCACTCACAGAAAAGGATTGTCAGCGGGGCGAAGTCCGCAGAAGGTCTCGTGGGACATCGTCTAGGAGAGAGGAAGGAGGGGGGAGGGAGCTAATGTGGCCTCTTCCCTTCCCCACGGTGCGCACTCGGAAGAGATCCCGCTGCTCCTCGGCGGGAGGGATCCTGGGGGTTCTCTGGAGCGCCGCGACTTTCCTCGCTTCCAGGAGGACTGCGGCGGCCACCGGCAAGATAGTGGTTGCGACGAGAAAGGGCGGTAAGACAATGTGGGAAACGCGACTCCTCGGATCGCCAACGGCGCGTGCCCTTTCCCCTATTCCGCTTGCCCAGTCATCAACGTTTTCAGCCCGCCCTACAATCGCTCCCAGGTTTTAACTCTTGGAGACTTGGACGACTTACGCTCTGGTGCCTTCCGCATCTGGGTGCGGGTCTTTGGGTTGAGCAGTTTGCCACCCTCCTGGCGGGCAGGAGCTCCCCCCCTCGATCGTCCCAAGAGCCCTCGGCAGTGCTCAGGGTCCCTGGCTTTCCCCCCCTTGACATTGGCCCCCTTGACCAGAGGCGGGTTGGTTCCACCCCCTCGGGGCACCCTTGTCCGGGGACACGCAGTTCGAGGTAGGAGTCCCTCCCTGGACCTAGGAATCCCAGCGGTTCGCCAGGGGGACGCCCTCCCCTTTGCGCTCGTCCCTCCTGCGCGGGTTCCGGCGGCTGCCCTCCCAGTGCTCGCTGCTCCTCTGATCCCGCCTCCGGGCTCTCCGCCCCTATGGGCGACGAGCCTCCCCGCCCAACTGCACGGGCTCTTGGCTCTCTTCGACCAGCGGAGCCTCCTCCTCCATGGGCCCTCCTCGTACCCAGAGGAGTCTTTCCGATGAGGTCAGGGCAACCGACGAGCCATGCGACGGTGCGCCCCGTCCCAAGAGACCCGACAGCCCGGACGGGGGCGGGCAGTTTCGGTGGGAATGCAGACTCCGCGGCCCCTGACCAACCGGGAACCTTCCGTTCCGGGGGCAAAGGCGGAGTCTTGACCTTTCTCGGGAGCGTAGAGCCGGAGCCGTCGCCGCGGAGACCCTGGTTTCGACCGGCACCGGCTGCAAGGCGTCCGGAGACGTGGCCTCCCAGGGTACGAGTATCCCTTCCTCGGCAGTGGGAGGCGCCGGCTCTGAGCTTCGCCGCCAGGACGAGGTGCCTGCTGCCTCCCATCGTGGTGCGCGGCTCGCTCGAGCCGGGGGCTGAGAAGGGGACCAGAAGGAGGTAAGGGGCACTTTCCGGGGTGGCCTCCGGGAGTCTCGAACGCCAGGGTTTCTTCCGGCCGCTCTCGGGGCGAGTGGTTCACCCTGGGGGTGGGGTTCGCGCGCGCGAGGACGGTTGCCAGCCGTGAGCGCCTGCTGAGGCGGCACCGCGCTTTGGGGTCTCGAGGCTCGAAAGGGAGCGGGGGCAACCTTGTGTGTTCTCCTGACGGATAGCCCTCCCGATGACGTCGGCGACACTCCCGGTGACTCCGAACTCGCCCGGCAACTCCTGTCCGCGCGTCCGACCATCCCGAGAGTGGCGAGCGACTGCGGCGGCCAGTGGAACGCTCGAGAGGCCGTAGGATGGATCATTTCATCGGCCCCTGCCCTTTCCGCAGGGCGCCACTTCTGGGCGGTACTCCCTGAGGAGGATTCCTGGACGTGAGCAACGCTGGACGTGCGTCGATTGCGTCCTCGTCCATTCCGGACTCTTCCGACTGCCTACAGGGAGCATCCCCACCGCATTACGAGCCGGCGACGAAGAGGAGGATTTCAGGAGATTCCCTGTCCAACCGGGGATTTGCCCCGGATGAGGCACCCTATTCTTCCTTGGATCAAAGATGAGGGCATCTGGAAGGAAGGGTTCGGCACTTCCATGACACACACACGCCCTTCCCTCTCCTCGAAGGCACCTTCCAAAGGCAGGTGGGGAACCCAAAGAACCCGCTCTTTTCCCCGCCGTCGGGAATCAAAATGGACGTTGCAAATGGGGAGCAACAAGGACGACCTTCCTATTCTGTTCCTGAACCCTTCGCCCCCTCCGGCTCTTCCGAGATCGCATCCTCGAGTGACCTTTCCGTCCAGTGCTCTTCGGGTGCCGCGGCTGTCCCTCTCGGACGCTCTCGCAGGTTGCTCAGGATGAAGCGTTTCGCGCGCCGGGGTTGCCGGAAGAGGGCAGATCGCCTCCAGCAAGAGAAACGTACGAGCAAAAGGGTCCGGTGAGGAGCGCACCGTCTTGTTGCTGTCTTCGCAATGGCTCTGCTATCCCCGGATGCTGGGTCGCGTCGTCAGACGCCCTGCTGCAGGGAAGGACCCGCTGCGTCCTTTCGAAAAAAGGCCGGAAGCGACGGGCCTCTTTTGCATTCTTCGCGGCAGCGGTAAGAGGAATCCCACGTCTAAGGAGGCGTTCAGCGGATAGCATGGACACCAGCGCCATCTCGTAGAACTCAGCGGATGCTTTTCCAGGCCGCACTCTATCGGCAAAGAGAGAAATCACAGTGAACGGGAGCACAGAGGGAAAGAACGGACAGGACAGTGGTAGCGGAAAAAGCAGGGGAACCTGCACGAAGGATCAACCGAATTAAATCAGTTTCTCGCAAGAAACACAAAACAGCAGATTTCGTCTTTTTCTATTTCTTTTTTTTTTTTGGGTGGGGGTGGAGGCACGCTCCATAGCAGCTGCCAACTCCATTACCGCATTCCTATAAAGAAGTTGGATTGCAGGAAGCGATCAACGTTTCCTCGTAGTAAACAAGATCCCCGGAACGCTCAGGAAAGCGATGCACCCGAGTTCTTACAGAAAAACAAGGAACGAAGAACAACTTCCAGGGGGTGACAGACAGAGAGGCTAGGAAGGGAGAAAGCAGAAGAGATGCTGGTTCCATCTTTTTCTTGTTTCGTTTCCATTTTTGTTCTCGTTGCCACTCGCACGTTGGATGCAGGGACTCCTGAATGCCACATCGGAATGGTTCGTTTCCGGAAATTAGCGGTGACTGCAATCGATGCGCGTTCGGGCGTTTCGCCGCTGAGCCCGTCCGTCAGGAAGTGGCTTGGTGCTGCAAGACACTACCCTCAGATCGAGAAACAGAGGCATTCGTTGGCCGTGCCCCATTGGCTCAGTTATCGGAAGAAGTCGCCAGGGCCCGGGAATCGCATCTGCGCCGCGCAGATGGCTTCGAAGAATGGAGGGATCTGCAACAGCTTCTTTCGCGAACCATCTTCCCAGCCTCCTCGCAGGAAACGAAGGGAGAACGGGTCATTTCAGCCGAGTTCGCTGGGCTTGCGAATTCCTCGGAGCCATTCCGGAACGCTCGTTTCGTGTTCGGTGTCTTGCAGCTACGTGCACACTCGCGCGTGTGCGCTCGCGATGCCCCCACCCACCACATAGGTTCGAACTCGAATTCATCCCCAACCGCACCCCCACTGCATCCCCTTTCGACGGCGAGCGTTTCGCTCCTGGACTTTTCTCTTCCAGCGCCCCGAAGAAACTCGGCTGCACTTCTGGGCGCTGGTTGCCTGTGCGAATGTTGGTGGCGAGAGGTGTGTCATCGCAGTGTTTCGAAACACACACACACAAGGTGGGTTGCAGGACCCGATTTCTTCCTAAACGGGATCTCTCCAAAACCCGGGTGCTGATGGTTTTCCCTACAGAACATGCGAAGATGCTCTACGTTTGGAAGAGTTTGTTCCTCTGTACATGAGGGCAAAGAGATAAGGAGAAATTCGTCAAAGGTTCACCTTTCGTCCCTTTTTTCACAGCCCATGCACCCCAAGAGAGCCTTGCCGCTGAGACTGCTTGTTGGGTGCAGTAAAGAGTGAATGGAAGGAGAGTCGAAACCGTGGTCCTGGGTGGTCAACCTTTGTGGGCGCTGGGTCCTCAAAGCGCTTTGTGATGCAAACTATGGAAGGCTTGGTGGGGAGCGAAGCCAAGAATGAAGACAGCAGCGACACTGCGTTTGAAATCTAAAGCTGCCGATGTGGCGCAGTTGACGGAAGGGGAAGGAGACCGATGCCCGCATTTCTTCTTTCGAGGGCGATCCTGAGGATCTATGGGTATTGGGATCTGTTTCCCTACTTGCTGAGAGAGGAGTCAAAGATGATTACCCGGACATAACAACAGCGAAATCGAGAAAGAAATCAAATCCATCAGACAAGTAAAATGCGACTGCTTCCCCTGAACTTTTGGATAGAAAAGAGGCGTCTGGGTCTCCTGGTGTTCCTGTGACATCTTAGGAAAATGAAATTTTTGGAAAGTGATGAAGGGGTCACGAGAGGCACTCAGAACGAAAGCAGCTTCTTGAAGTGTCTGCTTCTTCACGGCACAAATAACTCCAGTCATCCATCATCACAGTCGCCTCCTTTTTCAGTGCAGTTCTTGCACGAATCGGATGGAGGAACACCGTGTGAAAATGTTTCAGCGACCGGCCGCGCAACAGAAGTCTCTCCCCCATTCTTCTGTCCGTCTCCGGCGGCGCGAAAGCGGACTTGCGCTGGGTGAATGAAGGAGAACCTCCCACAGGAGCTCTCCCACTCCAGTGCTACCCATCAGAACTTCTCGCCGTGGGAACTCCACGCTCCGAACCAGCAAAGATGCCATCCAAGGGAGACGGCGGGCAGCCGCACACCGAAACCTTGAAATTCCCGACCTCACCTTAAGCATACTTGGTTCTGGAACGGAGGAAATGCAGAATCTGTGGAAAAGATTCCGGGTTGGAGCACCCTCAAGATCGAGAACATGCTCCAATGAATTAGCTTGATGGGAAATGAATATCTTCAGAGATGTTGGGAATCACAACCAGGAATGTCACGCCGTTGCCGACGCTTCCAAGAGTGCGCGTCTTCCAGAGACTGTGCATCGGTGTTTTTTTCATGGCATTATCAAACTGGAAGCCAATCCTCGGCAAACAGCATCCCAATGGAGCTCAGCAGCAGTTGCAGGAGACGTGCAAGGTGAGCGGAGACGTAAGGAGTCCTGAGTGTTCCTTTAAAGACACGGGGCACTTCCTCCGTTGCACGAAAGCAGAAACATCCATATGAGCCATATGCATCGAAGAGAGATCGAGAAACTTTTCCGTCACGAGTCCTTCCCTTCCGGAGAGGAGTCTGTTGGCACCCACTCTGAAGTTGTCGTTCGAGAGATCCTTGGAACCGTGTGCTCCATTCTTCTTGGTATCTGTTCGGACTTCGCACGTGACCTCAGTGTGACTGTATATCCGTTCAAGTATGCCGCCCACTAGTGGAGCTCAGGATGAAGAACGGAACCGAAATCACCTCCCATCTCCAAGGGTTGCTTTCCTGCAAGCCAGTAACCTGCAAGACAGTAAAAAACAGACAGGCGTGGAACCCGAAGAACCCTCTCTTTTTCCAGAGTGGGCATCTGACGAAAAGAAGGAAAAAAAACGAGGGGGGGAGGGAGGAGGGGAATGCAGGTGAAACGCTAAAGCCTCGTCGGATGCTCGGAAGAGCCGCGCCGTTAGTTTTCAGCAGCAGCAAGAACCGGAAGTGGGAAAGGAACGCTCGCAGGCAATTTCATACCGCAATCCCGCTGTCTTCTCGGTTGCCTTCTTTCCAGCACTTCTCCCACGGTTCCAGAGCGAATTCTCCGCGACTGCGTGCCGCTCCCTTGATGCCGCGATGGTTACAGCACGGAACGAGGTGTCCAGTGTTCCGGAATTTCCGAAGGGACGCAACCGTGGTGACCGACGCCTTTCCGTGTGACTCCAGAGGATGATGGCGGCGGCCTCGTTCGAGGTTCCTGCGCACTCGCCTGTGCACGGAGGAGCACGTGCCTGTGTAGGGACGCGTACCCGATGCAAACCACAGACAGGAGGGGGAGCGTCCCCCCCAATCGGTCCTCCCTTGCGATCCAGACCGTCGCATCTCGAACGCTAGGCGCACAATCCATGATCACTGGAGACGGCAGTCGTCCTGCGACTCACTCTGGTGCTGTTCTTGCCGACCGATAGGGCAAGTGCGCTTAAGGCGACCAAAAAGGGCCACGCCGCCGGCAGCCGCAACCGCAGCGTTTTGCCGCTCGGGTGCGCGGAGTCGTTGCTTCTGCTTTGGCTTCTTTTTCGGTTTCCTCCGTGCTCGTTGTGGACTCGGTGGGCGCTCAACCAAACTCCTGTACATTGACGAAGATGGAAAAGTAAAAGAAAAAGCACTCAGTCAAGCACCAGTGCTCTTCAAGGGAACACACTGCTTTGTGGCTGGGAATAAACAAATACGTTCGAGATAAACGAGATGACACGAGATGGAAAACAAAGCAGGGGGATTCAAAGTCGAAATGCAGCTCCATCGTCTAGGTGAGGGCCAAAGCTTAGACCCTAGGGTTCGTTAAAAACCACTTTCTTCCTGGAAGTTTCCTTAGCGTAAACACAGCTGATGACCGTTCCCGACGTTAATTGCGACGAATTAGACAAGAAAATATTTCGTGGGCCGCGGATCGTTACCGATCTGTTTGTGTTTCAAACGTGTCCGTGAATTTACTGGTGCCCAGAAATTACAGTCTCTGTCTCCGTGCAATCGGACAGTACATGAATGCCTTCGGAAATCAATTAGAGGAAGCTGTTTACATAAGTAAATAAAACACTACTGCCCACAGACTTCCGATGTAGGCAGTCGTATTATGATAAAGGATGCCGACATTTGATTCCCTCTTGTAGTGAAGGATAAAGAGGCTACTCGAAGCGAGAATATCATCGAGATTATAAGAACGCATTTTTTTTTCTTTTTCTTTTCCTGTGGGAACAAGAAGCAGACACGGCGTGAAGAAGACTTGGGAGACGATTTGCTGCGAGGCGACTTCTTCCGCGCCGCGCTGCGCCCCTTTCTCCTCTTATGACCTGGGCAATCTCGAAGCAACCGTGTCAAGTCATTCAGTGACGTCACTTGCGTAACCAATGGCCTCCATGAATAATATTTGGTTACACTCGATCGGTTCGATCCATCCAAGTTTGTGTAAATGATAATCAGACCTTCGATAAGGTCGCAGCGGAGGCAAGAACCTCCACCGGCTCGCACGGAGTGTCGAAAACGGCTGCTGACCGACTTTTCCGTTACCACCGCGGTCTGCGGGCTAATTGGGCATCTCGGGGCCTTTAGACGACGGGCACACTTGTGCTGAAATCTACTCGGGTGGTTAAAACAGCACGGTGAAGCCTTCAAGCTGCAAAGGACAAATCCAGCAAAACAAAGAAGAAAGAGGGAACAAAAAGGAGAAGCAGATCAGTTTCCGTTGCTTGGAGAAGGAGACACTCGGTGTCATTTTAAGCGGTCGTCCCTCAAATCTCACACATGAGAAAACGAAACAAAGTGCTACAAACATGTGGGAGTTGAGTGACACCACCAAGGTTCGAACCACGCCGCCCGCGTTTTGTACACGGTGAAACGTACACAGCGCGTGTGGAGTGGTCGCGTTTCAGGAACCCCAACGCGAAGGTTCCGTCGGCTGTGCCTTTTGGTGGTGCGTGCGTGCACCCCATCCCGCGAGGTTCTCTCCCCCATTCGGTGCGAAAATATTCCTCGCACCCGGCGGGAGACTCCGCAATGCCGAGTGCGCTGCACTTTTTTATTTTTTTCCTTCCTTTCTCTTTCTCCTCTCTCCCTCCTTTTTTTCCTTTCTGTGCTTTCCCGGAAAACACGGCAAAGTCGGACCTCCACGTTCACTTGCCTTGCTTGCATCAAGTGAGTTCCTACATCCGCACATGGAGGCAGCAGAATGCGATGATCGGCGGTTTGCTCTTTTCTTTTCCCGCCCTCTTCTGCGGGGAAAGCGAAGGAACCGTCGACGACGACGACGACGTCGACGTCGACGACGAAGAGGTGGTTTGTGTGGACACAACGCTCCGTTGTGCACGCTCGGGTTGGGCTGTGGGGTCGTTTGCTGCTGCTGCTGCTGCTGCTGTTCGACGTCCTGCCTGCATCGCAGCAAGTGCTTGGAAAGGGGGAAAACCCCTCGGCGCTCTTTTCCCATCTTGCCCTGCCCCTCTCCCCCCCCCCCGTTTTTGTTTTTTGTTTTCGTTTGTTTTGCTTGTTAGCTGTTGCGTAGCAGTGCCCGGCATCGACGGACGCCTCAGCAAGCGCGACACACATGGAGTTTTTTTTTTGTTTTGTTTTTGCAGGCGAAAAATGCTCTCGGGAAAGCCCGGCGAGAGGGGTCTTCGGCGTGCCAATCGGAGCCGTAGGTGTCTGTCGATTTTTCGGGAGGAGCAGGAAGAGGAGGACCGACCGCAGTGTCTTTCCGAACAAGCTGCGGCTCCGCAGGGATGGAAAGATGCGCAGTTTCCATTCCGTAGGTGCGCATGATAGATTTGCTTTCAGCGGTATTCCGACGGTGGAACACACACACACGCAGACACCACAAATAAACACCGAGCTGGACCGGGACGCAGGTCCGGCGGTTGTAACACGGCCGGAAGTCCTCGCTCTTGGATTTTTTCCTCGTCCGTACGCGCTCCGTCGGATTTTTTTTTTCTTATTTCTTCTTCTTTCTTCTCCTTCCTCCCCCGCGTTTTCACACAGGCAACTTTCACTCTTGATCAAGAGTATCGAAAAAATCCCGTTTTGCGAAACTGGGGAGCGCCGTGTTTGGCCTGGGTGGACGGCCGGATATTCCCGGAAGGACTACCGGCGATTCCTCCGCCACCCCTTCCGCCGCCCGGGCGGTTGGCACCTCCGCGCGGTGCGCGCGTGGGTGGACTGGGGACTTCTGCCGAAAGGAAGAACATAATAGGTAAATAAACGCAGTTGTGGGCTTTGCGCGGCAGCCGGGCGGCGTCGGGCTGGTGGGTGAGGGAAAAAGTGAGGGGGGGCTGGGGGGAGGGAAGGGAACCGAAAAAACGAAAAAGGAAACAAAATAGGATAGATGAAGAAGGGGGGGGGGGAGGGAAGAAAAAAAAAAAAAGAAAAAAAAGAAAAGAGGAAGGAGGAGGATGAGGATGAGGAGGAGGAGGAAAAGGGAAACGAAGGTGACGTCCGCCTGGGTTCGAAATGCCGGGGAGCCGAGGGTAGCCGAAATAGGCGTGGGTCCCCGGCCAACGTGCGTGCATACGCGCGGATCGTCGACCTGCGCATCAAGCATCTGTATCACTGCGCTCACAACTTTCCTGGCTGTCCTAGTGCGAAGTATGTAACTCCGTGACGTTACTTCGAAAATATATTTTATTGAGTGGCGTGGCATACCTAGTAGAAATTGAGGAAAACTTGTCGAGATTCCCCCTTTTTTTTCTTTCACACGCAGATCGTAGCAGCCGAAAGATGGAGAAGAGAATCGAATTGGAGATGAGGGGAAAAGAACCCAAAGATGTAAGTTGTGTAGCTTTTAGTGGTGCTTTTCTTTCTTTCTTTCTTTCTTTCCTTTTCTTCTTCTTCTTCTTCCTCCTTCCTTTTTCCTTTTTTTTTTTTTTTTTTCTTTTTTTTCCTCCCCCCCCCCTTTTTTCCCACCCTCCTTTTGCCTTTCACCCCCGTTTTTCCTTTCTCATGTTTTTGTGGGGAATGGTGTGAGTGGAGAGCAATTATGCAGGAGTCAATGTACTATCTCAAAATTTAGATAAAAGAACTGAACTTAGACAATGCTCGAAGTACAAACATAGTAGGCGTAACAGAAGAATTTGGAAATTTGGAAATCCTTTCCCTTATCAATGTAGGACTGACGAGTCTCAAGGGGTTTCCAAAGCTACCGAAACTCAAAAAGGTATTACTGATCATGTTGTAAAAATAGCATTAAAAAAAAAATTTTTTTTTTTTTTTTCTTTCACTTTATAGTTGGAATTAAGTGATAACAGAATATCAGGTGGTTTGCATTTACTTGCAGGAAGTCCCAATTTACAAAATCTAAACTTGAGTGGCAATAAAATTAAAGACTTATCGGCCTTGGAACCATTGGTAAGGAAAACCATTTTAAGCCAAACATACATAATTGCATTCTCAAATTTGCAGAAAAATTTTCAGCACCTGAAAACTTTAGATTTATTCAATTGTGATGTTACTACTGTAGAGAATTACCGGGAAGAGGTGTTTAGGCTTTTGCCATCCTTGAAATACTTGGATGGGTATGACAAGAGTGATAGAGAAATTGAAGATTCAGAAATTGATGAAGATGAAGTGAATGGGAACGAGGAGGATGCAGATGTTGGAGATGGTAGGTCAAGAAAGACTGTCCCATCTGCTACACATTTCACAGAGGATGAAGAAGAGTTGGAAGATGAGGAAGAGCTGGATGAGGAAGAGGAAAATGTGGGTTTAGAAGCATTGTACAAGGGCAATCTTTCTGTGAGTGTCAGTGTTGGAATTGTCTGCTGTTATAGGTTGTTTTGTAGGATGACAGTGAAGAAGACTTTGATGCTGGTCTAGAGGATGAGGATGAAGATGAAGACACTGAGGAAGAGGAAGAAGTGGAGGATGGTCAGGAAATTGCAAAAAAAAAAAGTAGGCACCTGCAAGGCTGTTTATTTCAGAGGAAGCAGCACCCCCACGGGGTAAAAAAAGAAAGCATGAAGAAGAAGAGGTTGAGTAGATGTCTCATCCCAAGCTGTCCCCGATCTCAGCTAGGCATCTGTATAAAGTCAACTACCCCTTCTGTGCTACTGTGACAGTAGAACATCATTGACCAGTGCCAGCTCCGTCCTCCGCATAAAGATCTTTGGAATTTTATTGATTTCATGGGACATGGGGATGAATATCGGGGGGCCGGGCAGGGAAATGAATAATTTGTAGTGCAGACTTTTAAAAAAAAAAGAAAGAAAGAAAGACTACTGGAGAATAGAGCTCAACAGGAGGCAGGTAAGGTTTACAGCTCTATGGCCAGCCGCCTCCTCACTTGTGTAGTTCCCAATAACCTGATTCGATGGAAGCACCGCATCGGAAGCTGCATGCATATCATAAAAATTAGCTCATACCTGGAAGGCGCATCATTTTAGAGCACGAGAGGGGGGGGGGGGGTGAACCTGGCAAGGGCTGCTCCCTTACGCTGCATTGAAATGCGTTGCCGTTTCCTAACACGTTGATGTCAAAGCGATTTCGCGGTGGACGGAGAGCGCCCCGCCGCAGCGCGGGTCGTGAGATCCGAATGTGCAATTTTTGCGGGCGGCGGCAACCATTAGCAACGACCTGCCGGAAGGCGCGGCGCAGATCCGCGATGGCGCAATAATGAGACGGCGCTCGCATCGCCGGGTTGCAACACGAGCGCGCCACCATCATCCTGCCCCACAAACCATGGTTTGTGGGCAGCCGCCGTCAAGGTTACCGGGCCCGTGAAGCCGAGTGCGCGTCTCCGAAGAGGGACGCCGGGAACTCCGCACGCAGCCCTCGGCCCGCCCGCCCGAGCGAGCGGCGCGAAATCTCCCTCTCGCAATAAAGTAGTAGGTCTTCGGGATAGTTGGGCCTGCTGCTGCTGCTGCTGCTGCTCAGCCGAGTCGAGTTGGTCCCTACGTGGTTGTAAACAAAACTCGCCCGCGGTGAGTGGTCACGCCCGTCGCGATCCGTCCGCGCCCCCAACGGGTTGAGGAGGAAGCGCGCTGCTCACCGTTTCTCCTTAAAGAGAGGAAGGAGAAGAAGAAATTCGGACTGAGTACTGAGAATCTCTCTCGCCCGTCTCCCTTCGAAGTTATTGACACACTGCCCAATGCTGAAGTGCTGACCACTTTTTCACACCGGGAAGTTGGTGTGCGAAAGCCCCACGGTCAAGGGGGTGGCTGCTCTTCCTGGAGAGAACGTCTGACCTGGCAGCGCTTGCCGGGGGAGGCCATCGACGCGCGTGGCCTTCCTCCTATCCGTTCGGAGCGAATCCGAAGCCGAGTGTCCCCCTCCATCCCCCCCTCTCCCCTCCCCAAATCGAATAGTTGCTCGGAAAGATTTCACCCTCCCGGTTTATCCGTGCCATCGTGGAGCTGGTCGCTCCTTAACGAGGTAGTTAACATCTAATGTTTGGGTTTTGACATCTCTTGCAAAGTTCAAGAACTGCGCTTCAGTCCAACGGAGAAAGAATCGGGCGTTTCCCTCTACCCAGGAAGTCGTGTTAATGGGTTAATTAATTACTTGAAGGAATATTTCAGACATTTATGACTTTTTTCCTTCTTTCTTTTTTTTTTGAAAAAGGAAGATACGGATATTGGTTTCCACTACGGGAGAAGGAGCAGCGATGCAAACCAACTGATTCCCCAAAGTGGTGGTTCGTGATGCTGCAGATGGTGGTGGTACCGTGCGCCACTGGACCCAAAGGCGCTGCTGGAATCTTTGACGAGCTCGATCGGATGCGGAACCTCTTGTTTTCGCGCTGGTGGGGCGCGTCTCTTCCGTGGGGGCTGCACGCATGCGCATTCGAGGCGTGCATGGGAACGTGTTGTTCCAAAAGTACCACTTTGGGAGGCCGAAAAATTGAAGGCGGTGTTTTTTTTGTTGCCTTCTCTTCTCTCTCTCTCCCCCTTTCCCTCCCTCCCTCAGACGAAATCCCGTGGGGCATGGCCGCTTCTACACGCGCTTGCGAACGAGGGGAAGATTTTTGGTTCGGGGCAAATCGGTTTCCCAGATACGAGTTGTGTTGGAGGAAATCGTGTGCATCGCAGGGTCCTCCCCCCTCTCCCCACCCCTTCTCCCCGCTTTTTGGTCTGTGCGAGAGGTGGCGCCTCTGCAAGAGTGGAGCGTTTTCCCAGGAGACGACAACCCTCCCCAAGCAAATCACAGAAAGGATCCTCTTTTGGGATGAAAGATACGCTCGCGGTGTATCGCATACTCTGCGACTATCGAAGATTTGGAAGGATCGACCCCCCGCAAATAAACCTTTTGCTCTTCTGTTGTCACTTAAGTCTCTCAACCGCAGTGTGACTCCATCTGCTTATTTTCTGTTTAGGAAGGGAGCCTCCGGAGCTGTGCAGCCGAGTTTCTTCCCGTATCCATTATGCACCATTCATTGCTAAACGGATTCAGATATCTCCTTTTTTTAAAAATAAATAAACCACTCTTTATCAGTACGTAAGGGAAAACCAAACTGTTTTTTCCGGCCTCGAAATCAGCGTAAATCATCAGTGCCAGTTTTTATTGCTGGGGAAGCATCTATGAAGATGCGTGCAGTTGTGAATCCGGAGAGTGGCTCGAAGAGGATGAATGAGTTTAACCAGAAAGGCATCGCAGCGAGTGATTTTAACCAGAAAGCACTTTCCCATGCAGCATCTCTCCTGCTATCTCACGTGCGAGTCCAAAAAAACAAAAAACAAAGCAGGAGCTGGGGGGGGGGGGGAGACGGAGAAAAGGAAAAGAAAGTACACACGCATGTACATACATCGCATAAGAGCAGCCTGTCGAATGGCAATTTGCTCAGCGGCTCGCTTCGGGGGAGGCAGCTACGTACTTCCGGTGTTGTGCAGTCAGGTGTCGGGTTTGTGGAGTTCGTACGAAGCGAAGCGCACCGCCCTCTCCCGTCTGGCCTTGCAAGCTTCCAGGAGAGCCCGGCAGATGGGAGCTCCGAGACGGCTTAGGCCGGCCCCTTTGCGAGAGGATCCGGAGGCGCCGTCGGCTGGCCTCCCTCCCGAGGGAAGGGGGAGGAGCGCGTGATGTCCGATGTCTCCCGGAGTGGAAGGAAGCTCCCCTCCTCCGGTCGCCTCGACGCTCCCCGCCAACGCAGCCTCCCCGCGCGTGACTCCGCGTCGTCGTCCACGCGGGCTTCGGACCGCCCACCAGATGGCGCGGAACGGCTCCAGCCGGTTTCGGCGCTTCCCTCCTTCGCCCGAGCGCCACGCGGTCGGCTCGAGGAGCGCGACGGACGCGCCTTCTTGGTCCCTTCCGTCCTGAGCTCGTGACCTTCCCTCTACCTCGGGGTGAAGGAGGGAGCGCACATGGACTCACGCCCTTCTCCTTTTTCCCTTCTCCTTGGGTGGCAGTGGGCTGCCTCTCCCGAATGGGAAGGGGCATGGACGGGACGTGTCGACCGTCCCTCGCGTCGGGCGATGGCTAGGCGGAACAGAGACGGGACGGGAGCTGTCCGCAGGGGATCGTCGCTCGCCGCTGTTTCCCCGAGGACGGGGACGGTGCGAAGGTCTGTGGCTCCCCACCCCGCCCTCTCTCGCACCAGGGACCTCCGTCCACGCGCGGGTCTGCTCCGCGGCTCCCCAGCAGACCGCCGCAGCACGTGGACGGATGCGCGCACTTTGCCGGTGCTCTCGTTCGGCCCGCATAGGGACGGGAGGGGGTGTTGGCGTCGGCTCCCTAGGTGCCTGGGGTAACCGATTACTCGCGCCTGCGGGCAACGAGCATCACTCTCTCTACCCGAGCTGTGGGCCTCTGCACTGTGGCGCCGCCCCGCGGGCGCTCCCTGTGAGCACGCGCTGGTGTGCAGGTGGGCGCTGCGTGGAAACGCGGGTACAGGAGAGGTGGGGGAGAGGTCAGCAGGGTCAGCCGAAAGAGCCTTCTGCACGTTGTGGGCGGGCCGCGGGTTCTGAGTATGCCGCTGGTGTGGGCGCGCGCCGCGCGCGCCGGCGATCCCACGCCGCCTGTGCGGAGGCGCGTCGTGCGAGGCGGTGGCGGCGGCCTTCCCGTAGGGAAGGGTCGGCCCGAGCGAGGGTCCGGAGTCCGCGCGTTCGCGCCCAAATGTGCGCCGCAGGGCAACTCTCGTCGCTTGGCGCCTCGGGTCGCGTGACGCCAAGACATGACCGTGGACGCTCCCGAAGCGTGACGCTGAAGGCGAAGAAGCCTCGAGGTTCCGGGCACCACCAGGAGGCCCCTGGATCCGCCCGCACCCACGGGGACGCCGCAGCAGTCGAGCGATCCCGTTGCCTGGAGACCGGCAGGCTGCCGACCGACGCCACGCCTGAGGAATGCGGGGATTCCCGTCGTCGCGCCGGAACTGGGATGACCTGCGTCCCCTAGTGCATCGCCAGGAAGAGGGTCATGGTGACCTGCGTGCGGTCACCAAGACCAGCGGATAGCCGCCGGGTCTTCTGGCTATCGAAGTCGCGCCATAGGTGTGCAGGGTCTCCCGGCAGTCGCCTCCGCGTCACCCCTCCCCACTGCAAGGAGGCGGTCATCTTGCTGGCGCGCGGGCGCTCACCCGCGACCTCACCGCGTCCCGGAGGGCAGGAACAGCGCCGGCTGCGGTGAGGCGGAGACGTCCTCCGTGCGCAGGGTCAGGCCAGCGCATCCCGGTCCCCCCTCGCCCTTCCTGTGCTGCTCTCCCCATCCCCATCCCAAAGGCGCGGCTGCCCCCTCGAGCGCTACTCCCCGCGTGTCATGCGCGAGCAGAGGCGGCCGCCAGCATGGCCACCGTTACCCCGGGCAGGTGAGGTGACCGTCGCCCGTGTGCAAGGAGCAGCGAAAGGGTCCGGTCCGGGGTGAGGGGGTCCAGGGGAGTCTTCGGACGACCTCGGGCAGACGGATCCCATACCGGTGACCTCGTTCCTCCCCTTCTTTTCCGACGCAGGTCATCCCGTCCCCTATTTATCGGTTCGCTGGATGTCCCTGCTTCCCCTGCCACCATCCCTCCCCACTTCCACCCCCAAGCTGGGGCAGTTCCCTCGGGATTTTGAAAGATGGCAGGGCATCCTGGATGGGGAGGTCTCTGCGGAGCGTTCCTTCGAAGTATGGAAGGACGCAGGAGGACTTATGCTGACTGCCAGATTACGAAAGAGGAAAATGGGCTCCGCGTGTCGGAGGGATGGCGGGAGTGAATCGGGGAGAGGATTGGCGCAGAGGACGTCGGCAACCGGGAAAAGGCAGCTCAGGGAGAAGGAGAGGGAGGGGTCAACCGGGGACCGCTCCCTGGTTCTCGGCCCGACCGCCCTCATCTCGGAGAGGATGGACCGCCGTCCCATGAAGAGACCCGACAGCCCGGCATCTGCGGACGTCCCTGTGGCGGGAAAGAGCCGCCGGGAGTTCGCTTCCCCACACGAGCGCCCGGTACAGCTGGCGAGAGGGACCCCCTTCCCTCCACTCCTTGAAACGGTGAGGGCGCCAGTCGGGCAGGAGAACCCGACGCAGCCAGGAGGCGCGGGATCGGCACCGCTGGAGGGCGGCGGCAGTAGCCGCTCGGGGTGGTGCTGGAGGAGTCTCCGACCCTGACCGAAGGCAGCGAAGGAGATCCTCCTGGCTGGGAGGGGTCGCTGTCGTCGTGCCCCGCAGAGCTGGCGGAGGCGCGTCCGAGGTCGGCCCGTCTCGGGGACTCACGGCAACCGTCCGCGGCTCGTGCCCGGACGGTTGCTTCCACCGGCGCTCTCAGCGGATCATCCGGGGAAAGGCGCCGCTCCTGGGGGAGGTCAGGCAGCATAGCTCAGCTTCCGACCGTTCCCATGGAGATAGGGACCTCCCGCCTTCTCCCGGCGGGCGAGTCGCAGGCGGACGAGAGTAATGAGGTTCGCGGGGGGGGGGCAAGGACGAGGCCCTCCCGGCGCGACGCTTTCCGCTTTATGGCTTATTGTCTTCGGCCGGGGGTGGTGCCTGGCTCTCTACCGCCACCGCGGGCGCCTGCTGGTGCCGCCTTCCCCCCCCGTTGTCAGCAGCCTCTCCTTGCAGTTGCCGAGGCAAACTGGCGCAGCTGGTTGCGGCGCCAGGGTGCGCGCAGCCCTGCCCTGGAGTCTCTGCGTGAGCTGGCTGAGGTCTTCTCCGTCGGGGTACGTGAGCCTTTCCGGCCGCTCTCGGAAGACGCGGCCGGCCCGCGGTCCCGGGACTGCGGTACTGTCCAGTCAGACGGACGTTCCCTTGGCTCCGCCTTCGCACGCTCGAGCGGGGCCGCCTTCCTGGCAACGCCGCCCGCGAGGCTTCGTGAGCGCGGAGGAGGGCCTGAGGGCAGGCCTTCGAAGAGCGGCGCCGAACTATGCGGGATGTTTCGATTCCCTTTGATCCTTTCCGGGTCACGCCTTCCCACAGAAACAGGGGGGATCTCAGAGACCCCCATGCTCGTCTTCATACGGCTTGAAAGTAGGAAGGTGCCTTCTTCTCCGGGGAAGGGGGGGGGGAACGGCAGGGTCGTGAGGAATCGCCTCTCCCAGCCCTTCGACTCGGCGAATCCCCTGCTCGCTGGGCGCCGGACGGTGTCCATGGAGGGGCTGGCACGGATCTGGAGGGGGGGGGGGTGCGGGGCGTCCCTGGCAGGCAAGGAGACAACGGCAGTAGCAGCAAAATGGAGGTCGAGGGCGGGGAGCTGGGAGGAGTGCCGAGAGCCGCCTCTGGCGGGAGACATGGAGTTGTTCCCGGCGGACGTCCGCGGCGCCACCGCCTCGCAGCTTATCCCGGGAACCACTCGGTCCGGCGCTCCCGTCCTCGACCGACCACGAGCGTGGAACCGAGGGGTCGACGGGGTCATCCGATGGACTAGTCACCTTCCTCCGTCCTTCCGCTGCCAGCCAGCTCGGGACGAGGGACCACGGGAGAGGACAGGGCGAAGGGGCGAGAAGGAAGGTCCCGGACGAACGGCGTAGCCTTCGGAGATCGCCCTCTGTGCCGTTGGCGACCACGTCGTTGGGTCACCTTCCTCCCTTCGAGCTGGTCGACCTCCAGGTGGCGAGACGTTCGGGAAGTGCGAGGGCGCTGACCACTCCGCAGAGGTCAGCCGCTTTGACTGAGCCTGCTGAGGAAAGGTGCGGAAAGGGGGCAGGAAAGAAGTTCAGAGAGCGTCCGTTCGGCGCTTCCGTCCGGGAATCGGAAATGCCCTCTCCCCCTAGGGGGACTCTTCCAGGCGAAACGACACCGAAGGGTTCTCCGAGGAAGTTGCGGAGGAATCCTTCCACGCGCCGAGAGCGCCTGCCGGCCCTCCTCCCCTTCGAAGGACCACCCGGGTCAGGAGCATGCGGTTGTGAGTGTGTGTGGGGGAGTCGGCCCGGATGCTTCCGCGCGCGTCCGCCTCGTTCGGGCTCGGCCCACTGCGGTGCAATCCCCGCGTTCGAGGTTCCGGTTGAAGGTCGTCGCTAGGAGCCTCCCGGCTTGCAGCGAGAGGGCGCGAGGACAGGCCACTGTGGGTTCTCCGTATTCCGGCGGAAGGAGACGGTGTGTCTTCTGCGCAGCGACCACCGTGTGCAAGGACCTTCCTGCCCCCCCTTCCACGATCTCGAGGACCGCCAATCGTGGGATGACTCACGGGGGATGGGGGGGGAGCTGCCCGCAGGCGACAGCGAGCACTGCGGGACTTCCCCAGAACCCGCAGAAGGTCGTGGGTGAGGACTGAGTCGAGGGCGACTCCCCAGCTTCCTATCTCTGCGTGTGCTCGGGCCAGGAGGAAACCTCCTGAGGGTCCGAGAGGGTGTGGCGCTTGATTGTCCTGTGGGGGTCTCATGTGGGATCCTTGTGTCTCCGGTACCATCCGCAGAGGTCCCTGCATCGAGCTGGAGCTCCACTGGTGCTCGTCACGTGACGATGGCGTACGAAAGCGTCACAACGTGACACAGGCATGGCACAAGGAATGAGCGCGTCGGCAACCGCCGAGACGTCACGCGGACTGCGCGCCAGCAGTTGCGCCGGAACGTGAAGGGTTCAGTTCTTCGTTGCCAAGGGGAACCTTGGTGACGGCACTCAGGCATCGTAAGAAATAGAACTCAGGTGGTCAGGTCCAGCGGAACAGGCAGATTAGGGATGGGGGTGGTGTCGGCGGCTGTTGGAAAGGCACGCCCAATGGCTGGTGAGATGCCAGCAGCTGCGTCTCTCAGATGGTTTCGACGGCTCAGAAGCAGGCGGTTTTCTCGAGGGAGAGCAACCAGGCCCGTGTCGGAGGCCGTGCGTGACACCACCAAGCGTCGTGGTTTCGAATCTCACCCAAGGAAGATCGACTCCAGAGAAATGAGGTGGTGCGTCGTGGGTTTGGAGTCCCCCCCCCCCCCGTAAGGAGATGACGCTGGTTGGCCTGTAGACTTCGGGTGTGGCACTGGTGGAAACTGAAGAACCGGATGTCCCGTTGACTGGCCGGGATTGACCCTCCGGCGTTCTTCCAGAAATCAAGGTACCCTTCGGGGTCACCCTCCGGTTGTGAAATTGGGACTCTCCCTTACTTCCCTCAGAAAGGGGGATCCTCCATCTGGTACCATGGAGCTCGTGGATCGACATTCCTCCAGAGTAGGAGGAAGCGCGCCGTTCCCTTCGGGGAGCGTTTCTTCAGGAAAAATTGGGAAGCTTCCCTTCGGGGTTCTCTTCAGAGCAGGAGGAAGCGAGGAGCGTATCTTCTACGGCCCACAAACCGGGAGAGGCCCTCCGGAGACAACCAAGGCGAGGGTTCTCTTCGGGGTTCCTTCCCAGGCGCGAGAGGAGCGGACTCCTTCCTCCACAACCCTTCCTGGATTCATAGGGTGGTCCCCTCCCGGGGGACCTCCTATCTTGAGCAGTTCACCCATGGGTGGCGTGGGCCAGCGTCAGAGATCTTCGTGAGCCTCCAGGACTTCTAATCAAGAAGACGCCGGAGGAGAAGAAAAAAGAAGGGGGTGGGTGGGTAGAAGTGGACCACAGGATGCTAAGTCCAGAAGTGCAAAAGTGATTTTACATCGGAGTGATCGGCTTGTTGGAGGATGACGGGTTAAGGAATGTGGTCTCCACTGGGCAGCAGGAACAGCACGTCCTCCTGGTGCGAGGTCCGGTCAGTCGTCGATGGGTGGCATCTGGGCAGGGAGGCGTGACCTTGCTGGCTCCAGGGGTTGTGCTCTATATGGATGGTCAAGGGTGGTGCGCGTTCCGTGCGCGCGAAAGGTCACTGGTGAAGAACCTACTCATTCGCGATAGGGAGAAACGTTAAGGGGAAAAGGGAGGGAAAGCAGAGGTGACTGGGGTTCTGAATGCAGGCATCCTCTGCAGCAGAGCGAAAGCAACGGGATGCTGCGACCAGGACTTCGTCCACGATGGAAAGTGGGAATCCGAAGCTCAGATCGGTGTCACGTGGGGTACGACGTAGTGGGGGGTCTTTACGGGATGCGCTCTTAATACACAAAAAATGGGGCTTCATTTCGGGGGTGACGATCCCATTTTGCTAAGGCTAATTAATAGTTTTTGATCATTAATTAATCTTATTAATTGATGCTGAAATGTATTAACCACATTTAATTATCCATGTGGTAGGGAGATATCGCAGTGGGCAACACAGAAGTTTCGGCCTAGGACAGCGTTGGTCAAAAAGCGATCACGGGCGTGAAATGGGGAATTCTGGCAAACAACTGGTCCAGCGGATGTGGAAGGGTTAGAAGGAGGGGGACGAGATGTACCTTCAAGAATTTCACTCGCAAGATGCCTCTAGAGGACGTTTTCGCGCGATGGTCAGCATGCGAACAGCGCTGTTCCCGTCTCTGCCTCCCTCAACTGCAAAGGGATCCAGGCACGGGAGTGGCGAGGTCGCAGGCATCGCTCTGCGCGCCTTCGCGTAGCGAGGGAAAGTCCCGGGCTGGACGATGGTGACTTCCCCCACTGGGTCGCTGCGTCCGAAGCACGTCCTTCTGACTTTCAGTCTTGTGCTTGCGCCGCCGGAGGCCACCCGCATCTCTGCGCGCCTCAGCTCCTTCCTTCTTACTTTCTGAGAAGAGAGAGCATTTGAAGCACTCCCGGTTTGCTTGCTGAAGGAAGAGAGAGAGCCTGTGGTCCCCGTGCGCTGCGTGTATCTTTGGGACGCTCCAAGCTCCCACCCCTCCTCCTTCTACAGAGCACGCTCCGTCCGGGCTGGTCGGAGCGGGCCGCTCTCAGGTCGCATCTGCGTTGCGTCTTCCCGATTGGCAGGGTGGCCCCGCGGTTCTGCTAGGACTGAGCGTGTTCGTCCGGAACGCAGGGGAGTCAGCTACCATCTCCACGTCCTGGATCCACGCATCGAGCTTTCGCCTCCGGGAAAACAGCATTCCGGAAAGAGGAAGGGACCTCCACGGACTGCTGCGGGGGTCCGGCAGCATCCCAGCGGAGCAAAGGCAAAGACGTACTGATCACATGCGCCTCCCGCTCTGGAGCGCCCAGCTTTGATGCAATCGAGTTTCCCTTGGAGGAATCCCTGCCGTCCCTCATTACTTGAAGCGGACCATCCCAGTCTTGTGAGGCCGGAGAGGCAGTTGGCATTCTCGACGGCTGACTGCCTGCAGCTAAGGTATCAGCCATTCCTGAAGGAACCGGGCAGAGATGATAATCCAGGATGACCAGGGTCCTCCTGAAGGAACAGCGGTTTCATCGCGTATCAGCTCGAAGAAATACATTCAAGGTGCGGGCGCCATCATCGACATCTCTATTCCTTTCGGATGAGACATTCTCAGCACAAATATTTCTTCCATATGTTCCTGCTTCCCTGGTCTCATCTTGAAGGAAGAGCTGCCCACATTCCAACGATGCGGAGGCAAAGCGAGGTCACCCAGTAGGCATCAAGGAACGGGCCGTTCCAAAGGATGATGGAAATCCTTCTGGGTTCTTCTGTTTCGCTGCTTCCCTTCCCGCTTTTTTTGTCTGGTTCGAAAGGAGTGCTGAACAACCGTTCGCCTCTTCAGGGGACCCACGAAGCTCTTTGACGCTTTCCACTCCACCTAAGGGTGTGTGTAGTAGCTCTACAAGTTAGAGGGTATCCCGGGAGGGGACCGTTCTATGAACCCAGGAAGACTCCGGAGGAGTTCCTCTTACGCTTGAGAGGGAACCCGAAGGGAGAGTCTCTCTTCCTTATTCTCTCCGAAGGGACCCTCAGAGGGGCCACTCCTCGTTTCTTATCCGAAAGGAACCCGGAAAGGATCCACTCCTGGAATTCCTTCCCCGGAGAAAACCTGCAAGGGAATCGCTCCTCGCTTCCTCCTGCTCTGAAAAAATTCCCGAAGAGACGCTTCTTAATTTTTTCTAAAGAACCTTCTCCCCGAAGGGAGCAGCGTGCTTCTTCACACTCTGGAGGAGTGTCGATCCACCAGCTCCATAGTATAAGGATCCCATGAAAGATTCCTTCTCTAGGGGGGAAGGAAGAGTCCCATTCTCACAACCAGAGCATGACCTCGAAGGGCTCCTTCTGGAAGAATGCAGGAGAGTCCATCCCGACCAGCCCACAGGGGCATCCGGTTCTTCAGCTTCCACCAGTGTTGCACCGAAGTCTACAGGACAACTAGCGTCATCTTGCGGGAGGAACCCCAATTCACGGCATGGGATTCGAAACCCGCGACGCACGGTGGCGCCGCGCGCGGAGGCCGTAGCCGCAGACCCGAGGTCGCTTCTGTCCGCGAAACCCTGAAGTCCACTCGAGGACGCCTTTGCCTCGGCTATGCGGAGGTGCGTGGTCCTCCCGGATCGAGTTGACGAAGGGAATGCCGAGAAAGGGGATTCGCTCCACCCGATCTTGTCGGCGCGACCCGGACGGCGGAGTGGAGGACAGTGGACGCCACGCGCTGCTCATCCAGCAGGTCACTTACGCCGCGTGCCGACTGTCACCGTCAAGAGAATCCAACCCGACCGACTGGCGTCTGCGCACGAACGCCTGGAGAGACCTGACATTCCCGCAACCCGGCTGGAGCAGAGTCTGTCTGCTAAACGATCTCTTGCTGTTGGAGCCGCCCAGCGCGCTCCCACGGCACCCGCGAGCAGGCAAAGTCGCGGGTCAGGCGTGAAGCGGCGATGCCCTGAGGTTCAAGTGACAGGGGGGTAGGGGGTGAACGCCATCTGACCACCATCTGCGACCTGCGAGCCTTCGCCACAGAACCGATACGAGGCAGTTTCCCTGCCGTTTCCCCCGCAGGAGGGCTCCAGGATGCGAGCAGGTGAAGAAGGCGGCGGGGCCCCAGGGCGCGGAGCCCGAAAGCACGGGAGGCGTCGGAGACGCCCACGGCAACCAACGTTCGGAACCGAGGAGCGGGGAATAGGAAGGGTGGAGCCGTCGGTGGTGATTCGACCTTTCTGGCTCCTCCGGCAAGAGGATCCGGGAGTTGGGGCCTCCCCGCAGCGTCGCCCCGGAGCGGCAGTAAGGATCGGGAACGCCTGGTCCCGGGACGAAAGCAGCGGAAAACACCCTCGAGCGGAGCGGTCTCAATCGCCCTTTTTCCCCTATCAGAGTGCCGCGCCTGCGGGCATCTGCAGGTCGCCTCTCCTTCCTCCGCACCGCAGTGCCTGAAGCTGGTGTAGGTCCATCCCGCTCGCCTCTTCGGTTCTCGTAGGATGACGAAGCCGGAAAGAGGACCCGGGAAGTGCACCATCGGGTGCCGGATCGGTTCGCCGCCGCGCCCGACGGCGATCCGAGGTCACCGTACCAGCCTGCGGTCCGAGAGACGGAGAAAAGTACCACTCTGCTTGTCTCCGTGGTGGAACCTGCCAATCAGATTGCTTCCGGGCGGATGTGCTCACGCGTCGCAGAACGCATCCGCGTGTTGCTAAGGCAACGAAGCGCTCTGAGACTCCGTGCGCCTTGACGCATTTCAACGAGAAACTACAAGTGCAGGCAGAGGCTGCGGACGGAAGGACGCCGCCAAGGGCGTCCTTCTCCGAGATCCCGCCATAAGCGTCGAGGTCCCAGTCCCTCACTTTTGCTGAGGACACTTTTTCGGCAGCGGCACCCGGGTCGCCAGTGCTACCGCGGGGGGGGCATCGGAAACCGCTGTTCCGAGCTGTTCCGCAGCTGTGTGCTGCTACTTTTCCAGGAGTCCATCATCCGGGCGCAGACGGGCGCAGAGAGAGCCCGGGGACGCCTCACGGCACCCGAGGGTCCAGAGGCTGGATCAGTAGGCTCTGCACCCGCCTCCGGTCGAAAGTCGCCGCTGCCATCGCTGCGGGCTGCACCCCCTCGAGGAATCGCGCCTTTGTATCTTGGGGCAGGGTCTCTCTGCTTCGCCTCCCGCCCTAAGGAGCGCCGCCTGAGGAGGCAGCTTCAAAGTGCTTGCTCCGCAGCGGCAGACTTCCTCCTCCCTCCGCTCCCGACCAGACGCCCGATCCGGTGTCGTGTCCCCCCCCCCCCGGGCGGTGTGAGACCCTCTACTTCCATTCCCTCTTCGAGGATACGGCAAGGGAGAAAATTGCGTGACCCACCCTCTGTGAACCCGCTGCTCGAAAAGCGGCGAGGACCCCTGCATCTCCCCCACGACAGGGTTCGCCCCTTTCCCCTCCCGCCAGCACGCAAAGAACATGCAAGCTGTGGCTGCACGCACTCCCCTCCAGTGCATGGGGGGTCCGGAGGCTTCCTGCTCTTCTTTCCTCGTGGAGCAGGAGGCAGGTCGACTGAGCACCGTGCAGGCCACTATGGAGTCGCCCTCTCACCCCCGTCCTCCGCCGCCTCGGGCTTCTCAGAACTGGGGTGAGGTGGGACGCGCGACTCGAATCTTCCGGGTTTCCTCTCCCACACGGCTGGAAAGAAAGCCCTCCCATTCGTCCTGTCCAAACGCAGACGGCAAGGTGGCCCAGGACTCCTCCGCTCGGGTGGCGACCGTCGTCTCCTCTGTCGCTTGGGAGCGGCCAGCGGAGGGGTGTGCGAGATCTTCCTGGAGCTTGAGCGACGGATGCCGACGGGGGGAAGGGGACGTGGAGGTTTTGCACGGACTTTGGTCGGACGATCCGCTCCCCCCCCTCTTCGGCCTCCTCTTGAGACACCTCGGCGTTGCTTGCAACCCACTCTGCAGCCTTGGCGCCGGCATCCATTTGCCCGCCCCACCGGAGGCGCACCTGGAAGATGAGCGTCCGACTCTGACGGATGCTGGCGAACCGCTCGCTGCCGAAGGGGGAGGGGGGCCTTCTGCTCCCCGCTCACTGCCGTGTTTTACGGGAGAAGACAGAACGCTGCCCGAAAGTCCTGCGAGCTTTCTGCCTCCCTCCCTCCTTAGCCGTTTCCTTGGCTACCGATCGGGTTGGGAGGAAAATCGAAGGTCCCGTCACCATGGGGGGAGCCAAAGGTTGTGGCGCTGGCGTCCCGAAGGCGCCGCCAGCTTCGCCAGAGGCTGCGGGCTTCGAAGGAGGCAACCCACATCTTCCTGCCCCCCACCGTTTCGGGGTTGCAACGTGGGCAAAGATCTACTTTTTTATTGCTAGGTGGTCAACAGTGGCGAAGCGAAGGCGTGGCTTTCTTGGTGTGTGGTGGATTCCTGGCACCACGTGGAGGGAAGGGGACGTTCCACGTGGGATTTGCAATCAACTGTTGCTCACATCTCGCCTGCATCCCCACCCCCCACCCCAGTTCCAACCGTTACTAAGCTACGAAGGGACGAATGCGCTGACATGATCCGCGGACCAGGCCTCGCTGGCGGACCAGGTCTCGTTGCGCTGGTACAGCAGAAGCAACGAGCGGACGGATGGTGGTATCGACGGTTCGGTTCACCCTGGTCCTTGTCGAGTCTCCTCCCTAGAAGGCGCTCCCCTTGAGCACTTCTGCGGGCAGGCATCGGTCGTATCACGTGGTCGAAAGGTTCGCAAGTCTTCTGGGTTCTCTATTTCTTTCTTCTCTCGAAGTTCGGAACCCTCTCTCGTTGTCCGGGACGTTCGTAGGAGGGAAAAAAAAAAAAAAAAAAAAAAAAGGCGGTTTGTATGATACAACGGTTCAAACAATTGCTTTTAGGCTCCGTCGCTAGATGGCACGCCGCATCGCTCTGCCAGACTGTAAGACGTTACGTGCTCCTGAGGGGGAGAGAGAAAAAGAAGCAATAGGATCAAGATTCTGTGTAGTGGCAATCTATCCTGGGAGGGAGTGCCCGAAAGCGTTCCCTCTGGATCATTCAACGATAGGGAAGGTCCCTTTCGTGACATGGAGACCGACATGCCTCCTTCTGTCCCTCCGCTCTTTTCCCGCTTACGTACTCTTGCACCCTCTGTATCTCCTCCAGCTCGCGGTGGGCTTCGGCGGACCTGCAATCCAGCCGCAGGGCCTGATTGGCGGCCTCGCGCGCTTCCTCAAGTTTCTAAAGAGGGGTGGGGAAGGACAGTAGATCAAGAACCGGTTCCCGGATTGCGACCCGCTCCCGACCCACACTAACGTTCATTTCTCTCTTGCACCGGGACAGAGAGACAAAGAGGTCGCGCTTCAGCCTCAGGGACTCCTGCCGCAAAGGATCTGCGTCTTCCAGGATGGCGAACTTCTTGAGGGCGTACTGGAAGCGGCAAGCCGCATCCGCTGGCTGGAGCTTGGTTAGAAGGGTCAGTCCGTCCTCGTGGAGTTTCCGGAGCAGCAGATACCTAGGAATAAGAACCGGTGGTGGCAGGAAGTCACTCTCCCACCGGTTTCCCGGCGCCGCAGTTGGCTTACAGAATTTCCGGTTTCCCGGCCGCAGCGGTCCACGTGGTCTGTCCGAGTCTGGCTCCCTTTCGGAGGAAATACTTGACGAGGGGGACGTGCCCGAAGGCTATGGATCTGTCCAGGGGTCTCATCCCGTGGACGTCGGTCTTCTCTATCTGCGCTCCTCTTCCGATCAGGAACTGGGAGAGAGGCAGGAAAGTTGCTGACCGATACCCCCGCACGGACGTGACCTACCTGCACGATGCCGAAATCTCCCTTGACGATGGCCAGGGACAAGGGAGTCCTGCCCACCTTATCCACGTGGTCGATGTCCGCTCCCATCTCCACCAGGAACTTGCATACGATCGAGTGACCTCTGAGGCACGCGCAGCCCAAGGCCGTCAAGCCTTCTCGGTCCTGGTGGTCGAGGTCACTGCCTGCAAAAGACCGAAGCGCTGCCGTCCACGGGGATGGAAAGAAAGGACGCGAGTGGTGCGAGGAAGGTGGGACAGAGAAGGCTGCCTCCAATGGGCGGAGGAGGCATCCCTGTCTCCCTCCTCGTGACCTTCACTCCTGACCTTTACTGAGCAATGTCTCGACGATCCCGATGTGACCTTTTTCTGCGGCGAAAAGCAGCGCGGTTCTGCCCGAAGCATCCGTCTGGTCGACGAGCGCCTCCCATTGCAAGAGCAGCTCCACGATCTCCCAGTGACCCTCCCTGGCCGCCAAGACGAGGGCGGGAGACTCGCCTGATGTCACGTCGCAACCGCCGCGCTGGAGCAGGGCCGCACAGATGCGCTGGCGGCCCGCGCGGGCAGCGCTGCCTAGTGCGGACTCCTCCGACACCACACCGTTGACGTCGACGTCGGTCACGTCCAGCAAGAACTCCACGACCTGGAAACGTCGCTCTTCGGAGAACGATCGGCGACGGGGACTCTCCAACCCTCCCGAAGGGGAGAGGAGGAGGGAGGGGGAGAGAAGAGCCAGAATTACCTGAAGGTGATCGTTAGCCGCCGCCAGGCACAGGCACTGCTGGAGGACGTCACGGAAGAGCCTGGGTCCAGGGGTCCACGGACACGATAGGAGGAAGCTGACGACGGGGAGGTGGCCCTTGGATGCCGCGTGCACCAGAGAGGAGTGCCCCGTGTCGTCTTCCTCCGCCATGTTTGCCCCGGCCTCCATCAGGAACTTGACCATGTTCAGGTGCCCAGCCCGGGCCGCCAGGGATAGAGGGGTTGCTCCGCGGTTGCTGCGGAGGTTGACGTTGGCGCCGAACTCCAGCAGGCAGGCCGCCATGTCGAGGAAGCCTTTAGCGGCGCAGACGTGTAGCAGGGGGGCATCTCTGGCGGTGCAGGCGTCCGGGTCGGCGCCGGAGGCGAGGAGCAGGCGCGACGTCTGGAAAAAGAGGGAGTAGGTTACGTGACGTAGCGCGCGCGCCTCATACGCCGAGGTCCGGAAACTGTGCGTTTTTCGGGCTCGCCAGGGCGCTGGTGGTGCTCAGGGACGCCGAAACCAGCCAGAGGGACTGCAGGTCCTCGTCATCTTCGGGATCTTGGTTCCCGCTGAAGACCTTGGCCTGCAGGATGTGATGGGCGAGAAGGAGCGTCTTGTCCGCTTCCAGGGGAGCCTCCACGCGGCTGAGCCTCAGAGCGATGTAGGCGTGGCCCAGACTGGGGTAGGGAAGAAGACACGACTCACTTCGCAGGAAGAGGTCTCTGCGCGGGGCGCATCCCTACGCTGCGTCTGCTCCCCCGCGCGACGATGACGGACGGGAAGCAGGGTGGGCTGCCCCGGGCAACTCCAGTGCCAAGAGGGTCGTCTTCTGTGCTTCCTTCCTAAGGTTGCGGAGGTGCACCCTTCGACAAGAGCGCGGCGGAGGAGCACAGCACGTGGAGCACTGCGCGGCGGAGCAGACGCATCCGCGCGTGCGTCAATGATCGACTAAAGGAGCAGGGAGAGACCGGACGGAACGGCAGGATCCGACCGTCGAGATTTCAGTCACGCGTAGGTCCAAGCGGGTGCTTTTCTCGTGCTCACAGATGCGATCGGCTGGGCTCCCTCGGGAGCGCGAAGGGTAGATGGCAGGCGAGGCGACTTTCCCGATGCGTTTCCACAGCCTCACCTCGCCACTGCCGCAACCGACCGGTCCCGGTTTCTCTGGCAACGGCGAAAAAAGCCGACGCTCTTTCCTCCCCTTCCGAGAAGCTGCGCCTCGACTTGCTCGAAGAGCGATCCGAGTTCTTCCAAGCGTCTTGCTCTTCCTTTCCGGGGACGGAGATGGTCTGCGCCCGCATCGTCTCCGCGCTGTCCCGAGCACGTCCTAGGCTTGCGGCCCGAGGGCGCCACCTTTCCACACCGGAAACGAGTGAACCGCAGAGGGCTCCCTCGACCTTCATCGGAAAAACTGGGCCTCTTTCCCGGTCAGATCTGAAGGAGGGATGCAAACAAGCCAGCGGGCCGCGAACAAGGAACCCGACCCATCTCTGCATACCTCGAGTTGCCAGGCAACATGCATGTCTCCCATCGAGTCCGTTTTTCATTCTGGCTCGCAGGCTGTGTGCAGCTCGAGCTGCTGTGCACTTGCCAGATGCTCATCACACCCGCGACGCAATGGCGTCGCGGTGTGACACCAGTGGAGCCACCAAGCCCCCCGGACTTCGATTCGCAGGCACCACGAGGACGAGATGTTCCCATATTCCTCCCGATCTGCTGCGTCCTGCACTGACTGATCTTTGGAAGGTCGTCGCGGAAGGTGGAGGGCGAGGCTGACTGGACTTGCCAGATCGATGAATCTCGAGGGTTTCCGCCTCTTGGATGAAGAGGCCGTCCGAAACGCGGATGCTGCGAGGGAGTTGGGCGTGAAGACTGGGGCGGCTGCGGCAAGCGGACCGACATGGTGGCGCAGCGAGGGTACCGTGAGCAGCAGCCAAAGAGGCTAGAGTGGTTCCGGAGCACACGTTCTGCAGAATCATGGACCAGGGAGGACCAACATCTCAAGTCGACATTTCGCCCTCGGCAGCCACGCAGTATGTCGGCCGACTCCCGCCAGTAAGTCTTGCCTGTGAGCGACCTCTTTCGGACGACGTTTGCCTCGGAGGGAAGCGCGCCGGAGGCATCGCGGGATCCCCGTCAAGCATCGGTGGGGAAGAGCACTAGAGGAGGGGACACCGCCGCGCTTTACGTCCCCCCTCTGCTTCTAAGGACGACGAAGAGGAGGCGAGCAGGGAGGGGAAGAAGAAGAAGCCCGTTCCAGACAAGGAGGCTATAGCCGGACCCGGCGGAAGACATCTACGATGACCGCGTGCGTTCGGGAAAGCTGCAAGAACGAAGGTCCGCGCGCGGGAGATGTGGGACGCGCCGTCCCTGGGCTGCGCTCCAGAGCGAGATCGATCCTAGAGAACGGGGGAAGAGACTCTCTCCTTTCAAATGCTGTGGGTAGCAGCGACGTTCTCACGGAAGAGCTGGTCGGCCTTGGCCACCTCAAGTTTGTGCGCGCAGAGCGCCTGCCGGACCACGTGGCCAGACACTCCAGGAGGAACGCCGGTCCTTCCGGATGGTCCCCGTTGGCTGGTTCTTGAAACACGCGCTTTCCGCGCACACTTTTTTTTGTACTGGAACGCTCTTTCCTTGTTCGGTCCTTACCCAGATCTACGGTTCCTGCTTATCTCCCTTTCCCCCTCCTTTTTTTTTTTTTTGCATCAAAATTCCAGGACATGACCGGAAGCGCCGCGTAGACGAACTGTCGACTCACTAGCCTCCTTCATCCACTCCGTGTCCGGATCTGGAGCTCCCTGCGATTGCTCATCAGCCGCGGTTGGCGCGAATGCATCGTCTGCAGCAAATCTGACCAAGGCGAGCACCGAGGGATACGAGAGCCTTTTTCGAGGGGGCTGCAGGCCGAGGTCAGCCGTAAGGGAACGGCGATAGGCGCGCGCTGAACCGCCGGCGTCCTGGCGAAGACCTCGACAAGCGAAGCTGTCAGTGAAAAAAAGGAAGGGTGCGGGGGAGGAAGGAGACACCCTAACTCTTCCAGGAGGCTTTTCGAGTTTCGGACGATCTTCCCGGCAGCGCTTTCGCCCTTCCCCGTGACCTGCCCGACGCCCTCGACTGACCGGAATTTCCGGACGCCTCGACTTCCCTTCCCTCCCTTCCGTGCTCTGTTCGAGGCGCCCCCCGCCCAGCGGTCTGCGCGGCAGCCACGGCCGCACTCGCGGAACCGAAGGATCAGGGAGCTGCGCAGAATCCCGGGGCCTCGAGGCAGAAAAATCTGCAGGCAGCGAACCGTCGCAGCGCTTGAGGATGCTGCAGCGACGCGCGCTCACGCGACGGCTCTTCCGATGAATGCGTGGAAGAGTGGATGTTTCTCCAGGACCGGCGGTGGTGGTGCGGGCGGCAGGCAAAGACGCCATCCAACGACGGAAACAAAAAGGCATGAGGCAAAGGGCGGACTTTGGCAACCCTGAAGGAGGATCGCCCGGACGACTGTATGACGGTTCCATTGGAGGCAAGAGCGCCGGAGACGTCGAGGGATCCCTGTCTCGCGTCGGCGGGAAAAGCACGGGAGGAGGGGACGCCTCTGCAACCCTCGTTGGGATGGGATGGAAGGCGCGCTGGGCGGGAGGGAAAAATCCAACCCCAGCCGGGTTGTGCGAGGAGTGAGGGTCTTCCTGCTCGAGCGTGAGTCTCGACGCCCGAAGGCGAAGCCTTCAGTGCTCCGGGTTTCCCGCGACGTCGAGCCACGGCGGCACGCCTCTTCAGGCGTTCCCGGGCACGGCGCCAGGATCGCCTCGGCCTCCAGGCAACGTCTTTCACCGTTCCCTGTAGCCTGCCGCGACTCCCCTCTCTGCTGTGTTCCGCCCCAGGCCCCCCAAGGTCCTTCCCTTCTTCCCGGAACTGCCTACCTCCGGACACCCGCGCCACGTTCTTCCTCGAAGCTGCAAACTCATCCGTTGGGAAAAATAGGGAGGAGGAGGAGGAAGGGAGAGACGCGCTCCAGATTGCTGCAGGGTTGTCGCGGTTCGGGAGGAAGGAATTCTGCCATCTCGTTTCCGGCGCCTCCGCGCATCGACCTCTGGCAGATTACGCCCAGGAGGGATCTTCAGTGCCACTAAATCCGCCCGGCTGGGAGGGAGTCAACCCGGCGGAAGAGTCTGGAAACACGGGGAAGAGGAGCGGGGGGAGGAGAGGAGGCGCTCCTTCTTGGCCGCAGCTCGCCGAGAAAACTCGGGGTGCCCGCTTTCGGCGCAGCCGCGGGTCGTTCGGAAGGTGACCATCGACGCCCGCGCCCCAGCCTCCCTGGATCAATCGCAAGGCGTCCCGTTCCATCCAGCTCCCCCTGATTTGTTTCGTGGGTGCGTCCGCATCTTTTTCTCTCCCTCCCTCCCCCTAGCTCCCCCCTTCCTCGTTCTCGCACGGACGGTCAATTTACGCACGCGTTGCCGAACGGAGGCAGCTCGGGATGGGCGTCGGGACCTGCCCGGGGGGAAGAGCCGGCATGGACGCGCTCGGCGGCGGATCCCTTGCGGAGCCTTTGCGCAGTCGCCACTTTGGGGGTGGGGGGTGGGGTGGGGGAGGACTCACAGGCAGCATGGCGCAGGCCGGCCGCCTCAGGAATGCAACCCGGTTGAAGGGCCGAGATTTATGGGTTCGTTTCGCGTTCCGGAGGTGTTGCGCTTGTCGCCAAATAAAGGGCTCATCTGAATGTTTCCAGGAGACGATGTTTACTGTCTCTCTCTTCATCCCCCCTTCCCTTTCTCTCTCTGCGCATGCGCGTGTGCGCTTTTTTTTGTTTGGCTGTTTTCGAAAGTGTTGTGTGCTCCTCTCCAGACGACACCAATGCGGCGACACCCTTCGGCCGAGCTGCGATTCCAAAAGCAAAGAGAGCAAAAAGGAAAGAAACGCGCCAAGGGATGCAGAGAGGGCGAAATGCGAGCGCGACCGCGTTGCGAAAGTCGGCTCGCCGTGAAACAGCAGCGGCGAGCAGCCCGGAAAGCGCCAAACTTGGAGAACTTGGCGTTCCCATGCTGAGTGACGGAAAGCCGCAGCTTCCGCCACGGGAAGGAAGGGGGGGGGGGGGGGGGGGAACGCTGCTTCCGTGCCCGGGCGCCACTTCCGGCGGAGGCGGCATCATTCTCGAGGCCTCCGCGCTCCCGGAAGTGCAAGCGGTCGAAGCGCTTTCGAGCAGCCCGACGCAACAATGCTCTTTCGCAGCGCGGCTTCCTCAACAATGACTCCATTGTTGAGGCGCGCGCGCTTCCTCGCCGGGAAGCCGCGCTTCGCCAGGGGTCTGTCGACGGCGCTGTCGAAAAAGCGCTTTCCCGCAGGGCCTGACCACTTTTGCGACCGTCACGGTGTGCTGCTTGAACTGGATCGGAAGCGAGCCCGCAGGCCCCGGGACCGGGAGATGCCGATGACGTGCGCTGCGCAGTCGTCATCCCTGGGGTGCATAGAAAAGGCCTTCACGCATGACCCTTGCTCGGCTCCAGCGCTCCCAGCCGACCCGCTGTGCAGCAGAGGACTCGCAGGCTGCAGGGATGGACTGCGATCCTCCCCTTTCGATCCCACTCACGACGTGAAGCTGCTCTCAACCTCGCGCGGTTTGCCTGCGACGGTACAGGAAGAGCACGTTCCGCGCGCACCCTGGCACGCGTGCGCTGCGATGCGGGCGGCGAGGCCCGAGGAAGCAGCGGCGGACGCTTGGACCAGCCGGATGATACGGCGCGGTCCACGCAGGGAGAAGTTTCCCGATCTCCCTCGCGCGCAAGGTGAATGAGGACGGAACGGGGTGAATCTCGACTCCTGAACGGTGGCGCGTAATCGTCGAGGGCGCTGCCGGCTACCGTCGTCCCGCATCGGCTGCGACACGTGCGCAAGCGACCGAAACGCCTGAGAGAAGCGCAAGCCCCCCGGGGTGCCCCACTGGGGACGCAGAACGGGGGTGGGCCGATGCGTTCGCTCGCCCAGGCAGTGCGTTTCGCGAGGAGCCACGACTCTGCAGCGGGCAACTCGCACTTCATCCACTCGAGCGGGCCCCCTCGTGCCACGTGACCCGCTGGCACGCGGATAGTCACGCTGGGCGGCGAAAGATAAAAATCGAAAGTCGTTCTTCACGGCTTTCCATTCGGGAGCACCTATAGTGCAGACAGGCGCGGCTTGCGCAGATGCCGATAACTGTCAACAGTCGACGGATGGTCCTCAGTGGGCCGAGAAGTGAGCGGCAGCAGCAGCCGCACCTCGCCTTTTGGCAAAAATGAAAGAAAAAAGGAGAAGGGAGGAGGGGGAGTGAGAGACCGCCGTATCTGGTTCATCCAGTTGGTGCGTACCGCCTGGTTGGTCGTGTGTGACTCGAAGGGTGCAGGGAAAATGAATGTCTCGGAGGTCCGGTGCAAGTGACTCCGAACGCGCAAATATGGAAGACATCGGATGCAAATGCCTCCAGATTTTCCGTCCGCTCCCCTTGGCAGCCACGCACGTGCCAAAGCGGCACGAGCGTGGCTGTGCCAAACCGGCAAATGACGTCAGAGGCTGCTGCGTGCCTGCAACGCCTGGAAGCATCCGTGCGCAGAATCAGCGAAGATGCTGATCGAGAGTGCAGCGATCCGGGAGCGGACGCACTCGGGAGATGGCGTGGATCTCCACGGTGGATCCGCAGACGGGTCTGTTTGTGCCACCGCGAAACCACTTGGCATGCAGAATGCAATGATGATGATAAGACGGCAGGCGTAAATCCATAGGTGCAGCCCCTGGAGCGCAAAAGGGAAGGTCACAAGGTCACGACCGCGGCGAAAGACATCCCAGGCGAAGGGGGAAAAACGGTGTTGGTGGTTCGGTTTCGGGAGGGAGGAATCCCGGCGGCGCTCCCGCGGCCCCGTCGCGACCAAGCGAAAAGGGACCCTCCCCGGTCATCCGCCGGTCCGGGCACGAACGTCGATTTGGGCGCATCGCCCGCCACCACGCTGGGAACGGCAGGGAGCGGGGCGCTTGCAGACGAAGGGCGGCCCGGAGCGAGCAGGAGAAGAGGGACGCGGTGGTGGCGGTTCGGGGAAAGCTATTAGGAGTACGGGAAGGGGGTAGGGTCGAGGAAGGCTCCTCCCGCGGTGACAAATAGGAGTGACCAGGTAGGCGAAAGGGGAAACGAGCGCTGCCCGCCGGAGTTGGGCGAAGACACCCGCCGCACGCCACTGCTGGACCAAAACGGCGGCTCTCCGGCGGAAAGTCGAGGATCCGGTGGCCCGGCAACACGTCTCCTTCCTGCGCTCCGGAACTCGCGGTCCGCAGCGGGGTGAGCGGAAGAGGCGGCAGCAACGGAAGTTCCCATTCACAGGACCGCCGTCGCGCGGATCTTCCCCGCACAGACGACTGGGGAAGATCGACGTCGTCCGGAAGCCTCGATGCAAAACCTCCTCGACGCTGAATGATGAGGGAGGAGGAGACTGCTGCGGTCTTCAACAGGTGGAAGCCCAGCTGCCCGGTGAGGGGGGGAGGGCGTGACAACGGCGAACGCAAGGGGAAGCACCCACCCCCTCGCGGGAGGCCGCAACCTCCCTCCCACTTACCTGACGTCACACCGAAAGCGGCCGCTCTCTTCCGCCAGCAGCCACTCTTTGAAGCACGGGTGGAAGAACATGTAAGTCTCATCACGGCGGCGGACCACGAAGCTGGACAGCACCTTTTGGAGGAGGGCGGGTGGAAGATGAGGTTGGAGGTCGGGGGGGCGAGGTTAGGCATCACCTTCATTCGCAGGCAGAACTCGTCATAGGTGAAACCGGGAACAACTCCGGCGCTTAGGGTGGCGTAGAAGATCTCTTCGGCAGTGGGGGGATCCGCAGCGGCCAGGCAGACGTCCAGCAACGGACGCACCTTGTCGTAGGCGGCCATCGTAGGGAACCTTATGTTGAAGCTGAGGATGAAGACCTCGGCCAGGGTGGTGGGCAGCACGCGGAAGCTGGTGGACTTGACTACGACATGGCCGCGCTCCACCAGGTCCAGACACATCTTGGAGTAGAGGAAGTTGCCTCGGGACAGCCGCGACAGGTGCTCGACAAACGCTCCCTTCTTGCAGACAGGGAACGTCACGTTGCTGGAGATGGACGGGCTGTGGGTCACGCGCAGGGTCACGTAGTCGCGAACGTCCGCGACCACCGCTTCCTGGGACACGTCGTCGAGACTGCAAGAGCTAGATGGAATATAGAGACAGAGGGACGGCGGCAGGAGATCAGGCAGCAGCAGCAGCCACGTCCCGGACAACCGGAAAAAGCAGCAAGAGAATGAGGAAGAAGAAGCAAACGAGAGTGAAGATCCGAGGAGAAGAAGAGGGACCAGTGGAAGGATGGCGAGAAAAAAAGAGGATGAAGATGGCGACGAAGAGAAGACAGTTCGAAGGCGGAGAAAAAGAGGGAGGGAGAAAGGCCACCCACCGCAAGCGGCGCAGAAGGCCGCGTTCCTCGACGGGCGGACGGCACGTAGCGACGACCTTGAACCAAACGGGGAAGTGGCACAGGTTCCGGAGGAGGAATGAGGATATGGTGCTCCCGTGGTTGGCGGCATGCTGCTCGGCCTCGTGCAGAGAATCCACCACGACGAAGCAGGGCGTGGCGGCGCGGAGGCTGCGCAAAGGGGCGAGGATGCCCTCGACTAGGGCCCGGTCGGGGTCGGAGATGCACTCGTTCATGGATAGCAGCGCCTGCAGCTGTGACTGGGTGGCCAGCAGGTCGTAGAAGGAGCGCAACTGCGGCGCCTGGCACAGCTGGGCGGCCAGGGAGTGGACGAACTCGGGCACCTGGCAGGTGGCGCTGCTGCCAGCCTGGCAGAAGTGGTAGGCGACCAGCTTGGAGCTCAGAGAAGCGAGTAGGTGGTTGCGGCAGCCGAACCCGCTTTCTGAAAGGGAGAAAGTGGAGGGGTCGAGGAGGGGGAAGCTGGAAGCGCAAGGGCGGAGAGGGGAGCGTACTTGCCTGATTCGTCGCGTCTCCTGCCGAAGCAGCTGCGTTCAACGAGCTGCAGGATGCAAGCAGTCTTCCCCGAGCCGGCCTCCCCAACAATCAGCAGCCCGGGGCAGTCGCTACCGGACGCCAGGACGCCCGCGATCTCCTGGAAGATCCAGTGGCGCCCGACGAAGAGGGGTTCCTCTTCTCCGGAAGGCACCTCGAAGAACAGCGGCTTGAAGTGGAAGGCAGCAAAGGCAGAAGACAGCCGGGAGGCTGAGGCGGCGCTGAACTTCAGGTGACATCCCCCGACGCCTCCTCCGGGGGAAGGAAACTTGCAGGAAGTCGTCCCTCCTCCTCCTGGCCTGGAGCGCAGATGAGGGGCCTCGGTCTCGCTGCCGCTGCGGCTCTCTGGGCACGCAACGGAAGGAATCTTCCGCGCTCTTCACCTCCCCCCAACAACACACCCCGTCCCGCGCGCGCGCCCTCACCGATGGCGGACCTCCTGAACAACGCGTTGTCGATGTACGATGCGCTGCTGGACAGGGACGCCAGGGAGACCGTGCTGCCGGAAGATCTGCTCCTCGGGTGGCTGGCGGGCTGGTTCGTGGAGCCGCAGGATCCTTCGAAAGAGGGCCAGAAGGGAAGCAAAGGAAAGAGAAGGGGAGGAGGGATAAGCTTCAGACGAACGGGAAGGGGGAGCAGCTCACCCGTGAGGCTGGATACGCAGCTGGCCATGGGGGGAGTCCCCACAGCTTTCTGCATGCTGGTGTGGAGCGCCTGCTCCGAGGCTTGGAATTCTGGAAGAGAGGGTGAAATAGGCAGGAGGAGAGCACGGGAAGCCTTCCCGCTTTCCCCACCCTCCTTGGAGGAGTCCCTGAAAAGCCTCGAGGGCACGCCGACCCGTTGCAGGTCCCTCCGTCGAGGTAGCGCCCTCCGGGGAAACGCAGGAAGAAAAGGAAGAGACGAAGGGCAGGTGGTCCAATTCATCCTGCCATCAGTCGCTGGACAGCGTTCGCGTCCTGCGAACGCTGTCCAGTGATTGGACGGGAGGCAAGAACCTGCGCCTAGAAGATGACCCTGAGGGAGCACCTCTGCGACCGTCCCCCGGGACGTCCAAACGCCGGACCGCAGGACAGCGGTGCCGCTGACTCGTGCCGTACCTGCGGCGTAGCAGCGACGGGTCAGGTCGCCCCCCTTTCTCCACCCGGCCATCTTCTCCGGACCACGGAGGGAGGAGGCCCTCTCCCTGCTCCTGAAGGGGAAGTCGCCGCCCGCACCGCGCAACAGTGGAGCCAGAACACGTAGAATGACCGCGGCACGCTTTGTTGCCTTTTGTCCGCAGGGATACCCGCGCCTCTGCCCTTCCAGAGTCCTCCTTCTCGGACTAGCTGGACATCAGACAGTATCCGCTTTCCATTCAAGAACTGGTGCCCTGCTCCGCACAGGAAGGATCCAGAAAATTGCCTGCAGAAAGCGGAGTCCTGGGTGGAAAAAAGGCGGTCCCATCCTCCCGTCCCGACGGCCCTGGGGAAAGGGGCGTGGTGCTGCCGTCCCCTCACCTTCGTCCGGTGGCGCCCGGAGGCGTCCTCTCACCGCTAACTCGGCGTCGCGATTGTTTCCTGAAGGGGGTAGGGGGAACGCGTTTAGACGGCAAAGGGTGGGGAGGGGCATCCGGGAAAGGACCCGAAAAGAGGACTATAGATCGAAGGGAATGGTGGCAGCGGGACGAGTCCCGAGGCGATGCTGGAGCGGGAGGGAGATCTTCCCGCCCGAAATCCCACCGGGATCCAGTCCCCTCATCCACCCCTTCTGCCCCTTTCTTTCTCTCATCTCTTCCCCCTTCTGATCATCCGCCCGTCTCACCTGCGTGACCGGGATCGCCGTGACTGACCTCTACGATGGACGACATGCGGGCGCCTCTCTGCTTCTGGACTACGGTCGCGAGCTCTGGAAAGGAAGAGAGGAGGGGCGAGGTGGACGCTAGCCCGCGGGCACGCAGGGGAGGGAGACCACCTGCGGCGGCGGAGGATTGCTCCCCCCCGCCTCCCGGCAGCGCGCCGCTCGCCTGGACTCCCTCACGGAGGAGGATCCTGGCGAGGAGGGCGTCACCCTCCCCCTCCTCCCGGTCGGGATCGGGTGTGCGGAAGGCCGGACCCCCGAAGAAGGAGGGTGCGCAAAAGAAAAGTGCGAAGGAAGGGGCGCCACTCACCGCAGGTGGAGCTGCTGCACGGCTTCTTCCAGGAGGTCGACGAAGCGCCCCGGAACTACGAAGAACGAGGGGTGAACCTCAGCCGGGGGTGGGGAAGGGAGTGGCGGCTGACCTGCATTAACTTGGCGAAGTATCCGTTGGTCTTGAGCTGCGGCCGCAGTTCCTGGATCTTTCCCGCCGCCTTCTGCCGAAAATGGGAGACGAAGGACTTCTTGGAGGGCAGGGGTGCTGCAAGGAAGCCAGAAAAAGGAAGGAAGGAAGACGAGAGGGAGGGGGAGGGGGGAAACAGAAGGGGGCGCCAAAGAGAAAAGGCAGCGGTGGCGGCTCTCTCGGGCAGCAGCAGCAACGCCGGAAGTCTCGGAACCTCCTCGGACGCGACTTGCGAGGGGTCATTGGGAGGGGTGGCGCCGAGGGCCGCAGCGCCCGTCCGGTATCCGTCTCGCTGAGGGCAGCGTCTGCGGGCAACGCTGGTCTCGCCGCCGCAACGCAACCGCGGACTTTCCTGCAGGAGGAGCCGACCCCGTGGGCGGCTCGCTTCCCCCCCTCTCCGCGCAGGCACTTGTCCAACCCCGCTCCGGGAGGGGGCCTCGAGGGAACCTTTCCTCCGCGTTTCTCTCTTCCACTCCCGAGCTCGTCCGTCCAGCGCGCCGCCCACAGAAGGCACCTGCTGCGCTCCGTCCCTCTGGGCACGGATGCGGCGGTGCCCTTGCTCGCGGGAGGACCGCGCCCGGACGGGCTCCTGCTTGCCGCGCTCGTTTCCGTGGCAGCCGGCGGTCATCTCCCCGCGCCTTAGGGGATGCGCGCCGACCGGAAAGCGCTCCTCCGCCCGAGCGCCGCACGGCCGCAGGCGTGCCAAGGCGCGGCCGCCGGGCCACCGCCGGCCGCGCGATGTGCTGTCGCCGCCGTCAGTGCAGGCGCGGTCAACAATGATCGAAAAGCATTGTTGGGGCATGAGTGCGCGTGCCTTGCTGCGCAGCACGACGGCGGGCTGTCTCCCTCGGGGCACGTGACCTCTTCCCCTCAGCGCCTCCATCCAACCTCGGCTAGTGGGGAAAGGGGGGAGGGGGGGGGAAGAGGAGGAGGAATAAGAAAATAATAATAATAAAAAAGAGCGCCAAGGGCAGCTTGTATCGTTCCGCGGTGCCCTGGTGGGGGAAAAAAAACCTCCTTTCCCTCCCTCAGAAGATTCTTCCTGTCGGATCTCGTTTCTCCTGACGCGCAGGAAGGACGCACCCGCTCCGGCAACGCCACGTATCGGCCGCCGGTTCCTGGAGCAGGGAGAGGGCGGTGGAGCCGCGCGCCCGGGCCATCGCGTGCGACAGCACTTTCGGATCGCTCTCGCTGCCGCTCGGAGACTCGCGAACGCGCGCCGCCGTTCAATCCAGCGGTGCACACGGCTCCTCGTGCACGTGTGGCGCGAGCGCCACGCTCCCCCACCCTGAGCGGATATCTCACGGATGGCGCTGCATCCCCCACAGAGACCGAGCCGCAACAATGCAAAGCCAAGAGACGCTTCCGGACTTTGCCCGCTCCTAGACCGCAAGGGAGGCGGCGTCCTGGCGTGTCCCGCAAGGGGTCTCCTGGGGACCCCAGAGCCTGAAAGGCGGCGAGGCGGCGGCTGTCCACTGGGTGGGGCGAAGGGGGAAGAGCGCTAGGTCCGCGGAGGGGGAGGGGGGGAAGGACTTGAAGGGGATCGGGAAAGCGGAACAGCCGATCTACGGGCGGGGTGTGTGCCGCTGCCGCCACCGTCCTCTCCGACAAAGACGCGCGCACGTTTCTCTGCGGGATGCGACGAGGCAAGGACCCTCCTCCCCCCCCCCCCTTTCGGCTGGACGTGACTCGCCACGGCATTGCGCAAAAGCGCTGCCTTCGGGGACGCAGCCTTCGCCGGCACCTCCACGAGCGAAGACGCCGGCGCGACCAGTGGCCGCGGCGGCGTTGCTGCTCCCGGAAGAGCGCGAGAGCGGCCGGGAAGTGCGGAAGAAACTTTCTGCAGGGACAAAGGCTGAAATGGCCCTCCCTCGGGCAACAGAGAGGGCAACGACGGGCAGCTACAAGCGGTGCTCTCGCGATATGCGTGCGGTGCAAAAGCCCATAGTCACGTGCGGCCGCCAGGCGGCCAAGCTGAGCTTCGGTCGTGGGAAGACATGAAGAGAGGCTTTAGGATAAACACGCGACTCCCAGAGCGGAGCTGTTTGGTGCGTCACGATCACACAAAAAGAAAAAAGTGTGTGTGTGTGTGTGTATACATATATGTTTGAAAGAGAGAGAGAGAGAGAGGCGGGAGGGCGAACCCACGTCGTCTAAACGCGAAGCCGCGCTCCTGCGCGAGCCGGCCAACTTACTTTGACCGTGACAACCAGGACACGCTTCCTTGCGGAACATGCAGCTCTGGCACATCTCGTGTCCGCAGACGTCCACCAGCTTGCGTTTCTTGCCCATGTCGTACAGGTGGTTGCAGGAAGGACAACTGTCGAAGGAGCTCAGCTGAAACTGGGGGCAGTGGCTTCGCAGTTCATGGTGGATTGATGGGTGGCAGGAAAAGAGCGCTTGGAAAGAACTGGATCCTGCAAAGACAGATGCGTCATGCGCGGCTCCCGCATTCTTGGAGACGTGCGCGCCCGCGCGCGCCAGATGTTTGGCGAGCGGACCCGTGCTCGCCCAGCAGGCGCGAAAAGGGCGCGCAGGCTATGCGTCCACGTTCGCGGGGCCGCGCGCGCCCAGCGTGTCGCGTTCGTGAAAGGGCGCGCACACCGCCGGCGCGACCAAGACGCGCTAACCCAAACCTGGAGTCACGAAGGGCAGCCCAGAAAGGAAACTCGACTAGGATCACTGGGACGGTCGTCGCCGCTGCGGAGAGCAGGGACGGCGCGGTAGAGGGACGTCAGATTCCAGGGTCCCAGCCCCGTTCCGGGCGCGCCGAAAACGAGCAGTGTTCAGTGTTCGAGGTCGGAAAATGGGGCAAGGGGGAGCGAAAACTTTCGCTCGGGACGGCCTGAGGGGCGATAGCGTGCTCCGCGGTGGAGCGCCGGATCAAGCCCGTTGGCGCGGCCAAATTGCCGAAACTGGCACCTTGCATTTCGCATCGTGCCGGTGTCCGAAAAATCGATGTTTATGCAATGGCGACGGGAAGCGTGCGGTTGCCTCGATACGGCAACATCAGAACAGAGCCAAGGCACGGTTTTGCAAATGCCAACGGACCAACGCCACCTCCGTGCCTGCCCAGAAGGGCCCAGTACCGCAGCTGACCTGGGATGCCCATTTTCAGTTCCTTCGAGCCCACTTCTCCGTGCAAAAAAGGTGCATTCTTTTCCTCCAAGATCGGCAAAGTCCAATGTGCCATCTACTGCACCGACCGTGCTCCTTGCCTTCCCGGACGAATCTCAGGGTGGCGTGTCCCTGCTGCGGGGCAGCAGTTGAAGCACCACGGGAAAACACGTATCCATGAACCAACGCGTGGATGTTTAGACTTCACGGGAAGAAGCGCACACGGTGCGCGTCTGGGCGGGCACGGCTTGTCGCACTGCAAAGTCAAACGAATGATTCCCACGCGTCCTAACAAGTGTGCTGACACAAGGTCAGAAGCACCTGCAACGGCTCTGCCTTTTCCCAAGTTCCCCGAAAGCACTCACGGCATCCTCCTCCCTAGCAATCGGTGGGCTGTCAGGAAAAAGATGAGCGGAGAGGTCACAGGAAGCGGTCGTCATGATCGTTTTCTCCGTCTTCCCAGAATTCCAAGCAGGGAAGTTTCCCGCTCGGAATTTTGGAGTGGACGTGACGCAACCGGGACAGACGCTTGGGAAACTGGAGGCAGCGCATGAAAAGACCTTTCCTTGGAATCCCGAAAATCTCCTGCCCAGCCTCGCAGACATCCGTATTAATCAGCGACCCATTCTTAATGTGCCGGCATGCAGTCGTGAATTACTGTGTCGTGAGGGATCACCAGAATTTCGATCGGTTCTTCTGTGCCCTTGCATCTTCGCAGTACGGCATTCTTATGCTAACACGGATGAACGGCTCCGCAGATTGCTCCACTTCGGTTACGAAATCTTTAGCCGGAGCCAATAAGGCGAACAGGGCGCTGGAAGTGCACGAGTCGGCTGGGATTTCTGAGTCGTTCCCGGGAAAGAATTCTCGGGGAATTTATGCATGATCTGAACAGGCGCGGATAATGCAAAGTCACGAGAAGAGCGCCCATAGACGCGTCTCTGAAGGCACAGCATTTGAGGCTTTCGCGCTTGCCGGGTAACAAGAACCGACAACTGCAGGGACGGACGAGATAGTGCTGGTGGCAGTCCCAGGGGTGGTATCTAGGCAGTACGAATCTTCCTCTTCCTCTATGCACGCACGCAAATACCACAACAGATTGAAAGTGACTTGAAATGGTGCATTTCCAACCTTTCTTTCTTTCTTTCGTGTAACGAGCACGTCTATGCCTCAATAGAAGAACTTCAAGGATGGCTTCCCGGTTCCTCTCCGCAGATCAGTCGTTTCGCCGCTCCGCCGGCACAAACCCCCAATTCTTTCCGACCACGGAGAGACTTCTATTCAGGAGACTCACTTTTTGCCGCAGTTCCACACGACACGCTTCGTAGTCACCGTCGCTAGCGCGGGAGGAGGAGCTCTTCCTCCTGTTCGCAGGACACGGGTACGTTGGTGACTCCCGAGACAGAAACCTGGCGCCGGCCTCTCTCGCTCGCTGCTGCTTGACGCGGCATGACCGGATGATAAAACTCACTGCTTGCAGGAAAAAGTTCGGAAAAGACATGTGTGTATATGTAAGGCTCAGTCCCAAAGAGTGGAGCGGGATCGATTCCGTCCTGTGTACTCCGTCTGCGATCCGTTCCACAGAGACGATCTAATCTGCCTGAGAACGGCGAACAGTTGCCTGCTCTGTCCGCTGCGCCGATACATCCGGGGGGAGAGGAATGCGGTGCCGACCGGACCGAGCGCGCGCAGCCCAAAAGAGCTCGGATGCTTTCGCAACAGCAGCAGCGGGAGCCAGCGAAAGGATGTGCTTGGGAAGACTCCACCGCCTGGCTGTTCTCTCGTGAGATGCTGCTCCGAGGTTTCGTGGCCGAAGCACGCCTCCCACGTCTGCCATGCTTGCTTTACGATCACGCGCCTAGGGTGCGAGCGTGGAGGCAGACAGAAGAGCTCGCCTTTGTGGAAGGGGGAACTGCTAAGACGACTTACGGATACTGCTGATCCGAGACGGACGAAAGCAAATATACGACAACCTTGACAAGAGGGGCATCAGGTGATGCGGTGTATAAGAGTACACCGAACGAATACCTCCAAATTTAATGGTTCCGAGTGCCATTTATGAGCTCTGAGAGGAAGCATTCCGTTCAGAAGGAACGAAGCAAAAAAAGAAAAAAAGAGAATTTGAAACTGGCAACACTGTAAAGAGGAAGCGTGATTAGGGGAAACGATGCAAATAATCTGCATGGCGCAAGCGACGAACGGGGGCAAGTGCCCAAGAGGAAGCTTTCCCTCGTGTCGATGGGGGAGGGACAGGGGGGGAGGGCGTGCCCACAAACGAAGCGCTCCTGCATCTCACCCGTTCGTATTCAGGCGTACATCCGGAGGAACGTGCCTGCCATTCAAGAAGCGCGTGTGCAGCTCCAAAACCGGACGGCGGGCCGCTGGTCGGAGCTCAGGCTGTCGGTTTCCATGAATGCAGCAAGCAGGCGTCGTAAAAGTCATCTTCTTCCCCAAGGTCACGTTTTAATGGGATATTGTTAATCAGCACATAAAGCGATGACACCAGTCCGCACAATGATACACGGAGATGCAAACGCTCAAAAGTAACTCGCCCTGCCGGCGAAAGTTATCCTTCGAAAGGGGGGAGTGGAAGAGGCTTTTCTGGCCGCACGTTTTCGTCGTTGAGACGCGTTGAAAATGGTCTGTTTCTCCGAAGCGAATGCAAGGAAAAGGAAACAAAAAACAAAGACGGAAAAGGCTGATTCTTCTCGAAGCAGTGTCTTGCTGGCTGCCGAAGTGAAAGCGCGCTTCACGTGGAGACTGTACGAATTTGCAGCACTCCCCTTTTCCTCTTTTTTTTTTTTAAGGGGAAAGAAAAAAAAAAAAAAAAAAAAAGAAGCATTGCAACAACAGCAAGCAGCATTTCGAGAACCAGTTACGGACGTGAGGATTCTTCTAGAGAAGCGCTTTCCTTTCTCTTCCGTTGCCCACGAACATCGACCACAACCAGCTGCCCCCCCCCCCCTCCCTTTCAGCTCGACAGCCGAATCCCAAACGAAATCTTTCCCGCAACGGGCGCACGCTGCAATCCTTCACGGCGACCACGAGCCGCAGCAGATTAAAACGAAAAAACAAAATAAGCAAGAAAACAATCCACAGGGTGATCTGACAAAAAGTCGAAAATGAGGTCATGAGGAAAGCTAAAGGTGAATGATGACTCGATACCTCTTCCCGCAAGCAGCGAAAGAAGCGACCGACACTGCACTCGAAAATAAAACTGCCGCCAATGGGTGTTCAGCAATCACCTCGGTGGTTTGTGAAATAGAGAGAGATGAGAACAACACGAGCACACTGCCAGCCGGCTGGATGTCCCTCCCGGCTACGAAGACTTGGCTGGTCCAGACTGGCGGAAACACTGAAGTCGTGGAACGCTGACGTGCCTCCAGGAGCGACACAACAAAACATCAGGGCGAGACTACTTCGTTCTTTTTTTTTTTTTTTTTTTTTCCCCTCGAAAGAACACGTGTCGTTTCGCTGCTGTTTGCACAGACATCAAGAGGATACCAGAAAAGGAAACGAATGGCACGCGTTTCACGCTTGGAACACAAGAAATTTCCTCGACAGGAAATTTCTCACATCGGAACACATGAAAACGAGAAAATTACCCTTTCGATCTACGGTGCGCATTTCAGGACGAGGTGGCCGCAGCCGAAAAACACGAAAGTCTGGGAGTTGCACTTCACCATGCTCCAAGAGTCAGCACTGTCCACAGGCTACGCGGAAAACGCACGCATACTAAGCGAGCAGAGAAAACCGTTGTCTACATTAAGGAAAATGACGTAGACTTGTGACGTAACCTAAGGCCAAAAAGCAAATCAATGAAGTCCGTCACCCAGTCAATGCTCTAAGATGGAAAGGTCGGTCCTACGTCACCGGAGCATGCTTTTTTCCACGTCGGTGTTCTGAGGATCTGCGGTTTTCGCTCGAATCCAGAGATGGCGAATCCACAGCAAGATGCTGCGGATCCTTAAGGTAACCGTGATACGCAGTGCAGTCGCTCGCTCCGGCAGACAGCCTCCGTGGGCAATTCCTGTGCATCGTGCGGAACTCCAGGTGGGATGCAGCAGCACGGGAAGCCAAGCTCGCGTGTCCACTTGGTTGGCACGCTGCTCACGGCTTCCCGTGGCGTCCGGACCGGATTCGAACCGAGCGCGCGAAATGGCGGCCGCTGCGCGGTTCTTCCGCCCTGGGAACCCCGCGCCCTGCACACATAGCGCCTTCACGTGGCAAACGCTCCCTCTACCTGGGAGCAGAGGCGCAAGGAACAGTTTTACGAGTGGGCCCGAACCTTGCCAAATCCACCCTCACGAAAGCTGCGTGACGTGCATTGCGGAGTTTCGGGGTACTGCCCTGTTGCAAGAAAACTGACGACAAACGAGTGATCTTGGTTGGCATTTTCGGCGGAACACCTGACTCGTCGCTCCGGCCAGACGAGGAATCTTTGGGAAATACGATAAGACCGAAGATGACGTCGGTGGACGGACGGATCGAGTTGGTTCTTCATTTCCTTCTCACAGGTGGATGGAAAGATTGGAAGAAAATTCTCCATAAGGGAAAACGAAACCAAACCAAGTAGAAAACGGAAGAAACTCCCCTCTGCCGTTTTTTTTTTTTTGGCGTGCTCTCGGCAAATCTGCTCGCGCGCACTTATCAAGAAAGAGAAAGTGGCTCACGCATGCGTGCCCGCGCTTCCCCATCAGATGAACCAGGTCCGCACCGGGGTCTTCAAACTGCGGATCAGAGAACGAGAGCTGGTGTGCGGAAACGCGTACTGGTTCGTGTGCACAGTGCGTTCACGTAGTCCGCACGCGTGTTAGTAATACGCACGCGCAGATGAGAACACCGAGCCTAGCTCGCAGCGAACGACGTGCGCATGGGAGTTTTCCTTCCCCGTGCATCGCCTTGGAAAGCATTCAAGCCAGCAAACCACGTGAACCACTTTCCGGAGGTGGAGAACTCCAGAAGGGAGCCCTCTGAAATAGCGCCGGGATCCGCTGAAACGACGTGCGAGACGTGCTGAAGACCTTATTGCGTTCTTCCCTTCTTAGAGGGGGCGGCATCGGTGACTCAAGACCCAAGGGGCTAGATCGAAACAGGACTTCCAAGAACCGTAGGCGGGCTCACCTGCTCCCGCGACGGAACCCCGGCATGTTTCCAATGGGAACGCTTTTCGCGGAGAGAGAGAAAGAAAAAAAATGGTCCTTCATCGGCTGCATCCCTTTGCCTCAGGAGAATGTCTGTCGCCACCGTTCCAGCCGGCATCCTGGCTTCTTTCCTCATCGTAATTCCCTCTAGATGTGCTGCCGCACTGCGGCCATTCGTGAGTGGAGGAAGAGGGTCTGCTGGAGTGTCCAGCTCCATCCCGCTTACCCTCCTCCTTCCTAGGGAGCGTGGATTTCTGGCTGGGTAAGACTGCCGCAGCGTTGCGGGTCTAATGGTGATGGAGCGAAGAGCCTCTGCACTTCTGGCAGGGAGACCGGAGGCGTTCTTTCCTGCTAACCGTCGCGCCCTGCCGATCGGCGTCCCTAGGAGGAATGGTCCCCTCTTGTAGGGAGCGCGGACAAGAAGCCGGCTAGCTCGCGAGGCGTTGCCATCGGCAAAGCTCTCTCCACTGGCGATCCGCCTGCACGCCTCTGTGCCAGAGGGAGCCCACTCGCGCGGAACAAAAAATAGGCTGTCGCCATGACAATGGAAAGAAGGGACGGTAGGTGAAGGAAGCAAGATTGCCACCTTCCTTTTCCCTTCTCAAGGAATGAAGAGGACATTCTTCCCAGAGGAGGGAGGGAACGATGAGCGTTTTCTGCAGTGATGCCAAACAGTCCAGCTTCCTCTCGCCTCTTCTTCTTCAGTTGCCCTCCCCCTACGTTTCTCTTTGCTGCGTTCATAATCGTTTCAGTGGAGTCTGCATGCGAGATGCGGCAGCGGACGGAGAAGAGGGAAAGAGCGTTTCCTCCTTCTCCCTCTCCCCTCCTTCCCTACTTCGTACAGACTCCGCGCAAGGGAAGCTAGCGGGCGCTCGAGGCTCAAAGACGGCAGATCGGGATTACAGGATCTCCTTCCAGAGGATGACACAGTGAAAAGCCCCAGATTTTCAATGGGAGTGACAGAACAAGCCTCCTCCAAATTATACTTACGTCTGCTGTCGCCACCCACCTTGGCAACGACCGCGTAGGCTCTTCAGCACTCTCCCAGCATCGAACTGGGGAACGGAAGGGAGCACTAGGATGGGAAGGGGAGGAGACAGGAGAAAAGACCTTTAATGCTGTGAAGGAAAGAAAAGGGTCACTCCTTTGGTCGAGCAGGTGCTCTGCACGCTGCATTCACTGTGCGGAGGAGTGGAGCGCCCCTGCCGTCGCTTGGCTGCAGGTGAGCGCCATCCTTGCGGAGGACAGCACGAAGATCGGCCGTGTTTTTCTCAGTCCCCCCTCCGTCCTTCAAGTTCCCCTGCCAGCGTTATCACAGGTAACGAGACGAGTCCAAACGATTCGTCCTGAGCCTTCCTCTCTCCTGCCTTGCGAGAGTCGTGCGCAGGTGGCACTAGCAGCATCACTGCGGAGCGAGAGAGGTAATGGGGTTGGGGCGCGTCGCTGGCGATGGCGGAGATCACTGTGTCTACCGGAGGCCTGGGAGGAGCAGAAGTGACCAGGTCGAATGGAGCGCAGCTTGACGCTTGCGTGCGTGTACTCCCGCGACCCCAAGGAGCGACGTTGGAAGCGCAACGCTCAAGCTTCGAGGGCACTCTCTTCCTCCGGTCAGCCACTAGCCTGTAAGAGGGGGCCAGGCGAGAGAGCAGCCAGAAGGGGTAGTGAGACGAAGCTTTAGTCCAGAGGAACTATCGGGGTGCTGATGGCCTTGTTCTTCTTCTCCTGTGGCGCCAAGTAGCCCGAAAACTCTAGCAGGGTACATTCCAGTCGCCATGCTTCTTTGAGGGAACGGGTCGCGTCCTCACTGACATTTGCACACTGTAGGCACTCCTTTGCATGCAACCATTCGCCGGGAATCTGCAAAGTCAAGTGGATAGCCCTTCTAAACAGGGGAGAACTTTGAGTTTCCTCCTTCCCCTCTGATCTTTGTGAGCTGGTTGCTGGGAAGCAATTGAGAGACCCGCCGGGTTTCGTGAGCTCATCGCTAAAGGAAGGCATAGAGGGAGAGGAAGGAGGGAGAATAGGTTCCTTGCCGACGATAGTCAACACTTGGAACAACTCTCCATCCGTCGCTAGGCTCCCTTCTTCTCATCAGTGGAGATGAGTAAGCATCGCCGTTGCTGCGCAGTCGGACTCGTCTCGACCCTTCTGCAGGCACTCAACTCCAAATCGTTCACTCCAAGCTTGATGCCAGAACTGGAGCCACAGCAGAAAGGTCCTTCCTTCTTTGTTCGGAGGATGAAAGGAACGGGGCGACGGCTCCCCACGGATCCGTGGGAGGATGCAGATGATGGGTCTCGACAACCACTGGTTTTTAAGGATTAAGGTGCAACAGCTGGTGTCCCGCCCAGCTAGAGGCGTGCACGTGAACCAGCCGGCCCTCGCAGCAGCCGACCTACGACTCACCAGGGACGCTTGCCTTCGAAGTGGAACTCTCCCTCGGGAAGAGCGTTGGAGAGGCTGTATTTCCCTGTGGATCCAGCCTCGATCCAGCCACATTAGTGATCCCCTCTTTTCTGCAGTGTCCCACCCATGGGCTCGCGCTGCCGTCTCCGCGAAGGCTGGAGAAGCGCGCATCCTTCCCATGAGCTGGAAGGCCTCCTTCTGCACAGAGGATTCACGGTGAGGAGGAAGAAGGGGAGAAAAGTGGAGGAAAAGGAGAAAGGATAGAAAAACGGGTGCAAAGATCTCTCTCTGAGATGGAGGCTCGGTGAAAGGTGAGTTTCCATTCCAAAGAAACACCCGCCCTCCCGCAGGGTTCGGAGACCAGGGTACAGCTCCTGATCGGGAGAGCCAACGGTGTGGCTCTGAGAGCGCACGCACCATCGCAGAGGGGCAAGGAAGTGGAAACCTCTAGAGAGACCCAGGCACCGTCGGTCTTTCTAGCCTGCGCTCTCGAGAGTTTTCTTGGTAGATGCACGTCCTTTTGCTACTCGGAAATTCGGACGCACACTCTGAGATGTGCGCCCCGCATTCTCGGAGCTCAGCTGGTGCTGCTGCCCGACATCCTCCCGAAACATGCCGAAGGAACTCCCACTTCCTTCGAAATTGGCATTCCTGGACTCATTCTCTCTTCCTCTTCCTCTCCTCGTCTGTACCCGGGCTCCGAGGGAGGCGACCTCCCGTCTGGGATCCTTGCTCCCGACTGAGCAGTGGCTCCGAAGCGCCCCTGCCGCGCCAGGAGGGATAATCCCAGGACGAGGGATGGGAAAGCAGACTTCTGGAAGCGGCCTGGTTCCTGTGCACGGACGCCATCGTTCCCTTGCTCCATACCGGAGACAGGAATCCCCCTTGGGGTGAGGGACGTGTGCTGATTGCCGCAGCAGTGCATGCACGCACCCACTTGCCCTACCGTGTGGTGGCACCTGCTTTGAGGGTTTCATTACACAGAGCAAGGACACCCGCATACTGCGCATTTCCTGCTCGTCCAGAAAAACGGAAGAGATGCGAGGGAACCTGAGGTGCCTCCAGTGAGGTGGGATCTCAGTATGGCCATCTCTTCCTTCCCATCGGGAAGAAACCTCCTGACTAGCAGGCCAGCAATCCGTCCGCCGATCCCAGACCACAACAAAGCGAAGGAGGGTGCGAGCTGAGAGGACGAGACCTTCCAAAGCCGAAGTGCCCTCACCATGGCTGCCACTTATGGAGCCAAAGCGAGGGAGGAATTTTCCAAGAAGTCCATTTGGATATCAAGAGAATTTCTTGAAGAATCTTCCTGTGGAAGAGGGAGCTCAAAGGACATCATCGCACTTGTGGAGTCTCTTATGAGACCCGCCCTCTCATGTCTCGGTGTTGGTACGCACCAGAAGTAATGGAAATGACGTGATTCTGTTGCAGGAAAATGCAGAGTGAACCCAAAAGCAACCTTTTTGGAGTAAGCCTCAGATTTGCTATGCCTAACAGTTAAAAAAGAGACATCTATTTATAGGTTTCGTTTCCCAGCACATTCCATGTACAACAAAATAATGCGCCGTGCAAGGTCTTTGCATGGTAACAGCAACTCACGTGAAATAAGGACGAAATGATCACACAATCTGTGTTCTTGTGCAGGATTGAGACCTCTAAGCGGCTCTCTTTGAGAAAGAGGAATAGTTGAGTGAACACGACGGCTTCAAGGGATTTTAATGGTTTCTGTATAAACGGAGCTCGCCGTCGACACTTTCACACCTAGCGATGCAGATGCGAGCGATGTTTCAATTTTTCGTGAAATAATGCGAACTCGTGTATTACTCGTATAATTAGTACTTTGCGCAACGGAATAGCACAGTTGGATGTGCCTATGCGGGAAGATAACAATAAGTGGAGGCAGCGTTACGCCTGCATTCCTTTGCTGACGTAATCCGTCCGAAATTAGTGGCATGCAGCGAAGCTATTGCCATGGCGATCCGGCGAAACACCTAGGCAGCCGCATTGTTGGATAGGCCTACGTACCCGGTGCTATTTTCGGTCAGACTGCCGTCGAAAATCTTCAAGAGAGAAAAGGACAAAACGGAAATTTAAAAGAAAAAGAAAAAAAAAAGGCACTCCATTTCCGGCAATTAGCACCTTTCGACGAGCGGGAAAACCCGTTCGTTGGCCGTTGTTGACTTTTGTGTGCTCGTCATGAAATCAGTGATGTCGCCATTTTTTTTCCCGGCTTAACGGGAGGCCAAGCATTGCACAAGTCCCTCGCTGCGAGGGGCATCTCCGAATTCGACTGATAAAGATTCTCGTGGCAGGACATCTCTTTGAAAGCACATGCCGCGTGCCGTGGCACAAGGGAGACATGAGGAAACGGTTGAAGGAAGGGACTTTTTTTTTTTCTCCGAGGAAATAGGTTATACGGAGAGCAAACCATCCCCCCATCATGGTCAAGTCAGAGGAGCAGAGGTTACTAGAGCATTACAACTGTTATTTAAAGGGGTTAGGTAGGAGGCACAGGGCGAGGCTTCGGGTGGCAAACAGGAGAAAAGAGGAGGCAGAGGGAGGCAAAAAGAGAAGCCAAAAAAAAAAAAAGGTACATCTTACCTGTTGCCTGGGAGCGATCGCTCTTCCACGTACCAGCAGCAGCAAGGAACGGTCTGGGAATGAAGTTCTCCCGTATGCGCGTGTTATTTTTAATGAAACGGAAGTGGCGGGCGAAACATGAAGGATGTCATTCGGAAGAGAGTAAAGGAGGCTCAGCATCCACCCGCCGTCTTTTATTAGGCGTGTCGTTCATTCATGGGTAGAAGTGGGAAAGCCTGCGAGCGTCTCCGGAAGCCCTCGAGAGAAGGCATTAACGATGGTCGCATCCGACTCCGCTGTTTTTTTTTCTTCCTTTTTTCTTTCCTTTGATCAGCGGTTCGGACGGAGCCTTTCGTAGAAGAAGAGTGGGAGGAGAGGGCATTGGAATCTTGTGATTCTAGCATCCTCTCCTTCCTCTCTCTTCCTCCTCCTCCCACGTCTTCACGCCCCTGGCTTGGGCGAGCAAACCGGCAGGGGGCGCGGAAGCCCGTCTCAGTTCCAGCCTTGCGATGAAAGGTGATGATGATGGGCCGGGGAGAGGAGAAAGGGGGGTAGAGCAACATCTTCCGGCCTGAAGGGCGAGTCCTTCGAAACTCTCCCTGAGAAGGAATGCCCACTGCCGAATCCTCCCCCTCTTTCTCCGGTGCCTTTCCGCCCTTTCTCCTTTCCCGTTGCACTGGAAGATGGTCTCTTCCGGGGGTTGGGGTCATCCTTCCTGTTGCAGCCGGTGCGATGGGCCCTCTTTTTTTGTTTGCTCGTTTCCAAGTCCTTTTGTCTCCTTCCCCGCGCTTCCAGAGCCCCGTACGGGACGCGCGACGAAGAGATTGGGTGGCGACGGCACGCTGATTCAGCTGGAGAGCTGGCCGGACCGGAAGCGGAGGCTCCCCTCGCAGCACCCTCGTTCTGGCGTTCGCCGATGTACCAGGGAGTCGGCATCCGGTGGATCCTCCCACTCCACCCCCGGAACCCTGACCTCACTGACTTCGCCTACCCGCCCCTACGCTCCCTACTCCTCTTTTTCTCCCGAAGTCTGGCTCATCCGAGGTTGCTCCCAGAAGGGACTGGACGCCACCTCGCCGGTGGACGACGGTCAGGGAGAGCCGAGAGCCCTAAGGGGACGGGCGGGTGGAGGAAGAGGGGATTCGGACCGGAAGTTTGCTGGAAAAGACTTCTCTCCACGACTCTCTCGTGAGACAGGGGTCACCGGCTGCACGAGAGAGTCCGGAGCATTTGAGTGTGCAGTGGGGTCAGAGTCAGAGGCAGCCCTCGGGGGATGCGGGGGAAGAAACAGGATGGGGCGGAGAGTCCGCCCTCGCGCGGAGGAGCGCGGGGACAGCCCATCCGGAAGCGGTCTGGGGGACACGGGGCAAGAGGCCATCTGAGACCCCTAGGGAAGGGATGTCACCGTGGTGATTTGGGAGCAACTCAAACCTCTTCATTGGAGAGAGAAAGGAAGCCCTGAAGGGAACCACCATCGGCAACCTCATGTCAAAAGGGAGAAAGGTTGGATAAGGGCTAAGGTGATGAGGTCGTTGTAGTCTGAGGGGAGGTGCAGAAGCCCCCGGCGGAGAGGAGACCGCCAGAGCCCCCTCTGGACGAATCCCTGGCGGAGAGGAGCAAGGAGGAGCTGCGCCCGGGACGGCGGCAGGTCGGTCGCCAGGCGACCCGAATACCGGGGAACTCCAGCGCCTTCTCCTGCGTCGAACGCGGAGGGACGAGCTCGGAGACGCGCACGTCCTGGGTCCCAGACCGGCCTGGAGAGGAGGAGGAGGAGGAATAGACGTTCGTTACCAGGGAACTCGAAGAAGGGAGAGGAAGAGGGGATAAGGGAGAAAAGGAAAGGGGAGGTGCTGCCGTCTGCGTCCGTTTCTTTCCGAGGGACTGCCAGCCGCCGCCGGCGTGCGCGCTCCCCTCGCTCGGCGCCAGGCAGCTCGTTGGCTCACGCTCACGTGCTCAAAGGAGCGCGCTTCCGATCCCCCCTCACCCTGCCTTCCCGTTCGCTGGAGCGTGTTCGCGCCCAGGCACTTCCGCTCCGTGCGCGCCGCCTGCCTACGTGTCCCTACGCGCTCTCGCAGGTAGGCCGCTGTGCAGGTCGATGCCATGCACGCGCGCACCAGGAAGGCTCCCGTCCCCTCCCGCCCGTTCCCCTGCTGCAGCCGGGGGGTCCTCTTCATCGCCGCCATCCATTCCTCTGGGAGGAGATGCTGCTCCAGAGCGCGCGGCTGTCACCCCGGCACCCCCGTTCCGGCTGGACTTCCTTGCGCCAGCGCCGAGCACGTAGAAAGGGGAGGGAGCAGGTGCACATCCGCTGAGGAGAATCGGTACTGCAGGTCTCCAGTTCGCGTGGAACCCCCACGCGCAACCCACGCGCGAGCGCGCCGCCTGCCTGTGCGTTCCCGCAAGCTCGCAGGCAGGCCGCTACGGGCGATGTGGGCGGAAGCGCCGGAGGGCAAGGTGAGCGGGCATTGCGAGTGCGCAGACGGGAAGGGACGCGAGCTGCCCGTGGGGGACGCTCGCGAATGCGGTGGTAGCGTCGTTTGGGCTCGCCATCCTCGGCCCTCCCCCCGAGGTCCTGAACGTGACGGCGGGGCTCAGTTCGACGCGGGGGCGGGGGAGCAGCAGGGAGCCCTCCAAGCGCGTGCGGACACGCCCACTGCCTCTGGTGAATTCCCCGGGATACGCGCGCCGCGGCGTGAGAGCGGCGGGCCTCGCCCCGCGCTACGCCCACGCCGCGGCGCCACCGGGTGACCTCCGCGCCCGGGGGGACGCCGGCGAGCCCTCGCGTTTCCAAGGAACACTCTCGAGGTCTTTTCGGCGACCACGTTCTCCCTCTTCCCAGGGACACCTTCTCTGCTCGGATTCCCATGGTCCAACGAGTCTTCCGCTCGTGGAAGGATTCGGGCTCTCATACACCACCTCCGCCCCTCCCCGAGCTCTTCGGAAAGCTGCTTGGCGGGAAACTCCCAGTCCTCGCGGCTGCGCGACCTCCGTCGACCTCCCAGTTCAGCTATGGGCTGTGTGTGGGCTCTGGCTCGCGACCAGAAAGATGGCGCATGCGCGGGGCACTGCACGCCGGGAGAGCATCGCGGGACCCCAAACTGCGAGTGTCTCTGTGCCCCTTCCCCTTCCTCCTCGCGGGAACAGTCAGCTCATGCTGAATCGGTGCGCACCCTGGGGAATCAAAAAAAATGAAAAAGGAAAAACGAGCGGATCGTTCGCGGCCCGCAACCAGCCGAGGAAGGGCTCGTGCAGGCGGAGGAAGGGGGAAATTCAGGGCGGAAGCGGTCGGTCCGCTCTTCAGCGTCGAAGGGCCTCTGCTTCCGGAACGCCAGCGATAGGGGCGACGGGTGACGCGCGCTGGCAGTCGGCAACGAGCGCGCGCGCAGCTTGGCTTTCGAACTTCCCTCCCGGAAGGAAGCGCCGCGTCCGGGCAGCTGCCTAGCGTGTTGCCAAGGCTTGCTACGGCATCTGCGCTCTCCTGGAGAACGCCTCCCCCCTTCGCGGAACGACGAGGGCAAGTCTCCCTCCCTGCCCCGGGGAAGCAGCACTGGTCGGCAGCGGCGGCGGGTAACCCTCGGATCGGACGCGTGCGACCAGATACTCCCCGGGCAATCTCCATCGGCAGGAGACCCTCGAAGCGGTGGACCCGCCGCAGACCGTGCTGAGAATCCGGACGACGCGTTCCTTCTGGGAACACCTCGGACTGCCGGAGGGGCGCGTCTTGCGCGCTGCTTCGGAGTTTTCTTTTCGGAAGAAGCAGTCCGCGCCCTTGACTCACCCCGTATCCGTGCAGGGTCAAGGGAGGTACACAGGGACAAGAACAGGACGCTGGTGGAAGACTCGCCTACGAGCGATTGCAGGTCGGAAGCGGATGGCAGAGGCGGTTCCAGAGGAAGTCGTTCTGAGACGCGGCTGCGGAGACCGTGCTTGGTGGAAACAGTCCTTGCTTTACCTCGGCACTCGAGGCGGAGGACCAAGAGGAATTCAAGTTCATCAAGGCTCTTCGATATGGGAGTTCGAAAGATGAGGAAAAAAAAAAACACGTATCTTAGTCCTCCGGCATCATCCTTGAATAGTATCAGAGCATTAGCAAGAGGACTGATCAGCCAGGGATGAAGCTTTGAGATTTTCGCGCTTCAGTTTTCCTCATCAACAAACGCTGAAGGGTTAGTTCCGAAGCTTCCTGAAAGGCCTTTACTCCCCTCCCCCCATCACTCAACAGAAATAAGGGTGCTTGAGAGATTTTGGGAACCGAGAGATCAGTGCTTCACTTGTTGTTCAGTGGTTCACTTGGTCAGTGCTTTGTCCTTCCTCAGTTCAAAAGGCAGCGTCCCTCCAAAATCTGACCACTGCAGTTTCTGCTTTCGAGATCCATCCGAGCTCATGAACAAGGATGGCACGTCAAAAACAGACGTTTGAAAGTCATACGCATTAGGTGACCGTGTGCAAAGAATCAACCGGGCGCTCTCCAATTAGTCCAGCCGCATGTCCTTCATGTTTGCAGTACGCCCACGCGGCACTTTACGTTTTTCATGCAGGGGCAGAATGAGGAGCCGTCCCGTCGTAGAAGTGGGGGGTGTCTAGGATGCTTTGTATCATTTCTAAAAGACTATTCGAGAAACGCAGCTTCTAAAAGAAACGCAGCTTCCGATGCTTGCGCATCCAAACAGGAGTGCCTCGCAGATCAAGTGATCTTACGGGAAGTCCGATGTCAGGAGCGCGGAGCCACCGAATTGAACCCAAAGTGACTGGTGAGAGAAGGATGAGGATACTGCTGAGGGATCTCAACTTCGAACATGGGAGGAATCCCAGCATCTCTCTAAATCGTGCGTTGTAGAACCTCATACTCCAAAGACACCAGTCTTTGGAGCACAGGTGTCCGCGTGAGCTATGCTTCCACATGGATGCTCAAGCCAATTCTCGCAGCTCAGATGCTTACCTTCTCGTATACCTCATATTAATAAGAGATGCACAGCCTCTTCTCACTGAATAAGAATGCACAGTTCTGTATTTCCGTTTCCTGCGGTTGCCATGTGGTCTGCCAGCCGGATTCATCTGTTGGTAGTTTGGCCATCTAAGGAGGCTCATGCTGTGATCCACTCTGAATGCTTATGCACCTAAACGCCCACCGTGGACGCTGTGATGCTGAGGCAAATGGTGATACTGATCAGGAAGGGTTTTTCCTGAAAATGGAATCGGAAGAGCACGTTCTGCGTTCCGTGTTTTTTTTTTTTTTTTTTTTTTTTTTTCTCTTTGCGGGGCACTGTTCGTACTTTAGGGTTATGGCAGCGTGCTTTTATGAAAATGCGACGCCAATTTAGAAAATGCTCATCTCCACACTTCATAACGAATCAGATGTATGACCTTTTCAATTCACGATTTTTTTTCCCTTCTTTTATTGGCCTCCAAACCCAAATGTGTGTGCCATTCAGAAGGCGAGGAAGGAATCTGCCGGGAGAAAATCAAGAGGGAACGGCTCTTCGCGGCACACCCGGAGCACCTGAAAAGAAAGTGCATGTCGAAAGGCTGCGGTGTACACGGAACGCACTTCGTCGGGGTGTTCTCCATCGAGGAGAGCTTACGGGCGGACTGCGAGGAAAAAACGCAGCATACAAATACTTGTTGGGTCATGTGTTTTGGTACCCGTGGTTCTTTTTTTTTTTTTTTTTTTTTTTCCCCCGGGCGATGCCTGCCACACACATAGCCCGGGTTCACATCTCGTCCCGGAGTGCTTTTTCATATGCAGCAAATCCTTCCCAGTGATATTACTGTCAATCAAGATGATGTATGGGATTCGGCAACTCGGAACGAACGCACCGTGGTGTTCAACAATGTGTTTTTCAACCCTCTGCCATTTTTTTTTTTCCTTCGAGGTGAACACTATTAGGAGCCCGCCTGATCCGAAAATAGACTGCAACTAAAAATATATTTCCAGTTGCACCCTGCCTGTTTTTATGTGCTTTTTCCGATTTTTCGCGTAATTGGCAATAGCTTAATTAACCAGAATCCGGAGGAAGGACCCCGTGCATCCGTCTGCTTGAGAGAAGGCGCGCACTTCGGAAACCGAGCCGTTCCCGTTCGTGGGATGCCGTCCTCAAACGCGCCATTCATGGGATGCTCGCTCTTGGTGGTGCCGTGAAGAAAGAGTGGCCCGCGGTTAAAGATCCTCGAGTTCTCACAGTCGTGTGCAAGAAACTCTCGACTGGAATTCCTCGCATTCTCTGTCCGCAGCACACCTAAACACCAGGGTCGAAAACAGCTCAACAGAAGACAACACTGCACTGTGAAAACAAAAGCCAGGATGACTTATTGTCTTGTGTGTGTCCGTATCTTCTTTCTCCGACTCTACTTAGCAGCTAATAAAACAGTGGGGCAGACAGACTAAAAAAAAAACACTATCATTTTATTTTCTCTCTCATCCTTTTCTGGCTGTGCCTGGCATCCGAAACGAGCCTTCGCTTCTTGTTTCTCATTCCCGCTGATGCCTCTCGTGGTCCATGCCGTTCGGAGTACCTTCTCTTGATGAACTTTCTGGATCCCTAAACCGCCAATGGGCCTTGGAAACGGTATCGAGGCACCCGCTCGTTTGGAGGGGGAACTGCAACCTCCCGATGGAGGAACTTCTTGAAACTGTTTTATTAGAAACAGCGCTTGGCATAATGGATTTCGAAATGATGTAAATGGAGTGGGGCTGAAGTATTTTCCATGATAAATCTCTAGAGTGGAGGAGGAAATGGATGATGGGAATCCTTCTTTTGTGTCTTCGCAGTTCTTCGACACGGTTCTACGCCACCCGAGGGTGGGTAATGCTTCAAGATGGGGAGGGGTCCGCCCTATCCGCTCCTGTTTTTACTCCTCTGAAGAGAACCCAGAAGGGACGCTTTCGAAGTTCAGAAGGACGCAGCTTCCCCGAAGGGATCGGCTCACGTCTCTGCACTCCCTGGAGAGGTGGTGGCGACATCTATCAGTCCGACGCGGAGGGGTCCCCCCCGGAACAGGGGGTCCGCTCCTTCACAACCGGAGGGGGAACTCCCCACTCCGTGATACTCCCCTCGGAGGAAGTATTTTCCATGATAAAACTCTAGAGAAATAAATCGCTACTATTGCCTTGGTGGTGGTGGTCAGGCAGCAAACGTGGCACTGCGGAAAATGTACAGATCAAATAATCATAGCAACTGAGGCAGGAAATGTTCAACGATTTAGAATTTGTACGTTGAAATGGCTTCGCACACATTAATGCATACTTGTAACTTGGGATTTCATGCTCATCCAGTTTATCGATGGTTCCCTCCAATACAAGCAATGCTGATTTCTGAAGAAAAGGCTTGAAAAGCTTTTCTCTTTTCTTTTTCTTTTGACGCCCAAGTCATGCCCTCCCCCCTCCTCCCCAGTCACTTCAATCCTTTGGTTTCTAATAGAGAATTAAACCGCGAAAAGTCGCCATGCGAACAAGATTCAGGTTTGCCAAATGAAATTGAAAAAAATAATGCAAAAAAAAGAATGGATTTCCACGGAACCAGAGCTTTGCCCGCAGAGAATTGCACACTGAAATTCCCCTGAAACAAAGTGATTTCAACAGGCGATTTTCAAATGACATTCTGGTGTCGAAATGACCACAGGAGCAAAATCTTTCCCACGTTTTCTCCCCCCCCCCCCCTCCGCCCGTCCTACCGAAGCCTAAGAGGGTTCCGGCAGAGTTTTCCAGCTTCCCAGCCCACCTCCGCAAAGGTGCACCTCACCCGAAAGGAGCCATTTCGATAGAGATATATATCCTCTTTCCTAGACCGAGCCTGGATTCTTCTTTTTTTTTTTTGTCTAGCAGGACTGAAGCTTTCACGTCTTCCCATTCCACCACGCTGGCCGTTTCTAAAATCACAGTAGGGGTTCTTCGTTTAAATAATATCCGCTAATAAGCATTCCTGCCGCTTCGCAAATGGAATGCTGAGGGATCGCAACCCCCACATCCGTGTCTTTTTGGGAGGAGAACCCCCTTCTGGACCGAATGTTCCGGATGCGCGTGCAGCCGTGCAGAGTTCGAAGCGTGGCCGTCTCATCAGGCGATGCTGCAACTGCAACCCATTCTCCTCTTGTCAGGAAAGTTGCTGCCAGCAACGGAGCGGACTCCGGAAGAAGATGCACTCAGTTTGCATCCCCCGAAAGATGGCCGCGCGACCCTCTGCTGCGTCGCCGTGGGGAGGTTTCCCCGTGCTCGCAACGTTTCGCGGCTCCTTGTGCCAAGAGAGTCCATCCCAGAATCTATGCCAAACTACGGAGGAGATCGCTTTTTGAATCAGTGGCCTTCTCTTGAGAGTGCCGCAACATTGCGATCTCCGTGAGGTCTGCACACGCCCGGTTTCGAAACCAGCAACACCAAGGATGAAACCACGAGATTGCCGGATGCGGCACTTTCCGCATGGCATCAAAGAGACGCTGAATCCTGGAATACCGCTGTTTCGTACAGCTGCTGCATCATGCTATCGGTATTTAACTCCTGATACTTCACGTCTCCTAAAAATTTGCTCCCCCTTTCGAACGGGATTTCTGGGGCAAGCTTATGTAACGGTTACATCATTTTCACCATGGTAACGGCGGTATTCATGCCTGCCGAACGCCAAGCCCTGTATTTCACATCATCGTCTTAATTTAGAAGAGGAAAAAAAAAATGTGTACATTCGAAGTGTACATGGATATTCTCTTCCAAAATTGCTTCCCAAATAAAATACCTTATGCGTCGACTGGTTTTGGAACTGCCTGAAATGCGTTTTCTGCACTGCGTCTAAACTCAAGATTTCGCATTTTCGCTGGCGTTGAGATAACTTTCGAGGGAAAAAATAAAAGAAAATCGGGAAGGAGCAGCACGGATGAGCATCGGAACAAAATGCCATTCTGGGGAAAGGAGAGCCGAGCATCTTAACGCGTCTAAGGTCAGATTTTAAAAATAAGATCCCTTTTGCTGTGCAATTGATGAAACCCGAGGGGTACCACTGCAGACATTCACTCTGTCGGTGAACTTTCTCTGGTACGCCTTGTTTGGTTTGCTGGTGTGTTTGTCTTCTCCTGATGGGCTGCTCGTTTCCCGACCAATCAGAATAGGGAATTCCAGTTTCCAGGCTATCACTACTTTTTCAATGTGTATTTCCAGAGTGATATTGTCTTCCTTCAGCGTTCGCATTAGCAGAGGTCGCTGTTCTTAATGAGTTTTAGGAGTCTGGTCTCGGATCTTATTTTTTTAATGCCTTTTTTTTGCCTTTAAGAATCATGCTTCATTATTCAACATGCAAGGAGGCGCTCGTGCACCTGGAGCACCTCACAGCAAGCAAATGGACAGAGGTGAAACCTCAAGTTAGACACTATCGAACTCTTCACCGCTCCTAAGTATTTCCTCAAAAGATTTTTTTTTTTTTCTTTTGAGGTACTCCTTAGCCGTGATAGCTCTCCTGCTATTCCTTTGCACGAGATATTATTATTCCCCGTGTTGCTCTTTCCCCTTTTCCCACACGTAGGCACGCATGCACCAGTCTTTCTGTCTGAAGTGCAACCAAACTAATAACGGTCTTAGAGGAGCATTTGCGACGGACACGCTGACGAGGTCACCTCAGGCCGACCGACTGGCGTCCTCCCGATCATCTCAGCAGCTGTCTCGGGTCTGTCGCAGCAGGGCTTAGCGCTGCTGCCTTGGAATGCAGGTTAGCAGGGGAAAATGTCTACCTGGACAAGCCGTCGGGCACTTTTCCCATGCGCGCGCTACGCGTTTTCCCGTTATTTGTACGCGGATTGCGTGAGGTGCCGCCCGCAAAGCGTAGCGTTCATCCGGTTTACGGCGAGAAATCGTCACGGACGGGCCGTGCTCTCTGATGAGGCTGATGGAGGGAGGCTGCTTCACTGCCGACTTTTAAGTCTTTGGGGGGGGGGGGGGAAGGAGAAGGAGAAAAGTGGTAGGAAAAGAGAACGAAAAGAAGAAGCATGGACTTCGGGTACCGTGGATACTTGTGAAATTGTTTCCGGGGCTTCAGCGCTTCCTCAGGTAGAGCGCATGCCGGTGTCACGATCCTCTGACTTGAGCCGTCACTAGGCCTCTCTAGCGGGACGAGATAGACGTCGAAAGACACGCGAAGTCCCCGTTGTCTGGCCGGTTTTCTCCACGTGAAGAAGGAACGTTCTCCAAGTTTTCCACTGTCTCGTCTTCCCATGAGCGGCAGAATGAAGAGCTCACGTGAGGATGAAGCGACCCAAGCAGTGCAGACGCATGTGGGGGTGCGATCGCAGGTACGATAGTGGATCCGAATGGAGGAGGGTACACGGTCCCCATAGAGCATGTAGGAATGTCCTCCCTCTCCTCTGTCCCTCCTCCCTTTCCAACTTGTAGCTTTCCTTCTCGAAAAAGGGGTGCTCTGGTCACGGACGAGATGACAGGGGAGAGATCCATTTATTAGATGGTTTAAGCGAGAGAGGTGAAAAGGAGGAAAGAAGAGAAGTCGCAACGCTGCAGCAATCCTCCTTCCTCCAGATGATACGGCTCTCAAGTGCTCCTGATCTCTTCTTGTATGAGCACGAAGTGTCTGCCCGAGAGAATGCCGCCGGCACGTCGACCCGTCGGGAAGGCGCGGAACAAACGGAAAGAGGAAGAAAAAGGATGAAGACGAGGTCAGTGTGCTAGAGAGCAAGCAGTTGCTCGCCTCGATTGCTCTTCTTCCCTCCTTCCGAGGTTCCCGTTGCCCTTCTTCTGTTCGGACGACAAACCGTTGCCATGGTTTCGCCTCAGATGCCAGTTGCTTCCATCTCCGCTCACCCTTAGTTCGAAGATGCGAAATGGAAGCCAAGACTCTACAGAGTCTCGTCTCTTTCCTCCCTGATAGTGTGTTTTTGGCACATCCCGTGATTCTGACGTCGCAGCCCCGGAAGTCGATGCGAGAGAGGTGGACAGCTGTTGCAGGTGGCTATCGAGTCAGGGACGCACTCTCCATCGATTTGCGTTTGCTGCAGGGGCCCCTCGCGACAGAAACATGTGCTTTCTTGCGACCCGCTGCCTTCATCGAACGGCTGCGATACTCTCAGGACCGCTCACTTCAGCAAGGACAAAGGGCAAGGAGCTGATCCTAAGGAACCGGATCAAGGAGAATCCGGAGCAAGGAGAGTGTCATCTTTTTCGTTGCTCTTTCCCTCAGAACTCTTTCTGGGGTTCTGCGGGAGAGCACAGCGCCTGTATCACAGAGCAGGTGACTGCGGATTGCGGCCCTCAGCTGCCCTTGGACCGACGAGGGATGATGTGGATCACGTGCATCTAACAGCAGGCGTGTCAAGGAAACAAACAGATGCCCCGCGGGATGCTTGCTTACCGCGCGTTGCTACTAAGGGATCCTTCGGGAGCAGCATCGATGGAAGGCGCCGAGCGCGACTAGGACGGAATGCTGCTCCGCCGTCCGTTTTCTGAGAAAGGAACGTTCATTCTCTTGCCGGCTTCCCGTTATCGTCGCGCAACGGAAACACACGAAGAGTTTTCCTCCGGGAATTGTAAAGAATCGTTTTCTGTAGACGGGAAGGAGCTGCGCCGAGTGGACCAACTCCATTCGCTTTGCCCTACCGACATTCTTACTGCGTTTCCACGGGCGGTGTACTCTTACCCGGTGTCCCGCTTCGAAGCAGCGCTCCCATTCGACTCACAGTGGCATCGTGAAAGGATGAACTCTCCGCCCATCTTACCAGCCGCTGAGGGAAGAGAAGCACCGGTGTGCTGGTTTCAGATGGTAGAGTCTCTGATTGGAATCAATGGTTTCCTGCCTCTTTAACTCTCACCAACCGCTGCCTGGAACTTTTTCAAACCAAAGATCCTTTTGGGTTTCATCAACCCTCGTTGCCTTGGGGATTTTCGAGTAGAATACTAGGATGGTGTATTCTTGTGTCTTGTTCGACGACCATTCCCGATCGGAAGCAGCACTCCTGGAGCCCATGGCTCTTAAACTTCCTTGACCTTAGGGCGGCTAGTCCTCGTGGGCAAAGTGTTGCCTTCCCGGCTCCGGTTTCATCTAGGAGATGCGCCTCCGGAATGTCCACTGCCAAAATCGGGATCGCCGTTGTTTCAACCGCTGTGGTCGCACGTTCCTTTCGTGTTGGAGATGGCTCTACGGGCAGTGCCGGGGCACCCGTGAGGAGTGGGGAGCGAGTGAACCTGATGACATGGCCATGGAGGGAGGAGGCACCAGACTCCTCCAGACGGACGACAGGGTGCGGAGCTGCGGTTACTTCCTGCTGCTGCCTTTGTCGTCCCATTCTTTCTCCTGAGAAGTGGGTCGAAAGGGATTTTTCCGTCCAACTCTTGTTGTTTGCCGGTCGGCCATTTCGCGCCACTTTTTCTGGAAGCAGCTTCACGCCGAACACGCAGTGTTGAGCCTTTGTGTTACAACGGCCATAGGAGCCAGCATTGGGGAAGAGCACGGATGCAAGGCAACAAGGACCCTTCCCTGCATTTCCTCCGAGATTCATAGGTGAACAGAAAACGGGAAGAAAAGTCGGATAGCATTTCTGATGACGCTTTCGCGGTTTCCCTCGGATAGAGGAGACGCACGCATAGCACGAAGCAAACGTGCTGCAATGGTCGAGAGGAAATAGGGAGACACTTTCAAAATTGGGAGATACCCAGTATGAACTTGTAAAATCTACATATCTCCATAGATGGCAGGTCGATTGGCCGAACGCTTTTAATTTAGGTTTTCATGTGTAGTGACAAACAGCTTTTTATTGGACCATCCAAGATAGAATGTTGCCATGATTACGATTCCGACTGCGGGAGTGCCTCTTCAAAAGATTTTTGCAGCATAGGTGAATTTCACAGATAGTTCCACAAAATATATCGACCTGAGCAACTGTTGGGAGTAAACAGTAATCACAGAAGTTCAAGGAGACATTTCCTGCAGGGTCCTAAACAGCATTCCTGAATCCATTCGTCCCCGGGTGCAGAAGAGCGAGCCTCTGCAGTTAAACTAATTGGGTTAAAGACATTGTGAAGTGTGAGTCCGCTTAGTGAAATTAGTTTGATTTAGGATGGAAGGAAACAATTGGTCCTTTCGTGCTTGAAATTATCCATTACATTACCAAGAGTTGTTTTGGAGTTGATTTTATAATGGCAGAAGTAGCACAGAAATTCATCTGATTGCAATTCCATGGCAACAAACGAGACCGATTCCTCTAGACCATCGGCAATGAACCTCTTTCGGAACAAAGGATGCCGAAGAGGACTCTGTTGGTTGGTTTGATTGGAAAGATGGTAACGTGTCATGAGCTTACATGAGGTGTCACTCTCCAAGATCTGAAGATGGAAGCAAAAAGATCATAGGAAAGTGGACTCATTTTTTTTTTTTCAAAAACGTAAAATGCTCTTGTGAGTCCACGTTCATGCACTGCTCTCAGTAACCATCAGGCTTATTTTTTTGATGGCTCCTAGAAATAGCGTTTCCACACAAGCGTTGCTATGTGATGATGAACCCCTCTGATCTGTAAGATATAACAGTAGGTTTGCGTATCAGAGCGGCTCTTACGGGGAGGTGGATGCCGGGGAAAAAGCCAAGAAAACAACATTTTTGTTTTGTTTTCCACGCGTTATAATCGAACCGTTTGTACAAGTCCTAAAGGAGCGATCTCGAATTTGGATAGATCGGACTATGACCTTTTCCTCCTGCAAACGACTTGGCGAAGCATCCTCAGAAGTTGGTGATCTTATTAGTTCAGACAAGGATCTATCAAGGGGACCGGATAGCTAAACCCAAGAGTCACCAAAGGAACTGCGACCATGCAAGCAGTACAACCGATACGACTGGAGAAATGGTAATAGGAAAGAACTTTTTCTCGTTGGTTTGTCAAAGATAAAAGTTCATGCAAAGCTTGCCCAAACAAATCACCAATGATTGAGAATTTTTGAGCATCTACAGCTTACATGTAGGAAGGAATTGTGTTACAATCTGAGAGAAGATTTTGCTCGCTTTTCGAAATCGCAATTTCAGCTTACTCACGATATCATACTGTACAGAAGGGAAGAATAAATAAACGAGGCAAGACGAGGTTAGACTACCGAATCCATTAAAAGGAAGAAGAGAAAAAAAGGTGGATGCCAAGGAAGACATTTCACTCAACACCGCCACTCACGGATCAAAGAGGAAATGGGGACGACCTTAAGATGATCGCATCACTTCTGGGAAGCTTGCTTCAATGGAACGGCGGCAATTCCCATCTTCGAGGTGCCGGGTCGCTTCCCCACGTTTTCGGCTGTTCTTTATCACAGTTTCTGCTTATGGGTTTGTGCTCACTACGCCAAAGTGAACAAAGTTGCGAGCAGAATCTTCTTTGTCTCCAAAGTGGCTGCAGGACGTACTGTTAGCTCTAGAGGACCTCGTCCTACGAGGTGCTCGACAAGACTTGCCACTGTTGTCCAAATATTGGACTCAACCCCACACGCTCAGAGCACTCGGAACAGAAAGCCAGAAGCAAACCAAGTGCGGTGAGTTATTAGCAAGGAACGATGCTCCTGGAGAAATTCGTTCCCCGATCTCAGACTCTGCAGCATATGCACAGAGATAAAGCACTCGGTTTCAACTGCATCTCGGTTCCGTCTCCCAGCTCTTCCATATACGGCAAGACGTGCATCAATTGTGCTGATTCCCTCGAAAGAGACGACTCCGAAATAATCAGGCAGGAAATGGGAGGCTTCGCTGAAAGCGGGAGTGGGAGTGGCTCCGAAGCTGGAGTGGGAGTTTTGGGAGTTTCAGCGAAGAAAGGTGTTCTTCCTTGAAATGGGTTGCAAGAAGAGTACAACAGAGATCTGATGGGAATCTAACAGATTGCTCGGAAGGCACACACAGTTGATTTCCAATCCACTGCGCTCCTCATGCAGCCGCGGTGCAATCCAGTTGGAAAGAGTTGGTCATTCAGACATATCCTATGCTTCCGCATGCTAACTGTTCACGTACCCGGTCCGAGGGATTCCACTTTGAAACTGATGCTGTTTAGAGCGTCAGGATTCACCAAGGCAACACCCACATTTTTGCCGTTATTTCTCGTTGGGCATCCAAGGAAACGAGGGTCCTTCGAAGTGGGCTTTTCGAATCAGTCAGATCGTTCCGAGATAAACACGATTTTCCTTGCCTCCGTTTCTGATCAAGTGATAGCTGGACACCTCTCGTTCAACGAGTGGGTAGTCAAGCCCGTAGCAGTCTTCCAAGCTCTAGGAGAGTTGGCACGCGTCGGAAAACGAGCGGAACACCAGTCAGTGGGGGGAACGCTTCCAACTTGCGAAAGAAGGATTGAAACACTTTCCTGAACCGAGCCAAAGAAACGATAAATATGGAGGAGCGGTTGATGAATTCCTTTGGTAGCACCTTGGGCAGTTGAGCGGATGCACTTCGCTTCATCTACCAAGCATTTCTTATCTACTCATGAAGCCCCGCGCGGTTATCTGGGGGAATTGGAACGTTCATCATCTCCTTGCTTGATTACTCTGTGGGGGCCAAAAAGGAAAGAGAAGAGAAAAAACTCACAAGGGCGGAGCAAACGTCTTGTACGCAAGTCGCTGCATGAGAATCTTCAGCCGGTGTCTCCAGTCTGCAGTTTCTACGAGACCGGTCGACCGGTTTGGTTGTGCTGATCCCCGAGAATGTCTTTCCTAGTGAACAGGATGTTTTCCCCGAGTGCGAAGTTCGTCTCCAGGGAAATGTATTTTAAAACGCGACAGAAAGCGTGTTCTCGGGAAGATCGTTCACCAGCAGCTGGAGCACTGGAGCGAGAGAGGGAGCGAGCGAGTCCGGAAGAACGTGAGAGTGGTCCAAGAACGGAATTCAAGGCGTCCAGAGCAGCAGCAAGGAAGGAGAGGGAGCGAAATTTCCGAATGAGGAACCATAGGAAGGGGTCGGGTTCGAAATCCCGAACGGTCACCAGAAATAAACATAAACTCTTGCTTATTCCACGTAGATTAATTAACACAAATTTATTTTAATATGCACAATTATCCATACATATTTATTAACAGCCATATAATTAACAGTAATATTATTGGAACAGATATAGCTAGTAAGATCCAGTGACATGTTTTCATTAATAAAATTAATAAGTCGCTGATTCTGTTATCGATATATACATATATATATTAAAGATAATAATGTATGTATACGATTATTACATATATTCACATATGTATTCATATATGTTAAATCAATATATACATATTCAATTTTTGAAAATGAAAAATATTTCCAAGGAGAACAGTGGGGAAAAATAAAGATGCAAGCAAATTAAACGAACCAAAAAAAAATTCCACATCTGATAGTTTTTTTTATTTGCACCGTTGCAGCCGTTCACTTTGAAAACAAAACAGGGATAGATTATGGGGAATGGCACTCAGGGAGTCCACAAGAACTGGCCGACTTTCACGGTCATCCTCCCTATATTTTGGAGCCTTTCCTCTTTCAGGGCTTGGCTCTCCTCGGAGAAGGCATTCCCATTTATTTTCTACGTGACGTCGTTCTTTTTGAAGTTCTTCCAATGTTAAGTGTGCTCCGGCATGAGCACCCCTGCTCAATTGTCCCATCTCTTGTGCGATACTTCTACATCATTGAGCGGAAGCCATTCCTCATGCACTCCTTCCTATACGACCACAAATCTGCTGGTAGCAGCGCTGGCCATCGAACAGCATTGCCGTTGGGCAAGTGTCTTACCCTCTCGTCTAAGCAATTCTTCTCGAACCAGTCCCGCAAATTCGCTGGCTGCTTCAGGCAAATGTGGCTTCGGCTCACCGGAAGCTCCTGGGATTCCATGAGCTGGAAGGAATGCCAGCGCGGACATATGACAAACCTTCAAGCTGTTCAAGTTCGTCTTCGCTGTGCCACGTTGCCAATCCACTCATCTGAATTTTTCGCCAAGTGCATCGGGAAGAAAACAAAACTTTTCTGGCAGCACTTTCACCCTTCTGTTCCTCGACAGTACCTGATTCCCTAAATCTGGGTCTGCGGTTCGGGAATTCAGTTGAAATCCATTCTCTCCTGCAAAGTTCACAGAATCTTCAAACAGGCGTTTGTTTCAGTGCTTCCCCTTTCCCAGAGCTGAAAGCACAAAACCAAAGGAATACGTCTTAAAACTTTCAAAGTTTTAAGAATTAGGAATATTATACAGTTGATGGTACATTGTGGGAACAGTTCTCCAGCATCCATTACGCAAATTGAAGCACGAGCTAGCCTTTGTACGTTCGACTTTGCGAAGGATGTTAGAAGTCTGCCTTCTTGGACAGTCAAATCTCTAACCAACAGTTCACTCTTTGACATGTTTCGCACAGCAGGAACTTTGACATCATCACCCACGAGCTTTTCGAACCCTCTTGGTTCTTTGGTGGAAGGGACTTTCTCGCAGACAAGCATGGTGCTGTCTCAGTGGGCGCCGAACTCGCACACGCTTGAATAATTGGGCAGCGGAGATTTCCTGTTTCTCGCCTGCGTTCCAGCTCTTCTGTCGCCTTCGAAGCACCCGCTGCACTTGCAGCCGCAGAGTGGCTGTGTTCTACGAAATGCATGGTGTCCACTTGACAGGTGAGGTGCTGCTGGGCCATTGGCCGTGGACTTCGTGTTTTCGCAGCACCAATAACACTTGGCAACATTAACGGCATCACTGACGCTTCTCTCTTCCACCTTCAAGGGGACTCTTGCATTGACAGCCTTTTTGTGAGGGAACAGCAAGTTCGCTGACTTCGTGGGAAGGATGGACATTGGAGGACTTCTTCACAAAGCAGGTGGAAGTTTTCTTACTATGCGGCGAATAGAACAGGATTATGAGATCTCTAGATCAAGTGAAATCCTACAGTTTCTTCCGGAAGACGAAAATCAAAGCGACCACACCTCCCATTGTGTTGTAAGAGCTTCTGAGGTAGGACGCAGAGAAAGTCCTGGCCGGTCCTAATACTTCACTTCCTGCCAAGCTTGTTGATTTTTGAGCGCCTTCTAGACGGAAACGGGTTGGCTATTTTATGCTGACACAGGATTGGGAGCTGGTTCATTTCGTGCTCACGGAAAAATCCTTGAATGTCTCAAACTCATACACCTTCAGATTGGTCTTTCTTTTCGAGCTGAAGAAGACTTAAGGAGGGAACTTCTGTGTGAGAAAGAGTGCGCAGGAGAATTTATGTGTAAGGGATTCAACTCTAGGTACGTGCGCACCCCTAAGTGATCCTTTAAAAAAGTAGGAAAACCCTCAATGCCACAGCAAGCAAAGAGAGATCTCCTCAAACAACCGGAAGATCCACCAATTATGAGTTCGACTTTCCATTCCGGTTAGATGGCCTCTTTTTCAGATGAGAGACGCGGTTTCGGGATTACGTCACTTCCCATTCATCGCGAGACAAGAGGTGCTTCGAACTGGAGTCCAGGGATCAGGAAAGCCTGTGGACCGCCACCGGGCCATTCTCCACGATCCACCCCTGTCTTACCACCAAAGGCTCTTCTTCCTCATCTTCCACTCCTCCTTCACGTTTCCACACGTCGCATTTTTCTATTTTGCCTTTCTCATTTGTAAGCTTTCGCGCCATTTTTAATTGCCACAATCATTCCTCCTCCTCCAAAATTCAGTCTTCGTGCATGCATCGAGCGTACATTTCTTGTTTACACGAACGCATCTACATAAACACATCTGTATAAATATATACATACACATGTGCGTATTTATGTATTTACAATTTCTCTTTTTATATATATTTCTATGCATATCTTTGTGCATTTTTATATTTATGTACATATTTGTATTCTTATATGTATATTCATATTATCTATAAGTACTGATGTATATAAAAAGATCTTACACACATATATACATCTGCATCAACAATATAGTCAATAACCTATCAATTATATTAATTGAATGTATGTAAATAAATATTCATAACTATATATGTTTCAATAATGCTACTGTTAATAACATGCACGTTATAGAAAAACTATGGATATTAAAATAAATTTGTATATTAATCTATGCAGAATAAGTGCGGGTGTTTTGGGATATTTTGATCGTCGCCGAATACGAAGCGATCTGAAAGAGACAGTGGGGAACTCACAGAGAGAACTGGACCGAATCCTTTGGAGATGCAGGGCGTTTGGATAGTGCCCGAGAAAAGCAGGCCTTTTTTTGGCTCCGGCTGTCCATCCACTTGCGTCCCTAGCAAATCATTCCTCCGAGACCCCAAACTTGGTCCGATCTGTTATCAGGTCATATCCTGGGAAACGTTAGTTGTGAGGAAACCCTTTTCTCGCTTGCAAAGATGGTGGTCTCTTGGAAGAGATGGACGGAGACCTGTGCTCAAGATCCTGATCGTGGCACGTGAACGCAGGGAACATTCCTCTCCTGGAGTGCATGCTATTGTGATGCTGTCTGACGTGGCCCTCCTCGCTGTTTATGCCAACGTGATCTGTGCTTATGTGGGGAGCCAAACGATTGTTCTTTTCCGACTAGATGGACTCAGATGCGGTTGCAGGGTGCTTTCTTGCTTCACTCCACAAGACTCATGGTAGCGGTTTCCAGCTCACTTTGGCTTCGGAAAAATCACTTGACGATTCCATTCTGTGCCACCGCTGCATTCCAGGTCACCGCTTTTGACACGCAAGCGAGGTGAGAGCTTGAGCCATCCCACGTTTTGCTCCACCCTTACGAAGGATCATCGTTCGGAAAAGCCACAGAACCGCCTAATGGGGAAATGCTCCTCTCCTGAGCGAAAGAGCTGATGACGGATCCCCGGAGCTGAGATAGATGGATCTGCCTTTAGCCACATGATAAACTCCGGTCCGTTCGCTGCTCTGTGTTTGGTGTAAGGAAGAGACGGGCCGGCCGATTTTTCGTGCATTTGTTTCGCTCCGTGCACTTCCACCCGCCTTACTCTTAAGAAAGCGCCCTTGGAGAGTGATTCACTTTGAAACTCTTGGTCTCTGCATCGGAGGATGAAGACACAACTGGCATATTTTATTTTGTCACACAGAAGAATACAAGCGGAAAGGCACTTGCAAATCCCAGGAATGGCTTTTTTGTTTTTTTTTTTTGTGAGCATTTGCATCGCTGAGGTGTACGCGGAATGACGTCATCTTTCCGACATCCTCTCCAATAGGCTGCTCTCATCCATTTTCAAGCCAAGAATTTATTATGTGTCTATTTATAATAAATATATGAATAAAAAATATATAAAAAGATTCTTATGAGAGTATTAAAATATAAATATCGCGCAAAAGGTTTATTGAAGTCAAGCAAAGAATTTGAAGTTCATAATACCAGAATGCTCCCGTTCCGTTACCATAGCGTCAGAGACAAGGAACAAGGAAGCATCTTGGATGAATCACAGTAAATGAATGGACGAGAAGGCCTCTCTCTATAATACGAATGGTGGCATGTAAACTACGCGAGAAGACAGCCTGTGGCTAGAGATGGGAGCACAAGAAGCAGTCGAGGATTTCGGAGTTTATACTTCAAGCTTCTACTGCTTCATTTTATTGACATCCGCTGAGTACAAGTAGCTGACTTGGTGGAAAGGATGGATGTCAGGGGATTTCCCCACAGAGTAGGTAGATTTCCTTACTATGCGGCAAACGGCACAGGATAATGGGAGCTCCAGCTCTCCACGAAATTCTACAGTTCCATCCGGCGGACGAAAATCAAAGCGACCACGGGAAGAACCATCTTGGAAGACGCTGACACACGTTTAGAGTGGAGAAAAACCATGGTGCTAACGCCAGAGTTCCAAAGCGAAGTGCTGCACTTCATTTCTAGATCGTTACTTAGCTGTGCAATCTCGAAAAGAGCTGAAGGTAACAGAACGATAGAGCATGACCTAGATTGATAGCGTGGAGATTCCGGACAAAGTACACAGAATTACTACCACAGCTGGACTTCAGGGAAGAATACTCGAGGTGTACAAAGTACTTTGACTTCTGTGGCGTTTCACTCGTTCTCAAAAACGCTCCATAAGGTACTGATCGTAGTCAACGGAGGTCCAATCGATTTATCGAGAAAATGAGCACGAAAATCGCTCATCAATTCATTGGACTCTTCCAGCAATTCCGTCTTAATAATTTATGAAAAAAAAAAAATTGAAAGCAGAAAGATCTTGACAGTCCCACTAATATAAAGTTGATCGACAAAAGAGGAGCACACACACATGCAGCATACCGAGTTTCTCTTTCATAGTGGAGGGATGAAAATTTCATTTGAGGGTAGGAGATTGGTTAGCCGTCCTAAGTGGAATGTGGCAAAAACGAAAATTGATGGCGAATGAGGAAAATCTTTCCTCTGTTCCGGCTTTTCATGAAACTCAGGGTAGGTACATGCGGCCTTTGTACTGAACGGGTTTCGTTTTCATGTCAACTGATGGGAATTTTAAGGAACTTTAGTAATGGCTTTTCTGCATCTGCTCTACCAAAGCTCACACTTTCATTTCATTAACTTTATTAAACGAGGCAACGAGAACAACGACGCAAGAAGAGTAGATACTGGTCAGCTTTTACATGCTACTGTTTGTGGAGTGTTGAATGAAGGAGATTCAGGATATCAAAATGTAAAAAGGATGTGAAAGTACTTCCAGCATTAAAGCCTGTTTATGCAACGGGAGGAGGGGATGAGCACATAGGTTATAACGACTTCAATCGAAATTCCTCAAATGACTTTCTCAGCAAGGGACTTTGATTGGAATGCTGGCTTCCCTGTTTGAGCGGAATCCGCAAGTCTCTTCTTCCTTGCAATTTCGACAAACATAAGACTCGTAACTAGAATAACTTCCAGTTTTTATGCTCGGCATTTTCAGAGCAACAAGAATGAGGATGCAAGAACGGGAATGGTATTAAGGAAGAGAAATTCGCTGGGAAAGCCTAAATAATTAATAGAGAAAAAAAGTCAAAAAACGACGACAATGAAATTGAATCTAATAGATTTGAGTGACCACGCCCGAATAAGTCCTCCAACTCAGAAAATCAGCCCCAAGGGTATTTTTTTCGTTTTCAGCATTCCTGTCTTGATTGCCGTATTGATAGATATTTGCGCCTGTATTTCAAAGGAAACAAAGAATTAATTGAGATGAAACGAAAGTTTGCTGCACTAGTTTCTTCTGGGACCCTGTTCAAAACTTCAGCGATCAGCATTAATTACATCTCTGATAAGAACCATTGCTTGTCAGAATAAGAACACATCCAGAAAAGGATAGCATTTTAAACAAACAGATATTTGGAAGGTATAAAACAAGAATCCAAGAAAAGATGACTCATTAATGAAAAACAAACGTAGCCATCAGTGATCGAAGAACCATAACGCCACTTTCCAGAAATAATCTGTATTTAGTGATTTACGCCATGTTCACCATTAATCCTTGAATGACAAATCCCAATTATCGATTTCTAAACAGTGACGTTCGTGTATTCCGTATTTTCTATCTGATGGGTGCTGATGATGGATTTTTGAATTCGTGTGTTAGCTTGGTAAGTTTCCGTTAATCAAGCAGTTAATAAAAGGGAATGATTCGTTTGTTTCTATTTATCCGTGAATTATACGGTTTCATCACAGAACATGGAAACATTGTTGAGATCCCCCCAAAAAACATACACTTTTTTTATTTTCTTGACCGTGTTATCAACGCTGAGTATGAAATCTGTTAATTTTGTACTTGGGTTATCAGAAAACTGCCTGAGTAAATTCTGGCAGCTATCAGTTTTCTGATGCAATTTGAATTCGGCACAGAATGCGTTTGAAAGGGGAGGGGACCATTGTCTACCAATCTTGTAATGAATTTTCGACAGATACTTGTGCTAGTGTACATAATGTGGCAGCTACACCTGAAGATTTGACATGCACCGTGGTAACCTTGCTGACATGTGCGCCTCCTCGTGCGCGCGGTTCAAACGATTCTCTCGCCTTGGGTTTGTGTTGTGGTCATCGGTCAAACAGCCAACATGCAAAAAGTGCTTCATGAAAACCTCAACATCTTATATGCCAAGCTTGGAAAGTGATGCCTTGAATTAAGTTCAGACTCTCCTAACTCGTGTGAAAGTAGTGAAAACAAATGGACGAAGTACAATTAGCAAAGCAAAAATGTAAGTTAAAAAAAAAAAAAAAATGGCAATGACCTTGTGGCGTACATTATAGTTGAAGAATTAGAAACCAGGATAAAGGATGCAAGTGCAATCATTTCCCAAGTGTTGTCAAATAAGAAGGAATTGTTGAGGGAACTGCACGATCAGCAAAAATATAACAATTACATTTCAATACCATATTCTCAGAAGCGGTAAATGGGTTCATGCAGAACTTCTATTACTGTACTGCTTTCAGGGAATTTGATAATTACATGGATGCACTTCTAGTGCTGAGCCAAGACAACGAAAGTAAAGTTGATTCTCACATGTACCAACCAGAGTTTGCTGGCATTAAAAATGTAGAAAGTGACTTATTTTTCTGGAAGTGCAACTTGGATATACTGAAAGAGCTGAAAAATCAAACACAAGAAATCAAGAAAACACAAGAATCAAAAGCCTCTCAAGGCAGTTCATAAAATACCTCTTTTGTACAGTCTCATGAATAAAATACATAGGAATCAAAATTTAATGTGCTTTTATGAAGTTAAATGGCTGTTTCACATGAAATATTTACTGCTTCATTATTTTGTTATGCTCTCAAACGGAAAGAAAATGGTTCATTAGCAAGATATATTCTGCATACTTTGCGTAGCATTCTTTAATGTTTCATTTTCTGTGAGCATTTGTATCTCCCTCAAGTATTTGTATGCATGTGCCTTGTATCCATGCATTTGTACCATCAATGTTTAATGACATTTCTCATCTTGTTATTTGGACTGCTGAATAATAGAATATAAAAAATAGTGGACCATTTGGCCTTAAGCAGGTGGTTTCCTTTTTGTTCCTAACTAGATTCAGTATTTTGCTGAGTAGAATTTGAGTACTGGAACAGATGTGCATTTTTTTTCTACTGTTAACTGTTTTCTAGGTACTATTATATTCCCAAATAAGTACTCATAATCTGTCAAGTACAGATGAAATGTGATGTAAAGAATGAGGCAAAATTTTATGCAGAATCATTTAAACATGTCATTGGAGAGTGTGTTAAATTTGCATCATTCAACAGAACTGTCAAACCATATTCAAATCCATTTCACCAAATTTTTATCTATCAATTACAGTCTGAAAACATTAACAATGCACTATAAACTGATTGAGCAGTTGATTTGCTATTTGCATAGAGTACCCAAATAGAAAAACAGCCATCACAAATCTTGCTGGGTATTCACTTCTAACATCAACGTAAACCTACTTCAAATGTTGGGAATGAATGAATGTATCTAACAACAATACAAAAGTACTTTTGCATCCTTTCCCGTGTCACTCGTTTTACAGAAGTGTGGATTCTTTTCCATCCACATTCATCAACAGGTGTTGTAACTGCTAAAAAGGAATGATATATAATTTGTTTTTTTGTGCATTTTCAGAAAGATTTGAGAATAAGACAGTTAAGGAGTCATTCCAAACATTTGCACCCACATGATTATAAAACTAATTTTTCTGAGCTAGCGCTCTTAAGCACACAGCAATTCTTATGTAATGCATCTTTTGTAAATCATTAAGCAGGTAACTTGTTTTCATCGAAGCTGTAATGGAATCACAAGCCATATCATTCTCACCATTTGAGATTGCATTTTTAAAGATTGGAAGAATTACCTTTGCCATGTCAGAACAGGCAATTTCAACTTTTCAACAACCCATTCATGCACCGTGGATCATGCAGCCATTGAAAATGAATACTTTGCCCCCCTAACATTTTTTGTAATTCATACACAAACAATTTATGCAAGTTTTTAAAGAGAGGCAATCCATCTATTATCAGTTTAATGAAGTTTCCATGCTTTTGAAGGCTTGGATTCATTTCGAAAATCTGCAATGGTGAAGTGAAGCCTTTGAAAGTTTGGATTCATTTGTTACATGGCATCCGTGTACAGGTGTCCTGCACATGAAGAATGTTGCAGCAGTATGTTCATTCTCCTAATATTGGGTCCATACACGTTTGGTTTTTGAATTGAATGCTCTGAATTGAACCGTATATTTCCTGGAACTCGTTAACGATTCTCTCCGTATTTTTTCCACATGAAATTTTTCCTTAAAGTTTCTAAATGCGTCTACGCAACTTTATGTTTCAGTTTGTTGCTTAAAGTGTATTCCACGCCAAAACAAAAATTTTGCCAACAGAAAAACACATGGAGGAGCGCTTCTTCCATAAAGAAGAGCAAATTGCTCGATATTTCACATCCGTTTTGTTTGTTTCTTTGTTTGTTTTTTTCCGGTTCCGGCGACCATTTCAAATTCGAAAAACGTTCATTTACGATTCTATTGTATAGGAATTGCGTTTCCCTCCCGTGTCTCCTATTTTTATGGGTCCTCCATAAAATTACGTGATTGTGTAGCCATTCCACGTTTCTCGTTCCTGAGTAACAAAGTTCTTCCCAGGCATCTGAGGTCACCATTCAGTCTCTTTACGTATTAAAGTGGAGAATGGCACGTGCTTTACGAAGGCGTGACCGAAAGGCAGTTTGCCGATCAGGCTCTTCCTGTTCCCTGATCTTTTTCACTCTGCGTCCCCAAGGAACATCTTTCTTCCCGAAGAGGGAAAGAAGGAGTAGCAAAAGGGCCAGCATGAATTTTGCAAATGTTGCCGTGGAGCCGGTGGACTCCGCCCACGCGCGGAGCTCCTCCGAGTCTGCATTTCTGAATAATTTAGAAGAATAAAGGCTTAATAGCTGCTTTGTCTCCATCTTTTCCCAAACGATAACTGGAGAGCTGCTCTTCTTAGGGACACCCATCTTCGTACGAAGTCTCCCCCCTCATACTTTGTGTGTAAACATTCGTGAGTCATTAAACGAAGGAAAATGCTTCAGCGACACGAACTCGTCGGATGGGGCCCATGGATTCCCAGCGTGGCAGTAGCTTCGAGCTTCGGGCCCTAAGACTTGAGGGGTTAAATCAGCATTGGAATTACCGAAATACACAGTTGGGTATGAGGTACATTGCTATTCACCTTTTTACCTATCTAAACTCTATCTAAATCTAGCTCACCTGTCTAAACGCCTTTTATGGAGAGTGTCTGCGCAGAAGCTGCTGGGAATGAAACTTTATCTAGGAAAATCTTCCTGAATTTCTTATGCACATCTTCTTGCTTTCCTGAAAATTCAGCTTCAAGGATAAAACTTATATGAAGGTCAATCTGGGATGTTCCAATTTCACCTGAATTCTGAATTCAATCCCCGTGCCGGTCTTTTGCGAGGCTACATTTCACCTGACATTTATCTGAGCTTTTTCCTTCATTTGCTCTGGAAATGCATTTCAAGGCATGCAATGCAGCTTTAGAAAACACCCACCACGGTGAGAGGTTTGTGATTCGAAATTTGCCTCAGAACAGTCTCGACAAAGAGATGGCGATTATCTCCGGTAAAAGCACATGCAACTTGTGGTGTCGATCCAATTTCAAGTGGAGATTACTTCTAAGGGATTAATAGAGCAGCGGTCTCAAGGAAAAACCTCCACCTCGAGGGCAGCAAGGGTCTTAAGGAAGGCTGGCAGTCCAAGAGATGGTTGGCATCTAAGCACAGGCGATCAATCTTGCTGCCCTCGAGGTGGAGGAAGTCAATGTTTGCCACGGGAGATCCATCTCACAACTACCATGAATTGAACTCGAGCTGCTAATGGAATCAGCTCTCAGCAATAAGAAACATTGGAGCGATCGATCGAGTTTTCGAATGCAGGGTTCATTTTTCCTCCGAGTAGAAAACTGCCTCGTAAACTAAGCAAGGAGAGAGCTCCTTCCGAAATGCAAATGATTCCCGGTTCCCGATGCTTGCTTCCTGAAAGACTCCAGTGAGCGGAATCGTGAGTCACCTTGTCCCTCAGCGCCCACAGCACGCGCGGCGATTGCAAACCGCGAGGAGACACGGAATTCGAGTTCTTCATCGTCCATTACAAACTCCCCCACTTCCTGTGGAAGAATAAGGAACCACACCATAGCGAGGCACGGCGGCTCGAGCCAGGCCTCGCTGTGGTGGTTCCTTGAGGATATTTGCCCAGTAAATTTCAGTTCCTCCCTACAGAAGCACTAGAACGTATAACTGTTGGAGGGGAAAGGGATGGTGGCAATCGTTGATAGCACCCACCAAGAAGAATCGGATGGGATCGAATAGATGGCGCGTGGTTCGAATCGAATCGGATCTGATCCCAAGCACCCTCACATACTCCAGAATGCTCTTCTTGTTGGTCTCCCTCACTAGTGGACTCGATCTCAGGGAAACACTCACATGCGTCCACCATGGTCTCTATTACGGTTCCATTCCCTTCCAAGTTGCACCCCTTACGCTGATCACATTTTGTTCCTCGTGGTGGGTGCTAACAAAAGATTGGGAAGGGGAAGGAAAGAATTTTCCTCCTATTCCGCAGACCTGTTCTCTGTATATCATCTTTCTGGCTAGACTGTGGCTTTCAGAAATCACTTTATGTAGGCTACTTCGACTGATGCTTCCAGTAGGTGACAAGGAATTACCAGAAGTAACCGGGAGTGTTTGATATTCGAGCACTCCATTTCTTTCCTTATGTGCTCCATCTATAGTCTAAGAGTTGGGTCGTTGATCACTTTGTGGTTTTCTGGATCCCAGCATTCCAAGGGTTCTACGACAGAAGCTCATGCTGACGCCGGCACTCTCTGTGAGGTAGAGTGGAGGGCCAGTCCTCGATACTGTTGCTCTCTTCTGCTGTCCCGAGTCATCCGGGGACTCCACTGAGTTTCTCGTGGGAGCAGGCGACTTCCAGTGTGACTATTCTACCTGGGGTACCAGATGGTGCCAAATCCTTGAGTCCAATTAAGAAGAGTATTCTAGAACAATATCCTTCTTGGGTGTTATTCTAGCATAAAAGAGCAACGCGCCATCCATTCTCAGTGCTAAAGAAGAAGCTGCGATGTTTGGAACTATCCAAACATCTCAGCTAATTAAAAATCACTGAGCAAACCCCGCTTCGTATCAAGCATCGAAAGAATGCATTCAAGAAGCGTTTTCTATAAATCTTGGCCGAATGTTTCATCCAGTTCTATCAAGCACAGAAGTTCCAATTCTCAGCTCAGTTTCTGATAAGCGAAAAACCCACATCATTTCAAATCTCCTTCACTGTACCATGTCCTGAAAATTGACTTTAACTTGGTACTGAAACAACATGATGACAGTACGGACTGCAAGCACATATCTGTTCGGGGTAATTTTTTCTTGTCTGCTTTGATCAGATATTCACTAAGAAAGAAAACAAACACACCCTTGGTCCACTGAGCGATGAGTAGGACTATAAATTTATCACCTTACTAGCTCCCAATAGGACTCAATAGTATCGTGCCACTCCCATAGCGCCAATCGTATTTAACGTTCATCTCTGTGTGATTTCAAGAGGACAGGCTGCTTTTCTTCTCTATTTTCAGTGCTATCCATCATCAATAAAGAGGTTTACTACCAGTCGTCTTATATCCGTACACCGTATCATTATCCATAAGCATTAATGCCTGAGCAGGGACCATCAATAACTTTCGCCCTTTTTGTAGCCGCAGCATGATCTCCACTCACTCCCTTCCGACATGCCCCGTGTTACGACTTGTGTGACCCCAGAAAGGCAGGTGATCTTGACTACGCGATTGCAACACTCAGCCGAGCCCGTGGATTGGCGATTTCGTCCTTCATCAGCAGAGAGTTACGTTTGCTCAGGGCAGATTACCCTCCTCCTTCACTTGCGTTACGGTCCAGTGAGAACTTGTTACCGCCCTTGGTCAGGGAACCTTTTTTCCCTTCGTACTAATCACGAAAGCGGTGTACCGACTCTAGAAGGAGCTCCTCTGGGATTAGCGCATTAGCAAGCGATTTCGAAGTCAACTTCCCTCCTCACTACCTGCTCATTCCTTACTAACCCACTGTCTACACAAGAGCTTCCGATCCCATCCCACAAACAACTCATTTCCTTATGAGGCTTCCATCCCGTAACATCCCTTAAGTAAAAGACGCATTTCAATTCCCTTTTCTCAAGCATATATTATAAATATGGTGCTACCTCGGTCCTCGACGGTGTCGGAACTCGTCAAACTCAGTATTCGTCACGTTTTGACGAGAAAAAAAGTTTCGACACTCGGCGCGTGCTCGGAACTCGACACCCCACTCATGATGTAAGAAGTGAACGTTTTCTTCTCGTGGTAGCTCGCAAACAGCACCAAACACTCCCGTAGAGTCCCTCCGAATCGTTCCTCTTTTTCAAATGCATATTACGTGTTAATCATGGGTTCCGAAGCGATTAAAAACGATACCAGGAAACCTAGAAAGGAACTCGTTCGGTACTCGTCCGTTTTAGCACTCGTCACGACGAGTATCGAGCTTACTACTGTGTTATGTAAAATGCTGTGTTCTCATGAATGCATCGAATTGGGTTATGATCAATGTTTGCTAAATAATACGTTTTGCATATTTTTAAGTAAATTTCATTATATATACACACATGTACAGACTTAATACTAGAGAACGAGGATGAAAGTGATCCGCGCTGTTTTCAACTTAATTTACTGACGATCTTCAAGTTGAATTCTGCTGTTAATTTCCGAGAATGCCCATCTTTATCACCGGCCGAGCAGTGAAGCACAGGCATTCATTTTGAAAATGGGGAATTTCTCCAGGCCATCAACTCCGAGGACCTTCCCTCCCACGAGGTGCTGGCAGCTACTGAAAGAAGGGTGCCTCAAACTCCAGGGGTCTGGGATGGTCCGTCCACCGTCCAATCTCCATCGCTCATTTGATCGCCGTCAGCAGCGCGCTCGTTTAAGGCCAGCGAAGCATCCGAGCTGCACTCCTGATTCGTCCGTCCCTCATCCTCATCCTCCGTCCGACTCATCTCTTCCTTGGTCCGCTGGCTCGGGCATCCGCAAGCGGTGGATTTGTTTCCCGAGTTCGCATCCCGGGAAAGCGGATCCTCCTCGCCCGTGTTCCGCCGCGTCCTCCCTCCCTTCACCCCAGCCGCCCCGCAGCGAGATGCTGCAGCCTCGCCGCTTTCCTCGCCTGCCCGGCGTCTCCTTGCACTCCCTCTCGACGACACTCCTCAGCCACCCATTAGGTCGATCGCGACCAGCAAGTAGGGATCCATGCCGTTCCATTAGTGACTACTTTTCGTTATCCACGACGAGTCGTGGATATCTGCGACCATCCTCCTGGCTTGGGACGGAGATCAGCCTTCCCTGTTTATCGCCGCCCTTATCGATGCCGACCATTATCCTTATCCCGACGATTTCCAGCTCCCTCTTCCCGATGGCAGCTCTGAGAACTCCATCTGCGAGCACCGACTGCTGGACTGCTGCTCGCGATCAGTCTCTCGCCTGGCACGCGTGGCTTCTGAGCGCGTGCGAGTTCGCCGCTCACTCGCTCGAACACACCACTGACGAAAGAGCTGCGCACAACCATCGGGATGTGCAAAACTCCTCCAGGAAAGAAGCGCCCGCTCATCAGCGTCCCCATAACACGCACCTTTTTGCAGTGCTTTCTCCCCTCAGCCTTTCAGGCGCGTCATACGATCCAAGATTCCTGCCGGAATGGATACCGCCAGGGCCGTCCCCCGACAGCCTCCGCCGCTCCTGGCAGTTCTCCTCACCGTGTCCTCCCCGGACACGCTTCCCGCCTGCCCGCACACCAGATCACCTCCTTGACTCTTCTGCCTCTCCAAATAAACTCCACAGCCTTCGCGTCCCGGTAGCGCCCTTCCTCCTTCTTCCCAGTCCCGCGTTCCCTCATGGCGCACGGACCCGGTTCGCAGCTCCGGGATCTCGGGTCTCACCCCTGCGCGGTGCAAGATTCGGTCGTGTTGCCGGTCCAGCTTCCCTCGGACGTTTGGTTTGGTTTGCAGGTCACAGCTCACTCTCCGCTAGCACACTCGAGGCTCCCATTCTTTATTTCACCCAGTCACGCCGGGCGCTTATTGTAAAAAAAAAAACATTTACAAAAAAAAACAGGCACATAAAATAGGAAATGTCTTTCTTGGTAGTGACTTCACATCACCATTGAGAAGGGAGATGCCTCGGAGGAGCTGCTTCTCGTGAGCAGCCCTTCAGTGAGGTCGGCATAAGAGGAATGGGGGAAAAGGTAAACAAAAACACGCAGAAAAAACAAAAGTTCAGTTTAAAAATGTTCGGGGAGGATTCCTTCCCAGCATCCTCTGGTGGATGTTGGCAACTTCCTCCTTTTGTTGGCAAGGGTGTTGCCATCTTGTCTCCTTCCTCATGAAGAAGCAGACAATCTCCATGACGTCATCATTCGACTGGTTTCTTGAGGCTCGGCTTCTCGTCGCCGCAATCCCACGCAGGCAGCACGGGAAGGAAGGAAGGGAGCAAGGGAGGAAGCTGCAGGCGACATCGAGTCGCGTGCGGGGGGGCACCGCAAAACCTCTTTCCCGTTGCTCGTCGGGCGTGGGAGGGCCGCAGCGACGTGTTCCCAGACACTCAGAAGGACAACACAATCCAACAACAGGTGAGGGAAGGTTTCCCGTTCCTCGCAACTGGCTCAGTCTGGGGCCACATTTCCCCTCGTCCGCTGGTGGACTCGTGGGTTGCATGGAATCGCCCAGCGCAACCACTGCAATGACGAATCCTGCCACTCAAGGGAAGCGTGAAGCTGCCCACAAACACGGGGGGAGTCTCTATCTCTTCTAAGGGAATGTCCAGAATTTCTGCCCAGCGAAGCATTCCTCTGGAGAGGGCGGCGGGGATACATGCATCAGCCAGTTGATGTGCCAGCTGCTCCTTTTTTCCCGCGATCTCGTAGGATACTTCCCATCTTGTAAGGCCATCGCTATTTCCACGTTGTTAGATTGTGTTGAGCGTGGCCGCAAGTGGTGTTCCGTGTCCAGGTTGTCTTCCTTGGAGTCCATGGTTTCCTGCAACGAGCATCGAGAGGAGTTTGAGAAACGCAGACGTCGCGATGGCTCCGGACTGGTGCTGTTTCTTTTCACCCGCGCCCGAACTGTTTCCTTTTTCCAGGCAACACAGCGTGAAGACAGGAAATGCACCTGTCCGCCTAGATCAAGGCGACCACTTGCTGGGGTTGGTACCCACATCGGGGCAACTCTCGGTGACCATGCACGAGGAACGCACGAGGATGTCCCACGGCTCCGGCTGCTCGCTTGACCAGGAGTCTGGCTAGGACGCACCAATGTGTGTGGTCCAGAACTTTGCCTCTAGAGCTAATCTTATACACTGGAGCTGACGCTCCATCCTCTCCAACTTCCAGACGCCAAGTTCGGCGTCCCGATGAGCACAAGTCCTTCAATCGGACCCGGGACCTCTGCACTCCCCAGAAGGCTTTTCGCAGAAGGCTCTCGGTCCGCTTTTTCACATCTCCGGGAGGGGGTCAACAAGAAGCAGGGGTGTCGGAGGAGAGAAGCCACGAACGTGTGCCAGAGGACAGCCCGTTCTGGGCTGTCCTCCGGGGGCTGTCCTGTGGAACTCGTTCGTGCATTGCTTGTTCTGCATGGCCCCTGTTCTTTGAAGCAGGCCCCTTTGGTCTTTGAGACAGAGAGAGGCCTCCGTAAGGAGGGAAGGGACCGCCACCAAAGAGTGACGAGGGCAGGCGAGAAGACGCGTCGTTCCCGGATGCTCTGCTGAAAGACCATCGTCTCGCCAAGAGTGGGGTGGATCCACCGTCGGTCGGCGGATGCGCCAGCCTACTTGGGGACCGGAATTCGCCTGGGTAGGCAGAAGGAAAAGGGGTTGTCTGGCATGGACCTCGACTCCTCAAAGCCTTCCATTCTGGAAAGTCTGAGGTCGCCGCCATGGAGTATCGCTACCTGAAGTGGGCAGCCTTCGCGTGGTCGAGCACGAGCTGACCTGTTAGGCTGGCTGAAGCCTCGGGCACAAGACCGGTGCGCGCCGAGAACCTGGGCAACTGAACGGTTCCAAGTCGCCATAAGATGCGTCCACGAGATGAGGGCTCCTCTTCTCTCCAAAAAACACACAAAAAAAACGAGGCAGGGACGACACAGTGTTGCCACTGGTAGTGAGGTGATGCTCAGCATGTTCGGCTCCACGTCTCTTGCAGCCGAGCTGACCGTTGAGGATGTCTCGATGTCTCGATGGGGGTCGCATCCTCAGGAATCCATACGCATTCTCGGAAAGCAGCTGACGGAGTCGTGGCAGAAAGGGCGGCTCCTGTGGAGGCGACTGCCGTCGGTGGTGCTTTCGCTTTCCACCAGCTGTGCGCACTGCAGGGAACGATGGTGAGAACGGGCGGTTGCCGGTCTTGGGAACGCCAACTTTCCCCGAGGTCACGTACTCGACACCCCAAGTAGGTGCGCCTTTGTTGTTGCCCGGAGCTGGCGCGCTGCTGGTGGCTCGCGGTGGGACATGAAAGACGATCGGGAGTCACATCTATGCTTTGGTGAACGGCTGTTCCTGGCGGGAGTCGGGACGCGCATGGGACGGGCGATCGAGGGCGATGGGGGTGTCTCAGAGGCAAGTCCGTCGTCAGCTCTCATCCAAAAGGCGCATTAGGAGTGGTTCGGATCAGGGTCCTGACCACCAGCAGGGACAGCGGCGGCACCAGAGACTCGCAAAGGGGCGGCAGCGTCGCGCGTTTCTCGTCGGTCCCCTCGGCGATTTTGCGGCCGAGGGCACAGACGATGGAAGCCGCACAGGGTTGGGATGTCTTTCCAGAAGGACAGTCTACTACCCCCTAGGGTAGGGGCGGCCCGGGATGGGGGTCTTTGCGGCCGCTGAGGCAGAGGGAGCGCGTCCGTCTGGCTCGACGCATCCTTGGTGACACCAGAAATCGTCTCCGCCCGTGGGTAAAGCGAAGGGCTCCAGTCGGGCCAGCCGGGGCGGCGACGAGGGTTTTTGGGCTCCGGTAGTGGCGGTCGTTCCTGAGAGGCTGCACGACCTACAGGTTTCGGCACTCGAAAAGACCCAGGAGAGCCGCATTCTTGACCTCGTCCGCGCGCATTGGGATGGCGGAGAAGTGCAGACACGCCGCAGGCGTGTCCGCTTGCCCCAGGGCAAGCGGGTAGCAGTGAGGCGCTCGTCTTCAGGGGCGCTCGGGAGTACTGTGCGTTTCCAAGCAGACACGCATATGATCCTTTTTTGATTCGAATAATGGCGCGGTTTGGACCGCAGGATGGTAGTGGCCGCGTTTTAACGTCCGTCGGCTGCGGCTCCTGGTCACCTGAGCCTGCAGCCACACGATGGCATCCATCCTGAGAGATTCCGGCACATCTGCTGACGGAGAGGTAAACTGCTCGGTCGAAGGCGAAGAGGCGGGAGAAACCGTGTTCCGGGAAGTTATTCCTCGGTCCCAAGACTCCCAGGTATGAGGGAACGAAAGCGCCTGAGGGGCAGAGCCAAAGGACTAATCAGTCCTGCTCTCCGCCCGGTCACTCAGCGACGCATACATGGGGCCGCAGCGCGTGGGCCGTGATGTCTTCGGCACCGATCGGTCGGGAGCAGGGCCTCTCCGAGGGCGAAGGTCGCAATGTCAACGTGGGATTCCTCGTTCACCGTGCTCCCACTGTCGCCCCTGACGCAGTCCCTCGGGCGGGAGCTGAGCTGCCGCTGCCGACCGTCCTCCATTGTGCCAGTGCCGCTCCTCCTCCTTTCATCCCTGGCTCCGCGTCAGCCTAGCGCGCTCTCACACGTATTCCTGCGCAAGCGTCCTACGGACGGGGCCCAAGATGGCAGGGCTCTCCTGCCTGCCTCTTGCTCCCATCTCAGCCGAGGTCTACATCCGGACGAGGGAGGGGCCTGATTCATGGGAGGAGATCACTCAGGAACTGGAGAAGATTCTGCTCCTCCTACGAATGGGGGGGGATAGAGGGGAGGGCAAGGGATAGCCGAGCACTCGAAAACGAGACGCTGCACCCTGGACCGCTTGAGGGTGCATCGACCGGCGTGGTTCTTCACGACATTCTCGTGGGGCGGGAGTGCTTCAAAACGGTAGAGAGCCGGGGAGGAGGTCGAGCTTTCTCAGAGGGGCTGGGGGAGGGAAGCGTCCGACGCGAAGCGCAGAATCCGAGCGGCCTCCGGTGGGTGCCCCGACCGGATGTAGATGGTGTATCCACCTTCATCTTTGCGAATGAACGGCTTGCAGCTGCACCCGGGAAACCGTTCGACGCAGCACGGCGGAGGCGGTGAAGGTCGAGAGGATCGCGAGCCACCACAGCGGCCCAAGTCGGCTGCCGCGATCCAGCCCCGGTTCCGGGGAAGACGCGGGCGCTGGCTCGAGTGGACCTGGGCGTTTTCCTCGAGACGGCGCTCGGAGCGGCCCGCGCGCTCAGTCCCAGCGGCTGCATTCGCCCGCGTGGTGTTTCGCGAGCGACGGATTGCGGCGGCTCTACTTCAAGACCTGCGGCGCTTCCCCGCGCGCGCGCTGCCTCCTTGCTTGGACGCTGGTCGCTGTCCGCAGGGGTCCCCTGATGGAGGCGAACGCCGGACGAGGCGTGACTTGGCGTGCCGTCCATAAGCTGTCCGCCGCCTGCTGTGGTGGTGGCGTCCCATGCACACCGCGCGCTGGAAGCTGCACCCCGCCGTTTCCATGCTGCGCCGTCAGGGGCACTGTGCGCGCTGTCGGCGGTTGAGCGCCAGGTTCCCGTGCTGCCCACCCCCTTCCGGGCGGTCGTTCCAAGGTCACGGAGTCACCCGGGACTTGGGGCCGTCCTCAGAGAAGGCGACTCCTTTCGAAGAGAGCAAACTCGTCCCACGTGACCCATCTGGACGGGAACGGCCGTCGGCAGCACCAGGGCGCTTCAGAGATGGTCGCCTCGCGTGCCTCTGGAAGGAAGGGGCGGTGTCTCGTAGCTGCGCGCAGACTCGGAGAGGCTTCCCGGTTGCCGACGTGAAAGGTCCATCCGGGAAGCGAAACGTTCCCGCCGCGGATCCGCCGGCCTGCCGAATGCTGGTGAACGAACTCCTGTCATCGTGCAGACTGATGGGGTTGTCTCAGGCGAAGCCCAGAATCTATAAATAGTCCCAATATGCTGCGTAACTGGGCAGCATCGGCCGTGACGGTTGCGGGATTTTTCGGTACGCGCATCGCCCTTCCACCGGGAACCGACTCGGGACCCACGGCAGAGGCAAAATGGCTGCCGCAGTACGCATGGAAGACTTCGGTCTCGTTTAATGGCTTCCGCTTTCCTTGGCCCGAATTCCGGTCCTGCCCAGACGGGAAGAGGCGCTCTCGTGAGAGCAAAAAAGGAAGGAAGAGAAGATCAGCGTTCGCATCCTGCCGGGTGCATTCGGGCGCCCGCCAATTGCGTGTGCGTGGAGCAGACATCCGTGCGCATGCCGGTCCATGCAGCTGACCTTCAGGGAAGGTTCATCGAGGTGATCCTCTCGAGATTCCAGCTCAGGTTGGGAAAGCTTCTGGGAAGCCGATGCAAAACACCGCCGAAGATTCGTAGATCCGGAAAGCCGAATCTTCCAGAATAGACGGGCATCGGTCTGTTCTTCTTTTCCTCCCGACTGGAGACCTACGACGCAGAGGGGCTGCCTTCCAGCACGCGGCTGCCTGGAGATCACGGAGATCCCGTGCCGGAAACCGATGGAGGGAAAGCCGATTCCGGGAAACGGCGAGGAGCAAGAAAGGAGACCGAAGGAGCGGAACCAGAGGCACTTGCGAGTGCCAGAGACACCAAGAGCGTGCTCCTAACAACCATCCGAGTATGAACCCTCGACCTCCTTGCGAAACGTCTCTCCCAGTGCGATGCGAGGCTTTCGGATCGATGGAAGGGGCATCCGCGGGCGGAATCCAGGAAGAAAATCCACACCGATTCCGGACGAAAAAAAGGGGTCTGGAACCGACTTGGTGCGTCTCCCCCAATGCATCACTTGCCAGCCCCTTCGGCCGGAAGATTTCGATTCCCTTCCTCCTGCTCCTCCTTCGCTGCCGCCGCCATCGCTATATAGGAGGAACACCTCGAGAGGCACGGACCCATCCGGGTCTCGCCACATCGGATTCAGGACTGGCTCGTTGGACGGCACTACCGCCGGTCCGCGATGGCGCTGCCGTGGCACGGCGGCGAGGTGTCAGGAAGAGGTGCGACCCTGACTGCTGCAACTTCTGACTCTTGGCCCCCAAGAACTGAGCTCGGCAAACACGGAGGGCCCGCTCGAGAGAGATGCGACCGGGGTGCTGCAGAGGGGCCGCTGCTTTTCCCCCCTTTTGTCATGACAGGCAGCCAGCAATCTCGGAAAAAAAAAAAAATCCCAGCAGAGCTATTCTTGAGACCAGGTGAGGGAAGCGACGAAGCAGACGCGGCCTCTCCCCCCCTCCCTCCTCTCCCCCACATGGGCAACGCACATTTCATATCCCTCCCCTACCAGTCCCGAGGAGGACTCCAGCCGGCAAGTCATCTGACCGGAAGCCAGACGCTTGCCGGCTGGAGTGCGCCTCGAGGAAGAAACTTCTCTGGGAAGTCCTACTGAGCTGTCCTCTCGCCTGTGTCTCCGTGTCTCGCGCGGTTGTCGCCATCGCAACGGGCGCTCCGGCGCGACCGCACTTCGGTTCCACCTCCAGTGGAACACGCGCTCGCCTCCGGCAGCGGAAGAGGAGCGGGCTGGGAGTCCGCAGCTGGGGCCGCCCCCGCTGGAAACTCGCGAGGCGAAACGCGTTCCCGGCGGCGCCACCCCGCTGGCGCGCCCGCCCGCCGAGAGATACGCCCTTGCCACCCGATGGATGATGCAAGCGATCTGCCAACAGCACTCGCATCCACGTCCCGGGCGGCTCCCTCCGCGAAGGTCGAGTGCGGGCAGAAGGGCCTCCCAGCCTCCCCGTTTCTTCGGCGGCTGCAGGGCTCGCACGTCCCGCACCGCGTCGCTCTCACTCTCGCGCGGAGGATCTTCATACGGGAGGCGCGAAAACGGGAGGGTAGATCGCTTCCGGCGCCTCGCCCATCCCGCTCGTGTCGAGTTGCGCGCTGGGACGGAACGTTTTCATGGCGATTTTCTCCCCGGAAATCGCTCTGCGTCGTCGGCAGGCGGTGGCGCTTCGCTCCCTGTTCTCTTCGGTTCCCCTTCCCCTCCCTCTTCTCTTGCGCCGCTACCGATCGGATCCGTAGGCTGACCCGTCCCCCTTTGGCCCCGACGACTCGCCTTTAATTTGCTTGTACAGTCAAGAGTTCCGTGTAGGATCTCTGCGGCGCTGGTGCGGCGCGTGCGTTTCAATAGCCGGAGGCACCCGCGAGCCGCTCCCCATCTGCTGACCCACCTTACTGGATTCTGGTACCATTTTCCCTGTTGCTGAGGTACAGGGAGCGCCCGGAGCGGGAGAGACTGCCAGGGAACAAAAGAGGCCGCCATCACGTCAGCGTCGCGCCCAAAACTCCATCGCTCGGCGCCCTCTCGCTTGCTGCCGCCATTACGGAGAGGAAAGGCCTCTGCAACCGTCCATCGGTCCTCATCGTCTGGTCTCCGAGGTCCGCCCTTTCTCCTCCTCTTCCCTTCCTCCTCCGCTGCCGCCCCCACCGCAGCTTTTCCGCTGCATACAAGCAACGCCTCGAGAGAGACGCACGGACCCATCCGGGTCTCACAACGTAGGGTCTAGGGCTGGTTCGTTGGGCGGCGCTACCGCTGGACCGCGAGGGCTCTGCTGCGGCGACGGCATGGCACGACGCGTCATTCGCCAGACTAGTGAGCCTCCCTCCCCCTCCCCCTTTGTTTCCCCTCCTGTCCGCCCCCGCAGCACTCCAGTGGCACGGAGGAGGTGCAGCCGAATCTCCCCGTTGACCGGCGGCGCATCTGCTTCCACGCTGGCTACGACGACGACCTCGGCACTTTTCGTTTTTCCTCCTCCTTGGCGGCGAGTGTTCGCGTCAGTGCGCCGCCCGAAGCCGGGAAGAGGTGGCACGTCTCAGCTTCTTCGCCCTCTTCTGCCCGCCTCCTGCCCCATCCTTCGCTCCCGAGCGAGCGGCGGCGGCCCGCTCGTGAGGGGCCCTGCACGCGTGTCGCAACCCACGCGCATCCCAATGGCTCGTATGGGAGCGCGCAGTTGGCGGCGCCGTTCTCGCCGTCTTGCCTGGGTGCCTCCCTGTAGGGAGAGCACGCCCAGGGGAGAAACCTCCGAGGGAGCAGCCAGCCCCACGAACGCTGCGAATAGACTTTCCGAGGCGGAAAGTCTATTCGGCTGCCCGAGCTGGGGCAGCCCCAAAGGGATCCGGCTACGTTACTCGTAGAAATTCACCCCGGATTCCACGGTCAGTCCACGGGTCCTGCACGCTCCAGAGTGGGCAGACGCCGAAGCACGCGAGCCCGCTAGCGACCCCGCAGGGGCACTCTCAGCCCTCGACGCCCCACCTCTTGGAGCCGACCCGTTGCCCAAGCTGCACGCACGCGCACACACGCGAGCGCGTGCGTGCGCCTGCGGGCTTCTTGCGCGACGGGGGTTCCTCTGCGGCGACTCGTCCTCCCCCACGACGGTTTCTTTTGCCGAGCGGCAGGACTCTCCCGACGATCCAGCAGACGCACCGTCGGGAGCTCCAGACAGAAGCTACGCGGGCGCCTCGGGGAGGAGGGGGGGAGGAGGGGGAGGACTCTTTCCTCGAACGGCACGTCTTGAGCTCGTGCGCCTTCGGGCTGACCTCTCGCCGGAGGCGGCGAAGTCCGGGTCAGGACTCGGGTGAGCACGCGGCTTGCAGCCCAGCATCCGCCGCGGGCCGGTTTCTGCCGCTGCTGCGCCCGCGGGGTCGGCGGCGGAACTTCCCTGGGGTCCCCGCTCTCCAGGGACGGAGTCCCCCAGGCATCCACCCGCCCACCTTCGCCGGGGGCTTTGCCTTCCGGCTGTCGGAGCGTAGGGAGTTCGGGTCTGGGGCAGAGTAGCCCAGCAGCGGCGGCCGGTATGAAAGGATCAGTGGCTCGAGGGCCGGAAGAGAGGTCGGGGGCCCTCAGATGCCTCCTGCGACTGAGCCAGTCGGCTCTTCCAGCTGGCAGGTGCCCGGCTCCCGATGTGGCCTGGGGACGAGCACTGCCGGAGCGGGCCTGAAGAGAAGATGGCGGGGTCCCGGGAAAGACAAAAGGAAGAGGAGGGGCATTTTCTCGTTGGGGAGGGTCGCCTTTTCACCTGGGGAGGGGGCATTCCGGGTCTGGCGTCTCCTCGAATCGAAAGAACATAGAGCACGAGGTATCCCTGGATGCCGGGGACTCTCCACAGGGAAAGGGTCGGCCGCCGTCTCCAGGGAGGTCGGCGGCAGCGGGGGGCAGAGAGACCGCTGCAGTTTCCGTGAACATGGTCCATCCTGGGAGCCACCCAGGAGAAGGTCCGGGTCTCCCCCAGGGACTCGAGCTCCCGACCAAACAGCTCGCGGGTCCCGGCGTCGTGCTGGTTGAACCACCGCGTCTGCGTCCACGCCGCGGGCGTCGCCTGCAGCAACGGGCCCGCCCTGCCGATTCTCCTCCGGGGGCAGGGAAGAGCTGGGACAAGACACGCGGGGGCGAAACCAGACGCCCCCTTCCTTGAGGACGCGCGCAGTGCATGCAGGCGAAAGAGCTGTATTCGGGAGCCGGCCCCAGGATTGTTCACATTGCAGAGACTGCTGGGGGGAGAAGTAACGGTCCATTCTCCGAGCGAAGATCTCGAGCAGCATCCGTCGTTCCCATCCCCCGCTCTGGCGTTTACCCGATCTCCCGGGGCGTTTTCTCAAAAACAGGGGGTTCCTTTGTTTTTAAGAAAGAGTCTCGGGCGACTGGGTAGGGGTCAGAGCATTCAGAGGAGGCGGCGTCCCCAGAATGCGAGAGGCGCCAGAAAAAAAAGAATTCCGTTGGGGATGACCCTCGGCACTCAGACAGACTTCTGAGGAAGTAGGGAACACAGAGAGAGGACAGCAAATAAATAGGAAAGGCAGGAGGGTGGGGACAGGGGTCTTTGACGTTTCTTTCTCCCTTGGAGCGGTTACGTGTGGTGGCTGCTGGCGACCCCCTCCCCTGGAGGCTTCCTCTGGCAAGAGAGGCCGCCTTGCAGCCGGCCTCATCGAGCAAGCTTCCATACTGGTGACTTCTCTTCGCTGCGAACGAGATCCATCCACGGAGCGGACCGTCGTCTCCATGGCGCGGGCAACACAAACAGTTGGAATCCGCCATCTGTTGACCTCCTCGCATGAGGAAGCACCGTAGCCAGCCAGTGCGAGACAGGGGGTCCTCCGGGTGGCGGAGCGACGGAGAGAGTTCCCGCCATGTGTCCTACAGGGCACTGCAGTCCAGCAGGAGACGCGGAAACGATTCCATCGCCCAGCACTTGGAGCAGTTCAGGGCATCAGCTCCCTCGGAAACCAGCTGTTTGTGCTGACTGTCCTGCCAATCTCCAGTGCAGAACGTCCTGAACATTTGCGACGGAGCGGAAACACGGAGGTGTCCGCTCACAGGAGAGGGACCACGAGTTCTTCGGGGAGCACACCGAGCAGTTCACTCCACCGAGAGTCCCTTCGGGAACGAGCAGTTGCACCGTCCATCAACGCGCTCCCTCGTCTTGCAGCCGCACAGGAGTTTCTCCACTCCTTCCAGCTGGCAGGAGAACTCCCACTCTGCCGGTCAAGTGCTGCTGCTGTTGTTTGCCCTGGGGGCAGACAGTGCTGCAGAAGGCTGCACTTCGTCCAGTCTTGCTGGAAATCTACCAGCGGGCTGCAGAGGAGAGTCCAACGTAGGATGATGATCTCTGTGCCAGCGTCGGAGGCCACGTGGCTGTGGTCTCCACGCACGGCACCACCTAGTGCCGCGGGTTCGAACGCCTTCCGGGAGAGGTCCGACGCCCGAGAAATGAGGGGTGCGTCATGAATTTCGAGTTTTCCCCGCAAGATGACGCTGGTTGGCCTACATTCGGGTGCGGTACTGGTAGTTGATATAACTGGATGTCCCCAATGAGTGGCCGGGGTTGGAATTTGACCTTTCGGAACCCTTCCAGGGATCAAGGAACCCTTCGAGGTTCCCCCCCGTCTCGCACCATGGAGCTGGCGGCTTGACGATAATTCTCTAGTGTCCAAGAAGCGCTCTGCTGCCTTCGGGAGGCGCCCTTCAGAGAAAATGGAAGCATCCCTTCAGGATTCTCTTCAGGGGAGGAAGAAACCAGGAGCGGCCACTTCTAGGGGTCCCTCCGGAGAAAAGAAGGAAGGAGATTCCGTTTAAGGTTCCCTGCCGGGCGCTAGAGGAACGGACTCTCTACTTCTTCCTGGATTCATAGGGTAGTCCCCTTCCGGGGTGCCCCATATGTTGGACAGCTACTACACACACCTTCGGGTGGCATGGACCAGCATCAAGGAGCAGCGAGAGCTGCCCGGTGCGCGACGGTTCATGGCGAACCCTTCCCAAAAAAAAACCTGAAGAGAGAGAGAGAGAGAGAGAGAAAGAAAGAGAAAAAAAAAGGTTGGAAGGAAAGCAGCGAAACCTGGACCCTCTCTTCCCAACTCTTCCAGCAGGTCTCCGGCGCCTCGTGCTCTGAGGGTAGCTGGGGAAGGACTGCGCGTCTGGCGCGAGTAGAGGACTTTACCGCTGGTGATGCATCTGCTTCCTCGGGTGCGGCAGCATCGACAGTCAGCAGTCGCAGGTTTGCCATCCTAAAAAGGACTCCTCCCTCGGAGTCCGCTGCTTCCTTCCAGATGGGAAAGAAAGGACCTCGTTCCGAATCCTTGAGCTCCAGCACGCCGAAGAACAGACCCGCCGTTCATCCGAGTGGCTGCAAGGTAGCTCGCACAGCTTTTAAGCAGCTTCCGAAGAGGACGCCAAGCACCGCTGAAGAGGGCGCACGAGAGCTACCCGCTCTCCCGGCACCATAAGGACCTCAGACGTGACCTGCCGGCTGCGGACGTGAAAGATACGCAAGACATGGAGTAGTAAATGCGAAAGGACTGCGTGGTGGCTATGGGGAGAACTCAAACTGATCATCGTGAACACCGTGGTGTAGCGCTTGCACGATCCTCGCTCGGCGTTGGAGCTATTTTTAGTACCGACAACTCCGAAGCTAGAAAAGGCAAAATATGTGGTTCTGTTTCTTGTAATTTAATCAGAGATCTCCTGCACTGCCCTTCCAGATCAGTGGTGGTTGCAGTTCTTCGAAACTAGCGACTCGCAACACATTTTCGAGCTGCTTTTTCACTTCGTTCGACTTTGTTGGATTTTCTTCCCCTTTCCTTCGCAGTGAGAACCGGCACGTGGCGCACTCTATTGGGGATTCAGATAACTGCGAGCCAAGTTCCACAACGGGATGCAGCCATCCTACTCCGTCTCTACTTCCATTTAGATTTCGTTGTATCGTTTCATTTTTTCCTTCTAGATTGTGCTGCATTTTCCAGAAAATTCTACATAACATGGAAACACGCAAAACCTGTTTCCTGATAAAGAGAATCGCCTGCAGACCTTGGCATACGGAATCAACTGGAGATGCTTCCTTCCAGCATTATTCTCCATCCAGCGGAGGCTGCAGGCAGGACCGTCGACATGATGGAGACACTTGGATGAGACGAGCGCGCAGACGATCCCGTGGGGGAAGAATCTGTTCGACATTTCCGATTTTCGGGAGAGAAAGGAGGGAAGAAGAGAATTTTCGCGTGCTCCTCAACACACGCGAGGCACAGCCGATTCCAAAAGACACGGGGAGGGGGTTGCATACTAGTTCGAGTGGCCGCATCTCGGGGTCTCCCTTCCGGGCAGACGACGTGTGTCCCTGGAAGCAAAGGGACACGCGGGGATGGCTCCGGAAGGTGCGCCGCGGTCGTGAGCTTCCGCCCTCCGTCTCGTTTCGATTCGCTTCCCAGTGCGCCGCCGCCACCGGGAATGAAGTGTGCAGAAAGACGCTGCTCCCCTGAGCGAACGAGGGAAACACTGCAGGCGTTTCTCAAAGGGGACGACTCGCAAGCATCCATTGCTTTTTGTCCTGAAGGCAAGATCGGTCGGTAGCTAAACGGTGCTAAAAAACAAAGAAACAAAAAAACTGCAAAACTAAAATCCGGAAGACCTCGCTCTGTCTGGAAAAGGAAATTTTCTTGACGAGCATCGAAAGTCCCGAAATTCCAGTTTGAGTCTCGGCGTCTTCGAAAGTTTTCTTTCCTTCTTTTCTTCCCTTCGCCTCTGCTCTTCGGCGCTCGCTCTGCGGTGACGCAATTGGCTCCGTCCCGGCCGATCTGACCGGAAACTCTCAGTGAAGGGGGCGGCACCGAGTGTCCACTCGGAGAGACTGGCCTCGTCCCGGGGAGCGGGTGCGCTGCGCCCCGAGGGGAGGAAGGCAGCCCTCAGTGGTGCCGACAAGTTCCTTGGGAAAAAAGCTTCCGGCAACGGTGCGGAAAAAAAATCCCGTTGCATCCAGAAGTGTGGAAGAGCGGACTTCTGGCGACGATGAAAGATCAAAGGGAAGCTGCCGCGTGAAACCTCGTTTCCTCGTTGAGAGGCTGCGCGTGTCCAGGAAGCTGCGTGCGGTGCATTCCGCACACGCTCCGAAGGTGGAGCAGCCGCCCCTCTGCAGGATCTCCTCCTGTGGTCCTTGCGAGCTGCCATCAAGAGCGCGTGCCTTCCCGAAGCCGAACGCGTTTGGCCGATCCGGCCATCGCGCCCAAGGACGCAGGACCAGCGTTTCCCGTCTGACCGCGTCGACTAGCCTCGCCCCGCCACTGCTTTGCTGCCTCCTGTGCTCGCGTTTCCAAGGAGCGCAGCGGTGGCTCAAGTCGTTCCTTCCGAACAACAAAGCGGTGCTCTCAGCCTCCCAAACTTCATGCGAAGAGGAAAACAGGCTGGACCATTTTTTTCTTTTTCCTCCGCCGGAAAACTCTCTAAAGGAAAGACCCGCACAAGGGATGGGCTCGTGTCTTTGCCCAGGCAACGGAATCTGGGTCTCTTCATCTGGCGCCATTCTCGGCGCTGAGCGGCGAGGTCCTCCCCGGGTCTTTCGCACCCTTCTTTGGGATGGCGCCCCACGCTGGATCCCGGCTCCGCTCTCGAGCGCACCCCTCTTTGGATTCGCGAGGATCAGCACGTCCTCTCTGTTCCCTCTTCCTGTACGGATGCGGCGGAGGCTCCCGTTTCCGTGGTTGCGTCGAATCCACGCATCGGTGGCGCACGAATCAGCGTACCAGGAGACACATTTTTGTTGCTGGGTTCGCAGGAAGGAAGGCATTCATCTCGTTCTTGTTCTTTTTTTTTTCTGACTCCAGCAGGGGAGCCGTCTGGAGGTCCCCTGCTCATGCGAGGGGGCCTCGCACGAGGATGTAGGGGGTCACGTTTCGTGGGAGGGGTCACCTGCTGGCATCGAAACTGCTGGTCCCACCGAGTCTTCCGAGACGCCCTCCTTCTCGAGAAACGCTGCCCTCCAGCTCCGCTTTCCTCCGACCTCATTCTGCTTCACCGCGGCATAACTCTTGGCAGCAGCAGAAATCTCCCTGACCCTGGGACAGAGCATCGCGATCGGAGGTACTGCTTCGTCTTGTGCATGTTGGCCGAGGAATTAGAATTCGCTCGATGTCGTTCTTGAAATGCGAAGTGGCCTGCTGCTCCTGAGGAACTCTCGGAGTCACTTGTAGCTCGCGCATTCGCCCAGAGATGGTGTCAGATTCCCCCGGAATGCGGGAGTCGGTTGCCCGCATCGCACGCCCTTGCTTAGAAACCTCCGGACTGCTGCAGATCAGAGCGGTGCCTCTTCGAGGAGATCATTGGCCATCGGTCCTGTTAGCGCGCAACCCGTCCTCTTGTAGAGTTTGCGCTGTGTGATTCGGCTTCCGGTGAGGTCACGAGTGGGCTCATTGGACACCCCCGATGACCCTTTCTGTTGGATCTGCGACAGGCCATTCAGCTTCCACTTTTGCTTCGCGGCACGCTGGATTCAGGCGCGCCTTCATCGAGCCCTTTGCCTGAAAACACTTCCTACACTACCCACTGGGTGTCTTCATTCTGGTCAGATACGCGACCGCCTTTCTGGCGTCGGTCTGCTGCTCCTTTCAGGCTCTTATTCGCTGCATCTAGGCGCTCTTGGACCATGCTCCGCGCTATTCGCGACGACAAAGGAAAATCCTTTGGAAGGATCCTGGCATCCAGGATGGAGTAAGACTTGTCTCATTTGCGATTTCTTCAGAGAGCGCCCCTTCCATCGCCAAAACCACCCTTCCCTCTGGAGGCCGCCACCTCGTCCGGGCACTTCTGATATTCCTGGGAAAGATTCCGAAGGGCCCGCGTTGTCAACTGCCCGCTAGTCGGCGGGGCATGACTCCGCCGCCGCCGCGAGCGCCTCCCGCCGAGTCGTGCACAAAGCCCGAGCCTCCCTTAGCGTTATCTCGCGGCGGGACGCGTGACCCGAACGCGCGGCCTCCAGACGTGGTCTCTGAATTGACGCGTCGTGCCATCTCAAGCCCTTCCGTTGGCCAGCCAGATGCGGACGAGCAGAGCAGGCAGAGAAGGTCGAGGCGAAGTGGATCGAATGGCCAACCAGTGTATGCTTCCGAGTACTCGAGAGCTCGGAACGAGATGGACTTTTCTTATTCTCAACCCGTCCTTCTTTTCTTTTTTATTTCTTTAAGGCGCTGTGGTTTCGCGCTTTCGAGCGACAACGCTCCAGGCGGTCTTCAGAGGGGGAGGTTCAGTTCGCGCACCCGGTTGGTCTGGTTGCCGCAGTTGTGCTTCAGTAGCGTCATCTTCCACGAAAAGCTCGGCCTCTGCAAGTAGACGAGGCAGGACCTCTCCTCCTCGTTGGCGCACCGGAAGTTGGCCCTCAGCGAGTAAGTGGGCTCGAAGGAGTTCAGCCTTTTGACTTCGTTTATTTTCTGGATGACGCACGACCTTGAGTTGTCGTCGAAGAGGTTCTGCATGAACTGCAGGAACTCCATGAAGAAGGACACCAGGGACTGGATCGCGTCGATCTGGAAGTGGCGCTCTTCGTTAGTTGAGGGCGAGGGCCCCCTTCCCACCACACCCACCCCCTCCGGCGCCCAGGTGGCTCTCGGAGCGCGGCTGGATGGGTCACCATCTCCGAGAAGGGGGGTAGAAGCGGCGGAAGCACCCGGGACCCGGAAGGAAGAGAGCGATCGAGGAGGAGCCTGCCAAGCTGGACCACCCTTCCTCTTCCCCACGAGGAGCGACCGGGGCGAATCGCGGGATTCATGGAATGCAATGGGGAGAATTCCGCAGGATCGCACTAAAGATGGACAGCGCGAGGGCCACTCTTCCGCTGTCCAAGTGGCCACTTCCGGTGCGGGAGCGTTTCCAGCAGGGGGAGTCCGGGAGAGCAGAGCACCATCTCTGTCATCCATCGAACTAACGAATGAGCGGACCGTTCCTCCCTGGGATGAGGAGCGTCTTGGGTAGGGAGCGCATTCCGCAGCATTCCCTTGTGACGTCTACACTTGCGCGAGTAATCAGGCGCCCCGCCGCTGCAGAGCGTGCCCGGCATCCCCGGATTTTTCGCCGCATGCCGCGGCGTGGCGCAGCTGACGCGCGGCGGAGAGGATTCTCGCCGAGAGTGGCGCCCAGGGGGTAGTGAAGGGGAGGGGGAAACCCGTGAAGAGGTTTTGGGGTGTTCTGAGGAAGGGGGGGAAGGGGCAGACGCGATGGTTCGGGAGGGTTGCTCTGAGACCTCGGGCCGCCGTGGGACTTCGCGTGCCGGGAGTGGGGACGATCGCGAGGCAGAGGAGCAGACTGCATGGAGCAAACGAGCGTTGCCCCGCCTTCCCTCCCTGCCCGGCAGCTCCTGGCAAGAATGCGCCGCGCGGGACCGAGTCCTGGCTACCTTGATTCAAAACGGACCGCAGAGGGAGCAATAGAGACGAGCAGGAGCGTTGGGGAGGGGCTGGGAAGCTCCGCCTCTGGACGTGCAATCCGTGGCCGTCGGCGGCCGAAAATCTGCAGGGAGTCGAGCGGAGGACGGAGGCAGGTCGAAGAGAAGGCCGGAACTCGGAGACGAACCTGTGCAGCTTCTCCAGACCGGGAGACCTCCCCCGGAAGCGGCCTCTGGGAGCTTCCGCTGCCCGCGGGAGCCGTCCACGGAGCCGCGGAGGTCCTCTCGGAGAACGCGGAAGGGAAGGAAGGTGGAGGAGCAGCGAGTCAAGCCGAACGCGGAAGCCGATTCGGGTTCTCCTTTTTTTTTTCATCCGGCCCTTGGGAGCGCCTGAGGTCGCGTCTTCTTCCTCTTCCCTAGCGCGGAAGCCCAGAGTCGCTGCAGCGTTTCGAGTACTACGCGGGGGGGGGGCACTCACCGGATCTCCGCGGAGTTGCTTCCCCCCCATCAAGACCAAGAGGATCACGGCGCAGGTAGACGACATCTTCCTCATCTCTTAGAGCGCAGCTTCCGTTCCTGGGTTCCAGTTCGCCTCCTTCCGAGCGGATGAGGGACGGGCCGGAGAGATCCGTGGTCTCGAGGAAGCGACTCGGCCTTCGATTGCTCCTCCGCCACAGCCCGCGCCTTCTCATAAAGCGTCCGGGGATCGGGAGATCAATTGGGCAAGCTGTTTTCCATCCTCCTGGTCCCTGGAAACCGTCCTTGGGATGGATGCTGTCCTTATTGCCTTAGAGATTACTCCTCAGCTTCGTTTATCTTCGTCCCGAGAACTTTATCGTCCAAAAAAAAAAAAAAAAATCTTACCGAGTCGTCGATTTCTTCTTCGAAGCGACAGCGGCTCCTCTGAGTGGGGTTTTCACGGAAACCGTAGGTGAGCAGGGTTGCTCCGAAATCGAGCTCACCCGGGGTTTCCCACGTCTCCTTGCAGCTCTGTCGGAGGAGTCTCGGGGACGAGGCGGCCTCTTCTGCGAGAAGCCTGATCCTATCCGCGAGCTCGCATCCGAGAGCCCTGGAGACGCGAATGCTGCTGATCCTGAATGAACAGCCACAGGATCACTCCCTGCCGAACGTCAGCATGCTGACCCATTTCCTGCCGGCGGTCAGATTCAGCGGTCCGGAGTCAGTCAGGACGGCTGGATGTATGAGAGACACCACTCCCTGTCCTCCGGGAGCCATTCGACCCCTTTTCACGTCTTCCCCTTCATACCCGGGACGTTTCGCGTTGGGCGAGAAGCTTCTCCACTTCCCTGTCTCGAGTGCCATGGGCGCGGTGGCGGCCCTCCCCTGCACATCGACCGGTCTTCGCGGGCGCTCCACACCCTCTGCGGATCTGCTGGCCGGCACTCCGCAGCTCAGGATTTTGGGCTCGTCAGGCTGCTGAGTCTTCGCACGCGCGGCCCACCGCACGAGATCCCGAATGCTCGTGACCGGAGGGTCTGGAGCGGCGCGACCGTCGTCCACGTCCGCGATCCGTGCTCGAGAAGTGTCGGCAGTGGCGGTACCAACGACAGCCGAGGGACTCCATTCTTTCACAGACACTGCCGCCTGCGCGGCTCCGACCGGTGCCTTTTCGGAGGCTGACATCGCCCTGGAGGGATTCCAGAGCACGGTGGGTTCCCATCAGCCATAACCCAAGGTGCCTCCTGGAAGGAAAACGGCAGCAGCAGCAGGCGGCACCGCCTTCTCCAGTGCTGTGGAGGTACTCAGCACGCTGCGCGTTGAGGACGGACTTCCTCGATGACCTCACCAAAGTCTTCGGAGAGTTGTTCCGAGAGAACAGAACAAGCCCGCATCGGCGGCAATGTATCTACGCGCTTCACGGGCGGCACCGAGCGTCGAGGGATCGAATCCCACCTGGAAACGGATCGCGCCAGATACATGAGCGCGTCGTGGGTTCAAGCTCTCTCTCAAGATGACGCTGGTTGGACTCTATTCGGGTTAGGCGCTGGCAGCTGAATGCTTCCGTTAACTGGCCGGGATTGGAAACGACTCTCCGGGGTCCTTCCAGGGAGCGAGGAGCCGGTTCCTTCCAGGATTCTCCTCCGGTTGTGCAAAGGAGTGGATCCCCACTTAGGAGGGACCCTCCGTCCGTACCAAGGAGTAGGTGTAGTACCTCTCCAGAGTGTCAAAAGCGCGCTGCTCCCTTCGGCGAGCTCTCCTCGGAGAAAATTGGACCCTCCCCCTTTTCAGGATTCTCGTCAGAGGAGAAAACGAGGAGAGGATCCTTCGAGGGGGATCCCTCCGGAGAAGAAATGAGAAGCGTCCCCATCAGAAACCCTTCCAGAGAGAACGAGGAAGTGGTTTTCCCTTCGGGGTTCCCTACCGGGCGTCGGAGGTTTGAACCCGGTCGCTCCGGGACGTTTATTCAGAGAGCAAACCACAAACTTGAGGGATATTATCCCCCCCAAGACACAAGAACGCCCATAGAAAAAGTTCAACACGGAAAACCACCGGCACGCAGGCAAGCTTCAAAAAAGAAGGGAACGGAGGGAGGGGACACAAAATAAACAAAAAAAACAGGAGAGGGTGGGGACAGGGATCTTTGGTATCGTATGTTCCTCTTTTTCTAGAAGCGGCGCTTGACGATGGCGACTTCCCTGGCGACTTTTCTGGGAAGATGAGGCCACCTTGCAGCTGTCTCCATAAGGTTGGCGGCTATCCTGGTGGCGTCCTTTCGCTGCGAACTCCCTGCGAGCTTACGGCGAGCCGTCGCGATGGCGCGGATGGTGTTGCCATCACAGCGCCCTTCCTCAGTCCGCCTTCGCTGAAGGAGCAGCAGGCTGATGGCAGTGTCCTGGGGACGACGGAGTGCCGAAGCAACTCTTTGCCATCACTCCCGCAAAACACTGCAGTCCAGAAGTAGGTGTGGAAGGATGCAAAGTTTTTTTCGAGTACGACGTACTCTAGGCTAGGTACCGATTGACTACATAAAGTGCTGATCAAAGTTACTATAATAATTGTTTATTTATTCCACATTAAATAAAATATTTTACGTTTTTCCCAAACAGATACTGTCTATTTAAAAATTATGCTTGTAATTCCAATGAAATCAATGATTCATTCAGAGTTTTAAGATATCACAAGGATGAAAAGCAAAATAAATTCTATACGACACCGAGAAAACCCGCGAATAGTTAGTCGGTATAAATCGAATTTTGTTTGCTGTCGTCGCTAAGGTAACTATGGGAACGTAAGTGTATGCGTCCACCCCAAACATGGATGGTGTTAACTTATGTCGCGTGTATAAGGTAAAAACATTTGCCAGGCGCATGTATGCGGCCATAGCACTCAAAGGGTTAGAATGAGCACCTTTAAGAACCTCCGGATACAAAGAACAGCTTTTCGTCAAATCTCATGTCTTGAGAGGCGTTTGGAATTCTCCGTCTGAGAGCTTGGATGGAGGAGGAGACCATCGCTTTCAGAGCTGCCATGCCGCAGTAGCAGGTTGGAAGCCTCCCTGAATCTCTGTTCTTGAACTTCATCCTCTGACCGAGGCGCTCCCACCATCTTGGTCATAGTTCTCCCTCCCTGTCTCCTCCTTCCGGGATGGCACGTAGCCGAGTGGGAGTGCTTTCCTGGACTGCATGAGATGCGGACTGAAGCGATTCCTCACCTCTCTCCTCAGTATGAAGCTTTCCTGTCGGGATGGAAAGGGGTCGTTGCAGCTCTTCCGCACCCAACCGATACATCGCTTGACCCGGAGACGCTCTTCCTCTTCCCGCAACGGCTCTCCCAAGACTCAGTAACGGCGATGCTGTGCTACGTCCGTGACTGCTACTGCATTCATAAAGGCACTCGCGAAGGCAGGATGCTTGCCAGGAAGACTAGGAGGTTCTTCTGGTAACTGTCATGGTGAGAAGGTGGCAGCAGGTAGTCTCACCTCAGGCAAGCGACAGAGACGAACTCGCACGCGCATTCCGACGATTATTTAGAAGTGGTAGGAACTTGACTGCATACATCCTGATGACCTTCTTTCCTTCCTACATTAATCATATGCGCACTTTTTACATATTTATTGCCCTTTCCCTTTTGTCCACCCTGAACGGAGTTTTGCCTGGACGATTCGCCTGTCCGTGCATGCCGAGGCGATGCACCCTGCCCCCTCCCTCCCATCTGGATGCTCGCTGCTCTTCTTAACAAACGTCCTGGTGCAACGAGGTTCCGCATGGCGGCACGGTCCACGCGCGCCATCTCTACCCTCCTCAATCCATACCCTCCAGCCTCGAATGCGCAATGCCCATGGGGCTCTCCTCAGCTGCTCGTCTTCCGAAAGCATTCGGTTCCCGATTCCGATCCCGCGGAGTCCGTTGGGAATCCTGTTCTGGAGTCCTTGCCTTCTTTCGACCGCCGCGGATAACTCCCGGGCCTGCACGTGTCTTCTTCTCCCGACGTGAAAGTTCGTTCTCTCCATGGGCTTCTTGAGGGAGGCTTGTGGCTGGCCCGTGGTCGTAGCCGCGTGGAATGTTGATCAATCATATGAAGCATCCATCATTACATTCTGAATATTCCTTATAGTATTTAATTCCGTTCGGCGAAAATTATCGGCGTGGGCTATGGACTCATATGTGCATCTGGCAAATGTTTTCACCTTATACATGCGACATAAGTTGGCACTATCAATGTTTGAGATGGACACATCCATTTATGTTATTATAATTACCTTAGCAACGACAGCAGACAAAATTCTATTTACATCGGCTGACTATTCGCAGTTTTTCTCGATGTCGTATAGAATTTATCATATTGTTTTTTATCTTTCTGATATTTTAAAAATGGCGAATAAGTTTAAAGAGATTCTTAATAAATAAACAATCATAACAGTAACTTTGATCAGCACTTTCTGTAGTCAATCGGTGGCATCTCTGACAGAGCGCGCGGTACGCGAAGAAGCACTCCGTCCACAGAGGTCGCAGCTGCCACTCGCGTGCCGTCAACACGGAACGTTTCAATCTGATGGGCTCCGCACCCAAAGGGTTAAACGAGTTGTCCACTTTTGAACAACGGCACTGCCTTCTGTATTACCAACAAGACCCACCTCACCATTCAGGGAGTCGTCGGAGAGGGAGCTGCGGGCATCATCGACCAGTATAATAGAATAAGCAGGTCAACCGATAGTCCATGACCACTGAGATGAGAAGTACACAAGTATCTTCTTTTGGTCACTACTCCGACTACGCACTTTATGAATCGATAACTCACCCGTTGAAGCTCTTCATGTTTCTGCAAACGGTAGATTCCGTGGAGTAGGCACCAATCCATTCCAATCCAGCGGTGTCGTGACTGATGATGAAATAAGGATGAGTGGAATGAAGATCCTCATAAAGTCTGATGCTCACTAGCATGCCACTAGCACGATTGCGTGCAATCATGGTGGTGACACTCTTCTATAAGAGGCCAGGATCAGAGAGGATTCACACACACAGCTGTGGCCCATCCGGAGGCTGTTCGATACAGGTGCATCCGCACTGGACTTCAGCGTGCCTGGCCTGCAAGGGAAAGATTGGTGCTCCTCCAAGTGGGTCTCCTGCCCATCGGGAAAACTCAAGGCGAACGTCATCATTCAAGAAAGAGCGTCTCTTCCTTGAATGATGCAGTCTCGTGCGAATCCGTGTTACGTGGACAGCTCCACACGCGATTGAGGGATGCAAAGGTGTGGAGATGTCGCCAATAAAACCGCAATGATGGAATGAAAGCTTTTCCGTATTCCCTTGCCAGTAGAATCAGAAAGGGTCGTAAGAAAGTTCTCGAGCGAGCACCAAGGGATGACAAGCGAGAGCAGGTTGTTCAATACTTGAGGCTCCGCAGCTCAGTGAAACAAAAGGTCTCCCTTCCTCTTCAACTGCTTTCTCTTTCTGCGCAATCCCATGAGTTCAGTCCAGGTGGCAATTAGACAGAGGACAGTAATGATACCAGGACGTTAGAGAACAGAGATGTTCAATATTTGCCTATTGAGAGAAAAAACTCAAATGTTTTAGATTGGAATTGGAAAAAGAGCGAGGATCATTAAGGAGAGACTAGCTATACTAGGACGATCCAATCTTCCTGATAATCTAGCAGAGATGAGTGAAATCTGTCTGAATTGCCATCGGAGTCCGCAATTTCTCAAACAGACCTTTGCTTCGACCGTTCCATGGGTCCTGACTCTACACCTCAAGGCTCACGAAACGCTTGTTCTCCTCATAACTGCCGAGTTGTTGACCTTACCCTTTCTATGCAGTTCGCCGCTCGTACTGTCAACAGGGTGATGCAGGCTTCAAGTCCTGCTGAGACATTCCTCGTCCACAGGAAATCCTCAAGAAGCGGGTAGATAATAACCTTGGACCAAGAACAGCAGCAGCAATATGTTACTGTTCTTGGTTCCTCTCACCCATGTACAAAGACTGAGCATTCCTTCTTCCGTAGATTTCTCTATGTTCTGTCAACCATAAGAATTGTCGACGTCTGCGGACATGCTCAGCGGCTCCGACTTGCAGTCATGGTATTTGAAATTCTTTGGTCTCAGTGACTGCGCATTTGGTTTTCTTCGAAGCAACCAAACTTCGATTCCCTTCGATTCATCTCGATGTTTTCGACCACGGTTTCTGAATGAGGAAATTCCCCTTTCTCATTCATCGCTAATTCCTTAGCATAACTTCAAGGAGGTTTAAGGCAGTCTACGACCAGCTGTTTATATTCAGTGGAATAGGCATTTTTTTCTTTTGTCTCCCTTATCGCCACCAGAATTTTGCTCCACCTCCTTTAACCGTTCGCTATCTCCTGATCTTTTTCTCGGATGTCGAAACCTTCTTAGATAGCTTGGAGAGCCTTGTTTCATTAACATTTGCAGTATCAGCTTCATCATCGTCCTGTGACTCTTGAGTCACAGTGTGCCAGGTCCATCTTTCCATTCTTTTCATGTACTTCTCCACTGATTTTCTCCAAAACCGTTGCTCTAAGACGATCTCAATCTGACAGTCATCCACGAGAGCAAAGTATTAATTCAGCAGTCCGTCAAGTCTCTTAGTCTCCCGCAGAGGACCTTCTTATCCAATTGATGCTTGAAGGTTGCAATCACTAGCATCGGTCTGCTACGAAGTTCTGGGCGGTGTTCATCATTGCAATCCATTTGTTTATACGAGCTGGGTGTGGGGACCGCTTCAGATCTGTGCGTGGACCGAACCTAATTCGTGGCGTTCATCCCATTCCTCATTTTCCACATCGCCGATTTCGGCCTCCATAACTGATGACCAGCCCGATGCTCAAAATTTTCATTTTTCTAATCTCCATCCACTGCATGCAAACGTGCTGAAATAGCTAGGAATACAAACCTACTAAAGTGTCAGTCTCAAGGGGGTACAAGACCATGGTTCAGTGGCATCAAGTTGCAAGCATAATTATCAACGAGGAGTTCCCATTTTGTGGGATTGTGGAACATGGAAGTTTTGGTCACTATTAGAACCACGAATCTCCTTAAGAATTTAACTTTCAATGCTACTTGATAGGAAATTTAACAAATTCATTACATACAAGCCAAATTCTGGTTGGTTCTCATTTAAGAGTTCGCACAGAAAGAAACGTTTCAAATTTATTTCGGGAGCATATCGGAAGTAATTGAGACCGCATTTTGAGGACAGCTGTCTAGACGTTAAAGACGCGAAGCGAAGAAGTACTTGCCTGCCTCTGGCTGCACCAATAGGTCACGGCGCTTTGAAACGGGGGGATTTGAATCAGTTCCGACTGCATTCAACCGTATCCATGTTCCTGGAGTGTCCTTAGTTTATTTAGCTTTGCACGATCTCCTGCAGTATCCAGCGAGCGTGCCTTTTCAGGCAAGCGTTTTTTGTACCGCTCGGGGCGTCGATCTTTTGGGACCTTTTGAAGTTGTTTCATTCACATCGGAACTTTAAGCATCGAGCTGGTCATCAGTTATGGAAGTCGAAATTGCTTTGCATCGCTTTCTGAGATCTCGGGTGCAGCAGCAGTTTTTACTGGTGCACTTTCCCTCTCTGGCTACACAGTACAATGGTGGTGATGTTTAGTAGCATATTTCAGGCTGCGGTAATAAATGTAGTAAAATATGAGTTGAAAATCGCAGGTGACTAGTGCCCTTTGCTGTGATCAGGGATGGCAAAAGCCTTCTTCACGGTTCTCTTCCTTATGCGATTCGAACCAGTTATCCAACCCAGGTATTCCAGAAAGAGGAATGGCTGCTGGATGTGGATGTTGAACAAACCATCCTCAAGACAGCTTCCTGTCACCCACCTTGCATGTCCCGTATGCTCGACAAGATCGATGAGCAGCTACCAAAGTCAGTTGGTATTCTCTAGTTGCGCACATCGAGATAAGAAACTACCCTTAAGATAACCAGGGTATCCATGTATCCACATGGTACTTATTTTGATGTCACACAAGGTGCTTGTTTCGCCTTTTTCGATTTCGTTTTGTATTGATATGTACATCACATGCTGAGGCATAAAGCAGATTCCAAACCAGGCTGGTTGCCGTTTTTCTTGCTGAGACGAACTACTTGAAAATGGAATGAGGAAGTGCCACACCTATCCAAAGGCTACATGAAAGCAGCGATGAAAGCGTATTGCAGGAAAAATCAATCCAGAATTTCGTCACAAGATTCATACTTATAGACAGCACAGGAAACAAAGCAGAAAACCAGAAAGTAGGAAATATCCAAGATCCGAATGGATTTGAGATACATGACTTAGTATGTGGAAGATTTCCTTGCTCTACACATGTATTTGTAGTGATGGACCAATTCCTGGATAATTGGAGGTAAGTGGATGAATGTTATCATAATGGATAGCCAGGACTTATCGAATAGAAAAATTCCGAATGTATTTTCTTACTGATTTGGTTAGACCAGCGATCGTTTGGAAGTGGGTGTAAATTTGAAAGAGAAAACCGTTGCCTTGAATACCCCTGAGAAGATTCTTTGACTCCTTTTCAATAGTCCTCGCATATTTTTGACAAGATCAATAGTAGTTCTTCATCCATCCTTCTTCATTGGAAGTTATTACTATTGCGAATGGTTCTCATGATTAGAGCGACAACACTAATCACAATACCGGATATTTCATTTCAGAAAGCGATAGATTATTTCCGGTTCCGAACGTTCTGTCGATGGAAAGAATGTAGTTCGATCACAACTTTCATTCACGTGAAACTTCCACCTTTGCTGAATCTGATGCGGAGCAACTGGCAAAGCACAGCGAGTCTCGCTGGCTCCTGCCAATCTGTGAGATGAAATTCCACACAGCAGCACAGACTCCCACCACGCAGGATGGGAGATTGCAGGTTGAAGTGTTCGGCATCCGTACCATTAGCGCTCTTCTCAAGACACGTGAGCCTTGATTTCGTCTTCCTATCGCATCCGACAAGCTTTCGTTTATGCATCTCTATCATCTCTATAGATTCTCATGTTTCCTTTTCATAAGGTATGATCCGTAAAGTGCCATCTACTTTACAAATCATGTACTTCTTTCGACTTTGCCTCTCCTGCGATTGTGTGTCTGAATGGCACAATAATTTCCTAATTTTCGTCTTCAGCTGGAATCAACTCGCTGTTTTTTCTATGAATTTATTCTTGTAAAGTGACTGAATAAAGCTCGGAACCTTCAAAGAATAAAACTCTTATGCTGAGTTGTTTGAAGTTTTAGGACTCCGAGCACCTAATTGTCCATTCGTAGGATTTTTCCAATTATTGCCTCTCACATCTTATGCAAAAATTATTGGAAATCAGAACCATGCAGCGGTGAAAATTCAGAAGAAATGTGATAGAAAGGTCGGACAGCTCCATTAATTCATGAAGCATCTTTTACTTCTATCCGAATCTATTTATGTTCGTAATCTCAGTGAGAAGATCTGTTATCTCATCTCTGACGTCTCTGTCATTGCTGAACAATGCTTGCAACAGGTTGATTGAAAGATCATTTGAACTCTCATGCATATTTGAGGTCATTTGTATGGACTATGTTTAGAGAATGTATACAATGTCATGTTAGTTAAATTACAGCAATCAGTTTTCAAGTTCATTCTGCCTCATGATTAATTTTATTCTGAATCCCTTTCATCAAGGATGAAAAGTTACTTTGCAGTTGTTTAGCAAACGAAACTGGGAAACCTGGTAACATCGTATTCTTGCAAATCAGGGATGGCGGCGCCAAGAACAGTCCGAGATGAAAATGCGTTTCAGGTGGGAAGTGCTACATGGCAGCTAAGCTCAGGGGTTGTATAAGGATTGCAGAAAAAAGGAAAGAAAGAAAGGAAAAAAAGAGGACTCATGAAACTACACCCATTTCACTGAAGTAGCATACATTTCCCAAAGTAAGAGACTATGCATAATTGAAAAAATGCTTTCTGTACTTAAATAAATTTACTTTGAAGAAATTTGAACTTAATTTTTTTTAAATAATACGGAAGTGCTCTTGAAGGTCGAGGTTGATGGTTTTGCGTGACCGAAAGGTAATAGAAAGAGATTATGTATCAGAGTAAGAGTATGCATCAAAATTTGCTTGAAACATGCAAATTGTGGTAATCTAGTTTTTCCAAATTAACTGATGCTCCAATTTTGTCCCAAGAATGGATCCCTTGTGTTGAAATCAATGCTTAACAAAGTGGTATTTTTTATAGTTAACCTATTGGTTTGTGAAGTCATTAAACAAAAAGCCTGTGTTGTCTTGCATAGCAAGAAAGAGAATTTAAGTAGTAACAGGATAAACTGACCTGAGCAAGTACGTCCTTCAAATATATGTATGAAAGCTTTCAAGTGAACATAAATTGAAGTTCATATAATGTTCTGCTATAAATAGATAGGTTTATTTATTGCTTCAGGATCTTTTACTGTTTATTTCTTCACCTTGTTTAATTAAGTGTTTGAGTTTTTGCTGTTAATTTCTTTTTGTGATGCTTTACAGTTGCATATGTGACTTGAAACTTTCAATAGCTATATGTAAGTATTGCTCAGTATGAGCAATGGCTTACTCAGGTGTGGTGTTTCAATTCTTGAAGTACCTACTTCAAATTAGTATTGCAAAACTAGTGTATGAACTCTATTTTACAAACATGAGGTCGCTAATCTGGAGCATCTCGTAAAATTGGAAAATTTTTCATTTTGGCTCAAGAAGGATGAATGTGGCCTCATGGTTTATCGAGGACACTCAGGGTAGTGATTGAAAGCTCTGCATCTCCTGTCCTGAGCAACCAGCGAATACCTATATGGAGAAAGGAGGAAGGGCTACCTGGGATTGGTGAAGATGGCCGATGAATTGGCCACGTTCATTAGGGACAACTGTCTTCAATTACTCGGCTCCCCGGACAATGAGGTCAAGAAGTTGGGCCAGAAGATGCTTCAAGAGGTGTCTGAATGAGATTCCTCGAGCCATCATCAGATGGGGATCTCGGAGAACTTATGACGATTACTTCCTCTGGAAAATTCCCGAAACGCAGCAGGGTCATCGAGAGCTTGGGGTCAAAAGACAGAAAGGCTTCGAGGAGAGCAAGTGTACTGGAATTTCAGTTTTCACACCCAGGTGCGCCGGGGCGTGTATTATAAAAATAATAAACAATCTTGTGTGGGGCCATCAGTCCTACAACGTGCTAAAATGTTCTTGAATATTCGGGATCTGCCGAGGAACCGGACCGCAGGCCGGCGATGTTCGCCTCGGCAGCAGAGGGGGAAGGGACAAACAAAAAGGAAAAAATAAAGAAGACACTATTTACAAAAAATGGGAGGGCTAGAGAAGGGATCGCTGTCTGCTGGAGGGCGTCCTTTGCATCCTTTGCAGGATGCCGCCAAGTTTTACCCGAGTATGCCCCAGGTGGGGCCGTCTTGCCGTCGTCCGCAGGAAGCGCAGGGCGAAGCAGATGGCGTCCCCATCGCGCCATCCTCTTCTCGTGTAGCTCGAGGCCGCCACAACCCCACGTAGGCAGCAAAGAGCTTCTAGGGGGAAGTTCACTGGTAGAGAGCCCAGCACAACAGTCGACGGCGTCAAATTCAGTAGCAATATGAGAAGAAAACTGACCTTTGGCTGAAAGCATACACGGAGAGAGCACACTTGGCAATCCCTCGTAGAAAAGCAGCCCAGTCAGGCGAGGGACACGCAGTATGTGGGTATGCACCACGCTCCAAGCATCTTCCTTACAAATGGAGAGTACCTGAGGTTCCAGGATTAGAACTTAATCCACGCGAATCGGCTGAATCTCCTTCCGACCGGGGCTGCAACTAGGTGGAAAGAAGCGAATTGCACATGTCGGTGCTGCCAGGTACGGGACGAGACATTGCTTCCTGTCGTAAATCACTGCAAGAGGCGCCATCTCCTGCTCACTGCGCAACACGACACGATTCTAGGAATGATGAGGATGGCTACGGTAGCTGGGCGAAGTGGACCCTGGTGTCAATACTCCTGAGAGCTTTAGGAGTAGACACCCCCTTGTGACCAGACCTAATACTTACCTGGTTTCGAGGCGATCATGGTCGGCATGGAGATCCCTCCAGAGTGAGGCTCGATCATTGCACTGCGGTTGGGCCGATCTCTGTGATAACCCCAAACGTGAAGATTAATCGCATAATAATTCTGGACGTCTGCGGTCCGTTCGAGGGTGGAAGGAGGTGTTCAGCACAGCCAGGAGAAGCAAGGTGAGAAAACACGAAGAGGCCCTCCGTCTAAACAATGAAGGGAAGCAGTGCAGGGTGCGTGCTTAGGTCCACCAGGAGCCTGGGATGCAGAAAACCAAGAGCTGCTGTACGATCCTGGTATCCCCAGGAAACGCTCGGAGAGCATGAGGCACCGTAAGGTGACCCCGTGCATTCGATACTCTAGGGGCATCTATGCGACACACATCAAAGGTAGAATACCGAAGGAAACCGAAATCTACTTGCAGCCCGGAAAAGCCAGTGAACTTGAATTGGAGAACGTGATGCTGAAAACAGCAGAATGAGGGTCAATAAGCACCGCAGATGGATAACTCAAGAAGAACAAAGGTTCCATGTCCTTCTCTAAGTGCCCCCGCAGCTCCGCGCACAGTCCGCTCGTATGGACTCATTCGCGCGATCTAGCAAGGCTACCACCTGCGCGCAATCGCACTCCGTGTAAGGAAGTAGCGTACTTTGTACGGGATGTGCCCGTCTGTCTTCGAAAGGTACGTCTGACGTTGCGAGCCGTGGGTCCGAGGATGCAGATGGGATTCCACGAAGGCGGGATGTGCGTGCTGCCCGGATTCAACTTCCACAGGATTTTGCAAGAGAAAAACGTTCAGCTGGACCGCATAAGTGAACGCTATCCAACCTGCCGCTGATTTGTCGAAATTTCTTTGAAAGCAGTGTACCGAATGAAGGAAAAACAACTCCTTGCATACTTCTAGCTAGAAGAGTCGACATGACCTTGTGTTGGAAGATTTTGCACTCTCTGATGTTGCATGGGATCGAAGGACAAACCTGTGCAAGAGGCGCAGCCACCATACTTTTAGGGGTTAGGTAGCGCTGGCTCAAAGTGTAGTGCTGTCTCAATTTGCCTGTGGCAATCTGCGGATAGCCGGCGGCTGAAGACAACGTGCTACTGTGCGTGCTGATTAGAAGCAGCTCGTGGGGAAAAGCACATTTAGTTAGAAGGTAAGGAAAGATTTCCGTTTCATCGCAAGCTGCACAACGGGCATCCACACTCCCAAGCGTCTATTCAAAAAACGCGTTCTCGGCGTAGAATTCCTCAACGGCAGAAAGGCAGCTCAGCCCTCTGCCACTCCTAGGTGACGGTGTCTCTCTTTGTCCCAACACGCTGAGGGACACTTCGTCTCCTCCGGTAGTTGAATTTTCTTCAGCTTCTCCTGCACTACATTCTTCGGCATTCGAAGCCTGATTCCCATGAGGTGGACCGGTACGGGGTGGTCCTCCGTCAGGGCGAAGCTCTAGCGCCAATCCATCGAAATTATGGTATTCGGCCTAAGCTGGGCCAGAATTGCATCCTTGCAAGTGAGCTCAGTGCATCGTCCTTCCCACAGGATAGAGGGACCTTCCAGGTGTTGCTCGTTAACGTTCATCTTCTTCAGCTCTCTCCCTAAGAAGCGCGCAGTGTTACTTACGAGAAGACCACCTACCTTGTAAATCAAGGAAGCTCTACGCCCGTCTCTTTTCCAGAAATGCGGCCATTCATCGACTGGATGAATACAAAGCCAGGGCTGAGACGCAGGCTTGACAATCCGAGTCTTTTAGTTTGCTGGACACCGAGGACCAAGGGCACTCGTCCACACTGGCATGCTCCGCGAAAGACGGCGACGCAATATTCAGGGTAGGTGCCCGGCAGATGAAAAAGCGCAGGCGATCGTATCCCAGTGCGAAAGCCACCCTGAATCCAGGTGCTGCGTAGGCGAAAGCCTTCGAGGACAGGAAAAACCTCACAGGAGCTAGACTCCCGAGGAATAGTCTATAGTTTCAACGGAGAAGGAATGCCGGCGTCCATGGGCAGCAACGCGATGGCCATGTCGCAAATCGAAACCAGTAGCACTTGACTCCATTCTCCTTGCCTTTGAACTTCTCCCTCTTGGAGGAGGTCCACCAATGCTCTCACAAGGTGGTGAGAGACAACGAAAGGAAGCAAACTGTGCTGGAGGACAGACTCCTTACTCTCAAGGGGAGTAACCGTTATGCTGTAACACAGGTAGTCGAGAGAGCGGGGAAGTACGAGTTGAGGAATCACTTGGGTGGGATCGGAAGGGTCATCCTCAAATGGTCTTGCTATACAGAGCTTGCGATGACGGACCTGTATGTGCAAACATACAACATGTCCTCGCGAGTCTTTCTTTCGACGCTGAAGAAAGCTGAGCAAAACCTTCGTGGACCACGGACGACTCAACTTGTAGCGAAAGATTTCAACTCTTCCGGTGATTCCACAAGCAGCGAAGTGATGGACCCTGGTCGTCATCATCCTCTCCGAAATGCTGTCTGCCCTGAGCGAAAGAGACGACGAGTAGCCTACCGGCGAGGTGGGAGCTTTCCAGCTACTTCCCAATGGGAGTTTGCTTTTTTCACGGGAAAAAGCAACCTCCTTGGCACCTGAACGACAGTCGGGTTGCAGAATGCTGGTACTCCACGAGCACTAGCGAGAGGACTCCTACGGTGATGTGAACTATAGGGTGTTGCTCCCGAAGTACCAGTGGTCTCACTAAACTGCATGAATGATTCAGTGTTACTGCTCATGAGAAATGCTGACGTGCTGCTTTTCATCTGAGCGGTAACACTAAACGATTCTTCCATCTCTTAATCGTTCTCAGAGCGACCCCTGCCTCGTAACGAAGATCCACCCAATTCGTTGCCCATGCGACAGGACGGAATTTCCAACATACTCGCAGAACAGTCTTTTATTACGAGCATGCATCAGCTGCCATTTGAGGGATCGAGCGTCAAATCTCGTTTCCGTGGTTTCTGCTAGCAAGGAAATCTTCCCGTGTTCGGATGCCCAGCCCAGTGTTCTTCTGTTCTCCTGTGCAGTACCGAGCAGTTTACCGCAAGAAGAAGAGAGCATTGCGCGGGCAAAGGCTCATGTTGTGCCCTCAACGCTTCGCGCGCAAGCGAATCGGATGGCCACAAGCACTCGAGGAAATCGCGTGACTCCTCAACGAACGTGCCTCGAGCTAGATGCAGAATGTATGGCTCGAGCGCATCGCCGTTTGACGTCTCGCAGGAGAGAGGACGTTGGCCAGCGGGAGAGGTCCACCCGCCAAGAGTGTTCTTCCTGGTGGAATGCTGCCCGAACTGTGAGCAGGCAAGAGTGGACGCCCAGTGGAAGTGGCAGGACGTTACCAGCCAAAAGGCACTCAACCGGAGGGTGTTGCAGGGTCAAGTACATCCTGACGACCGCCAGCAGCTGCCGGGGAGGGTCGAGCTGTCGCAACTTCCGCCGCCGTCGGAGGATGCTCAACGCGCAGAAGACATCGGCCTTGGTTGAGTTCGAAGCCGCCGCCTGACGGCGGCCGTCAGCAGTTTCGACTTGCTTGTCAGCGCGGAATCAAGCTCGCCAGCTGACTCTCAGCATGAGGAGAGCGCCCCAAGATCTGGGAAGACGAAAGCCCGGAGCAGAAGAATCGTGCGGTTCTTCCGCAGGCCGATGGGATGCATTCCGTCAGTTACGGACAGCTCTGGCCGTATAAATTCCCTGCTGATTGGTTTACTTGGATTGCATCCCCGGCTGTTGCTACAGGTTTGACTGGTTGGCTTGGGTGCTGAGGACGTACAGGCTGACTCTGGCCAACCTGCCGAGCTCCTGCCCGGGAACACCGGAAGAGGCCGCCTACATACTTCTGTTGCTGCCCATGTTCACCCAGGCGTCCAGGCTCGAGGACTTCCTCGAGCTCATTCGTCGGAGGGCGGGCCTGTGCGTCAACAGGACGAAATCAACCGTTGTACCGGTTGGCTCTACGTGGGAGGGGCAGTCCGACTGGATCCGCCTGGGGATCCCCACGGGCAGGTGCTTTAAGTACCTTGGCGTTCCCTTGGGCGCCTTCTGTCCATCAGAAGCGTGGTCGGACTGCCTTCACAAGGCCGAGACTGCTCTGGGCCCGTTCCAAGGCGGCAGGTTCCTCCTGTCGGAACGGGCCTTCCTGTGGAACATTTTCGTTGCCCCTCTCCTCCGTCATCTCTTTTTTGTTGGTCCCGCTGCCTGCTCGGCTAAGCGTCGGGCGCAACGCCTGTTGCGAAACGCCTTGTGGGGACCGGCGAGGTCTAGGATACGCCTCAAGGACTTGGCGGCTCCTCGGCGGGATGCAGGATTGGGCATCCTGACTCTGGAGCGGATCGGACTGCTAGTGCAGTTCCGCACTTTGCGCCCAGCTATGGACTACTCCCTGGTGTGCTCCAGCGCGGCTGCTGCTGCGGCGCTGCACGGGTGGCGACGGACTGCGTTCGTTGCACCTGCTCACGGGGTGCGCCCAGAGAGGATTCGGCTTCCCACTAAAGCAGCTCTCCTCGCTTCTGGGAAAGCATGCGTGGATCTCCTGCCGGCCGACGAACTTCAACGCCTGGAGGCAGGAAGCCTTATCGTCCTGGGCAGCGCAACAGGATGTGTCCCGTTTGGAACTCCGTTGCGTGAACCTTTCCCCATACTGTCCAGTGGAAGAGGTGCTTGAAGACCAGGACCGGTGGACACGCCTAGCCGCTACGCCCCTCGCCGAAGCACTGTGTGCACTGATGGTGCGAGATGACAGTGACCTGCCGGCGAGGTGGGAGGTCGCTTGCGAAATCGCAGGCGAAACCCGACTGCTGGGCGGCTGGAGGACTTGCGAGCTGGCAGACGCTGCCACGCCTCGCTTTCGTGCCAAGGGACTTTTCCGGTGGAGCGAGCTCCTCGGGGTGCCCACCGAAGAACTTGTGGTCCCTTATGCGTGCTTGGACGCGACTGTGTTCCCCCTTCGGTAAAAACAGGACGCTTTTCTGCTGATGCATTGGGGTTTGTACTGCAACCAGCGCGCGCACCTGGTTTCCGGGGGAGCTGCGTCCCCGAACTGCGGAGCGGTGGAATCGCTTCCGCATTTGCTATTTGAATGCGGTGCCCTCCAGGAGCTGTGGCGGCGGCTGTCTTCAGCGCTCCTGCATCCCGGACACACCGCAAAGGACTGGATGGGCCGCTTCTTCACGCGTGACGGTCTTTCTCTTGGAGCGGTCGTCGCAATCGTCTGCTGCGTCCGCGCCATTGTCAGGGCCCGCCAAGTACTACAGATGCGAACGATCCCAACATCGGTCCCCGACACTGCAGCCTGCAACCTGGAAATGGCTGCCGGGTGGCCACATCTTGGAGCGGAAGTGAGGACGGAGATCGGCGGCATTCACCGCCGGTTCTGAGAATAGGAACGCTTAAACTGCATACCCCTGTCCCCGCCCTCCTTCCCAGTTTATTTATTTATTTTCTCCTCCCCCCCCGTTCCGAACTCTCAGTGTGCCCTGCCTGCGTGCCGGGAACCCTCCTCCCCATCTTCTGTTCCCCTTACCTGGGAACACAGTTCCCAGAAGACATTATTAATAAACGTCCCGGCGCAACCGGGTAATAAACGACGACGCTGCACTCTTTAATTATCGCGCTACCCTGCTCTTTCTTCTTCTGTTGGTTGGCGATATTTTTCTCCAACCTTCTCTCCTTTGATTTTTTGGCCGTTGCCACCTGCCACCCAGGCTCCTGGGCAAATCCCTCGACTTTTTCGGCGTTGTTCGCCGGGGTCTCGGGTGCGGCCTGGGCCTTGGGCGCGGGTGGCACTGCCTTCGCGGCAGCTTTCGCCGCCAGCCTTTTCTGCAGCAGCCGGGCGCGTTTTTTAAGGTTTCTCTTGGAAACCACCCGCACTGCTGCTTTTGGGCACACCTCCCTCGTGTGACCCATTGTGCCGCATACTTGGCACTGCACGTTAAGAGACCTCTTCTTGAGGTGGCCCGACGTATTGCAGAAGCCGCAGTATTTCGGCTTATCCACATACCATAGGTCGACGGTTTCGCCACCGACCACCAGTTTGTGAGGAAGAGTGCAGCCCTCTCGAACGGTGACGCGTGCAGCCGTGAGGCCATGTTGCAGCCCCGTGTAGTCCTCAAAAGGACTAACTTTCGACCACTGCGCGTGGACCGTTCCATATTCCTCCAGCGCGGCGCGAAACTGTTCCTTCCGCATCCGCGCGGTCACGCCTTACAGGTGGACCACGAAGCTGCGGTCCACCGTAATGGGGAGGAGCCTGCGTGTCCCCATCACCACGGGGGTTTTTAGCAGTCGTTGGGCCAGCTCTTCTTGTTTACAGATGACCTCATCGTACTGACCCCCGCTGCGGATGGTCATAGCGCTGAGCTCCTCCTCTTTAACATCGAGAGCGTCCATCCCCTTCGAAAAGGCGCGCGCACTCTCTGGAGAATATAAATTGCCTACCCTATAGAGTGATGAAAGGTTGTACCCCTCCTCCGTCTGCCGCGGCTGCAGGCGATGGCGCCGACACAACGGCGCACCACTCACGCGCTGCAGCGGGGACCGATTCTGTGGGGGCGGATGCCCTCACCTCCATCGCCTCTGGGGGCGGCGTTGCCGCTGCCCTTTGGCCTTTCCTGGTGGTCGCGTCATGCATCTCTGCCTGATCTACCACCGAACCACAGGAAGGAGGGGGACTTCCTGGCACAAGGAGCACCGAGAAAACACGTCCGTCCTCGAGCGCATAAAGCGTTCGACAGCGTCTACCAGAATCTGCTGCTGGAGCTTCTGAAACGCTTGGGCTTTCCGGTTTCATTGTAGGCCTATCTGCGCTCCAGCTGGCGCGACGCGCTGATCAATCTTTCTTTCAGCGGGCAGACCGTGCACGGCGTGCCGGTGCGGCGTGGGATACGGCAGGGAGACAGCCTGAGTCCCTTGCTCTTCAGTACCTACTTTGAGTTAGTACTGAGAGCGTACAGGGAAACTCTGGCGCACCTGCCGCACGACTGCGCCGGTACGCCTGCGGTTTCAGCGTACGCGGACGACCTTCTGCTGCTGCTCCCTATGTTTACCCCGGCTTCGGCGGTAGAGGAGTTCTTCGACCTCCAGAATCGAGGAACCGGACTTACGGTGAACAGGGCGAAGTCGTCCGTAATGCCAGTTGGTGCGGCGTGGGCAGGCAGCAGGACTGGGTCCGTTTGGGGATCCCCACGGTGAGGTACTTCAAGTACCTTGGTGTGCCATTGGGGAACTACTCCCCTGCGGAAGCGTGGTCCGGCTGCCTCCAGAAAGTAGAGATGGCGATCGGCCCGTTCCGAGGCGGTAGGTTTCTCCTGCCTTAACAGGCCGCGGTTTGGTACACGTTCGCGGATCCTCTCCTCCGCTCCCTGCTTTTTGTTTGTCCCCCCACAGAGAGGATAAAAAAGCGGACGAAGGACCTCCTCCGTATCGCGCTTTGGGGCAACGGGAGGGCCCGAGTCCGCTTAAAGGACTTGTGCGCTCCGCGTCGGGACGGTGGTCTCGGTCTCCTGACATTGGAGCGGCTGGAGCTTCAGCTCCAGTTCCGAATGTTGACACTTGTTCCGGAGTTGTGGTGCACCTGTTGGTGCGTCCCTGCACGTCTCTTTCTCCAGCAAGCCACCGGCAAGACGGGACTCACGTCCTTTCTAGCACTCCGTCGCCGCGTTAACCGATGCGGATTCCAGCTACGGAGGGTGGCTGCGCTGAAAAGGAAAAATCAAGGATGGATCACCTGTCGCCCCGCGAACGGTAGTGCCTGGTTGCAGGAAACCGTTCTCACGTGGGGAGAGTTTGGCATGCTACGCTTCCAACAGGAACGACGGTTCCTTTTTGGGGGTTACAGAAGTTGCACGCTTCTTGAGATCCTGGAGGATCCAAAGAAGAGAGCGTGGGCAGGAAGAACCCCCCTCGCTGCTGCGCTGGACTCCCTCATGGAAGATCAGGACAGCGATGGTGCGGCGAAGTGGAAGGTTAACATGTTAATCTCCGGGAAGGAGAAGAAGATAGGAGAGTGAAAGACGGGTCAGCTGACTGACGCTGCCACCCCGAGTGCGCCTCCACATGGACTTCTGCGCTGGAACGCGCTGCTCGACGTTCCCATTGAACGTCTGAAGTGGCCCCCGGTACTAATGAACACCTCCGCCCTCCCCTTAAAATGACAGGAGTCGGCTCTCCTGTTGCAGCACTGGGGACTCCCCTGCAACGCCCGCCGACACCACTGGTCCTGGGGAGCGGTGGATCCCAATTGTGTTAGGTGTGGGGAACGGGAATCCCTCCCCCACCTGCTTGTGGATTGTGTTGCCCTTCGTCCCTTTGGTTCCGCTTTGCCGCGGCCATCGGAATCCCCTGCGGCAACCTCAGGGACGCTCTGAAAGCCCTCTTCGTTGCCGACGCCCTTCGGCCAGCGGCCTCGTTAGCAGCTCTGTGCTGCCTACGCGGGATCGTCGCCGCCCGGAGCAAGGCTACGGGAGGACCACACGACCAGGGTGCCATCCAGCCAGCCTCCTAATTCTTGAGGAGAGCATCGCGATGGCCCCACCTGGATCCAAGCATCAGCAAGGGCTTGCCGACATCCTAAAAAGGATGCAAAGGCCCCAGCAGCAACTGTGATCCCTTCCCGTACCCTCCCAGTTTTTCTTTTCTTTTTGTTTTGTTTTGTTTTTTTTTCCTTCTTCCCCCAGCTGCCGTGGTGGACCGTACCGGTCTGCGAACCAGTGACCCGGCAGGCTCTGTGTTTCTTCGTGCGTGGCTGGAGCAATGGTCCAGCCACTGCACGTCTTTTTTAAAGTTTATTGTTTCAGTAAACGCCCCGGCGAAATCCGGGTGAAAATCGAACGCCTTGCGGAGATCGACCGCGACCGCCAAGGCACCCGGCGCTTCCTCATTCCGATTGCAGCGACGCTTAGCCTCGGCAGCCGCAGATGCGGTTACCTGGCTGTCGTGCGCCACGCACCGCTGCAGCTCGAGCCACGTGCGCGCGAAGAACAGGTTCGCCTCCATGGACCGACCGGTAACAGCGTAGGACTGCTCCGGACTTACCACGGATCCAGCGATCTTCTCGATCTCCTGGACTTTCTTCTTGGACTGCGGTCTTCACGTGGATCTTCTGCAGAAGCGACACGTGGAAATCACGCAGAGTGTCGGGCGTATCTCGCCTGTTGTAGTCGTCGCACAGCCCGTTGAAGAACCAGCAGGTTTTGCGGATCATACGGCGACAGGCGAGCCCAGTTGCTAATTTTGGGAAAGTGGCAATGAACCTCCCTCCACCTGTTCAGGCGGGACCCTAGGATGAGGAAGTGAGTCGCGCACCGCTTGTCCTTCTTCCATGGGTCCCGAATCTTCGGCAGGGATTTGCAGAGGAAGAAGAGATTCACCCACCTGCTCTTGCTCCTCCATGGGGTTCACCATCTGCACGGTGTCGGGGAATGAGTGATTCTCATCCTTTTCTACCACGCTGCCGGCTTCCTCCTCGGATGTTGGTTCATCCCTCTCCTTGTTGGTCTGGATGTGCCTCCAGGGATTCTGGAACTTGGGTCCCGTCTCCTTGGGTGTGCTCTCCGCGGAGGACGCACTTCACGCATGCGGATCTGCCTCACCTGTTTCCAGAGCCTTCCACGCGGCCTGCCTTCCTAAGGATTTTCGGGAGTTCTTCTCACGGCCTCGCATCTCAGCCGTGAGTTCTCCCACCGTTTCCTGGAATGCGGCTTCCTCGATCGCGTCGAGGGCGTCGCGCGGTTTCCCCTCTGTTTCCCCAGAGGGTTCGGCATCGTGCGTCGCGGCTTTGGCTAACGTGAGGTGGAAGAAAGCTCTCCCGGTGGCGTCATCGACTGCCTCCACACTCTCCAAAGTCACCGAAGACGCGCCGAGTTTTACGCGGCACGGTTTTTCGCGTGGCGTTTTTTTCTACGCGTTCCGTTTGGGACTCACCGGTCTTCTTGGCAGCTGTATCGTCTGCCAGCCTACACAATTACCAGCGTCGTCAAGTGTTTTCTCAACTGACGTTTACTAGAACGGTTTATGGACTGGCTTCTTTGCTCAAACAGGCAAAGGCTGTAGCCTTTGCCTGTTTGAAGGCATTCTCTACTCCCGCCGATTTCCCCTTTGCCTTTTTGGCATCAGGTAAGATAGGGATGTCTCTCCTCGGGCACACTTAACCAATGCGGCCCTTATTTCCGCATAAGTGGCATTCGATGTTGGGGCACCGGATTTCGAAGTGCCATGTTGTATCGCAATGGCCAAAGTACTTATGCGTTCCAACGTAACAAACATCGACTTCTTCGCCGATGTTTAGTTTGTGGGGAAGCCACCATTCTCTGGTAATGTGACACGGGCAGCGGCCAACCCACTAAATAGCCTTTCGTACGTCCGGAAGACATCAACTTTGGCCCAATACGCGTGCACTTTACCTTGTTTTGCCAAATCCTCATGGACTCCAGTTTTCCTTATTCCGAGTGTCACGCCTGTGAGGTAGACTACGGCGAAGCGGTCCTCCGTCACAGGGAAGATCCTACGGTCTTCCACCGTATTGGGGTGTTCAGCAGGCGCTGGGCAATTCGACAATTTTCTGCGACTGTTGGATCTCAGTGGCCAATTGCATCTCCCAAATATTACTGTGAAGAATGTCTTGAAGAAGTTATGGAGAAGACGTGCTAACCTCCGGGAATTTTCATCCTTAGCTTACCTTATGGTTCTGAGATGCTGTGTCTTATCCATGGCTAACGCTTCTTGAAAAAATGCGGTGAATTTATTCTTGTATGTCTTTTGAGTATCAATCATGTTTGACAATCCACGTTTCAAGCGTCCCGCTTTGCAAACCTTAATGTGCAAGATGAATGCTAGCATAAATTGCATCTCCCAAAACAGCGAAGTGTCCACGATTAAAATGGTGGACATGTGATATCTGGAAATCCAGATCGCCAACTCTTTCTCCCACAACCTGTGTTCCTGCAACAAGCTGAAGGCCATTGAAGTGACCGCCTGCAGCCGACTTACCAGAATCTTCTCCTTTAAGCAAACAACTCATACTGTTCTGCCTTAACGTTAGAGATTTCCGAGATTTTCTTCAGCAAGCCGCTGTAAGCAACGTTCAGATCCACCTCTACCTAAAGCACTCGAGAGAGATTCCCCGCGCATGCCAAGCGCTTCTCTTGCAACTCATGGAGGTTACTCTCGTACTCTGCCACGACCACACTTCTGAAAAACAACGACAGAAACTTGCAACCGCCACCTTCTAGCCTCCAGATATTCACGTTGCCTCCACCAGTTTGTCCTCGATCATGCGTAGACATCGCTGCCTCCAGTCCTTCTCGCTCGGTGTGGCGCGGGCATCCTCTGTCGTCTTTCTGTGGTTTGTTCCCTGCCCCAAAGGGGCTTCCATCCTTTATTGCAAACCCCTGGAACATCCTCATTTACGAGTGAGAGCAACCGCCGCAACGCTCCTTCGTCTCACATCCGGCGGCAGTCCACATGCCGATCTGACTTCCTGCTTTCTCACCGCCCTTCTTGATGGCATGTGCAGCAACTTCGAGCTTCTCTGCAGTCCATCGATGTCCGCTTGCCTCTTTCTGTGCTGCGCAGACGAGCTGCGGATGGTTCTCTTTAACGAGCACAGTAAAGGGAAATCGGCATGGGCTTGGATTCTCATGGAAGTCTCTGTTCTCCCTTGCTAAAAATCAGTCGCTAGTTGTACGAGCAGAGATCACTGTCACCCACCTCCAATGCCATCACAACCATGAGGCCTGAGGGCGGGATCTAGGCGATGAACGCGCACTCCGGTGGGCTTGTAAGCAAGGCGACAAGTCTTTGCACTTAAGGATTTGTGCTTCCGTCTTGGGAGCGGCAAAAAACGGGGCCAAAAAACGGCCTAGGGAGAGGAAGCGACACGCTCGGAAAGGCCAACAATCGTGACCTCGCCATTGCAACAAAACTCGAAACTGGGTGCAAAAAAACGTGGTTTCGGCTATCGGCCCGTTCCTGGAAGGCAAGTTTCACTTGCAGGAACGAGTAGCGGTGTAGAATGCGTTCCCGGGCCCCTTAAATCGCCCCCTGCTTTTTGTTTGCGCGTACCCCATGAGATGAAAAAGAGAACAAAGAACCTCCTGCGCATCGTTCTGTGGGGTGGCGGGAGGCCTGGTGTGCTTCTGGAGGATTTGTGAGCTCCCCGTCGGGACGGAGGTTTTAGCGTCCTGACGCAAGAGCGCGTGGCAAAACAGCTGCGATGGCGCACCCTCGCCATCGCAGCAAAAATGTGGAGCACCCCTTGGTGCGTTCCGGCCCACCTCATTGCCAGACGTGTGTCCGGGAGTAATGGACTAGCGTCTCTTCTGTGCCCCAGCCGGAAAATAAGAAGATGCGGCCTTCTCCGTGACCCGTGACCACCCTGGCAAACGAGAACGGGTGGATGGCCTGCAGCCGCGCCAACTCCAGCGCATGGATGGAAGAAACAGTTGGCTCGTGGGCTAAGTTAAACCAGCCTAGTGAAGAATCCTGCAACTGCCTTTGTCCCGGCATCTACATCGACTGTGCGCTGCGGAACATGACCGGGTGTCCCTCCAGAAGCACTTGGAAGGAGACGACCCTACTGACCACGGCGCTGCCCTTCCTGAGAATGGCGCTTCATAACGGCCGGAAACCGAGGAGGCAAGTTATCTGCCGGATAGCGGGCAAGGAGAAGGGGTTAAGTGGGTAGACCATGAAGGAACTGTCTGACGCCGCGACTCCAAGCGTTCTCCCGCTCGGAATCCAGAGATGGGCGAGCTGCTTGACATCCTGCTAGATGACCTAAAGTGGTCTTTGTGATTTAGATGCGCAACCACCCTCCCCCTCAAGTGGCAGGAAACGGCTCTACTATTGTTGCACTGGGGATTTCCCTGCAACGCGCGCCGACACCACTGGACGTTGGGAACGTGGGAGAGAACTGTGCAGTGTGTCCCTCTGGACCCTGTGGGAACATTTTGCTAGAAACCTTCGGATACCGTTCGGCAGTACCCCCAAAGACGTTGTGAGACTCCACTTCGTGCTAAACGCCCTGCAACCAGCATCAACCCTGGCAGCGCTCTGCTGCCTCCGAGGGATTGTGACCGCCTGGAGCGCAGCCAAAGGAGGAAGCAGCGACAGGGATCCCATCGTACACGCTGGTAGCTACCTGCGAATCGCGATTGGCTGGTCCCATCTGGGAGCCATGACGAGGGAACTCGAGGGCATCCTGGAAAAGATAGTCTTTTCCACTAGCGGGCTGTGATCCCTTCCCGGCTCAATAAATAGTTTCTTTCTGTTTGTTTCATTTATTTAACTTTTTGTTTTACCCCCTATCCCCTCCGCTGCCGAGGAGAGTCAAGCCGGTCTGTGAACCGGCTTCCTGGCACGTCCCATGAACTATTGGCCGTAGCGGGACCTAGTACCGCAAATGTACAGTGTTTATTAATGAACGCCCCGGCGTGACTAGGTGAGAACTTCCCCGTGTCCTTCTAGGGAGCGGACGTGGTTTGGCATCGCTCCGCGCTCTAGCTAGTGGGAAGCATTTTGGTGGTTTTGTCTGGTGTGTGGGAGCGCCGAGGTCCCATGGCAGAAATGACTGAGGACACCGCAATGGAATTTGGAGGAGGAGAGGCGACTTGCTCTCCTCCACCCATGAAAGTCAGAGCATCCGCCCCTACGGAATCTGGGGCACTTTTTCCATCGGAATCGGGGGCAACCGCCCCTTCGCGATCTTTGCCAGAGGCGAGGAGTTGGAGTGCCATCGTTGCTGCATCATCCCCGGCTGCAGTAGCGGAGCAGACTGCCTACAAGGACAGCGGCTACAAACCGTCGCTGATTTATAAGGTAGGCAGTGTGTTCGACGAGAAAATTGCACGCTCCTTTGAAATGGAGCTGCAAAGACTGAATGTGAGGCAGGAAGTCCTCGAGGGCCTATCCGACCTTAGTGGGGGACAGCGAGTTGAGCTGACATGCAGAGAGGCAACTCTGGCGCAGGGCCTGCTGAACACCCCCATTACGGTGGACGGCTGCAGGATCTTCCCTGTGACGGAGGACTGCTCCGTCGTGGTCCACCTCACGGGCGTAACATTCCGAATGAACAAAGCCAGCGTCCATGAGGAGTTCTCAAAACATAGTAGTATTGAAGCGCGCGTATTGGGCCAAACACAATGTCTTCCGAGCGTACGGAAGGCTATTCAGTGGGATGGCCGCTGTTCGTGTCAAAATACCACAGAATGGTGGGCTTCCCCACAAACTAAACATCGGCGACAAAAAAGTCGATGTTTGGTACGTAGGAAAGCACAAGTACTGTGGCCATTGTGATGCCACAGGGCACTTCAAAAATCGGTGCCCTAACATCGAATGCTAATTATGCGGAAATAAGGGCCACATTTGTTAAGTGTGCCCGAGGAGAGACATCTCGGTCTCACCTGCTGCCAAAAGGGGAAAGGGGAAACCGGCGGGAGAAGCGAATGCTTTGAAACAGGCAAAGGCTGTAAAAAGCAAGAAGCCAGTCCATAAACCGTTCTAGTAAACGACAGTTGAGAAAACACTTGACGACGCTGGTAATTGTGTAGGCTGGCAGACGATACAGCTGCCAAGAAGACCGGTGAGTCCCGAACGAAACGCGTAGAAATAAACGCCAAGCGAAAAACCGTGCCGCAAAATACTCGGCGTGTTCGGTGACTTTAGAGTTTGTGGAGTTATTCGATGCCGCCACCGGGAGAGCTTTCTCCCACCTCGCGTTTGCCAAAGCCGCGACGGAAGAAGGCAAACCTTCTGGAGAAAAAGTGAGGGAACCGCGCGACGCGCTCGAGGCTATCGTGGAGTCCACCTTCCAGCAGGCGGTGCGAGAACTCGCGGTCAAACTACATGGCCGTGAAAAAAACTCTCGATAGGCCTTGCGAAGGCCAAAGGAGAATCACGTTTCGTAGGCTCATGAGGCCGATCTGGATGCCCAAAGTGCTTCTTCCTCAGCGGAGGCGCCTCCTAGGAAGACGGGGCGCAAGTATCAGAATCCCAAGAGGGGCAATCGGAGCATCAAGAAGGGGGATAAATCGGCACCCAAGGGGTAAGCCTGCAGCGGGAACCAAGGGTGAGAATCTCTCACTCCCCAACACCGTGCAGCTGGCGATCTCATGGAGGAGGAAGTGCAGGTGGGTTAAACTCCCCTTTCTCCGCATGGCCTGATGAACTGGCAGCGAATGATTTCTCCCATTCGGAGAAACAGAAGAAACGCCTAGCAAGCTCTCGACTGTCGGATTCCGATCCAGAGTCCGACAGAATGAGCACACAGCGCGACACCCGCTCGAAGCTGCGAAATCGCCTCCTGAAGACTCGCAAGCACGTGGTTGCTAACGAGGAACTGTTGCCGGGGAGCAAAGGGAAGGCTATGGACCGAACAAGTGAGCTGCTGGCAACAAACATTCCCGATTCGAAATTAGATGACCAGTATTCGAGACCTGCTGCTCTGTCTCGGGTCCACTAGCCCGACGGGGCGTGAAAATCATTTTCACCTTCCCAGTTTTAATGCGGGAAGTCGCCTCTCTTCGTCGATTCAGCGTAGCATGCTGGAAGTTCAACGGGCTGCGCAGGGACGGAAAGAGGGGCAGCGTGTCGGACACTGTGCCATTTCGGCGTGGCGATCCTGCAGGAGATGCATTACATCTCCGATGCGGAGGTTGCCGAAATTGAACAGCGCGCGGGTGGCAGCCTGTACTGTCGAGAAGTCTCTGCACAATCGTGCGGAGTCGGGTTTCTCCTACATAGTAGGATGGGGGGAGCGGTGCGCAGCGTTCGATTCGACCAGGAGGGGCGAATGGGCCAAGTTGTACTCAAAATGGTCAGATTCAATCGACCACGTCGTGACCAACGTCAACGCGCCTAGCGGCTTTCATAGGCGTGCCGAAAGAATCGAGTTCTTCGACGTGCTGGGGAGTCAATGGCTCAGGAACTCCAGAGACAGAGTGGCACAGCTCGTCGCAGGGGACTTTAGCGACCCACTGCTTTCCAACGAGACGAGGTCCCTGGCGGAACGCTCGCGGGTGGAAGAGGCATGCGCGTCGGTGCACGCGCGTAACTTGAAAACAGCGAACATGGACTGAAAAGGAGTGTGGATCACGTCTATATCGATGAACATTTGCTCTCACTAGTGTGGAGAAGAGACAGGTTGCCGTCCACGTAATCGAAAAATGACGGGCTGGAATTCGAGGTACTTCTTCCGGGCAAGGGCCCTACGAACAATGTTTGGAGGATGTCGGCGGATTATATAATTCATCCGGAGGCGGCGGAACTTCTTCGCCAGTTTCTCCGCAGCCTTGCCATCCAACAAGTCGCAGACTGGGACGACGTTCAAAGATCGATTCTCGAGTTTTGCGACCGGTTCCCCCTGCACCTCCTACCTTGTAGCTTCGGGGAAGGCGTAGTCATTTGCAGAGAATTTCTGCAGGTGCGCACCTTCTCTAGACGTGCGGAAGTCCGGCAACTCGCAGAGTACAAGGCGAGGGCCGAGCGCCAGGTCTGGCAGTCTGGAGCGGCTATTCTGCTAGACGACCAAGGCCGGGGATGCACGGCTCCGGCAGAAGTACGGCGAACACTGAGGCGTCACTTCTCCTTGCTCTACGCGAAGTACCCGACGTAGAGAGTCCTCACGGAACTACTTCTACCGCGGGGTGCACACAGCATCAGCGAGGATGAACGCGCTCGTCTCGATGACACCTCCATGTTGGAGGAAGTTTCTTCCGCCATCGCAGGACTCAAGAGACGGAAGACTCCAGGTGAGGACGGGCTTCCCGCGGAGTTCTATCAGAGCTTCGCGGTGGAACTCGTGCCCCTAGTGCTCAGCCTCTCGACGCTGATGACGGTGACGGGCGATGTCCCTTTTTCCTTCCTCTCAGCGCGGGTGCGTCTCCTTCCGAAAGTAGATCTGCGAACTCAACAGCTGCCGTGCGATCAAGTTAGTGAATACGGACGTCAAGTTGTTTTCGAAGCTGTGAGTCACATGCCTAGAGAAAGTCGCGGAGTACGTGGTATGCCCGTAGCAGACTTTCGCTGTGCTGGGTAGGTCCATGGATGCGAACCTCCTTTTGGCGCGCACCTGGTGACAGCTTCAACAGCGCCTTGCGGCGGACAGCCGAACAGCGCCAACACCTTCTACCAAATGCGAGCGCCAGTGCGGACAAGCGGGAGAATGACCGGAAGCCCTGGCAGTCGCAGTACATTTGCATAAAGCATTTGATTTTCACCCGGATTTCGTCATAGCGTTTATTTAAAAATAAACTTTAACAAAGACGTCATTAGTAGGAGCATTGCTCCAGCCACGCAAGAAGAAACACAGAGTCTTCCGGAACACCGGTTGTAAGACCGGTACGGCCCACCACAGCCAAAGAAGGGAAAGGGGAAGAGCAAAAAAAAATAAACAAAAAAAAAATAAAGAGTGGGAGGGTACGAGAAGGCATTAATGTTGCTGCTGGGCCGTTGCATCCTTCCCAGAATGCCGGCAATCTCTTCTTGTGTTCGCGGATCCAGGTGAGGCCATCGCGACGCCCTCCTTAAAAATTGGGGGTCGCCATGGATGGCACTCTGGTCGCGTGGACCTCCCATAGCCTTGCTCCAGGCGGCGACGATCCCGCGAAGGCAGCAGAAGGCTGCTATCGAGGCCGCTGTCCGAAGGGCGTCAAAAACGAAGATAGTTTTGAATGAGTTCCTGGGGTTGCCGCAGAAGATTCCGATTGCCGCGGCAAAGCGGAACCAAAGAGGCCGAAGGGCAACACAAACCACAAGTTGATGGGGGAGGGACTCCCGTTCCCCACACCTTACACATTTGGGGTCCACCGCTCCCCAGGACCAGTGGTGTCGGCGGGAGTTGCAGGGGAGTCCCTCAGTGCTGCAGCAGAAGAGCCGACTCCTGCCATTTCAAGGGGAGGGTGCAAGTGTTCATGAGCACCTGGGGCTACTTCTGATGTTCAATAAGAACGTCGAGCAGCGCACTACAGCGCAAAATTCCATTGGGAGCGTACTCGGGATCGCAGCGTCTGTTACCTGGCCCGTCTTCCTCTCTTCATGCTTCTTCTCCTTACCGGAGGTTATCATTTCAACCTCCCACTTCGCCGCAACATCGCTGTACAGATCTTCCATCGTAGTTGGCAACGCAGCAGCAAGGGGGGTTCTTCCTGCCCACGCTCTCTTCTTCGGATCCTCCAGGATCTCTCGGCGCGTGCAACTTTTGTAGCACCCAAACAGGAACCCTCGTTCCTGTTAAGCGCGATGCATGCCGCACTGTGCCTACGTGCGAACGGTTTCCTACAACCTGGCACTACCGTTAGCGGGGCGACAGGTGATCCATCCTTGATTTTTCCGAACCAAGGCAGCCAAGCTCCGCAGCTGGAGCTCACATCGGTTGATGCGGGAGCGATGGAGTGATAGGAAGGAAATAAGTCCCGTATTTTCGGGGGCTTCCTTGACAAGGAGACGTGTAGGAACGCTCCAGCAGGTGCACCACAACTCCGGCACAACGAACAACATCCGGTACTGGGGCTGAAGATCCAGCCGCTCCAATGTCAGGGGGCCGAGACCGCTGTCCCGACGCGGAGCGCACAACGCCCCGGCAAAATCCGGGTAAAAATCGAACGCCTTATGGAGATCGACCGCGATCGCTAGAGCCCCCTTTCCCGCTCGGGAGTTCTTTTCCTGTCCCACTGGCGGCCCCAAAGTGGGGTGGCAAATTTTCCCGTTCCCTTCCTTCTCACTCCGCTGCACGTGCAACCATGTGCTCGCGAAAACGAGGTTGCCCTCCATACTTCGCTCGGGAACAACGTAAGACCAAGAATCCAAAGAGGCGCATCCTGAGGAAGAAGGAGGGGGACGCCCCGGAGCCGAGGGGGAAGCCGGCAGCGTGGGAACGGAGGAAGGGATTTTCCCACCCTCCGCTACCGAGAAGCTGGCCACCTCCATGAAGGAGGGGGAGCAGGTAGGTAATTGCCTCCCCCTGCCACCGCTGGGCGGACGTGTTTTTCCTTCGCTCCCGAGAGAGTCGTAGGAAGGCTTTATCTTAGTGGTTTTATAGTGTGGAACATCGTTGGTGTCCAATGGCAACCTTACCTGAGGACACCACGATGGAGGTAGGTGTGGGGGAGACTTGTCCACCCCCACAGCCTACTGGAGGAGGCCGAACCAAAGACTCCTGTCCCCTGCCCTCCATATTTTTATTTTTATTTTTCATAGTAGTGTATTTGTTGTCCCCTCCCTCCCGTTCCGGACTTTTGGCATACCGACCTGCGTGTCGGGGATCCCACCCCCTTCGTCTCTTGTTTTTCCTTTGTCCAAGAACTCTGTTCCCGGATAGTTTTCAATAAACGCCCAGGCGCACCCGTGTGATAAACAGCCTACTGGATAAGGGGGATTCGCCCCGGAGTCATCCCCGGCCTCGCCGAGGACATGGAGAGCCATGGTGGCCGCGTCCAACGCGGAAGCCATGGCGGAGATGGCTGCCTACCGGGCAGCTGGGTACAAGCCCAGCTTAGTATACCAGGTAGGCAATCTTTTTGATGGGCGAACTGCACGCGCCTTTACGAAGGCGCTGCAGAACGCCAACGTACTAGAAAAGGATGTCGGCGGCCTATCTGTGCTTAACGGGGGTCAGCGCGTCGAGGTTGTCTGTAAGGACATCACCTTGGCGCAAAGTCTGATCACAACCCCGCTGATCATGGATGGGCGCAAGATCCTGCAAGTCACGATGGACCGCTCCGTAGTGGTCCATCTGACTGCCATCACCAGCCGCATGACGCGGTCTGCGGTTGGTGAAGAACTCAAGAAGTTCCGTGAGGTACACGCGCTGTGGCCAAAGGCCACTATCTTGGAGGGCCACAATAGCCTTTTCGGGGGGAAGGCAGCCGCACGTGTAACCGTGAACGACGGTGGAGCGCTACCTCACAAGCTGGAGGTCTGCCAAGAGCCGGTAGACCTCTGGTACGTGGGGAAACCCCGCTAATGTGCGTACTGCAACACAGTAGGACACCTCAGCAAAAGGTGCCCGAATATACGGTGCCACCTGTGCGGGGAGCGGGACCACGTTCGGCGCGTGTGCACCAAGCGCCCCACCTTGGTGCCCCCTGCCGCCAAAAAGGCGCAGGCCAAAACAGCGAAAAAGGTCGCAAGACCGACTAAAGGAAGTGGCCATCGCAAACTGCCAGCACCTCAACCCCGGCGAAGAAGTCGCAGGAAGTGGCCCTCGCAAGCTCTGGAGGGGGAAGAGGAATGGCAGCTCGTAAAGGCCCGCAAGGAGAAGAAGGTTCCCATCGTGGAACCCGCGAAAACGGAGAAAAAGAAGAGCGGTAATCCGAAAAAACCCGGTCCGCGATCTAAAACCCTCCGTGAGTGCTCAGTGGCACCAGAACGCATTGCCGTTCCTGAGGTTGCCACCCGGAGCGACGAGCCTCCCCCCGCAGTTTCCGCCGCGACCGAGATTCGCGACGGCGAACCCTCTGTTTGCTCAGAGGGTCAGCCGCGCGACGCGCAAGCCCACAGCGAGGACGCCGCTTTCGCGCAGGCGGCGGAGGAGCTCGCGGCCACGCTGGCCGAGCGTGAAAACCCTTCGCGCAAGGCTGTGCGAAGGCCGGCTCCGGCGAAGAAGGCCCCCGCAGGTGAGTGTGCACCGGGGGCCGCAAGCACATCCTCCTCCTCGGAATCACCCCCCAGAAAGTCGGGACGCAAGTCCCAGAAGCCCAGGAGGCACCTCCCCTCCACCAGCGAGGAGGAGAAAACGGAAGCCGTCGACAGCGTGGGAACCCCGGAGGGGGACTCCCATGCTCGGAAGCCGTCGATCAGGCCAGCCCCATGGAAAAGGGTGAGCAGGGGGATGAAGTCCTCCCTGCAGTCGCCGACCCTGAACAGCCCGCCCCCATGGAGGAGGGCCAACAGGTAGGCGCGACCCCACCTGAGGGTGAACCGACCGACGCAAAGACACCAATGAAGGAGGGGGACCAGGTGCCCTCGGTACCCCCTCTTCCTCCACCTGGCGTCCCGCCCCAGCAGGTGGCGGACGCCGCATCGCCATCTTCCCAGGATTAGCACCTGGGCTCGCCAGTCGCTGTAGGATCCGGGTAGCCTGCTGGAACGTCAACGGGCTGCGCGACGACGGCAACGGGCGAGATACAGCCGACACCCTGCGTGAGCTCGACCTGGATCTGCTTCAGGAGATCCACGTGATCTCCGCGGCAGACGTCCAGGAGACCGTGTCGATCGCGGGGGGTCGGTTGTTTATCACCCGGGTGCGCCGGGGCGTTTATTGAAAACTATCCGGGAACAGAGTTCTTGGACAAAGGAAAAACAAGAGACGAAGGGGGTGGGAACCCTGACACGCAGGTCGGTATGCCAAAAGTCCGGAACGGGAAGGAGGCGACCACAAATACACTACTATAAAAAATAAAAAGAAAAACATGGAGGGCAGGGGACAGGGGTCTTTGGTTTCTGCCGTTCCTTCCTTTCAGAACCGGCGATGGATAACGGCGATCTCTCTCCTCACGCTCTCTGGTAGGTGGGCTTGCTAGGCAGCCGACGACATGCTCGCGCTGGCTAATCCGGTGGGCAGACGAAGGATGGCCAGCTTCTCCAACTCTCGGTGGGCCTTGTCGATGGCGCGGGTGCAACAGACCGTTGCAACGACAGCACCCGAAGACAGGCCGCCTGGCGTGAAGAAGCGGCGCATCAAGTCCCTCGCGGCGTCCCCCTGGTGCAGGAGAGCTGAGGCCAGCCTCCGCCACAGTCCTAGGAGGGCACCGCAGTCCAGGAGCAGGTACGGGAGCGTTTCCACTTCCCAGCACCGCTTACAGCTTGGGGAACAACTCTCCTGGAAACACGGTTCGTCCGCTGGTTGGAGTGAAAACCCCAATGCACCAGCATGATGACGTCCTGCTTCCACAAAAGGGGGAACACAGAAGTGTTCAAACAGAAGGGAGGGACCACAAGTTCTTCGGGGGCACACTCAAGTGTTCACTCCACCGAAGGAGTCCCTTCGGAACGTGGCGAGGCGTGGCGGCGTCCGCCAGCTCGCAAGTCCTCCAGCCGCCAATAGGTAGTGTTGTTCCTGCGATGGTGCAGGCGACCTCCCATCTCGCCGGTTCGCAGCTGTCATCTCTTTCCCTGAGGGCTGACAGCGCGTCGGCGAGGGGCGTGACGGCCAGACGAGTCCACTTCTCCTGGCTGTTGCACATCTCATCCACTGTGCAGTACGGAGAGAGGTGAACGCAACGGATTTCCAGAAGAGAAACATCCTGGTGCTTTGCCCAGCCATGCAACGGTTCCTGCCGCCAGGCTTCAAAGTTCGTTGGGCGGCAGGAGATCCATTCCTGGACTCCCAGGAGCCGGTAGAGGGGTTTCAAGGGGAAACCGAAACTTGTCGTGGGGTGCTCCGTGTGCGGACGCAGCGACAGAAGTCCGTCGCTGCCGGTGCAGCGCCGCAGAAGCAGGCACGCGGTAGCGCACCACGGAGTGGACCAAAGGTTGGCGCACACGGCCAACATCCGAAGGTGCACCTGCAGCTCGATTCTCTCCAGCGTCAGGATGCCTAAGCCGGCATCCCGACGCGGAGCCGCCAAGTCTTCGAGGCGTATCCTGGACCTCGCAGGTCCCCACAGAGCGTTCCTCAACAGGCTGTGCGCCTGGAGCTTGGCCGAGTAGGGGGGCGGGCAAACAAAAAGCAGGGGGCGCAAGAGAGGGGCAACGAAGGTGTTCCATATCGTGGCCCGCTCCGGCAGGACGAACCTGCCATGGTGGAACGGGCTCAGGGCATTCGTAGCCTTCCGAAGGCAGTACGACCACACTTCCACTGGGCTGATGTTTGCTAGCGGAACACCCAGATATTGCACGGACGAAGCGGTCGGGATCCCCAGGCGGATCCATTCGGACTGCCCCTCCCACGCCGCACCAATGGGTACGACCACGCTCTTGCTCCGGTTTACGCTCATGCCCGCTCCCCGGCGAATCAGCTCGAAGAAATCCTTGAGACTGGACACCAGGGTGGTCATGGGTAAGAGGAGAAGCAGGTCGTCAGCATAGGCCGCCACGGACGGCGTTCCTGGACAAAAGCTCGGCAGGTTGGCCAGCGTCAGCCTGTACGCCCTCAGCACCAACTCAAAGAAGATGCTGAAGAGCAACGGGCTTAAGCTGTCTCCCTGCCTGATACCCCGCCGTATGGGAACACCGTACACGTGGCGCCCGCTGAAAGAGATACACCATAACGCGTGGTGCCAGCAGGAGCGCAAGTAGGCGAGGAGGTGCGTCGGGAGTCCAGTGCGTCCCAGAAGCTCCAGAAGGAGGTCCTGGCTTACGCTGTCGAACGCTTTATGCAGATCGACTGAGATCGCTAGGGCCCCCTTCTCCACCTGGCAGTCCTGTTCCTGCCCGGCTGACGCCCCCAAAGCGGGGCTGCCAATCGTTCCCTCTTCCATTTCTTCACTACTCTGCACATGAAACCATGTGCTCGCGAAGAAGAGGTTGGCCTCCATACTTCGCCCGGGAACAGCGTAAGTCTGCTCCGGGCTAATTATGGAATTGGCCACCTGCCCCAGACGCGAAGCCCACAGTCCGACGATCAGCTTGGCGTGTGTATTCACAATTGTGATCTGACGCCAGTTGCTGAGTTTCCTGAGGTCTCCTCCTTTCGGAAGGAGCCTCACACTGGCTGACCGAAACGAGGCAGGTACATCGACTTCATCTCGGATCAGCCTTGTCAACTGAAGCACCAGGGGTGCCAACTCTGCCGCGCAGCATTGAGAAAACTCCGCGGGCAGACCGTCCTCTCCTGGTGCTTTTTGCCTCTTGAACCTTTTGATACCGGCGAGAATTTCGCCGGTGGTAAAAGGCTCGTCGAGGCTTTCCTTCTCCTCCTCCCCTATTGCCGGGACACCGTCCGGCAGCAAGCGCCGAGAGGCATCTTGTTCCGGAGGCGCCCTGGCGTAAAGGGAGGAATAATAACGCCGCACAAGGTGCCGTATTCTAGCCGGAGCCGAGTGCTCCCGGTCCTGGTCGTCCAGCAAGCTGGCCGACCCGGATTGCCAAACTTGACGTTCGGCCCCGGCTCGGTACTCTGCCAGGCGACGGACATTGGGGGTCCTCGCGTAACGACGGGCATACAAGTACGCTCTTTCGTTACGTAAGGACGTGTTTTTCCTCCGCTCCCGAGTGAGTCGACAGGAAGCGGTTTTTTCTGTGTGTTTTTTTGTGTGGAACATCGTTGGTGTCCGATGGCAGCGATGCCTGAGGACACCACGATGGAGGTAGGTGTAGGGGAGGCTTGCCATCCCCCACAGCCTACAGAATCAGGGGCGTCCGCCCCGGAATCGCCTTTGCCGCTCAAGGCGAGGAGCTGGAGCGCCATGGTGGCCGCGCCGAGCGCGGAAACCATGGCCGAGATGGCAGCCTACCGGGCAGCTGGGTAAAAGCCCAGTCTGGTATACCAGGTAAGCAATCTCTTCGACGGGCGAACTGCACGCGCTTTTTCGAAGGCGCTGCAGAACGCCAACGTATAAGAGAAGGATCTTGACGGTCTATCCGTGCTGAGCGGGGGTCAGCGCGTCGAGGTTCTCTGCTAGGACATCACCTTGGCGCAAATCTTGATTACTACCCTGCTGAACGTGGAAGGACGCAAGATCCTGCCAGTCACGATGGACCGCTCCGTAGTGGTCCATCTGACTGGCATCACCAGCCGCATGACGCGGTCTGCGGTTGGTGATCAACTGCGAAAATACGGAGAAGTTCACGCGCTATGGCCAAAGGCCACAATCTTCGATGGCTACGATAGCCTTTTCGGAGGCCAGGCTGCAGCGCGTGTCACTGTCAATGAGGGTGCTGGGTTGCCCCACAAACTGGAGATCGCGAAGGAATCCGTCGACCTCTGGTACGTGGAAAAACCCCGCTATTGGTATGCTGGCAAGCCACGGTATTGCGGCTACTGCGATGCGGTCGGACACATCCGTAAGAGGTGCCCGAACATCGTATGCTACTTGTGCGGGGAGAAGGGACACGTCCGTCGCGTGTGCCCTAAACGCCCCACCCCAATTTCCTCGGCCGCCAAAAAGGCGCAAGCGAAAAGCGCGGGGAAACAAAAATTAGAAAACCGTGAAACTGGCCGAGAAAAGCTGCCAATAACCCAAGCTCCAAGCGCGGCATCGGAGAAAAATCTTCCCGAAACCGCAGAGGGTGAACAGGGCTGGCAGCTAGTCAAAGCCAAAAAAGAAAAAAAGGACAAGCATGTCCCGAAGAAAGGAGAGAAGGCGGCGGCCGGAACAAAAGCTCAATCCGTGTCGCGCGTAAAAACTCTCCGAGAATGCACGGTCACGCAGGAACGCATTGACGTTCCCGCCGACACCACCGGAGGCGATACGGCTTCGATCGATTTTCCCGCCGCGACGAATGCGCGCGAAAACCCACCCCCCGTTTGCGAAGAGGGTCAGCCGGACGACAAAATCGCCGAAACCAAGGACGCAGCCTTCGAGAAGGCCGCCGAGGAGCTTGCGGCAACGCTTGCCGAACGCGAGAACCCCTCGCGAAAAAGGTTGCGTAGGCCGGCAGCGGCTAAAGTGGCCCCCGCAGGTGAGTCGGACCGGGAGGCCGGAAGTGCATCCTTCTCTGCGGAAGCACCACCAAGGAAAGCGGGGCGAAAATCCCAGAAACCCCGAAGGTGCATTGCGCCTCCGCGCGAGGGGGATCCAATGGTGGAGGAACCAGTGGATGGCAGCGTGGGAGCCCAAGTCGGACATCACCCACGTGCGGAAGCCGACGAGGAGGCGACTCCAATGGAGGAGGGTAACCAGGGGTCAGCAATGCCCTCTGAAACCGCCGAACCTGAACCACCCGCACCAATGGATGTGGGCCAACAGGTACGAACAACACCCCCTTCGCACGGGCAGCCGGAGACGTCGGCACGAAAGAAGGATGGGGAGTTGGTGGGCAAGACGCCAACCCCGTCCAGCGACCCGCCCCAAAAGGTGGCGGGAGCTCCACCGCCAAGTTCCCAGGAATAACACCTGGACTCGCCTGTCGCCGTCGGATCCGCGCGGCCAGTTGGAATGTTAACGGGCTGCGCGACGACGGAAACAGACGAGATACAGCCGCCACCTTGCGAGATTTCGACCTGGTACTTTTGCAGGAGATCCACGTGATCACCGCAAAAGACGCCCAGGAGATCGAAACGATTGCGGGAGGGCGGTTGTACTGGCGATGCGGCGCCCGCAACACTTGTGGGGTCGCGTTCTTCCTAAAGCCAGCCATTAACGCGGCCGTGAAGGGCGTGCGCTTTGGGGACGACGGACGGATCGGCCAACTGATTCTCAGATGGTCCGATTCGATCGACCTCATCGTCACCAATGTGTACGCTCCTAGCGGTAAACAGGGATACCAGCAGCGCAACGCGTTACTGGAAACCTTGAAGCGCGAATGGCTGGTGGACGCGGACGTGCGAAAGGCGCATCTGATAGCAGGGGATTTCAACGTCCGTCTGCTCTCAGATCAGCCCGGAGCACAGGGTAACGCGATCAACAAGTTGTGCGCCGCCATGCGCGCGCGCAACCTGTTGACAGAAATAAGCGGGATGGTCAGCAGCGTGGACCACGTCTTCCTCGACGAAGACCTGTGCACACGGGTCGGAATACGAGGGACACTTGGATCGACGCTGTCGGACCATTCCCGGTTAGTTTTCGAGATGCGCCCGCGCGACAAGGGACCGCCATCCAGGGATTGGCGTATGCCAGGGGACTGGACGCGCCTGTCAGGAGCGAAAGAACATCTTCGCGAATTCCTGCGAGGCGTCAGCCTCCAGAGTCTCGCGGATTGGGACCTATTTAAGGACTCGGTCCGGGAGTTCTGCGAACAGT